>JAKELP010000008.1:18366019-19672258 GCA_029929735.1 Mimosa pudica | reverse complement strand
TGCCAATGCATCACCATAACTCGTTTTAAGCCCAAATTGCACGTTTTAGCACTAAAGGAGCACATGTTTGTATTTTGACCATTTCCAATCTAGTTTTTGCGTTTTTAGTGACATTATTCTCTAGAGGTGGTGTTTCTTTTGGTCAACAAACACCAAAGTTTGCAAATGCATCACCATAACTCGTTTAAAGCCCAATTGCACTTTTAGCACTAAAAAGGGAGCACAAGTTTGGATTTTGACCATTTCAATCTAGTTTTTGCGTTTTAGTGACATTATTCTCTATGGTGTGGCACTTTTTGGTCAACCAACCCAAAAGTTTGCCAATGCAATCACCATAACTCGTTTTAAGCCCAATTGCACGTTTTAGCTCTAAAGGAGCACAAGTTTGGATTTTGACCATTTCAATCTAGTTTTTGCGTTTTAGTGACATTATTCTCTAGAGTGTGGTACATTTGGTCAACAAACACCAAAGTTTGCCAAATGCATGAACATAACTCGTTTTAAGCCAATTGCACGTTTTAGCACTAAAAGGAGCACAAGTTTGGATTTTGACCATTTCAATCTAGTTTTTGCGTTTTAGTGACATTATTCTCTAGAGTGTGGTACATTTGGTCAACAAACACCAAAAGTTTGCCAAATGCATGAACATAACTCGTTTTAAGCCCAATTGCACGTTTTAGCACTAAAGGAGCACAAGTTTGGATTTTGACCATTTCAATCTAGTTTTTGCGTTTTAGTGACATTATTCTCTAGAGTGTGGTACTTTTGGTCAACAAACACCAAAGTTTGCCAAATGCATGAACATAACTCGTTTTAAGCCCAATTGCACGTTTTAGCACTAAAAGGAGCACAAGTTTGGATTTTGACCATTTCAATCTAGTTTTTGCGTTTTAGTGACATTATTCTCTAGAGTGTGGTACTTTTGGTCAACAAACACCAAAAGTTTGCCAAATGCATGAACATAACTCGTTTTAAGCCCAATTGCACGTTTTAGCACTAAAAGGAGCACAAGTTTGGATTTTGACCATTTCAATCTAGTTTTTGCGTTTTAGTGACATTATTCTCTAGAGTGTGGTACTTTTGGTCAACAAACACCAAAAGTTTGCCAAATGCATGAACATAACTCGTTTTAAGCCCAATTGCACGTTTTAGCACTAAAAGGAGCACAAGTTTGGATTTGGACCATTTCAATCTAGTTTTTGCGTTTTAGTGACATTATTCTCTAGAGTGTGGTACTTTTGGTCAACAAACACCAAAAGTTTGCCAAATGCATGAACATAACTCGTTTTAAGCCCAATTGCACGTTTTAGCACTAAAAGGAGCACAAGTTTGGATTTTGACCATTTCAATCTAGTTTTTTGCGTTTTAGTGACATTATTCTCTAGAGTGTGGTACTTTTGGTCAACAAACACCAAATTTTGCCAAATGCATCACCATAACTCGTTTTAGCCCAATTGCACGTTTTAGCACTAAAAGGAGCACAAGTTTGGATTTTGACCATTTCAATCTAGTTTTTGCTTTTAGTGACATTATTCTCTAGAGTGTGGTACTTTTGGTCAACAAACACCAAAAGTTTGCCAAATGCATCACTAAACTCGTTTTAAGCCCAATTGCACGTTTTAGCACTAAAAGGAGCACAAGTTTGGATTTTGACCATTTCAATCTAGTTTTTGCGTTTTAGTTAGTGACATTATTCTCTAGAGTGTGGTACTTTTGGTCAACAAACACCAAAAGTTTGCCAAATGCATCACCATAACTCGTTTTAAGCCCAATTGCACGTTTTAGCACTAAAGGAGCACAAGTTTGGATTTTGACCATTTCAATCTAGTTTTTGCGTTTTAGTGACATTATTCTCTAGAGTGTGGTACTTTTGGTCAACAACACCAAAAGTTTGCCAAATGCATCACATAACTCGTTTTAAGCCCAATTGCACGTTTTAGCACTAAAAGGAGCCCAGTTTGGATTTTGACCATTTCAATCTAGTTTTTGCGTTTTAGTGACATTATTCTCTAGAGTGTGGTACTTTTGGTCAACAAACACCAAAAGTTTGCCAAATGCATCACCATAACTCGTTTTAAGCCCAATTGCACGTTTTAGCACTAAAAGGAGCACAAGTTTGGATTTTGACCATTTCAATCTAGTTTTTGCGTTTTAGTGACATTATTCTCTAGAGTGGGTACTTTTGGTCAACAAACACCAAAAGTTTGCCAAATGCATCACCATAACTCGTTTTAAGCCCAATTGCACGTTTTAGCACTAAAAGGAGCACAAGTTTGGATTTTGACCATTTCAATCTAGTTTTTGCGTTTTAGTGACATTATTCTCTAGAGTGTGGTACTTTTGGTCAACAAACACCAAAAGTTTGCCAAATGCATCACCATAACTCGTTTTAAGCCCAATTGCACGTTTTAGCACTAAAAGGAGCACAAGTTTGGATTTTGACCATTTCAATCTAGTTTTTGCGTTTTAGTGACATTATTCTCTAGAGTGGGTACTTTGGTCAACAAACACCAAAAGTTTGCCAAATGCATGAACATAACTCGTTTTAAGCCCAATTGCACGTTTTAGCACTAAAAGGAGCACAAGTTGGATTTTGACCATTTCAATCTAGTTTTTGCGTTTTAGTGACATTATTCTCTAGAGTGTGGTACTTTTGGTCAACAAACCCAAAAGTTTGCCAAATGCATGAACATAACTCGTTTTAAGCCCAATTGCACGTTTTAGCACTAAAAGGAGCACAAGTTTGGATTTTGACCATTTCAATCTAGTTTTTGCGTTTTAGTGACATTATTCTCTAGAGTGTGGTACTTTTGGTCAACAAACACCAAAAGTTTGCCAAATGCATGACATAACTCGTTTTAAGCCCAATTGCACGTTTTAGCACTAAAAGGAGCACAAGTTTGGATTTTGACCATTTCAATCTAGTTTTTGCGTTTTAGTGACATTATTCTCTAGAGTGTGGTACTTTTGGTCAACAAACACCAAAAGTTTGCCAAATGCATGAACATAACTCGTTTTAAGCCCAATTGCACGTTTTAGCACTAAAAGGAGCACAAGTTTGGATTTTGACCATTTCAATCTAGTTTTTGCGTTTTAGTGACATTATTCTCTAGAGTGTGGTACTTTTGGTCAACAAACACCAAAAGTTTGCCAAATGCATGAACATAACTCGTTTTAAGCCCAATTGCACGTTTTAGCACTAAAAGGAGCACAAGTTTGGATTTTGACCATTTCAATCTAGTTTTTGCGTTTTAGTGACATTATTCTCTAGAGTGTGGTACTTTTGGTCAACAAACACCAAAAGTTTGCCAAATGCATGAACATAACTCGTTTTAAGCCCAATTGCACGTTTTAGCACTAAAAGGAGCACAAGTTTGGATTTTGACCATTTCAATCTAGTTTTTGCGTTTTAGTGACATTATTCTCTAGAGTGTGGTACTTTGGTCAACAAACACCAAAAGTTTGCCAAATGCATCACCATAACTCGTTTTAAGCCCAATTGCACGTTTTAGCACTAAAAGGAGCACAAGTTTGGATTTTGACCATTTCAATCTAGTTTTTGCGTTTTAGTGACATTATTCTCTAGAGTGTGGTACTTTTGGTCAACAAACACCAAAAGTTTGCCAAATGCATCACTAACTCGTTTTAAGCCCATTGCACGTTTTAGCACTAAAAGGAGCACAAGTTTGGATTTTGACCATTTCAATCTAGTTTTTGCGTTTTAGTGACATTATTCTCTAGAGTGTGGTACTTTTGGTCAACAAACACCAAAAGTTTGCCAAATGCATCACATAACTCGTTTTAAGCCCAATTGCACGTTTTAGCACTAAAAGGAGCACAAGTTTGGATTTTGACCATTTCAATCTAGTTTTTGCGTTTTAGTGACATTATTCTCTAGAGTGTGGTACTTTGGTCAACAAACACCAAAAGTTTGCCAAATGCATCAACATAACTCGTTTTAAGCCCAATTGCACGTTTTAGCACTAAAAGGAGCACAAGTTTGGATTTTGACCATTTCAATCTAGTTTTTGCGTTTTAGTGACATTATTCTCTAGAGTGTGGTACTTTTGGTCAACAAACACCAAAAGTTTGCCAAATGCATGAACATAACTCGTTTTAAGCCCAATTGCACGTTTTAGCACTAAAAGGAGCACAAGTTTGGATTTTGACCATTTCAATCTAGTTTTTGCGTTTTAGTGACATTATTCTCTAGAGTGTGGTACTTTTGGTCAACAAACACCAAAAGTTTGCCAAATGCATCACCATAACTCGTTTTAAGCCCAATTGCACGTTTTAGCACTAAAAGGAGCACAAGTTTGGATTTTGACCATTTCAATCTAGTTTTTGCGTTTTAGTGACATTATTCTCTAGAGTGTGGTACTTTTGGTCAACAAACACCAAAAGTTTGCCAAATGCATCACATAACTCGTTTTAAGCCCAATTGCACGTTTTAGCACTAAAAGGAGCACAAGTTTGGATTTTGACCATTTCAATCTAGTTTTTGCGTTTTAGTGACATTATTCTCTAGAGTGTGGTACTTTTGGTCAACAAACACCAAAAGTTTGCCAAATGCATCACCATAACTCGTTTTAAGCCCAATTGCACGTTTTAGCACTAAAAGGAGCACAAGTTTGGATTTTGACCATTTCAATCTAGTTTTTGCGTTTTAGTGACATTATTCTCTAGAGTGTGGTACTTTTGGTCAACAAACACCAAAAGTTTGCCAAATGCATCAACATAACTCGTTTTAAGCCCAATTGCACGTTTTAGCACTAAAAGGAGCACAAGTTTGGATTTTGACCATTTCAATCTAGTTTTTGCGTTTTAGTGACATTATTCTCTAGAGTGTGGTACTTTTGGTCAACAAACACCAAAAGTTTGCCAAATGCATCACCATAACTCGTTTTAAGCCCAATTGCACGTTTTAGCACTAAAAGGAGCACAAGTTTGGATTTTGACCATTTCAATCTAGTTTTTGCGTTTTAGTGACATTATTCTCTAGAGTGTGGTACTTTTGGTCAACAAACACCAAAAGTTTGCCAAATGCATCACCATTGCACGTTTTAGCACTAAAAGGAGCACAAGTTTGGATTTTGACCATTTCAATCTAGTTTTTGCGTTTTAGTGACATTATTCTCTAGAGTGTGGTACTTTTGGTCAACAAACACCAAAAGTTTGCCAAATGCATCACCATAACTCGTTTTAAGCCCAATTGCACGTTTTAGCACTAAAAGGAGCACAAGTTTGGATTTTGACCATTTCAATCTAGTTTTTGCGTTTTAGTGACATTATTCTCTAGAGTGTGGTACTTTTGGTCAACAAACACCAAAAGTTTGCCAAATGCATCACCATAACTCGTTTTAAGCCCAATTGCACGTTTTAGCACTAAAAGGAGCACAAGTTTGGATTTTGACCATTTCAATCTAGTTTTTGCGTTTTAGTGACATTATTCTCTAGAGTGTGGTACTTTTGGTCAACAAACACCAAAAGTTTGCCAAATGCATCACCATAACTCGTTTTAAGCCCAATTGCACGTTTTAGCACTAAAAGGAGCACAAGTTTGGATTTTGACCATTTCAATCTAGTTTTTGCGTTTTAGTGACATTATTCTCTAGAGTGTGGTACTTTTGGTCAACAAACACCAAAAGTTTGCCAAATGCATCACCATAACTCGTTTTAAGCCCAATTGCACGTTTTAGCACTAAAAGGAGCACAAGTTTGGATTTTGACCATTTCAATCTAGTTTTTGCGTTTTAGTGACATTATTCTCTAGAGTGTGGTACTTTTGGTCAACAAACACCAAAAGTTTGCCAAATGCATCACCATAACTCGTTTTAAGCCCAATTGCACGTTTTAGCACTAAAAGGAGCACAAGTTTGGATTTTGACCATTTCAATCTAGTTTTGCGTTTTAGTGACATTATTCTCTAGAGTGTGGTACTTTTGGTCAACAAACACCAAAAGTTTGCCAAATGCATCAACATAACTCGTTTTAAGCCCAATTGCACGTTTTAGCACTAAAAGGAGCACAAGTTTGGATTTTGACCATTTCAATCTAGTTTTTGCGTTTTAGTGACATTATTCTCTAGAGTGTGGTACTTTTGGTCAACAAACACCAAAAGTTTGCCAAATGCATCAACATAACTCGTTTTAAGCCCAATTGCACGTTTTAGCACTAAAAGGAGCACAAGTTTGGATTTTGACCATTTCAATCTAGTTTTTGCGTTTTAGTGACATTATTCTCTAGAGTGTGGTACTTTTGGTCAACAAACACCAAAAGTTTGCCAAATGCATCAACATAACTCGTTTTAAGCCCAATTGCACGTTTTAGCACTAAAAGGAGCACAAGTTTGGATTTTGACCATTTCAATCTAGTTTTTGCGTTTTAGTGACATTATTCTCTAGAGTGTGGTACTTTTGGTCAACAAACACCAAAAGTTTGCCAAATGCATCACCATAACTCGTTTAAGCCCAATTGCACGTTTTAGCACTAAAAGGAGCACAAGTTTGGATTTTGACCATTTCAATCTAGTTTTTGCGTTTTAGTGACATTATTCTCTAGAGTGTGGTACTTTTGGTCAACAAACACCAAAAGTTTGCCAAATGCATCACCAATTGCACGTTTTAGCACTAAAAGGAGCACAAGTTTGGATTTTGACCATTTCAATCTAGTTTTTGCGTTTTAGTGACATTATTCTCTAGAGTGTGGTACTTTTGGTCAACAAACACCAAAAGTTTGCCAAATGCATCACCATAACTCGTTTTAAGCCCAATTGCACGTTTTAGCACTAAAAGGAGCACAAGTTTGGATTTTGACCATTTCAATCTAGTTTTTGCGTTTTAGTGACATTATTCTCTAGAGTGTGGTACTTTTGGTCAACAAACACCAAAAGTTTGCCAAATGCATCACCATAACTCGTTTTAAGCCCAATTGCACGTTTTAGCACTAAAAGGAGCACAAGTTTGGATTTTGACCATTTCAATCTAGTTTTTGCGTTTTAGTGACATTATTCTCTAGAGTGTGGTACTTTTGGTCAACAAACACCAAAAGTTTGCCAAATGCATCACCATAACTCGTTTTAAGCCCAATTGCACGTTTTAGCACTAAAAGGAGCACAAGTTTGGATTTTGACCATTTCAATCTAGTTTTTGCGTTTTAGTGACATTATTCTCTAGAGTGTGGTACTTTTGGTCAACAAACACCAAAAGTTTGCCAAATGCATCACCATAACTCGTTTTAAGCCCAATTGCACGTTTTAGCACTAAAAGGAGCACAAGTTTGGATTTTGACCATTTCAATCTAGTTTTTGCGTTTTAGTGACATTATTCTCTAGAGTGTGGTACTTTTGGTCAACAAACACCAAAAGTTTGCCAAATGCATCACCATAACTCGTTTTAAGCCCAATTGCACGTTTTAGCACTAAAAGGAGCACAAGTTTGGATTTTGACCATTTCAATCTAGTTTTTGCGTTTTAGTGACATTATTCTCTAGAGTGTGGTACTTTTGGTCAAAAACACCAAAAGTTTGCCAAATGCATGAACATAACTCGTTTTAAGCCCAATTGCACGTTTTAGCACTAAAAGGAGCACAAGTTTGGATTTTGACCATTTCAATCTAGTTTTTGCGTTTTAGTGACATTATTCTCTAGAGTGTGGTACTTTTGGTCAACAAACACCAAAAGTTTGCCAAATGCATGAACATAACTCGTTTTAAGCCCAATTGCACGTTTTAGCACTAAAAGGAGCACAAGTTTGGATTTTGACCATTTCAATCTAGTTTTTGCGTTTTAGTGACATTATTCTCTAGAGTGTGGTACTTTTGGTCAACAAACACCAAAAGTTTGCCAAATGCATGAACATAACTCGTTTTAAGCCCAATTGCACGTTTTAGCACTAAAAGGAGCACAAGTTTGGATTTTGACCATTTCAATCTAGTTTTTGCGTTTTAGTGACATTATTCTCTAGAGTGTGGTACTTTTGGTCAACAAACACCAAAAGTTTGCCAAATGCATCACCATAACTCGTTTTAAGCCCAATTGCACGTTTTAGCACTAAAAGGAGCACAAGTTTGGATTTTGACCATTTCAATCTAGTTTTTGCGTTTTAGTGACATTATTCTCTAGAGTGTGGTACTTTTGGTCAACAAACACCAAAAGTTTGCCAAATGCATCACCCAATTGCACGTTTTAGCACTAAAAGGAGCACAAGTTTGGATTTTGACCATTTCAATCTAGTTTTTGCGTTTTAGTGACATTATTCTCTAGAGTGTGGTACTTTTGGTCAACAAACACCAAAAGTTTGCCAAATGCATCACCATAACTCGTTTTAAGCCCAATTGCACGTTTTAGCACTAAAAGGAGCACAAGTTTGGATTTTGACCATTTCAATCTAGTTTTTGCGTTTTAGTGACATTATTCTCTAGAGTGTGGTACTTTGGTCAACAAACACCAAAAGTTTGCCAAATGCATCACCATAACTCGTTTTAAGCCCAATTGCACGTTTTAGCACTAAAAGGAGCACAAGTTTGGATTTTGACCATTTCAATCTAGTTTTTGCGTTTTAGTGACATTATTCTCTAGAGTGTGGTACTTTTGGTCAACAAACACCAAAAGTTTGCCAAATGCATCACCATAACTCGTTTTAAGCCCAATTGCACGTTTTAGCACTAAAAGGAGCACAAGTTTGGATTTTGACCATTTCAATCTAGTTTTTGCGTTTTAGTGACATTATTCTCTAGAGTGTGGTACTTTTGGTCAACAAACACCAAAAGTTTGCCAAATGCATCACCATAACTCGTTTTAAGCCCAATTGCACGTTTTAGCACTAAAAGGAGCACAAGTTTGGATTTTGACCATTTCAATCTAGTTTTTGCGTTTTAGTGACATTATTCTCTAGAGTGTGGTACTTTTGGTCAACAAACACCAAAAGTTTGCCAAATGCATCACCATAACTCGTTTTAAGCCCAATTGCACGTTTTAGCACTAAAAGGAGCACAAGTTTGGATTTTGACCATTTCAATCTAGTTTTTGCGTTTTAGTGACATTATTCTCTAGAGTGTGGTACTTTTGGTCAACAAACACCAAAAGTTTGCCAAATGCATCAACATAACTCGTTTTAAGCCCAATTGCACGTTTTAGCACTAAAAGGAGCACAAGTTTGGATTTTGACCATTTCAATCTAGTTTTTGCGTTTTAGTGACATTATTCTCTAGAGTGTGGTACTTTTGGTCAACAAACACAAAAGTTTGCCAAATGCATGAACATAACTCGTTTTAAGCCAATTGCACGTTTTAGCACTAAAAGGAGCACAAGTTTGGATTTTGACCATTTCAATCTAGTTTTTGCGTTTTAGTGACATTATTCTCTAGAGTGTGGTACTTTTGGTCAACAAACACCAAAAGTTTGCCAAATGCATCAACATAACTCGTTTTAAGCCCAATTGCACGTTTTAGCACTAAAAGGAGCACAAGTTTGGATTTGACCATTTCAATCTAGTTTTTGCGTTTTAGTGACATTATTCTCTAGAGTGTGGTACTTTTGGTCAACAAACACCAAAAGTTTGCCAAATGCATCACCATAACTCGTTTTAAGCCCAATTGCACGTTTTAGCACTAAAAGGAGCACAAGTTTGGATTTTGACCATTTCAATCTAGTTTTTGCGTTTTAGTGACATTATTCTCTAGAGTGTGGTACTTTTGGTCAACAAACACCAAAAGTTTGCCAAATGCATCACCATTGCACGTTTTAGCACTAAAAGGAGCACAAGTTTGGATTTTGACCATTTCAATCTAGTTTTTGCGTTTTAGTGACATTATTCTCTAGAGTGTGGTACTTTTGGTCAACAAACACCAAAAGTTTGCCAAATGCATCACCATAACTCGTTTTAAGCCCAATTGCACGTTTTAGCACTAAAAGGAGCACAAGTTTGGATTTTGACCATTTCAATCTAGTTTTTGCGTTTTAGTGACATTATTCTCTAGAGTGTGGTACTTTTGGTCAACAAACACCAAAAGTTTGCCAAATGCATCACCATAACTCGTTTTAAGCCCAATTGCACGTTTTAGCACTAAAAGGAGCACAAGTTTGGATTTTGACCATTTCAATCTAGTTTTTGCGTTTTAGTGACATTATTCTCTAGAGTGTGGTACTTTTGGTCAACAAACACCAAAAGTTTGCCAAATGCATCACCATAACTCGTTTTAAGCCCAATTGCACGTTTTAGCACTAAAAGGAGCACAAGTTTGGATTTTGACCATTTCAATCTAGTTTTTGCGTTTTAGTGACATTATTCTCTAGAGTGTGGTACTTTTGGTCAACAAACACCAAAAGTTTGCCAAATGCATCACCATAACTCGTTTTAAGCCCAATTGCACGTTTTAGCACTAAAAGGAGCACAAGTTTGGATTTTGACCATTTCAATCTAGTTTTTGCGTTTTAGTGACATTATTCTCTAGAGTGTGGTACTTTTGGTCAACAAACACCAAAAGTTTGCCAAATGCATCACCATAACTCGTTTTAAGCCCAATTGCACGTTTTAGCACTAAAAGGAGCACAAGTTTGGATTTTGACCATTTCAATCTAGTTTTTGCGTTTTAGTGACATTATTCTCTAGAGTGTGGTACTTTTGGTCAACAAACACCAAAAGTTTGCCAAATGCATCAACATAACTCGTTTTAAGCCCAATTGCACGTTTTAGCACTAAAAGGAGCACAAGTTTGGATTTTGACCATTTCAATCTAGTTTTTGCGTTTTAGTGACATTATTCTCTAGAGTGTGGTACTTTTGGTCAACAAACACCAAAAGTTTGCCAAATGCATGAACATAACTCGTTTTAAGCCAATTGCACGTTTTAGCACTAAAAGGAGCACAAGTTTGGATTTTGACCATTTCAATCTAGTTTTTGCGTTTTAGTGACATTATTCTCTAGAGTGTGGTACTTTTGGTCAACAAACACCAAAAGTTTGCCAAATGCATGAACATAACTCGTTTTAAGCCCAATTGCACGTTTTAGCACTAAAAGGAGCACAAGTTTGGATTTTGACCATTTCAATCTAGTTTTTGCGTTTTAGTGACATTATTCTCTAGAGTGTGGTACTTTTGGTCAACAAACACCAAAAGTTTGCCAAATGCATCACCATAACTCGTTTTAAGCCCAATTGCACGTTTTAGCACTAAAAGGAGCACAAGTTTGGATTTTGACCATTTCAATCTAGTTTTGCGTTTTAGTGACATTATTCTCTAGAGTGTGGTACTTTTGGTCAACAAACACCAAAATTTTGCCAAATGCATCACCATTGCACGTTTTAGCACTAAAAGGAGCACAAGTTTGGATTTTGACCATTTCAATCTAGTTTTTGCGTTTTAGTGACATTATTCTCTAGAGTGTGGTACTTTTGGTCAACAAACACCAAAAGTTTGCCAAATGCATCACCATAACTCGTTTTAAGCCCAATTGCACGTTTTAGCACTAAAAGGAGCACAAGTTTGGATTTTGACCATTTCAATCTAGTTTTTGCGTTTTAGTGACATTATTCTCTAGAGTGTGGTACTTTTGGTCAACAAACACCAAAAGTTTGCCAAATGCATGAACATAACTCGTTTTAAGCCCAATTGCACGTTTTAGCACTAAAAGGAGCACAAGTTTGGATTTTGACCATTTCAATCTAGTTTTTGCGTTTTAGTGACATTATTCTCTAGAGTGTGGTACTTTTGGTCAACAAACACCAAAAGTTTGCCAAATGCATCACCATAACTCGTTTTAAGCCCAATTGCACGTTTTAGCACTAAAAGGAGCACAAGTTTGGATTTTGACCATTTCAATCTAGTTTTTGCGTTTTAGTGACATTATTCTCTAGAGTGTGGTACTTTTGGTCAACAAACACCAAATTTTGCCAAATGCATCACCATTGCACGTTTTAGCACTAAAAGGAGCACAAGTTTGGATTTTGACCATTTCAATCTAGTTTTTGCGTTTTAGTGACATTATTCTCTAGAGTGTGGTACTTTTGGTCAACAAACACCAAAAGTTTGCCAAATGCATCACCATAACTCGTTTTAAGCCCAATTGCACGTTTTAGCACTAAAAGGAGCACAAGTTTGGATTTTGACCATTTCAATCTAGTTTTTGCGTTTTAGTGACATTATTCTCTAGAGTGTGGTACTTTTGGTCAACAAACACCAAAAGTTTGCCAAATGCATCACCATAACTCGTTTTAAGCCCAATTGCACGTTTTAGCACTAAAAGGAGCACAAGTTTGGATTTTGACCATTTCAATCTAGTTTTTGCGTTTTAGTGACATTATTCTCTAGAGTGTGGTACTTTTGGTCAACAAACACCAAAAGTTTGCCAAATGCATCACCATAACTCGTTTTAAGCCCAATTGCACGTTTTAGCACTAAAAGGAGCACAAGTTTGGATTTTGACCATTTCAATCTAGTTTTTGCGTTTTAGTGACATTATTCTCTAGAGTGTGGTACTTTTGGTCAACAAACACCAAAAGTTTGCCAAATGCATCACCATAACTCGTTTTAAGCCCAATTGCACGTTTTAGCACTAAAAGGAGCACAAGTTTGGATTTTGACCATTTCAATCTAGTTTTTGCGTTTTAGTGACATTATTCTCTAGGTGTGGTACTTTTGGTCAACAAACACCAAAAGTTTGCCAAATGCATCACCATAACTCGTTTTAAGCCCAATTGCACGTTTTAGCACTAAAAGGAGCACAAGTTTGGATTTTGACCATTTCAATCTAGTTTTTGCGTTTTAGTGACATTATTCTCTAGAGTGTGGTACTTTTGGTCAACAAACACCAAAAGTTTGCCAAATGCATCAACATAACTCGTTTTAAGCCCAATTGCACGTTTTAGCACTAAAAGGAGCACAAGTTTGGATTTTGACCATTTCAATCTAGTTTTTGCGTTTTAGTGACATTATTCTCTAGAGTGTGGTACTTTTGGTCAACAAACACCAAAAGTTTGCCAAATGCATGAACATAACTCGTTTTAAGCCCAATTGCACGTTTTAGCACTAAAAGGAGCACAAGTTTGGATTTTGACCATTTCAATCTAGTTTTTGCGTTTTAGTGACATTATTCTCTAGAGTGTGGTACTTTTGGTCAACAAACACCAAAAGTTTGCCAAATGCATGAACATAACTCGTTTTAAGCCCAATTGCACGTTTTAGCACTAAAAGGAGCACAAGTTTGGATTTTGACCATTTCAATCTAGTTTTTGCGTTTTAGTGACATTATTCTCTAGAGTGTGGTACTTTTGGTCAACAAACACCAAAAGTTTGCCAAATGCATCACATAACTCGTTTTAAGCCCAATTGCACGTTTTAGCACTAAAAGGAGCACAAGTTTGGATTTTGACCATTTCAATCTAGTTTTTGCGTTTTAGTGACATTATTCTCTAGAGTGTGGTACTTTTGGTCAACAAACACCAAATTTTGCCAAATGCATCACCATTGCACGTTTTAGCACTAAAAGGAGCACAAGTTTGGATTTTGACCATTTCAATCTAGTTTTTGCGTTTTAGTGACATTATTCTCTAGAGTGTGGTACTTTTGGTCAACAAACACCAAAAGTTTGCCAAATGCATCACCATAACTCGTTTTAAGCCCAATTGCACGTTTTAGCACTAAAAGGAGCACAAGTTTGGATTTTGACCATTTCAATCTAGTTTTTGCGTTTTAGTGACATTATTCTCTAGAGTGTGGTACTTTTGGTCAACAAACACCAAAAGTTTGCCAAATGCATCACCATAACTCGTTTTAAGCCCAATTGCACGTTTTAGCACTAAAAGGAGCACAAGTTTGGATTTTGACCATTTCAATCTAGTTTTTGCGTTTTAGTGACATTATTCTCTAGAGTGTGGTACTTTTGGTCAACAAACACCAAAAGTTTGCCAAATGCATCACCATAACTCGTTTTAAGCCCAATTGCACGTTTTAGCACTAAAAGGAGCACAAGTTTGGATTTTGACCATTTCAATCTAGTTTTTGCGTTTTAGTGACATTATTCTCTAGAGTGTGGTACTTTTGGTCAACAAACACCAAAAGTTTGCCAAATGCATCACCATAACTCGTTTTAAGCCCAATTGCACGTTTTAGCACTAAAAGGAGCACAAGTTTGGATTTTGACCATTTCAATCTAGTTTTTGCGTTTTAGTGACATTATTCTCTAGAGTGTGGTACTTTTGGTCAACAAACACCAAAAGTTTGCCAAATGCATCACATAACTCGTTTTAAGCCCAATTGCACGTTTTAGCACTAAAAGGAGCACAAGTTTGGATTTTGACCATTTCAATCTAGTTTTTGCGTTTTAGTGACATTATTCTCTAGAGTGTGGTACTTTTGGTCAACAAACACCAAAAGTTTGCCAAATGCATCACCATAACTCGTTTTAAGCCCAATTGCACGTTTTAGCACTAAAAGGAGCACAAGTTTGGATTTTGACCATTTCAATCTAGTTTTTGCGTTTTAGTGACATTATTCTCTAGAGTGTGGTACTTTTGGTCAACAAACACCAAAAGTTTGCCAAATGCATGAACATAACTCGTTTTAAGCCCAATTGCACGTTTTAGCACTAAAAGGAGCACAAGTTTGGATTTTGACCATTTCAATCTAGTTTTTGCGTTTTAGTGACATTATTCTCTAGAGTGTGGTACTTTTGGTCAACAAACACCAAAAGTTTGCCAAATGCATCACCATAACTCGTTTTAAGCCCAATTGCACGTTTTAGCACTAAAAGGAGCACAAGTTTGGATTTTGACCATTTCAATCTAGTTTTTGCGTTTTAGTGACATTATTCTCTAGAGTGTGGTACTTTTGGTCAACAAACACCAAAAGTTTGCCAAATGCATGAACATAACTCGTTTTAAGCCCAATTGCACGTTTTAGCACTAAAAGGAGCACAAGTTTGGATTTTGACCATTTCAATCTAGTTTTTGCGTTTTAGTGACATTATTCTCTAGAGTGTGGTACTTTTGGTCAACAAACACCAAAAGTTTGCCAAATGCATCACCATAACTCGTTTTAAGCCCAATTGCACGTTTTAGCACTAAAAGGAGCACAAGTTTGGATTTTGACCATTTCAATCTAGTTTTTGCGTTTTAGTGACATTATTCTCTAGAGTGTGGTACTTTTGGTCAACAAACACCAAAAGTTTGCCAAATGCATCACCATAACTCGTTTTAAGCCCAATTGCACGTTTTAGCACTAAAAGGAGCACAAGTTTGGATTTTGACCATTTCAATCTAGTTTTTGCGTTTTAGTGACATTATTCTCTAGAGTGTGGTACTTTTGGTCAACAAACACCAAAAGTTTGCCAAATGCATCACCATAACTCGTTTTAAGCCCAATTGCACGTTTTAGCACTAAAAGGAGCACAAGTTTGGATTTTGACCATTTCAATCTAGTTTTTGCGTTTTAGTGACATTATTCTCTAGAGTGTGGTACTTTTGGTCAACAAACACCAAAAGTTTGCCAAATGCATCACCATAACTCGTTTTAAGCCCAATTGCACGTTTTAGCACTAAAAGGAGCACAAGTTTGGATTTTGACCATTTCAATCTAGTTTTTGCGTTTTAGTGACATTATTCTCTAGAGTGTGGTACTTTTGGTCAACAAACACCAAAAGTTTGCCAAATGCATCACCATAACTCGTTTTAAGCCCAATTGCACGTTTTAGCACTAAAAGGAGCACAAGTTTGGATTTTGACCATTTCAATCTAGTTTTTGCGTTTTAGTGACATTATTCTCTAGAGTGTGGTACTTTTGGTCAACAAACACCAAAAGTTTGCCAAATGCATCACCATAACTCGTTTTAAGCCCAATTGCACGTTTTAGCACTAAAAGGAGCACAAGTTTGGATTTTGACCATTTCAATCTAGTTTTTGCGTTTTAGTGACATTATTCTCTAGAGTGTGGTACATTTGGTCAACAAACACCAAAAGTTTGCCAAATGCATGAACATAACTCGTTTTAAGCCCAATTGCACGTTTTAGCACTAAAAGGAGCACAAGTTTGGATTTTGACCATTTCAATCTAGTTTTTGCGTTTTAGTGACATTATTCTCTAGAGTGTGGTACTTTTGGTCAACAAACACCAAAAGTTTGCCAAATGCATCACCATAACTCGTTTTAAGCCCAATTGCACGTTTTAGCACTAAAAGGAGCACAAGTTTGGATTTTGACCATTTCAATCTAGTTTTTGCGTTTTAGTGACATTATTCTCTAGAGTGTGGTACTTTTGGTCAACAAACACCAAAAGTTTGCCAAATGCATGAACATAACTCGTTTTAAGCCCAATTGCACGTTTTAGCACTAAAAGGAGCACAAGTTTGGATTTTGACCATTTCAATCTAGTTTTTGCGTTTTAGTGACATTATTCTCTAGAGTGTGGTACTTTGGTCAACAAACACCAAAAGTTTGCCAAATGCATCACCATAACTCGTTTTAAGCCCAATTGCACGTTTTAGCACTAAAAGGAGCACAAGTTTGGATTTTGACCATTTCAATCTAGTTTTTGCGTTTTAGTGACATTATTCTCTAGAGTGTGGTACTTTTGGTCAACAAACACCAAAAGTTTGCCAAATGCATCACCATAACTCGTTTTAAGCCCAATTGCACGTTTTAGCACTAAAAGGAGCACAAGTTTGGATTTTGACCATTTCAATCTAGTTTTTGCGTTTTAGTGACATTATTCTCTAGGTGTGGTACTTTTGGTCAACAAACACCAAAAGTTTGCCAAATGCATCACCATAACTCGTTTTAAGCCCAATTGCACGTTTTAGCACTAAAAGGAGCACAAGTTTGGATTTTGACCATTTCAATCTAGTTTTTGCGTTTTAGTGACATTATTCTCTAGAGTGTGGTACTTTTGGTCAACAAACACCAAAAGTTTGCCAAATGCATCACCATAACTCGTTTTAAGCCCAATTGCACGTTTTAGCACTAAAAGGAGCACAAGTTTGGATTTTGACCATTTCAATCTAGTTTTTGCGTTTTAGTGACATTATTCTCTAGAGTGTGGTACTTTTGGTCAACAAACACCAAAAGTTTGCCAAATGCATCACCATAACTCGTTTTAAGCCCAATTGCACGTTTTAGCACTAAAAGGAGCACAAGTTTGGATTTTGACCATTTCAATCTAGTTTTTGCGTTTTAGTGACATTATTCTCTAGAGTGTGGTACTTTTGGTCAACAAACACCAAAAGTTTGCCAAATGCATCACCATAACTCGTTTTAAGCCCAATTGCACGTTTTAGCACTAAAAGGAGCACAAGTTTGGATTTTGACCATTTCAATCTAGTTTTTGCGTTTTAGTGACATTATTCTCTAGAGTGTGGTACATTTGGTCAACAAACACCAAAAGTTTGCCAAATGCATGAACATAACTCGTTTTAAGCCCAATTGCACGTTTTAGCACTAAAAGGAGCACAAGTTTGGATTTTGACCATTTCAATCTAGTTTTTGCGTTTTAGTGACATTATTCTCTAGAGTGTGGTACTTTTGGTCAACAAACACCAAAAGTTTGCCAAATGCATCACCATAACTCGTTTTAAGCCCAATTGCACGTTTTAGCACTAAAAGGAGCACAAGTTTGGATTTTGACCATTTCAATCTAGTTTTTGCGTTTTAGTGACATTATTCTCTAGAGTGTGGTACTTTTGGTCAAAAAACACAAAAGTTTGCCAAATGCATGAACATAACTCGTTTTAAGCCACAATTGCACGTTTTAGCACTAAAAGGAGCACAAGTTTGGATTTTGACCATTTCAATCTAGTTTTTGCGTTTTAGTGACATTATTCTCTAGAGTGTGGTACTTTGGTCAACAAACACCAAAAGTTTGCCAAATGCATGAACATAACTCGTTTTAAGCCCAATTGCACGTTTTAGCACTAAAAGGAGCACAAGTTTGGATTTTGACCATTTCAATCTAGTTTTTGCGTTTTAGTGACATTATTCTCTAGAGTGTGGTACATTTGGTCAACAAACACCAAAAGTTTGCCAAATGCATGAACATAACTCGTTTTAAGCCCAATTGCACGTTTTAGCACTAAAAGGAGCACAAGTTTGGATTTGGACCATTTCAATCTAGTTTTTGCGTTTTAGTGACATTATTCTCTAGAGTGTGGTACTTTTGGTCAACAAACACCAAAAGTTTGCCAAATGCATCACCATAACTCGTTTAAGCCCAATTGCACGTTTTAGCACTAAAAGGAGCACAAGTTTGGATTTTGACCATTTCAATCTAGTTTTTGCGTTTTAGTGACATTATTCTCTAGAGTGTGGTACTTTTGGTCAACAAACACCAAAATTTTGCCAAATGCATCACCATTGCACGTTTTAGCACTAAAAGGAGCACAAGTTTGGATTTTGACCATTTCAATCTAGTTTTTGCGTTTTAGTGACATTATTCTCTAGAGTGTGGTACATTTGGTCAACAAACACCAAAAGTTTGCCAAATGCATCACCATAACTCGTTTTAAGCCCAATTGCACGTTTTAGCACTAAAAGGAGCACAAGTTTGGATTTTGACCATTTCAATCTAGTTTTTGCGTTTTAGTGACATTATTCTCTAGAGTGTGGTACTTTTGGTCAACAAACACCAAAAGTTTGCCAAATGCATCACCATAACTCGTTTTAAGCCCAATTGCACGTTTTAGCACTAAAAGGAGCACAAGTTTGGATTTTGACCATTTCAATCTAGTTTTTGCGTTTTAGTGACATTATTCTCTAGGTGTGGTACTTTTGGTCAACAAACACCAAAAGTTTGCCAAATGCATCACCATAACTCGTTTTAAGCCCAATTGCACGTTTTAGCACTAAAAGGAGCCCAAGTTTGGATTTTGACCATTTCAATCTAGTTTTTGCGTTTTAGTGACATTATTCTCTAGAGTGTGGTACTTTTGGTCAACAAACACCAAAAGTTTGCCAAATGCATCACCATAACTCGTTTTAAGCCCAATTGCACGTTTTAGCACTAAAAGGAGCACAAGTTGGATTTTGACCATTTCAATCTAGTTTTTGCGTTTTAGTGACATTATTCTCTAGAGTGTGTTACTTTTGGTCAACAAACACCAAAAGTTTGCCAAATGCATCACCAAACTCGTTTTAAGCCCAATTGCACGTTTTAGCACTAAAAGGAGCACAAGTTTGGATTTTGACCATTTCAATCTAGTTTTTGCGTTTTAGTGACATTATTTTCTAGAGTGTGGTACATTTGGTCAACAAACACCAAATGTTTGCCAAATGCATCACCATAACTCGTTTTAAGCCCAATTGCACGTTTTAGCACTAAAAGGAGCACAAGTTTGGATTTTGACCATTTCAATCTAGTTTTTGCGTTTTAGTGACATTATTCTCTAGAGTGTGGTACATTTGGTCAACAAACACCAAAAGTTTGCCAAATGCATGAACATAACTCGTTTTAAGCCCAATTGCACGTTTTAGCACTAAAAGGAGCACAAGTTTGGATTTGGACCATTTCAATCTAGTTTTTGCGTTTTAGTGACATTATTCTTTATGGTGTGGTACTTTTGGTCAAAAAACACCAAAAGTTTGCCAAATGCATCACCATAACTCGTTTAAAGCCCAATTGCACGTTTTAGCACTAAAAGGAACACAAGTTTGTATTTTGACCATTTCAATCTAGTTTTTGCGTTTTAGTGACATTCTTCTTTATGGTGTGGTAATTTTGGTCAAAAAACACCAAAAGTTTGCCAAATGCATGAACATAACTCGTTTTAAGCACAATTGCACGTTTTAGCACAAAAGGAGCCCAAGTTTGGATTTTGACAATTTCAATCTAGTTTTTGCGTTTTAGTGACATTATTCTCTAGAGTGTGGTACTTTTGGTCAACAAACACCAAAAGTTTGCCAAATGCATGAACATAACTCGTTTTAAGCCAAATTGCACGTTTTAGACTAAAAGGAGCACAAGTTTGGATTTTGACCATTTCAATCTAGTTTTTGCGTTTTAGTGACATTATTCTTTAGAGCGCGGTACATTTGGTCAACAAACACCAAAAGTTTGCCAAATGCATGAACATAACTCGTTTTAAGCCCAATTGCACGTTTTAGCACTAAAAGGAGCACAAGTTTGGATTTGGACCATTTCAATCTAGTTTTTGCGTTTTAGTGACATTATTCTTTATGGTGTGGCACTTTTGGTCAACAAACACCAAAAGTTTGCCAAATGCATCACCATAACTCGTTTAAAGCCCAATTGCACGTTTTAGCACTAAAAGGAGCCCAAGTTTGGATTTTGACCATTTCAATTCAGATTTTGCGTTTTAGTGACAAAAGTCTCTAGAGTGTGGTACTTTTGATCAGCAAACACCAAAATTTTGCCAAATGCATCACCATTGCACGTTTTAGCACTAAAAGGAGCCCAAGTTTGGACTTTGACCATTTCAATCTAGTTTTTGCGTTTTAGTGACATTATTCTCTAGAGTGTGGTACATTTGGTCAACAAACACCAGAACTTTGCCAAATGCATCACCATAACTCGTTTTAAGCCCAATTGCACGTTTTAGCACTAAAAGGAGCACAAGTTTGATTTTGACCATTTCAATCTAGTTTTTGCGTTTTAGTGACATTATTCTCTAGAGTGTGTTACTTTTGGTCAACAAACACCAAAAGTTTGCCAAATGCATCACCATAACTCTTTTTAAGCCCAATTGCAAGTTTTTGCACTAAAAGGAGCACAAGTTTGGATTTTGACCTTTTCAATCTAGTTTTTGCGTTTTAGTGACATTATTCTTTATGGTGTGGCACTTTTGGTCAACAAACACCAAAAGTTTGCCAAATGCATCACCATAACTCGTTTTAAGCCCAATTGCACGTTTTAGCACTAAAAGGACATAAGTTTGGATTTTGACCATTTCAATCTAGTTTTTGCGTTTTAGTGACATTATTCTTTCTGGTGTGGCACTTTTGGTCAACAAACACCAAAAGTTTGCCAAATGCATCACCATAACTCGTTTTAAGCCCAATTGCACGTTTTAGGACTAAAAGGAGCCCAAGTTTGGATTTTGACCATTTCAATCTAGTTTTTGCTTTTAGTGACATTATTCTCTAGAGTGTGGTACTTTTGGTCAACAAACACTAAAAGTTTGCCAAATGCATCACCATAACTCGTTTTAAGCCCAATTGCACGTTTTAGCACTAAAAGGAACACATGTTTGTATTTTGACCATTTCAATCTAGTTTTTGCGTTTTAGTGACATTATTCTCTAGAGTGTGGTTACTTTTGGTCAACAAACACCAAAAGTTTGCCAAATGCATCACCAAAACTCGTTTTAAGCCCAATTGCACGTTTTAGCACTAAAAGGAGCCCAAGTTTGGATTTTGACAATTTCAATCTAGTTTTTGCGTTTTAGTGACATTATTTTCTAGAGTGTGGTACATTTGGTCAACAAACACTAAATGTTTGCCAAATGCATCACCATAACTCGTTTTAAGTCCAATTGCACGTTTTAGCACTAAAAGGATCACAGTTTGTATTTTGACCATTTCAATCTAGTTTTTGCGTTTTAGTGACATTATTCTTTAGAGTGCGGTACATTTGGTCAACAAACACCAAAAGTTTGCCAAATGCATGAACATAACTCGTTTTAAGCCCAATTGCACGTTTTAGCACTAAAAGGAGCACAAGTTTGGATTTGGACCATTTCAATCTAGTTTTTGCGTTTTAGTGACATTATTATTTATGGTGTGGCACTTTTGGTCAACAAACACCAAAAGTTTGCCAAATGCATCACCATAACTCGTTTAAAGCCCAATTGCACGTTTTAGCACTAAAAGGAGCCCAAGTTTGGATTTTGACCATTTCAATTCAGATTTTGAGTTTTAGTGACAAAAGTCTCTAGAGTGTGGTACTTTTGATCAGCAAACACCAAAATTTTGCCAAATGCATCACCATTGCACGTTTTAGCACTAAAAGGAGCCCAAGTTTGGACTTTGACCATTTCAATCTAGTTTTTGCGTTTTAGTGACATTATTCTCTAGAGTGTGGTACATTTGGTCAACAAACACCAGAAGTTTGCCAAATGCATCACCATAACTCGTTTTAAGCCCAATTGCACGTTTTAGCACTAAAAGGAGCACATGTTTGTATTTTGACCATTTCAATCTAGTTTTTGCGTTTTAGTGACATTATTCTTTAGAGTTTGTTACTTTTGGTCAACAAACACCAAAAGTTTGCCAAATGCATCACCATAACTCGTTTTAAGCCCAATTGCAAGTTTTTGCACTAAAAGGAGCACAAGTTTGGATTTTGAACTTTTCAATCTAGTTTTTTGCGTTTTAGTGACATTATTCTTTATGGTGTGGCACTTTTGGTCAACAAACACCAAAAGTTTGCCAAATGCATCACCATAACTCGTTTTAAGCCCAATTGCACGTTTTAGCACTAAAAGGAGCCCAAGTTTGGATTTTGACCATTTCAATCTAGTTTTTGCTTTTAGTGTCATTATTCTCTAGAGTGTGGTACTTTTGGTCAACAAACACTAAAAGTTTGCCAAATGCATCACCATAACACGTTTTAAGCCCAATTGCACGTTTTAGCACTAAAAGGAACACATGTTTGTATTTTGACCATTTCAATCTAGTTTTTGCGTTTTAGTGACATTATTCTCTAGAGTGTGTTACTTTTGGTCAACAAACACCAAAAGTTTGCCAAATGCATCACCAAAACTCGTTTTACGCCCAATTGCACGTTTTAGCACAAATTGGAGCCCAAGTTTGGATTTTGACAATTTCAATCTAGTTTTTGCGTTTTAGTGACATTATTTTCTAGAGTGTGGTACATTTGGTCAACAAACACTAAAAGTTTGCCAAATGCATCACCATAACTCGTTTTAAGCCCAATTGCACGTTTTAGCACTAAAAGGAGCACATGTTTGTATTTTGACCATTTCAATATAGTTTTTGCGTTTTAGTGACATTATTCTTTAGAGTGCGGTACATTTGGTCAACAAACACCAAAAGTTTGCCAAATGCATGAACATAACTCGTTTTAAGCCCAATTGCACGTTTTAGCACTAAAAGGAGCACAAGTTTGGATTTGGACCATTTCAATCTAGTTTTTGCGTTTTAGTGACATTATTCTTTATGGTGTGGCACTTTTGGTCAACAAACACCAATAGTTTGCCAAATGCATCACCATAACTCGTTTAAAGCCCAATTGCACGTTTTAGCACTAAAAGGAGCCCAGGTTTGGATTTTGACCATTTCAATTCAGATTTTGAGTTTTAGTGACAAAAGTCTCTAGAGTGTGGTACTTTTGATCAGCAAACACCAAAATTTTGCCAAATGCATCACCATTGCACGTTTTAGCACTAAAAGGAGCCCAAGTTTGGACTTTGACCATTTCAATCTAGTTTTTGCGTTTTAGTGACATTATTCTCTAGAGTGTGGTACATTTGGTCAACAAACACCAGAAGTTTGCCAAATGCATCACCATAACTCGTTTTAAGCCCAATTGCACGTTTTAGCTCTAAAAGGAGCACATGTTTGTATTTTGACCATTTCAATCTAGTTTTTGCGTTTTAGTGACATTATTCTCTAGAGTGTGGTACATTTGGTCAACAAACACCAAAAGTTTGCCAAATGCATCACCATAACTCGTTTTAAGCCCAATTGCACGTTTTAGCACTAAAAGGACCACAAGTTTGGATTTTGACCATTTCAATCTAGTTTTTGCGTTTTAGTGACATTATTCTTTCTGGTGTGGCACTTTTGGTCAACAAACACCAAATGAAAGTAATGGATGCATAAGAGGGGGGGGTGAATTGTGCTTCAAAAATAAATGCTCAAGTAAGACAACACAAGAATTATACTGGTTCGGTCTTCCTGACCTACGTCCAGTTCTCAACCACCCAGGCCGAGTTCCACTATATCTCCAGGTTTTAGAACGGGTTCACCTGGAACCTTTACAACCACAAGTTTTGAACGGGATCACTTGCAACCTTACAACCACAAGTTTTACACAAGGCTCACTTGTAACCTTTTTAACTAGCTCCCCCTTACACCTAGCAAGGGTTCAACCTTTACAAATAAAAGATTTTTCTAACTAAGTTCTCTTAAAGAACAGATAGTGTTACACACTTAAGTACAATCGATGCTCTTATAACACGAAGAGACTTAACTACAAAGAGTACAAGATATGTAGATGAAAAGATCACTCAATGAGTTAAATGCTCTTTCTCTTTTCTGGGCAGCTTTGAATACTTGAAGATTTTCTTAGTTTCTCGCTCTAACTTCTCTCAAGAATGTCAAAGATAATTCATTAGCTTCATAAATGAAGTTGAGCTCCTTTATATAGTCTTCAAACATTCTGACTCTTGGTAGGTGGGTTAGCCGTTTGAATATGGTCGTTTTTCCCTTGTTACCGTTTGCCCAATTAATGCTTCATCAATGCATAGCAGGGTTGACTTGCTTTATCTCTGAAAAGTAGTCCTGACAACTCTGCTCTGACAAAAGCATTCTGACACTGCACTTCTGAACATTCTGACATTCTGATTGCTTGCGGAAGCAGGTTCACATCCGGAAGCAATTCTACTTAGTGTGCTGCACTTTGAATGTTAGTTTAACAATATAAGCACATAGTCACATGCAGTGGGTGTTTACTTAGTCTAAGATGACTTCCTTGGATCCGGAAGCACTTCTACATCCGGAAGCACTACCACTGGATGAAGGGTTATAATCACTTTTACTCACTCTCGCTCAGTGTCCTTCAATCCAACAGTCAGCGCTAGTCACTAAGCTATCGGAAGCAATTCTACTGGACGTGGCTTATGTTCACTGACGCTTAGTGTCATCTATTCCAACAGCCAGCGCCAGTCTAAATACAACAGGAAGCAAAATCACTTCCGGTTGAATCCTAGCTTAGTCTTGAGGTTTTGTATATCTAGTGCTTATGGACTAAGTTATTTCCCTAGTGAATTACTTGCTCTCCGCGAGCGCTAGTCCTAGTCTATCCGGAAGTAAATCCACATCCGGTTGCACTCTTACTTGGGATTCTATGTTAACCTATTGCTTTCTAAGTACTTGATTCATTCTTTCATATTTTAGTCTTCATCAAAACTTAAGATTCTAACATTCTCCCCCTTTTTGATGATGACAAACTTAGTTTTATCGATTAAGTTCATATGAAAGGATTAGTAAAGGAATAAAAGCAATAGATAAAGCACAAGTAACTTAGAAATAATTCATTGATAACCAGGGATTACAAGTTAGAGTATACAAGCAATCTATACTAAGCAAGAATGAAATTATGCATGAGAAAATATGAAAATTTTCTAAGTTATCATGTATGGGGTTGGTTGAGGTTTATAATTGATGTCTCCTTTTCCTCTCCCTCTCCAACTGCCTCTCTTCATTCTCTCTCTGGAGTTTGGCTAATTCGGCTTCATGCACATTCCGGTCAATCTGAGCAATGATCTGTTGAAGCTCTTCTTCATCCCTTTCCCTTCTGAGTCTCTCAGACTCAACAGACTCCTCGAAGGCTCTCTTCATATTTTCTACTTCCTCATAGCCTGGGAATCCTGTTGCATCTGAGAAGTGGGTGACCTCGCCATTAGGAAAGTGGACAGCCCGAATCTTCACATTCCATACAGGGAAGTTGGGATCCTCCTCAACTTCCTGGGCTTTTCTCTTCCCCTTCCCTTTACCCTTCCCTTTGCCCTTGGCTATTGATGGAGTGGGCTTGGCGCTTGCTCTCTCAGCATCCAGGCAAGCCATCTGACCAAAGGACAGTCTGTCCGTGTACCCATACTTTTCAAATTCCTCAGGAGTCATGTCCTCTATCTCCAACTTGACTTCCCTCAGAATTGGAACTGCTTGTACAGATGGGATCTCTTGCTCAACTTGAGCAGACGAAGTTTCTTGCTCAGGTTGGTCAGATGGGGTCTCTTCCTCATTGTCAGCAGGTTCAGTGGAGGCAATAACCTTCTTGGCACGCTTTCTAGCAACGGCCTTCTTCCTAGACTCACTGAATGTAACTGCTGGCTCAGATGGAGGGCAGATGTTGGCTCAGTACGAGGAGGAGGAGCAGAAGTTGTTCCAAAGGTAGAAGGGATTGGCTTAGCAATCACAATGGGAGGATGGTCGATCTTCTTCAGCCCCCACTTCATCATGATTTCTTCAACAATGTTTTTACTCTTCTCAGTTGAAGAAGGCTTTGATGAAGATGACTCAGGCTGTGAGGATTGCTCATTCTGCTCAAACACCACCATATCCCATTTTGATCCTTGCTCATCCAACCTCTGCTGCTGCATGAACCGGATAGCTTCTCCTCTAATTAGTCTCTCAGCATCACCCAGTCTTTGGGATTCCATGGCACGGCGGAGGGCAGCCGTGATGTCTTCATCAAGCCAGAGGGATGGCTGGCTGAGGACATCCCTTGTGTCCATGGTCTGGCGAAGAGCGAACACAGCATCTCTCCCCCTTTTGGCATCATCAACAAGGGTGAGGGCCAGGGATGGAGTGGATGAAGAGGAGGGTGGAGGTTCAGGGCCAAATCTTTTTGGGGGTGAAGTTTCTGGGGAGGATGTAGGTAAGGTAGTTTCTGGGGATTCGGGAGGGTTGGGGAACCAAGTGGGATCTACGAATAGACCTTCGAACGGATAGGTGGAGGAATATTCAGTGAAGGCAGTGGAAGAGTGTGGCGTAAATGGGGTAAATGGTAAGTGATCCTCAGAGATTCGCTGAAGGTGGGGGTAATCTCTCAGATAGATGTGGCTGAGGGGGTGAATGGCAGTTTTGAAACCAAGGTGCTCGGCCAATGGGTTGGATCTTGGTCTAGAGTTGGGGTTGGTAGGGTTAGGATGGGATGGTCCGGCAGAGAGGTTGAGTGGTGAGCGAGTAGGGGCGTTGGGTGGTGTGCGAGTGGGGGAGTTAAGTGGAGATGGGGAGTTTAGAGGTGATTGGCGAGGAGAGTGTTGTGGTGAGTCTTGGGGTTGGTAGTCATGATTGGGTGAAGGCTGGGATTGTTGGTCATTGTTTGGTTGATGGTCATTTTGTGGAGGTGGCTGTGGTTGTTGAGTGTTGGGAGGAGGAGGAGGGAGTTGAGGGTGATTAGAAGGAGGAGGAGGAGGTGGGTTTTGAGGAGGAGGTGGTGGTAAGTTACCTTGTTGGGGTTGAGGAATCTGGAGGTGTTGGAGGATAAGGTCTAGCTTTGCATCCACTCTAGCAAGTTGAGTCTCAACCTGACCTACTCTATCCTCAAGTCTTTGGATGCGCTCCCCTTGCTGCTGGAACCCAGCATCAAATTCGTTCCTGAGAGGAGCCACCAGGGAGTCAGTCAGCCTAAACAGGATTTCCTCCTTTACTTCCTCAGCAAAGGCTTTGACTGTAGCTGGTACCCTCGCAACTCTGCTTGGGCCAGGATGGGAGTCAACCTCTTGATCCCCTGCACCAGATGTAGAAGGGGCTGAAGTCTGAGAGGCACTGCCTGCCTGTGATCCTGAGCGAGTGGGCTTAGCAGGCTTCAGGTACTTGATGCCCATCTTCCCTATGTTAGTTGCCCCCACAGGAGCACACTTGATATTCTCTTCCTCCACGTCAGATGTGGCCTTGATCAGTTTCTTCTCAAGGAGGAAGGCAAGGATGGTGGGGTAGGGAAGATATCCAGCCTTGTCGTTAACCAACCATCTCTGAAGCTCAAGGCTGATCAACTGTCCAGGGTTGATTGGCTGGTGGGAGAGAAATCTGGGGAACCACGGATTGTCCAGCAGTGTGAACTCATTGAAGTTACCCCCTTTGTGTGTCATCATTCGAGAGTAGACGTAGTACAGGAGTATGTAGGAGTCAGACATCTTGGACACCTTTTTCCCTTGGGTGCCATACAACTTCTCGAGTTCCTCCTTGTTGTATTTGAGTGACTCAGGGTACAGCCACTCATTCATGCCCTCTTCTGTGATCCCCATTAACTCATTGAGTGTCCTCCAGGTGAAACTGAAGGTTCTCCCCCTTACTGTGGCAGTGAAAGTGAGTCTGCGTATCTGCTCCTTCCCATCTACCTTCTTGTACTTAACCTTTCCAGAGAGAGATTGGCAGAAGACTCGCAGGACGTTGATGTTGTAGTCCTGTTTGATCCCTAGCCAAGGCATGTATTTTTCCAGGTAAGGGCGCAGATGAGGAAACCCTAGTTCATCAATCTTGACCAGATCGATGAACAAGCCGTTGTTGAAGTAGGGCTTAATCGTCTCAAACTTGGAGGAAACAGCCTCCAAAGCCCCATCTCTGTAAATTGAAGGATCATCCTCTTCAACCCTCTGTCTTTTGGAAGAAGGCTCCTCAACGAACTGAACCTTCTTCTTCCCTTTCCTCTTGGCTTGCTGTGCTTCCTCATGCCCAGTCACCTCTGGCTGTTCTTCCACTCTCCCAGAATGTCCAGACTGTTCCTGGACTTGTTCAGACACCCCTTGTGATTGCCCAGAAAGTTCATGGCGACCTTCATGATGTTCATCAGATTGCCCAGATTTCCCAGTGTGTTTAGGCCCAGATTTTCCAGATTTGGACTTGGATTTCTTGGATGAGCCAGATTTCTTGGTATTTGGGTTTGTTTCATGTGAGCCGGCCATTTTTGTGTGGGTTGGTATGAATGTGACGAGAGATGCGAAGAAGAGTATGAAGAAGATGAAGAACACAGATGAAGAAATGAAGAATGTATGCAGAGAATATGTGGGTGAGTAAATTTGTGCAAGTAAAAAGTGAAAGTGAAAATAACACCCTATTTATATGCAAAGTTACTAAGGGTAAAATGGGCATGACTCTTCAGATGAAAACGCTTGTTTGCACATTGGGTAACGTAAACATTTTAATTGAAACGGCGCACCTTATGACATGTGTCGCTTCATCTTGTCAGAGAAGGCAAAACTTCTCATGGAGGGAGATGAAGCGTTTTCTGAAGTGACGTATCCCTTGGTCTGGCACTGGCGCTCTCTTGGTTTCAACATCCAGTGTCAGCAAGTGATCATCCGGAAGTGGTTTTGCTTCCGGTTGCAACATCTTAAGATTTAACATTGAGAACCTGCAAAAACACGTATTGGCACTCCGATGCCTAAGTTAGTATTGTTGTAGGTTTTAAACAATCAAGTATAATAAATAAAAGGTTACACCTCATTTGGGTTTACCATTCCCAAATCACCTCTTATGAAAGTAAATTGGTCAACCCCCAGAGGCTTGGTGAAGATGTCAGCAAGCTATTGTTGAGTGGGGACAAATTGCACTTTGACATCCTTCTTTTGAACATGGTCTCTGATGAAGTGATGTCTGACATCAATGTGCTTTGTCCTTGTGTGCTGAACTGGATTCTTGGCGAGGCTGATTGTGCTTGTGTTGTCACAGAGGATGGGTGCCTCAGGGAACTCCAAGCCAAGGTCTCTCAGTTGGTTCTTCAGCCACAGCACTTGAGCACAACAGCTTGCAGCCGCAATATATTCTGCCTCAGTGGATGACAAAGACACGCAGGTTTGCTTCTTGCTAGCCCAAGACACCAGACAACCACCAAGGAAGGCGCATTGTCCACTGGTGCTCTTTCTATCAGTCTTATAACCTGCATGGTCAGAATCAGAGTAAGCCCACAAGAACTCTTGGTTACCTCTGGGATACCAAAGACCAAGTTCTTGTGTTCCCTCAAGGTATCTCAAAATACGTTTAACACATGTTAAGTGTGACTCCTTGGGGTTGGCTTGAAATCTTGCACACATGCCTACACTAAATTGAATATCAGGCCTGCTTGCCGTTAAGTATAGGAGGGAACCTATCATTCCCCTGTACATGGGCAGGCTGATAGATTTACCCTTTGCGTCAGCATCGAGTGCGGCAGTGGTGCTCATGGGAGTGTCATACTCCTTACATTCATCCATCCCAAACTTCTTAAGTAGCTCTCTGCAGTACTTAGCTTGGGAGATGAATATCCCATTCTTCTTTTGCTTGATTTGCAGGCCTAGGAAGAACGTTAGTTCTCCCATCATTGACATTTCAGACTCACCCTGCATAGTCTTAGAGAAATCTTCACAAAGCTTTTCATTAGTTGCCCCAAAAATAATATCATCAACATAAATTTGGACAATTAACATATCTCTATCTTTGTGAAGGATAAACAGTGTATTATCTAATTTGCCCCTTGAGAAACCTTTGCCCAGCAGGAAGCTGCTGAGTCTCTCATACCAAGCTCTAGGAGCTTGTTTCAGGCCATATAAAGCTTTCTTTAGCCTATACACATGTTTGGGATGCTTGTGATCCTCAAAGCCAGGAGGTTGTTCTACATATACCTCTTCTTTAATATAACCATTAAGAAAAGCACTCTTTACATCCATTTGATATAATCTAAAGCCTTTCATGGATGCAAAGGCTAGAAGAATCCTTATTGCTTCAAGTCTAGCGACTGGAGCAAAAGTTTCTTCATAGTCAATGCCTTCTTCTTGGTTGTATCCTTTGGCTACTAATCTGGCTTTGTTTCTTGTAATTTGACCTGTCTCATCCAGTTTGTTTTTGAAGACCCACTTGGTCCCCACTATGGATTGATGAGACGGCCTTGGGACAAGTTCCCAGACTTGGCTTCTCTCAAATTGATTTAGCTCTTCCTGCATGGCAATAATCTAGTCGCAGTCCTCAAGAGCTTGTTCAACTGAAGTTGGTTCGATTTGAGATAGAAATGCTCCGAACTCAACTTCATTTTGAACTTGCCTTCTGGTTCTGACACCAGAAGAAACATCACCAAGCACTTGATCAAGAGGATGATCCCTGTGATGTCTCCTAGCTGTTGGCAACTGTGCCTCATCAAGCACGGTCTGCACTCTAGGTTCATCACTGGGTTCATCTTCTTCTTTGAGATTGCTTGCTGGTGTTTCTTTTGGTGGTGAAGAAGATGATGGTGATTTTGGAAGATTAAGTATTTCATCATCTTCTGTGAATTGTCCCCATGTAGGAGTTTCATCGAATACAACATGCATTGATTCTTCTACAATTCTAGTTCTCATGTTGTATATTCTATATGCTTTACTCCTAAGGGAATATCCTATGAATATACCTACATCAGCTTTTGGATCAAACTTACCCAGATTTACCTTTCCATTGTTATGCACATAGCATTTTGATCCAAAGATTCTGAGATGGCTGATGTTGGGCTTCCTCCCTTTATACAGCTCATATGGAGTCTTGTCCAAGCCCTTGCGAACATAGGCTCTGTTAGAGATGTAGCAAGCAGTGCTCATAGCGTCCGCCCAGAACACTTGAGAAACCTCTTTCTCGTTGAGCATGCTTCTAGCCATCTCTGTCAGAACCCTGTTCTTTCTCTCGACCACTCCGTTTTGCTGAGGAGTTCTAGGAGCTGAGAAGTTGTGTTCAATACCATTTTGCTCACATAGCTCAGAGAAGCTATGGTTCTCAAACTCTCCTCCATGGTCTGTCCTTATGGTTGTGATTTTGAGCTCTCTCTCATTCTGCACTTTCTTAGCCAGGACAACAAAAGCATCAAAAGCATCTTGCTTAGAGGCAAGAAACATAGTCCAAGTGAACCTTGAATAGTCATCCACCACCACTAGAGCATACAGGTTTCTACCCAAGCTCTTCACTCTCGCTGGCCCAACCAAATCCATATGGATCAGTTCCAAGGGCCTGCTGGTGGAGACTCTCTTCTTGGTTTTAAACGAGGACTTTGTTTGCTTCCCTCGTTGGCAGGATTCACAAATAAAATCATGCTTTACCTTAAAGGATGGAATACCTATAGCTAGCTCCTTTTTAATTAGCATATCAAGTTGAGTAAAATTAACATGAGCTAACCTCTTATGCCAAAGCCAACTGTTGACATAAGTCTAGAGTATACAGGTTTCCATTTCTATTTGCCTTAAGTTTGCATTTTAAATTGGCCTTATCTAAATTCAGATCCTGCTTATCAACTATTAAGCACTCATGTGAATCGAAGATTACCCAATTTCCTTTGTCAGTGCTCTGCCTCACGCTCAGCAGGTTGTGACAGAGACCGTCTACCAGATAGACATCTTTCACTGGTCCAACTTCTCCAACTCCAGTGATCTTTCCACTTTGATTTCCTCCAAAGGTTACTGTGGCTCCGTCTTTGATCACCAGAGATTTGAACTTGTCTCTGTCTCCAGTCATATGTCTCGAGCATCCGCTGTCAATATACCATTTTCTGTTCTTGGATGCTTTGAGACACACCTGAAGGAATCAAGTAAGCTTAGGTACCCAACCTCTCTTGGGTCCTCTGTCATTAGTTTTCAGTGCCCTTGGTCTAGTGTTAGCCTTGACCTTGGGCTTATGATCATTCAGTGCCTCCGGCCTAGTGCTGGCTCTAGGCTCTTGGGTTTTCCCTGTGGATTGTTTCAAGGCTCGGGATCCTTGTCCTCCCTTGGTTTCCTTTATAGGGGAAGGATCCTTTGTAGCTTTGGTTCCTTTAGGGACCCATTTGTAAGAGCTACTTGCTCCATGCTTCTTGGCATTACAGGTGGACGTGGAGTGTCCTTTCCTGTTGCAATAGTTACAGAAGCTGAAAGGTGAGGAGCTGTGACTAGTGGCTTTGTGGAAGAATTTTAAGTAGGGCTTTACTTTTGGTTCCACCCACTTTTTCCCTCTAGGAGTATATCCTAAGCCAGTTCTATCCCTATATGCCCTTTGATTCATTAAAATTATATTTAACATTTCTGATCCATTTGTAAACTTCTGCAGGGCATTTTGCAGCTTGTCTTTCTCAGCTGAGATTTTGCTACAATTAGGGCAGCTCTCAAGTGTTGGGGCATTGGGTTCTGTTTGGGGAGAACCCTGGCCATCCACTACCGGAAGCTTTCTAGCTTCCGTTAGCTCTTCACTTAGTGAGTCCACCTTGGACTCAAGTGATTCCTTTTTAGTTTTTAACACTTTATAGGCTTTACACAATCGAGAGAATTCTTCATGAACCTCATTGTAAGCCTCTTGCAGTTCAGAGAAAGTTACCTCATTGTCTTCGTGGGTGAGGTCAAGATCTGAAGATGCTTCCTCATCATCTTCTCTGGCTACCAGGCAGAGGTTGGCAACTTCTTCCTCATCACTTGCTTCGTCATCTGAGCTATTCACCCAGATAGAGGATACAAAGGCCTTTCTTTTGTCTTTGCCTTTTGACTTCTGCAGGCTGGGACACTCAGCCTTGAAGTGACCAGGCTTCTTACATTCAAAGCACACAGGGGCCTTTTCCTTCTTGTATCCCCTCCTCTGGCTGGAGTCACCTTTCTGAAAGCCTCCTTTCTTTCTGAAGAACTTTCTGAACTTTCTCACCATCATAGTCATCTCCTCATCGTCCATTTCCTCCTCATCATCCTCTTCATCATCATCAATCTCCTTGCTGGGAGCAACAAGGGCAAGATTCTTGGCCTTGGATGAGGCTTGAGGAGCTCTCTGAGCCAGCAGGGTAGGTTCATATTCAGCCAGAGAGCCAAATAGTGCGGTGATGGAGCTTGATTCTCCTTGGACTTCCTGCAGGATGGTTACTTTGGTGATCCAGTCACCTTTCAAGATCTTTAGGATCTTGCTAACTTGCTCTCTTTCAGGAATGTCCTTACCCAGCGAGGCCAAATTGTTGATGAGGTGAGTGAACCTGAGCTCCAGTTCTCTGATAGGCTCAGTAGGACTAAGCATGGCGAACTTGTGAAATTCTTCCTCCAGCATCTCAACTCGTCTTGCTTTCACTCCCCTGGTTCCAGAGTGAGCAGCCTCAAGAGCCTCCCACATATCTTTAGCATTTTTGTGGTGACTGATCCTGTGGAACTCCTTGGGACTGAGAGCACACTGGATGTAGTGCATGGCCCTATAATTCAGCTGGACTAGGGCATAGTCCTGAGGGGTGTAACTGCTTCTCGCCTTGGCAAAACCATCATCATCTAAGGGAGTGTGATCCCCACGTTCGATTACATCCCAGAGTCTAAGGTCACTTGACTTGATGTAAGTCTCCATTCTAAACTTCCAGAATGGATAGTTATATCCAAACTTGTGCTCCTTTTAGTGCTAAAACGTGCAATTGGGCTTAAAACGAGCTATGTTCATGCATTTGGCAAACTTTTGGTGTTGGTTGACCAAAAGTACCACACTCTAAAGAATAATGTCACTAAAACGCTAAAACTAGATTGAAATGGTCAAAATCCAAACTTGTGCTCCTTTTGGTGCTACAATGTGCAATTGGGCTTAGAAGGAATTATGGTGATGCATTTGGCAAAATGTTTTTGTTTGCTGACCAAAAGTACCACACTCTAGAGACTTCTGTGACTAAAACACAAATACTAGATTGAAATGGTCAAAATCCAAACTTGTGCTCCTTTTAGTGCTAAAACGTGCAATTGGGCTTAAAACGAGCTATGTTCATGCATTTGGCAAACTTTTGGTGTGTGTTGACCAAAAGTACCACACTCTAGTGTTAGAATCTTAAGTTTTGATGAAGACTAAAATATGAAAGAACCAGATAAATACTTAGAAATAATTAGGTTAATATAGAACCCCAAGCAAGAGTACAACCGGATGTGGATTTACTTCCGGATGGATTAGGACTAGCGCTCGCGGATGAAAGGCTCATCCCACAGCGGAAGCTTGTAAGTCACTAAGTCAGAACTAAGTCTAAGAGTGTTAGAGTACCAAATCCTTGAGACTAAGTTAGGACACAACCGGATGCAGAATTGCTTCCGGAAGTCTTAGAGTAAATTGAGTGACTAGCGCTGTCTACTGGATTAGACAACACCGAGCGTCAGTGGATATAACTCTAAGTCATAACATAGTTTCTAGTAGGAGTGCTTCCAGATGTGGAATTGCTTCCGGAAGTAAGAGAGCTTCCCATAGACAAATTGAACTCCCACTGCATGTGACTATGTGTTAATATTGTTGGACTAACGTTCTAGTGCAGAACTGAGTGTTAGTGCTTCCGGATGTGGAATTGCTTCCGGTAGCAAACAGAATGTCAGAACGTACAACAATCAGAATGTCAGAATTGCTTTTTGGCAGAGCAGAGTTGTCAGAGTTGCTTTTCAGAGATAAAGCAAGTCAACCCTGCTGAGCATTAATGGAGCATTAATTGGTTCAACGGTAACATGGGATTAACGGCTAAATTCAAACGGCATGGTTACCTACCAAGAAAGAGAATCCTTGAAGATGCTATATAAAGAAGTTCATCTTCATTTATGAAGATCATCGAAGAAACTAGAGAGAGAAACCGAGCATACTCTTCAAGCATTCAAAGCTGCCCAGAAAAGCAAGAGAGCACTTAATACATTGAGAGTTTTGTTCATTATCCATCTTGTACTCTTTGTAGTTAAGTCTCTTCATTTATTGAGAGCATTCATTGTACTTAAGTGAGTAACATCATTTGTTCTTAGAGAGAACTAAGTTAGAAAATCCTTTATTTGAAAGGTTGAACCCTTACAGGTAGTAAGGGGGAGCGAGTCTGTAAGGTTGCAAGTGATCCCGTGGTAAAACTTGCGGCTGTAAAGGTTCCAGGTGAACCCGTTGTAAAACCTGGGGATTAGTGGAACTCAATCTGGGTGATTGAGAACTGGACGTAGGTCAAGAGTTGGACCGAACCAGTATAAAAATCTTGTGTGTTTTTATTGTTTGTTTTATTTGGTAGCACAATTCACCCCCCCTCTTGTGCATCCTCACTTTCATTTGGTATCAGAGCAAGGTCTTTCTGACTTGATTCCAGCGAATCTAGAAAGAAAAGATCCTGTGATGGATGCTGAATATCATTCTCTTCCTGATGTTGCTATGCAGCCAAACAAGCCTCCTGACTTTGATGGGCATAACTACCCCTTCTGGAAGTTTAAGATGGAGAACTTCATCAAGGCCAGTGGTCTTCGCATTTGGGATGTGATTGAGCGTGGTGACAATGTTCCACTAGATGATGAAGGCTTTGCAAAGCCTCGATCCCGCTTCACCAACGATGACAACTTTCAAGTGGAACTGAATTTCAAGGTTATCCACTATATTCAGTGCGCCCTGAGCCCAAAGGAGTTCCACAGAATTAGCCACCACAAAACAGCAAAAGAAATGTGGGAGGCTCTTGAGGCAGCTCATTCCAGAACCAAGGGAGTGAAGGTCAGACACGTTGAGAAGCTGGTTGAGGAGTTTCACAAGTTCACAATGCTTCCTAATGAGCCGATCAGAGACTTGGAGCTTAGATTCACCCATCTCATAAACAACCTAGCCTCTCTTGGAAAGGACATTCCTGAGGAAGAACAAGTGAGCAAAATTCTAAAGGTGTTAAAGGGTGACTAGATTACCAAGGTGACCATTCTGCAGGAAGTCCAGGGAGAGTCAACCAGCTCTATCACTGCCTTGTTTGGTTCTCTGGCTGAGTATGAACCAACCTTGTTGGCTCTAAGAGCTCCTCAAGCTGCTGCTAAAGCCAAGAACCTTGCTCTTGTTGCTCCCAGCAAGGAAAGGGATGAGGATGATGATGAGAATGATGAGGAAGATATAGACGATGAAGAAATGGCTATGATGGTGAGAAAGTTCAAAAAGTTCTTCAGAAAGAAGGGAGGCTGATTGAACCAAATTTCATACCTTTAAGCATGTGCATTTGAGCTTAATTAGTGGGAATTAACTGATATATGTGATCATTATTGGTACATTTTATTGCGCATGTTTATTGGAATTAATTGATGAATATTAGCCTTTTCTTTGCATTATTAAGAAACCAAGGGTATTTTGGTCATTTTGACTATGTGATGATATTTTATTGTAGGAGGGGTCCCAAGTGGGCCCCATGCACCCTTGGTGGAGCTTCAATGGAGATAATTTGGCAAGGAGGAAGGCTAGATGACAAGTACTCAAAGTCACATCCGGATGCAAGTTCACATCCGGAAGCAGAGTCACTTCAGGAAGGGAACTCACATCCGGAAGCGGATGCACATCCGGAAGTGAATGCTCTTGAACTTCCGGAAGCAGACTTACATCTGGAAGCAGACTCACATCCGGAAGCTAAAGTCTATCAGACAGCGAGTACAAGAGCCGGACTGCACAATGTTCATAAATGTCAGCTACTTTTCAGAAGTCTTTTGTGCAGAGTAAATTTAAGGCAAAGTCAGCCCTGCAGCTTGAAGGTACTTGGGGAGCATCTTTCCAAATAAGGCAAAATTAGCGCCAAGTTCAAATTCAAACTGGGAGGCCTCATTAAGGGCAATTTTGGAAGCACAATCACTTGGAGAAAAAGGAGGAACCTTTAGAAATGCATGGAGATGAGATCTAGTCCACATTCATCCTCTCTTTTCACCAAATACCGAAAATACTCTTCCTTCCATTTAACCTTACATCTCTCGGCCATAACCCTCCATAATCACCAAAAATATCTTTTGACAGCTCATAATCCCAAATTGACAGCTCATTAGACCCATTTGCCAGCTCATCATCTAACTAACTCACTACTTAATCCCAACTAACTTCATTTTTTGACACATCTCTCATCTTACTTCACTTTCACTTTCTCTCTCCTCTAACAAACTCTCTCAACTCCATCTTCATCTTCTTCGCCTTCTCACTTCGTAAATCACCTCCATAGCCGCCATAACCTCAAACCTTCATCCTTCCACCTTCTCCATGTCCGGCTAGATCGCCTCTCCTCTCTCTCCAAAGGAATGTGCTTGTAGATTCAACATTTGGCCTCATGTATTTGTGATTTACTCTTTTAGGTTTCAAGCTAGATGTAAGTTTTTGCCTATGCATGTCTAGATTTAGGCTTGTATAGGTTAGAACATATTGATTCGAGGTGTTCTACTTAATTGTGGCTTGAAATCTCTCTTTTGTGTTTAGCTCATGAAAACCTAAAGCTATTCGTTTGTAATTTCATGACATATATGTGTGCGATTAGCTTGTATGTATGTTTGTGGAATGAATGTTTTTCTTAGATGCTTGATTAGTATCTAATGTTGCTTAAGGTATGAGTTAAACTTGAAAGAGCATAAAGCTTGGTTAACCTAATTAAACTCTCTTAGATTTCTTAGATTTAAGAGGTCTTGAGAATTTAGTTAGATTATATCAAGTGTAACAAATATATGAGGTCCGATTAATTAAAAGCACAAAGTACTTTGGAGAGAGGGAGGTATTTCTCACTTGATTTCTCATCTTTTCCATTCGGTAACTCTTACTATTTTGCTAGTTTGTAATTGTAGTTAATAGAACTAAATCAACCTCGAACATCTTGTTAATTTGTGTAACTTTAACCTAAGCAAGAGATTTAACTAAACTGTGGAATTGACCTTGCTCTCACTTGCTACCTAGTAATTTGAGTATAGATTTATTTGCTTAGCTCTTTTTAGGCGACGAAAAAGAGATAAATCAGAGGCTTTCAGAAAGGAGAATCTAGCCATAAGAAGGATTATAAGAAGGAAAGGGCTCCTGTGTGCTTTGAATGTAAGAAGCCTGGTCATTTCAAGGCTGAGTGCCCGAGCCTTCAGAGAGTCAAAGGGAAGGACAAGAGGAAAGCCTTCGTGTCCTCGATCTGGGTAAATAGTTCTGATGAAGAAGCTAGTGATGAGGAAGAGGTTGCAAACCTTTGCCTTGTTGCTAGGGAAGATGGAGAAGAGGCATCTTCAGACTTCGACTCCATCCATGGTGATGAGGTAACCCTTACTGAACTCCAAGAAGCTTATAACAATATTCATAGAGATTTCTTTCGGTTATGTAAGGCTTACAAGGTGTTGAGAATAAAAAAAGAATCACTTGAGTTCTCGGTGGACTCACTAAGTGAAGAGCTAGCGGAAGCCAAAAAGCTTCCGGTAGTAGATGGCAAGGGAGATCCCCTAGCGGAACCCAAGACCTCAACATTAGAGAGCTGCATCAACTGCAGCAAAATCTCTGCTGAAAGGGATAGATTACAAAATGCCCTACAAAAATTTACAAATGGTTCTGAAATGCTGAATGTTATTTTGATGAATCAGAGGGCATATAGAGATAAAACTGGACAAGCATAAAGATAAAAAGTGGGTGGAACCTAAAGTGAAACCATACTTAAAGTTCTTCCACAAAGCCACTAGTCACAGCTCCACACCCTTTAGCTTCTGCAACTATTGCTACAGGAAGGGACACTCCACGTCCACCTGCAATGCAAAGAAGCATGGAGCTAACAGCACCTATAAGTGCGTTCCAAAAGGAACCAGAGTAACCAAGGATCCTCCAAGAAAAGAAACTAAAGGAGGACAAGGATCTAGAACTTGGAAACATATTCCAAGGGAAGTCCGTCAGCCTAGAGCCCACACAAGGCCAGAGGCACAACACAATCACAAACCTAAGGTCAACACTGGACCAAAGGTTATGGGAACTAATGATAAAGGACCCAATAAAGGTTGGGTACCTAAGCTTGTCTAATCCTTGCAGGTCTGTCTCAAAGCATCCAAGAACAAAAAGTGGTACATTGACAACGGATGCTCGAGACATATGACTGGTGACAAAGACAAGTTCAAATCCTTGGTGATCAAAGATGGAGCCAAAGTGAATTTTGGAGGGAATCAAAGCGGAAAGATCCCTGGGGTTGGAGAAGTTGGACCTGTCAAAGATGTCTATTTGGTTGATGGTCTCTGTCACAACCTGCTGAGCGTGAGCCAGAGCACTGACAAAGGAAACTGGGTAATTTTTGATTCACATGAGTGCATGATAGTAGATAAGCATGATCTAGATATAGACAAGGCCAATCTAAAATGCAAACTTAAGGCAAGTAGGAATGGAAATTTATACACCCTAGATTTATGTCAACAACTAGCTGAAAAATGTTCAATAACTAGTGATGAAAATAGTTGGCTTTGACATAAACGGCTAACGCATGTAAACATTACACAGCTTGATATGCTTATTAAAAAGGAGCTAGCAATAGGGATTCCATCCTTCAAAGATAAGCATGATTTTATCTGTGAATCCTGCCAACGAGGAAAGCAAACAAAGTCCTCGTTTAAGACCAAGTGCTTGGTGATGTTTCTTCTGGTGTCAGAACCAGAAGGCAGGTTCAAAATGAAGTTGAGTTTGGAGCCTTCCTGTCTCAGGTCGAACCAACTTCAGTTGAACAAGCTCTTGAGGACTGTGATTGGATTATTGCCATGCAGGAAGAGCTTAATCAATTTGAAAGAAGCCAAGTTTGGGAGCTAGTCCCTAGACCGTGTCACCAATCCATTGTTGGGATCAAATGGGTCTTTAAGAACAAACTGGATGAGACTGGTCAGATCACTAGGAACAAAGCCAGACTAGTAGCAAAAGGGTATAACCAAGAAGAGGGCATAGACTACGAAGAAACCTTTGCTCCAGTTGCAAGACTTGAAGCAATATGGATTCTTCTAGCCTTTGCATCCATGAAAGGTTTTAAATTATACCAGATGGATGTGAAGAGTGCTTTTCTTAATGGTTATATTAAGGAAGAGGTTTATGTTGAGCAACCTCCTGGCTTTGAGGATCATAAACACCCTAAGCATGTGTATAGACTAAAGAAAACATTGTATGGCCTGAAACAAGCTCCTCGAGCTTGGTATGAGAGACTCAGCAGCTTTTTGCTGGGAAAGGGTTTCTCTAGAGGCAAATTAGATAATACACTGTTTATTTTGCATAAGGATAGAAACATGCTAGTTGTCCAGATTTACGTTGATGATATCATTTTTGGGGCAACTAATGAAAAACTCTGTGAAGAGTTTTCTAAGACTATGCAGGGGGAATTTGAGATGTCAATGATGGGAGAACTAACATTCTTCCTAGGCCTGCAGATTAAGCAAAAGAAAGAAGGCATCTTCATCTCCCAAACTAAGTATTGCAGAGAGCTTCTTAAGAAGTTTGGGATGGATGAATGCAAGGAGTATGATACTCCTATGAGCACCATTGCCGCACTCGATGCTGATGTAAAGGGAAGTACGGTCAGCCTGCCAATGTATAGGGGAATGATAGGTTCCTTGCTATACTTAACGGCTAGCAGACCTGATATTCAGTTTAGTGTAGGGATGTGTGCTAGGTTTCAAGCCAACCCCAAGGAATCTCACTTAACTTGTGTTAAACGTATTTTAAGATACCTTGAGGGAACTCAAGAACTTGGTCTCTGGTATCCCAGAGGTAACCAAGAATTCTTATGGGCTTATTCTGATGCTGACCATGCAGGTTATAAGACAGATAGAAAGAGCACCAGTGGACAATGTGCCTTCCTTGGAGGTTGTCTGGTGTCTTGGGCTAGCAAGAAGCAAACCTGCGTGTCACTATCATCCACAGAGGCAGAGTATATTGCTGCTGCAAGCTGTTGTGCACAAGTGTTGTGGCTGAAAAATCAACTGAGGGATCTTGGCTTAGAGTTCCCTGAGGCTCCCATTCTTTGCAGGTCCCCCAATGTTAACTCTTAAGTGTGTTCATCCGGAAGCAAATCCTCTTCCGGAAGCCCATTTGCTGCCGCTTGGGCACGACACTAAGCAACCGGAAGCGCCAGTGTCTGATAAGAAGAGAGACACGTCACTTCAGAAAACGTTTCATCTTCTCCCACAGAAAAGTGTGCCTTCTCTGACAGCCTGAAGAGACACGTGGCATAAAGGTGCGCCGTTCCAATTTAAACTTATACGTTTTCCCATAAAAGGTGCATATTTTCAATGAAGAGTCATTATGAACCATCACATCGAATGTTACATTGCATAAATAGGGCACAACTATTCATTCATCATCTCACACACAAACCACAAACCCTAAAATTCTCTCTGAAATCATTCATCATCTTTATCGTGTTCATCTTCATCTTCATCATCTTCATCTTCTTCTTCATCTACTTCTGTGCATTTTCTGAACATTTTAAGTGCATAACATTCATTCCATACCCATTCCACACAAAATGGCCGGTTCACATGATTCCAACCCCAACACTCAGAAAGCCTCTTCCACCAAAAAGTCCAAACATTCTGAGAAATCTGGGCATCCTGAGAAATCTGGGCATTCTGGGAAATCTGGGAAGTCTGGAAAACATAAGAAGAGGGTTCAGTTTGCGGAAGAACCTTCATCCAAGCGCTAGAGGGTTGAAGATGACTTCTCAGTGTATCTTTCTGGGCCATTGGAGGCTGTTTCTCCTGCGTTTGAGAACACAAAACCCTATCTTACCAATGGGATTTTTGTGGATCTGGAAATGCTTGAAAAACTGGGTTTTGATTTATCTTCTCATCTCCTGAAATATATGAGTTGGCTGGGGATCAAGAACGAGTACAACGTCCAAGTGCTCCGGGTGTTCTACCAGTCCCTCACTGCCAAGCCCAAGTACAAGGCCATCTCTGAGAAAGAATCTGCCGTTGGCCGGGTTGATTTCAAGGCCACTGTGAGAGGGAGGTAGATCAAGTTCAACTGGAGGGATATCAATCGTTTCCTCGGGGTCACTGACGAGGAGATGAACAAGTGGATCTTCCCTGTGAAGCTGGATCAGACGGAACTGGAGCAGGTTTATGAAACCAAGGGGAAGAAGGTATCTGGAATGCCCGACAGAAAGAGGGTGCTCCAGTACATCTACTCTAGGTTGATGGCCAACAAAAGGGGGAATTTCAATGAGTTCACCGGGCTGGACAACCCTTGGTTAGCAAAGTTCCTCATCCAGGAGCCTATCAACCCTGGGCAACTGATCAGCATGGAGCTCAACAGATGGTGTGAAGGCAAAGAAAGAGCAAAACCTTTTTCTCTTCCCTACCCTCAGTTTATTGCCTTCCTCCTGGAGCAGTTCAACATTCAATCCACTGAGGAAGCCGATAACATCAAGTGCCTGCCCATGGGGTCGATGAATTTGGGCAAGATGGGAGTCAAGTATCTCAAGCCAGCGAAGCCCACTCGGTCTGGCTCCCAGGCTGGGAGTGCTTCACACACAACAGTTCCCTCTGTGTCTGGAGCAGGGGATCAAGAAGTAGACTCACACCAGGCTGGTCCCAGCAGCACTCGTGCCCCAAGAGTGTCTGCCGCTCAAAGGCGTTTGCTGAGGAGTTGAAGGATGAGATCCTTTTTCGGCTGCCTGATCCTTTGATGGCTCCTCTCAGAGCAGAATGTGATGCAGCCTTCCACCAGCAAGAGCAGAGGATCCAGGGTTTAGAGGATCGCTTAGGGAGAGTAGAAGCCAAACTTGACCTACTCCTCAACCACTTCCAGATCCCTCAGCGTCACCTCAATCCACCACCACCTCCTCCTCCCAATCAACCACCACCTCCTCCTCCCAATCCACCTCCACCTCCCCCACAGAATGACCAAATCATCCCTCACCAATCACCCCCACCAAGCCCTCACAATGACTCTGACCCTCACCTCAACTCCCCTCACCACTCACCCTCTCCTCATAACTCCCCTAGCCACTCTAACACATCCAACCACCAAAACTCCCCCAACCACTCACAATCACCCAACCAAACCCTTCACAACCTTAGCTCCTTCAGTTCCATACACAATCAGAGGTCCCTTGCGAGAGATATACCTTCACCACCCAACTCACCTCCCCTCATCTATACAGGTATATATACAGACTCACCTTCCTTCTTCTTTCCAAGCCCCACTCCTTCACCCACTACCTCCCCTCCTCCCTCACCACCCAGATATGGTCCTGAACCCCCTCCATCCTCCTCTCCCTCCTCCCTGGCCCTCGCCCTTATTGATGATGCCAAAAGGGGGTGAGATATTCTCACTCAACCCTCCCTATGGCTAGATGAGGACATTGCTGCTGCCCTCCGCCGTGCCTTGGATCTGAAAAGAATGGGAAGAGCTGAAAGTTTGATCCGAGGGGAAGCCATCAGATACATGCAACAACGTTCAGCCAGCAAAAGGTCCCTGGAGATAGTGTTGGTTGATCAGCATGTTGAGACTCAGCCTGCTGAAGCTCCACCATCTGACCCTAAGCCTTCATCATCTACTGAGCCTCCTCCTTCTGTGCCTGCCCAGAATATATTTGAGGAAATTTTGATGAAGTATGGGTATAAGAGGTCAGACCCGCCAGTTATAGTGATTGCCAAGCCAATCCCTCCTTCTGAACCAGTTTCTGCCCCTCCTCCTCCAGTGGTCAGATATAGCAAATCAAGGAAAAAGTCTGTTGCCAGAAAAGGGGTGACTGTCTCTGAGTCTTCTGAGAGTGAAGAAGAGGAACCACGTGGTCGCTCTGAGGATCATGAGTTAGAAAGGGTATCTCAAGCAGGGGAAGCATCTGAGCCCCAGTCATCCACCCAAGTGCCTCCTCAAGAAATTCCGCCACTTGCGGAAGTTAAGTTAGAGGTGGAAGACATGACTCCAGAGGAATTTGAGCGGTATGGCTGGACTGATCGAATCACCTTTGAACAGCTTGCTTGCCTCGATGCAGAAAGGGAACGTGCTGAGCCTCCTCAAGAGAAAAGGAAAGGCAAGGGAAAAGAGAAAGCAAAGTCAAGTCAGGCTAAAGACCCCAACTATCCTGTGTGGAATGTAAAGGTCAAGACTGTCCATTATCCCTTTGGATCCATTCCCATCTCAGAGTCACCATTTGGAGAATTTCCTGGGCTAAAATATGAAAGAACCAGATAAATACTTAGAAAGAATTAGGTTAATATAGAGGGAGAAGGGACAAAAATAGCCACCGTAATTTTCAAAATGGCCAACTTTGGCACCCGTAATTTCGATGGTGCAAAACCGGACATTATAAACCAAAATGAGACAAATCTAGCACTCTTAAACATATGTGTTGAGTTTGAGCGTTAGTTGACTGGAAATGATGATATGACATAATGATGTGGCACCATGAGACATTATGTGTCACCCCCATGCTGATATGTATATGACAGGGCAAAAATGAAAAAATATGGCATTGCCCCTTCGCCCTACTTATAATCTGATTGTATATTAAATTAATAAAATGAAAAATAAGAAAAATCTCAACCCCTCTTCGTCTTTCTTGCTTCAGCGCACCCCCCTCTGCAACTTCCCAGTTCCCATAATCATCCTTCCTCTCTCATATTCCATCCCATATTCCCTGTACTTCTAAAAATTTTATTCATCACTCTCATCAAAGCCTCCATTGTAGCAACTAAATGGAAGAAGATGAAATTTGGGCAGAAAAAAGAAGATGGACTGGTGATGAAGACTGAGGGGAAGCAAAACGTGAGTTTCAATACTGAAAATCGCAGAAGAAGCTCTCCAGCTCAGCTTACAAATTTGGTTATAACCGAATATGTTTTTCCCCTTTTCATTTTCAGATTCGTTTCCTTTAATAATTTCAAACAATAAATTATTTGTTGTATTTGATGTGCCATTCAAATTATTAACACTTTATGTGATTCAATATTTATTTAAGTATACCTGCATTCATCTCCCATACTGATAGCTCATCAAAATACAAGATATTTCCATATTGGGTTTTAAATGTTTAAGTTATATAATTGGTTGTGATACTTTATTTTGGCATAGATAAAGTAAAAATAATTTATTTTAAAAATGAAAAAAATTAACTGTGTTAGTATAAATTACTTTTCTTAAAGAGAAAATTTCAAAAGAATTTACTTCTATTTTTCAAGATATTTTATAAGTTTTTCCCATTTTATTCATTATTAAATTACCTTTTAACGTACTCTTCCATATTAATTTCTATCGTAATTATTATATTTGATAGTTCTCTCTTAAATATACTTCATAAGAATAAGGGTTGACTTGAGAAAATATTTTTTTTCAATTAATATTTATTTGCAATTTTATTGTTGTAGTTAATAATTAAATAAGACTCTTCTTTTAACTTGATTTGTTATTTCCTTATTAACTTGATTTGTGATTTCCTTAAAAAATAGTTAAAATAATTTTTTTTTATCCGGATCAAATGAACAAGCGCGCACAGATAATAGTAATACACAAAGACACACACACACACAGGGGTTTAAAGGGTTTAAACTTGTGGCTTCTCCCCACCATCGAGAAACGTGTGAGAAAAAGCTCACAAGCTCTCCAGCTCAGCTTACAAATTTGGTTATAACTGAATATGTTTTTCCCCTTTTCATTTTCAGATTCGTTTCCTTTTTTCAGTTTCTATCTCTCTCGCTTTTCTTCTTCAGTTTCTTTTTTACCCGCTCCTGTAGTTTGCCGCCGCCAAAGGCTCCTGGAAGTCTGACGACCTAGAAGCCCATCACCATCGAAGCCTCTGACTCGGAGAAGAAGACAGTCTCTGAATTGATTTGAGAATTTAGTTTAGTTTTTTTTATTAGTTAAATATCCAGTCATATTATAAGTATGACTGGATATACATATCAGATTATACATATCAGATTAATTTTTTTCATTTTTGTCATGTCATATACATATCAGCATGGGGGTAACATATAATGCCTCATGGTGCCACGTCATTATGCCATATCATCATTCCTAGTCAACTAACGGTCAAACTTAACACCTATGTTTAAGAGTGCTAGATTTGTCTCATTTTGGTTTATAATGTCCGGTTTTGCACCATCGAAATTACGGGTGCCAAAGTTGTCCATTTTGAAAATTACGGTGGCTATTTTTGCCCCTTCGCCCTAATATAGAACCCCAAGCAAGAGTACAACCGGAGCCCAATTGCACGTTTTAGCACTAAAAGGAGCCCAAGTTTGGATTTTGACCATTTCAATATAGTTTTTGCTTTTAGTGACATTATTCTCTAGAGTGTGGTACTTTTGGTCAACAAACACCAAAAGTTTGCCAAATGCATCACCAAAACTCGTTTTAAGCCCAATTGCACGTTTTAGCACTAAAAGGAGCACAAGTTTGGATTTTGATCATTTCAATCTAGTTTCTGCGTTTTAGTGACATTATTCTTCATGGTGTGGCACTTTTGGTCAAAAAACACCAAAAGTTTGCCAAATGCATCATCATAACTCGTTTTAAGCTCAATTGCACGTTTTAGCACTAAAAGGAGCCCAAGTTTGGATTTTGACCATTTCAATCTAGTTTTTGCGTTTTAGTGACATTCTTCTTTATGGTGTGGTACTTTTGGTCAAAAAACACCAAAAGTTTGCCAAATGCATGAACATAACTCGTTTTAAGCACAATTGCACGTTTTAGCACAAATAGGAGCCCAAGTTTGGATTTTGACAATTACAACCTAGTTTTTGCAATTTAGTGACATTATTCTCTAGAGTGTGGTACTTTTGGTCAACAAACACGAAAAGTTTGCCAAATGCATGAACATAACTTGTTTTAAGCCAAATTGCACGTTTTAGCACTAAAAGGAGCACAAGTTTGGATTTTGACCATTTCAATCTAGTTTTTGCGTTTTAGTGACATTATTCTTTAGAGCGCGGTACATTTGGTCAACAAACACCAAAAGTTTGCCAAATGCATGAACATAACTCGTTTTAAGCCCAATTGCACGTTTTAGCACTAAAAGGAGCACAAGTTTGGATTTGGACCATTTCAATCTAGTTTTTGCGTTTTAGTGACATTATTCTTTATGGTGTGGCACTTTTGGTCAACAAACACCAAAAGTTTGCCAAATGCATCACCATAACTCGTTTAAAGCCCAATTGCACGTTTTAGCACTAAAAGGAGCCCAAGTTTGAATTTTGACCATTTCAATTCAGATTTTGAGTTTTAGTGACAAAAGTCTCTAGAGTGTGGTACTTTTGATCAACAAACACCAAAATTTTGCCAAATGCATCACCATTGCACGTTTTAGCACTAAAAGGAGCCCAAGTTTGGACTTTGACCATTTCAATCTAGTTTTTGCGTTTTAGTGACATTATTCTCTAGAGTGTGGTACATTTGGTCAACAAACACCAGAAGTTTGCCAAATGCATCACCATAACTCGTTTTAAGCCCAATTGCACGTTTTAGCACTAAAAGGAGCACATGTTTGTATTTTGACCATTTCAATCTAGTTTTTGCGTTTTAGTGACATTATTCTCTAGAGTGTGTTACTTTTGGTCAACAAACACCAAAAGTTTGCCAAATGCATCACCATAACTCGTTTTAAGCCCAATTGCACGTTTTTGCACTAAAAGGAGCACAAGTTTGGATTTTGACCTTTTCAATCTAGTTTTTGCGTTTTAGTGACATTATTCTTTATGGTGTGGCACTTTTTGTTAAAATCTTAAGTTTTGATGAAGACTAAAATATGAAAGAATGAATCAAGTACTTAGAAAGCAATAGGTTAACATAGAATCCCAAGTAAGAGTGCAACCGGATGTGGATTTACTTCCGGATAGACTAGGACTAGCGCTCGCGGATGAATGACTCATCCCCCAGCGACAGCAAGTAATTCACTAGGGAAATAACTTAGTCCAGAAGCACTAGATATACAAAACCTTAAGACTAAGCCAGGATTCAACCGGAAGTGAAATTGCTTCCTGTTACAATTAGACTAGCGCTGGCTGTTGGAATAGATGACACTAAGTGTCAGTGAACATAAGCCACGTCTAGTAGAATTGCTTCCGATAGCCTAGTGACTAGCGCTAGCTGTTGGAATAGGTAACACTGAGTGTCAGAATGCTTTTGTCAGAGCAGAGTTGTCAGGACTACTTTTCAGAGATAAAGCAAGTCAACCCTGCTATGCATTGATGAAGCATTAATTGGGCAAACGGTAACATGGGAAAAACGGCCATATTCAAACGGCTAACCCACCTACCAAGAGTCAGAATGTTTGAAGACTATATAAAGGAGCTCAACTTCATTTATGAAGCTAATGAATTATCTTTGACATTCTTGAAAGAAGCTAGAGAGAGAAACCGAGAAAATCTTCAAGCATTCAAAGCTTCCTAGAAAAGAGAAAGAGCATTTAACTCATTGAGTGATCTTTTCATCTACATATCTTGTACTCTTTGTAGTTAAGTCTCTTCGTGTTATAAGAGCATTAATTATACTTAAGTGTGTAACACTATCTGTTCTTAAAGAGAACTTAGTTAGAAAAATCCTTTATTTGTAAAGGTTGAACCCTTGCTGGTTGTAAGGGGGAGCTAGTTAGAAAGGTTGCAAGTGAGCCTGAGTAAAACTTGTGGTTGTAAGGTTGCAAGTGATCCCGTTCAAAACTTGCGGTTGTAAAGGTTTCAGGTGCACCCGTTGTAAAACCTGGGGATAGTGGAACTCGGCCTGGGTGGTTGAGAACTGGACGTAGGTCAGGAAGACCGAACCAGTATAAACTCTTGTGTCGGTTTTATTTGAGCTTTTATTTTATAGCCACAATTCACCCCCCCCTCTTGTGCATCCATTACTTTAATTTGGTATCAGAGCAGGTCTTTCTCACTCGATTCCAACGAATCCGGAAAGCAAAGATCTAGTAATGGATACAGATTACTCCCTGCCAGATGTCTCTATTCAACCCAACAAGCCTCCAGGCTTTGATGGGTATAACTATCCATTCTGGAAGTTTCGAATGGAGACTTACATCAAGTCCAGCGACATCAGACTCTGGGATGTAATCGAACGTGGGGATCACACTCCACTAGATGAGGATGGTTTTGCTAAGCAGCGATCCAGGTACACTAATGAGGACTATGCTCTAGTCCAACTGAACTATAGGGCCATGCACTACATTCAGTGTGCTCTCAGCCCTAAGGAATTTCATAGGATCAGCCACCACAAAAATGCTAAGGATATGTGGGAGGCTCTTGAGGCTGCTCACTCTGGAACTAGGGGAGTGAAAGCAAGAAGAGTTGAGATGTTGGTGGAAGAGTTTCACAAGTTCGCCATGCTTAGTCCGACTGAGCCAATCAGAGAGATGGAGCTGAGGTTCACTCATCTCATCAACAACTTGGCCTCCCTGGGTAAGGACATTCCAGAAAGAGAGCAAGTCAGCAAGATCCTAAAAATCTTGAAAGGTGATTGGATCACCAAAGTAACCATTTTGCAGGAAGTCCAAGGAGAGTCAACCAGCTCCATCACTGCACTCTTTGGTTCTTTGGCTGAATATGAACCAACATTGCTGGCTCAGAGAGCTCCTCAAGCCTCATCCAAAGCCAAGAATCTTGCCCTTGTTGCTCCCAACAAGGAGATTGATGATGATGATGATGAAGATGATGAGGAGGAACTGGACGAAGAAGAGATGGCCATGATGGTGAGAAAGTTCAGAAAGTTCTTCAAGAAGAAAGGAGGCTTTCAGAAAGGTGACTCCAGTCAGAGGAAGGGATACAAGAAGGAAAAGGCCCCGGTGTGCTTTGAATGTAAAAAGCCTGGCCACTTCAAGGCTGACTGTCCAAGCTTGCAAAGATCAAAGGGGAAAGACAAGAGAAAAGCCTTCGTGTCCTCTATCTGGGTGAATAGCTCAGATGACGAAGCAAGTGATGAGGAAGAAGTTGCCAACCTCTGCCTGGTAGCCAGAGAAGATGATGAGGAAGCATCTACAGATTTTGATCTCACCCACGAGGACAATGAGGTAACCTTCTCTGAACTACAAGAGGCTTACAATGAGGTTCATGAAGAATTCTCTCGATTATGTAAAGCCTATAAAGTGTTAAAAACTAAAAAGGAATCACTTGAGTCCAAGGTGGACTCACTAAGTGAAGAGCTAGCGGAAGCCAGAAAGCTTCCGGTAGCGGATGGCAAGGGTTCTCCCCAAGCAGAACCCAATGCCTCAACACTTGAGAGCTGCCCTAGTTGCAGCAAAATCTCAGCTGAAAGAGACAAGCTGCAAAATGCCCTGCAGAAGTTTACAAATGGGTCAGAAATGTTAAATATAATTTTAATGACTCAAAGGGCATATAGGGACAGGACTGGCTTAGGATATACTCCTAGAGGGAAAAAGTGGGTGGAACCAAAAGTGAAGCCCTACTTGAAATTCTTCCACAAAGCCACTAGTCACAACTCCTCACCTTTTAGCTTCTGTAACTATTGCAACAGGAAAGGACACTCCACGTCCACCTGTAATGCCAAGAAGCATGGAGCAAGTAGCTCTTACAAATGGGTCCCTAAAGGAACCAAGGCTACAAAGGATCCTCCCCCTGGAAAGGAAACTAAGGGAGGACAGGGATCCCGAGCCTGGAAACAATCCACAGGGAAAATCCAAGAGCCTAGAGCCAGCACTAGGCCGGAGGCACTGAATGATCATAAGCCCAAGGTCAAGGCTAACACTAGACCAAGGGCACTGAAAACTAATGACAGAGGACCCAAGAAAGGTTGGGTACCTAAGCTTACTTGATTCTTTCAGGTGTGTCTCTAAGCATCCAAGAACAGAAAATGGTATATTGACAGCGGATGCTCGAGACATATGACTGGAGACAGAGACAAGTTCAAATCTCTGGTGATCAAAGACGGAGCCACAGTAACCTTTGGAGGAAATCAAAGTGGAAAGATCACTGGAGTTGGAGAAGTTGGACCAGTGAAAGACGTCTATCTGGTAGACGGTCTCTGTCACAGCCTGCTGAGCGTGAGCCAGAGCACTGACAAAGGAAATTGGGTAATCTTTGATTCACATGAGTGCTTAATAGTTGATAAGCAGGATCTGAATTTAGATAAGGCCAATTTAAAATGCAAACTTAAGGCAAATAGAAATGGAAACCTATATACTCTAGACTTATGTCAACAACTGGAAGAAAAATGTTTAATATCTAGTGATGAGAACAGTTGGCTTTGGCATAAGAGGTTAGCTCATGTTAATTTTACTCAACTTGATATGCTAATTAAAAAGGAGTTAGCTATAGGTATTCCATCCTTTAAGGTAAAGCATGATTTTATTTGTGAATCCTGCCAACGAGGGAAGCAAACAAAGTCCTCGTTTAAAACCAAGAAGAGAGTCTCCACCAGCAGGCCCTTGGAACTGATCCATATGGATTTGGTTGGGCCAGCGAGAGTGAAGAGCTTGGGTGGAAACCTGTATGCTCTAGTGGTGGTGGATGACTATTCAAGGTTCACTTGGACTATGTTTCTTGCCTCTAAGCAAGATGCTTTTGATGCTTTTGTTGTCCTGGCTAAGAAAGTGCAGAATGAGAGAGAGCTCAAGATCACAGCCATAAGGACAGACCATGGAGGAGAGTTTGAGAACCATAGCTTCTCTGAGCTATGTGAGCAAAATGGTATTGAACACAACTTCTCAGCTCCTAGAACTCCTCAGCAAAACGGAGTGGTCGAGAGAAAGAACAGGGTTCTGACAGAGATGGCTAGAAGCATGCTCAACGAGAAAGAGGTTTCTCAAGTGTTCTGGGCGGACGCTATGAGCACTGCTTGCTATATCTCTAACAGAGCCTATGTTCGCAAGGGCTTGGACAAGACTCCTTATGAGCTGTACAAAGGGAGGAAGCCCAACATCAGCCACCTCAGAATCTTTGGATCAAAATGCTATGTGTATAACAATGGAAAGGTAAATCTGGGTAAGTTTGATCCAAAAGCTGATGTAGGTATATTCATAGGATATTCCCTTAGGAGCAAAGCATATAGAATATACAACATGAGAACTAGAATTGTAGAAGAATCAATGCATGTTGTATTCGATGAAACTCCTACATGGGGACAATCCACAGAAGATGATGAAATACTTAATCTTCCAAAACCACCATCATCTTCTTCACCACCAAAAGAAACACCAGCAAGCAATCTCAAAGAAGAAGATGAACCCAGTGATGAACCTAGAGTGCAGACCGTGCCTGATGAGGCACAATTGCCAACAGCTAGGAGACATCACATGGATCATCCTCTTGATCAAGTGCTTGGTGATGTTTCTTCTGGTGTCAGAACCAGAAGGCAAGTTCAAAATGAAGTTGAGTTCGGAGCATTTCTATCTCAAATCGAACCAACTTCAGTTGAACAAGCTCTTGAGGACTGCGACTGGATTATTGCCATGCAGGAAGAGCTAAATCAATTTGAGAGAAGCCAAGTCTGGGAACTAGTCTCAAGGTCGTCTCATCAATCCATAGTGGGGACCAAGTGGGTCTTCAAAAACAAACTGGATGAGACAGGTCAAATTACAAGAAACAAAGCCAGATTAGTAGCCAAAGGATAGAACCAAGAAGAAGGCATTGACTATGAAGAAACTTTTGCTCCAGTTGCTAGACTTGAAGCAATAAGAATTCTTCTAGCCTTTGCATCCATGAAAGGCTTTAGATTATATCAAATGGATGTAAAGAGTGCTTTTCTTAATGGTTATATTAAAGAAGAGGTTTATGTAGAACAACCTCCTGGCTTTGAGGATCACAAGCGTCCTAAACATGTGTACAGGCTAAAGAAAGCTTTGTATGGCCTGAAACAAGCTCCTCGAGCTTGGTATGAGAGACTCAGCAGCTTTTTGCTGGGCAAGGGTTTCTCAAGAGGCAAATTAGATAGTACACTGTTTATTCTTCACAAAGATAGAAATATGTTAATTGTCCAAATTTATGTTGATGATATTATTTTTGGGGCAACTAATGAAAAGCTTTGTGAAGAATTCTCTAAGACTATGCAGAGTGAGTTTGAAATGTCAATGATGGGAGAACTCACGTTCTTCCTAGGCCTGCAAATTAAACAAAAGAAGAATGGAATCTTCATCTCCCAAGCTAAGTACTGCAGAGAGCTACTCAAGAAGTTTGGGATGGATGAATGCAAGGAGTATGACACTCCCATGAGTACCACTGTCGCACTCGATGCTGACGCAAAGGGTAAATCTGTCAGCCTGCCCATGTACAGGGGAATGATAGGTTCCCTACTATACTTAACGGCAAGCAGGCCTGACATTCAATTTAGTGTAGGCATGTGTGCTAGGTTTCAAGCCAACCCCAAGGAGTCACACTTAACATGTGTTAAACGTATTCTTAGATACCTTGAGGGAACACAAGAGCTTGGTCTTTGGTATCCCAGAGGTAACCAAGAGTTCTTGTGGGCTTATTCTGACTCTGACCATGCAGGTTATAAAACAGATAGGAAGAGCACCAGTGGACAATGCGCCTTTCTTGGTGGTTGTCTGGTGTCTTGGGCTAGCAAAAAGCAAACCTGTGTGTCATTATCATCCACTGAGGCAGAATACATTGCTGCTGCAAGCTGTTGTGCCCAAGTGCTGTGGCTGAAGAACCAACTGAGAGATCTTGGCTTGGAGTTCCCTGAGGCACCCATCCTCTGTGATAACACAAGCACAATTAACCTCGCCAAGAATCCGGTTCAGCACACAAGGACAAAGCACATTGATGTCAGACATCACTTCATCAGAGACCTTGTTCAAAAGAAGGATGTCAAAGTGCAATTTGACTGGCTCAACAACAGCTTGCTGATATCTTCACCAAGCCTCTGGGGGTTGACCAGTTTACTTACATAAGAGGTGATTTGGGAATGGTAAACCCAAATGAGGTGTAAGTTTTCAATTATTATACTTGATTGATTAAAACCTACAACGATACTAACTTAGGCATCGGAGTGCCAATTCTTGTTTTTGCAGGTCCCCAATGTTAAATCTTAAGCAAGTGCAACCGGAAGCAAAACCACTTCCGGATGATCACCCGCTGGCACTGAATGTTGAACTGAAAGAGCGCCAGTGGCTGAACCAAATGACACGTCACTTCAGAAACGTTTCATATCCCTCCATGAGAACTTGTGCCTTCTCTGGCAAGGTGAAGCGACACATGTCATAAGGTGCGCCGTTTCAATTAAAACGTTTACGTTACCCAATGTGTAAACATATGTTTTCATCTGAAGAGTCATGCCCATTTTACCCTCAGTAACTTTGCATATAAATAGGAAGTCATTTCACTTTCACTCTTTTCACTTACTCGAATTTTTACCCACATATTCTCTGCACACATTCATATTATTCTTCATCTTCTTCATCTTCTTCTTCGCATTTCATCTCATTTAACCACTAAACCCACACAAAAATGGCTGGCCCACATGAAACAAACCCTAACACACAGAAAGTCACCACCTCCAAGAAATCTAAGTCCAAATCTAGCAAATCTGGGCATAAGCACTCTGGGAAATCTGGGCAATCCGATGAACACCATGAAGAACGCCATGAACGCCAAGAACATTCTGGGCAGACACAAGGGGAGAATGAACAAGTCCAGGAACAGCCTGGACATTCTGGGCGAGAGCAAGAACAGCCAGAGCAGACTAGGCATGAACAAGCACAAGCCAAGAGGAAAGGGAAGAAGAAGGTTCAATTCATCGAGGAGCCTTCTTCCAAAAGACAGAGGGTAGAGGAGGATGACCCTCTTGTTTATAGAAATGGAGCTTTGGAGGCCGTTTCCTCTAAGTTTGAGACAATCAAGCCCTACTTCAACAACGGCTTGTTCATCGATCTGGTCAAGATAGATGAACTAGGGTTTCCTCATCTACGCCCCTATCTGGAGAAGTACATGCCCTGGCTGGGGATCAAGCAGGACTACAACATCAACGTCCTGCGAGTATTTTGTGAGTCCCTCTCTGGGAAAGTCAAATACAAGAAGGTGGATGGGAAGGAGCAGATCCACAGACTCACCTTCACTGCCACAGTCAGGGGGAGAACCTTCAGTTTCACCTGGAGGGACTTAAATGACTTAATGGGGATCACAGAGGAGGGAATGAACGAGTGGCTGTACCCTGAGTCACTCAAATACAGCAAGGAGGAACTCGCGAAGATCTATGACACCCAAGGGAAAAAGGTGTCCAAGATGTCTGACTCCAACAGGCTCTTGTACTATGTTTACTCCCGCATGATGACACACAAGGGGGGTAACTTCAACGAGTTCACACTGCTGGACAACCCGTGGTTCCCTAGACTTCTCTCCCAGCAGCCAATCAATCCCGGGCAGTTGATCAGCCTTGAACTTCATAGATGGTTGGTCAACAACAAGGCTGGATATCTTCCCTATCCCACCATCCTTGCCTTCCTCCTTGAGAAGAATCTGATCAAGGCTACATCCGATGTGGAGGAAGAGAATATAAAGTGTGCTCCTGTGGGGGCAACTAATATCAGCAAGATGGGCATCAAGTACCTGAAGCCTGCTAAGCCCACTCGCTCAGGATCACAGGGAGGCAGTGCCTCTCAGACCTCAGTCCCCTCTGTATCTGGTGCAGGGGATCAAGAAGTTGACTCCCATCCCGGGCCAAGCCGTGCTGCGAGGGTACCAGCCACTGTGAAGGCTTTTGCACAGGAGATGAAGGAAGAGATTCTTCTTCAACTTTTTGAGTCCTTAGTGGCCCCTCTAAGGAATGACTGTGATGCTGGGTTTCAACAGCAAGGGGAGCGCATCCAGCGACTCGAGGATAGAGTGGGTCAGGTTGAGAGTCAGCTTGCCAGAGTGGACGCCAAGCTAGACCTTATCCACCAACATCTCCAGATTCCTCAACCCCAACAAGGTAACTTACCACCACCTCCTCCTCCTCCTCCTCCTAATCACCCTCTACTTCCCCCTCCTCCTCCTCCTAACACTCAACAACCACAGCCACCTCCACAAAATGACCAACAACCACACACATCACCAAACAATGACCAACCATCCCAGCCTTCACCCAACCATGAACAACAACCCCAAGACTCACCCCAACAATCTCCTCGCCAATCACCCCTTCACTCCAACAACTCCCCATCTCCACATAACTCCCCTACTCGCACACCACCCAACACCTCTACTCGTTCACCATTCAACGCCTCCGCCGGACCCTCCAATCCTAACCCCACCACCTCTCACACACCCATAGTCTTTACCTCTCGAGATAACCCAGACGACATTTATTACCTCCGAGACCAATCCCCTATTAGGTGGAAGGAAAAACAACCTGATGTCTACTATTCCACCTACCCCTTTGATGGCCTCTTTACCCACCCCACCTTCTTCGAAAGGAATTCCACTTACTTTCCCAACCCTCCAAAAACTTCTGAACACCAATCCTCTCCCACATCCTCTACATCTACCTCCTCACCCTTACCTCCTAAGAGATTTGGCCCTGAACCACCACCCTCCTCTTCATCCACTCCATCCCTGACCCTCGCCCTTGTTGATGATGCCAAAAGGGGGAGAGATGCTGTGTTCGCCCTTCGCCAGACCATGGACACAAGGGATGTCCTCAGCCAGCCATCCCTCTGGCTTGATGAAGACATCACGGCTGCCCTCAGCTGTGCCATGGAATCCCAGAGACTGGGTGGCGCTGAGAGCCTAATCAGAGGAGAAGCTATCCGGTTTATGCAACAGCAGAGGTCGGATGAGCAAAGGTCCAAGTGGGACATGGTGGTTGTTAGAATCTTCAGTTTTGATGAAGACTAAAATATGAAAGAACTTAGAAAGCAATAGGTGAACATAGAATCCTAAGTAAAAGAGCAACCGGATGTGGGCTTACTTCCGGATAGACTAGGACTAGCGCTCGCGGATGAATGTCTCATCCCCAGCGGCAGCAAGAAATTCACTTAGGAATTAACTTAGTCCATGAGCACTAGATATACAAAATCCTAAGACTAAGTTAAGATTCAACCGGAAGTGAATTTGCTTCCTGTTAGACTTAGACTGGCGCTGGCTGTTGGATTAGATAACCCTAAGCGTCAGTGAAAATGAGCAACGTCCAGTAGAAGTGCTTCCGATAGCTTAGTGACTAGCGCTGGCCGTTGGATTGAATGAACACTGAGCGAGAGTGAGCAATAGTGAACAAAATCCTTCATCTAGTGGATTTACTTCCGGATGCAGAAGTGCTTCCGGATACAAGGAAGACCTCTTAGACTAAGAACACTCTCACTGCATGTGACTATATGTTTATACTGTTAGACTAACACTCAGTGCAGCACACTCAGTAGAATTGCTTCCGGATGAGAATCTGCTTCCGCAAGCAATCAGAATGTCAGAAGTTGCAGTGTCAGAATGCTTTTGTCAGAGCAGAGGTGTCAGGACTACTTTTCAGAGATAAAGCAAGTCAACCCTGCTAAGCATTGATGAAGCATTTATTGGGCAAACGGTAACATGGGTTAAACGGCCATATTCAAACGGCTCTCCCACCTACCAAGAGTCAGATTGCTTGAAGACTATATAAAGGAGCTCAAACTTCATTTATGAAGCTAACAATTATCTTTGAATATCCTTGAGAGAAGTTAGAGCGAGAAACTAAGAACATCTTCAAGCATTTAAAGCTGCCCAGAAAAGTAAAGAGCATTTAACACATCGAGTGATCTTTTCATCTACATATTCTGTACTCTTTGTTGTTAAGTCTCTTCCTGTTATAAGAGCATTGATTGTACTTAAGTGTGTAACACTATCTGTTCTTTGAGAGAACTTAGTTAGAAAAATCCTTTAAGTATAAAGGTTAACCCCTTGCTCGGTGTGAGGGGGAGCTAGTTAGAAAGGTTACAAGTGAGCCTTGTGTAAAACTTGTAGTTGTAAGGTTGCAAGTGATCCCGTCCAAAACTTGCGGTTGTAAGGTTTCAGGTGAACCCGATTTAAAACCTGAGATATAGTAGAACTCGGCCTGGGTGGTTGAGAACTGGACGTAGGTCAGGTAGACCGAACCAGTATAAATCTTGTGTTGGTTTTATCTGGGCATTTATTTTTATAGCACAATTCACCCCCCTCTTGTGCATCCATTACTTTCATTTGGTATCAGAGCGGGTCTTTCTCACTAGATTCCAACGAATCTAGAAAGCAAAGATCTTGTAATGGATACTGACTACTCCCTACCAGACGTCTCTATTCAGCCCAACAAGCCTCCAGGCTTTGATGGGTACAACTATCCATTCTGGAAGTTTAGAATGGAGACTTATATCAAGTCAAGTGACATTAGACTCTGGGATGTAATCGAACGTGGGGATCACACTCCCTTAGATGATGATGGTTTTGCCAAGGCGAGAAGCAGTTACACCCCTCAGGACTATGCCCTAGTCCAGCTGAATTATAGGGCCATGCACTACATCCAGTGTGCTCTCAGTCCCAAGGAGTTCCACAGGATCAGTCACCACAAAAATGCTAAAGATATGTGGGAGGCTCTTGAGGCTGCTCACTCTGGAACCAGGGGAGTAAAAGCAAGACGTGTTGAGATGCTGGTGGAAGAATTCCACAAGTTCGCCATGCTTAGCCCCACTGAGCCTATCAGAGAACTGGAGCTCAGATTCACTCACCTCATCAACAATTTGGCCTCGCTGGGTAAGGACATTCCTGAAAGGGAGCAAGTGAGCAAGATTCTAAAGATCTTGAAAGGTGACTGGATCACCAAAGTAACTATCTTACAGGAAGTCCAGGGTGAATCAACTAGTTCCATCACCGCTTTATTTGGCTCCCTGGCTGAATATGAGCCTACACTGCTAGCTCAGAGAGCTCCTCAAGCCTCATCCAAGGCCAAAAATCTTGCCCTTGTTGCTCCCAACAAGGAGACTGAAGATGATGATGAGGATGATGAGGAGGAAATGGATGATGAGGAGATGGCTATGATGGTGAAAAAGTTCAGAAAGTTCTTCAGAAAGAAAGGAGGCTTTCAAAAGGGTGACTCCAGCCAAAGGAGGGGTTACAAGAAGGAAAAGGTCCCTGTGTGCTTTGAATGTAAGAAGCCTGGTCACTTCAAGGCTGAGTGTCCCAGCCTACAGAAGTCGAAAGGCAAAGACAAAAGGAAGGCCTTTGTATCTTCTATCTGGGTGAATAGCTCGGATGATGAAGCAAGTGATGAGGAAGAGGTAGCCAACCTCTGCCTTGTTGCCAGAGAAGAAGATGAGGAAGTATCCCCAGAATTTGATCCCATCCATGAGGATAGTGAGGTAACCTTCCCTGAACTTCAAGAAGCATATAATGAGGTCCATGTAGAATTTTTCCGCTTATGTAGAGCATATAAAGTGTTGAAAGCTAAAAAGGAATCACTTGAGTCCAAGGTGGGCTCACTGAGTGATGAACTAGCGAAAGCTAGAAGACTTCCGGTAGCGGAAGGGCAGGGTTCTCCCCAAACAGAACCCAATGACCCAACACTTGAGAGCTGCCCTAATTGCAGCAAATTCTCAGCTGAGAAAGACAAGCTGCAAAATGCCCTGCAGAAGTTTACAAATGGCTCAGAAATGTTAAATATAATTTTAATGAATCAAAGGGCATATAGGGATAGAACTGGCTTAGGATATACTCCTAGAGGGAAGAAGTGGGTGGAACCAAAAGTAAAGCCCTACTTAAAGTTCTTCCATAAAGCCACTAGTCATAGCTCCTCACCCTTCAGCTTCTGTAACTATTGCAACAGGAAGGGACACTCCACGTCCACCTGTAATGCCAAGAAGCATGGGGCAAGTAGTTCCTACAAATGGATCCCTAAAGGAACCAAGGCAACAAAGGATCCTCCACCTGCAAAGGAAACTAAGAGAGGACAAGGATCCCAAGCCTGGAATCATTCCAAAGGGAAAACCCATGAGTCTAGAGCCAGCACTAGGCCAGAGGCTCCGAATAATCATAGGCCCAAGGTCAAGGATGACACTAGACCAAGGGCAGTAAAAACTAATGACCGAGGACCCAAGAAAGATTGGGTACCTAAGTTTACTTGATTTTTCCAGGTGTGTCTCAAGGCATCCAAGAACAAAAAATGGTATATTGACAGCGGATGCTTGTAACAACCAAAATTATAAAACCATTTTTTTATGCTATTTTTTTTTTAATTTAAATTGAAGTCTAACTATGATAGAAAAAGAATATAAGTTAAGATAATAGCGGCTAACATAGTTAGAAAAAGAGTTTGACTTAATTAACAAAATAATTACAATACTAACTATGTTAGAAAAAGAATTTATGTTATAATGATGACTAACATAGTTAGAAAAACAATTTTTCTTATTTTCCATAAAATCTAAGTTAATAGGCTAACCATGAGAGAAAAATAATTTTAATCACAAATAAGCTATCATGTTTAGAAAAAGATTTAATGTAATTTAACATTAACAGAATAAAATAACTAAAATTTTAGAATAAAATATAAAATTCACAACCAAAAATCTTTAGGAAATTATCAATACTAATTTATCCATGTTAGATAAAAATTGACTAACATGGATATTTAAATGTACCTAATAATACCTAATTAAATTCTTTCGCAGTTATTTACAAATAAGCAAATAAACTTGTTTTAAACAATAATTACAGTTATCCAACCTAAAATTATACACATACATACAGTAATCCAAGGAAAATGAATCAAACATATTTACAAATCATTAAATTGTATGAAAGCAAGATGTTTAAGTCTCCAGATCCTTCCCCTCACTCCTGCCCCGATCTAGTACCTGTAATAACAACGATTGGGGTAGACCCAGCAACTAGTACCACTCGCTTACGCACATTTTTGCACTACGTGCATGTGCATGTCGTAAGGTGGTGTGTGCTAATATTGTGTATAGTGGTGTGTGCTACATGTTGTGTTGCATGAACATGTTATCTATATTAATTTCAAGTAACTATCACTCATGTATTACAACAGCACGAAATACAGATACATCACATCACAACTCAAACATCAATAATAACGATAATTAAAGACATCAATAATCATAATTAAACATCAATAAACAAAAGTCAAATCAAACACAACACACCGTAATATCTCAGTTCAATAGGGACTCACGACTCGATGGTCGATGTACCCTCGCTTGAACTGGTTCAAAGGGACTAACAACCCTACTGAACATGTAACAATTTTGTCTTATTCATTTTAGTCCCTGGGGGTTTTACAGGGAACCTCATTCCGGAATGGCATAATTATAATCATATTAACCGGTGTGCACCAAACAAATCATCAATTCTCATAAAGCATATAATAAACATCACAAATTCATAAACTAACTATATGCTTACCAACATACACACACACGCAAACAAGTTTAAGTAGTTACCTCCTTGCATTTAAACCACAATAAACGTAAGCTCCCACGTGCTCAAACGTCAATAAACAATTTCTACAGGCAATAATATAACACATACAAATAATTAAAATTAATCAATTACCATGTATACTAATTAATATCGGCTCTCTCGTTCCTAAAAATACTACCCAATTCCCCTTTTTGCTTGTATATATTTTATTCAAAGAAACCACTTTCAAATCAATCAAACTAATTCAATTCAATTCAATTCATAGGAAAAGGATCAAACAATTGAGCATGATATATCTATCACACTTCACAACAATTATGAAACAGAACCTCTCTTGTTACTATGGCCTCCATTTTTCCAAATAACAAAATAAAGGATTAAACCATCACAATTATGCCAACACAAGAATCAGACCACCACAATCAATCCATTACAATATTAATTTATAAATTTTTTTTTTATATATACTATTATTATAGTCAGCACTACGATAAGGAAACCAATTTCATCCCACCAACATTACTTACTTATTACTTACTTCAAGACAATGGTGAAATAAATCTAATCATCTAATTGACCAAAGGCCGTGAAACACCACAACAATTTTAGAAACAGTTCAAACCACATTCTTATAACTCATATTATACTTTTATTACAAATTCAAATCAAGAGGAAAAGAAATTGCAATTACAAGACGAAAACATGTTCACACACCTTATACATTTTTAACCACCTCCAGAGAATTTAGAAATATCCAAATAACACTGATAGTACCATTTCATCTTAGACAAATTCTTCTTCATTTATTATTTTCAGCTTCTAAACATGTCCCATTACAATTTAGTATAGCATTTTTCTAATCATTATAAAACTTTGGCAGTAACATTCAAAACAAAAGCATTACAAAAGCATCAAACAGAAACAGAGGAGTACACAATCCTTCAATATAACAAGAATTCAATATGCAACAACACTCTACACTTCCTCAATTCTATATTATTAACCAAGCAGTACAGCTGAACACCAAATAGTGAGAATGCAACTAAGAAAATTGTCAATTTGTCATACACTTATTATACCTTCTTGCTAACACTATAACCTTTCATATACAAGACTTTTATCACACAGTAGAAATGTTCAAGGCAACTAAAGGAAGAAACTTCAAATTTCAGAAACTTCCCAAGAACAACCAAAAGAGGCAGCAAGCTTAAAATCAAGGGTTTTGTGAAATCATAACCACTGCTCAAATTAAAACTGAATTCTCCTTTAATACATTAAAGATTGAAGATTTGAGTCCAGAAATTCACTTTGCAACTCTAAAGAATTTATAGTCCCAAATGTATAAATTTTAAATCAAAATTTCCAAATATCCAATCATGTATAGGTTCGGTCAAAGAAAGAAGAAAGAAGAAGTTGGAGTTTGTAAGCTAACAAAACTTGTACATACCACAAATCCAACAAGTCAATGTTTCATCATCAATTCCAAACACTCAATCCATTGCAAAATCTTCAATCAGACACTAAGAATCAAAATTTACAAGTGATCTTAACCCATTTAAATCACCCCAAATCACAGAACCTAACTCAAGCTTCCCCAAAACTTCAAATTAAAGCCTAAACACATAATTTTAGTATATTATTGAACCTCAATCATTAATCCCCAACTCGGCCTCTCACTGAAAATCGCCCTAATAAAAGAACAGAAGTAAAAAAAAAAGGGAGGGCTCACCAGAAGTTAGATCTCATCTTGCTTGCCACAAAGAGGCGTTGCAGAAGCCGAAATCGACCTCCCGTCACCGGAGGTCTTCGCTGGCGAGCAGAAAACGGAGAAACGATGAGAGCTTGAGAGGAAGAAGATGAAGTTTGGTGATGAAGGAGGAGAGAGTATATGCATGTGTTTCCAATTAGAAGAGAGGAGATGGAAAGGGAAGAGAAATATGGGAGAGTGAGAATGTGAAGAAGATGAAGAAGGAGGTTTTTTTTTTTTAGTTGTTTATGCGGCTAGAGCAAAAGAGAAGAAAAGGAAGAATTTTGTTTAAATAGATGACAACATTAGGGTTTTGAGGCTAATTACAAAAGCACCCCTTCTTGGTTGAAATGTTTCCCATTAGTGTGCTATCATCATTCTATATTTTAAATTTTATAGTTTTCAATTTGATTCCTAAAAATATAATATTAAATCACTTGTAGTTTACCTTGTCTCCCAAAATTACATCCCCATAAATAAATCAATAAGTCATTATTACACAATAAATCTCCATACAAATTATTACACAATAAATCTCCATAAAAATCTCCAAAATCAAAATAGACATTTATTGATTTGTCAATCAATTATTTACTTATTTGTGTGTGTATTTTCCAAACATTAATTTCTCTATAATAATTTGGAATCGCAAATTATTTGTAGCCCCTTTATTATTAATATTATTATTATTATTATCATCTAAGTAAATTCCTATAACTTCCTTTCCAAAAATTTGAAAATTAACCTAATTTATCTTATAATTAAAAATTCAGAATGTTACAATGCTCGAGGCATATGACTGGAGACAGAGACAAGTTCAAATCTCTGGTGATCAAAGATGGAGCCACAGTAACCTTTGGAGGAAATCAAAGTGGAAAGATCACTGGAGTTGGAGAGGTCGGACCAGTAAAAGATGTCTACCTAGTGGACGGTCTCTGTCACAACCTGCTAAGCGTCAGCCAGAGCACAGACAAAGGAAATTGGGTAATATTTGATTCACATGAGTGCATAATAGTTGATAAGCAGGATCTAAGTTTAGATAAGGCCAACTTAAAATGTAAACTTAAGGCTAATAGAAATGGAAACCTATATACTTTAGACTTGTGCCAACAACTAGAAGAAAAATGTTTTATTTCTAGTGATGAGAACAGTTGGCTTTGGCATAAGAGACTAGCTCATGTAAATTTCACTCAACTCGACATGCTAATTAAAAAGGAGCTAGCTATAGGCATTCCATCATTTAAAGTAAAGCATGATTTTATCTGTGAATCCTGCCAAAGAGGAAAGCAAACAAAGTCCTCGTTCAAAACCAAGAAGAAAGTCTCCACCAGCAGGCCCTTGGAACTAATCCACATGGATTTGGTTGGGCCAGCAAGAGTAAAGAGCTTGGGTGGAAACCTATATGCTCTAGTGGTGGTGGATGACTATTCAAGGTTCACCTGGACTATGTTTCTTGCCTCTAAGCAAGATACTTTTGTTGCTTTTGTTGTCCTGGCTAAGAAAGTGCAGAATGAGAGAGAGCTCAAAATCACAGCCATAAGGACAGACCATGGAGGAGAATTTGAGAACCATAGCTTCTCAGAGCTATGTGAACAAAATGGCATAGAACACAACTTCTCAGCTCCTAGGACCCCTCAACAGAACGGAGTTGTCGAGAGAAAGAACAGGGTTCTGACAGAGATGGCTAGAAGCATGCTCAATGAGAAAGAGGTTTCTCAAGTGTTCTGGGCGGACGCTATGAGCACTGCTTGCTATATCTCTAACAGAGCCTATGTTCGCAAGGGTTTGGATAAGACTCCCTATGAGCTGTACAAAGGGAGGAAGCCCAACATCAGCCACCTGAGAATCTTTGGATCAAAGTGCTATGTGCACAACAATGGAAAGGTAAATCTGGGTAAGTTTGATCCAAAAGCTGATGTAGGTATATTCATAGGATATTCCCTTAGGAGCAAAGCATATAGAGTATACAACATGAGAACTAGAACTGTAGAAGAATCAATGCATGTTGTATTCGATGAAACTCCTACATGGGGACAATCCACAGAAGATGATGAAATGCTTAATCTTCCAAAATTACCATCATCTTCTTCACCACCAAAAGAAACACCAGCAAGCAATCCAAAGGAAGAAGATGAACTCAGTGATGAACCTAGAGTGCAGACCGTGTCTGATGAGGCACAGTTGCCAATAGCTAGGAGGCATCACAGAGATCATCCTCTTGATCAAGTGCTTGGTGATGTTTCTTCTGGTGTCAGAACTAGAAGACAAGTTCAAAATGAAGTTGAGTTTGGTGCATTCCTATCTCAAATAGAACCAACTTCAGTTGAACAAGCTCTTGAGGACTGCGACTGGATTATTGCCATGCAGGAAGAGCTAAATCAATTTGAGAGAAGTCAAGTCTGGGAACTAGTCCCTAGGCCGTCTCATCAATCTATAGTACGGACCAAGTGGGTCTTCAAAAACAAACTGGATGAGACAGGTCAAATTACAAGAAACAAAGCCAGATTAGTAGCCAAAGGATATAACCAAGAAGAAGGCATTGACTATGAAGAAACCTTTGCTCCAGTCGCTAGACTTGAAGCAATAAGGATTCTTCTAGCCTTTGCATCCATGAAGGGCTTTAGGCTATATCAAATGGATGTAAAGAGTGCATTTCTTAATGGTTATATTAAGGAAGAGGTATATGTAGAACAACCTCCTGGCTTTGAGGATCACAAGCATCCCAAACATGTGTATAGATTAAAGAAAGCTTTATATGGCCTAAAACAAGCTCCTAGAGCTTGGTATGAGAGACTTAGCAGTTTTCTGCTAGGCAAGGGTTTCTCAAGAGGCAAACTTGATAATACACTGTTTATCCTTCACAAAGATAGAAATATGCTGATTGTCCAAATTTATGTTGATGATATTATCTTTGGGGCAACTAATGAAAAACTTTGTGAAGATTTTTCTAAGACTATGAAGGGTGAGTTTGAAATGTCTATGATGGGAGAACTCACATTCTTCCTAGGCCTGCAGATTAAACAAAAGAAGAATGGAATTTTCATCTCTCAAGCTAAGTACTGCAGAGAACTACTCAAAAAGTTTGGGATGGATGAGTGCAAGGAGTATGACACTCCTATGAGCACCACTGCCGCACTCGATGCTGACGCAAAGGGTAAATCTGTCAGCCTGCCCATGTACAGGGGAATGATAGGTTCCCTCCTATACTTAACGGCAAGCAGGCCTGACATTCAATTTAGTGTAGGCATGTGTGCTAGATTTCAAGCCAACCCCAAGGAGTCGCACTTAACATGTGTTAAACGAATTCTGAGATACCTTGAGGGAACACAAGAACTTGATCTTTGGTATCCCAGAGGTAACCAAGAGTTCTTGTGGGCTTACTCTGATTCTGACCATGCAGGTTATAAAACAGATAGAAAGAGCACCAGTGGACAATGCGCCTTCCTTGGTGGTTGTCTGGTGTCTTGGGCTAGCAAAAAGCAAACCTGTGTGTCCTTGTCATCCACTGAGGCAGAATATATTGCTGCAGCAAGTTGTTGTGCTCAAGTGCTGTGGCTGAAGAACCAGTTGAGAGATCTTGGCTTGGAGTTTCCTGAGGCACCCATCCTCTGTGACAACACAAGTACAATCAGCCTCGCCAAGAATCCGGTTCAGCACACAAGGACAAAGCACATTGATGTCAGACATCACTTCATCAGAGACCATGTTCAAAAGAAGGATGTCAAAGTACAGTTTGTCCCCACACAACAACAGCTTGCTGACATCTTCACCAAGCCTCTGGGGGTTGACCAATTTACTTTTATAAGAGGTGATTTGGGAATGGTAAACCCAAATGAAGTGTAAATTCTAATTATTTTACTTAATTGGTTTAAAATTTACACCAGTACTAACTTAGGCATCGGAGTGCCAACATGTGTTTCTGCAGGGTTTCAATGTTAAATCTTAAGAAACTGCAACCGGAAGCAAAACCACTTCCGGATGATCATTCGCTGACACTGGATGATGAAACCAAGAGAGCGCCAGCACCAGTCCAAGAGACACGTCACTTCAGAAACGTTTCAACTCCCTCTATAAGAAGGTGTGCCCTATCTGACTAGATGAAGCGACACATGTCATAAGGTGCGCCGTTTCAATTAAATTTTTACGTTACCCAATGTGCAAACGTTTGGTTTTCATCTGAAAAAGCATGACCATTTTACCCTTAGTTACTTCGCCTATAAATAGGGTGTCATTTTTTTCACTTTCACTTTTTACTTTCACCACATTCTCTCTGCATAACATATTTCATCTTCATCTGAGTCCTTCGCATTCTTCATACACTCTTTGCATTTCATCTCTTTTCACCACCAACCCACACAAAAATGGCCGGATCTCATGAAACAAACCCAGTTACAAAGAAACATTCTTCATCCAAGAAACACAAGTCGAAATCTGGGAAATCTCGACATGAACGTTCTGGGAAATCTGGGCAAAATGATGAACAGCATGATGAACACCGTGAAGTTTCTGGGCAAACCCAGGGACAGGATGAACTCACCCAGAATCAGCCTGGAACATCTGGTCGAGTGGCAGAACAGTCAGTGGTTTCTGGGCATGAGCAAGAGAGGGAAGCCCAGAGAAAAGGGAAGAAGAAGAAGGTTCAATTTGTTGAAGAGCCTTCTTCCAAGAGGCAGAGGGTTGAAGAAGATGACCCCACAGTGTATAGAGATGGGGCATTGGAGCCAGTAGCAGCCAAATTTGAGATGTCTACTCCAATCTTCAACCATGGCCTGTTCATCGATCTGGACAAGATTGATGAACTAGGGTTTCCTCATTTGCGCCCTTTCATGGAGAGATATATGCCTTGGCTAGGGATCAACCAGGACTACAACGTCAACGTCCTGCGAGTCTTCTGTCAATCCCTCACTGGCAAGGTTAAGTACAAGAAGGTTGATGGGAAAGAGCAAGTCCACAGACTCTCCTTCACTGCCACTGTAAGGGGGAGAACCTTCAAGTTCACCTGGAGGACATTGAATGAGTTGATGGGGATCACAGACGAGAGCATGAATGAGTGGCTATACCCTGAGTCATTAAAGTACAGCAAGGAGGATCTCGAGAAGTTGTATGGCACCACAGGGAAAAAGGTGTCCAAGATGTCTGACTCAAACAGACTCTTGTATTATGTCTACTCCCGAATGATGACACACAAGGGGGGTAACTTCAACGAGTTCACTCTGACGGACAATCCGTGGTTCCCCAGAATTCTCTCCCACCAGCCAATCAACCCCGGCCAGTTGATCTGCTTTGAGCTTCAGCGATGGTTGACTAATGACAAGTCTGGCTATCTTCCCTATCCCACCATCATTGCCTTCCTCCTTGAGAAGCATCTGATCAAGGCCACATCTGCTGTGGAGGAAGAGAATGTCAAGTGTAGACCTGTAGGAGCAACCAACATCGGGAAGATGGGCATTAAGTATTTAAGAGCCCCTAAGCCCACTCGTTCAAGATCACAAGCGGGTAGTGCCTCTGGAACTTCAGCCCCCTCTACATCTGGTGCAGGGGATCAGGAAGTGGACTCACATGCTGGGCCAAGCCGTGCTGCAAGAGTGCCAGCGACTGTGAAGGCTTTCGCTCAAGAGATGAGGGAAGAGATTCTCCTTCAACTCTCTGAGTCATTGGTAGCCCCATTGAGGAATGATTGTGATGCTGGGTTCCAGCAACAAGGGGAGCGGATCCAGCGGCTTGAGGACAGAGTTGGCCAGGTCGAGACACAGCTGGCCAGGGTGGATGCCAAACTTGATCTCATTCTCCAACACCTCCAAATCCCTCAACCTCAACAAGGTAACCTACCACCACCTCCTCCTCCTCCTCAAAATCCTCCTCCTCCTCCTCCTAATCACCCTCAACTTCCCCCTCCTCCTCCTCCTAACACTCAACCACCACAGCCACCTCCACAAAATGACCATCAATCCCCTCCATCACCAAACAATGACCACCAATCCCAACCTTCACCTACCCATAACCAGCAAACCCAAGATTCACCCCAACACTCTCCTCGCCAATCCCCTCTAAACTCCCCATCTACACCTCCCTCACCCACTCGCACACCATCCAACCCCTTAGCCGAACACCTTGGATTTAAAACTGTCGTTCACCCCTCAGCCATATCTATCTGCGAGATTACCCCCGCCTTCAGCAAATCCCTGAGGATCCTCACTTACCCTTTACCCCATTTACCTCACACTCTTCCACTACCTTCACTGAATATTCCTCCACCTACCCATTCGAAGGTCTCTTCGTAGATCCTACCTGGTTCCCCAACCAACCCGCATCCCCCGAAACCACCTTACCTACATCCTCCCCTGAACCCTCACCCCCAACGAGACTTGGCCCTGAACCTCCACCCTCCTCTTCATCCACTCCATCCCTAGACCTCGCCCTTGTTGATGATGACAAAAGGGGGAGAAATGTGATGACCGCTCTTCGCCTAACCATGAACACAAGGGATGTGCTCAGCCAGCCATCCCTCTGGCTTGATGAAGACATCACGGCTGCCCTCCGCCGTGCCATGGAATCCCAAAGGCTGGGTGGTGCTGAGAGCTTAATAAGAGGAGAAGCAATCCGGTTCATGCAGCAGCAGAGGTCGGCTGAGCAAGGACCACAATGGGATATGGTAGTCTCTGAGCCAAATGAACAACCTTCACAGCCTGAGTCACCATCATCAGAGCCTCCTCCAACTAAGACAAGTAAAAATATTGTTGAGGAGATAATGATGAAGTGGGGTCTGAAGAAGATCGACCATCCTCCCATTGTGATCGCCAAGCCAATCCCTACATCCTCTGGGCAATCATCTGAGATCCGTACTTTTGAGCAAACCTCTGCCCCTCCTCCTCCATCTGGGCCAGCAGTTACATTCAGTGAGACAAGGAAGAAGGCCGTAGCTAGGAAGCGTTCCAAAAAGGTTATTGCCTTCACTGAATCTGCTGAGAGTGAGGAAGAGACTCCATCTGACCAACCTGAGCCAGAAACCTCGTCTGCCCAAGTTGAACAAGAAATCCCAGTAGTACAAGCTGTTCCAATTCTGAAGGAAGTCAAGTTGGAAATTGAAGACATGACTCCTGAGGAATTCGAGAAATATGGGTACACGGATAGACTATCCTTTGGTCAGATGGCCTGCCTCGATGCTGACAGAGCAAGAGCCATGCCCACTCCACCAATTAGCAAGAGCAAAGGGAAGGGTAAGGGCAAGGGAAAGAGGAAAGCCCAGGAAGTTGAGGAGGATCCCAACTACCCTGTTTGGAATGTAAAAATCCGGGCTGTTCACTATCCCAATGGAATGATCACCTACTTCGATGATGCTACAGGGTTCCCTGGGTATGAAGAAGTAGAAAACATGAAGAGGGCATTTGAGGAGTCTATTGAATCAGAGAGACTCAGAAGAGAAAGAGAGGAAGAAGAGTTTCAGCGGATCATCGCCCAGATTGACCAGAATGTGCATGAGGCCGAGTTAGCCAAACTCCAAAAGGAGAGTGAAGAGAGACAGAAGGAGAGGGAGAGGAAAAAGAAACACAAACCATGAACCCCCATTCCAACCTTTTTTTTTAACTTAGAAAATTTTGTGTTTTCATACATCTCTCATTCTTACTTAGTGTAGAATACCTGTATATGTTTTTGCTTGTATACTCTAACATGTAATCTATGTTTATCAATAATATTTGTCCAAGTTACTTGTTCTTATCTATTGCTTTTATTTTCCTGCTAACCCTTTCATATGGACTTAATCGATAAATACTGAGTTTGTCATCATCAAAAAGGGGGAGAATGTTAGAATCTTAAGTTTTGATGGAGACTAAAATATGAAAGAACTTAGAAAGCAATAGGTGAACATAGAATCCTAAGTAAAAGAGCAACCGGATGTGGGCTTACTTCCGGATAGACTAGGACTAGCGCTCGCGGATGAATGTCTCATCCCCAGCGGCAGCAAGAAATTCACTTAGGAATTAACTTAGTCCATGAGCACTAGATATACAAAATCCTAAGACTAAGTTAAGATTCAACCGGAAGTGAATTTGCTTCCTGTTAGACTTAGACTGGCGCTGGCTGTTGGATTAGATAACCCTAAGCGTCAGTGAAAATGAGCAACGTCCAGTAGAAGTGCTTCCGATAGCTTAGTGACTAGCGCTGGCCGTTGGATTGAATGAACACTGAGCGAGAGTGAGCAATAGTGAACAAAATCCTTCATCCAGTGGATTTACTTCCGGATGCAGAAGTGCTTCCGGATACAAGGAAGACCTCTTAGACTAAGAACACTCTCACTGCATGTGACTATATGTTTATACTGTTAGACTAACACTCAGTGCAGCACACTCAGTAGAATTGCTTCCAGATGAGAATCTGCTTCCGCAAGCAATCAGAATGTCAGAAGTTGCAGTGTCAGAATGCTTTTGTCAGAGCAGAGGTGTCAGGACTACTTTTCAGAGATAAAGCAAGTCAACCCTGCTAAGCATTGATGAAGCATTTATTGGGCAAACGGTAACATGGGTTAAACGGCCATATTCAAACGGCTCTCCCACCTACCAAGAGTCAGATTGCTTGAAGACTATATAAAGGAGCTCAAACTTCATTTATGAAGCTAACAATTATCTTTGAATATCCTTGAGAGAAGTTAGAGCGAGAAACTAAGAACATCTTCAAGCATTCAAAGCTGCCCAGAAAAGTAAAGAGCATTTAACACATCGAGTGATCTTTTCATCTACATATTCTGTACTCTTTGTTGTTAAGTCTCTTCCTGTTATAAGAGCATTGATTGTACTTAAGTGTGTAACACTATCTGTTCTTTGAGAGAACTTAGTTAGAAAAATCCTTTAAGTATAAAGGTTAACCCCTTGCTCGGTGTGAGGGGGAGCTAGTTAGAAAGGTTACAAGTGAGCCTTGTGTAAAACTTGTAGTTGTAAGGTTGCAAGTGATCCCGTCCAAAACTTGCGGTTGTAAGGTTTCAGGTGAACCCGATTTAAAACCTGAGATATAGTGGAACTCGGCCTGGGTGGTTGAGAACTGGACGTAGGTCAGGTAGACCGAACCAGTATAAATCTTGTGTTGGTTTTATCTGGGCATTTATTTTTATAGCACAATTCACCCCCCCTCTTGTGCATCCATTACTTTCAGTGGTAGTTGAGCAAAGTGAAGAAATTCCACAACTAGCCTCTTCATCTTCAGAATCTCCATCTACTAAGCAAAGCAAGAATATTGTTGAGGAGATAATGATGAAGTACGGGCTGAAGAAGGTCAACCACCCCCCATTGTGATTGCTAAGCCAATCCCTTCTACCTTTGGAACAACTTATGCTCCTCCTCCTCGTACTGAGCCAACATCTGCTACTCCTCCATCTGAGCCAGCAGTTAAATTCAGTGAGTCAAGAAAGAAGGCAGTTGCTAGAAAGCGTGCTAACAGAGGTGCTACCTCCACTGAATCTGCTGAGAATGAAGAAGAGACTCCATCTGTCCAAGCTGAGCAAGAGATCCCATCAGTACAAGTCATTCCAATTCTAAAGGAAGTCAAGTTGGAGGTAGAGGACATGACTCCTGAAGAATTCGAAAAGTATGGGTACACGGACAGACTCTCTTTTGGTCAGATGGCTTGCCTGGATGCTGAGAGAGCAAGTGCCAAACCTACTCAGTCAATAGGCAAGGGCAAAGGAAAGGGAAAAGGCAAGGGGAAGAGGAAAGCCCAGGAAGTTGAGGAGGATCCCAACTTCCCAGTATGGAATGTGAAGATTCGGGCTGTCCACTACCCTAATGGCGAGATCTCTTACTTCTCAGATGCAACAGGATTCCCAGGCTATGAGGAAGTTGAAAATATGAAGAGAGCCTTCGAGGAGTCTGTTGAGTCTGAGAGACTCAGAAGAGAAAGGGAAGAGGAAGAGCTTCAACGGATAATCGCTCAGATTGACCAGAATGTGCATGAAGCCCAATTATCCCAGCTCCAGAAAGAAAATGAGGAGAGACAAAAAGAGAGGGAGAAGAAAAATAGACACCAACTCTGAACCCCCACCTCAACCCTTAAACTTAGAATTTTTCCTTTGATTTTCATGCATATTTCATTTTTGCTTAGTATAGATTACTTGTATATGTTATCTGCTTGTGTATTTCTAACTTGTAATCTTTTGCCTATCAATAATATTTGTCTAAGTTATTTGTGCTTTATTTAAATTATTGCTTTTAATTCTTTTATATGAACTTAATCGATAAGACTTAGTTTGTCATCATCAAAAAGGGGGAGAATGTTAGAATCTTAAGTTTTGATGAAGACTAAAATATGAAAGAATGAATCAAGTACTTAGAAAGCAATAGGTTAACATAGAATCCCAAGTAAGAGTGCAACCGGATGTGGATTTACTTCCGGATAGACTAGGACTAGCGCTCGCGGATGAATGACTCATCCCCCAGTGACAGCAAGTAATTCACTAGGGAAATAACTTAGTCAAGAAGCACTAGATATACAAAACCTTAAGACTAAGCCAGGATTCAACCGGAAGTGAAATTGCTTCCTGTTACATTTAGACTAGCGCTGGCTGTTGGAATAGATGACACTAAGCGTCAGTGAACATAAGCCACGTCTAGTAGAATTGCTTCCGATAGCCTAGTGACTAGCGCTGGCTGTTGGAATAGGTAACACTGAGTGTCAGTGAACATAAGCCACGTCTAGTAGAATTGCTTCCGATTGCTTAGTGACTAGCGCTGGCTGTTGGATTGAAGGACACTGAGCGAGAGTGAGTAAAAGTGAATATAACCCTTCATCCAGTAGTAGTGCTTCCGGATGTAGAAGTGCTTCCGGATCCAAGGAAGTCATCTTAGACTAAGTAAACACCCACTGCATGTGACTATGTGCTTATATTGCTAAACTAACGTTCAAGTGCAGCACACTAAGTAGAATTGCTTCCGGATGTGAACCTGCTTCCGCAAGCAATCAGAATGTCAGAATGTTCAGAAGTGCAGTGTCAGAATGCTTTTGTCAGAGCAGAGTTGTCAGGACTACTTTTCAGAGATAAAGCAAGTCAACCCTGCTATGCATTGATGAAGCATTAATTGGGCAAACGGTAACATGGGAAAAACGGCCATATTCAAACGGCTAACCCACCTACCAAGAGTCAGAATGTTTGAAGACTATATAAAGGAGCTCAACTTCATTTATGAAGCTAATGAATTATCTTTGACATTCTTGAAAGAAGCTAGAGAGAGAAACCGAGAAAATCTTCAAGCATTCAAAGCTGCCCAGAAAAGAGAAAGAGCATTTAACTCATTGAGTGATCTTTTCATCTACATATCTTGTACTCTTTGTAGTTAAGTCTCTTCGTGTTATAAGAGCATTAATTGTACTTAAGTGTGTAACACTATCTGTTCTTAAAGAGAACTTAGTTAGAAAAATCCTTTATTTGTAAAGGTTGAACCCTTGCTGGTTGTAAGGGGAGCTAGTTAGAAAGGTTGCAAGTGAGCCTGAGTAAAACTTGTGGTTGTAAGGTTGCAAGTGATCCCGTTCAAAACTTGCGGTTGTAAAGGTTCCAGGTGCACCCGTTGTAAAACCTGGGGATAGTGGAACTCGGCCTGGGTGGTTGAGAACTGGACGTAGGTCAGGAAGACCGAACCAGTATAAACTCTTGTGTCGGTTTTATTTGAGCTTTTATTTTATAGCCACAATTCACCCCCCCTCTTGTGCATCCATTACTTTCACTTTTGGTCAACAAACACCAAAAGTTTGCCAAATGCATCACCATAACTCGTTTTAAGCCCAATTGCACGTTTTAGCACTAAAAGGAGCCCAAGTTTGGATTTTGACCATTTCAATATAGTTTTTGCTTTTAGTGACATTATTCTCTAGAGTGTGGTACTTTTGGTCAACAAATACCAAAAGTTTGCCAAATGCATCACCAAAACTCGTTTTAAGCCCAATTGCACGTTTTAGCACTAAAAGGAGCACAAGTTTGGATTTTGACCATTTCAATCTAGTTTCTGCGTTTTAGTGACATTATTCTTCATGGTGTGGCACTTTTGGTCAAAAAACACCAAAAGTTTGCCAAATGCATCACCGTAACTCGTTTTAAGCTCAATTGCACGTTTTAGCACTAAAAGGAGCCCAAGTTTGGATTTTGACCATTTCAATCTAGTTTTTGCGTTTTAGTGACATTCTTCTTTATGGTGTGGTACTTTTGGTCAAAAAACACCAAAAGTTTGCCAAATGCATGAACATAACTCGTTTTAAGCACAATTGCACGTTTCAGCACAAATAGGAGCCCAAGTTTGGATTTTGACAATTACAATCTAGTTTTTGCAATTTAGTGACATTATTCTCTAGAGTGTGGTACTTTTGGTCAACAAACACGAAAAGTTTGCCAAATGCATGAACATAACTCGTTTTAAGCCAAATTGCACGTTTTAGCACTAAAAGGAGCACAAGTTTGGATTTTGACCATTTCAATCTAGTTTTTGCGTTTTAGTGACATTATTCTTTAAAGCGAGGTACATTTGGTCAACAAACACCAAAAGTTTGCCAAATGCATGAACATAACTCGTTTTAAGCCCAATTGCACGTTTTAGCACTAAAAGGAGCACAAGTTTGGATTTGGACCATTTCAATCTAGTTTTGCGTTTTAGTGACATTATTCTTTATGGTGTGGCACTTTTGGTCAACAAACACCAAAAGTTTGCCAAATGCATCACCATAACTCGTTTAAAGCCCAATTGCACGTTTTAGCACTAAAAGGAGCCCAAGTTTGGATTTTGACCATTTCAATTCAGATTTTGAGTTTTAGTGACAAAAGTCTCTAGAGTGTGTTACTTTTGATCAGCAAACACCAAAATTTTGCCAAATGCATCACCATTGCACGTTTTAGCACTAAAAGGAGCCCAAGTTTGGACTTTGACCATTTCAATCTAGTTTTTGCGTTTTAGTGACATTATTCTCTAGAGTGTGGTACTTTTGGTCAACAAATACCAAAAGTTTGCCAATTGCATCACCAAAACTCGTTTTAAGCCCAATTGCACGTTTTAGCACTAAAAGGAGCACAAATTTGGATTTTGACCATTTCAATCTAGTTTCTGCGTTTTAGTGACATTATTCTTCATGGTGTGGCACTTTTGGTCAACAAACACCAAAAGTTTGCCAAATGCATCACCATAACTCGTTTTAAGCTCAATTGCACGTTTTAGCACTAAAAGGAGCCCAAGTTTGGATTTTGACCATTTCAATCTAGTTTTTGCGTTTTAGTGACATTCTTCTTTATGGTGTGGTACTTTTGGTCAAAAAACACCAAAAGTTTGCCAAATGCATGAACATAACTCGTTTTAAGCACAATTGCACGTTTTAGCACAAATAGGAGCCCAAGTTTGGATTTTGACAATTACAATCTAGTTTTTGCAATTTAGTGACATTATTCTCTAGAGTGTGGTACTTTTGGTCAACAAACACGAAAAGTTTGCCAAATGCATGAACATAACTCGTTTTAAGCCAAATTGCACGTTTTAGCACTAAAAGGAGCACAAGTTTGGATTTTGACCATTTCAATCTAGTTTTTGCGTTTTAGTGACATTATTCTTTATGGTGTGGCACTTTTGGTCAACAAACACCAAAAGTTTGCCAAATGCATCACCATAACTCGTTTAAAGCCCAATTGCACGTTTTAGCACTAAAAGGAGCCCAAGTTTGGATTTTGACCATTTCAACTCAGATTTTGAGTTTTAGTGACAAAAGTCTCTAGAGTGTGTTACTTTTGATCAGCAAACACCAAAATTTTGCCAAATGCATCACCATTGCACGTTTTAGCACTAAAAGGAGCCCAAGTTTAGACTTTGACCATTTCAATCTAGTTTTTGCGTTTTAGTGACATTATTCTCTAGAGTGTGGTACATTTGGTCAACAAACACCAGAACTTTGCCAAATGCATCACCATAACTCGTTTTAAGCCCAATTGCACGTTTTAGCACTAAAAGGAGCACATGTTTGTATTTTGACCATTTCAATCTAGTTTTTGCGTTTTAGTGACATTATTCTCTAGAGTGTGTTACTTTTGGTCAACAAACACCAAAAGTTTGCCAAATGCATCACCATAACTCGTTTTAAGCCCAATTGCACGTTTTTGCACTAAAAGGAGCACAAGTTTGGATTTTGACCATTTCAATATAGTTTTTGCTTTTAGTGACATTATTCTCTAGAGTGTGGTACTTTTGGTCAACAAACACTAAAAGTTTGCCAAATGCATCACCATAACTCGTTTTAAGCCCAATTGCACGTTTTAGCACTAAAAGGAACACATGTTTGTATTTTGACCATTTCAATCTAGTTTTTGCGTTTTAGTGACATTATTCTCTAGAGTGTGTTACTTTTGGTCAACAAACACCAAAAGTTTGCCAAATGCATCACCAAAACTCATTTTACGCCCAATTGCACGTTTTAGCACAAATTGGAGACCAAGTTTGGATTTTGACAATTTCAATCTAGTTTTTGCGTTTTAGTGACATTATTTTCTAGAGTGTGGTGCATTTTGTCAACAAACACTAAATGTTTGCCAAATGCATCACCATAACTCGTTTTAAGCCCAATTGCACGTTTTAGCACTAAAAGGAGCACATGTTTGTATTTTGACCATTTCAATCTAGTTTTTGCGTTTTAGTGACATTATTCTTTAGAGTGCGGTACATTTGGTCAACAAACACCAAAAGTTTGCCAAATGCATGAACATAACTCGTTTTAAGCCCAATTGCACGTTTTAGCACTAAAAGGAGCACAAGTTTGGATTTGGACCATTTCAATCTAGTTTTTGCGTTTTAGTGACATTATTATTTATGGTGTGGCACTTTTGGTCAACAAACACCAAAAGTTTGCCAAATGCATCACCATAACTCGTTTAAAGCCCAATTGCACGTTTTAGCACTAAAAGGAGCCCAAGTTTGGATTTTGACCATTTCAATCTAGTTTTTGCGTTTTAGTGACATTATTCTCTATAGTGTGGTACATTTGGTCAACAAACACCAGAACTTTGCCAAATGCATCACCATAACTCGTTTTAAGCCCAATTGCACGTTTTAGCACTAAAAGGAGCACATGTTTGTATTTTGACCATTTCAATCTAGTTTTTGCGTTTTAGTGACATTATTCTCTAGAGTGTGTTACTTTTGGTCAACAAACACCAAAAGTTTGCCAAATGCATCACCATAACTCGTTTTAAGCCCAATTGCACGTTTTTGCACTAAAAGGAGCACAAGTTTGGATTTTGACCTTTTCAATCTAGTTTTTGCGTTTTAGTGACATTATTCTTTATGGTGTGGCACTTTTGGTCAACAAACACCAAAAGTTTGCCAAATGCATCACCATAACTCGTTTTAAGCCCAATTGCACGTTTTAGCACTAAAAGGAGCCCAAGTTTGGATTTTGACCATTTCAATATAGTTTTTGCTTTTAGTGACATTATTCTCTAGAGTGTGGTACTTTTGGTCAACAAATAGCAAAAGTTTGCCAAATGCATCACCAAAACTCGTTTTACGCCCAATTGCACGTTTTAGCACAAATTAGAGCCCAAGTTTGGATTTTGACAATTTCAATCTAATTTTTGCGTTTTAGTGACTTTATTCTCTAGAGTGTGGTACATTTGGTCAACAAACACCAAAAGTTTGCCAAATGCATCACCATAACTCGTTTTAAGCCCAATTGCACGTTTTAGCACTAAAAGGACCACAAGTTTGGATTTTGACCATTTCAATCTAGTTTTTGCGTTTTAGTGACATTATTCTTTCTGGTGGGGCACTTTTGGTCAACAAACACCAAAAGTATGCCAAATGCATCACCATAACTCGTTTTAAGCCAAATTGCACGTTTTAGCACTAAAAGGAGCCTAAGTTTGGATTTTGACCATTTCAATCTAGTTTTTGCTTTTAGTGACATTATTCTCTAGAGTGTGGTACTTTTGGTCAACAAACACTAAAAGTTTGCCAAATGCATCACCAAAACTCATTTTACGCCCAATTGCACGTTTTAGCACAAATTGGAGACCAAGTTTGGATTTTGACAATTTCAATCTAGTTTTTGCGTTTTAGTGACATTATTTTCTAGAGTGTGGTACATTTTGTCAACAAACACTAAATGTTTGCCAAATGCATCACCATAACTCGTTTTAAGCCCAATTGCACGTTTTAGCACTAAAAGGAGCACATGTTTGTATTTTGACCATTTCAATCTAGTTTTTGCGTTTTAGTGACATTATTCTTTAGAGTGCGGTACATTTGGTCAACAAACACCAAAAGTTTGCCAAATGCATGAACATAACTCGTTTTAAGCCCAATTGCACGTTTTAGCACTAAAAGGAGCACAAGTTTGGATTTGGACCATTTCAATCTAGTTTTTGCGTTTTAGTGACATTATTATTTATGGTGTGGCACTTTTGGTCAACAAACACCAAAAGTTTGCCAAATGCATCACCATAACTCGTTTAAAGTCCAATTGCACGTTTTAGCACTAAAAGGAGCCCAAGTTTGGATTTTGACCATTTCAATCTAGTTTTTGCGTTTTAGTGACATTATTTTCTAGAGTGTGGTACATTTTGTCAACAAACACTAAATGTTTGCCAAATGCATCACCATAACTCGTTTTAAGCCCAATTGCACGTTTTAGCACTAAAAGGAGCACATGTTTGTATTTTGACCATTTCAATCTAGTTTTTGCGTTTTAGTGACATTATTCTTTAGAGTGCGGTACATTTGGTCAACAAACACCAAAAGTTTGCCAAATGCATGAACATAACTCGTTTTAAGCCCAATTGCACGTTTTAGCACTAAAAGGAGCACAAGTTTGGATTTGGACCATTTCAATCTAGTTTTTGCGTTTTAGTGACATTATTATTTATGGTGTGGCACTTTTGGTCAACAAACACCAAAAGTTTGCCAAATGCATCACCATAACTCGTTTAAAGTCCAATTGCACGTTTTAGCACTAAAAGGAGCCCAAGTTTGGATTTTGACCATTTCAATCTAGTTTTTGCGTTTTAGTGACATTCTTCTTTATGGTGTGGTACTTTTGGTAAAAAAACACCAAAAGTTTGCCAAATGCATGAACATAACTCGTTTTAAGCACAATTGCACGTTTTAGCACAAATAGGAGCCCAAGTTTGGATTTTGACAATTACAATCTAGTTTTTGCAATTTAGTGACATTATTCTCTAGAGTGTGGTACTTTTGGTCAACAAACACGAAAAGCTTGCCAAATGCATGAACATAACTCGTTTTAAGCCAAATTGCACGTTTTAGCACTAAAAGGAGCACAAGTTTGGATTTTGACCATTTCAATCTAGTTTTTGCGTTTTAGTGACATTATTCTTTAAAGCACGGTACATTTGGTCAACAAACACCAAAAGTTTGCCAAATGCATGAACATAACTCGTTTTAAGCCCAATTGCACGTTTTAGCACTAAAAGGAGCACAAGTTTGGATTTGGACCATTTCAATCTAGTTTTTGCGTTTTAGTGACATTATTCTTTATGGTGTGGCACTTTTGGTCAACAAACACCAAAAGTTTGCCAAATGCATCACCATAACTCGTTTAAAGCCCAATTGCACGTTTAAGCACTAAAAGGAGCCCAAGTTTGGATTTTGACCATTTCAATTCAGATTTTGAGTTTTAGTGACAAAAGTCTCTAGAGTGTGTTACTTTTGATCAGCAAACACCAAAATTTTGCCAAATGCATCACCATTGCACGTTTTAGCACTAAAAGGAGCCCAAGTTTGGACTTTGACCATTTCAATCTAGTTTTTGCGTTTTAGTGACATTATTCTCTAGAGCGTGGTACATTTGGTCAACAAACACCAGAAGTTTGCCAAATGCATCACCATAACTCGTTTTAAGCCTAATTGCACGTTTTAGCACTAAAAGGAGCACATGTTTGTATTTTGACCATTTCAATCTAGTTTTTGCGTTTTAGTGACATTATTCTCTAGAGTGTGTTACTTTTGGTCAACAAACACCAAAAGTTTGCCAAATGCATCACCATAACTCGTTTTAAGTCCAATTGCACGTTTTTGCACTAAAAGGAGCACAAGTTTGGATTCTGACCTTTTCAATCTAGTTTTTGCGTTTTAGTGACATTATTCTTTATGGTGTGGCACTTTTGGTCAACAAACACCAAAAGTTTGCCAAATGCATCACCATAACTCGTTTTAAGCCCAATTGCACGTTTTAGCACTAAAAGGAGCCCAAGTTTGGATTTTGACCATTTCAATATAGTTTTTGCTTTTAGTGACATTATTCTCTAGAGTGTGGTACTTTTGGTCAACAAATACCAAAAGTTTGCCAAATGCATCACCAAAACTCGTTTTAAGCCCAATTGCACGTTTTAGCACTAAAAGGAGCACAAATTTGGATTTTGACCATTTCAATCTAGTTTCTGCGTTTTAGTGACATTATTCTTCATGGTGTGGCACTTTTGGTCAACAAACACCAAAAGTTTGCCAAATGCATCACCATAACTCGTTTTAAGCTCAATTGCACGTTTTAGCACTAAAAGGAGCCCAAGTTTGGATTTTGACCATTTCAATCTAGTTTTTGCGTTTTAGTGACATTCTTCTTTATGGTGTGGTACTTTTGGTCAAAAAACACCAAAAGTTTGCCAAATGCATGAACATAACTCGTTTTAAGCACAATTGCACGTTTTAGCACAAATAGGAGCCCAAGTTTGGATTTTGACAATTACAATCTAGTTTTTGCAATTTAGTGACATTATTCTCTAGAGTGTGGTACTTTTGGTCAACAAACACGAAAAGTTTGCCAAATGCATGAACATAACTCGTTTTAAGCCAAATTGCACGTTTTAGCACTAAAAGGAGCACAAGTTTGGATTTTGACCATTTCAATCTAGTTTTTGCGTTTTAGTGACATTATTCTTTAAAGCGCGGTACATTTGGTCAACAAACACCAAAAGTTTGCCAAATGCATGAACATAACTCGTTTTAAGCCCAATTGCACGTTTTAGCACTAAAAGGAGCACAAGTTTGGATTTGGACCATTTCAATCTAGTTTTTGCGTTTTAGTGACATTATTCTTTATGGTGTGGCACTTTTGGTCAACAAACACCAAAAGTTTGCCAAATGCATCACCATAACTCGTTTAAAGCCCAATTGCATGTTTAAGCACTAAAAGGAGCCCAAGTTTGGATTTTGACCATTTCAATTCAGATTTTGAGTTTTAGTGACAAAAGTCTCTAGAGTGTGTTACTTTTGATCAGCAAACACCAAAATTTTGCCAAATGCATCACCATTGCACGTTTTAGCACTAAAAGGAGCCCAAGTTTGGACTTTGACCATTTCAATCTAGTTTTTGCGTTTTAGTGACATTATTCTCTAGAGCGTGGTACATTTGGTCAACAAACACCAGAAGTTTGCCAAATGCATCACCATAACTCGTTTTAAGCCCAATTGCACGTTTTAGCACTAAAAGGAGCACATGTTTGTATTTTGACCATTTCAATCTAGTTTTTGCGTTTTAGTGACATTATTCTCTAGAGTGTGTTACTTTTGGTCAACAAACACCAAAAGTTTGCCAAATGCATCACCATAACTCGTTTTAAGCCCAATTGCACGTTTTAGCACTAAAAGGAGCCCAAGTTTGGATTTTGACCATTTCAATATAGTTTTTGCTTTTAGTGACATTATTCTCTAGAGTGTGGTACTTTTGGTCAACAAATACCAAAAGTTTGCCAAATGCATCACCAAAACTCGTTTTAAGCCCAATTGCACGTTTTAGCACTAAAAGGAGCACAAATTTGGATTTTGACCATTTCAATCTAGTTTCTGCGTTTTAGTGACATTATTCTTCATGGTGTGGCACTTTTGGTCAACAAACACCAAAAGTTTGCCAAATGCATCACCATAACTCGTTTTAAGCTCAATTGCACGTTTTAGCACTAAAAGGAGCCCAAGTTTGGATTTTGACCATTTCAATCTAGTTTTTGCGTTTTAGTGACATTCTTCTTTATGGTGTGGTACTTTTGGTCAAAAAACACCAAAAGTTTGCCAAATGCATGAACATAACTCGTTTTAAGCACAATTGCACGTTTTAGCACAAATAGGAGCCCAAGTTTGGATTTTGACAATTACAATCTAGTTTTTGCAATTTAGTGACATTATTCTCTAGAGTGTGGTACTTTTGGTCAACAAACACGAAAAGTTTGCCAAATGCATGAACATAACTCGTTTAAAGCCCAATTGCACGTTTTAGCACTAAAAGGAGCCCAAGTTTGGATTTTGACCATTTCAATTCAGATTTTGAGTTTTAGTGACAAAAGTCTCTAGAGTGTGGTACTTTTGATCAGCAAACACCAAAATTTTGCCAAATGCATCACCATTGCACGTTTTAGCACTAAAAGGAGCCCAAGTTTGGACTTTGACCATTTCAATCTAGTTTTTGCGTTTTAGTGACATTATTCTCTAGAGCGTGGTACATTTGGTCAACAAACACCAGAAGTTTGCCAAATGCATCACCATAACTCGTTTTAAGCCCAATTGCACGTTTTAGCACTAAAAGGAGCACATGTTTGTATTTTGACCATTTCAATCTAGTTTTTGCGTTTTAGTGACATTATTCTTTATGGTGTGGCACTTTTGGTCAACAAACACCAAAAGTTTGCCAAATGCATCACCATAACTCGTTTTAAGCCCAATTGCACGTTTTAGCACTAAAAGGAGCCCAAGTTTGGATTTTGACCATTTCAATATAGTTTTTGCTTTTAGTGACATTATTCTCTAGAGTGTGGTACTTTTGGTCAACAAATACCAAAAGTTTGCCAAATGCATCACCAAAACTCGTTTTAAGCCCAATTGCACGTTTTAGCACTAAAAGGAGCACAAATTTGGATTTTGACCATTTCAATCTAGTTTCTGCGTTTTAGTGACATTATTCTTCATGGTGTGGCACTTTTGGTCAACAAACACCAAAAGTTTGCCAAATGCATCACCATAACTCGTTTTAAGCTCAATTGCACGTTTTAGCACTAAAAGGAGCCCAAGTTTGGATTTTGACCATTTCAATCTAGTTTTTGCGTTTTAGTGACATTCTTCTTTATGGTGTGGTACTTTTGGTCAAAAAACACCAAAAGTTTGCCAAATGCATGAACATAACTCGTTTTAAGCACAATTGCACGTTTTAGCACAAATAGGAGCCCAAGTTTGGTTTTTGACAATTACAATCTAGTTTTTGCAATTTAGTGACATTATTCTCTAGAGTGTGGTACTTTTGGTCAACAAACACGAAAAGTTTGCCAAATGCATGAACATAACTCGTTTAAAGCCCAATTGCACGTTTTAGCACTAAAAGGAGCCCAAGTTTGGATTTTGACCATTTCAATTCAGATTTTGAGTTTTAGTGACAAAAGTCTCTAGAGTGTGGTACTTTTGATCAGCAAACACCAAAATTTTGCCAAATGCATCACCATTGCACGTTTTAGCACTAAAAGGAGCCCAAGTTTGGACTTTGACCATTTCAATCTAGTTTTTGCGTTTTAGTGACATTATTCTCTAGAGTGTGGTACATTTGGTCAACAAACACCAGAACTTTGCCAAATGCATCACCATAACTCGTTTTAAGCCCAATTGCACGTTTTAGCACTAAAAGGAGCACAAGTTTGGATTTTGACCTTTTCAATCTAGTTTTTGCGTTTTAGTGACATTATTCTTTATGGTGTGGCACTTTTGGTCAAAAAACACCAAAAGTTTGCCAAATGCATCACCATAACTCGTTTTAAGCCCAATTGCACGTTTTAGCACTAAAAGGAGCCCAAGTTTGGATTTTGACCATTTCAATATAGTTTTTGCTTTTAGTGACATTATTCTCTAGAGTGTGGTACTTTTGGTCAACAAATACCAAAAGTTTGCCAAATGCATCACCAAAACTCGTTTTACGCCCAATTGCACGTTTTAGCACAAATTAGAGCCCAAGTTTGGATTTTGACAATTTCAATCTAATTTTTGCGTTTTAGTGACTTTATTCTCTAGAGTGTGGTACATTTGGTCAACAAACACCAAAAGTTTGCCAAATGCATCACCATAACTCGTTTTAAGCCCAATTGCACGTTTTAGCACTAAAAGGACCACAAGTTTGGATTTTGACCATTTCAATCTAGTTTTTCCGTTTTAGTGACATTATTCTTTCTGGTGGGGCACTTTTGGTCAACAAACACCAAAAGTATGCCAAATGCATCACCATAACTCGTTTTAAGCCCAATTGCACGTTTTAGCACTAAAAGGAGCCCAAGTTTGGATTTTGACCATTTCAATCTAGTTTTTGCTTTTAGTGACATTATTCTCTAGAGTGTGGTACTTTTGGTCAACAAACACCAAAAGTATGCCAAATGCATCACCATAACTCGTTTTAAGCCCAATTGCACGTTTTAGCACTAAAAGGAGCCCAAGTTTGGATTTTGACCATTTCAATCTAGTTTTTGCTTTTAGTGACATTATTCTCTAGAGTGTGGTACTTTTGGTCAACAAACACTAAAAGTTTGCCAAATGCATCACCATAACTCGTTTTAAGCCCAATTGCACGTTTTAGCACTAAAAGGAACACATGTTTGTATTTTGACCATTTCAATCTAGTTTTTGCGTTTTAGTGACATTATTCTCTAGAGTGTGTTACTTTTGGTCAACAAACACCAAAAGTTTGCCAAATGCATCACCAAAACTCGTTTTACGCCCAATTGCACGTTTTAGCACAAATTGGAGCCCAAGTTTGGATTTTGACAATTTCAATCTAGTTTTTGCGTTTTAGTGACATTATTTTCTAGAGTGTGGTACATTTGGTCAACAAACACTAAATGTTTGCCAAATGCATCACCATAACTCGTTTTAAGCCCAATTGCACGTTTTAGCACTAAAAGGAGCACATGTTTGTATTTTGACCATTTCAATCTAGTTTTTGCGTTTTAGTGACATTATTCTTTAGAGTGTGGTACATTTGGTCAACAAACACCAAAAGTTTGCCAAATGCATGAACATAACTCGTTTTAAGCCCAATTGCACGTTTTAGCACTAAAAGGAGCACAAGTTTGGATTTGGACCATTTCAATCTAGTTTTTGCGTTTTAGTGACATTATTATTTATGGTGTGGCACTTTTGGTCAACAAACACGAGAAGTTTGCCAAATGCATCACCATAACTCGTTTAAAGCCCAATTGCACGTTTTAGCACTAAAAGGAGCCCAAGTTCGGATTTTGACCATTTCAATTCGGATTTTGAGTTTTAGTGAAAAAAGTCTCTAGAGTGTGGTACTTTTAATCAGCAAACACCAAAATTTTGCCAAATGCATCACCATTGCACGTTTTAGCACTAAAAGGAGCCCAAGTTTGGACTTTGACCATTTCAATCTAGTTTTTGCGTTTTAGTGACATTATTCTCTAGAGTGTGGTACATTTGGTCAACAAACACCAGAACTTTGCCAAATGCATCACCATAACTCGTTTTAAGCCCAATTGCACGTTTTAGCACTAAAAGGAGCACATGTTTGTATTTTGACCATTTCAATCTAGTTTTTGCGTTTTAGTGACATTATTCTCTAGAGTGTGTTACTTTTGGTCAACAAACACCAAAAGTTTGCCAAATGCATCACCATAACTCGTTTTAAGCCCAATTGCAAGTTTTTGCACTAAAAGTAGCACAAGTTTGGATTTTGACCTTTTCAATCTAGTTTTTGCGTTTTAGTGACATTATTCTTTATGGTGTGGCACTTTTGGTCAACAAACACCAAAAGTTTGCCAAATGCATCACCATAACTCGTTTTAAGCCCAATTGCACGTTTTTGCACTAAAAGGAGCACAAGTTTGGATTTTGACCTTTTCAATCTAGTTTTTGCGTTTTAGTGACATTATTCTTTATGGTGTGGCACTTTTGGTCAAAAAACACCAAAAGTTTGCCAAATGCATCACCATAACTCGTTTTAAGCCCAATTGCACGTTTTAGCACTAAAAGGAGCCCAAGTTTGGATTTTGACCATTTCAATATAGTTTTTGCTTTTAGTGACATTATTCTCTAGAGTGTGGTACTTTTGGTCAACAAATACCAAAAGTTTGCCAAATGCATCACCAAAACTCGTTTTACGCCCAATTGCACGTTTTAGCACAAATTAGAGCCCAAGTTTGGATTTTGACAATTTCAATCTAATTTTTGCGTTTTAGTGACTTTATTCTCTAGAGTGTGGTACATTTGGTCAACAAACACCAAAAGTTTGCCAAATGCATCACCATAACTCGTTTTAAGCCCAATTGCACGTTTTAGCACTAAAAGGACCACAAGTTTGGATTTTGACCATTTCAATCTAGTTTTTCCGTTTTAGTGACATTATTCTTTCTGGTGGGGCACTTTTGGTCAACAAACACCAAAAGTATGCCAAATGCATCACCATAACTCGTTTTAAGCCCAATTGCACGTTTTAGCACTAAAAGGAGCCCAAGTTTGGATTTTGACCATTTCAATCTAGTTTTTGCTTTTAGTGACATTATTCTCTAGAGTGTGGTACTTTTGGTCAACAAACACCAAAAGTATGCCAAATGCATCACCATAACTCGTTTTAAGCCCAATTGCACGTTTTAGCACTAAAAGGAGCCCAAGTTTGGATTTTGACCATTTCAATCTAGTTTTTGCTTTTAGTGACATTATTCTCTAGAGTGTGGTACTTTTGGTCAACAAACACTAAAAGTTTGCCAAATGCATCACCATAACTCGTTTTAAGCCCAATTGCACGTTTTAGCACTAAAAGGAACACATGTTTGTATTTTGACCATTTCAATCTAGTTTTTGCGTTTTAGTGACATTATTCTCTAGAGTGTGTTACTTTTGGTCAACAAACACCAAAAGTTTGCCAAATGCATCACCAAAACTCGTTTTACGCCCAATTGCACGTTTTAGCACAAATTGGAGCCCAAGTTTGGATTTTGACAATTTCAATCTAGTTTTTGCGTTTTAGTGACATTATTTTCTAGAGTGTGGTACATTTGGTCAACAAACACTAAATGTTTGCCAAATGCATCACCATAACTCGTTTTAAGCCCAATTGCACGTTTTAGCACTAAAAGGAGCACATGTTTGTATTTTGACCATTTCAATCTAGTTTTTGCGTTTTAGTGACATTATTCTTTAGAGTGTGGTACATTTGGTCAACAAACACCAAAAGTTTGCCAAATGCATGAACATAACTCGTTTTAAGCCCAATTGCACGTTTTAGCACTAAAAGGAGCACAAGTTTGGATTTGGACCATTTCAATCTAGTTTTTGCGTTTTAGTGACATTATTATTTATGGTGTGGCACTTTTGGTCAACAAACACGAGAAGTTTGCCAAATGCATCACCATAACTCGTTTAAAGCCCAATTGCACGTTTTAGCACTAAAAGGAGCCCAAGTTCGGATTTTGACCATTTCAATTCGGATTTTGAGTTTTAGTGAAAAAAGTCTCTAGAGTGTGGTACTTTTGATCAGCAAACACCAAAATTTTGCCAAATGCATCACCATTGCACGTTTTAGCACTAAAAGGAGCCCAAGTTTGGACTTTGACCATTTCAATCTAGTTTTTGCGTTTTAGTGACATTATTCTCTAGAGTGTGGTACATTTGGTCAACAAACACCAGAACTTTGCCAAATGCATCACCATAACTCGTTTTAAGCCCAATTGCACGTTTTAGCACTAAAAGGAGCACATGTTTGTATTTTGACCATTTCAATCTAGTTTTTGCGTTTTAGTGACATTATTCTCTAGAGTGTGTTACTTTTGGTCAACAAACACCAAAAGTTTGCCAAATGCATCACCATAACTCGTTTTAAGCCCAATTGCAAGTTTTTGCACTAAAAGTAGCACAAGTTTGGATTTTGACCTTTTCAATCTAGTTTTTGCGTTTTAGTGACATTATTCTTTATGGTGTGGCACTTTTGGTCAACAAACACCAAAAGTTTGCCAAATGCATCACCATAACTCGTTTTAAGCCCAATTGCACGTTTTAGCACTAAAAGGACCACAAGTTTGGATTTTGACCATTTCAATCTAGTTTTTGCGTTTTAGTGACATTATTCTTTCTGGTGTGGCACTTTTGGTCGACAAACACCAAAAGTATGCCAAATGCATCACCATAACTCGTTTTAAGCCCAATTGCACGTTTTAGCACTAAAAGGAGCCCAAGTTTGGATTTTGACCATTTCAATCTAGTTTTTGCTTTTAGTGACATTATTCTCTAGAGTGTGGTACTTTTGGTCAACAAACACTAAAAGTTTGCCAAATGCATCACCATAACTCGTTTTAAGCCCAATTGCACGTTTTAGCACTAAAAGGAACACATGTTTGTATTTTGACCATTTCAATCTAGTTTTTGCGTTTTAGTGACATTATTCTCTAGAGTGTGTTACTTTTGGTCAACAAACACCAAAAGTTTGCCAAATGCATCACCAAAACTCGTTTTACGCCCAATTGCACGTTTTAGCACAAATTGGAGCCCAAGTTTGGATTTTGACAATTTCAATCTAGTTTTTGCGTTTTAGTGACATTATTTTCTAGAGTGTGGTACATTTGGTCAACAAACACTAAATGTTTGCCAAATGCATCACCATAACTCGTTTTAAGTCCAATTGCACGTTTTAGCACTAAAAGGAGCACATGTTTGTATTTTGACCATTTCAATCTAGTTTTTGCGTTTTAGTGACATTATTCTTTAGAGTGCGGTACATTTGGTCAACAAACACCAAAAGTTTGCCAAATACATGAACATAACTCGTTTTAAGCCCAATTGCACGTTTTAGCACTAAAAGGAGCACAAGTTTGGATTTGGACCATTTCAATCTAGTTTTTGCGTTTTAGTGACATTATTCTCTAGAGTGTGGTACATTTGGTCAACAAACACGAGAAGTTTGCCAAAAGCATCACCATAACTCGTTTTAAGCCCAATTGCACGTTTTAGCACTAAAAGGAGCACATGTTTGTATTTTGACCATTTCAATCTAGTTTTTGCGTTTTAGTGACATTATTCTCTAGAGTGTGTTACTTTTGGTCAACAAACACCAAAAGTTTGCCAAATGCATCACCATAACTCGTTTCAAGCCCAATTGCACGTTTTTGCACTAAAAGGAGCACAAGTTTGGATTTTGACCATTTCAATCTAGTTTTTGCGTTTTAGTGACATTATTTTTTATGGTGTGGCACTTTTGGTCAACAAATAACAAAAGTTTGCCAAATGCATCACCATAACTCGTTTTAAGCCCAATTGCACGTTTTAGCACTAAAAGGAGCACATGTTTGTATTTTGACCATTTCAATCTAGTTTTTGCGTTTTAGTGACATTATTCTCTAGAGTGTGTTACTTTTGGTCAACAAACACCAAAAGTTTGCCAAATGCATCACCATAACTCGTTTTAAGCCCAATTGCACGTTTTAGCACTAAAAGGACCACAAGTTTGGATTTTGACCATTTCAATCTAGTTTTTGCGTTTTAGTGACATTATTCTTTCTGGTGGGGCACTTTTGGTCAACAAACACCAAAAGTATGCCAAATGCATCACCATAACTCGTTTTAAGCCCAATTGCACGTTTTAGCACTAAAAGGAGCCCAAGTTTGGATTTTGACCATTTCAATCTAGTTTTTGCTTTTAGTGACATTATTCTCTAGAGTGTGGTACTTTTGGTCAACAAACACTAAAAGTTTGCCAAATGCATCACCATAACTCGTTTTAAGCCCAATTGCACGTTTTAGCACTAAAAGGAACACATGTTTGTATTTTGACCATTTCAATCTAGTTTTTGCGTTTTAGTGACATTATTCTCTAGAGTGTGTTACTTTTGGTCAACAAACACCAAAAGTTTGCCAAATGCATCACCAAAACTCGTTTTACGCCCAATTGCACGTTTTAGCACAAATTGGAGCCCAAGTTTGGATTTTGACAATTTCAATCTAGTTTTTGCGTTTTAGTGACATTATTTTCTAGAGTGTGGTACATTTGGTCAACAAACACTAAATGTTTGCCAAATGCATCACCATAACTCGTTTTAAGCCCAATTGCACGTTTTAGCACTAAAAGGAGCACATGTTTGTATTTTGACCATTTCAATCTAGTTTTTGCGTTTTAGTGACATTATTCTTTAGAGTGTGGTACATTTGGTGAACAAACACCAAAAGTTTGCCAAATGCATGAACATAACTCGTTTTAAGCCCAATTGCACGTTTTAGCACTAAAAGGAGCACAAGTTTGGATTTGGACCATTTCAATCTAGTTTTTGCGTTTTAGTGACATTATTATTTATGGTGTGGCACTTTTGGTCAACAAACACGAGAAGTTTGCCAAATGCATCACCATAACTCGTTTAAAGCCCAATTGCACGTTTTAGCACTAAAAGGAGCCCAAGTTCGGATTTTGACCATTTCAATTCAGATTTTGAGTTTTAGTGAAAAAAGTCTCTAGAGTGTGGTACTTTTGATCAGCAAACACCAAAATTTTGCCAAATGCATCACCATTGCACGTTTTAGCACTAAAAGGAGCCCAAGTTTGGACTTTGACCATTTCAATCTAGTTTTTGCGTTTTAGTGACATTATTCTCTAGAGTGTGGTACATTTGGTCAACAAACACCAGAACTTTGCCAAATTCATCACCATAACTCGTTTTAAGCCCAATTGCACGTTTTAGCACTAAAAGGAGCACATGTTTGTATTTTGACCATTTCAATCTAGTTTTTGCGTTTTAGTGACATTATTCTCTAGAGTGTGTTACTTTTGGTCAACAAACACCAAAAGTTTGCCAAATGCATCACCATAACTCGTTTTAAGCCCAATTGCAAGTTTTTGCACTAAAAGTAGCACAAGTTTGGATTTTGACCTTTTCAATCTAGTTTTTGCGTTTTAGTGACATTATTCTTTATGGTGTGGCACTTTTGGTCAACAAACACCAAAAGTTTGCCAAATGCATCACCATAACTCGTTTTAAGCCCAATTGCATGTTTTAGCACTAAAAGGACCACAAGTTTGGATTTTGACCATTTCAATCTAGTTTTTGCGTTTTAGTGACATTATTCTTTCTGGTGTGGCACTTTTGGTCGACAAACACCAAAAGTATGCCAAATGCATCACCATAACTCGTTTTAAGCCCAATTGCACGTTTTAGCACTAAAAGGAGCCCAAGTTTGGATTTTGACCATTTCAATCTAGTTTTTGCTTTTAGTGACATTATTCTCTAGAGTGTGGTACTTTTGGTCAACAAACACTAAAAGTTTGCCAAATGCATCACCATAACTCGTTTTAAGCCCAATTGCACGTTTTAGCACTAAAAGGAACACATGTTTGTATTTTGACCATTTCAATCTAGTTTTTGCGTTTTAGTAACATTATTCTCTAGAGTGTGTTACTTTTGGTCAACAAACACCAAAAGTTTGCCAAATGCATCACCAAAACTCGTTTTACGCCCAATTGCACGTTTTAGCACAAATTGGAGCCCAAGTTTGGATTTTGACAATTTCAATCTAGTTTTTGCGTTTTAGTGACATTATTTTCTAGAGTGTGGTACATTTGATCAACAAACACTAAATGTTTGCCAAATGCATCACCATAACTCGTTTTAAGTCCAATTGCACGTTTTAGCACTAAAAGGAGCACATGTTTGTATTTTGACCATTTCAATCTAGTTTTTGCGTTTTAGTGACATTATTCTTTAGAGTGCAGTACATTTGGTCAACAAACACCAAAAGTTTGCCAAATGCATGAACATAACTCGTTTTAAGCCCAATTGCACGTTTTAGCACTAAAAGGAGCACAAGTTTGGATTTGGACCATTTCAATCTAGTTTTTGCGTTTTAGTGACATTATTCTCTAGAGTGTGGTACATTTGGTCAACAAACACGAGAAGTTTGCCAAAAGCATCACCATAACTCGTTTTAAGCCCAATTGCACGTTTTAGCACTAAAAGGAGCACATGTTTGTATTTTGACCATTTCAATCTAGTTTTTGCGTTTTAGTGACATTATTCTCTAGAGTGTGTTACTTTTGGTCAACAAACACCAAAAGTTTGCCAAATGCATCACCATAACTCGTTTCAAGCCCAATTGCACGTTTTTGCACTAAAAGGAGCACAAGTTTGGATTTTGACCATTTCAATCTAGTTTTTGCGTTTTAGTGACATTATTCTTTATGGTGTGGCACTTTTGGTCAACAAACAACAAAAGTTTGCCAAATGCATCACCATAACTTGTTTTAAGCCCAATTGCACGTTTTAGCACTAAAAGGAGCACATGTTTGTATTTTGACCATTTCAATCTAGTTTTTGCGTTTTAGTGACATTATTCTCTAGAGTGTGTTACTTTTGGTCAACAAACACCAAAAGTTTGCCAAATGCATCACCATAACTCGTTTTAAGCCCAATTGCACGTTTTAGCACTAAAAGGAGCACAAGTTTGGATTTTGACCATTTCAATCTAGTTTTTGCGTTTTAGTGACATTATTCTTCATGGTGTGGCACTTTTAATCAACAAACACCAAAAGTTTGCCAAATGCATCACCATAACTCGTTTTAAGCTCAATTGCACGTTTTAGCACTAAAAGGAGCCCAAGTTTGGATTTTGACCATTTCAATCTAGTTTTTGCGTTTTAGTGACATTCTTCTTTATGGTGTGGTACTTTTGGTCAACAAACACCAAAAGTTTGCCAAATGCATGAACATAACTCGTTTTAAGCCCAATTGCACGTTTTAGCACAAATAGGAGCCCAAGTTTGGATTTTGACAATTACAATCAAGTTTTTGCAATTTAGTGACATTATTCTCTAAAGTGTGGTACTTTTGGTCAACAAACACCAAAAGTTTGCCAAATGCGTGAACATAACTCGTTTTAAGCCAAATTGCACGTTTTAGCACTAAAAGGAGCACAAGTTTGGATTTTGACCATTTCAATCTAGTTTTTGCGTTTTAGTGACATTATTCTTTAGAGTGCGGTACATTTGGTCGACAAACACCAAAAGTTTGCCAAATGCATGAACATAACTCGTTTTAAGCCCAATTGCACGTTTTAGCACTAAAAGGAGCACAAGTTTGGATTTGGACCATTTCAATCTAGTTTTTGCGTTTTAGTGACATTATTCTTTTTGGTGTGGCACTTTTGGTCAACAAACACCAAAAGTTTGCCAAATGCATCACCATAACTCGTTTTAAGCCCAATTGCACGTTTTAGCACTAAAAGGAGCCCAAGTTTGGATTTTGACCATTTCAATTCAGATTTTGAGTTTTAGTGACAAAAGTCTCTAGAGTGTGGTACTTTTGATCAGCAAACACCAAAATTTTGCCAAATGCATCACCATTGCACGTTTTAGCACTAAAAGGAGCCCAAGTTTCGACTTTGACCATTTCAATCTAGTTTTTGCGTTTTACTGACATTATTCTGTAGAGTGTGGTACATTTGGTCAACAAACACCAGAAGTTTGCCAAATGCATCACCATAACTCGTTTTAAGCCCAATTGCACGTTTTAGCACTAAAAGGAGCACATGTTTGTATTTTGACCATTTCAATCTAGTTTTTGCATTTTAGTGACATTATTCTCTAGAGTGTGTTGCTTTTGGTCAACAAACACCAAAAGTTTGCCAAATGCATCACCATAACTCGTTTTAAGCCCAATTGCACGTTTTAGCACTAAAAGGAGCACATGTTTGTATTTTGACCATTTCAATCTAGTTTTTGCATTTTAGTGACATTATTCTCTAGAGTGTGTTGCTTTTGGTCAACAAACACCAAAAGTTTGCCAAATGCATCACCATAACTCGTTTTAAGCCCAATTGCACGTTTTAGCACTAAAAGGAGCACAAGTTTGGATTTTGACCATTTCAATCTAGTTTTTGCGTTTTAGTGTCATTATTCTTTATGGTGTGGCACTTTTGGTCAACAAACACCAAAAGTTTGCCAAATGCATCACCATAACTCGTTTTAAGCCCAATTGCACGTTTTAGCACTAAAAGGAGCCCAAGTTTGGATTTTGACCATTTCAATATAGTTTTTGCTTTTAGTCACATTATTCTCTAGAGTGTGGTACTTTTGGTCAACAAATACCAAAAGTTTGTCAAATGCATCACCAAAACTCGTTTTACGCCCAATTGCACGTTTTAGCACAAATTGGAGCCCAAGTTTGGATTTTGACAATTTCAATCTAGTTTTTGCGTTTTAATGACATTATTCTCTAGAGTGTGGTACATTTGGTCAACAAACACCAAAAGTTTGCCAAATGCATCACCATAACTCGTTTTAAGCCCAATTGCACGTTTTAGCACTAAAAGGAGCACATGTTTGTATTTTGACCATTTCAATCTAGTTTTTGCGTTTTAGTGACATTATTCTTTATGGTGTGGCACTTTTGGTCAACAAACACCAAAAGTTTGCCAAATGCATCACCATAACTCGTTTTAAGCCCAATTGCACGTTTTAGCCCTAAAAGGAGCCCAAGTTTGGATTTTGACCATTTCAATCCAAACTTGTGCTCCTTTTAGTGCTAAAACGTGCAATTGGGCTTAAAACGAGCTATGTTCATGCATTTGGCAAACTTTTGGTGTTGGTTGACCAAAAGTACCACACTCTAAAGAATAATGTCACTAAAACGCTAAAACTAGATTGAAATGGTCAAAATCCAAACTTGTGCTCCTTTTGGTGCTACAATGTGCAATTGGGCTTAGAAGGAGTTATGGTGATGCATTTGGCAAAATGTTTTTGTTTGCTGACCAAAAGTACCACACTCTAGAGACTTTTGTCACTAAAACACAAATACTAGATTGAAATGGTCAAAATCCAAACTTGTGCTCCTTTTAGTGCTAAAACGTGCAACGGTGATGCATTTGGCAAAATTTTGGACTAACGTTCTAGTGCAGAACTGAGTGTTAGTGCTTCCGGATGTGGAATTGCTTCCGGTAGCAAACAGAATGTCAGAATGTACAACAATCAGAATGTAAGAATTGCTTTTTGGCAGAGCAGAGTTGTCAGAGTTGCTTTTCAGAGATAAAGCAAGTCAACCCTGCTGAGCATTAATGGAGCATTAATTGGTTCAACGGTAACATGGGATTAACGGCTAAATTCAAACGGCATGGTTACCTACCAAGAAAGAGAATCCTTGAAGATGCTATATAAAGAAGTTCATCTTCATTTATGAAGATCATCGAAGAAACTAGAGAGAGAAACCGAGCATACTCTTCAAGCATTCAAAGCTGCCCAGAAAAGCAAGAGAGCACTTAATACATTGAGAGTTTTGTTCATTATCCATCTTGTACTCTTTGTAGTTAAGTCTCTTCATTTATTGAGAGCATTCATTGTACTTAAGTGAGTAACATCATTTGTTCTTAGAGAGAACTAAGTTAGAAAATCCTTTATTTGAAAGGTTGAACCCTTACAGGTAGTAAGGGGGAGCGAGTCTGTAAGGTTGCAAGTGATCCCATGGTAAAACTTGCGGTTGTAAAGGTTCCAGGTGAACCCGTTGTAAAACCTGGGGATTAGTGGAACTCAATCTGGGTGATTGAGAACTGGACGTAGGTCAAGAGTTGGACCGAACCAGTATAAAAATCTTGTGTGTTTTTATTGTTTTTTTTATTTGGTAGCACAATTCAACCCCCCCCCCTCTTGTGCATCCTCACTTTCATTTGGTATCAGAGCAAGGTCTTTCTGACTTGATTCCAGCGAATCTAGAAAGAAAAGATCCTGTGATGGATGCTGAATATCATTCTCTTCCTGATGTTGATATGCATAACTACCCCTTCTGGAAGTTTAAGATGGAGAACTTCATCAAGGCCAGTGGTTTTCGCATTTGGGATGTGATTGAGCGTGGTGACAATGTTCCACTAGATGATGAAGGCTTTGCAAAGCCTCGATCCCGCTTCACCAACGATGACTACTTTCAAGTGGAACTGAATTTCAAGGCTATCCACTATATTCAGTGCGCCCTGAGCCCAAAGGAGTTCCACAAAATTAGCCACCACAAAACAGCAAAAGAAATGTGGGAGGCTCTTGAGGCAGCTCATTCCAGAACCAAGGGAGTGAAGGTCAGACACGTTGAGAAACTGGTTGAGGAGTTTCACAAGTTCACAATGCTTCCTAATGAGCCGATCAGAGACTTGGAGCTTAGATTCACCCATCTCATAAACAACCTAGCCTCTCTGGGAAAGGACATTCCTGAGGAAGAACAAGTGAGCAAAATTCTAAAGGTGTTAAAGGGTGACTGGATTACCAAGGTGACCATTCTGCAGGAAGTCCAGGGAGAGTCAACCAGCTCTATCACTGCCTTGTTTGGTTCTCTGGCTGAGTATGAACCAACCTTGTTGGCCCAAAGAGCTCCTCAAGCTGCTGCTAAAGCCAAGAACCTTGCTCTTGTTGCTCCCAGCAAGGAAAGGGATGAGGATGATGATGAGAATGATGAGGAAGATATAGACGATGAAGAAATGGCTATGATGGTGAGAAAGTTCAAAAAGTTCTTCAGAAAGAAGGGAGGCTGATTGGACCAAATTTCATACCTTTAAGCATGTGCATTTGAGCTTAATTAGTGGGAATTAACTGATATATGTGATCATTATTGGTACATTTTATTGCACATGTTTATTGGAATTAATTGATGAATATTAGCCTTTTCCTTGCATTATTAAGAAACCAAGGGTATTTTGGTCATTTTGACTATGTGATGATATTTTATTGTAGGAGGGGTCCCAAGTGGGCCCCATGCACCCTTGGTGGAGCTTCAGTGGAGATAATTTGGCAAGGAGGAAGGCTAGATGACAAGTACTCAAAGTCACATCCGGATGCAAGTTCACATCCGGAAGCAGAGTCACTTCAGGAAGGGAACTCACATCCGGAAGCGGATGCACATCCGGAAGTGAATGCTCTTGAACTTCCGGAAGCAGACTTACATCTGGAAGCAGACTCACATCCGGAAGCTAAAGTCTATCAGACAGCGAGTACAAGAGCCGGACTGCACAATGTTCAGAAATGTCAGCTACTTTTCAGAAGTCTTTTGTGCAGAGTAAATTTAAGGCAAAGTCAGCCCTGCAGCTTGAAGGTACTTGGGGAGCATCTTTCCAAATAAGGCAAAATTAGCGCCAAGTTCAAATTCAAACTGGGAGGCCTAATTAAGGGCAATTTTGGAAGCACAATCACTTGGAGAAAAAGGAGGAACCTTTAGAAATGCATGGAGATGAGATCTAGTCCACATTCATCCTCTCTTTTCACCAAATACCGAAAATACTCTTCCTTCCATTTAACCTTACATCTCTCGGCCATAACCCTCCATAATCACCAAAAATATCTTTTGACAGCTCATAATCCCAAATTGACAGCTCATTAGACCCATTTGCCAGCTCATCATCTAACTAACTCACTACTTAATCCCAACTAACTTCATTTTTTGACACATCTCTCATCTTACTTCACTTTCACTTTCTCTCTCCTCTAACAAACTCTCTCAACTCCATCTTCATCTTCTTCGCCTTCTCACTTCGTAAATCACCTCCATGGCCGCCATAACCTCAAACCTTCATCCTTCCACCTTCTCCATGTCCGGCTAGATCGCCTCTCCTCTCTCTCCAAAGGAATGTGCTTGTAGATTCAACATTTGGCCTCATGTATTTGTGATTTACTCTTTTAGGTTTCAAGCTAGATGTAAGTTTTTGCCTATGCATGTCTAGATTTAGGCTTGTATAGGTTAGAACATATTGATTCGAGGTGTTCTACTTAATTGTGGCTTGAAATCTCTCTTTTGTGTTTAGCTCATGAAAACCTAAAGCTATTCGTTTGTAATTTCATGACATATATGTGTGCGATTAGCTTGTATGTATGTTTGTGGAATGAATGTTTTTCTTAGATGCTTGATTAGTATCTAATGTTGCTTAAGGTATGAGTTAAACTTGAAAGAGCATAAAGCTTGGTTAACCTAATTAAACTCTCTTAGATTTCTTAGATTTAAGAGGTCTTGAGAATTTAGTTAGATTATATCAAGTGTAACAAATATATGAGGTCCGATTAATTAAAAGCACAAAGTACTTTGGAGAGGGAGGTATTTCTCACCTGATTTCTCATCTTTCCCATTCGGTAACTCTTACTATTTTGCTAGTTTGTAATTGTAGTTAATAGAACTAAATCAACCTCGAACATCTTGTTAATTTGTGTAACTTTAACCTAAGCAAGAGATTTAACTAAACTGTGGAATTGACCTTGCTCTCACTTGCTACCTAGTAATTTGAGTATAGATTTATTTGCTTAGCTCTTTTTAGGCGACGAAAAAGAGATAAATCAAAGGCTTTCAGAAAGGAGAATCTAGCCATAAGAAGGATTATAAGAAGGAAAGGGCTCCTGTGTGCTTTGAATGTAAGAAGCCTGGTCATTTCAAGGCTGAGTGCCCGAGCCTTCAGAGAGTCAAAGGGAAGGACAAGAGGAAAGCCTTCGTATCCTCGATCTGGGTAAATAGTTCTGATGAAGAAGCTAGTGATGAGGAAGAGGTTGCAAACCTTTGCCTTGTTGCTAGGGAAGATGGAGAAGAGGCATCTTCAGACTTCGACTCCATCCATGGTGATGAGGTAACCCTTACTGAACTCCAAGAAGCTTATAACAATATTCATAGAGATTTCTTTCGGTTATGTAAGGCTTACAAGGTGTTGAGAATAAAAAAAGAATCACTTGAGTTCTCGGTAGACTCACTAAGTGAAGAGCTAGCGGAAGCCAAAAAGCTTCCGGTAGTAGATGGCAAGGGAGATCCCCTAGCGGAACCCAAGGCCTCAACATTAGAGAGCTGCATCAACTGCAGCAAAATCTCTGCTGAAAGGGATAGATTACAAAATGCCCTACAAAAATTTACAAATGGTTCTGAAATGCTGAATGTTATTTTGATGAATCAGAGGGCATATAGAGATAAAACTGGACAAGCATAAAGATAACAAGTGGGTGGAACCTAAAGTGAAACCATACTTAAAGTTCTTCCACAAAGCCACTAGTCACAGCTCCACACCCTTTAGCTTCTGCAACTATTGCAACAGGAAGGGATACTCCACGTCCACCTGCAATGCAAAGAAGCATGGAGCTAACAGCACCTATAAGTGCGTTCCAAAAGGAACCAGAGTAACCAAGGATCCTCCAAGAAAAGAAACTAAAGGAGGACAAGGATCTAGAACTTGGAAACATTTTCCAAGGGAAGTCCGTCAGCCTAGAGCCCACACAAGGCCAGAGGCACAACACAATCACAAACCTAAGGTCAACACTGGACCAAAGGTTATGGGAACTAATGATAAAGGACCCAATAAAGGTTGGGTACCTAAGCTTGTCTAATCCTTGCAGGTCTGTCTCAAAGCATCCAAGAACAAAAAGTGGTACATTGACAACAGATGCTCGAGACATATGACTCGTGACAGAGACAAGTTCAAATCCTTGGTGATCAAAGATGGAGCCAAAGTGAATTTTGGAGGGAATCAAAGCGGAAAGATCCCTGGGGTTGGAGAAGTTGGACCTGTCAAAGATGTCTATCTGGTTGATGGTCTCTGTCACAACCTGCTGAGCGTGAGCCAGAGCACTGACAAAGGAAACTGGGTAATTTTTGATTCACATGAGTGCATGATAGTAGATAAGCATGATCTAGATATAGACAAGGCCAATCTAAAATGCAAACTTAAGGCAAGTAGGAATAGAAATCTATACACCCTAGATTTATGTCAACAACTAGCTGAAAAATGTTCAATAACTAGTGATGAAAATAGTTGGCTTTGGCATAAACGGCTAACGCATGTAAACTTTACACAGCTTGATATGCTTATTAAAAAGGAGCTAGCAATAGGGATTTCATCCTTCAAAGATAAGCATGATTTTATCTGTGAATCCTGCCAACGAGGAAAGCAAACAAAGTCCTCGTTTAAGACCAAGAAGAAAGTCTCCACCAGCAGGCCCTTAGAACTAATCCACATGGATCTAGTTGGGCCAGCGAGAGTAAAGAGCTTAGGTGGAAACCTTTATGCTCTGGTGGTGGTGGATGACTATTCAAGGTTCACTTGGACTATGTTTCTTCCCTCTAAGCAAGATGCTTTTGATGCTTTTGTTGTCCTGGCTAAGAAAGTGCAGAATGAGAGAGATCTCAAAATAGCAGCCATTAGGACAGATCATGGAGGAGAGTTTGAGAATCACAACTTCTCGGAGCTGTGCGAGGAGAATGGAATTGATCACAACTTCTCAGCTCCCAGAACCCCTCAACAAAATGGCGTGGTTGAAAGAAAGAACAGGGTTCTGACAGAGATGGCCAGAAGCATGCTCAATGAGAAAGAGGTTTCTCAAGTGTTCTGGGCGGACGCTATGAGCACTGCTTGCTACATCTCCAACAGAGCCTATGTTCGCAAGGGCTTAGACAAGACTCCCTATGAGTTGTACAAAGGTAGAAAGCCCAACATCAGCCACCTCAGAATCTTTGGATCAAAATGTTATGTTCATAACAATGGAAAGGTAAACCTGGGTAAGTTTGATCCAAAAGCTGATATAGGTGTTTTCATAGGATAGTCCCTTGGGAGTAAGGCTTATAGAGTATACAACATGAGAACTAGAACTGTAGAAGAATCTATGCATGTTGTATTCGATGAGAATCCTACATGGGAACAATCCACAGAAGATGATGGGATATTAAATTGTTCAAAACCACCATCATCTTCACCACCAAAAGAAATACCAGCAAGTAATCCCAAGGAGGAAGATGAACCTAGTGATGAACCTAGAGTGCAGACAGTGCCTGATGAGGTACAGTTGCCAACAGCTAAGAGACATCACAGGGATTATCCTCTTGACCAAGTGCTTGGTGATGTTTCTTCTGGTGTCAGAACCAGAAGGCAGGTTCAAAATGAAGTTGAGTTTGGAGCCTTCCTGTCTCACGTCGAACCAACTTCAGTTGAACAAGCTCTTGAGGACTGTGATTGGATTATTGCCATGCAGGAAGAGCTTAATCAATTTGAAAGAAGAGAAGTTTGGGAGCTAGTCCCTAGACCGTCTCACCAATCCATTGTTGGGATCAAATGGGTCTTTAAGAACAAACTGGATGAGACTGGTGAGATCACTAGGAACAAAGCCAGACTAGTAGCAAAAGGGTATAACCAAGAAGAGGGCATAGACTACGAAGAAACCTTTGCTCCAGTTGCAAGACTTGAAGCAATAAGGATTCTTCTAGCCTTTGCATCCATGAAAGGTTTTAAATTATACTAGATGGATGTGAAGAGTGCTTTTCTTAATGGTTATATTAAGGAAGAGGTTTATGTTGAGCAACCTCCTGGCTTTGAGGATCATAAACACCCTAAGCATGTGTATAGACTAAAGAAAACATTGTATGGCCTGAAACAAGCTCCTCGAGCTTGGTATGAGAGACTCAGCAGCTTTTTGCTGGGAAAGGGTTTCTCTAGAGGCAAATTAGATAATACACTGTTTATTTTGCATAAGGATAGAAACATGCTAGTTGTCCAGATTTACGTTGATGATATCATTTTTGGGGCAACTAATGAAAAACTCTGTGAAGAGTTTTCTAAGACTATGCAGGGGGAATTTGAGATGTCAATGATGGGAGAACTAACATTCTTCCTAGGCCTGCAGATTAAGCAAAAGAAAGAAGGCATCTTCATCTCCCAAACTAAGTATTGCAGAGAGCTTCTTAAGAAGTTTGGGATGGATGAATGCAAGGAGTATGATACTCCTATGAGAACCATTGCCGCACTCGATGCTGATGTAAGGGAAGTACGGTCAGCCTGCCAATGTATAGGGGAATGATAGGTTCCTTGCTATACTTAACAGCTAGCAGACCTGATATTCAGTTTAGTGTAGGGATGTGTGCTAGGTTTCAAGCCAACCCCAAGGAATCTCACTTAACTTGTGTTAAACGTATTTTAAGATACCTTGAGGGAACTCAAGAACTTGGTCTCTGGTATCCCAGAGGTAACCAAGAATTCTTATGGGCTTATTCTGATGCTGACCATGCAGGTTATAAGACAGATAGAAAGAGCACCAGTGGACAATGTGCCTTCCTTGGAGGTTGTCTGGTGTCTTGGGCTAGCAAGAAGCAAACCTGCGTGTCACTATCATCCACAGAGGCAGAGTATATTGCTGCTGCAAGCTGTTGTGCACAAGTGTTGTGGCTGAAAAATCAACTGAGGGATCTTGGCTTAGAGTTCCCTGAGGCTCCCATTCTTTGCAGGTCCCCCAATGTTAAATCTTAAGTGTGTTCATCCGGAAGCAAATCCTCTTTCGGAAGCCCATTTGCTGCCGCTTGGGCACGACACTAAGCAACCGGAAGCGCCAGTGTCTGATAAGAAGAGAGACACGTCACTTCAGAAAACGTTTCATCTTCTCCCACAGAAAAGTGTGCCTTCTCTGACAGCCTGAAGAGACACGTGGCATAAAGGTGCGCCGTTCCAATTTAAACTTATACGTTTTCCCATAAAAGGTGCATATTTTCAATGAAGAGTCATTATGAACCATCACATCGAATGTTACATTGCATAAATAGGGCACAACTATTCATTCATCATCTCACACACAAACCACAAACCCTAAAATTCTCTCTGAAATCATTCATCATCTTTATCGTGTTCATCTTCATCTTCATCATCTTCACCTTCTTCTTCATCTACTTCTGTGCATTTTCTGAACATTTTAAGTGCATAACATTCATTCCATACCCATTCCACACAAAATGGCCGGTTCACATGATTCCAACCCCAACACTCAGAAAGCCTCTTCCACCAAAAAGTCCAAACATTCTGAGAAATCTGGGCATCCTGAGAAATCTGGGCATTCTGGGAAATCTGGGAAGTCTGGAAAACATAAGAAGAGGGTTCAGTTTGCGGAAGAACCTTCATCCAAGCGCTAGAGGGTTGAAGATGACTTCTCAGTGTATCTTTCTGGGCCATTGGAGGCTGTTTCTCCTGCGTTTGAGAACACAAAACCCTATCTTACCAATGGGATTTTTGTGGATCTGGAAATGCTTGAAAAACTGGGTTTTGATTTATCTTCTCATCTCCAGAAATATATGAGTTGGCTGGGGATCAAGAACGAGTACAACGTCCAAGTGCTCCGGGTGTTCTACCAGTCCCTCACTGCCAAGCCCAAGTACAAGGCCATCTCTGAGAAAGAATCTGCCGTTGGCCGGGTTGATTTCAAGGCCACTGTGAGAGGGAGGCAGATCAAGTTCAATTGGAGGGATATCAATCGTTTCCTCGGGGTCACTGACGAGGAGATGAACAAGTGGATCTTCCCTGTGAAGCTGGATCAGACGGGACTGGAGCAGGTTTATGAAACCAAGGGGAAGAAGGTATCTGGAATGCCCGACAGAAAGAGGGTGCTCCAGTACATCTACTCTAGGTTGATGGCCAACAAAAGGGGGAATTTCAATGAGTTCACCGGGCTGGACAACCCTTGGTTAGCAAAGTTCCTCATCCAGGAGCCTATCAACCCTGGGCAACTGATCAGCATGGAGCTCAACAGATGGTGTGAAGGCAAAGAAAGAGCAAAACCTTTTTCTCTTCCCTACCCTCAGTTTATTGCCTTCCTCCTGGAGCAGTTCAACATTCAATCCACTGAGGAAGTCGATAACATCAAGTGCCTGCCCATGGGGTCGATGAATTTGGGCAAGATGGGAGTCAAGTATCTCAAGCCAGCGAAGCCCACTCGGTCTGGCTCTCAGGCTGGGAGTGCTTCACACACAACAGTTCCCTCTGTGTCTGGAGCAGGGGATCAAGAAGTAGACTCACACCAGGCTGGTCCCAGCAGCACTCGTGCCCCAAGAGTGTCTGCCGCTCAAAAGGCGTTTGCTGAGGAGTTGAAGGATGAGATCCTTTTTCGGCTGCCTGATCCTTTGATGGCTCCTCTCAGAGCAGAATGTGATGCAACCTTCCACCAGCAAGAGCAGAGGATCCAGGGTTTAGAGGATCGCTTAGGGAGAGTAGAAGCCAAACTTGACCTACTCCTCAACCAATTCAAGATCCCTCAGCGTCACCTCAATCCACCACCACCTCCTCCTCCCAATCAACCACCACCTCCTCCTCCCAATCCACCTCCACCTCCCCCACAGAATGACCAAATCATCCCTCACCAATCACCCCCACCAAGCCCTCACAATGACTCTGACCCTCACCTCGACTCCCCTCACCACTCACCCTCTCCTCATAACTCCCCTAGCCACTCTAACACATCCAACCACCAAAACTCCCCCAACCACTCACAATCACCCAACCAAACCCTTCACAACCTTAGCTCCTTCAGTTCCATACACAATCAGAGGTCCCTTGCGAGAGATATACCTTCACCACCCAACTCACCTCCTCTCATCTATACAGGTATATATACAGACTCACCTTCCTTCTTCTTTCCAAGCCCCACTCCTTCACCCACTACCTCCCCTCCTCCCTCACCACCCAGATATGGTCCTGAACCCCCTCCATCCTCCTCTCCCTCCTCCCTGGCCCTCGCCCTTATTGATGATGCCAAAAGGGGGTGAGATATTCTCACTCAACCCTCCCTATGGCTAGATGAGGACATTGCTGCTGCCCTCCGCCGTGCCATGGATCTGAAAAGAATGGGAAGAGCTGAAAGTTTGATCCGAGGGGAAGCCATCAGATACATGCAACAACGTTCAGCCAGCAAAAGGTCCCTAGAGATAGTGTTGGTTGATCAGCATGTTGAGACTCAGCCTGCTGAAGCTCCACCATCTGACCCTAAGCCTTCATCATCTACTGAGCCTCCTCCTTCTGTGCCTGCCCAGAATATATTTGAGGATGAAGTATGGGTATAAGAGGTCAGACCCGCCAGTTATAGTAATTGCCAAGCCAATCCCTCCTTCTGAACCAGTTTCTGCCCCTCCTCCTCCAGTGGTCAGATATAGCAAATCAAGGAAAAAGTCTGCTGCCAGAAAAGGGGTGACTGTCTCTGAGTCTTCTGAGAGTGAAGAAGAGGAACCACGTGGTCGCTCTGAGGATCATGAGTTAGAAAGGGTATCTCAAGCAGGGGAAGCATCTGAGCCCCAGTCATCCACCCAAGTGCCTCCTCAAGAAATTCCGCCACTTGCGGAAGTTAAGTAAGAGGTGGAAGACATGACTCCAGAGGAATTTGAGCGGTATGGCTGGACTGATCGGATCACCTTTGAACAGCTTGCTTGCCTCGATGCAGAAAGGGAACGTGCTGAGCCTCCTCAAGAGAAAAGGAAAGGCAAGGGAACGTGCTAAAACGTGCAATGGTATTGCATTTGGAAAACTTTTGGTGTTTCTTGACTAAAAGTACCACACTCTAGAGACTTTTGTCACTAAAACACAAAAACTAGATTGAAATGGTAAAAATCCAAACTTGTGCTCCTTTTAGTGCTAAAACGTGCAATAGGGCTTAAAACGAGTTATGTTCATGCATTTGGCAAACTTTTGGTGTTTGTTGACCAAAAGTACCACACTCTAGAGAATAATGTCAGTAAAACGCAAAAACTGGATTGAAATGGTCAAAATCCAAACTTGGGCTCCTTTTCGTGCTAAAACGTGCAATGGTATTGCATTTGGAAAACTTTTGGTGTTTCTTGACTAAAAGTACCACACTCTAGAGACTATTGTCACTAAAACGCAAAAACTAGATTGAAATGGTCAAAATCCAAACTTGGGCTCCTTTTAGTGCAAAAACGTGCAATTCGGCTTAAAACGAATTATGGTGACGCATTTGGCAAACTTTTGGTGTTTGTTGACCAAAAGTGCCACACTCTAGAGAATAAAGTCACTAAAACACAAAAACCAAATTGAAATGGTCAAAATCCAAACATGGGCTCCTTTTAGTGCTAAAACATACAATTAAGCTTAACTCGAGTTATGGTGATGCATTTAGCAAACTTTTGGTGTTTGTTGACCAAATGTACCACACTCTAGAGAATTTTGTCACTAAAACACAAAAACTAGATTGAAATGGTCAAAATCCAAACTTGGGCTCCTTTTAGTGCTAAACCGTGCAATTGGGCTTAAAATGAGTAATGATCATGCAATTGGCAAACTATTGGTGTTGGTTGACCAAAAGTACCACACTCTAGAGAATAATGTCACTAAAACGCTAAAACTAGATTGAAATGGTCAAAATCCAAACTTGGGCTCCTTTTGGTGCTACAACGTGCAATTGGGCTTAAAACGAGTTATGATGATGCATTTGGCAAAATTTTGGTGTTTGCTGACCAAAAGTACCACACTCTAGAGAATAATGTCACTAAAACGCAAAAACTAGATTGAAATGGTCAAAATCCAAACTTAGGCTCATTTTAGTGCTAAAACGTGCAATGGTGTTACATTTGGCAAACTTTTGGTTTTTCTTGACCAAAAGTACCACACTCTAGAGACTTTTGTCACTAAAACGCAAAAACTAGATTGAAATGGTAAAAATCCAAATTTGGGCTCCTTTTAATGCTAAAACGTGCAATTGGGCTAAAAACGAGTTATGGTGATGCATTTGACAAACTTTTGGTGTTTGTTGACCAAAAGTACCACACTCCAGAGACTTTTGTCACTAAAACCCAAAAACTAGATTGAAATGGTCAAAATCCAAACTTATGCTCCTTTTAGTGCTAAAACGTGCAATTGGGCTTAAAACGAGCTATGTTCATGCATTTGGCAAACTTTTTGTGTTTGTAGACCAAAAGTACCACACTCTAGAGAATAATGTCACTAAAACGCAAGAACTAGATTGAAATGGTCAAAAATCAAACTTAGGCTCCTTTTAGTGCTAAAACATGCAATTGGGCTTAAACGATTTATATTCACGCAATTGGCAAACTTTTGGTGTTAGTTGACGACCAAAAGTACCACACTCTAGAAAATGATGTCACTAAAACGCAGAAACTAGATTGAAATGGTCAAAATCCAAACATGTGCTCCTTTTAGTGCTGAAACGTGCAATTTGGCTTAAAACGAGTTATGGTGATGCATTTGGAAAACTTTTGGCGTTTGTTGACCAAGAGTACCATACTCTAGAAACTTGTCACTAAAACACAAAAACTAGATTGAAATGGTCAAAATCCAAACTTGTGCTCCTTTTAGTGCTAAAACGTGCAATAGGGCTTAAAACGAGTTATGTTCATGCATTTGGCAAACTTTTGGTGTTTGTTGACCAAAAGTACCACACTCTAGAGAATAATGTCACTAAAACGCAAAACTTAGATTGAAATGGTCAAAATCCAAACTTGGGCTCCTTTTCGTGCTAAAACGTGCAATGGTATTGCATTTGGAAAACTTTTGGTGTTTCTTGACTAAAAGTACCACACTCTAGAGACTATTGTCACTAAAACGCAAAAACTAGATTGAAATTGTCAAAATCCAAACTTGGGCTCCTTTTAGTGCAAAAACGTGCAATTCGGCTTAAAACGAATTATGGTGACGCATTTGGCAAACTTTTGGTGTTTGTTGACCAAAAGTGCCACACTCTAGAGAATAAAGTCACTAAAACACAAAAACCAAATTGAAATGGTCAAAATCCAAACATGGGCTCCTTTTAGTGCTAAAACATACAATTAAGCTTAACTCGAGTTATGGTGATGCATTTGGCAAACTTTTGGTGTTTGTTGACCAAATGTACCACACTCTAGAGACTTTTGTCACTAAAACACAAAAACTAGATTGAAATGGTCAAAATCCAAACTTGGGCTCCTTTTAGTGCTAAATCGTGCAATTGGGCTTAAAATGAGTTATGATCATGCAATTGGCAAACTATTGGTGTTGGTTGACCAAAAGTACCACACTCTAGAGAATAATGTCACTAAAACGCTAAAACTAGATTGAAATGGTCAAAATCCAAACTTGGGCTCCTTTTGGTGCTACAACGTGCAATTGGGCTTAAAACGAGTTATGATGATGCATTTGGCAAAATTTTGGTGTTTGCTGACCAAAAGTACCACACTCTAGAGAATAATGTCACTAAAACGCAAAAACTAGATTGAAATGGTCAAAATCCAAACTTCGGCTCATTTTAGTGCTAAAACGTGCAATGGTGTTACATTTGGAAAACTTTTGGTTTTTCTTGACCAAAAGCACTACACTCTAGAGACTTTTGTCACTAAAACGCAAAAACTAGATTGAAATGGTAAAAATCCAAATTTGGGCTCCTTTTAGTGCTAAAACGTGCAATTGGGCTAAAAACGAGTTATGGTGATGCATTTGACAATCTTTTGGTGTTTGTTGACCAAAAGTACCACACTCTAGAGGATAATGTCATTAAAACGCAAAAACTAGATTGAAATTGTCAAAATCCAAACTTGTGCTCCTTTTAGTGCTAAAACGTGCAATTGGGCTTAAAACGAGTTATGGTGATGTATTTGGCAAACTTTTGGTGTTTGTTGACCAAAAGTACCACATGCTAGAGACTTTTGACACTAAAACGCAAAAACTAGATTGAAATGGTCAAAATCCAAACTTGTGCTCCTTTTAGTGCTAAAACGTGCAATTGGGCTTAAAACGAGTTATGTTCATGCAATTGGCAAACTTTAGGTGTTAGTTGACCAAAAGTACCACACTCTAGAGAATAATGTCACTAAAACGCAAAAACTAGATTGAAATGTCGAAATCCAAACTTGTACTCCTTTTCGTGTGCAATTGGGCTTAATACAAGTTATGGTAACTTGTACTCCTTCCATGCATATGCCTCATTCGGTTTTTCCAATCCAAGAGAGCATGTGAGAAGTAACAAAACACATCCTTCTCCAAAAACAATCTATCCTCCACTATGAGAGCAAGCACTCCCTCCAACCTATCCCTATCAACAAAATGGAACAAACCTCCCTTTTCCAAGGGGTTGTGGATAGGCAAAGAAGAAATGCATAGACAAGTATCACCAAGCTTATTCTTGACACACAAGTAATTATCATATGATGGCATCATGCTAACAATGTAACAAGATTCATTCCTAGTATCTAGCAAACATGCATCATATTTCTCAATAACACAAGAATCATGGTAACTCATGGAAGCTTCAGCATCAATCATGCTCAACCTCAAGGAATCAAAATGCTCATCAACCATCTCATGCATCAAAGAATCAATACAATGCAATCCTAGATGTGAATAAGTTGTATTAGGATGTTTTATTGCCTCAAACACCTTGAATTTTATCAATTGATCCCCCACTTCCATGGTTATGTAACCCTCCTTTAAGCTTATGATTGCATTGGCCGTTCTCAAGAAAGGCCTACCCAAAATGAGAGGTTCCTCACTTTTTGCTTCCTTGGACATGTCAAGGATATAAAAGTCGGCCGGAAAAACCAAACTTTGCACCTTAACATGGATGTCCTCAACAAAACCATAAGGTTTCCTAATAGAACTATCGGCCAATTGCAAAACCACATTAGTTGAGCTTATGTTCTTCAACCCTAGGGTTGCAAAAATAGTCTTTGGCATTACATTTATGGCAGCCCCTAGATCTAACAATGCCTTACCAAACCTATGATTCCCTATTTGACAATCAATTGTGTAAGCACCGGGGTCATAACATTTGATAGGCAACTCATTCCTAAACATGGCCGAAACATTATGCCCTAAATGTACCTTCCCATTGGGTTTAAAAGTTCTCTTATTTGTGCACAATTCCTTCAAAAACTTAGCATAAGAAGGCATTTGCTTAACAAGGACAAGCATAGGCACATTCACTTCAAACTTAGAGAACAAATCAAGCATTTCCTTTTCTAATTGTTCATTAAGTTTCTTCTTAGCAAGGGCATATGAATTAGGAAAAGGAAGATGCTTAGGGTCAAGAATTATACCTTTGGGGGAACCCTCCCCTTGTTGAGTAGATGGTTGATCTTGAGAAGAAGATTCTCCAACTTTGAGCTTTCCTTGAGCAATTTCCTTCTTCTTTTCTTCATTGGAGCTCTCGGCCTCTTGCTCATTGAGAGGGGAGCTCTCGGCCTCACAATAATTCTCATCAAGAGATTGAGGCAATTCGGCCTCTTTGGATGCCACATCATGAGAATAGCCATCTTGCATACTATGGTGATTTTCCACATGTACCTCACCCTTCTCGGCCTCATATGTAACTTGAGGTTCATCCTCCTCTTCCTCATAATCATAAGCTTGGCCATATTGCCTCCCACTTCTCAAATTCATAGAATGAAGATTTTGTAGATTAACTACCACATTAGAAGGCAATCCCCCCTTCTTTGCATCTTGCTCCGCTTTAGTGTTCAACATTTGAGAAACTAAGGTGGTGACATTTTCTTGCTTCTTTAGACTCTCCTCAAACCCATTCACCTTCTCCATTAAGCTTGACATCATTTGGTACAACATGTCTTGTTGAGAATTTGAAGAGCTAGATGGAGGAACAAAAGCTTGAGATCCCACCACATTGTTTCTTGGAGCATGAGCTAGATCATCATTCTTCACAAATGGAGGAGGATTAGCTTGTGTAGAATTTGGCCTATTCCCTTGTTGATAGGAATTAGGCCTCCCTTGGTAAGCACCATAACCTTGTTGAGGAGGATAAGAATTGGTAGCTTGATTTTGGCCTCCCCCCACTTAGGTTGTTGTTGTGGTTGGAAGGAACTTTGAGCTTGCCCTTGGTTTGAACCTCCCCCCCACTTAAAGTTAGGGTGGTCCCTCCAACCCGGATTGTATGTTGAGGAGTAAGGGTCATATCTTTGTTGAGGCTTGACATTAGAGTACATGGCCGCCACCTCCTCATAATAAGGACAACTTGAAGCTTGGTGCATAGGTGAGCCACATTGCTCACAAGAGGTTGCTACAAGTGCCAAAGAGTCATCAACAATATTAGTTGGCTTCACAAAGTTCCCTTCCATTCTATTCAAGCTCTCGGTCAACCTCTCTATGGAGTTATACAACTTATCATCACAATGCAAAGAGGAAACCTTAGGAGCACCACCATAGACCACATCTTGGCCATAGAAGTTTTGGTGGTTGGAGGCCATGGTTAAGAAAAGATTCCACCCCTCATTGGCGGACAAGTTGAAGATAGAACCATTGGAGGCGGCATCCACACTCATCTTCAATTGTGGCACAAGTCCATCATAGAAGTATTGCACCAAGTTGCCCTTTGAGATGTTGTGGTTTGGGCAAGTATTGATCAAAGTATTGAACCGGCTCCAATATTCATAAAAGTTCTCACTAGGGAGTTGTTGCACCCTGGTGATGTCCTTCCTCAACTTTGAGATCTTTGAAAGAGGGAAGTATTTATCCAAGAATACCTTCTTAAGCTCTTCCCATGACAAGGTAGCATAATGTGTTGGAAGGTTCAAGAGCCACTCCTTGGCTTTGCCCTCCAAAGAGAATTGAAACACACGCAAAAGAACATCATCCAAGTTGGCATTTGGAGGCTTCATGGAGGAACAAGTATGATATAGGCCAAGCAAATGAGTATGTGCATCCTCATGAGGAAAACCTGTGAACTTTGGCAAGTGAGCAAGTAGAGATCCCTTGATCTCAAAGTCAGCGGGGTTAGCATAAAAACCTTGAGGTGCAAATGATGCATATGATTGTGTAAATTCCCTCATAGGTCTATCACCATCATGTAATTGCCTACCCCCATCATAGTGATGTTCACCCTCTTGTTCTCTCCTATCATGCCTCGCATGCTCTCTATGATGCTCATGTTCATGCTCTCTAGCCTCTCTCTCATGTTCTCTATGAGCTTCTTGTCTCTCGGCCATGATGATATGATTGTCTAAAATGGTGTGATGTGAAGCTAATGGTGAAGTGTGTGGTTGGGAAGTGGATGCCTTAGCTTGAGTTTTAGCCTTTCTCCTCTTAGCCCTAAGTTTGCTAATGGATTTCTCAATCTCGGGGTTTAGGGGCACTAAGGGAAGGTTAGGTCTCATGCAATGCAAGATGTAATGCAAGGCAAATGCACAAGCTAAATGATGACTAGGATGTGAATGGATGAGTGATGAATGAATGTATGATGCAATGTATGAGGCAAGGAAGCCAACAAACAAGGCGAATAGAGATTAATTGGCCCTGCAAAACAAATCACAACCACCAGCCAGCACAAGTATACACCAAGCAGTCCAGAATATATTCAGAAAAATAAAGTGTAGAAGCACTAAGAGGAGTGCTTGCAATATCCAGCAAAAGTACACTTAGCACCTCCCAACTTAACACACAATATCCAGAAAATTATGTGTTAATTGGAGAAGAGAATCCCGCAAAAGACAACAACAATAATATCCAGCCAACCAAGCAGTTATATCCAGTCCAGAGTAGTCAGAAGAAAAAAACCAATAGAAAAGCACAAGAAAGTGCTTGCAATTCACTTCAAGAACTCCTCCAACAATTGTATTAAAAATGTCAAGGTATGGCACAAGTTCAGCTAAGAATAGAACACTAGAGCACCTTTTTCACAATAATTTTCAACCAAACTGTCCAGACTAACCAGGCAGATATAAAGTGCAAATTACCAGCTTTCAAACAAATCAAACACTGCTCAAAACAGATAAGTAAAATGCAAACAGTTTGAGTTCAATGTTGAGCAGGAAAATGCACAATTACAGCAAGTTTTTGACCTCTAGAGAAACGAATACTGCACCAAAAATTCAGCACAATATATCAATCAAAAGCTTATTCAAAAATGGTCAAAATGAGCCAAAGATCATGCAAAACAGTGCAGGATAAGATCAAACAGATTTGCTCCAAAGTTAGCAGTTCCGCAGGCAAATTCCAGAAAAACAGGGAAAATTGAAAAATTCACCCTGGACAGTAGAAAACGAGTTTTCTGGCAAATTATATATCAAAGTAAAGCTCACAACTTGTAGTTTTACCAGGTAAAACAGTTTCCAAAAATTCGTTCTAGAGTTTTCCCAGTTTTTAAAACAGTGAAGCAGTCAAAACAGGATTTCCAGAGCATATTTCCAGCACTTTAACAAAATGTCCAGCAAGCTTTCTAGCAATATTTTGGCTATCTAGAGCAGCCTAAACACCTCCAAACAGGTCTAATAATCCGCTAAAAGTGATGCAAACACAAGATTTCAACAATTGTCACAAAATGCACACTTAAGCCAATTAAGTACAAGTAACAACAACAACTTAAAATGTGACTACTAAAGCCTAAAACTAGCAAGAAGCAACCTAAACCGGCAACAGCGCCACTTGATTTAACCTATTTAGTCGCCTTCTAGGTCAATCAAAATTCTAAACTCAAATCCACTAAGTTAATAGTGGTGAGTATTAGGTCTTTTCCACAACTTAGGTTTTTTATCTAGCTAATTCCAAGGCTAAGTCACGCAAATTAACAAGCAATTAGAGAGTGAATTTGATTTTTAAAACTACAAATATTCTAGCAAGAGAACAAGAATGGCCGAATTAAAGTGAAGGAATTTCAAGAAGAAACACCTCTCCCTCCATAGTACTCATGTGCTTAATGATAAATGAGACTTCATGTATTTGCAAATTCTTGATCTATCCTAGTTAAATTCTCAAGATCTCTTAGATCTAGAAGAAACCTAAGAGAATTTAACTAGAATAATCAAGTTAGATGCTCTTTCCATCTCTCACACACACCTTAGCTACATTAGGTCTAAATCATAGAACCTAAGAAATTCATTCACTTCACAAGAATCATACACACAAGTTAATCACACATATATGTCTTATGAACTTACACAAAAATATGCTTAGGTTTTCATGTGTGAGACACACAAAGAGAGATTACAAGCTAAGATGAAGAGAACACTTAAAGAATCAAGTATTCAAGTCTAGTGAGACCTAAAATCAAGGAAATCACAAAGACATAGGATAAATCTAACTTGTAACCTAAAAGTTTCAACATACAAATACATGAAGCCACTTTGATTTCTCATCTACAAGCACATTTTCCTTGAAGGGAGAGGATGAAGAAGCTTAGTTGCACATGGAGATGTGGAATGGAGGTAGTTTTGCGTGGAGATCCATGGAGGATGGAGGAATTTTCGTGAGGTTTGGTGAAAGGGAAGAGAGAAAAGTGAGAGAAAATGAGATGAAGAGAGAGAAAGGTATGTGTAGAATGAAGTTAGTTAGGGATTTAAATGAAGTTATGTTTGGGTTAATGATAAGGATTAGGAGTTGATGAGGTGTCAAGTGGTGTAAATGGGTTGTCAAAAAGATATTTTTATGGTTATGGAGGGAGGTAGGCCGAATTGATGAGAGGTTAGGGAAGGAAGGGTATTTTTGGAATGTGGTGAGAAATGAGGATGAATGTGGTCATGAATTGGTCTAAATGCATTTCCAAAGCTTCCACCTTTTTCTCCAATTGATTGTGCTCCCAAAAATGCCCTTAATGAGGCTTCCAAGTTTGAATTTGAATTTTTGGCTCCATATTACCCCTTTTAGAAATGTGCAAATCCCTTGTTTTTGACAAAAGGGGTAATTTTTGTCCTATGCCTTTGCCTTTTGACTCCAAGTCAATTCCTTGCACTCCAAGCAACTCCAAAGGGTTGTGGGGCCCACGTGGGACCCCCTACAGGAGAAAAGCACCACATAGTCAAAAATGACCAAAATACCCTTGGTTACTTAAAATGCAAATAATTAAGCTAGGATTTTCCATATAATCACCTATAAGCATGTGCACATAAAATCACCAATAATGATCAAATATAACAATTAAACCTCACTAATTAAGCTCAAATGCACATGCTTAAACATATAAATTTCGGTCCAATCAGGCGAAGGGGCAAAACTAGCCACCGTAAATTTTCAAATGGACAACTTTACAACCCGTAAATTGAATGGGGCAAAACCGTACATTGTAAATCAAAATGAGGCAAATATAACATTCTCAACTAAAGGTGTTAAGTTTGACCGTTAGTTGACTGGGAATGTTGATGTGGCTTGTTGACGTGGCAATATGTGGCATTTTTTTGAATAGGTGGGCCCCACGGTAAATATTAAAAAGTTCCACCTCCCCCCCCCCCTCTCTCCTCTCTCCTCCCCATCTTCTTCCTCTTCTTCGTCCAGCCCCCCGCCCCCCCACCTCCATCTCCTCCCTCCACACCCACCTCCATCTCCTCCCTCCACGGCTCCCCAAATTAGTGAGACTATCAAAAAATCTGATTCGTTGCTCATTAAAAATGAATGTCAGTCAGTTAAAATGGGAAACTAGCAAATAAAGGGATTGGGTTATTATTTGGGGATTAGGTCATTAATTGGTTTGAATGATTTGGGGCAGATAAAAAAAATGTTCAGGAAAGTTAAATTAAATGGGTCCAACTCCAAAGCCATCAACCTACCCCCACTTCAATCATTCAATGGGCGCGCATTCTATTAGAAGTAAGCAAGAACCTCGTCATCAACCTCTTGCTCCCTCTCTCTCATTGATCGGCCGGCCATAGCAATACAAGAGACCAGATGGCCGCGAGCAACCAAGAAATGGACATGGACATAGTGATGTTTCCTTTCATGGCGCAAGGCCACATCATCCCTATGCTGGCCTTGGCGCTTCTTTTAATTTGGAAGGCAACACAAGCGTGAGCAGTAGCATCAGCAAAGTGAACAAGCCCTTCAACATCAACAAGCTGAGGGCACCCACCTCCATCTCTTAAATTCTGCTATTTCCTAGTATTTTGATTCAATTAAATGGACAGTTTTATTGATTTTACTTTAACTAAACTACAAGGGATGAATGCATTTCGTGCTATATGGTATCTGTGAAGAAAGAAATAGGAATAATAATAATGTTGTTGATGATGAGGACTATCATGATGCATTAATTATAACTTTATAAGTACTATTCACTAATGTAAGCTAAACGTTGTGTTATGTTTCTCTAGTGATAAAAACAAAACACTGACTTAATTAGAAGGTGGGTGTGGAGCCGTGGTGGGAGGAGATGGAGGTGGGTGTGGAGGGAGGAGATGGAGGTGGGGGGGCGGGGGCTGGACGAAGAAGAGGAAGAAGATGGGGAGGAGAGAGGAGAGAGGAGGGGGGAGGTGGAATTTTTTAATATTTACCGTGGGGCCCACCTATTCAAAAAAATGTCACATATTGCCACGTCAACAAGCCACATCAGCATTCCCAATCAAGTAACGGTCAAACCTAACACCTTTAGTTGAGAATGTTATATTTGCCCCATTTTGATTTACAATGTACGGTTTTGCCCCATTCAATTTACGGGTGTCAAAGTTGTCCATTTGAAAATTTTCGGTGGCTAGTTTTGCTCCTTCGCCCATATGTATATATTATATAACATTTGTATTCGTGACTTCGTGTCACTCTTGGTTATTTACCCTCGTGTGACTGTGTGTCCACGGAATATTCCGCCTATATTTATAGACGGTCCCTAGTCCGGATAAAGGAGTAGGGTTGTGTTAGGCTTCAACAGCCAATGTAAAAAATATGTCAAATCTATTGAGCATGGACACACACATTGTTTCTATCAATATGTCATTGTTTGGTACTTCACAAGGGCTATCATACTATCATGACAGAAGGCATATAAAGAAACAAAAGGTTCAAAGTAGAGAAGTGGATGAACAGTAAGAAAAATTGATCAAAGGGTATGGAATCACTGCAAAAGAAGGAGAGGAAGACCAAAGAGATCTTTTGATGAAATGTTTACCTCCAAGCATGACTATTGATAGAGCACAATGACCATGTAGTTGACCCCATCTAATTGAGATAAGTTTTATGTTGATGATGATGATAATTTGTCACTACCACCATAGGATGACATTGAAAATACAGTCTTAATTTTTTTGAAGCAGAAACCAGAGCTAAAGCTAATTTTTCCATTAAAGAGTACCTGGTTTCCGTGTCAAGCAATGACTTGCTTACATAATACACCGGGCTTTGCTTCTTTCCACTTTCCTTCACCAGAACTGCACTTACCGCACTCTCTGCCACAGATAAATACAAATACAACATTTCACCTGCTTCAGGCTTCATTAGCAAAGGTGGACTGCTCAAATAATTTTTTAAGTCCTGCAAAGCTCTCTCCGCTTTATCATCCCACTGAAAATCTTTATACTTTCTCAAAGCATCAAAAAATGGTTGACACTTCTCAGATGACCTGGAAATAAAACGAGTCAAAGCGGTGATTAGACCTAATTTTATATGTTTAAGCATGTGCAATTGAGCTTAATTAGTGAGATTTAATTGATATATTTGATCATTATTGGTATATTTTATTGTGCATGCTTATTGGAATTTATTGGAGAATATTAGCCTTATTACTTGCATTTTAAGAAACCAAGGGTATTTTGGTCATTTTGACTATTTGATGATATTTTAATGTAGAGGGGTCCCACGTGGGCCCCACACACCCTTGGGAGTGCTTATGTGGCAAGGAGGAGGCTAGGTGACAAAGGCAAAGACATAAGACAAAAATTACCCCTTTTGTCAAAAACAAAGGATTTGCAACTTACTTAAAGGGGTAATATGGAGCCAAAATTCAAATTCAAGTTGGTGAAGCTTCATTAAGGGCAAAAAGGGAAGCACAATTGAAAAAGGAAAAAGGAGGAAGCTTGGGAGGATGCACCTAGTCAACATAGACACCACATTCACCCACCATTTGCCCTAATACCTAAACTACCCTTCCTTCCCCATTTACCTTCAACCAATTCGCATAAACACTCCTCTCTCACCATCAAAAATATCTTTGCCAACCCATAATCCTATTTTGACAACTCATCATTTCCCTAATCACTTTTATTAACCCAAACCCACTTCCATTTAATCTAAGAACCACCTCATTTGACAACATTCACCAACTTTCCCATTCTCTCTCATCTTCACTTTTCTCTCAACTTTCTCTCCTCTCCTTCACCATACCTCACGAAAATCTGACCTCCATGGCCACAATCTCACGAATCTTCTTCATCTCCTCCACATCCATGCTTGGCTAAGCATCCTTCTCCTTCCTTCAAGTCAAGATTTGTGCTAGAGAGCTTCAATTCGGCCTTGTGTGAGAATTTCATGTTCTAGGTTTGCAAGTTTGTAATTACTTAGATCTTTCATCTCTAGAGCTTTTAGGAATGTTAGATCTAGAGTTTTGCATAGAGATTTCTATGTAGAATTCATTTATTCTTTCCAAACTTGTAAACCTAATTTCTAGTTCTTGAACTTTCATGTATGTTAGGTCTAGATTTGTGTATCTTCATGAAATTAGACATATGTGGTTACATTTTGTGTGATTCTTGAAGTGAATGTTATATAGAAATTAGTTTTAATTTCTATTTCACCTATGCATATACATCAAGTTCAAGGCTAGGTTCTCTTGATTAATTAGTTTAAACTAGCTAAAACTTCTTAGATCTAAGAGGTCTTGGCCGATTTAAGCTAGTTAATTAAGAGGAAATTGTCACATGAGGCCTATCATTCAAGAAGCACAAATTGAGGCTTGAAGGAGGAGGATTCACTCTTGATAACTTCACATATCCATTCGGTTATTGCTTGTTTTTTAATTGATAATTGTAGTTTGTTAGTTAAACAACACTCTCTCAAATTGAACATTAATTTGTGTGACATTGTAGACTTTTAATTAGCAAGAATTTGAACTTGAATTGTGAAAAGACCTAGCTCACCATTACTACCTAGTAGTAGAGTTTAGAAATTATTGATTGACCTTTAGGGCGACATTTAGGTCAAATCAAGCTGCTAGTCGCCTTGTTAGTTTTTGAACATCTTTAATATTTTGAGGTGAAGGAATTTCCATCACTACTTTAATCTGTGCCGGATTTGCTTCAATTCCCCTTTTTGAAACAAGATATCCTATAAATTTCCCATATTTCACTCCAAAAGAACACTTTTCAGGATTCAATTTCATATTATATTCCCTTAACAAATCAAAAGCTTGTTTTAAATGATTGACATGATCTGTCGCCTTCAAAGACTTAACTAGCATGTCGTCTATATAAACCTCCATAGTTTTTCCTAAGTGTTGATAAAACATTTTATTTACTAAACGCTGATAAGTTGCCCCTGCATTTTTCAAACCAAAAGGCATAACTTTATAACAATAAGTTCCCTTTTCTGTTATGAAAGATGTTTTTTCTTGATCATCATTATGCATTAAAATCTGATTATATCCAGAAAACGCATCCATAAAACTTAATAATTCATGACCTGAAGTAGCATCTACCAATGTATCTATATGAGGTAGTGGAAAAGAATCTTTTGGGCGTGCTTTGTTTAAATCTGTAAAATCAATGCATACTCTATGCACCATTCTTCTTAGGCACTACTACAACATTAGCTAACCAATCAGGATACTGTACCTCCCTTACTGATCCAATTTTCAATAACTTGTCAACTTCATCATTTATAATTTTATTTCTTTCAGGTGCAAATTTCCTCCTTTTTTGCCGTACCGATTTAAAAGATGGATCTATATTTAATTGATGAACTATCACTTATGAGCTAATTCCTGTCATATCTTCATGAGACAAAGCAAAACAATCCAAATTGTTAGATAAAAACGAAATCAACTCTTCCCTAATTTTTCCACTTAAATCTGCTCCAATGGATAATGTCCTCTCAGGTTTTCCAGGAATTAAAGAAACCTTCTTTAATTCATCACCTAAGTCTCCCTTATCCTTTGGAGACAGATTCTGTGATTGCTATACAGATTCAACACTTTTTGAAATTCCTTTCAAAGCCGCTTGATAACATTCTCTTGCAATTCTTTGCTCACCTTTAATTTCCCTTACCCCCCAAGGAGTATGAAATTTAATAGATTGATGCAAAGTAGATGGTACAGACCTCATTTGATGAATCCATGGTCGCCCTAACAAAACATTGTACGCTGAAGGACAATCCATTACCTGAAATTTGATTAGTTGATTGACACCCACAGCTTGGGTGACCAAAGAAATTTCACCTACTGTCCTATCTAGTGCTCCATTTCCAAATACCAATAATGTAGGTGCTTTGACAATTTGAGATTCTAAATTTAACTCTCTTACCGTTTTCAAATAAATTATATTAACTGAACTACCTGCATCTACTAAAACTCGTTTTATAATACAATTAGTTATCATCAAAGTTATTACCAAAGCATCGTCATGATATGAAAACATGAATTTCACTACTTTTAAATGTTATTTGCTCATTAGCATTATTGTTAACCGACAAACTGACACCTAATTGCCTAGCCGACGTGTCGCTATTTAACAAAGATCTAGTATGTCTTTTTGCAGCAGAATACAGACTTCCACTTACCTCTGACCCACCTATTACCATGTGAATAGTACGGGCATTTTGCGGAACAGTTGACGAATTGGACTGCTTCTGTTGTCCATCCCCTGCATGAGATGTATTTTTATTATTTTTAATTATATCTTTTAACATACCTTTCTTGATCAATTCCACCACTTCCTCTCATAGCTGAATGCAATCTTCTGTTCTGTGTCCATGATCATCATGAAAGTGACACCATTTATCTGGATTACGCCTCTGATTCTCGCTTAAGTTTATTTGGCCACCTAACAGAGTCGCCTAGCTTCTGCAACGTGTTAACTAATTCTACCGGGCTTACTGGAAAATTATGTTCACTTAATTTCGGCAATGGTGGCTTCTTGGAATCGTCTCCTTGCGATCGTCCTCTATTACCTGTGGAATAAGGTTCAGATCTCCAATTCTTACCTCTTGATTGTTGGGATCGCCTATCCACATAACCTCCTTGCTGTGCATTTTTCTGTCGCTCAGCTAATTCCAATCTAAACTTTGCATCATCTTCCTCCCACCTTATTTGTGCCCAGGCATAAGCTTGAACTTCTACCTAGGTTTTAACTTGATGCATAGTGAGCTCCTTATAGAGTTGTGAACCTGGAAGCAAACATCTACGAAAAGCTTGCACAGCAATATATTCATCACAATTTGGAATACTTATCATTTCCTGAGTAAACCTGGTTAATATTTCTCTAGTAGTTTCATTTGGTCTTTGCAAAATTTGATATAAATCGTCGGATGTTTTTACCAAAATTACGACTACTAGCAAATTGCTGCACAAACATTTCTGTTAGTTGACTAAATGAATTTATACTACCTGGCATTAAATTTGTCCACAAAGATAACGCAGGACCAATTAAACTAATGCCAAATCCACGACACATCGCAGCTTGACGCTTTTTAGCTTGAATTACGGCGGCCATCATGATTTGCCTATATTGAGCCATATGCTCATCTGGATCTGTTTTTCCACTATACTTTAGCAAAACAGGAAACACAAAACGTTCAAGTAGATCAACTAAAGCAATTTGATCAACAAAAGAACTATCTGAATAATTCCCCAATCGAGCAGATTCAAATGGCTTTCTGACTCCTGGAATTTGCAGCACTGTTCTTTCTAGAGTTTGTACTTTTTTCTTTAAATACTCTGTTTCAGTCACGCAAGTGTCACCTGTGTAGGTTGATGCTTTGGTAGAATCTTCCTCTTCGGATCCTGTATCATTATTAGAATTGTTATTTTCAACATCTTTATCATGTTTTCTCTTACCTCCATCTGATTCTTTAGGATTTCCTTCATCTCCATGTTCCTCTTCATTTTCTGGATTTTTCTTAACTATTGCATTAATTTTTTGATGTAGTTCTTGATTTTCTCGATCGTTGCAGACGTTGTAAAGTCTCTGTTTGAACAGCTATGGCTTCATTTTGCTGTGTAACAAACTGTTCCTGCCGATTCATCCTTTCAGATTGTTCAGTCAATTTTACCAGGATTTGTGAGAGCTGGTCACCTTGGTTTGATTGCTCCGTTACAGATGGGATTGAATTGCCAAGAATAAGACGGTAGCTTTGATAAGAAAAACTATCGTCCCCACGGTCGGCGCCAAATGTTGATACACAAATTATATGATATCAAAGAAATGAATAATATTTTTATTTATAATGAATGAGTGGACAAACCACGATGATAATACAAGAGAGTAATCGCCGAGACTGTGGTCGACTAGCGAGAAAAAGAAATAGAAAGTATAAGATTCAGAAGATATTAGATGTCTTTTTACATAACATAAGGTTCTATATATAGTCTACAAATTTCCTTTCCTGTTGGGATAATCAATCCCCTCATTTACAGTTTTTTCCGTTTTGATCCTCAGTAAATGCGGTGGTTACAAATTGTTGATTTCCTGTTACTAAATATTGAAGATATCTTTGACCAGTGAAGTAATGATTTTGACTGTCTCTAATGCGTTGGGCCACTTCTTACTTGTCTTTTGTTTGGGCTTAATGGGCCTGCTTACATGAAGGTAAGCAATGTCATAACAGTATGTTTTTTTTTTGTAAGTCTTAAAACAAATTTATTTTTTCTCTATCCTATTCTTATTTAAAAAGAAATTTAAATATTACAAAAACCATTTATTTTTAAGTGCCTAAAAAAATATGGGATGTTACAATCGATTTTATCATTTTTGCACTGGGTTAAAAAGTTGGAAATTACTTTTGTAGCATGGAAATAGTAGTTTATTATTTATGTCAAAAGTGAACCAGTCAATTATTAAATTAGTGTTTTTGCCCAATTCAGAACAATTAAAATAATATTTCAAGTTTGAACCTCTTAACTTGAGAGCGAGGAAAAAACTATGCTGACAAGAGAAGTTTCTCATAACTAAGAGCTAAATCGATTCAAATCAAGATCAGCAAACAAGCACATGATGTAGCAAATATAGATTTCATTTTCACACGTAATCAAGAATAATGCAAAACAATTTGTACATGTCATCTCCCTCATTCAAATACAAATCGAATGGCAACAAACAGAAAGTCCAAGTGGTTTTGCAAAAATTTACTTATGAATATTTTAAAGTCTGAATAAAACGAAGGGAACAAAATAGAGATTGATAAGAAACAAAATATTGATATGGTGGGTATTCAATTAAAATTTGTTACCAAAATTCTCATAGCATCCTAGTTTATTGGTTCACGAGTCTCGACCCCTTCTTCTGTTTTCAGTCACTCTCATGGTCAACAAGAACCGATTGACGGTGAACAATTGATGAGTAGGAGGATTCACTTCAACGATGGTGCTTTAGATTTGGAGAAGCGAGAAGATTGCTTTCAAATTAGATTTGGAGGAGCAAGAAATTCATTTTTGTGAGCCCTAGGACGTTTTTGAGCAAGAACATGAGCGTGTGAGAGTAGGAGAATGAGTTTATTTTTGTATTGTGACGAATAATTACTCTTGAAAGATATATTAAAGAAATGTCTCTTAAGACTCTTTAATTTGGTCATTTAGTAGGACAGACCTTTATATTATGTGTGTTAGGTTTGACTTTAAATTAATTCCCCTATAATTTTGAGTATTTTTAAATCTCAAAAATATGAAATATTGAACAAAAAGTCAAATGTTTTTTTGACCATACACTTTTTAAATAAATTATCTTCAAAATTTTAAAAAATTGAAATGCACGTAAAATACTTTTATATCATGTCTTTTTCAAATAAAACTTATAATATACTCCCTCCGTTCCTAAATATAAGATCACTTTGGTAAATTTGGGGAGATTAAAGAAGACAATAAAATTACATGATCTTCCCAAAATCCCCTCAATTACTTAACTTTAAAAGGAGGAGGGGTTTTCAATGAAAGGAGGGAGTATAAGGGTAGTTTGGGTAAAACTTGAGATAAAATAGAAAGTGATCTTATATTTAGGAACTTATCCACTTCCCCAAAGTGATCTTATATTTAGGAACGGAGGGAGTACTTAGAATTATATATTAAATGAAAATAATACTCCCTCTGGTCCTAAATATAAGACCTAATTGACTTTTTTAGAAAATCTTATAAAACAGCAAAATAAGTTAATTATAAATTGATTTAGCTAAATTTTTCCCTTAGATTAGTTTATTTTACCTATAAACTAATGTATAATCTAAAAACATATCAAATATGTCATGATTTAATAGCCTATTTCGCAACCTTAACCTCTCCAAAAAAAGTCAATTAGGTCTTATATTTAGGACCGGAGGTAGTAATATTTTAATGAAATATTTTTTTCAAACAAAAGAATTTAAAAAAATATATTTGAAAAGATTGAAGCGGTTAACTTCATTGGAAATTTTAACGTTAAGGGTCTAGTGTCGAAAAATAAACTGTAAGCGGTGCTCAATTTAAACTTTCAAAGGTTAGAGAGCTTACGTACAACTAACCCAAAGTTCAAGAATGTTTTCTATATATGGTCGAAAAAAGATATGGTCAAAAAAAAGAATCATCATCATCATCAACGTAAACCTTATCCCATTCAAATGGGGTCGGCTACATGGATCACACGACGCCATTTAGCTCTGTCCCTAGTCATTCCTACAGATAAATTTTTCACAACCATATCTCTTTGAATAACTTCATCAAGAGTTCTTTTTGGTCTTCCTCTATTTCTTATATACGGCTCCCTTTCCATCTGTTCCACTATTCTCACTGGCTCATCCAATTCTCTTCTTTGAACATGCCCATACCACCTTAAGCGATATTCTCTCATTTTCTCTGAAATTGGTGCCACCCCAACTCTTTCACGAATGTGATCATTACGAATCCTATCTTTTAGTGTATACCCACTAGACCATCTCAACATTTTCATCTCTGACACATCCATCTTATGTTCTTGCTGTTTTTTAATTGCCCAGCATTCACTACCATATGACAATACTGGTCTAATAGCTGTTCGATATAATTCTCCTTTTACTTTAGTTTGAACCCTTCGATCACAAATAATCCCAGAAGCTTTTCTCCATTTGCACCAACCAGCTTGAATTCTATTATTGATATCTCCATCTACCTCACAATCCTCTTGTATAACTGATCCCAAATATTTAAACTTATCCACTTGACGTATAACATCTTCTCCTAATACAGTTTCTATGTCCTCATGAGTTTGCCTATTGCCAAAACTACAGCACATATATTCCGTTTTACTCCTACTTATTCTAAAGTCTTTCGACTCTAAAGTCGTCCTCCATAACTCTAATTTCCAATTAATTTCTTCTTTCGAATCCCCTAAAATTACTATATCATCTGCAAAAAGCATGCACTTAGGAATTTCTTCTTGTATACTTTCAGTTACAACATCCATAACAAGATTAAACAAATACGGACTCAACGCCAAACCTTGATGTAAACCAATTTTTATTGGGAAATCAATTGTATCACCTACCGGTGTTCTAACTCTAATCATTACACCTTCATACATATCTTGAATAGCTCTAATATACTCAACTTGTACCTCTTTCTTTTCTAAAATTTTCCAAAGTAAATCTCTTGGCACCCTATCATATGCTTTTTCCAAATCAATAAAAATTATATGTAAGTCTTTTCTAATACTTCTATATCTTTCCATTAAGCCTCTAATTAGATATATTGCTTCTGTGGTTGACCTTCCTGACATAAAACCAAATTGATTTTTCGATATTCTAGTCTCATTACGTAACCTACGCTCAATTACTTTTTCCCACAACTTCATTGTATGACTCATAAGTTTTATTCCTCTATAATTTACACAATTTTGAATATCTCCTTTATCTTTATAAATAGGTACTAATGTACTCTTTCTCCAATCATCTGGCATTTTCTTAGACCTTAAAATTTCATTAAATAATTTAGTAAGCCACCACACACCATCTTCTCCTAAAATTTACATACTTCAATAGGAATACCATCTGGACCAACAGCTTTTCCCTTAGCCATTCTCTTAAGAGCATCCTCAACTTCACTAATACTAATCTTAATATTATCTGTAAAACTGCTATTCCTATCAATATTCCCTAAATCATCTATAGTATAATTCAAAGTTTCCACTCTATCATTAAACAAATTATAAAAATAGTTCTTCCATCTATCCCTAATACTCTCATCTTTAAGTAATACATTACCTTCTTCATCCTTAACACACATTACTTGATCTAAATCTCTTGATTTCTGCTCTTTTATCTTTGCTATTCTATACATTTTTTTGTATCCCCTCTTTTGTCCCTAATTCTTTATAAAACTCCTCAAAGAAATTAGCTCGAGTTATACTAACTACTCTTTTCGCCTCTTTCTTTGCTAATCTATATTTTACCCAATTTTCCTCACTATCACATATTTGCAAATCCTTAAAACATTGTTTTTTAAATTTAATTTTCTCTTGAACATTATTATTCCACCACCAGGTCTCCTTTTGACGCCTAATATAGCCCTTTGATTTACCTAAAACTTCTTTTGCTATTTTTCTCATCATCATACTTAAATCTATCCATAAATCATTAGCACATCCTTGTTTGTCCCAAATACATTCATTCATCAACCTATTCTTAAAAATTTTGATTTTTCCCCCTCTCAATTGCCACCATCTAATTATTGGTTGAAGCATTTCTCTCTTCTTCTTTCTATTAAACTTCACACGAACATACTCAATTATAAAAATAGTTCTTCCATCTATCCCTAATACTCTCATCTTTAACTAATACATTACCTTCTTCATCCTTAACACACATTACTTGGTCAAAAAAAAGAATGTTTTCTATAATTTAGATTACAACTTTTGAGCAAGTTATTAGTTATGAGTATGACCTGCCAGATATTGTTCCTTAAAATTTTAAATCAATATTTTGCTTAATGCTTTACTTCGTGTTGATTCAATTTGATTTTCATCATAAAATAAACAAGAACAAACATTTTTTTTGAACTGAAAGAACAAACATGATTTAAAAGAAAAATATAAAGCATATTTTGTAATAGCTAGCTTTACGTGATGCAATAATGCATTCATTACTGTTACCAAAAAAAAATAATGCATTCATTATGATAATGACTTCGTTACGCGAAATAATGAATGAGGACCCAAATTTGGAATAAGCTCTTTCATTATCATGTCCGATCTCTTTCATCATATGTCTTTGTATTCTTTCATTTTCCCGTGACCAGCTGGTAATCTCTCTGCATCTATGTACCCAAGGAAACGTATCATATTTGAGTAAGACCAAGTTTTCCCTGACCTAAAAAACCATTTATTTTTAGGTCAATATTTCATTAGACCGTTCGTTCTTATCGAAATTCTGCTATTGTCTAGTTGAAGTCAATTATATGAATCAAATTCTGCTATTGTGCTCAATCAAATCATTGGACCACTGGACACCCTAAACTAACATTCATACAATTTTACCCTTGAAAAAGTAATCAATGTAACCCAATTTTACCCTCTGACAAATGTAATATTGATACGTGTCATCCACATATCAACATTACATTCCACGTGTCAACATTATATTCGATAGAAGTTAAAATTGGGTCATTTTAATTACTTCAAGGGTAAAATTGTACCCGGTATTAATTTAGGGTATCCAATAGTCCAGGGTGGTTACTTGAAGGGTAAAAGAGAGTTATTTCCCATTCATGTAATACCCGCCATTGTATGCGTTTCAACCATCTCAAATTATTCTTTTATGATTTTCTATTCATTAAATATCATGTTAACTTTTTAAATGAAAAGTCATCCTATAATTTTTACGTATTTTTCATTAGAAGCTACGACGGTGATGAAGAATTTTGTTAATATTTTGACCAAACAATATTTGCAAATTCTCTATGTATCTTTTTTAATTTTTGTCAGAATTCTCTATGCATCCAAACTCATCAAAAGTCAATTTAACAAGTTCAGAATAATTAAAATATTTACTATTTAAAATTTTCATTCAATATATAGTTTTATATAAAAATATACAATGCGTTGATTATATTTAATCAGAATTTCAATAATCTCAATAAATCTTCAGATTAAACAAGAGCTTAATTCATGGGAGCAAGCACTCGTATTAAATTGCAAGTCTATACAATATCAAATTATATACTCTACCTCTGGTCTTAAATATAAGACATAGTTGACTTTTTTGGAGAATCCTAAAAAGTTAAAATAAGTCACTTGTAAATTGATTCACATAATTTTCCCTTAAACTAGTTTATTTATCCTATAAACTAATAGTTAATCTATAAAATATCAAATATGTCATAGTTAACTAACCTATTTTACTTCCTTAACTTCTTCAAAAAAAGTCAACTAGGTCTTATATTTAAGATCGGAGGGAGTATTACATAACAACACACATCAGAAATTGAATCAATAGCAATAACAAAGTCTTATCCCAATTAGGTAGAGTCGGCTGCATGAATCATATGACGTCATTATATTTGATCAATAGTCATGTTTGCCGATAAATAATTAATCAAAAGATCTCGTTGAATGGTTTTATTAAGAGTTTTCTTCGATCTCCCTCTCACTCTTTTGTAAATATTACTAGCTCATTTAATTCCTTTCTTCGTTAACAATGATGATTTATTAACATCATTGTCAACTTGACAATCTTTTTGTATAAGTGTAATTGATCACAAATATTTAAACATCCTAAATGGAATCTAAACATTAAAATCAATCTATATATAATTTTGTGCTAAGGCCCAAAAATGATACAAAATTATTAGCCGAAGAACAAAAATAATACATAACTATTTCAAGGTACACAAATGATACTCAACTTTTACCATGCGATCAAGAATGATATTTTCACTAATATGACAATAAGATTAGTCATGAAAAGACCAAAATGCCCTTATAAATTAATGGCCGCCCGGTTAAAGTTTATTTAATTTATAAAGACATTTTGGACATTTCATGTCTAATCTTATTGTCATATTAGTAAAAATATCATTTTTAATCTCATACCCAATAGTTGAGTATCATTTGAGTAGTTATGTATTATTTTTGTTCTTCGGCATGTATCATTTTTTAGCTTTCACCCTATAATTTTCATGAAAACAAATTAGAGGGACGTACCCACCACAGAGATAGGCAGACCCACCTGTTTGTCTGTTTGAGCATGCCAAAATAACCACACCACAAGCCACAAGCCACAGCCACACAGTGATCTTGAAACTGTATACTTCCAAAACATATACGGCACTCACATGCGTTCCAGATTTACTTCTTTAGTCCTAAACCAATCATCCACACCACAAGTGGAGCCTATTGACACTTATAAACATACACATTATGTTGATATACCTAAGGCCTCATTCTTACACGCAAAACTTATCCCCCCAAAAATAATAATACAAAAAGAGCTTTATTATTAATAGCTTCTTTTTTAGAACCAAAGCTTTCAGAAGACACAGATCAGAAAGCATGGTAATAAGCTAGCTAGTTTTGTAGCTCATTATTCACTTCAGTGATATATATGGACTGTGTTTTTTTTTCTTTAAAGATTTTTCAGGTTTTTGTAAAAATAATGGATATTGTTTTGTTTCTCAGTATGTTTAACATAAAAAATTTCAATCTTGTAGGTTTTGGTTTCTAGCAGCCATGGAGGTAAGACGAATGCAGAAGAGAGTGTTGCAGTTGATTTTCGAGGTCAGCCAGCTGACAAATGTCGAACCGGCGGCTGGTTGGCTGCCGGACTTATCTTAGGTGATGCTCACAACTTCAGAAATCTCAAAACATACAGTTCCAATATTTTAATTCTATTTTAGCCATTTTAAGAGTAAAATATTGATATATTATATGCTACCAACTAATCTGTGTATGAGTTGGTTAAAGGTAAAAAGGCTCTTCCAACATCACTTTTTTTCTTATCTACAAAGCATAAGTTGAAAATCTTTCTTAATGGGGCATTAATGTTCTAACCATTTTCTGTTTCTTTGTTTTTGGTAGGAACTGAACTGTCAGAGAGAATATGTCTTATGGGAATAAGTATGAACTTGGTGACATATTTGGTGGGAGATTTGAATCTGTCATCAGCAAAATCTGCAACAATTGTGACCAACTTTCTGGGAACTTTGAACCTTCTTGGGTTGCTTGGTGGGTTTGTGGCTGATGCAAAACTTGGTAGATATCTAACTGTTGCTATCTCTGGCTCCATAGCTGCTTTGGTAAGTTTCAAGCTCTGTTGCTAAATTTATTCTAGTTTCTGCTGCTTTTATTATTGGAGTACGTTGCATCATCTTTAGTCGAAATTGATCTTCATGTTTCTTCTCCACGTTTTCCCCCCAATGTAAAGGGTATGAAAAGAGGAAAGGAAAAAGATTCTCTTCTTTTTGGGAAAACTGGTTTTTTAAACGAGAATCAAGAATTACAGTTAATTTGGTTATTCGTTTTCAGTATGTCCAAAATGTTTTGTGATAAGCAGCAAATACTCTATTTTGTTTTTGGTGGAAAATATTCATTGAACAGGCCTTAAACAGATATTTATATAAAATACTACATACACAGGACATCAGCGGTACACATATTATTAGGGGGAAAGAATACGAATTTTTTCTTTTTAATTTAACTAGCACAACACACACTCATACAGAGAAGAGTCAATTTTCCTTGATAAATAAGAAAAGGAAAACAGAATGCAAAAGACAAGTTGGAGAATAAACTGCACATCAACAGAGTCTCCACCAATCTCTAACTTCCCAAAAGATTATCCTTTTGAGCGAACAGGGCACTCAAGTCTATACTTCATACAATTCTAGATTGTTTGGGAAAAAGATGAGTTTGATTACAAAAATTGGAACAGTGGGGTAATAAAATTTGACTTCATTTTTCTTACTTTCTAATCTTAAAAACTGCCTATGATTTATTGAAATTTTATAATCCCGCTTTTTATTTCTTTTTAAATCATTTAATATTTTATCTTACTGTCCAAAAAAATTAATATATATCTGCTCTTTGTTTCACTCATATAAAAGAAAAGAAACAGACACTTAAATAACAGAATCACATATATTTAACACCTTTCACATTTAGACATTTATTTTGAGCACAATGAGACAATAGTCAATTACCTTTCACTTCAATATCATTTTATTCTCTATCTCTCTTCACAAGTATTATATACTTTTATAATTGTGAAAACGAGAGAACTAGATTTTTGAACTAGAAATCTTAATCTCTAAGTAGGTTCATGTACTATTTCCAAATCACTAATAGAATGTAAACTTATCTAAGATCTCATAATTTTCTGTCAACCACGCTTTGAAGGTACTATATTCATTTATACATTTATTGTCACCATGTCCTAAATGTAGAAGCCGGTTGAAGTGTTTTTTTTTATGCTAAATCTCTACCTTCAATCTACTTAATCTAATAAATTTATATTATTTCTCAAATTATATTATTGACATACTAAGTGGTTTTGATAGAAGAACACAGTTTTTGATGCAAATGAATAAATGTGGCATCTTAGGGAAATCAACACACACTTATTTCAAATAACTAACTCATAATTTTCTTTATAAGCTAGCTCATGCATTTGAAGGCGCAGAGTATATAATATTCAAATTATTTAAGGATAAATCTATAAATAAGTTTGGTGCCATTTATGATGCACCAGGGAGTGTTTCTTCTCACTATAGCTACAACCATCCCATCCATGAGGCCACCAAAATGCAGCCAAGTTCGACGACAACACCACGAGTGCATCGCCGCCTCCGGCAACCAACTAGCCCTGCTATATGCAGCACTATACACCATAGCAGCGGGAGGAGGAGGAATAAAATCCAATGTTTCTGGGTTCGGATCAGATCAATTTGACAAGTCAGACCCAAAAGAAGAAAGAAAGATGATATTCTTCTTCAATAGGTTTTATTTCTTCATAAGCACAGGTTCATTATTCGCTGTGATAGTTCTTGTTTATGTGCAAGATAATGTGGGAAGAGGTTGGGGATATGGTATCTCAGCAGGAACAATGGTGCTTGCTGTGCTTGTGTTGTTTTGTGGGACCCATTTATATAGGTACAAGAAAGCTCTTGGAAGTCCTTTGACTGTTATATGGAGAGTCTTGATTTTGGCATGGAAGAAGAAGAATCTTCCTTTGCCTTCACATCCAAGTTTTCTCAATGGATTTCATGAAGCTGAGGTCCCTCACACACAAAGATTGAGGTATGTACCTGTCATCCTTCCTTTCAACATTTTATCAAAAGAAAGTAGGAAGAACAAGAAAAATCCCGGTAGAATGTGTAAATTCCAAATGGACTTTAAAACAGTCTAATTAATACAGTGAAGTTCATAGGGATTGGTTTATGATCAACTATTTAACAATTTTACCTTAATGGTCTTAATATATAAAACCGAAATGACAACGACAGTTTAACAAGTAAATAATTTTGACTTACCAAGTAACAGCAAAACTAAAACAATGACCGCTTAGTTCGTTGAATTTTTTTTAATCACATCAACAACTTTGGAATAATAAGTAACAATTTTAACTTATCAAATGACTGACAACAACTAATTTCACTAAGAATTTCACATTAGTTACTAAGAACAATTATATCAGTAAAAACAAATTAATTCCAAACGGTCTTTAAGAAGTTCATAGGAATTAAATAACTATGAGGGACTATTTTGACAATTTTGCATTTCGATTATCTTTGTGATTCTACACACCCACAGTAATGCACAAAGCTAATTAGTTCTTACGTTTGACCATGAGATCCTATTAATTTCTGTGTGTACACACACACACACAAACACACACACACACACATATTAGATTATATATCATCAATTTATAAGTAAAAAATGAGTTTAATTTGCTGTATTTAATAACTATCAATAGTTAAATAATTTATTTAGTTTGCTCAATTTTTCCAAATTACTTAACTGAGACATATGTTAACCATTGTGACTATTGAGAGTAGTATATTTATATGTCTGAAAATACTCATTCTATTTCGGCGTATTGGCCGGGTACTTCAATTTGAAAAAAAAAAGTATTGTGTATTGATAGTTATCATCAATGATTAACTATCCTCAAGCATAATTAAACATATAAATTTATGTATGTGCGATCAAGCTAGGTGCAACTATAGCGTGGCGATAACATGGTCAAGCTATGCTATTTAAAGTCCAATTTCAAAACAAAACGAAAGAAAGCAAGGATAAGACTATAAAGTATCAAGTAATAATTAAGTGTCTTAATTATCTTCATTCAATTATTGGACGTACACCAATTATGAAGATAAGACAAGTGTGGTTAGGATTTTTCTGATAAGCTTTGCTTTAAAAAGTGGTCTCCCTTGACATGTTGGGGCTAATTGAATTCAAATTATATAAGAGAAAGAACTAAATAATTGTCAAATGATGAAAGTTTTTTAAGATATGTAAGTTTTCAGTTAAAAGAATGAAAACAAATAAATCTTCAAATTTTTATTCTAAAAGGCGGACTTGACTCAACGGTAGCTTTGCAAAATCAAGGGGTAAAGATTGTTTGATATATTCTCTTCCCCAACATTTTCACCAAGTAGGGATTATAATTGGGTTCACCCATTTTCTTCCAAATTTTATTCTAATAAAACTCTTACGAAATTTAATATTTATATGCTTAGAAATTGTATTAATCCTAATATAAGTCTTAATAAATTAAACTCTTTAAATAAGATTTATAGCTAGAGTTATATTATTTACTAATCGTACTAAAAAAATCTTAAATTTTTTGTTACCTTTTGGTATTAAATCAAATTTGAAAAGGTAAAAAGAAAAAGAAGTATTCCTTTCATCTCAAATATATCTTATCTTTTCTTTTAAAATTTCTATATAAAACACACACACACACACATAATGTCTTATGCATGAAGTAAGTAATTTTGATATACTCCCATTAAAATATCAAATAAAAGATATCAATTTCTGTAATATTTGCAAATTACCTTGCATATTGAATAAATTGTGATCCAATTATGAAAATATCATTGCACTCTAGTCCCTAACATATTTTCAATATAATTGCTACAAATTTTCCATATTCCATCCAGATAGCCCATATAATAAAATTGTTCTAGAAGCTAATAGGATTACTTTCCATATTTGAATGTAATTAGGTTCTTTGACAAAGCTGCAATTGTAGATGAAAATGGTGAGATAGAAGGAAACAAGAACAATTCATCATGGCTAGTTTCCTCTGTGACACAAGTTGAAGAAGTGAAAATGATACTTAAGCTCATACCAATTTGGTCCACAGGTATTCTGTTTTGGACAGTATACTCTCAAATGACTACTTTCACTGTTGAGCAAGCAACTTTCATGAATAGAAAAGTTGGGTCCATAGAAATCCCTTCAGGATCACTCTCTGCTTTCCTCTTTATCACAATCCTCCTCTTCACTTCCATAAATGAAAAATTCACTGTTCCCATCGCTCGAAAACTCACTCATAATGTCCAAGGACTCACTAGCCTTCAGCGAGTTGGGATTGGTCTGGTGTTCTCCATTACTGCCATGGCAGTTTCTGCAATTGTTGAGCAACAAAGAAGAACTGAAGCACTAAGAAATCATGGCACAAAACTCAGCGCTTTCTGGCTAGTTCCTCAGTTCTTCCTCGTTGGAGCCGGAGAAGCCTTCGCATATGTTGGACAACTTGAGTTTTTTATTAGAGAAGCACCGGAGAGGATGAAATCTATGAGCACTGGTCTATTCTTAAGCACACTTTCAATGGGTTTCTTTGTTAGTAGCTTACTGGTTACCATTGTGGATAAGATAACAAAGAAGACCTGGCTTCAAAGTAATCTAAATAAGGGCAAGTTAGATTACTTCTATTGGTTGCTTGCAGCTTTGGGAGTAATAAATTTCATGTTATTTCTAATCTTAGCAAGTAAGCATCAGTACAAAGTTCAGCAAAAATTGAACCCTAATGATAAAAGTGGAGAGAAAGAGAGAGAGCGTGTGAGTGCAAGTGAAGTGATAATGGGTGTTGATGGAATGCAAGAGGCATAAATGATTTTATATGTTTGCTACATATCACACTATATTTGATGTTTCTGATGGTTTATTATTTATGTGTAGTTTGTAAGAACAATATATTGTTGTAGTGGTTTTTCGGGTCAGAAGGTTTAGATGAACTATTGAGCAATATAAAGTGTAAAGCAAATGTTTTTAGATATTTGTAGAATATAGAAGAGGTGATATTTTGTGTGTGTCCTATGTATGAAGCTGGGAACTAGTTACAAAATAAAAATTAAGATCAAGCAGAGAAATAAAATGGTTTGCTCGATTCAAAGTTTCTTATTTGGTAAGTTGAAAATGATGTTTCGAGGGTAAAATATACTTTATTATTTTAGGTATATTAAGGAAATGAAATAAATTGGTAAATTTAAACAAATGTGATATTTTTCCCTTAATAATAGGGCAAAGGTGCAAAAATATGACTAAACTTTACCCTAAGTTGCATTTCTATGACTAAAGTTTCGCAAGGAGCAAAAATACCAATAAACTTGGGATCAAGGTGCAAAACTATGATTTCCCTCAACTATGACGGTGTTGACCGTTAGTTTTCGACTTGTAGGATGCTGAGTGTGCAATAATAACCATGTGGTATGCTAAATAAACTCTTTATTGGTGTTATGTGGAATAAGGGGTAAATGTATTTAAAATAATGCAAAAAATATGATTATTTTATTCTAACAACAGACTCATATTTGCACTCAAAGTACATTTACTTTGAATACATTTACCCTTTATTCCACATAACACCAATAAAAAGTCTATTCAGCATGCCACATGGTCATTATTGTATACTTAGCATCCTACAAGTCGAAGACTTATAGTCAACACCGTCATAGTTGACGGAAATCATAGTTTTACACCTCGATCCCAAGTTTGGTGGTATTTTTGCTCCTTGCGAAACTTTAGTCATAGAAATGCAACTTAGGGTAAAATTTAGTCATATTTTTGCACCTTTACCCTTAATAATATACATGTGTAATTTCAGAACTCTCTCTTAAGTATAAATATATTCGACCTTTTTAACAAGATTAAGAAAACCCTACATATCACATATATTCTTCTACATATCACATATATTCTTCTACTCTCTTTCTAATAAATATATTCGACCTTTCTAACAAGATTAAACTAACATAAATATAAAATATACATTTATATAAGAGAGGTTTTTTTAGAAAGAAGGGAAATATAAATAAAAGCCCAAATAAAGCCCAATTAGAGAAAACCCTACATATCACATATATTCTTCTACTCTCTTTCTCATTCTGCCGTCACATCTCTCCTCTCTTCACCTTGCTCTCTCTAATTGTTACAGTAAGGTATTATCTCATCACCTTTCATTCTTTTCTTCGCTGTCATAATATTCAATATTTGTGTCCAAAATTTTAATCCACTTTGACCACTTCCTATTTACTATTATTTTATTATTCTCTATTTTCTATTTTCAAGTCCATATTTGCCCAAGTACAACATCTGTCCTTATTGTGTCATGTATTTTCTTTTATTATTATTTTCCTTATTTTTCTCAACAACCAAGGCCAAAATGATTCCCTACTTATATGATTGTTTTTTTTTTGGAAGCTGATTATGATGATCCTTTTGTAAGGGATAAATGGTTTTTTTTTTTTTTGAATTTTTCCTCCTTTATATTGGAACTGTATGCAACACACACACATATATATATATATAATAAATAAAATACTACTAATATTATTACTCAGACCTCTCCCAACAAATTCAATTTTCCCATGTCAACGGTATATGTGAAGATATGAATGGGCTGCTTTCGATTATTTTCTGTTTTTATATTTATTAATGATTTAAAATAATTGTATGCATATACATACACAAGTACACACTTAGGTGCTGCTGAGTATTATATAATACACCCTCTTATATAAATTTTATTGTGGTGATGGGTATGTACACGTGTTATAACAAATGTGTTTCTAAATGGGAAACAAAGTTAAATTTATAAAAGGTATTATTCAATAATATTTTATCCAAGAATAAACTAAATGTGTATATATAAGGGTATTTTAAGTTAGAGTTGTGTTAGAATATTTAGTGTAGTGTTGAGCCTTTTATTAATATATATCAATGTTGGTGCGATGTTGTAGACTTTCATTTAGAATTTTGGAGTGACTTTGTTAGATTACATGTGAGCCAAGGAGTAACAGATAACTCTGACCGATTCTTTCGTATGCTTGTAAGTTATGTATAATATAATATGACTGATTACTGATTACCTCTTAATTTAAAAATGTGAATTTATTGATTAGTTTGTTCCTTTTCAAGCATGCTTGTTGTTATTATTTTAATATATAATATGTGAATGATAAGTACTTTGATTCTTTTCAAGCATGCTTGCTTATATATATATGATGATATTATATTGTGTTAGAGAGTGTACTGTGATATTGTAAATTCAAAGAATATTTAATTGTTAGTGGATGTATATATCTGTCATTGTGTAACACCCCAAAATTTTTAATAAAGATAATAAATAATTAATTTAGGATTTCGGGGTGTCAATAATAAATTAAAATAATTATAAATAATTTTGGATAAGAAATGCATTTTTTTAAGAAATTTAATATATATTTTCTTTCGAAAATAAAGAAAAATAATTAGAGATTTAATTTTGGATTATAAATCTTATAAAAAAATAATATTGAGGTTCAAACAAATTAAGGATGAAGAAAATATTTACCATCATGGTATAAGATTTAAATTTGGAAACTTAATATTTAGAAATAGGGATTTAATTGAAAAGAAGAACTTGTAGAGGGGTTGAAAATTAATTTTCATTAGTTCTTGCATATATATAGCCTCCTCCCTTCCTTCCTTTGTTGCCCTAGCCGTCACCTCTTTTCTCTCACTCTCCCTTTTAAACGTGCCAAAATTCTTCTTTCTTTTTCTTTGTTTTTTTTTAATCTCTGCCCCATTTTCTTCGTCCTGGCTAAACCGAAGGCGGCTGTAGCTATAGTGAGTTTCGGTGGCGAACATCTTTAGCCTCTCCCTGCCAACCAAGAGTTGGGTATCTGGTTAGTCTCTTCACCTTACCTTGGCTTTTCTGATTTATGCGAGATGAGAGGGTTGTTCGAAATGGGGTTGTGAGTTCTAGGTTCAAATTCTCAAATTAAGTTGCGTAAGAGTCCATTGGAGTTGTGATTTTGCAATATTTGTTTGTTTCGAGTAGAATATGTATTTCACAAATTCCATATTTATTCCCTGCTATCACAAATATGTGTGTGTTCTCTAGCCTCTTCTTTTGCGATGTCTCATTCTAAAGAATAACAATCAGTTTATAAAGATTGTTTGAGGTTGATTCATTTGTTTAAAATGCTTGTATGTTGAATTTGAGTTATGTATATCTCTAAATTTCTATGCATTCCTTTGTTTGGTTTGATTTACTATTATGCATGACTCTGGTTCCATAAATTCATGATTCCTCCTTTGTTTTGGTTAATGGCACACTGCTGAATATGTGGGTGTGCTATTTATTTATAATTCATACTTATTCAAATTATAGAGATGGCTGAATTAGTGTTGATGCACACGTGTATTTAAATTTTCTGTCATTACTACCGTTGTAGCCGAATTGAATTATATAGGGATTAATGTGCTTGCTTTGTTGGGTGTGATTTTGCTCAATCATGGGTGTAAAGTGTACTAATGTATATTTTTGTGTTTGCATGTTTATTTGGGATGATTTGTTTCCATTTTCCCATGCTGGCCGAACAAGAATTTATGAGTCCATATATGGTTTTGTTTCCTTGTTGTGAAATTCCAATATGTTGTGTTCTTATTAAACTTGGGGTTTTTGCAAACATGTAATTACATTTAATAAAATCAGTGTTTGAATGATGTGAGAAAATAATTAGAGTTGAATCATAACACTGTGTAGAGATTTTATTTATTTGGCATATAATTGTGAATTTATGAATAAGATAATCTATTTAAGCATTATGGAGATTATGTCCAGGCTTACTGTCATGAGAATTTAATATGGATGAATTGTTATTGGTGATGTTAACCTTTGATCAAATATAATTATTTATGCACATTAAATTGAACGTAAAAAAGGACAAATGGTGATATGATAAATTTATGGGCACTCCAAGTTTACTTTTTTTAATGTGATTTACGTCTGCTTTTTCATGATAGCTAGATTATGACTAAAATTGTTATGGGAAAGAATTTGATCGATGCGATCAAATTGAGAACGAGTATGGTGCATAGATTGGAAGTTGATTTTATTAAGTTTCCATTGTTTGTGACACATATATGTATGTGGACATTTATGATATAGGTGAATATGTATTACGAAGTGGTGCTATTGTTTGTTATAATCTGGGATGATTATTGGGAAGGGAGTAGAAATATCTTAGGGACGTGAGAGACGCTATGTATAATTACATAAGGAAAGTTGTTGATTAGTACACTGTATTATTATAATAGATATAGTGGTGCTGGTGCACGGAGGGATCATGAAAGGAAGGAATAAATTCAAATGCTATATTGAAAGAGTGTTGGCTGGAGCCCAGGTAGCGGGTTATTTCAGTCATACAAAGAGTATGCTATAAATAAATTTTAAAATTTACTGTCTCAGATTTTGATAGGGTTTATTTCAGCATTTATATTTATGTGGAGTACTCCAGGCATGAGGAGGGTCGCTCCCCCCATGCCATATTGTTGAATTTATTTTTATTAGAAAATCCTGTCAGGTATGCCTACTACGAAAGGCGAACTTATTGCTATAAGTAGTAGGTGGTGCGATAGGCACATGTATTATGTATTCTGCCTGTAACAAACATATTGTTAAGGTAGGGACCCTATATGAGTGTTTTACTAAAGGTAGTTTAACACCAACAGGAGCGCACTATCATTATCTGAGCAGTTTTAAAAGATATGTGAATGAAATAAATTGCTATTGGGATTCTTTGAATCTCACCCCGTTTTTCAAAATGTTTTCAGACATGCAGAGATAAGGTTAAGTTGAGTAGCAGGAAAGCTTGCTAGGCCCTATGAATGTTAGAAATAGTTAGTTTGTTGTAAATTGATTTATTTTTTTATATTATCATGTAATAAGCGAAAAGCTTGTGATATACATAAGTAGGAGGCTATCACCTGAGATAGCCAATTTGTATTAATTAAATAATAGGTGTATTTATTTAAATAATCCAAATAAGGTCCTGGATAGATTGACTAAATAAGTATCACCTAATAGAGTTAAGTATTAGATGTAAACTAGTCATTTAATGAATTTATATCCACGTGAATTCTCAATTAATATGCTACAACTAAATGATTTATTTATTGAAACTCATTTTACAAAAGAAAGATTTTAAATAGTTTTAAATGAGAAAATTTATTTATTTATCTTTCAAAATAAAAAGTTTTAACTTATTCGTATTTTTGGGTTTCCAATAATATAATCGTGGTTATAAATTGATTAAATCATTATTATTTGCTAAGAAAATTCTAGGTGTTATGTAAAATTCTGTTACTAATTCCCTAATTAACCAATGTAATCTATTTTAATTCATTAATCTCTTTACTAACTATGATAGAAAAAGGAATATCCATAATAACAACATCTCTATCATAGTTAGAAAAAGAGTTTCCTAATCATTTTATACATTATCCATGATAGAAAAGGATTGCCTAATACAATACGAATACTATCATGGATAATTAAAAACTAACCATGTTAGAAAGGATTTGCCTAACATGGTTAATAAACAAAACCAAATATTATCTAACAATACATAAATATATATATACATGCGGAAGCGAATGCAGACCTATAAATTGGCAATATACAACTCTAAATAATATAAACAACCTCTAAAACCTAATTCCCTTTCCTGCTGCTTGCGCCTGTGCATGAATACCTGCAAAAATGTCAGTAATCGTGGGATGAGACAATTTGTCCCAGTAATCACCGCTTAACTCACTATAACAGTAAGATGTGCGGTAGCGAGGGCGTCTAAAGGGTACCACATTTTAAACCAGTAATATGTATATAATCAAATCTTCTTTCATTCATCACTCAAACCCTTTTATTCACATCCAAATCAAAGTCAACATCATCATCCCTATTACCATATCCCACTCAGAATCCCTCAATCGATTCCATTCCAACAAAACCTCATGTCTCCATCTCCAAACTGAGTACTTTCACTATAACTCTCACACTCACCTATAGATGCATCGTGCCATCAAGGGGGCATCCCAGCATCTAATCTTCACTATATGAATTTGACACTGTGTCCCTCTCCATAATGAGGGGACAATTTCCCTCTCTGGCAATCTCCAGAGAGGGAACCCCAATTCTATTTCCATTGCTGAACGGGAACGGTTGGGCTCTCCAGTGCCAAACAACCGTAGGTCACTTTCTCTCAATAAGTTGACCTATGATCCCCGGTCTAATCAATCCGAAAAGGATCATCAGTACAAATAATTGTCGATTGGCCAATCGACAGTTATCATCGCGCGATGGTACATATGTATCTCAGTGTCATGCAAACCTCACCATATCCATATCTATCTCATTCACCACATTCAACTTCTCAACCACAATTCATTCCATTATCACAATACCACTATCAGTGTCATGTACTTTCGCAATTCCCTACAATATCTTAACATTTCAACATCTCCGATTTTCCACAACATAATTCTCCCTTCTCTATCATCACCATCTCTCAAACCACTACCCAAAAGATATGCTATACACATTTCCTGCCATTCCAGATCAATGGCCACCTCCAGAACAGGATAATACATATAATGTATAAAAATGTTTTATACAAAAATAATTGTGTTTGAAAGGCACCCGATAGCCTATTTTGTATAAAAATACTCTTTTAAAGATAATATATATAGAGGGTGAGAAGGGATTTTACAAAATCCCTAACTACCGTCACCCTCAATGTTATAGCAAGGTTAAGAGTGATTACCTGTCGCCCTTAGCAATCTTTTGCCTTTACCCTTTACTTTATTACGCCTCGAGAAATATATGCGAATCACATCCTTTCCTATTATTACATAATGTAATAATAGTGGGTTAGTAATCATTCTTTGTGATAAATCAACTAGCGTCTCTCTCATTCGTAGTACTACCCAATCCCTATTTCTTATATGGTTTATTCTAAAGTAAACATCTTCAATCAATCAAAGCCAAAGCCAATAACTAAATTCACATTCATGAACAAAAAGTCAAGGAACAACAAGCATACACTTCCATTTAAACACTATAAGAATAAGCACATAGATTCACCAAAGACAACCATAACCAATCACACCTTCACCAAATCAATACCTTAATAGGTAGAATCAAAACTTCCCACTTTGCAAATTGAATTCAACTCATCACCACTACATATCAACAAGTCATATCTAACACAAAATCATCATTTAGTTACATCATAACAGTAATTAAATTAGCTCCAACATGCACAAACAATAATTTAAGCATACCCCAAACCAAGAATCCGTTCAGCCCTAAAAGGGAGGAGAATAAAACATGAAATCTCATACACATGCATATAAAACACTTAAATTACCCTTTATGCCAATACAGAGAAACAAGACATGTCATTATGATATAACATATAACCACTCACACACATCAATTTACATTCACTTCAATACTTAAACCATAGCCATATAACCATGACTTCAACATTAGTTAAATGCATAAGTCACCAAGCAGGAATTCAAATAGAAACACGGCAAAGCCATTCAAGTTCCAATGTTCCAAACAATGTCACCAACATACAAAGCCATGTCACTAATTCAAATGAACTCACATGTATACTAATATTCCACACACAAGCTATGTCAAAACAGAGAAAAAGGAGGACTTCTGTTAAATCGGCACTAGCACATACAACAATATACAATCACTTTTGCACTAACATAAAGCAAGAATACTCATTACTTTCAAGCAATCAATTTGATGTTTATTTAGTCCCTCTTAAAATCAAAAATCCATTCAGCCATTTGAAGATAAAGAATAGAAAGATCACAGGATACACATGCATCAACATTAATCATTTCTATTCACACAACCAGCAATACTAGTACCATAATAAATAAGGAACCTCCATCATAATCAGTTCAGCAAAAGAAGTAAATAAAATTCTCCAACCCACAAGTCAAACCAATTATAACAACTCTTGACAACACACCTAGTTCACAACCAAACATAACAGCATCTTTAGAAACTAACCAGATCTGAAAACAAAAGCAATTGGTCCAAGCAGAAAACACATAATGGGCAACAACTGTGCAACAACTAAGGCTGCAAAAACTCAATATAATAATAGCAGTTCAGCAGCAAAATATACGGCCAATCAAGTTTTCATACATACATATAAATTTGGTTACTTCTTCATTCAATATCCAACAAAGCCAACATTAAATATACTTCATCTCTTTACACAATTATAAACCAAACAGAATCATACCAAACCTTGACAAGAACAATTGTTACTTCCTAAATTTTCTCAACCATAACAGTACAAGAAATGTAAAACTTTAATAATCACATGCCACATCCTCATTGAGCTATGTCCATCTTTATACACAAGCTTTACCATTACTTTTATTTCTTCATGTACCAACAACAATCAAACAGGGATGTACAAAGCTTTCTAACAAATACCCACAAGTTTAAAACATCACCCACACATAAAGTTTAAGTTGTAAATTAATGATATGTTCACAAATTCGATAAAATCAACCACACAATACACCAAATCAACTTCATAATATTCCTACATGATTTAATTAGAAAACTTTACACAAAAATCTTTGAAACCCGTCGGATTTAAAAAAAATCCCCAAAAGTTAGGGTTTTGCACAAACTTCATAAAACTTCAATCAACATTAAATTCAACAGTTAGGACACTAAAAGATGAAGCTTTGGCTTAGTTTTAGTTCATTTTCGTGACTAAAACCTAAAACCCAAATCACACCCACCCTCTCAAACGGCCAAAAACGAAAATCAAAGGGCGTACAAATTGCTTACCAAGTTCCAAAAATGAGAATAAGAAGCAATCCGCCACTGGACGCTGCTTAACTCGCCGGAAAACGGCCCCTCAATATCTAGGCCGACCAGAAATCCAAAAGGGAAGGGAAGAGTAAGGAAAATGAAGTTTAGAAAAGGAACATGACTTAGGAAACCAAAAGAAACCGAAAAGCCTACCTCCAGCCGCCGTACGTCGCGATTTTCGCCGAAATCGACGAAGCCTCGCCGGAAAAATAAGGAAGAAGACAGTGAGGAGATGAAATTCGCCGATGATGAAGAAAAACAGTGGAGACACAAGTAGCCAACATGATTTTGCAGATTTGGGAGGGGGAGGAAGTGAATGGGTAGAGAGAAAAATTTGATGAAGGAGATAAGAGGTGGAAGAGGTTGAATGTTGAAGAAGGAGGGGGTGGGGGCGTCGGCCCTCTCTTGAAGAAGGAAGGAGGGAGTTTAAAGGTAAGGGTTTGGGGTAAATTACAAAAATGCCCTTCCTATCTTTATTTATTTACTTTTTCATTTTACGTCTCAAACTTAAAACTAATTGTAAAAATTAATCCATACACCAACTTACATACTTCCTCCAATCATAGTATTATCTATGTTATAGAGTATTTTTCATAAAAGTCTTAATTTAAAACTCAACCTCTAACAATTTTTCCATAATTTCTAAAGAAATAGGCCTATTAATATCTTAAAAATATATTTGTCCCCTTTTACTTATTCACAGTGCTTTTAAATTCACTAATGATATCCTAATAGCTTAATTAATTCCCTATTATCTCTAATTCAAATTTTGGGATGTTACATGTTACACATTGCATGAGCATCTGTGATGGGATAGAGATTAGAGGAGGAGAAGGAGGAGAAATTGTATGGTGAATTTTATTACCACGTGGTATGCCACCACTCGGTGCACAGTGGTGGTAGTGGTACTTGTCAGGGCCCTTTCTTCTATGCATTCCTTTGCCAGGGATTACATGGAAGTTATCGGACATGTGACACCTCCTTATATTTGTTCTTTAAGGATGGGAGCCATAGTCCATACTTGAGCTCTATACCTTTGGCAGGGTATATCTCATGTACTGGTGAGCTTGGAATAATCTAGTTAATTAGATTTATTTCTGTTTGGACTATATGTTAGCCTATGGCTCCTGTCAGCGGTATAAGGGTGGAGGTGATATAAGGGAGGCATACTGCATTTATGCATGATTAAAGAATCTTAATGTGAAGGAATCATTTTTGAATTAAGAGGTCAATTGAGATGGATAAAGAGTTGATTTGTATGGACGGATATGAGAATGACTTTTGTATTGTAATTACATGTAATTTGCTTGTGTATGTTAGGAGAGTTCAGTAGTTACTGAGATGTCGATCTCACCCCATCATTAACAATTTTTAGGTGAAAGGATCCAATAATAAGCAAGGGAAGACACTTGAGAAGTAAACACTTTTATTTTATATTTATTTTGTCATTGACTTCAACCTTTAATGTTTACTTTGTTTTTGTTTTTAAAAATAAAGTGTAGATATAATTTTTATTATAAATTGGAAATTATTTTGTTGGGTATTACACTATCAATCTATTTACCATGTTGATTCTTCAATCAAATTTGATGAGGTGCATCATTATTTTCTTTCATTATCTTATTCCTTTCAAAACTTTCCTATTTATCACAATTAAATCAAATTTCTATTGATTACTCACATTATTGTGATTATTCTTTTCTCTTGATCATAATTTGTTTCCATTTTATTTCCTCATTCCAATCACCATATTTGATTCTTACACAAATTTGAATTGTGCTTGCCTTGCAAGAAAGAATCAAGAGAGCATATCTTAGTTTATTCTATTTTATTTATTTTATTTTTTCATTTTTTATTTTTTTATATATTTTTTATTTTTAAATTTTTATTTTTAATTTAGTGGGGCCCAGACAAAATAGGGTGTTTACAGTATCAAAGTAGAAGAAGAGACTTACATATGGTCTTCATTGACTTGGAAAAAGCGTATGATCAGGTGCCATGAAATGCACTTTGGAGGTATTGACTAAGATTAGAACACCGAAAGGTGAAACAAAAACCATCCTATATGGTCGACCTACATTAGGATCATCTTTAAAACCATATTTATTTAACTTAATGGCAAATTCTCACAGAGAGTATCAAAGAGAAAGTTCCTATATTTAGGGGTCGTTTGGTTCGCTGGAAGAGGTTTTGATGGAAGTGGAAGTGGAAGTGGAGGTGGATGTAGGAGTGGATGTGGAGGTGGAAGTGGGGTTTTAATGTGTCTTTGGTATGTGGTAAGTGTAGATGGAAGTGAGGTATTTTTTTAATATTTACATGTGTAAATAAAATAAGAAATTCCTAAAATGCCCCTCGATTACTGTTATTAAAAGAAAAAGAAAAAAGAAAAGACTCTTTGCAAATTGGGAATCTGACCGCCTGAATTCCCAAATTGAGCTCCTCCAACTTGATTCTCCTTCTCATGAATCACTGTTTGCATTTCCTCATAATCTAGAAGCCGACGCTGATGACAAGTATCTGTTAACATTACAATTACAAATCAAATAAAAACAATCTCATGAAACATTGATTTTTTTCATGGAAAGCCTTTAATCTTAACTTATTCTTTAATTTAACAGGTGAAATTTCCCACCACAGTAACTGAATTATTACTATAACTATGATTATGATTATCTGGTTTGGCCTTCACCGGAGGGAGATTGGGTATATTGAGAGCCGATGATGTTGAGAAGAAGGGAGAGGTGTCGTTCAAAACAGGACGGAACTTGGTAGTCGTCGGAGTTTTCCAAGCTGAAGACGAACCAGCTCTCGCGGTGGGCGGAGCCGTCGAGGAGGGAGCTGATGTTTGTTCTACAACATTCTGAGACACACTTCAGGAACAAGAAGAAGACAGTCACGGTGGCGGAACGTCGGACCCGTCGCCGTAGCAGTGGTGGAGCGCCGGAGCCGTTGCCGGCATGGTGGTGAAGAAGGTTGGAGAAGAGAATGGTGTTTGATGTGTGAGTGAGACTGATAGAGTGAGAGGGTAGTGTTGGTAATAGATAAAAATGTTGAGGGTAGATTTGTCAAATAAAAGTGGGTTCCAAGGAAGTCATCAAGTTCCATAGGTTTTGTGATGGAACTCATTTTTATGATTTTTGATGGAACTTCCATCACACCAAAGACACAAAATGGTGTTTCCACTTCCACTTACACTTCCATACCCCCCACTTCCAGCGAACCAAACGACCCCTTATGGTTTTTTGATGATGATATAGTACTTGGCATAATTAAGAAAAGAGATTCAATCTATGAATATAGAGAAACATTTTAGAGTCTAAGGGTTTTCGAATAAGTAAAAGTAAGACATAATATATACATTGCAATTTTACAAAGATACAACTCAAAGGCAATTTAGATGTTAAATTAGGAAATCAAATAATCCCTCAAGTGGTAAAGTTTAAATACTTGGGATCTATTATATGGTAAGATGGTGGAATTGTGATTGAACCTATTTTTATATATTTAAGTATGTGCAATTGAGCTTAATTAGTGTGATTAATTGTTATATTTGATCATTATTGGTGATTTTATGTGCACATGCTTATATGTGGTTAAGTAGAAAATCGTAGCTTAATTACTTGCATTTTAAGTAACCAAGGGTATTTTGGTCATTTTGACTATGTGGTGTTTTTCTATGTGTAGGGGGGTCCCATGTGGGCCCCACAAACATTTGGGATTGCTTGGACTGCAAGGAATTGGCTTGGAGGGAAAGGTAAAGGCATAAGACAAAAGTCACCTCTTTTGTTAAAAACAAGGGATTTTCACATTACTAAAAGGGGTAATTTGGAGCCACAATTTGAATTTCAAGGTCAAAAGCTTCATGAAGGGTACCATTGGAAAGAGAATGAAGAACATAAAGCAAGGAATGAGGTGGAAGTTTGTGGACCACTCATTTATCTCACTTACAACTCATTTATCACTCACATTTACCATTTTACCCTTATTTTACCTCCTTCACATTTCATCACTTTCCCTCACATTTCCTCCCACAATTTCGGCCAAACCTCCCTCCAAACACCAAAAATATCTTCTTGACAACCCATAATCCTCTCTTGACAGCTCATTAACTCACTAACTCACATCATTAACCAAACTCCACTTCCATTTAATAAACCCTAAGCTCATTTGTGACACATTCTTCACTTCCACTTTCTCTCTCTTCTCCCAAATCCTCTCAACTTCTCTCATCTCCTTCCTCCATCAAACCTCACGCCATTTCCTCCATTCTCCGTGGGATCTTCACGAAATTTCTTCATCTCCACCTCCTCCATGAGTGGCTAGACTTCCTCATCTCTCTCTCCAAAGGAATGTGCTTGTAGATCTTCAACATTTGGCCTCATGTAGTTGCTTGATGTAATCTTTAGGTTTGTGAGCTAGACTTAACTTTTTGCCTAATGTTTTTCCTAGATCTAAGTTTCATTAGGTTAGGACATTCTTCTCTTAGATGTTCTACTTGATTTTTGGCTCACAACCTCTCTTTTAGGTTTAGTTCATGAAAACCTAAAACTTATATGTGTGTAGTTTCATAGATACATGTGTGTGTGATTAACTCCTCTTGTGTTTATGGAATGATTGATTTTCTTAAATTCTTGATCTAGAATTTAATGTTGCTAAGGTATGAGCTAAGCTTGGTCAACCTAATTAAATTCTTCTAGATTTCTTAGATTTAAGAGATCTTAAGGATTTAGTTAGGTTATATCAAGTGTAGCAAGTATATGAGGTCCAATTTAACAATAAGCACAAAGTACTTTGGAGATGGAGGTAATTCTCATCTTGACATTTTCTTTCCTAAATTCGGTCATATTACTTTTTGTTAGGTTCAATTAGTTGTTAAAAATCAAAAATCATTCTCATACATATTGCCTAATTTGCGTGACATTGTTAGCCTTTTACTTGCAAGATTTTACCTAAGTTGAGAAAAGACCTATACTCACCACTACTCACTTAGTGGATTTGAGTGTTGATTTGTATTGATTAATTCCTAGGGCGACATAGGGTTAAATCAATTGGCGCCGTTGCCAATTTAGGTTCCTCTTGCCAGTTATAGGTTTTATTTGTCACATTTTAATTTGTAATTGTTCTTAGTGCTAGGTTCGGTTACTTGTGATTTTGTGCCTTAGGTGGATATTGATTTTATCTTGTGATTGCACATTACTTGGCTGGACTTGTGTGCATTATTTGGTGGTAATTTGGCAGCTCTAGTTTGCCATTATCATTTTTGAAATATACTTGGAAGTAGCTGGACAAAACAGTGTGAAAATTGCATACATTAGGGGCTCTAGATTCCTAATTTGCAACTAGGCTATATTGAATTTTGAAAAAATGTTTTTGGTGTATATTGTGCACTTCTTGAGCATTCTGGAACTGTTTTTGTTGGCCTTTAACTCCCTGGAATATTGCTGGAAAGAATTTGTGAAAGTGCTGGAATTTTTTGTCTGAAAGTACTGGAAATTCAGGTTCATTGTTTTCCAAACTGGGAAATATCTACACCGCAGTTTTTGAAACTGTTTTAACTGGTGAATCTACAAGATTGGAGCTTTCTTTAGACATATTATTTGCTTCAAACTGCGTTGTCTACGGCCTGGAACAAATAGTTGAAATTGGACTGTTTTGTGGAAGTTCACTGTGTGATCAGCTTGCTTATTTTTGCCACTGTGACTTGCGTAGTTGGAATCTGTCCAAACTGTTTCTTGTGGATATGGTACACAGTTTAAGCTTTCCAGGGATATACTACTTGTTGCAAAACTCATTATATATTTCCCGGAATTAATTTTTCAAATCTGCCCTGTTTTCTGAAAAGTGTCGATCGGTATAGGTGAATTTGAGCTTAAACTGTTTAATCTTTAGGCCACTGTTATGCACAGTTTTTGTGGCATTTGAAAGCTGATTAATTTCACTTTGAAACTGCCAAGTTGTCTGGAAAAATTGGATTCGATATTGTTTGCAAAAGGCGCTCTAGTTGCCTTGTATTTTCTAACCAGATAGTTGTGAGTTGCACTGTTTTGTGGGCTGTTTTGCTTGACATTTTGGAGGGTTGTTTGGAATTGTTTTTCACCACTTTGCAGGGTTTTTGGAAGGCCATCTGGTGGCTGTTCTAAGTCCTATCTCACAGGGCTTTTGTTAAGTTCATATCTTTGAACTTGTGCATGCTTCTTTGCATCAACTTTGCTGGACATTTAAGCACTTTCTTTGGTGCTTTATTTCTGGATATTAAGGCTATTGATTCTGGATTTTGTTGGCTGTATACTGTTGGTTTTCTTTGCAGGGATTAAGCTCTAGAATTTTTGATTCTTGAGCTTTATTTTTGCTGTGAATTAATCCTTAATTGCTAAGGCATTTTGAAAGCACTCTCTTGTGCTACTTTTCTTGCTTTTTTTGGACTGCTTCGGATATATACTGTTTGTGCTGGCTGGTGGTTGTTGATTTGTTTTGTAGGTCATGACATACTATTCTTGCTTCATTGAGGCTTGTTCATACTTCATGGGTCTTTGAGGGAATTTTCAAGACCATATGCATCATTCTCCCCTCAAGGCATAGCCACCAATCTACCACAATTCTATGGGAGGGATCACTTGAGTATGCATGATAATTCTTCTCTCTCCTATGATGAGAAGTTGGCCAATCTTGTTGACAAGATGCATGCTCTTTGGCCAACCATGGAGAAGAATATGAGCAATAATGTTTCGGCAATGCCTCCAAGACCTCCATTCCAAGAGCATACTCCTTACACCAACACATACACTCAAGGATGGATGGACCATCCATGATTCAAGTGGGGGGGAGGAGGTTATGCTACTACATCACATGCTTTTGAAGTTCAACAAGAGTATGCTCCTCACTATCAAGATCATGACCCTAACCAAATGAGACCTCATTCTTCTTGTGATCAAAGGCCGGATGTGTATGCTTATCAAGAAGCTTCTCAATATGAGCCTAATCCACCTCCTTATGGCTATGGGCCAAATTTTTATGATCATCAAGAGCCTCCACAAAGCTTTGTTCCTACCTACATGGAGCAAAATGAATTCTTTCATGCTCAAGTGCCAAATGAGTATGCTCCTCAAGTTGAAGATTCTTCTTCCTCTTCTAGTACATATGATTTGATGATGCAAATGTGTGCATCCATTGTGGATAGGATGTAACATCCCTCTTTTTATATTAGGAATTAGTTATTTATTTTATTTGTGTATGCCTTTATAAAACAAAAAATGTATTTAATTAAGTAATAAAATTTCATAAAAAAATATATACAAAATACAAATACAATGATTATTAATATTCAAAAGACTTTCATAATAGGAGAACAACTATGTGAGATAGATAAAAAAAAATTACTATTATTATTAACATGTAGAGTGAGGTGTAAGCCCATCTAATATACTAAATGTGTAAGGCCCAATTACAACAAAAACCCTATTAGGAAGTCTCTCTCATATACAAACACATCCCTTCTCATTTTTTTCTTGTTTCTTGCGCTGTATAACCTTCAGCCATCAGAGGTATTCTTTTTTTTTCCTTTTCTTCAAGTTTTGCTCTGTTATCTCTTACAACAAAGTAAGAGATAACAGAGCAACCTCCTTTCCACTGTGTTCTATGCATTACACAAGCCTTATAGCTATAGTCCTCACTTTTCTCTTTTCGGTGAAATAGCCATAGGATAAAAACAAACTTATTGCCTTTAGTGCCTATCTCACGAAACCCAACGTGCCCCTATTTTTTTTATTTCTTTGTGCATCTATCTCACGCAGTCAACCTTGTTTCTCATGTTGCAAACAAAACAAAATGAATTATTACACCCACCATTAGTTTTTCTTTATTTTCATTTGGGTTAGTAAATATATATAAGGAAATACATTGCTCTGCTTGGAATTCTGTTCAGTGCTGGGTAAACCATTTTTTATGTGGATATTAAATTGTAAATATGTTATACCCATTATAAAATATAATTGCAAGAAATTTAATTATACTCAAGTATGTAAAATAGAAAGGCTTATATATATATGTAAGGGAATTATAATTTAAGTTGTAGCATGAGAGTATAGGCTAGTGTTAGAAAACTTTGGATAGTATTGTGTAGTGTATTAATAGATATATATGTGCTTATGATTTTGTAGATACTCAGTGAGAGAATTGAAGTGACTTTGTGAGTTCACCTGTGTGCTAAGGAGCGACAGGTAACTCCAGAAAATTCTTCCGTATACCTGTGATTTGTATATAACTGTATTATAAATAATTAGGACATGATTAAAATATGTAAGATAAACTATAGTGCTATATATCGAGGAATTTGTTAAATTAGTTGTATGAATATTACGTTAGTCTTTTTAAGCATGCTTGCTTTCCATGTATATTATGTGAAATGTGTTATAGTTTGTTCCTTTTCAAGCATGCTTATGTGTATTGTTATAATTGAATATTACTTTAGTCTTTTTAAGCATACTTGTCTTCTATCTATGTGAAATATGTTATAGTCTGTTCTTTTTCAAGCATGCTTATGTGTTAATACCGTTTACTTGGTAGTTAGACCTTTTGGAAGTATGCCTATATATGTTGAAGGAATGTTATGATATTATGAATTAGAATTGTATATGTTGTTTCTCTGAGATTGGTAAAATTGTCATAGCATTTGCATTCATGGTGATGGGTAGGATTAGAGAAGATTTGTATGGAGAATTGTGATATCACGTGGTAAGCCATCACTCGGTGCACAGTGAATGGTACTTTGTCAGGGCCCTCTCTTCTATGATTTCCTTTGCCAGAGATTTCAAGAAGTTATGGGACATGTGACACCTCCTTACGTTCGTTCTTTAAGGAGGGGAGCCATAGTCCATGCTTGAGCTCTGTACCTTTGGCAGGGTACATCTCAAGTAATGGTGAGCTTGAAACAATCCAGTCAATTGGATGTGTTTCTGTTTGAACTATGTGTATGGGTTAGTCTATGGCTCCTGTCAGCGGAATAAGGGTGGAGGCGTTACAAGGGGAGGCATGCATGATACATTCTTTAACTTCATGAGTTTATTATTATTATTTTTGTTTATGTGTTGGTGCAGTGTAATATGTGAGTAATTAGAGACTGTAAATTATTTCGTTGAGTATAATTATTTGTAATATATTTGTATATGAGTTGCTGGTGTATGTTAGGATTTTTCGGTAGTTACTGAGATGTCGATCTCACCCCATCATTAACATTTTTAGGTGAAGGATCTAATAATAAGCAGGGGAAGACACTTGAGGAGTAAGCACAGTTATTTTATATTTATTTTGTCATTGACCTCAACCTTTAATGTTTTACTTTGTTTTAGTTTTAAAAAAAATGATATTCGGAGTGTAAACATATATTTTTATAACTTGTATACTATTTTGTTGAGGTGTTACAATTTGGTATCAGAGCAATACGATTCTGTGACCGTCTGTCTGATGATTTTGAAAGTATTTTTCAAAGAAAAATGTGTTTTGAACTTTTGGAGGTCATGACAATTTAAATATAATTTGTGTTCTTCCCTTATTAGTCATTCTTATGATAGAGTATATTGTTGCATATTAATTTTGTTGATGTGGAATTATATTTAGGAATGGATAAAGGAAGTTAAAAAAAAATTTATACATAAATATTATGCATAAAAGTTTGGTAGAGCTTCTTAGTATTATTGTATTGTGTAGTAATTTTTTTTGTTAATATTAAGATAATTAATGATTATATGCGTACTTTAATGTGTGATGATGTGAAGATGTTTCAAAGATCAAGTAATTAAGTTAGGCTTTTTGGAAATAAAAAGTAGTAAAGCAATTTTTTTATAGAGTCACACTCCAAACTCTAAGTAGTTACAATAGGACTGTTATTCTCTAATTATATCGAGGATTGTGTGTTGATTTATTGAAAGAAATAGGAAATCACATTTAAAGAGAATCTGTTGTGATTTGACAATTATATTTTATTGCTTATGTATAGAAATTTGTGGAGAGTATTATTGATTATAAGGAAACAAAGTAACGTAGTGCAACAAGGATAATGAATATAAAGGGAGGTTGATGATTGTAACATCCTAAAAATTTAATACAGGATCAAGGAGTGTTTTGGGAAATAATAAATGGAGAAATTAGGAATTTTGGAATTTTTAGGAATTTTTGGTGATTTTTGAGAACATTTTTGAAATTGTGAGTAGTAAATGTGCAGATAATTAATTAGGAAATTGAAGAGTTTGAAATATGAGGGAATGATAAAGGTAAAAATATTTTGAAGTTTAAGAAGATTGGAGGCTGGTTTAAGTGGTTTTAAATCAAAATGAGTACACTATGACAAATTTAGGCTTTAATTATCAAAAACCACCCTTATTTCTCCCTAACCAAACACACCTTCCCTCCTTCCTCATCAATAAAAACCGACCCCTCCCTTCTCTCTCACCCGATCCCTCCCGTCTCTTTGCTCCTCCCACCTCAGCCTCTCACGTTCGCCGGCGAAGCAGCGGCGGCGGCAAGCCTACCGCCATACTTCTCTCCTCTCCCAACTCGTTTCTTCCTCTCTTGCTTCTCGCCTCACTCGTGTTTCCACCCCTGAAAGTCGTTTTCTTTCGTTCTCCGGCGACCTGAGCGGGAGACGGCGGCGGAAGAAGGTGGGTTTACCATTCCTATTGTTCTTTAAGTTAAGCTTTCCTTCCAACTTCACTTTCTCATCTCTCTTTTCCCTTTTGGTTGTTCTGTTTCGGCCTCCTTGTTCTCCGGCGATTTCCGGCGATTCACGGCGGCGCCGGCCTCTGTTCAGCAGGCAGAATCAGATTTGATTTCCGGTGAGCCTACTTTGCACCCTTTTAGCCTTTGATTCTTCGATTTGAGATGTTTGAGAGTTGGGGTTTTGAATTGGGTTAGAGTCTTAAGAGTTTCAGCTTATTAAAATGAAGATAAAGATTCAATCTTTAATATGTTGGAGAAGATTAAAGCTTTACTTTAAAGATTTCATTTGTTAGATTTTGTTATTTTACATATTTTCAATTCTTCCTCTTTCGTTGGCCTGATTGTACAGTGCTTGGGTGTTCTGTTCTTGTTTTGATAAATTTGATGAAATCATGGTAATGTTTGTTTCAGTTCTGTTTCGTTGTGATTAAGCTTAAGCAAAGCCCCTATTTTTATATTGTTATTCCTTTGTGAATTGGTTGGTTTATATTTCAATTACCCTTTCTTTTCTTGTTCTGTTTGATTTCTGGATTATGATGTTCTATCTTGTGATTAAGGATAGTGAAAGGAAGATTGTTAATATTATCAAGCTTACATGTTAAATATTTCAGAAGTGGTAATTAAATTGTTGAAGTTGGTTATTCCCATGATTTGGCCTAGTTAAAATGCTTGGGATAGTGTGGGTTTTCTATATTGTTGTCATATGTGTGTAACAATTCTGTTTGCTGAGTTATAGTTCTTTTATAATCATAGCTACTTGCTGTGTTTCTAATCTTGAGCAATATATGTGAGGGTAGAGATGAAGGGAATTGTGATGCTTGTGGGATTAAATTAGGAATGAGTATAAAACGTGTGTGCATGAGTTAATTGGTGTTGATATTCACTTCTGTTTTGGTTACTGATATGGGTTCTTTGGGGAAAATCTGTTTTGAATTCTTATGCCTTTTTAATCCACTCTAACTGATTTTCTCTAATGTGGGTGTTCTTCTCAATTTGCTTCAAGATGGAAAATATATATTTTTTTAGCATGATTAGTTTATGGCTGGAGTCTAAAATTTTGTGACTGAATTTTCATGGGTTAAAAGTATGAAAGTAGTATTCTGTTTGATGTCAGATTCTGCTGTGTTGAATGTTGTTGCAAAGGATATGAGTTAACCCTTAATTATATATGTAAAGTAACATGAATGCTTGAGATTTATTTTGGTTGACATGAAGTGGTATATGATCATTCTAATACTCTTTGATTATAACCTTGCAATTTGTGAGTGTATATTATATGTGGTCTGTGTAACTTGTGGTGATAAGTAAGTTGATTGTTATTCATTGGTTATAATATTGTTTGAAGGTATGTTTTAGTGTTTGTATACTGATTTGAGATACCAGGTGTCCATTTTATATACTGGCTGAATAAACTTCAGAGATGGGTGTTTGAATTTAATGGTTAGTTGATTAAAATAGCGACTCAAATGTACTTTGGAATGAGTCTGGTCGTTCTTGTGAATGCATGGATATGCTAAGTTCTTTATTAATTATATTCTAATGGCTAGACTAATTTAATGGGAAACTGTTATTCTTTTGCTATTGAGTGCTGCTAGTATGAATTGGAGATGGTGATAAATTTTGTACATGTGTATTTGCTAAATTCAAGGAATGGTTTTGCAATTCCTTGGTATTGTTCTAATTGTGCTTAACTGGACTTTGAAGCATTGCTATGTTAATTGATAGGAAAGTTAGTGAAAATGAGAAATGTTTGTGAGGAGACTTAAGTGTCTTCATGTGACTTTGAAAGATGGTTTCCTTTGGTGCTACGTTGGTTATGTTTATATAGTATTATTTTCCTGGTTTTATACAAAAGGTAACAGATTTATTACTTTGAATAATGAAATTGGAGTGTATTTTGAGTGCAAAGAGTAAACAACTTATATATATATAGCTAGTTAACTTGGTAATGATTTCATACAAGTAGATGTTGGTTTTAAGAAATAAAAATAAGAGGAAAATGTTTGCTTTTGAATATGGGTGTTTGTCTTGATCAAGAGAAATTAGTGTTTGTATGCGTGTGCAAAAGAGAGTGTTTACCTTGGTTTGGTGTAGTATTATTGGATATTGATGTGATTGCTGCAACATGAGGTTCTTCCTCTCTCTGTGTGTAATAGAATTCATGGGGAAATTATTGAAGTAGCTTTAACTACGTGAATTTATAAATGAAATGTGTGATTGTGATTGTGGTTATGTTTGATACATGGTTTATTGGTTGTTTGTGTTTTAAGAATGTGTACTATGGAAATGGCTTGTGAAATGATTTCATAAAATGAATAAGATCATGTGAAATAAGGGATTGGGTAGTAATATATAAGAACGCGAGAGACGTTAAAGTATTATCAAGTGAAAATGATATTAATTTATCATTTGCATCCTATATTCATAGGAGGAACTAAAATATTTGGAGGAAATCTACGAGAAATGGTAAGGAAGAACGTCAGAATGCTAAAGGGCGACAGGTAATCACACTTACCTTACTATAACATTGAGGGTGATGTTAGTTGGGGATTTTTAAAATCCTTTCTCACCCTCTATATATATATATTATATTTGAAAAGGTATTTTTATATAAAACAGGCTATCGGGTGCCTTTCAAACACGATTATTTTCATATCAAAGATTTTGACACATTATATATGTAGTATCCTGCTGATGATGTTGTTGGACTGTGTATGTGAGTGTATAGATATTGGGATCTTGGTATTTTGACAAGGATATTGAGAGGTACAGTGGATTGGATGTATCGTAGGATGTGTAGAAAAAAATTAGGGAGTTATGTTGATGGAATATAGGATAGGGATTGTGAGCATTGCATGACACTGATTATTAGTACCGTCGGCCGATGTAACCTATCGATTTGCGCAAATCGATAGGTTAATTGTACAGGTTCCTCGGATTGTAAAGGAACCAGGGACGTTTTCACTTTTTAAAGTGCTCCCCAGGGACGTTTTCACTTTTTAAAGTGCTCCCCAGGGACGTTTTCACTTTTTAAAGTGCTCCCTTTTCATGCTTTCAGATTTGAGACTGGGCACAGTGTCAATCATGTTTATTTTTGTCTATTGAGTTGACTTGGATGTGACAGAGAGACTTGAGTGATGAATGGAAGGAGACTTGACAGATATATGTATATATTACTAAATTTAAAATGAGGTACCCTTTAGACGCCCTCGCTACCGCACATCTCACTGTTATAGTGAGTTAAGCGGTGATTACTGGGACAAATTGTCTCATCCCACGATTACTCACATTTTTGCAGGTATTCATGCACAGGCGCGAGCATCAGGAAATGGAATTAGGTAGTAGATATTATATAGTTTCTTTGGGAAGTGTATATTGCCAATTTGTATAGGCCTGCATCTGCTTCCGCATATTTTCTTATGGAACAGAATAATAGAATTAAGATGATGATTAATATTATGGATTGTGATATAAGGAAAATACTTTTCTAACTATGATAGGGTTGTATTAATATGGAAAGTCTTTTCTATCATAGTTAGATAGGTATTAACGATTAAAGTTGCTATTATTGATTAATCAGTGCTAATGACAGGTTACTATATTTTAACATTAGGTTTTCCTTTTCTAACCATGTTAGGAGAATCTTTTTCTAACATGGTTAGCTGTTAATTATCATGGATAAAATGTAAAAGGATTAGAATAATCTTTTCTAACTATGATAGAGATATTAATATTATGGAAATTCCTTTTTTCTATCATAGTTAGTAAAAGAGATTAATGAATTGAAATAAATATTATTGGTTAATTAGGTAATTAGTAACATAGTGTTACAATGATCAACTAGAATTGAGATAGTATCAAAATTTAGAAACTTAATGTAATGTTTGACTCTATTCACATTGAAAGATTAATTTAGGAAATTGAGGTAATTGATATCAAAGTTCATATGAAGGATTGACTAATTTTATGGGTATGACAAAGATTGTACTAGAAGGCTAGCAGTAGGTGAAATAGATCATCAATAAATGTTGAAAAGATGTCAAGTGAGATATAGTGTGTTTTGATTTGAAAATATAGAAGTAATAGTTTGTGATAAGACATCTAAGATATATGTATGTTTACATTTTTGGATTAGTTCGGAGTCAAATTGAAAAAAAAAAGGCCTATAATTGTGTCTATTTACTCGTATTTATATAGGATTATGATGTGAAGGAAAATATTATAAATGGTTGAAATATGTAATTATAGCCATTGTTAGTGAAAATTATTATGTAGTGTTTCTAAATTTTGATGTTTGAACTGGGTAGGAATGCAAATGTCAATATAAACTGATGAGGTAGAATAATTTATTTTATGAGATTGACGACTTTAGTTAAAGAGGTTACTAAATATAATTTTTGAGGATTGAAGGTTTCTGATTAGTTTTGATGGAAATTGGATAGAATGAGATGTCTTATGGTAGTTTTAAATATGTCTATATCTTTAGGCAGAAAAATTTTAGTATTCAATAGTGACAGCCAATGTATGATAAGGTTTCCGAATCATGATGACTTTATGTATTTTAATAATTTGTTTAGTTTAATGCTGCTTATGAAGTATTTTGAATAATTTGAATCATTGATGTTGGATCAGGAGGAATTTGTAGACATTCAAAATTGTGAATGCAAGGATTGGATATAGATTTTTAGAGAATTTAAAGGAATTCGGGTTTTCTTGATTTCTATATGCTTATTGGTGCTAATGAAGAGATTATGTTGGTTGAAATCCTTTGAAAGTAGGACAGAGGAAGTTAGGTTCAATATGGAGTAAAAAAAAAGGCAGTTGAGTTTTTCTTGTCCATCAGACATGATTGTTTTAGCTAAAAAATCCTGTCAATCTAAATTGTTGAGGATTAAAATGGATTAAAATTACATTATTAAAATGAGATCATTTAGACTAAAGTGATTGAGCTTGATTGATTGGAAACAAGGATTTGACTTTGGGAAATAAAATATATTATAATGGTTGAGATGTAGATTATATTGCGATAATTTGTTTAAAATATTTTATTGTGGTTTTAATTCGTGAATGTACAACGTTGATCAAGAAAATTGAGGATTATTTGACATGAGCTATTTCTTAAGATCGCTAGTGGGATTGTAGTAGCTAGGTAGACGAGTTATGAAGAATTTGTAGATAAAGGTATTTAAATAGATTTTGTCTTCATTCATGGAGTTATTGGAGATGATGCAACTATATTTTAAGGGAATATTTGAAGGCAGATAAAGATTGAGGCCGGTATCATGATTAAAATATAGGATTCCAATATAATGATCTATTCATTAGGGTTTTGAATTTGAGATGTTGTAAATGTTTAAGTTGTTGAGTCTCTTCTTAATGTTATGAAGAAATTTTCGTTTAGTGTTTGATTTAGAAGTTATGATTAGGATTGAGTTAGTAAATGATAATGTTAGTTAAATTTAAGATTCCATGGTTGAAGATTAAATGACAGTTTATGTTTAATTACGAAGGTTACATACATTATTGGGAACAATATTATGAATGGATTGTATCTTATTTTGGCTTATTTTGAATTGAAGTCGTGGGCAAGGAATAAACTTCTAGGGAATTCTTGTGTAGTAGTAAAGTAGCTAGAACATTAGATTTTAGAATATAAAGTTATGATTGGAGAATATTTTGATGTTGACAAAGGATATTAGAAAGTTGAACTCAATAGAGAATCGTACGTTTGACTAGTAATGTTGATTACAAATCACCCAAGTGTTATGCTCAAAGCAGATAAGAAAAATTGATGTATTATGAGTCTTACGATTGAATTAAGATAGATTAAGTGTTACTTTAGATTTAGAACATTCTTATATTAAGCGCTTGAGAGATTTTAAAGGCTTATAAGGGCTAAGTTGGCTCTAAAAACTTAGATTTCATGGAATTAAGATGAATTAAAAAAAAGGGGAATTAAGAAAACAGTGAGATAGTAAAATATGTTTTCAGTGAAATCTCGAGCTTATGAATTATAGAAGTGGGATGTTTTTGAGTTAGTTTAGTTAAGTGGCCTTAAAACTAGTAAATAGTGGCTAAAAAGCAAGGAGTTAAAAAAAAACTTGCGATGATTATTCAAAGTAATGATGAGTATCTATCTTACTTTATGGGAGTAAATCAATTTAGGATTATTATGTTACGAATTATTAGTTAGAGTTTTATGATATAGGAAATTTTGAGGACAAAATTCTTTTCAGGAGGGGAGAATTGTAACATCCCTCTTTTTATATTAGGAATTAGTTATTTATTTTATTTGTGTATGCCTTTATAAAACAAAAAATGTATTTAATTAAGTAATAAAATTTCATAAAAAAATATATACAAAATACAAATACAATTATTATTAATATTCAAAAGACTTTCATAATAGGAGAACAACTATGTGAGATAGATAAAAAAAATTACTATTATTATTAACATGTAGAGTGAGGTGTAAGCCCATCTAATATACTAAATGTGCAAGGCCCAATTACAACAAAAACCCTATTAGGAAGTCTCTCTCATATACAAACACATCCCTTCTCATTTTTTTCTTGTTTCTTGCGCTGTATAACCTTCAGCCATCAGAGGTATTCTTTTTTTTTCCTTTTCTTCAAGTTTTGCTCTGTTATCTCTTACAACAAAGTAAGAGATAACAGAGCAACCTCCTTTCCACTGTGTTCTATGCATTACACAAGCCTTATAGCTATAGTCCTCACTTTTCTCTTTTCGGTGAAATAGCCATAGGATAAAAACAAACTTATTGCCTTTAGTGCCTATCTCACGAAACCCAACGTGCCCCTATTTTTTTTATTTCTTTGTGCATCTATCTCACGCAGTCAACCTTGTTTCTCATGTTGCAAACAAAACAAAATGAATTATTACACCCACCATTAGTTTTTCTTTATTTTCATTTGGGTTAGTAAATATATATAAGGAAATACATTGCTCTGCTTGGAATTCTGTTCAGTGCTGGGTAAACCATTTTTTATGTGGATATTAAATTGTAAATATGTTATACCCATTATAAAATATAATTGCAAGAAATTTAATTATACTCAAGTATGTAAAATAGAAAGGCTTATATATATATGTAAGGGAATTATAATTTAAGTTGTAGCATGAGAGTATAGGCTAGTGTTAGAAAACTTTGGATAGTATTGTGTAGTGTATTAATAGATATATATGTGCTTATGATTTTGTAGATACTCAGTGAGAGAATTGAAGTGACTTTGTGAGTTCACCTGTGTGCTAAGGAGCGACAGGTAACTCCAGAAAATTCTTCCGTATACCTGTGATTTGTGTATAACTGTATTATAAATAATTAGGACATGATTAAAATATGTAAGATAAACTATAGTGCTATATATCGAGGAATTTGTTAAATTAGTTGTATGAATATTACGTTAGTCTTTTTAAGCATGCTTGCTTTCCATGTATATTATGTGAAATGTGTTATAGTTTGTTCCTTTTCAAGCATGCTTATGTGTATTGTTATAATTGAATATTACTTTAGTCTTTTTAAGCATACTTGTCTTCTATCTATGTGAAATATGTTATAGTCTGTTCTTTTTCAAGCATGCTTATGTGTTAATACCGTTTACTTGGTAGTTAGACCTTTTGGAAGTATGCCTATATATGTTGAAGGAATGTTATGATATTATGAATTAGAATTGTATATGTTGTTTCTCTGAGATTGGTAAAATTGTCATAGCATTTGCATTCATGGTGATGGGTAGGATTAGAGAAGATTTGTATGGAGAATTGTGATATCACGTGGTAAGCCATCACTCGGTGCACAGTGAATGGTACTTTGTCAGGGCCCTCTCTTCTATGATTTCCTTTGCCAGAGATTTCAAGAAGTTATGGGACATGTGACACCTCCTTACGTTCGTTCTTTAAGGAGGGGAGCCATAGTCCATGTTTGAGCTCTGTACCTTTGGCAGGGTACATCTCAAGTAATGGTGAGCTTGAAACAATCCAGTCAATTGGATGTGTTTCTGTTTGAACTATGTGTATGGGTTAGTCTATGGCTCCTGTCAGCGGAATAAGGGTGGAGGCGTTACAAGGGGAGGCATGCATGATACATTCTTTAACTTCATGAGTTTATTATTATTATTTTTGTTTATGTGTTGGTGCAGTGTAATATGTGAGTAATTAGAGACTGTAAATTATTTCGTTGAGTATAATTATTTGTAATATATTTGTATATGAGTTGCTGGTGTATGTTAGGATTTTTCGGTAGTTACTGAGATGTCGATCTCACCCCATCATTAACATTTTTAGGTGAAGGATCTAATAATAAGCAGGGGAAGACACTTGAGGAGTAAGCACAGTTATTTTATATTTATTTTGTCATTGACCTCAACCTTTAATGTTTTACTTTGTTTTAGTTTTAAAAAAATGATATTCGGAGTGTAAACATATATTTTTATAACTTGTATACTATTTTGTTGAGGTGTTACATAGGATGGAGGGGTTGGACTCTAAATTTAATCAAATTGAAGAGAGTACAAGGAAGCAAGAGGACATTTGTTCATTTGCTTCTCAATGGCTGAATAAAAGGGCTGAGGAAAAGGCAATGAAAGGTGACCTACCTTGCAATATGGTTGTAAATCATACTTCTTTGAATGACATGAATTTGGAAGGAGGAGTTCAAGTTGAATCAATTCCTTACCTTGATGAAGAAGAGCATGAACCTCAAGAGTGCCAAAAGGTTAATCCTAGGATTGAGATGAATGTTGCAAATCAACCTAACACCTTTGAGTCTAATGGTGTCTTGCTTAGTGCTTCTCCTAGTGATGATCTTAACGATTCTATGCCTTGTTCATGTGATGAGTTGAGCATTTGTGTTGATTGTTATGAGGTTAAATCTTCTAATCTCATGGCATGGTGGAGGAAAAAATTGAAAGAATTGCATCCAACCAATGATGATGTTGTCTTGTGTAATTCTACAATGGATGAGGCCACTTCTAGGGGTGATATGCATGTTGAACATCACTTAAATACCTAGAAAATCATGAGATTGATAAAGAACTTGAAGAGGCCGAATTGCCACACTCCATTGAGGAGGAATTTGTAGAGGCCGAGAGCCTCAATCCCAAAGAGGCCGAGAACCTAGGGCTTGTGGAAGCAAAGAAGCATGAAATTTCTAAAGAAGAATGCAAAGTTGAAGGGCAATTGGGACAAGAGCTTGAATCTTTCTCTACTTCTCAAATCAAGCATCCAAGTGGAGAGGACACTTCCAAAGATATAGTTCTTGACTCTACACTTGTTTACTTTCCTAGTTCATGTAACTTAGGGAAGAAGAAATATCATGAAATAATCCAAAGAATGATGCTTGATTTGTTTTCTATGATTGAATTTAATGTGTCATTGCTTGTTGTTCTTGAGCCAATGCCTACTTATGCTAAGGCTTCATATAATCTTTGCATATATAAGGAAGTATTTAGGCCATATACATTGTTGATTGAAAATGTGGTAGAACAACATGTAAATCCCTTGGACTGGAAGTATTTAGGCCATATACATTTTTATGCCTCATATACCATATTGGATTGGAAGAGCCGTTTGAGGAGTATGCTTCACGAAAGTGTTTTGCAAGGAAACTCTCTTAATCAAACTTTGATTGGACCTTGTTTGCATGATGTAGCTCACTTGGACTTTTCTTCTAGAAGTGACACCACAAGTTTAAGGTGTAGGCCGATTGAAAGTTATTGGCTAAGTGCTTTGAAGGGGCAACATCTTGCTAAATTTAAAATGCCTAATTTGACTACTATGTTTAATGATTATGTCTCTTCTAAGCATGTGAATCTCATGGCCTATGATGTTTTTCCTATACATGTTCACCTTGATTCTCATTATGCTTCCATTTATATATCCTCTTTGTATACCTACAACCCCTTGCAAAAGGGAAGTTTGCTATATGTTGTAGGTTCTTTTAGGATGCATAAGGACTATTGGGAAGAAAAGAAGGACAAGATGGAGCTTGCAACAATTCCTAAAGCGGATGATCCTAGCTTGAATGTGTTGAAGGCCGAAAAGCATCACAAGAGGAGTTTGGAACTTGAAGCCACAAAGGAAGAACTAGATTTCTTCAATGGCAAGCTAACCAAAGATGACATCAAAGGGCTAGTTGATGAGCATGTCTTGAAGATGCTTAAAAGGAACATGGAAGTTAAGGGCCAAGTGTTGAAAGCCACAATGCATGAACCTACACTTCTAGTATTCCTTGCAAGGAGAGTTCAAAAGTTTCTCTTGAAACTACAAGCCTTTTGGAGAGCTAGGCGGCTAAAGGAGAAGAAGAAGGGAGCAAATACTAAAAATTCAACTTGGAAGCTCCCATTCTACAAGAAGGCCGAATTGATTAAGTGGAATCATGTGGAAGAAGAGCTCAAAAGTTTTCATGATAAGAGTGGCCAAGACATGCTCATCAACAGCTACACCAAAAACAAGTTCTTCAAAGAGAATTTCAAGCCTCCCTAAAGGTTGTTTCTATCCTTTCCTCACTAGTTTTGTTTAGTTTAACATCTTAAGTGTGGGGGAAGATATATGTTAGAAAAAAATAGGATTGTGTTTAGGTTTATGTTTTAGTATGTTGTTATAGGTTGTTTAGAAAAACAAAGAAAAAAAATTATAAACTTGTGTTGGGTTGTGCTTAGTGTTGTTTTGTGTTAGTTTTGTGAATAATACATGCATTGGTCATTTGTATGCTTGGACTGCCCGGCCATTTTGTTTGCTGCCTTGCCTTTGAAATGCATCTTCCTACTTGATTTTATTGGTCCCATTGAGGACAATGTGTAACATCCCAAAATTTTAATTAGAGATAATAGGTAATTAATTAAGGTATTAAGATATCATTATTGAATTAAAAGGTCATTATAAATAAGTAAATAAGGATAAACATATTTTTAAGTAAATAATATGCCTATTTTCTTTAGAAATTAAAGAAAAATAGTTAGAGGTTGAGTTTTAATTAAAACATTCATGAAGAAGACTCTAGAGCATAGATAAAATTATGGTAGGAGAAAATATATAAGTTGATGAATAGATTGTTGCACAATTTAGTTTTAAGATATGAATTTAAAATGGATAAGGATATAGATAAAGAAATAAGGGCAATTTGGTAATTTACCCCCCTAAACCCTAATGTCATCTTCCTCTCCTCTCCTCTCCTCTCCATAGCCGACACACATACAATCTCTCCCTCTCCCACTTCTCATTTTCGGCTCTTTCTCTGCAAATCGGATCCCATTTGCAAACTTCCCTCTTCGCCTCCCTCTCCTTCTCGCCGGCTGCCACGGAGGTCACCGTAAGTCCAAAACCGCAGCTGGCAGTGACGACGTAGGAGGAAGATGTCGTGGGTTCCTCCGCCTTCTTCTTTCTCTGCAGCTTCCGGCGACTTAGCCGCCGATTCACGGCGACTCTTGCCCTGGAAACCAAACTGCATCATCCCTTAATCTCCCTTTCTCTTACTCGCAGTCTACACTCTTCATCTTCGTTTTTCCGGCGAGATCTACGGCGGACAACGGCGGGAAAGAGGTAAAGCTACGTTTTTTTTAGTATTCCTCGAATTAGGCTTCCATTTCAAAGTTTGTTTTCTCATATTTTCCTCCCCTTTTTCGGTTGCTACTCGTCCTACCACGGTGGTGGCCGTTTTCGGCGAGAAAGCCGGCGGTCTTGGCCAAGTATCTCCTATTATTACAGAATAAAGCTTAGGTGAGCTTCTGTCTTTATCCTCATTTTACTCTGCAAGTTGAGAGGGGTGGTTGAGTTAGGTTTCTTGATTTAGATTGGTTACATAAGGTTAAAATGAAATGTGTCAATGTCTTATGTGTTATAATGCATTTCTTGAATGGATTGAAGATTTAATTTGTTTTGAGAAAAACCCCAAAGTTGGTACTTTAGGTACTGTCAATTAATTTATGGTTTATAGGGGTTGTAATTCTTTAATTGATATTATTAGTAGAATGGTACATGTATGTTCAGGTCTTGGGTATGCTCTGCATTTTGGGTTTCTCCGTGTGATTCATGTTTCATTATACTTGGCAATGATTATTTTAGTTTGATTAAGATATGAAGTGGTATTTATTTCAATTCTTGTAGTTGTGTTCTTAATTATATGGAATGGTTGATGAAACTAAGTTTGAAACTTGTCGTGTTTGGTTGGTCATGTTGTTCTTTGCTTTACCTTGAAAGTTCGTGTCGCTGAATATAAAAATTGAATGTGAAATGAAATTTCTTCTCTTTCCCTTTTTGCCTTGGTTGATAAAAAAAATGCCTTGCCTTTGTTTGTGTGATCCTTTTTGTGTTTTAGACTATTTGAATATTCTGCGTAGAATAAGGAATTGGTAAATGCTCTACATAAGGAAAGAGGTGTACTGAAAGTTCGGCTGAAAAGTTATTAAATTGTGTTGTCGTTGGATTGTTCTTCATGTAAGTTGGTTTGGGAATTTTGTTTGTTTATGCACCTACTGAATTGATGTTAAGATCTTTTTGTTTCTTTGGCGGAGAATGTTAATGTCTTGAAGTATTGAATTGAATTTCATGTTGTAATGTATGTGGCTATAATGTCTACTAAGAAGTGAGGGATTGATCGATGTGTATATGCCTTGATTTGGGTTGTTAGAACTTATTGTTTGAACTGAATGTTATAAATTCTTATTTGAGATAGGAGTTCGAAAATTTGAAATGAATTAGGAATTTTATGGTTTCATGGAACTTATTTATACTTGACTATAGTTCTAATACTATGAGTCCTTAAATTGTCTTGGAACAAATATTTCACAATTCAAGTTTGGAAAATTTTAGAGTTGGTCTTTATTTTGAGATGTATGTTTGTAATGGTGGTGTCATACTTTCTAGGAGCTTAAGAATGATGATTTATGATTTCTAAAATTTGAGTTCCTTAAATATTGAACTAATTCAATTTTTGGGACAACAAAGTTTAAGAAATTTAAGGATTTTCTCTCGATTTTCGGAATCTACTTGGCAAGAATAAGTTAATGCTTCCGAAAAGTTTCAATGATGGATGTTTTTGTGTATATGAGTTCTATATCTTGCTCTTTCTTGCTAGTATGGACTGAAATGGATTGTGGCTGCTATATGTTTGCATGTATGTTCTTTGTTTCTCAAATAATCAAATGGCAAAAAGAGTTAAATGATTGGAATTGATGTTCAGGATTTGGAATGAGGGTGCTTCCTTTATTTGAGCCTTTTTCTGCTTGGTTTATGTTGGATTGGTGTGCATGATTGTAGTAATGTTAAGTATTCATATTCTTGGTCTGTTATTCATGTGTTTGGTTAATGTGTATGTGGCTGATTGTAATTGGAGTATTTAATTGCTTGACTTGGTTTCTTTTGAGTAAATAGTATGACTGATATTGATAAAGAGGAAGTGATTGAAATAGTCTTACTTACTTTTGAGATTATATACAAATGTTTAATTGTAATGGTTTGTTTATATGTTTGGTGTGGTTCATTAAGATAAAATATATATATGGGGAAGATTGGGTAGTAATACGAATGAGAGAGAGACGTTAGTTAATCTATAACTTAGAATGATTCTCAACTTCCTATTATTGCATGGTGTAATAATAGGAAAGGATGCGATATACATAGAGTTCTCAAGGCATGGTAAAGAAAAGGAAGAGCAATAGCGAGCTAAGGGCGACAGGTAATCACTCTTAACCTTACTATAACATTGAGGGTGACGTTAGTTGGGATTTTCAAAATCCTTTTCACCCTCTATATGTATATATTATCTTTGAGAACTTATTTTTATATAAAACAGGCTATCGGGTGCCTTTCAAACGCGATTATTTTCGTATAAAAGAGTTTGACACATTATATATATATTGTTATCCTGCTTGGTGGTTGTTATTGATCTGGAATGGTGTGAAGGATTTATATAGGCATAGTGTTTAAATAGTGGTTTGAGAGTTTATGAGTATAGAAAAGTGAATTAAACGTTGAGTTTGAAATTGTGGAGAGTTAAGGTTGTGAGGACTATGATATGTTCAAATGGAGATATTGAAAGGAATTGTGAGTATGCATGGCATTGGTATTAAGCTTGAGATATTGAATGAGATTGAGATGTTGAAAGGATTTGTGAGCTTTGCATGACACTGAAATATATGTACCATCGCGCGATGATAACTGTCGATAGGCCAATCGACAGTTATTTGTACTGATGATCCTTTTCGGATTGATTGGATCGGGGATCATAGGTCAACTTATTGAGAGAAGTGACCTACGGTTGTTAAGGCATTTTAGAGCCCAACCGCCCCTACGGTTGTTAAGGCATTTGAGAGCCCAACCGTTCCCATTCTGCAATGGAAACAGAATTGGGGTTCCCTCTCTGGGGATTGCCAGAGAGGGAAATTTGCCCCCTTGTAAAGTCCCACATCGGCTGGGAGGAGAACGAAATGTGCTATATATAGGCCTGGATACCTCCCCCTCTTGACGCGTTTTAAAACCGTGAGGGGTGAGGATTCCCCAAAGCGGACAATTTCGAGAGCGAGGCGCTGGGATGTTACAGATGGTATCAGAGCCAGGCTCGGGTCGATGTGCCAGCGAGGGCGCTGGGCCCCAAGGGGGTGGATTGTAAAGTCCCACATCGGCTGGGAGGAGAACGGAAGGTGCTATATATAGGCCTGGATACCTCCCCCTCTTGACGCGTTTTAAAACCGTGAGGGGTGAGGATTCCCCAAAGCGGACAATTTCGAGAGCGAGGCGCTGGGATGTTACACCCCTCATCCTAGAGAGGGGCACAGTGTCAAATCATATAGAGAAGATTAGATGCTTGAATGCCCCGTGATGGCACAATGCATCTATAGGTGAGTGTGAGAGTTATGGTAGCATCATTAGATTGGAGATTGGGAGATGATATTTAGTTAATGTGGAATTGATGGAGGGATTTGAGTGATGAATGGAAGAAGATTTGACATGGATATATATATATATTACTGGTTTTAAAATGAGGTACCCTTTAGACGCCCTCGCTACCGCACATCTCACTGTTATAGTGAGTTAAGTGGTGATTACTGGGACAAATTGTCTCATCCCACGATTACTGACATTTTTGCAGGTATTCATGCACAGGCGCGAGCATCAGGAAAGGGAATTAGGTAGTAGAAGTTATATAGTTTATTTGAAATTGTATATTGCCAATTTGTATAGGTCTGCATTCGTTTCCGCATGTATATATCTATTTATTGTTTAATATCAACTAGTTTTGTTTATTAACCATGTTAGACAAATCCTTTCTAACATGGTTAGCAATAAATTATCCATGATAGCAGCTGTGTTGTACTAGTTCATTCTTTTCTATCATGGATAATATTTTAATCATTAGGATATTCTTTTTCTAACTATGATAGAGATATTGATATTATCGAAATTCCTTTTTCTATCATAGTTAGTAAAAATATTATTGAACTAAAAGAGATGTCACAGGTTAATTAGGGAATTAGTAACAATATGTTACACAATGTATGCTATAAGTGTGGGGAGTGTATTATGGTGCTTAAAAGTGGTTTAATTCAAAGCTTTCACACTTGATTTTTGGACTTCTTAGGCATGATTGTGTAGGATGTTTAACTTGATCATGGCTCTTGAAAACAAATGAAATTGTCCTCTAGTGTGTAAGTAGAATTTTTGGAATGATTACTTAGGGCATTGCATGGGGCACTTTTAAGGTATAAAGAGAATGTTAGTTTCTCACTTAACTTTTCTTAGGGAGGAAGTGACTAATTAGAGTAAGCCATTAAAGTGAAGCTCATCAGCCTATATGTTGATCAATTTTCTATAAATGTACATTTAGTTAATCACAAAATGATGTGCAATTTACCAATTAAGTCATTAATTAAATTCCAAGATTGCACAATTTACCAACCGAATTGAGAAGGCCAATAGTTTACTTGACCTCCTAGAACTTGTCCTATCTCTTGTTCAAGATCACAATGCATGACATAATTGGAAAGGAAAGGGGCATTTTATTCTAATCCCTTATGACCCAAACACTAAGCCAACCAAATATTATCCTTTGATTTAACCTCTTTGGGCCATTCACTTTTCTTTGATATCACCTTGACCAATGTGTGAATAAGTGATTATAGCATATGCTTGCATTTATATTAGTGTGGTATTGTTGTATCTTGTGAAAAGCATGCTATATGGTGAGAAATAAAAGATGGCCGAGAGCCATATTGGATAGAAAAGAAAAGAGAGATGGCCAAAGGCCAAAAAAAGCAAAAAAAAAATAAGGCCGAAGGCCTAAAAAGAAGAAAAAAAAATGAAAGCACAAAGTGCTTGAGTATGCCAAAGGCATAAGAGTGAAAAGAAAAATGAGGGAAGCACAAAGTGCTTAAAAAAAGAAAGAAAGAGAGAGAGATGTAGCATGCTTTATTAGAATTAAACTCATTGTATTGCATGCATATGTGGTGATTACTTGTTCATATCATTGGTCATTGACTACTAACCATCATTCACCATTCATGATTAGTCTTCCATCCAAACCGCAAAGTCCCCTAGATTTGATTGTGCCATGCATAATAATGGGTGGAAAACTAAGAGCTACTACAAGCCTATGGTGAGGTTAAGTGCATTGAGTCAAAGAGTGATCACAATGTAACATCCTGAAAATTTAATACAGGATCAAGGAGTGTTTTGGGAAATAATAAATGGAGAAATTGGGAATTTTGGAATTTTTAGGAATTTTTGGTGATTTTTGAGGACATTTTGAAAATTTTGAGTAATAAATGTGCATATAATTAATTAAGAAATTGAAGAGTTTGAAGTATGAGGGAATAGTAAAACCCAAAATATTTTGAAGGTTAAGTAGATTAAAGACTAGTTTAAGTGGTTTTAAAATTAAAAGAGTACACTATGGCAAGTTTGGGCTACAAATTATCATATACCACCCTTATTTCACTAAACCAAATGCGCCCCTCCTCCATTTTCTTCCTTAAAACATCGGACCCCTCCCTTCATTTTCATTTTTCTCCTCTTCCTCACTTCTCTTCACCGACTCCCTCCTCCCTCTCACCCGAAAACCCTCCCTCCTCCCTTCCATCTTCTTCGTTTCTCCTCCGGCGAGATTCAAGCGGCGGCGGCCGTCCGGCGACAGCGGAGATCTCCGCCACTTCATTCCATCATCCTCATCACCGAAATCCCTTTCTCCTCTATCTTTTTCTTCCACTTCGTCCGTCCCTCTCATTCCTTCCTTGAATCCGGCGAGTCCGATGAGGTTCCGGCGAACAACGGCGGACGATGGCGAGAAGGTAAACTTTGGCCATGTCTTGTACTTCTTGAGTTTGGTTTCTTTTCCATGTGGGTCTCTTATTTTTCTTTGTGTTTTCATCCCCAATCCCTCGTTTCCTTCGTTTTCCGACGAAAATGGGCGGCGGACAGCAGTGAACGGCGGTGTTTGTGAGGTGGGTGTTGCTAAATATTTTGGTTCTTCAAGTTGTCTTCCTTTGCAACTCTGTTTTCCTCACTCTTCCTTTCCTTTTTGGTTTCCTTTTTCGGCCTACACTTTTGAGAGGCTGTTTTCCAGCGAGGGCATGACTTTCCGGCGGTGGTTCCAAAGGGGCAAGATCAGATTTGGTTCTTGGGTGAGTTTCTCATTCGATTTCTATTGCACTTTTCTGATTTTTTGGGCCGTTTGAGAGGGGAATCCGAAATGATGTCTAGGTTTTTCTGGTTTATAAGTGGTTTAAAGAACAACTTTAGCTTTGATTTAAGGTAAACTAAGTGAGGATTTTGATTGTTGATTAAGGTTGGTGAAGTTGTGTTAAACCCTTTAAGTTTGGGGATGTGGAAATCTTTGCAAATTGAAGCTATGATGGTGTGATTGCTGATTTTTTTTTTGTTGAAATAAATGCTGTAAATTCTAATACCTGGCTGAATGGGATAAGTGTTATTTCTCTGATAGGTTGGTCATTATTTTTTTTTAATTCTGCTGGATGTAATTGGACTTAGTGAAGTGCTAATAAATAAGGAAAATGATTGTTCATCTTTGTTTTGGCCATGTCTCTTACTTTTTGTAAGGGTGATTTTGCTGCAACCATATAATGGTAAATGAATAAATAGGATTTGTTTAGGTTGTTTGTGTTCTTGTCAGTTAGTGAGCGAATGATGGGAATAATATATATATATATACATAGCTTTTGGAAGAATGAAGATGTGAATGGTACCTTGTGATTTTAATCAGGATTCTGTGATTAGATTGTTGTGATAGGATTTTTGTTTTGACCGAATGTGAAAGATGAATAGTTCAATATCTTTCATTTATTATGTCAAATAAAGTGTACAGTTAAGTAAATTAAGAAATTGAAATTGCTACAATCAATATACTATAAAGTCTTAACTATTGGAAGTCATAATTTATTGATTGATTGATGATGTGAAATTGTGGAATTGGTAGTACTGTGTTGGATAGGTTTGCTTTGGTTCTTTATAGATTTGAGTTTTGTATGGTTGAATGTGGGTTTCAAAATGTTGTGTTTATTCTTTTATTTATTGCTGAATTGAAGAGGACTATTTATTGGTCATTACATGTTCTGTTATGCTTGAAATTGGAAACCTGATTTTTGTTTTCTACCTTCCATGTTGCTGCCCGATTAAACCTTGTATTGGTGTTAATATAAGGTAATTAAAAGCATTAGGTGGAAGGTATAATTATCTTGGAAAGATGTGAATATGAATGAAGAAACTATAGGCATGAGATATTAATCTAAGGGTGATTATATAAGTTGCATAATGATTAATAAAGCTGGTTGTATTGATGAATGAGCATGTTTTGGTTGAATTACATTGTTTTATCGCTAACAGTGTTTTGCTTGGCTTTATCTTGTGACTTAAATTATGAGAAAGAGAAGATAGTTTAATGACTATGAATTTAGAATGGATATATGTTGTTGCATGTGATTGAGGTGGTTTTAATTAATTTTTTGGGTTCATATACAAAGAAATGCTTAATTGTAATGGTGTGTTTATGCTTCATGTGTTTCATTAGGATATGATATATATATGGGGAAAATTGGGTAGTCATATAAGAACGAGAGAGACGTTGAAGTACAATAAAGTAGAAATGATATTAATTTATCATTTTCTCTATATTCTTACTTAGGAGAGGATGCAAGTAGGCTCACGTGGCATCAATAAGGAAAGGTTGAGAAATCGCGTATATTGCTAAAGGGCGACAGGTAATCACACTTAACCTTACTATAACATTGAGGGTGATGTTAGCTAGGATTTGCAAAATCCTTTCTCACCATCTATATATATATTATCTTTGAAAAGCTATTTTTATACGAAATAGGCTATCGGGTGCCTTTTAAACGCGAATATTTTCGTATAAAGAAATTTGACTCATTATATATATATTATGCTGATTATGCTGATTGGTGGTGGTTACTGACCTTGAATGGTGTGAATGAGTATAGGTTTAGTGTTCAGATACTGGTGAGAGAGATTTGTATAGTATATTGTCAGGGACAGTGATAGTTAGGTTGATGGAAGGAGTGGAATTGTTGTGATGGAGATATTGGATGAAATTGAGAAATTGATGGAAATTGTGATTGAGATATTGAATATTGTGGAAGTGATAATGATAGATTATTGTGAGCATTGCATGACACTGATTTTTATATGTACCATCGCGCGATGATAACTGTCGATAGGCCATCGACAGTTATTTGTACGGATCCTTTTCGGATTGATTGGATCGGGGTCATAGGTCAACTTATTGAGAGAAGTGACCTACGGTTGAGGCATTTTAGAGCCCAACCGCCCCTACGGTTGTTAAGGCATTTGAGAGCCCAACCGTTCCCATTCTGCAATGGAAAACAGAATTGGGGTTCCCTCTCTGGGGTTTGCCAGAGAGGGAAATTTGCCCCCTCATTGTGGAGAGGGGCACAGTGTCAAATCATATAGTGAAGTTGGATGCTGGGCCTCCAGGATGGCACGATGCATCCTTAGGTGAGTGTGAGCGTTGGTGTAGTAGTACTGATGGATTGGAGATGGAGATGTTGACATTATTGTTTGGAAAGTGATAGAGAAATGTGAATGATTTATGGATAGAGAGAATGTAAAATATATATATATTATTGATTTTAAAACTGTGGTACCCTTTAGACGCCCTCGCTACCGCACATCTCACTGTTATAGTGAGTTAAGCGGTGATTACTGGGACAAATTGTCTCATCCCACGATTACTGACATTTTTGCAGGTATTCATGCACAGGCGCGGGCATTAGGAAAGGGAATTAGGTATTAGAAGCTATATAGACTATTTTGAATTGTATATTGCCAATTTGTATAGGCCTGCATTCGTTTCCGCATGTATATATATTTATTTATTATTTAATATCAACTAGTTTTGTTTATTAACCATGTTAGACAAATCCTTTCTAACATGGTTAGCTTTTAATTATCCATGATAGCAGCTGTATTGTATTAGTTTATTCTTTTCTATCATGGATAATATTTTAATCATTAGGATATTCTTTTCCTAACTATGATAGAGATATTGATATAATGGAAATTCCTTTTCCTATCATAGTCAGTAAAGATATTATTGAACTTAAAGAGATGTCACAGATTAATTAGGGAATTAGTAACAGAGTGTTACAACTGGTTATCAGTATTTGGTATACGATAACCTAGGACTGTGCTGCATTGCATATAGATTGGCAATATACATATGATAGATTCCCTTCCTTCTGTGCATGATACTCTGCCTTTTGAGAGGATTATCACTCATCCCGTGGTGGGGAGAGAATGATAAGAGCAATTGAATAGGTAGTGTGGAGAGATTGAGAAGTATATAGTAAGAATAACGATATAAATAAATGAAAACTCTGATAAGAATTTAGGAAGAATAACGAAATAAGGATGATTCTATGGGGTCTCGAGTATAGTTATGTGCTAGCCATAACCATAGTCGAGGCATCATGAGATACCTTATTGGGTTAAGGGATTAATAAAATTTTAAAATAACAATTAATGAGGAATACTGAAAGTAATGGATGCACAAGAGGGGGGGTGAATTGTGCTATAAAAATAAAAGCTCAAATAAAACAACACAAGCATTTATACTGGTTCGGTCTTCCTGACCTACGTCCAGTTCTCAACCACCCAGGCCGAGTTCCACTATCCCCAGGTTTTACAACGGGTGCACCTGGAACCTTTACAACCGCAAGTTTTGAACGGGATCACTTGCAACCTTACAAGCACAAGTTTTACTCAGGCTCACTTGCAACCTTCCTAACTAGCTCCCCCTTACTTCCAGCAAGGGTTCTACCTTTACAAATAAAGGATTTTTCTAACTAAGTTCTCTTTAAGAACAGATAGTGTTACACACTTAAGTACAATCAATGCTCTTATAACACGAAGAGACTTAACTACAAAGAGTACAAGATATGTAGATGAAAAGGTCACTCAATGAGTTAAATGCTCTTTACTTTTCTGGGCAGCTTTGAATGCTTGAAGATGTTCTTAGTTTCTCGCTCTAACTTCTCTCAAGGATATTCAAAGATGATTGTTTACTTCATAAATGAAGTTTGAGCTCCTTTTATATAGTCTTCAAGCAATCTGACTCTTGGTAGGTGGGAGAGCCGTTTGAATATGGCCGTTTAACCCATGTTACCGTTTGCCCAATAAATGCTTCATCAATGCTTAGCAGGGTTGACTTGCTTTATCTCTGAAAAGTAGTCCTGACACCTCTGCTCTGACAAAAGCATTCTGACACTGCAACTTCTGACATTCTGATTGCTTGAGGAAGCAGATTCTCATCCGGAAGCAATTCTACTGAGTGTGCTGCACTGAGTGTTAGTCTAACAGTATAAACATATAGTCACATGCAGTGAGAGTGTTCTTAGTCTAAGAGGTCTTCCTTGTATCCGGAAGCACTTCTACATCCGGAAGTAAATCCACTGGATGAAGGATTTTGTTCACTATTGCTCACTCTCGCTCAGTGTTCATTCAATCCAACAGCCAGCGCTAGTCACTAAGCTATCGGAAGCACTTCTACTGGACGTTGCTCATTTTCACTGACGCTTAGGGTTATCTAATCCAACAGCCAGCGCCAGTCTAAGTCTAACAGGAAGCAAATTCACTTCCGCTTGAATCTTAACTTAGTCTTAGGATTTTGTATATCTAGTGCTCATGGACTAAGTTAATTCCTAAGTGAATTTCTTGCTGCCGCTGGGGATGAGACATTCATCCGCGAGCGCTAGTCCTAGTCTATCCGGAAGTAAGCCCACATCCGGTTGCTCTTTTACTTAGGATTCTATGTTCACCTATTGCTTTCTAAGTTCTTTCATATTTTAGTCTTCATCAAAACTTAAGATTCTAACAAATACAATGTGAAATAATAATTCTTAACCTTGATTCTTGCTTGTTTATTTATGTGTTAAACTGTTTGATTTATTGATGATTTGACTTGTGTTGCTTGATTCTTTGCAATTGAAATAAAATTTTTTCGAAACTGTATGTTTATACGCTTTATCATTAGTCTTAGTTGATTGTATTGTGGAATCTGGGTTGTCCTCCCTTCTTTGGTTGGGGCTGATCTTGGTGTTGATCCAAGAATGTGACAAAAGCTTATGTTTTGAGGATACTAAGGCAATTAGCCAAACTAATTTGTGGCTTAGTGAATGGGAAATAGGGTGCTGAAATTTCTGAAGTTTGGTACATTATATAATAGAATATGTATATGTTGCTGTTGGTTGATGATGTGAAAATATAATAGTGTATGTTTTAACATTTGTATGTTAATTTAAAGATGTTTGTTTCTATTTTTGTTTGGCTGAATTAACTGTTTAATGTGGTGGAAGCTTATTTATGTTGTAGTATAGAAATTGTTAGTTTGAGTGAATTTTTGTTGGTTGATAGCAAAGATAATAATATTTGTCAAGGTAATCAAAGTTGTTAAAAGCTGATTTTGCTCATATGTTTGTCTTAAGAATGAATCAAACTAGATTTTGCGAATTTATTAGTGGAGCTTTCTGTTTATCATCATATCCTTTGATTTAAATGTAAAACAAAGTGGAATGCGGTGTGATATAAAGTAAGTTATAGGTTGAAAATTAGTTATGGATTGGTAGGCATGATTCGGATATGCATTGAAGACTTGATTAGGCATTTATTAAAATTGAGTGTATCCTATTGTTGTGTGTTTAAAGGTAAGTGTTCTTCATTATAAATTGTTAATTATTATGTGATTAAAAAGTTCAATTTGTGAATTGTCCATGAAATAGTAATGATGATTAGTGGTGAATACATAGATATATATATATGAATTATTATTGAGTTCGGTTGTGAATGCTGACTCTGGTTGTTTGAGACCTAAATTGATTCTTGAGTTAGAGGGTTTGGATGTGTATGCATAATGATGGTTGAGGAAAATGTTGGTGATCAATATGTTTATGTGATTGACATTAGATTGATTGTTTGTGTGATGATTTTTGAGTGTATTGATGAAGTTGATTTCTTTTTTCTCTGGTTCTAGTTGTGCTGCGTTACAATAATAGGAGATGATCTTGGTGAAAGTATGGATAATAATGTGATTAATGTTATGAAAGAAGAGGTATTGTAAACTGATTGGGTGCTTCAAATTGTTATTGAAGCATGTTAAAGAAAAGTGTCATGTTTAGAAATTAAGTTGATTAATGGTGAGAAATTAAGAATTATTGGAAAGAACTTGTTAGATATAATTGATAGGGTAAGTGAATATTTATATCTTTAATAGGTAAAGTAAGGGGCGTTAAATAGAAGTTGTAATTAATTATTTGGAACTTAGTCGAAGTTGGGTTCAAAACTTAGAAATTGTTTATAAAGGAGGAATTGGAGGATGTATCAATTAGAATGTGGAATAACTAGAGTCAAACATTAAGGATTCATAATTTGAAGATTTTAGGAATTTAGGGAATTATGGGAAGTCACGATTGTTGAGCTTGTATTGATAGAAATAGAGATTATGGAGGGAAGTTTTGACTTTAAGGATGAAAACACTAGATATTAGCTATGTACCAATTAGTGACTAGAAATATGACTTGAAGAGTGGAATTTAGGAATTTGTGCTTGAATTAAAGTTAAGGTGATTACTTGAGATTAAACTATAGGGTGATGACTTAGAGTAATATATTGTTAAGGTGAACTATTCTGACTTGATGATATGTTATCATTAGGCTTTTAAGGATGAGGGTGAGATGATTAGAAGTAGTGATGAAACTTCAAAGTTGGGCTTATGGCTGAGCAAAATGGATAAGGAAACTAGTAGAGTGTAATATGCCAGACTGGAAGTGTAGCGAATGTCTATTTTATTGAAATTCGAGGTAATTAACCACGAATTTAATGTTGAAGTTGACATGGATGAGTGCATGTTAAGTTAGAATCATGAGCTAAAGTTAGAAATGTAATTTTATGGAGTTGTTATCTAACAATTGGAAGTGAGATCTTGGATTATAATTGAAGAAACCACTAGATTCTGAAAAGGATATTGTTGTCAATTATGAAATTGAATTTTAATATAAATAATTTGAGGTTGGGGTGACTACTATAGATTGAATGAGAATAAACGGGGAAGAATGATGTTGAGTGTATTCAGTTGTAGTGAAATTATTAGAGTAAATATGAAGAATTCAAGGTTGATTTGTGTATTTTCTGTGTATTAGGTGTACGTCTAGCGAATTTTGGGGACAAAATTCCTAAAAAGGTGGGGTAAATTGTAACATCTTGAAAATTTAATACAGGATCAAGGAGTGTTTTGGGAAATAATAAATGGAGAAATTGGGAATTTTGGAATTTTTAGGAATTTTTGGTGATTTTTGAGGACATTTTGAAAATTTTGAGTAATAAATGTGTATATAATTAATTAAGAAATTGAAGAGTTTGAAGTATGAGGGAATAGTAAAACCCAAAATATTTTGAAGGTTAAGTAGATTAGAGACTGGTTTAAGTGGTTTTAAAATTAAAAGAGTACACTATGGCAAGTTTGGGCTACAAATTATCATATACCACCCTTATTTCACTAAACCAAATGCGCCACTCCTCCATTTTCTTCCTTAAAACATCGGACCCCTCCCTTCATTTTCATTTTTCTCCTCTTCCTCACTTCTCTTCACCGACTCCCTCCTCCCACTCACCCGAAAACCCTCCCTCCTCCCTTCCATCTTCTTCGTTTCTCCTCCGGCGAGATTCAAGCGGCGGCGGCCGTCCGGCGACAGCGGAGATCTCCGCCACTTCATTCCATCATCCTCATCACCGAAATCCCTTTCTCCTCTATCTTTTTCTTCCACTTCGTCCGTCCCTCTCATTCCTTCCTTGAATCCGGCGAGTCCGATGAGGTTCCGGCGAACAACGGCGGACGATGGCGAGAAGGTAAACTTCGGCCATGTCTTGTACTTCTTGAGTTTGGTTTCTTTTCCATGTGGGTCTCTTATTTTTCTTTGTGTTTTCATCCCCAATCCCTCGTTTCCTTCGTTTTCCGACGAAAATGGGCGGCGGACAGCAGTGAACGGCGGTGTTTGTGAGGTGGGTGTTGCTAAATCTTTTGGTTCTTCAAGTTGTCTTCCTTTGCAACTCTGTTTTCCTCACTCTTCCTTTCCTTTTTGGTTTCCTTTTTCGGCCTACACTTTTGAGAGGCTGTTTTCCAGCGAGGGCATGACTTTCCGGCGGTGGTTCCAAAGGGGCAAGATCAGATTTGGTTCTTGGGTGAGTTTCTCATTCGATTTCTATTGCACTTTTCTGATTTTTTGGGCCGTTTGAGAGGGGAATCCGAAATGATGTCTAGGTTTTTCTGGTTTATAAGTGGTTTAAAGAACAACTTTAGCTTTGATTTAAGGTAAACTAAGTGAGGATTTTGATTGTTGATTAAGGTTGGTGAAGTTGTGTTAAACCCTTTAAGTTTGGGGATGTGGAAATCTTTGCAAATTGAAGCTATGATGGTGTGATTGCTGATTTTTTTTTTGTTGAAATAAATGCTGTAAATTCTAATACCTGGCTGAATGGGATAAGTGTTATTTCTCTGATAGGTTGGTCATTATTTTTTTTAATTCTGCTGGATGTAATTGGACTTAGTGAAGTGCTAATAAATAGGGAAAATGATTGTTCATCTTTGTTTTGGCCATGTCTCTTACTTTTTGTAAGGGTGATTTTGCTGCAACCATATAATGGTAAATGAATAAATAGGATTTGTTTAGGTTGTTTGTGTTCTTGTCAGTTAGTGAGCGAATGATGGGAATAATATATATATATATACATATCTTTTGGAAGAATGAAGATGTGAATGGTACCTTGTGATTTTAATCAGGATTCTGTGATTAGATTGTTGTGATAGGATTTTTGTTTTGACCGAATGTGAAACATGAATAGTTCAATATCTTTCATTTATTATGTCAAATAAAGTGTACAGTTAAGTAAATTAAGAAATTGAAATTGTTACAATCAATATACTATAAAGTCTTAACTATTGGAAGTCATAATTTATTGATTGATTGATGATGTGAAATTGTGGAATTGGTAGTACTGTGTTGGATAGGTTTGCTTTGGTTCTTTATAGATTTGAGTTTTGTATGGTTGAATGTGGGTTTCAAAATGTTGTGTTTATTCTTTTATTTATTGCTGAATTGAAGAGGACTATTTATTGGTCATTACATGTTCTGTTATGCTTGAAATTGGAAACCTGATTTTTGTTTTCTACCTTCCATGTTGCTGCCCGATTAAACCTTGTATTGGTGTTAATATAAGGTAATTAAAAGCATTAGGTGGAAGGTATAATTATCTTGGAAAGATGTGAATATGAATGAAGAAACTATAGGCATGAGATATTAATCTAAGGGTGATTATATAAGTTGCATAATGATTAATAAAGCTGGTTGTATTGATGAATGAGCATGTTTTGGTTGAATTACATTGTTTTATCGCTGACAGTGTTTTGCTTGGCTTTATCTTGTGACTTAAATTATGAGAAAGAGAAGATAGTTTAATGACTATGAATTTAGAATGGATATATGTTGTTGCATGTGATTGAGGTGGTTTTAATTATTTTTTTGGGTTCATATACAAAGAAATGCTTAATTGTAATGGTGTGTTTATGCTTCATGTGTTTCATTAGGATATGATATATATATGGGGAAAATTGGGTAGTCATATAAGAACGAGAGAGACGTTGAAGTACAATAAAGTAGAAATGATATTAATTTATCATTTTCTCTATATTCTTACTTAGGAGAGGATGCAAGTAGGCTCTCGTGGCATCAATAAGGAAAGGTTGAGAAATCGCGTATATTGCTAAAGGGCGACAGGTAATCACACTTAACCTTACTATAACATTGAGGGTGATGTTAGCTAGGATTTGCAAAATCCTTTCTCACCCTCTATATATATATTATCTTTGAAAAGCTATTTTTATACTAAATAGGCTATCGGGTGCCTTTTAAACGCGAATATTTTCGTATAAAGAAATTTGACTCATTATATATATATTATGCTGATTATGCTGATTGGTGGTGGTTACTGACCTTGAATGGTGTGAATGAGTATAGGTTTAGTGTTCAGATACTGGTGAGAGAGATTTGTATAGTATATTGTCAGGGACAGTGATAGTTAGGTTGATGGAAGGAGTGGAATTGTTGTGATGGAGATATTGGATGAAATTGAGAAATTGATGGAAATTGTGATTGAGATATTGAATATTGTGGAAGTGATAATGATAGATTATTGTGAGCATTGCATGACACTGATTTTTATATGTACCATCGCGCGATGATAACTGTCGATAGGCCAATCGACAGTTATTTGTACGGATCCTTTTCGGATTGATTGGATCGGGGTCATAGGTCAACTTATTGAGAGAAGTGACCTACGGTTGAGGCATTTTAGAGCCCAACCGCCCCTACGGTTGTTAAGGCATTTGAGAGCCCAACCGTTCCCATTCTGCAATGGAAAACAGAATTGGGGTTCCCTCTCTGGGGTTTGCCAGAGAGGGAAATTTGCCCCCTCATTGTGGAGAGGGGCACAGTGTCAAATCATATAGTGAAGTTGGATGCTGGGCCTCCAGGATGGCACGATGTATCCTTAGGTGAGTGTGAGCGTTGGTGTAGTAGTACTGATGGATTGGAGATGGAGATGTTGACATTATTGTTTGGAAAGTGATAGAGAAATGTGAATGATTTATGGATAGAGAGAATGTAAAATATATATATATTATTGATTTTAAAACTATGGTACCCTTTAGACGCTCTCGCTACCGCACATCTCACTGTTATAGTGAGTTAAGCGGTGATTACTGGGACAAATTGTCTCATCCCACGATTACTGACATTTTTGCAGGTATTCATGCACAGGCGCGGGCATTAGGAAAGGGAATTAGGTATTAGAAGCTATATAGACTATTTTGAATTGTATATTGCCAATTTGTATAGGCCTGCATTCGTTTCCGCATGTATATATATTTATTTATTATTTAATATCAACTAGTTTTGTTTATTAACCATGTTAGACAAATCCTTTCTAACATGGTTAGCTTTTAATTATCCATGATAGCAGCTGTATTGTATTAGTTTATTCTTTTCTATCATGGATAATATTTTAATCATTAGGATATTCTTTTCCTAACTATGATAGAGATATTGATATAATGGAAATTCCTTTTCCTATCATAGTTAGTAAAGATATTATTGAACTAAAAGAGATGTCACAGATTAATTAGGGAATTAGTAACAGAGTGTTACACACAAGTCCCTAGTTAGGCATTTTTCCTAACTTGAGTGAATGAGTTAAACACTTAATCCGGTGAGGAAAAATCTCTATTAGCACTCCTCTTTAATTCTAGTTACTTGCTAAACTTGCATTCACTTTGTATTCTTAGATTTGGCCCATGTGATGTGTAACACCCCAAAAATTTAAATTGAGATAATAAATGATTAATTCAGGAATTCGAGGTGTCAATAATAAATTCAAAATAGTTATAAATAAATTTGGATAATAAATGCATTTTTAAGAAATTTAATATCTACTTTCCTTAGAAATTAAAGAAAAATGGTTAGATTGAATTTTAGATCGATAATTTTATGTAAAATACACTCATGCTTAAACAACATTATTGTAGAAGAAAATATATGAATTTATATATAGACCTATTTCTGAAACTCATTTTTTGTTTAAGAAACAAAGTGAAAAAAATATAAATAAAATTTATAAAGGTTGACAACACAATAATTTCACAAGGAAACCCTAGTTTTAAACCCTCTCTTCATTCTCATTGTTCACTCTCTCTTTCTCTCAAAAGCCGCCTCTCACCTCCCCAACAACTCTCTCTGAAAGTGAGGATGCACAAGAGGGGGGGGTGAATTATGCTACAAATAAAAACTTATAAACTAAAACTTTAACACAAATTCTTTTATACTGGTTCGGTCTAACTCTTGACCTACGTCCAGTTCTCAATCCCTTGATTGAGTTCCACTAATCGACAGGTTTTACAAACGGGTTCACCTGCAACCTTTACAACCACAAGTTTTCTGGGCTCACTTGCAACCTTTACAACCTAACTAGCTCCCCCTTACAACTTGTAAGGGTTCAACCTTTAAACAAAGGATTTACAACTAAGTTCACTTAATGAACATATTGTGATACTCACTTAAGTACAATAAATGCTCTTAATAAATGAAGAGACTTAAATACAAAGAGTACAAGATGATAACAATCAGAATAACTCTTGAGGTCTCTGAGTATTATGCTTTGAATGCTTGATTGTAGTTCTCTAGCTTTATAAATGATGAGGTTGTTTCTTTTATAGCAGCCTCTAATACTCCAGTTGTTTGAGGGCAATTTGTCCGTTTGAATATGTCCGTTAATCTCATGTTACCGTTGTCCTCATTAATGCTCATTAATGTTTAGCAGGGTTGACTTGCTTTAGCTCAGAAAAGTAACTGACAATTCTGCTCTGACAAAAGCAACTCTGACATCTGAGCACTTGTACGGACTCTGACTCTTGTACTTGCTATCGGATGGATTTTGGCTATCGGAAGTAAGTGCTTCGATCTGCAAGTGTTAGTCCAAGTTTGTGCAATGCAAAAAGTGTCCATTATCGGATGCACTTTTGCTATCGGAAGTAAGAGCTAAGTTCTGCACACAATTGTTAGTCCCACAGAGTAATATATAATCAAGTGCAATGGGAAGCATTTTCGCCATGGGAAGCTATCCTACTTAGACTAGGATCAGGCTTAGGGTTAGATTCACTTGTGCTGGGTGATGCCTACTTGCTTCCGGAAGTCTAACTATGTGGAAATAGAGGTTCTTGCTTTCGCAAGCGTTTTTGCTATGGGAAGCTCTTTACTTAGACTTTGTGAACTAGGTTCAGACTTAGTGTTCAAATGACTTCCGCTATCGGATGTATACTACATCCGCAAGCGCTAGTGACGTTGTTATTGCTCTAAGTCATCCGATTGTATTTTAACTTAGGATTTCTAACTTAATTCAATTCTTCCTAATTCCTTCCTAAGTGTTCATTATGATCTTACATATTTTAGTCTTCATCAAAACTTAAGATTCTAACACTCTCTACCTCTTCTTTGACTTCAACAGCTTTAGACGGTAGTGCACGGCGGCGCCGACCATTGAGAACATATAGATCAAATTCCCCTCTTTCCACTCCCTCTCACCGAGCCCTCTCTTAAACTCTCTCTTCATCAAGCCCAACCTGCCTCTCTTCATTTCACTTTCTTTTACTTCGTCTTCAGTAACGTCGGTCGGTGACAAGGAGGAGAACGGAGTCGGACTTATGCAATGGCCAAAGTGACTTAGGGTAATCTTCGTAACTCATTCCTTCCCTCTGATTCTTGTGATTTGGGCGATCATGAGATGGGGTCCGATTGGGTTTTTAGTTTTTGAGGTTCAGGAACTGAGCAAATAAAAATTAAGCTTCAATTCAAATTTTAGGAGAGGATTTCAGTATTTGATTTGGTTTTGTTGAGATGATACAAAAGCCCTGATTGTGGGTGTTTAAATCTGATGGGTTTCCATTAATTCTAGAGTTAAAAGTTTCTAATTAACTTATGTAAGAATGTAATGAAATTGATTGATTTCACTGCATGATTAATTTGGTAAGTTTGAGTCAAATTTCAATTTTGATATTATTTTCTTTCCTCTTGCTATTATTGCTGTGAACGCATAGGCATGAAATAGATAAGTTAGGTTGCGTTAAAGATGGATTGTAGTTGACCACGAACGTGCATGTCAATTTTGAGTGGTATTTGTTTATTGAATTTGATTATTTTCTATGTTTTGACTTATTTGTTTCTTTATATGAATTGGAAAACCAATTTGGGGAAAGTGACATTATTCCAATTTAATGGTTGAAAGTTCTGTTTTTAACTGAATTATATGCCTCCTTGTATTTTGTTTGGTCTAACTATGAGGGAGTATCTGTATGAACTTGTTGTATGTTGAATTGGTAATGGTATTATGAATACTGAATTTTTGAGTTTATGAAGGGTTTTGGGATTTTTTTAGGCTATTCCTCGTATTTACCTTTTTTTTAGAATGGGGTTAAGGAATTATTAATGATTAATGTCTCTATGTTTTGATTTTGGGGTGATGCTTCATTCATGACTTTGAGTGATGGTGTTTCACTTTCTCTGGCTATATTGATTTTATTCGATTGGGTGCTATGGTCACTAATGGTAATCTTGAATTGGTTTATGTTCATTATAATGGAATAAATGATAATAAGTGAATATATATGTGGCTGATTTCAAAGTGAGGTAATTTATATATTAACTTGGTTTCTTGTGATTAAATTGTATGAATGATATTGATGAGAGGAGTAGATCTTTTGTGATTGCAAAAGTTGATTATTGATTATTTAGCTAGTGATTTTGGATGATTGAAAGATTAGATGGTATATAGTTGTTAATGAATTTCTGTATGTTTGTAAATCTTTGTTTCATAAATAGAAAAGTCAAATTGATTATTGGAATAGTGCAAATGAAAAGGGATTGGGTAGTATTGTGTTAGAATCTTAAGTTTTGATGAAGACTAAAATATGAAAGAACTTAGAAAGCAATAGGTGAACATAGAATCCTAAGTAAAAGTACAACCGGATGTGGACTTACTTCCGGATAGATTAGGTCTAGCGCTCGCCGATAAATGTCTCATCCCCCAGCGGCAGCAAGAAATTCACTTAGGAATTAACTTAGTCCATGAGCACTAGATATACAAAATCCTAAGACTAAGTTAAGATTCAACCGGAAGTGAATTTGCTTCCTGTTAGACTTAGACTGGCGCTGGCTGTTGGAATAGATATCCCTAAGCGTCAGTGAAAATGAGCAACGTCCAGTAGAAGTGCTTCCGATAGCTTAGTGACTAGCGCTGGCTGTTGGATTGAATAGACACTGAGCGAGAGTGAGTAATAGTGAACAAAATCCTTCATCCAGTGGATTCACTTCCGGATGTAGAAGTGCTTCCTGATGCAAGGAAGACCTCTTAGACTGAGAACACTCCCACTGCATGTGACTATATGTTTATACTGTTAGACTAACACTCAGTGCAGCACACTCAGTAGAATTGCTTCCGGATGAGAATCTGCTTCCGCAAGCAATCAGAATGTCAGAAGTTGCAGTGTCAGAATGCTTTTGTCAGAGCAGAGGTGTTAGGACTACTTTTCAGAGATAAAGCAAGTCAACCCTGCTATGCATTGATGAAGCATTAATTGGGCAAACGGTAACATGGGAAAAACGGCCATATTCAAACGGCTATCCCACCTACCAAGAGTCAGAATGTTTGAAGAATATATAAAGGAGCTCAACCTCATTTATGAAGAATAATCATCTTTGAATACTCTTGAAAGAAGTTAGAGCGAGAAACTAAGAACATCTTCAAGCATTCAAAGCTGCCCAGAAAAGTAAAGAGCATTTAACACATCGAGTGATCATTCTCATCTACATATTCTGTACTCTTTGTTGTTAAGTCTCTTTCTGTTATAAGAGCATTGATTGTACTTAAGTGTGTAACACTATCTGTTCTTTAAGAGAACTTAGTTAGAAAAATCCTTTAGTTGTAAAGGTTGAACCCTTGCTAGGTGTAAGGGGGAGCTAGTAGAAAGGTTACAAGTGAGCCTTGTGTAAAACTTGTAGTTGTAAGGTTGCAAGTGATCCCGTCCAAAACTTGTGGTTGTAAGGTTTCAGGTGAACCCGTTTTAAAACCTGAGATAGTGGAACTCGGCCTGGGTGGTTGAGAACTGGACGTAGGTCAGGAAGACCGAACCAGTATAAATCTTGTGTTGGCTTTATTTGAGCATTTATTTTTGTAGCACAATTCACCCCCCCCCTCTTGTGCATCCATTACTTTCATTTGGTATCAGAGCGGGTCTTTCTCACTAGATTCCAACGAGTCCAGAAAGCAAAGATCTTGTAATGGATACTGACTACTCTTTACCAGACGTCTCTATTCAGCCCAACAAGCCTCCAGGCTTTGATGGGTACAACTATCCATTCTGGAAGTTTAGAATGGAGACTTATATCAAGTCAAGTGACATTAGACTCTGGGATGTAATCGAAAGTGGGGATCACACTCCCTTAGATGATGATGGCTTTGCCAAGGCGAGAAGCAGTTACACCCCTCAGGACTATGCCCTAGTCCAGCTAAACTATAGGGCCATGCACTACATTCAGTGTGCTCTCAGTCCCAAGGAGTTCCACAGGATCAGTCACCACAAAAATGCTAAAGATATGTGGGAGGCTCTTGAGGCTGCCCATTCTGGAACCAGGGGAGTGAAAGCAAGACGTGTTGAGATGTTAGTGGAAGAATTCCACAAGTTCGCCATGCTTAGCCCCACTGAGCCTATCAGAGAACTAGAGCTCAGATTCACTCATCTCATCAACAATTTGGCCTCGCTGGGTAAGGACATTCCTGAAAGGGAGCAAGTGAGCAAGATTCTAAAGATCTTGAAAGGTGACTGGATCACCAAAGTGACTATCTTACAGGAAGTCCAGGGTGAATCAACTAGTTCCATCACTGCTTTATTTGGCTCCCTGGCTGAATATGAACCTACACTGCTAGCTCAGAGAGCTCCTCTAGCCTCATCTAAGGCCAAAAATCTTGCCCTTATTGCTCCCAACAAGGAGACTGAAGATGATGATGAGGATGATGAGGAGGAAATGGATGATGAGGAGATGGCTATGATGGTGAAGAAGTTCAGAAAGTTCTTCAGAAAGAAAGGAGGCTTTCAAAAGGGTGACTCCAGCCAAAGGAGGGGTTACAAGAAGGAAAAGGCTCCTGTGTGCTTTGAATGTAAGAAGTCTGGCCACTTCAAGGCTGAGTGTCCCAGCCTGCAGAAGTCAAAAGGCAAAGACAGAAGGAAGGCCTTTGTATCTTCTATCTGGGTGAATAGCTCGGATGATGAAGCAAGTGATGAGGAAGAGGTAGCCAACCTCTGCCTTGTAGCCAGAGAAGATGATGAGGAAGCATCTTCAGAACTTGACCTCACCCACGAAGACAATGAGGTAACTTTCTCTGAACTGCAAGAGGCTTACAATGAGGTTCATGAAGAATTCTCTAGATTGTGTAAAGCCTATAAAGTGTTGAAAACCAAAAAGGAATCACTTGAGTCCAAGGTGGACTCACTGAGTGAAGAGCTAGTGGAAGCTAGAAAGCTTCCGGTAGTGGATGGCCAGGGTTCTCCCCAAACAGAACCCAATGCCTCAACACTTGAGAGCTGCCCCAATTGCAGCAAAATCTCAGCTGAGAAAGACAAGCTGCAAAATGCCCTGCAGAAGTTTACAAATGGCTCAGAAATGTTAAATATAATTTTAATGAATCAAAGGGCATATAGGGATAGAACTGGCTTAGGATATACTCCTAGAGGGAAGAAGTGGGTGGAACCAAAAGTAAAGCCCTACTTAAAGTTTTTCCATAAAGCCACTAGTCATAGCTCCTCACCCTTCAGCTTCTGCAACTATTGCAACAGGAAGGGACACTCCACGTCCACCTGTAATGCTAAGAAGCATGGAGCAAGTAGCTCCTACAAATGGGTCCCTAAAGGAACCAAGACAACAAAGGATCCTCCACCTGCAAAGGAAACTAAGAGAGGACAAGGATCTCGAGCTTGGAATCATTCCAAAGGGAAAAACCAAGAGTCCAGAGCCAGCACTAGGCCAAAGATTCTGAATAATCACAAGCCCAAGGTCAAGGATGACTCTAGACCAAGGGCATTGAAAACTAATGATCGAGGACCCAAGAAAGATTGGGTACCTAAGTTCACTTGATTTTTCCAGGTGTGTCTCAAAGCATCCAAGAACAAGAAATGGTATATTGACAGCGGATGCTCGAGACATATGACTGGAGACAGAGACAAGTTCAAATCTCTGGTGATCAAAGATGGAGCCACAGTAACCTTTGGAGGAAATCAAAGTGGAAAGGTCACTGGAGTTGGAGAGGTCGGACCAATAAAAGATGTCTACCTAGTGGACGGTCTCTGTCACAACCTGCTAAGCGTCAGCCAGAGCACAGACAAAGGAAATTGGGTAATTTTTGATTCACATGAGTGCATAATAGTTGATAAGCAGGATCTAAATTTAGATAAGGCCAACTTAAAATGCAAACTTAAGGCAAATAGAAATGGAAACCTATATACTTTAGACTTGTGCCAACAACTAGAAGAAAAATGTTTAATATCTAGTGATGAGAATAGTTGGCTTTGGCATAAGAGACTAGCTCATGTTAATTTTACTCAACTCGACATGCTAATTAAAAAGGAGCTAGCTATAGGTATTCCATCGTTTAAAGTAAAGCATGATTTTATCTGTGAATCCTGCCAAAGAGGAAAGCAAACAAAGTCCTCGTTCAAAACCAAGAAGAGAGTCTCCACCAGCAGGCCCTTGGAACTAATCCACATGGATTTGGTTGGGCCAGCAAGAGTGAAGAGCTTGGGTGGAAACCTATATGCTCTAGTGGTGGTGGATGACTATTCAAGGTTCACCTGGACTATGTTTCTTGCCTCTAAGCAAGATACTTTTGATGCCTTTGTTGTCCTGGCCAAGAAAGTGCAGAATGAGAGAGAGCTCAAAATCACAGCCATAAGGACAGACCATGGAGGAGAATTTGAGAACCATAGCTTCTCAGAGCTATGTGAACAAAATGGCATAGAACACAACTTCTCAGCTCCTAGGACCCCTCAACAGAACCGAGTTGTCGAGAGAAAGAACAGGGTTCTAACAGAGATGGCTAGAAGCATGCTCAATGAGAAAGTGGTTTCTCAAGTGTTCTGGGCGGACGCTATGAGCACTGCTTGCTATATCTCTAACAGAGCCTATGTTCGAAAAGGCTTGGACAAGACTCCATACGAGCTGTATAAAGGGAGGAAGCCCAACATCAGCCACCTCAGAATCTTTGGATCAAAATGCTATGTGCATAACAATGGAAAGGTAAATCTGGGTAAGTTTGATCCAAAAGCTGATGTAGGTATATTTATAGGATATTCCCTTAGGAGCAAAGCATATAGGGTATACAACATGAGAACTAGAATTGTAGAAGAATCAATGCATGTTGTATTCGATGAAACTCCTACATGGGGACAATCCACAGAAGATGATGAAATACTGAATCTTCCAAAGTTATCATCATCTTCTTCACCACCAAAAGAAACACCAGCAAGCAATCCTAAGGAAGAAGATGGACTCAGTGATGAACCTAGTGTGCAGACCGTGCCTGATGAGGCACAGTTGCCAACAGCTAGGAGGCATCACAAAGATCATCCTCTTGATCAAGTGCTTGGTGATGTTTCTTCTGGTGTCAGAACCAGAAGGCAAGTTCAAAATGAAGTTGAGTTTGGAGCATTCATATCTCAAATCGAACCAACTTCAGTTGAACAAGCTCTTGAGGACTGCGACTGGATTATTGCCATGCAGGAAGAGCTAAATCAATTTGAGAGAAGCCAAGTCTGGGAACTTGTCCCCAGGCCGTCTCATCAATCCATAGTGGGGACCAAGTGGGTCTTCAAAAACAAACTGGATGAGACAGGTCAAATTACAAGAAACAAGGCCAGACTAGTAGCTAAAGGATATAACCAAGAAGAAGGCATTGACTATGAAGAAACTTTTGCTCCAGTCGCTAGACTTGAAGTAATAAGAATTCTTCTAGCCTTTGCATCCATGAAGGGCTTTAGGCTATGTCAAATGGATGTAAAGAGTGCATTTCTTAATGGCTATATTAAAGAAGAGGTGTATGTAGAACAACCTCCTGGTTTTGAGGATCACAAATATCCAAAACATGTGTATAGATTAAAGAAAGCCTTATATGGCCTGAAACAAGCTCCTAGAGCTTGGTATGAGAGACTCAGCAGCTTTCTGCTGGGCAAAGGTTTCTCAAGGGGCAAACTTGATAATACACTGTTTATCCTTCACAAAGATAGAGATATGTTAATTGTCCAAATTTACGTTGATGATATTATCTTTGGGGCAACTAATGAAAAACTTTGTGAAGATTTTTCTAAGACTATGCAGGGTGAGTTTGAGATGTCTATGATGGGAGAACTCACATTCTTCCTAGGCCTGCAGATTAAACAGAAGAAGAATGGAATCTTCATATCCCAAACTAAGTACTGCAGAGAACTACTCAAAAAGTTTGGGATGGATGAGTGCAAGGAGTATGACACTCCCATGAGCACCTCTGCCGCACTCGATGCTGACGCAAAGGGTAAATCTGTCAGCCTGCCCATGTACAGGGGAATGATAGGTTCCCTCCTATACTTAACGGCAAGCAGGCCTGACATTCAATTTAGTGTAGGCATGTGTGCTAGGTTTCAAGCCAACCCCAAGGAGTCACACTTAACATGCGTTAAACGTATTTTGAGATACCTTGAGGGAACACAAGAACTTGGTCTTTGGTATCCCAGAGGTAACCAAGAGTTCTTGTGGGCTTACTCTGATTCTGACCATGCAGGTTATAAGACTGATAGAAAGGGCACCAGTGGACAATGCGCCTTCCTTGGTGGTTGTCTGGTGACTTGGGCTAGCAAAAAGCAAACCTGCGTGTCCTTGTCATCCACTGAGGCAGAATATATTGCTGCAGCAAGTTGTTGTGCTCAAGTGCTGTGGCTGAAGAACCAGTTGAAAGATCTTGGCTTGGAGTTCCCTGAGGCACCCATCCTCTGTGACAACACAAGCACAATCAGCCTCGCCAAGAATCCAGTTCAGCACACAAGGACAAAGCACATTGATGTCAGACATCACTTCATCAGAGACCATGTTCAAAAGAAGGATGTCAAAGTGCAATTTGTCCCCACTCAACAACAGCTTGCTGACATCTTCACCAAGCCTCTGGGGGTTGACCAATTTACTTTTATAAGAGGTGATTTGGGAATGGTAAACCCAAATGAAGTGTAAATACCATTGGTTATACTTGATTGTCTTAAAATTTACAAAAATACTAACTTAGGCATCGGAGTGCCAATATGTGTTTTTTTGCAGGCTCACAATGTTAAATCTTAAGTAAGCACAACCGGAAGCAAAACCACTTCCGGATGATCCCTCACTGACACTGGATGGTGAAACCAAGTGAGCGCCAGCACCAGTCCAAGGGACACGTCACTTCAGGAAACGCTTCACCTTCCTCAATGAAACGTTATGCCTTCTCTGATAAGATGAAGCGACACGTGTCATCAGGTGTGTCGTTCCAACTTAAATTGTTTACGTTACCCAATGTGTGAAAATCTGAAGAGACATGACCATTTTTGCCCTCAGTAACTTTTCCTATAAATAGGGTGTCATTTTTCACTTTCACTTTTTACTTGCATCATTTTCACTTTCACCATTTCCTCTAAAACCTTCTTCATCTGTTCTTCATTTTTCTTCACACGTCCCTTCGCATTTCATCTCCTTTTATCCCCAATCCATACACAAATGGCCGGATCTCATGAATCCAACCCAGTTACCAAGAAACACAAGTTAAAACATTCTTCATCTAAGACACACAAGTCAAAATCTGGGCAATCTCATCATGAAAGTTCTAAGAAATCTGGGCAAAATGAAGAACATCATGAACACCGTGAAATTTCTGGGCAGACACCGGGGCAGGAGGAAAATGTTCAGGGTCAGCCTGGAACTTCTGGCAGTGTGACTGAACAGATAGTGGTTTCCGAACAAGAGAGGGAAGCCCTGAGAAAAGGAAAGAAGAAGAGGGTGCATTTTGCTGAAGAGCCGTCTTCAAAGAGGCAGAGGGTTGAGAAAAGGAAAGAAGAAGAGGGTGCATTTTACAACATCAACGTCCTGCGAGCCTTCTGCCAATCCCTCTCTGGCAAAGTGAAGTACAAGAAGGTAGAATGAAAGGAGCAAATCCACAGACTCTACTTCACGGCCACAGTCAGAGGAAGATCCTTCAGTTTTACCTGGAGAACGCTGAACGAGTTAATGGGGATCACTGATGAGGGGATGACTGAGTGGCTATATCCTGAGGCGCTCAAATACAGCAAGGAGGAACTAGAACAGCTGTATGGCACCAAAGACAAAAAGGTGTCCAAAATGTCTGACTCCTACAGGGTTCTGTATTATATCTACTCCCGGATGATGACACATAAAGGGGGTAACTTCAATGAATTCACCCTGTTGGACAATCCATGGTTCCCCAGACTCCTCTCCCAGCAGCCAATCAATCCAGGGCAGTTGATCAGCCTTGAACTTCAGCGATGGTTGGCTAACGACAAGACTGGGTATCTTCCATATCCCACCATCCTTGCTGCCCTCCTGGAGAAGAAACTGATCAAGGCCACATCTGACGTGGAGGAAGAGAATGTCAAATGTGCTCCTGTGGGGGCAACGAACATCAGCAAGATGGGCATTAAGTATCTAAGAGCCCCTAAGCCCACTCGCTCAGGATCACTAGCGGGTAGTGCGTCTGGGACTTCAGCCCCCTCGACATCTGGTGCAGGGGATCAGGAAGTGGACTCCCATGCTGGGCCAAGCCGTGCTACCAGAGTGCCAGCTTCAGTAAAAGCCTTTGCCGAGGCAGTTAAGGAGGAACTTCTCTTTAGACTGCCTGAATCCTTGGTAGGCCCTCTCCGTGCTGAGTGTGACAATGGCTTCCAGCGGCAAGGGGAGCGCATTCAGAGGCTCGAAGATAGGGTAGGCCAGCTTGAAAACCACATTGCCAGGGTGGACGCAAAACTTGACCTCATTCTCCAGCACCTACAAATTCCCCAACCATCACAAGGTAACCTTCCACCACCTCCTCCTCCCCAAAATCCTCCTCCTCCTCCTCCCTCAGGTCACCCTCAACTTCCCCCTCCTCCTCCACCTAACACTCAACCACCACACCCACCTCCACAAAATGACCATCAATCCCCTCCATCACCAAACAATGCTCACCAATCCCAACCTTCACCCAACCATGAACACCAAACCCAAGACACACACCAACAATCTCCTAGCCAATCACCCCTTCACTCCAACAACTCCCCATCTCCACAAAACTCCCCATCTACACCTCCCTCATCCACTCGCACACCAACCAACCCCTTAGCCGAACACCTTGGATTTCAAACTGCCATTCACCCCCTCAGCCATATCTATCTACGAGATTACCCTCGCCTTCAGCAAATCCCTGAGGATCCTCACGTACCCTTTACCCCATTTACCCCATACTCTTCCACTACCTTCCCTGAATATTCCTCCACCTACCCATTCGAAGGTCTATTCGTAGATCCTTCCTGGTTCCCCAACCAACCCACATCCCCAGAACATACCTTACCTGCCTCTTCCCCAGAATCCTCACCCCAAACTCCACTTAACCCTGAACCTCTACCCTCCTCTTCATCTACTCCATCCCTGGCACTCGCCCTTGTTGATGATGACAAAAGGGGGAGAAATGTGATGACCTCTCTTCGCCTCTCCATGAACACAAGGGATGTGCTCAGCCAGCCATCCCTCTGGCTTGATGAAGACATCATGGCTGCCCTTCGCCGCGCCATGGAATCCCAAAGGCTGAGTGGTGCTGAAAGCCTAATAAGAGGAGAAGCCATAAGATTCATGGAGCAGCAGAGGACGGCTGAGCAAGGATCACAATTGGAGATGGTTGTCTTTGAGCCAAATGAACAAACTTCACAGCCTGAGTCATCTTCATCAGAACCTCCTCCAACTAAGATAAGTAGAAAGGATATTGAGGAGATAATGATGAAGTGGGGACTGAAGAAGATCAATCATCCTCCTATTGTGATAGCCAAGCCTATCCCCTCATCCACTGGGCAAGAGTCTGAGATCCCCTCGTCTGAGCAATCATCTGCCCCTCCTCCCTCATCTGAGCCAGCAGTCACCTTCAGTGAGTCTAGAAAGAAGGTCGTTGCCAAGAAGCGTACCAGGAAAATTATTGCCTCCACTGAACCTGCTGAGAGTGAGGAAGAGACTCCATCTGACCAACCTGAGCAAGAGACCTCATCTGCTCAAGTTGAACCTGAAACCCCAGTAGTTCAAGCAATTCCTATTCTAAAGGAGGTCAAGTTGGAAATTGAAGACATGACTCCTGAGGAATATGAAAAGTATGGGTTCACGGACAAACTCTCCTTCGGTCAGATGGCCTGCCTCGATGCTGACAGAGCAAGTGCCATGCCTACTCCTCCGATTAGCAAGAGCAAAGTGAAGAGTAAGGGGAAAGGGAAAAGGAAAGCCCAGGAAGTTGAGGAGGATCCCAACTTCCCTGTATGGAACGTAAAGATTCGGGCTGTTCACTATCCCAATGGAGAGGTCGCCTACTTCGATGATGCTACAGGGTTCCCTGGGTATGAAGAAGTAGAGAACATGAAAAGAGCATTCGAGGAGTCTATCGAATCAGAAAGACTCAGACGAGAGAGGGATGAAGAAGAGCTTCAGCGAGTAATTGCCCAGATAGACCAGAATGTGCATGAGGCTGAGATCGCCAACCTTCAGAAAGAGAGTGAAGAGAGACAGAAGGAGAGGGAGAGGAAAAAGAGACACAGACTATGAACACCCTCATTCCAATTTTTTTTACTTAGAGAATTTTTCTTTGTTTTCATACATCTCTCATTCTTGCTTAGTGTAGATTACCTGTATATGTTTTATTTGTATACTCTAACATATAATCTCTTTTCATCAATAATATTTGTCCAAGTTAGTTGTTCTTATCTATTGCTTTTGTTTTCATGCTAACCCTTTCATATGGACTTAATCGATAAATAGTTAAATACTGAGTTTGTCATCATCAAAAAGGGGGAGAATGTTAGAATCTTAAGTTTTGATGAAGACTAAAATATGAAAGAACTTAGAAAGCAATAGGTGAACATAGAATCCTAAGTAAAAGTACAACCGGATGTGGACTTACTTCCGGATAGATTAGGTCTAGCGCTCGCCGATAAATGTCTCATCCCCCAGCGGCAGCAAGAAATTCACTTAGGAATTAACTTAGTCCATGAGCACTAGATATACAAAATCCTAAGACTAAGTTAAGATTCAACCGGAAGTGAATTTGCTTCCTGTTAGACTTAGACTGGCGCTGGCTGTTGGAATAGATATCCCTAAGCGTCAGTGAAAATGAGCAACGTCCAGTAGAAGTGCTTCCGATAGCTTAGTGACTAGCGCTGGCTGTTGGATTGAATAGACACTGAGCGAGAGTGAGTAATAGTGAACAAAATCCTTCATCCAGTGGATTCACTTCCGGATGTAGAAGTGCTTCCTGATGCAAGGAAGACCTCTTAGACTGAGAACACTCCCACTGCATGTGACTATATGTTTATACTGTTAGACTAACACTCAGTGCAGCACACTCAGTAGAATTGCTTCCGGATGAGAATCTGCTTCCGCAAGCAATCAGAATGTCAGAAGTTGCAGTGTCAGAATGCTTTTGTCAGAGCAGAGGTGTCAGGACTACTTTTCAGAGATAAAGCAAGTCAACCCTGCTATGCATTGATGAAGCATTAATTGGGCAAACGGTAACATGGGAAAAACGGCCATATTCAAACGGCTATCCCACCTACCAAGAGTCAGAATGTTTGAAGAATATATAAAGGAGCTCAACCTCATTTATGAAGAATAATCATCTTTGAATACTCTTGAAAGAAGTTAGAGCGAGAAACTAAGAACATCTTCAAGCATTCAAAGCTGCCGAGAAAAGTAAAGAGCATTTAACACATCGAGTGATCATTCTCATCTACATATTCTGTACTCTTTGTTGTTAAGTCTCTTTCTGTTATAAGAGCATTGATTGTACTTAAGTGTGTAACACTATCTGTTCTTTAAGAGAACTTAGTTAGAAAAATCCTTTAGTTGTAAAGGTTGAACCCTTGCTAGGTGTAAGGGGGAGCTAGTAGAAAGGTTACAAGTGAGCCTTGTGTAAAACTTGTAGTTGTAAGGTTGCAAGTGATCCCGTCCAAAACTTGCGGTTGTAAGGTTTCAGGTGAACCCGTTTTAAAACCTGAGATAGTGGAACTCGGCCTGGGTGATTGAGAACTGGACGTAGGTCAGGAAGACCGAACCAGTATAAATCTTGTGTTGGCTTTATTTGAGCATTTATTTTTGTAGCACAATTCACCCCCCCCCCTCTTGTGCATCCATTGAACGTAATGGATGCACAAGAGGGGGGGGGTGAATTGTGCTTCAAAATAAATGCTCAAATTAAACGACACAAGAGTTATACTGGTTCGGTCTACCTGACCTACGTCCAGTCCTCAACCACCCAGGCCGAGAGTTCCACTATATCTCAGGTTTTAAATCGGGTTCACCTGAAACCTTACAACCGCAAGTTTTGCACGGGATCACTTGCAACCTTACAACAAGTTTTACACAGGCTCACTTGTAACCTTTCTAACTAGCTCCCCCTCACACCAAGCAAGGGGTTAACCTTTACACTTAAAGGATTTTTCTGACTAAGTTCTCTCAAAGAACGGATGGTGTTACACACTTAAGTACAATAAATGCTCTTATAACAGAAAGAGACTTAACTACAATGAGTACAGAATAAGTAGATGAAAAGATCACTCAAAGTGTTAAATGCTCTTCGCTTTTTCTGGGCAGCTTTGAATGCTTAAAGATGTTCTTAGTTTCTCGCTCTAACTTCTCTCAAGAATATTCAAAGATAATTGTTAACCTCATAAATGAGGTTTGAGTCTCTTTATATAGTCTTCAAGCAATCTGTCTCTTGGTAGTTGGGAGAGCCGTTTGAATATGGCCGTTTAACCCATGTTACCGTTTGCTCAATAAATGCTTCATCAATGCATAGCAGGGTTGACTTGCTTTATCTCTGAAAAGTAGTCCTGACACCTCTGCTCTGACAAAAGCATTCTGACACTGCAACTTCTGACATTCTGATTGCTTGCGGAAGCAGATTCTCATCCGGAAGCAATTCTACTGAGTGTGCTGCACTAAGTGTTAGTCTAACAGTATAAAAAACATATAGTCACATGCAGTGGGAGTGTTCTTAGTCTAAGAGGTCTTCCTTGCATCAGGAAGCACTTCTACATCCAGAAATGATTCCACTGGATGAAGGATTTTGTTCACTATTACTCACTCTCGCTCAGTGTCTATTCAATCCAACAGTCAGCGCTAGTCACTAAGCTATCGGAAGCACTTTCACTTGACGAGGTAAATTCATTGACGCTTAGGGTTATATCTATTCTATCAGTCTGCGCCAGTCAAAATCTATCAGGAAGCTATTTCACTTGACGTGGCTTTTTCACTGACGCTTGGGGTATTCTATTTTATCAGCCTGTGCCAGTCTAAGTCTAACAGGAAGCATTTTTACTTGACGAGGTGAACTTACTGACACTTGGGGTGATATCTATCTTATCAGTCTGCGTCAGTCTAAGTTTAACAGGAAGCAACTTTACTTGACGAGGTGAACTTACTGACGCTTGGGGTGATATCTATCTTATCAGTCTGCGTCAGTCTAAGTTTAACAGGAAGCAACTTCACTTCCGGTTGAATCATAGCTTAGTCTTAGGTTTTGTATATCTAGCGTCCATGGACTAAGTTAAATCTCTAGTGAATTACTTGCTGCCGCTGGGGGATGAAACATTCATCCGCGAGCCCAAGTCCTAGTCTATCCGGAAGTAAGTCCACATCCGGTTGCACTCTTACTTGGGATCCCGTGTTATTCTATTGCTTTCTAAGTACTAGACCTATTCTTTCATATTTTAGTCTTCATCAAAACTTAAGATTCTAACATCCATTACTTTCATATTGTTCTTTTAGGAACGAGAGTGACGCTAAAGATATATTTTATACTATAACAATATTAATATTAATTTACCATTATTACATGATGTAATAATAGGAGAGGACTGTGATATAAATTTCTCAAAGCATTGAAAAAACAAAAGAAGAAAGTTGCGGATGTATTGCTGAAAGAGAATTGGATGGAGGCCAGGTAGCGGGTTATTTCAATCATAAAAAAATAGCATGCCATAAATGATTATAAATTAATTACTGCTTCAGATTTTGATAGGGTTTATTTCTGCAGTTATATTTTGGTGGAATACTCCAGGCATGAGGAGGGTCGCTCCCCCCATGCCATATTGTTGAATTTATTTTTCCTAGAAAATCCCTGCAGGTGTTGCTTACTAAGAACGGCGAAAATATTGCTAGTAGTAGTTAGTGGTGCAACAGGCACATGCAATAAAATATTCTACCTGTAACAAATATATTGTTAAGGTAGGGGCCATGTATGAGTGTTATACTAACAGGTAGTATGACACCAACAGGTAGCGTCACTATCATTATCTGAGCAGGTTTAAAAGATATATGAATAAAATAAATGTTATCACCCGTTTTTCAAAATGTTTTAAAAAGATATATGAATGAAATAAATTGCTATTGAATCTCACCCATTTTTCAAAATGTTTTCAGAGCTATTTACTACAATCTCACCCATTTTTCAAAATGTTTTCAGAGATGCAGGGAGAAGCTTAGGTTGAATAGCAGGAAGCTTTCTAGGCCCTATGAAGGCTAGAAATAAATAGGTTGTTGTAATTTGATTTTGTTTTATTAATATGTAATAAGCGAAAAGCTTGTGATATACATAAGTAGGAAGCTATCACCTGAGATAGTCAATTTGTATTAATTGTAATTGTACTAATAACTGTATTAAATTAAATAATCAAAATGAGATTCTATAATTAAGAGATAGATTTAAATTTAGTCATTTAATTAATTTATATCCACATGAGTTTTCATAACTATATAATTTATTTATTGAAACTCATTTTACAAAAGAAGGATTTTAAATAGTTTTAAATGAGAAAAATATTTATTTAACTTTCAAAATAAAAAGTTTTAATTTATTCGTATTTTGTAAAAGAGCAGATGGTATCAGAGCCAGACTCGGGTCGATGTGCCAGCGAGGGCGCTGGGCCCCAAGGGGGGTGGATTGTAAAGTCCCACATCGGCTGGGGAGGAGAACGAAAGGTGCTATATATAGGCCTGGATACCTCCCCCTCTCGACGCTTTTTAAAGCCGTGAGGGGTGAGGATTCCCCAAAGCGGACAATTTCGAGAGCGAGACGCTGAGATGTTACATGATGCTTTAGGGAAAGGTTCAAAAAGCTCAACTTGTACTCTATGTCAATTCCATGTGCCTTCACTATGCTTAATGATTGAGTTAATCTTTTTACATGACTTTGCCCGGAGTGCAAAGATTAAGTGTGGGGGATTTGATTGAACCTATTTTTATATGTTTAAGCATGTGCAATTGAGCTTAATTAGTGTGATTAATTGTTATATTTGATCATTATTGGTGATTTTATGTGCACATGTTTATATGTGGTTAAGTAGAAAATCGTAGCTTAATTACTTGCATTTTAAGTAACCAAGGGTATTTTGGTCATTTTGACTATGTGGTGCTTTTCTATGTGTAGGGGGGTCCCACGTGAGCCCCAAAAACATTTGGGATTGCTTGGATTGCAAGGAATTGGCTTGGAGGGAAAGGCAAAGACATAAGACAAAAGTTACCCCTTTTGTCAAAAACGAGGGATTTTCACATTACTAAAAGGGGTAATTTGGAGCCACAATTTGAATTTCAAGGCCAAAAGCTTCATGAAGGGTACCATTGGAAAGTGAATGAAGAACATAAAGGAAGGAATGAGGTGGAAGCTTGTGGACCACTCATGTATCTCACTTACAACTCATTTATCACCCACATTTACCATTTTACCCTTATTTTACCTCCTTCACATTTCATCACTTTCCCTCACATTTCCTCCCACAATTTCGGCCAAACCTCCCTCCAAACACCAAAAATATCTTCTTGACAACCCATAATCCTCTCTTGACAGCTCATTAACTCACTAACCCACATCATTAACCAAACTCCACTTCCATTCAATAAACCCTAAGCTCATTTGTGACACATTCTTCACTTCCACTTTCTCTCTCTTCCCCCAAATCCTCTCAACTTCTCTCATCTCCTTCCTCCATCAAACCTCACGCCATTTCCTCCATTCTCCGTGGGATCTTCACGAAATTTCTTCATCTCCACCTCCTCCATGAGTGGCTAGACTTCCTCATCTCTCTCTCCAAAGGAATGTGCTTATAGATCTTCAACATTTGGTCTCATGTAGTTGCTTGATGTAATCTTTAGGTTTGTGAGCTAGACTTAACTTTTTGCCTAATGTTTTTCCTAGATCTAGGTTTCATTAGGTTAGGACATTCTTCTCTTAGATGTTCTACTTGATTTTTGGCTCACAACCTCTCTTTTAGGTTTAGTTCATGAAAACCTAAAGCTTATATGTGTGTAGTTTCATAGATACATGTGTGTGTGATTAACTCCTCTTGTGTTTATGGAATGATTGATTTTCTCAAATTCTTGATCTAGAATTTAATGTTGCTAAGGTATGAGCTAAGCTTGAAAGAACATTAAGCTTGGTTAACCTAATTAAATTCTTCTAGATTTCTTAGATTTAAGAGATCTTAAGGATTTAGTTAGGTTATATCAAGTGTAGCAAGTATATGAGGTCCAATTTAACAATAAGCACAAAGTACTTTAGAGAGGGAGGTAATTCTCATCTTGACATTTTCTTTCCTAAATTCGGTCATATTACTTTTTGTTAGGTTCAATTAGTTGTTAAAAATCAAAAATCATTCTCATACATATTGCCTAATTTGCGTGACATTGTTAGCCTTTTACTTGTAAGATTTTACCTAAGTTGAGAAAAGACCTATACTCACCACTACTCACTTAGTGGATTTGAGTGTTGATTTGTATTGATTAATTCCTAGGGCGACATAGGGTTAAATCAAATTGATGATGATGTCAATCATAGGATCCAAGCTGAGTGGTGTAAATGGATGAAAGCTACTAAAGTTTTTTGTGATAGTAGTATTATATGATAGCGAATGTTGAGTTGTGAAGAGATGACATAAATATAAAATTCGGTAGTTAAAATGAGAATGTTGATATGGATGTATAGTCATATAAGAATATTAGATTCAAAATAAACCATATACGAGAAAAGGTAGTGGCTCCCATTACTAAGAAAATAGTAGAAAATTGTTTGAGGTGATTTGGACATGTCCAAGAAGACCAATAGATGCACTGGTGTGGTGAGGAGGGTGGACTAACTTGGAGTCCAATTAAAAGAGGATGAGAGAAACCAAGACGAATGTTCAGGAAACTTATAGAACATGATTTATTGGTGAATAATATACCAAAAAGTTGATTCCCGATAGAGCATAATGACATTGTATGATCCATGTAGCTAACCTCACGTAGTGGGATAAAACTTTGTTGTTATTGTAATCTGCATTCTTATACATCATAGGGGCTATATAATCCATTGACATAAAAAAAACTCCCTCCGTTCCTAAATATAAGACCTAGTTGACTTCTTTAGAAAATCCTATAAAAAAGCAAAATAAGTTAATTATAAATTGATTTATCTAATTTTTTCCCTTAGACTAGTTTATTTTACCTATAAACTAATGTATAATCTAAAAATATACTACCTCCGGTCCTAAATATAGGACCTAGATGACTTTTTTTGGAGATGTTAAGGTTGCAAAATAGTATATTAGATCATGATATATTTGATATATTTTTAGATTATCCATTAGTTTATAAGTAAAATAAACTAATTTAAGAGAAAAAATTAGGTAAATCAATTTATAATTAACTTATTTTGCTTTTTTTAGAATTTTTCAAAAAAGTCAATGAGGTCTTATATTTAGGACCGGAGGGAGTATCAAATATGTCATGATTTGATAGCCTATTTCGCAACCTTAACCTCTCCAAAAAAAAGTTAGTTAGGTCTTATATTTAGGACCGAGGTAATATAATTTGTTTACATAATTACTAATAATTACTAAGTTAGCTAAGTGATTAAAACACACACTTTATTTCCCACTAAAAGATTTGAGTATTGATTAAACCCTAATGACGTGGGAGAAATACAAAGACTTCAAAAATACAACATATATATAGAGGTAATAGAGGAATGTGAAGTAATCCGTCAAAAGTCAGTTTTAAAAGAACTCGCTCGTTTGGTTATTAAACAGTTGAATCATTTCATGTTTTTGTTAGAGATATCGTTTCATGTTATTTAACATAACCTCAATTTCAAAATAAATGTCATTTAAGTTTTGTATGAATAAACTACCAAACATTCTAAATCGCAGTAAAATATGTTAAGTTAGTGTTAATTAAATTTGAATACAATTTTGGTAAAAAAAAAATATTTTTGGAATGTTCTCATATTAATGAGAAGATTTAGAAATCTAACACTTAAAAATATATATATATTTAGACAAGATCCATAGCGTTAAAATATGAATGTACGCAAATTAAGTTGAAAAAGATCCCATACAGTTAAGCTGACGTTAATTACTCTGTCACAGCTTTCAGTCCAAAAAATTAGTCACGGCAGGAATCTGAAAGAACACAATAACCCTTTGACATGGGAAGGATAAAACTACATTTTAAAACTAACTTTACTAAAGATAATAGATGCCATCAATCAACATGGATATCTCTTCATCAAAGCAATTTGTGAAGAAGCATACTAACAGCAAATACTTGAGGAGAATTCACTAATTAAAATGTAAAGAAACCTGTAGTCACAAATATGGTGCCTTCAAGTTGGCCTGGAGATGCACATCAAGGCCTAACCTACAATTTTTGAATGACAACTGAATTGGATATACCGGCTTTCTCTATAGTCTGGTCCAAATCAGAGAGTTTTGTGGGAGGAAACCCCATTGTCTGAAGTTGGTAACTTCTTGTTCCACCAGGTCTTGAAGCATCAATGAAAGCTCGAATATCTCTGATTGTATGGTTGTGATTGAAGCGAGAAACCATGCGAGTCCCGTCAGCTAACCTCAGCTGAATTGATGTTACTGGCTGGGATTCATCCACAACTAAACCCAATGATGGCAATGGAGCAGTGCCAACTATAGGTTCAGCAGCAACTTCATCAGCAGAACTGCTGCTACTTAAAGTTCTCCCAACCCCATCGAAAGGAGAGTGGCGAGACTTCACACGTTCCTACAGAGATAATCATACAGAGAATTGATTACTTAAAAACTATATGCAGATACAGATCTAATCTCACTCAAGGTGAAGGGATAGGTGCGCGGGTATACAGGGTAGTTTTCATCCCGCCTCATGAGTTCAACATGGATTGAAGTCCTTCGATCTGCCGGTTCAAGCTCTTGAGGACACTCTGAATTCTTTACACTCTGTATCAAGATAAAACTGATCAAATAGTAGAAATAAAAAAAGTGATAATGATACCGATGATAATAAAAGACAGAATCAAACACAATCAATATAGCTAATACATACAAAGGGTTGAATTTGAAATTTATCTAAATCAAATTTAAGCCAGAAATCTCATGGAATTGATTATGATTAAATTTACTATTAAGGTAAATGAGGAGAAAATACATCTTAATAAGTTTAACAGACAACTATAAATTTGGAAATCATGGATAAAAACCCATCAATTACTTTCTATATCATTCTTTATTTAAAGTTACCTCAAGAAAGGATGCATTTAGTGGATCATCTAACCGCCTTAGAGGTCCATTATCAACAGAAAACCCATTCCTCCAAAATGTGATTGTGTGAGTAATAACCTCTGGGGGAGGAGCAGCAGAATGAACCGTCTCTCCAGAAAGCAATCTTGCTGTTCCAGAAAAACTTGAAGACTTTTGACTATGTTCAGGAGGGGCATCAACTGCCGACTGTCTTGCTTGATTAAAAAAATCATCCACATTGTTGTTACCTTTGGTGGGGTCTTGAACAAGCATGCCGCTATATAATGATAAGAAACAAATCAAACTTTAAGCTATAACACTCCTGTGAAAAAATATTTCTTCTATTAAGCACCAAAACACATTGCATCCATCTAAAACAAAAAAGTGGAGCCCCTCTCATGCATTTTATCTCATTCTCTTCAGAATATCAGTCTTTATTTAAACACAACCAAATCAATTCCACAAGTTTTGGTTTGGATTATTGTGTGCTCATGCATCCCTCCTCAAGATGATGTTACTCTACTCAATGCAATCATAATGTGGCACAATGATAGGCATCTTTCCAACAAGTGCACTCAGTTTCCCAAATTCTAGTGATGCAAAACAACTTACAATGTAGTACAATTCGAAGATATAGTTTAGATTGTTCCCACAAATACTATCAAAAACTGAAAACTCTTAAAACTATGCAATCCGAAAACGAGTTCATTATCCACCCATGTTTAGCAATTGGAATATTGTAGTGATAACTATCAGTAACGAAAATTGCTTCAAAACCTAGTTAATAACTTTGCCCTAGTTCAATTAGAAAACTCAAATTAACTGTTAAAAATTTAACATTTTCCCTTAAAATACTCTATAATCGACTGACATTTAACGTTTTCCCTTAAAATACTCTGTAATTGACTGACATTTAACGTTTTCCCTTAAAATACTCTGTAATTGACTGACATTTAACGTTTTCATGCTCAAGGTCGAAATTTGTTAGGGAAAACCACATGTAGGTCCAAGGGAATTGATCTCAATAGAGTCCCCAATTGACAACTCAAAGTTAGATCAACTACACACGGGACTTAACTGTGATCAATTCCATTATGAAACACTTAGAAGTGATTTTCCCATTTTGTTAGTCATTCCAATCCTGAATATAAGAAGACCCTAATTACCTAATTCGATAAGAGTTAGCTACTACTATAGCAGCGTCCAAACTAACCATCTGACTTTAACATAGGCAATTTTGATTAAAAAATCATACAGGGACAAAATCATTGTTAGGGAAAAATTCAGGGGCAAAACTAGGCAATGACTTAGAATTGTGAAGAATACCTTTTCTGTCCTCCAGTGTAGTACTCCTGGGTTTCATCAGATTCAGAATCATCGGAGTCATGAGACGCCGGCCGATTCAAATCAGAGAGCGTCCGAATTCTCCCTTCTGCACGGCTACCAGACGCCCTCTTACCCTTAGCCTTGGCAGCAGCCTTTCCCTTGGATCGCAGCTGATACGGCGCCCGAGACGGCGTAGGAGAGGCGGACCGAGACCGCGAGGGAGACTGAGATTCGGACGGAGACGGAGACGGAGACGAAGACGAGGCTCTGTTGTTGCCAGCAGCGGCGACAACGTTGGTATCATCGATAGGGTTGAGGCTGTCGCTGTTGTTGTCGTCGAAGAAGGTCGAAACGGCGGCGTCTAGGTCGAAACTGTGGCTCTCTAAGAAGAAGACGGCTTCTTCTTTGGAAGCGGAAGTGATTTCGACGAAGGAATTGATGAGAGAAGCGTTATTCTCGCCTTCCATTGCGAAAGAAGAAGCAGACTTTTTATCTGTGAGATTTCGATTGCTCTCTCAGTTTTGCACAGAAACCTCTACTTCTTCATTGTGACTCGCAGTGTCATGTACAGTATATCCGAAATCGCCTAGAGAGAATCTTTGTATTCCTCAAAGATGATTTTATCAATATAGGAGTATTATAGTATTTTCTTCATAAGATCTTCTTTCTCATCATCATCAATATATTCCTGCTCAACCTAGCCTCTTTTTCTTTCACATTGAGAACTGGTTTTTTATGTGGTTTGTATATAGTTGTTTAAGCCTAAAACATAGGAAATATTTTTTTGAGAGGCATTGTAAGCCATTTAGTGGATTTCTTTTATAAATCCAGAAACACTTACCGGTGTTTCTAAAAATGCCCGAAAGTAAGTTTTTAAAAGAATACAAATCGTTAGACCCAAAAAAAAAGAATACAAATCGGCGTTGTTTTAAATGCCAATTTGCATTATTATAATTTAAACACATATCAGCATTTCAAAAACATCAATATGCATTATAACAAATATAAATAATATATTTAAACATATCAGCGTTTTACAAAACGCCTATATGTGATATTATATTATAATATTAATAATAATAATATATTCACACATATCAGTGGTTTTGACGCCGAAAAGTATTACTATAATATTCATACATAACGGCTCGGGTAACGTTTTAAAACTCTGCTATACATTAAGTACTTATGGTAGTGTCTAACCCGCGTTTTAAAACGCTGCAATGTGGCAAAAAAACACGTCGCAATACAACCCGTCTTTGGTAGTGGTATCTATTTGATTCCTTATATTTGATTTATCTTACATATCAACTAATATCTCATGATTATTTTAGCATAGAAGAAAAACTATGGAGATTTATGGGGGGGAAACTCACGAGAATCACTATAATATGTGTTGATACACAAATATATCAAATCAAAGGATAATGACTTTATTCAGAATGAGTGGGCAAACCACAATGATAATACAAGAGATTAGTCGCCTAGACTTTAGTCGACTAGCGAGAGAGTGAAATAGAAAGTAAAGGATTCAGAGGATGTTGGATGATCCATTTACATGGATTGAGTTTCTATATATAGGCTACGAATTTCCTTCCCGTTGGAATAATCAATTTCCTTATTTATGGGTATTTCCGTTTTGATTCCCATAAATATGGAGGTTACAGTAAATTAATTGACGGTTACAGAATATCTTTGACTAGCATTAAAGCCTTGGTCGACCTTCTGCCACTTTGGGCTCCTTCAGACTTATTTCTTCTCTGGGCTTAATGGGCCTCCTTCACTAAGCTGAATTATGTCGCAACACTAAGTCCCCCACTTCTCGATGACGTTGCAAATGGTCATTGGGAAGTAGCGGTTTGAACATCTAATGGCTGAGATCAATCTGTCGCTTCATTTGCTCACGTCCGACGGCCTAGATTCATTTCTTTCGGAATTGGCGCTATTCCCGCAAAACTGGCGCTCTTTTCTTTTTATATCTGAAGCTGCTCTTTTTATTCTCGTGTTTCATCTTCCATTGCCTTAAGTCGTTCTTCTTTCAAGCGCTCTCGTTGTCTCTTTTCCAGGTATCTTCCTCTTCCATTTTTACTGCAAAAATGTCTGGTTCTGATTCTAACCCTTCTCATGTGAGTTATCCAAGTAATGATTCTCGTAATCTGTCTGACTCTGGGTCAAGTGAAACTCCAAAAAACATTAGTAATCAAAATGTACCTATTGAAGGCACCAGTTCTAGATCGCCACCCCTTAGATCATTAGTTAGGGTGATTCCTGAAGAAGTAGTTAAGGAAACAACAAAGAGGCCTTCTTTAAGGACTGATTTGAAACCCGTCAAACTTAAGACTATTGAACTCAAGAAACTTGAAGAGAAAAATTTGTATTTCCTCAACCCCTTGGTACCTTACAGGGTCCCAAATAAAGATGAAAGATTAGATTCTTATTCAAAGAACACTATTGCACTTAGCGTGGAAGCTTTCCGTTATGCTAGTTGTTTTCCTGTTCCTCTCATTATAGAACAACTTTGCACACACTTTGATTTATCCCCATCCCAATTAATGCCTCATTTTTGGAGGGTGGCTGTAATAGCTGAAATTTTAGGGCGACATTTAGGTTTTCCCCTTGATCTCCTAGATGTTCTAGCATCCTACTCTATTAGTGAGGTTAAGGGAAATTCTGGCGAAGTTAGAGTGGGTATCTATACCCTTGTTCGCAACCGCAAAGGGCTTGAGACTTGGACTTCTGATAAAGGTCCTAATGATCGCCAATGGGATGAAAGATTTCTGATTGTTCCAATCGCTAGCCTAGAAACTCCTGGTGTCAAATTCAGAAGGGAGTGACGTCGTCTAAGTAAGACGACTAACTCTATTTTTATTTCAAATTCTTTTTTAATGCTCATTCTTACTCTAACTTGTTTCTAGGTGATAAGCAACTCAACTTTATCCACCTTATTGAAGACTCTTCCACTACCAAGATCAAAAAGATTCTCGCTCTTCCTAAGGACTCTAGACGTGTTTTATCTATCCTGACTGGTAAGTTTAAGAATTATCCTTCACATTCAATATGTTTTATAAAGATAATGATTATAATTATCACATTTTATGCAGAGAAAATGCCTCCCAAGTTGTCTGCTGCTGAAAGAGCTCAATTCAAAGCTGAAGCAAAGAGTGCTACTGCTGCTGAGATTAGGAGCAAGAAAAGACGTTCCATGAATGCTGCTACTACCACTCCTGCTACTACTGGTCCTGCTACCACCATTCCTCCTCCCCCTCAAACGGAAAATCCTATTCCAGCCAAGGTGAATGGCAAAGAAACGGCTGTTGTTGTAGCTGATCCCCCTGCTACCAGAAGCAAAAGGGCTAGGGGATCAGGCCTTCCTGGTATCACCATTCAAGAACCATCGACTAACTCTGCTCCTCCATCGCCCAAGAAATTCAAAGCATCTTCTGACAAAGACTGGAGTTTGAAGAGTGCTTCTCAGGATTTAATTTCTGCTGAAGAGATGAAGGGTACAGATCTTTCCCTTCCTGCTGAAGCTTCTGCTTTTCATAGAAAGCCTTGGGCGATTACCCTGGACATTCTGCAGAGACTTCCAACCCCTACTGATAGGGCAACATTTCAATCTCTAGAGTTAACAGAAAATATTGATAATACGATGAGAAACCTTTTCCTGGTAATCCACGCAATTCACATTCTTTCATTTAGCAAGTAGTTTGTGAATATTATTACTTACGCACTCTGTTTGCCTGTTCAGGCTCTAGAGTTCATGTCTTTGCATAGGGAACAAGTTAAGACTTTGATCACTCAGGACCATCTGACCCAATTTAAAGCAGAAAAGGAAGAAAAAATTGCCAAAATGGAGAAAGAACTAGAAACCCTTCAGGCTCAAATTGAAAAAGAGAAGCAATTACTTGCTAAAGCGAAATCCGCCTCTATTCAAAAGACTGAGTTGATTAACAACCTGCGCAGAGATGTCGAATAGGGGCGACAAAAAGTTGCAGAGCTAAAGAAGATCAATACTGACTTGGGCAAGGAGCTTTCCAGCAAGTCACAAGAGAACATGCAGCTGTTAGTGGAAAACAAGGCCCTCAAGGATAGAAAGAAATACCTAGAGGAGGCCATTGCTGAGGTTGAAATGAGGACTCAAATGGAGTTAATGCTGGAGTACAAGGAGGGTAAGCATGCCAACTGGGACCCTGAGGCCGTGATTAATGAGTACTATGCGACATTCCTAGATCCTCTTGTCTCTTCTCCAGAAAATGAACCTCATAGTCCCCCAGCCCAAGATGGAGGAGGCAATACCGACGCTCCAGCTGCTTAGCCTGTATTTTAGCTAGAACTTGCTTTAAATTTCCGCTACCTCTGCTCTTTGCTTTCTTCCCTGGATTTTCTTTCCCTGGATATTATCACAAAACATGTTTATGAATGTTAAGTTTTATTTGCATTTGCAATTTCATAAATGTCATGAATCTTCGCATAACAAGTTATCTTACCCGCTTTTGAGTTAAACGACTAGCATACTTAGATGCTTGGTTGCCAACTCTCGTTTGGGAAAAAGCATTACCCTCTTTTGGATTAATCGACTAGTTCGGATGCTTGGTCGACTATCCTACTTTGAGTAAGCATGGTCGACTATATTACTTGAATTGTGTCGACTTAAGCTATTTCTGACGACTTAGTCATTTAGCTCGATTTCTGAGTTTTTTGTCACCTATCACCTGGGATAACCTTTTCGCAACCTGCAATAATCACGAACAAACTTTTTCGTTTTGACTGTGGATCAGAATTTCGAGTGCTGTAGATTAACGCCATGATACCATGATCCTGCTAGCACATTATTCATCATTTTCCAAAGTTCTTGACGACTTTGTTAATATCAAACAATCTGCATTCAATATCAATATCAAATTCATAATTAAAAATAATATTTCTTTAAATGTATGGCATTCCAACTTCTTAAAAGTTCTTTACCATTTTTATCGACTAGTCTATATGCTCCAGGTCCTGTAACTTCAACTACCTTATAAGGACCTTCAAATGTTTGACTCAACTTACCATCTCTACTTTCTTCAGTATTCTGAAACACCTTCCTAAGAACCCAATCACCTACTTTAAACTGCCTTTCTCGAATATGTTTATTCCAAAACTTAGTCGCTCTATTTTGATAAGCTGCTATCCTAATCAATGCTTGTTCTCTTCTTTCTTCTAATAAATCTAAATTTAATTGTAATCCTTCATTATTAGTTTCTTCTCGCAACCACTTATACCTTAATGAAGGCACCCCTGCCTCTACAGGGATCATCGTCTCCGTCCCATACACCAATGAAAATGGTGTTTCGCCAGTCGACGTCCTTGACGTCGTTCTATAAGCCCATAAAACAGCTGGCAATTCTTCGGCCCATCGGCCTTTAGCCTTATCTAACCTTTTCTTCAACGAATTAACTATGGTTTTATTACTTGATTTAGCTTGTCCATTAGACTGAGGATTTCTTGGTGTTGAAAACTTTAAGTGAATATGCCATTTTTGACAAAACTTCCTAAAACTTTTCCCAATAAATTGCGACCCATTATCACATATTATATCCTTTGGTAAACCAAACCTACAAATTATATTTTTCCACACAAAATTAATTACCTCTACTTCTCTAATTTGAGCAAATGCAGCCGCTTCTATCCATTTAGTGAAGTAATCGGTGACTACTAGCAAAAACACAACATTCCCAGGAGCTGCTGGTAACTTACCAACTATATCCATCCCTCATCTCATGAACGGCCATATCGGCGCAATGGTGTGTAATTTTTCAGGTGGTAACCTATCTATATTGGAATATTTCTGACAACTATCACATTTCTTTACCAATGCTATCGCGCCACTCTGCAATGTGGGCCAAAAATAGCCAGCTAGACGCACTTTCCACATAAGGCTTCTACTACCACTATGATCCCCACAGTCTCCTTCATGGATTTCCCTAAGTACATAATTTGACTCTGAGGGGGATACACATTTTAATAAAGGACCTCCTGCATATGATCTTTTATATAATTCGTCCCCTAGTACGGTAAATCTAGCCGCCCTGATAATTATTCTATGCGCTTCGTTCCTATCACTTGGTAATTGTCCATCTTTTAAGTAGGCAACCAAAGGGGTTCTCCAGTCCCACGTCAAATTATTACTATTTATTAATTTATCAGAACTTTCTAATGCTGAAGTTGTCAAGAAATATAAGGGAATATGTTTATCTTGATTGACATCTAAAGTTGATCCTAAGTTTGCTAAAGCATCATCTTGTTGATTGTCTTCTCGACTAATCTGCTTTATTTCAAAACTCTCGAATTTGTCTACTAGACTTTCTACGATACTTAAATACCTTTTCATTCTATCATCCTTCGTTTGATAACTTTTTTCTACTTGCTTTGAAACTAGTTGTGAATCACTACAGACTATCAAGGATGTTATTCCTAAACTTAGAGCTAATTTTAAACCAGCAATCAAAGCCTCATATTCTACCTCATTATTAGTTGCTTTAAATCCACATTTTATAGCTTGCTCTAACTTGTCTCCATGTACATTTTGCAAAACGATTCCTACCCCTGTTCCTTTAGAATGGGTTGAACCATCGACATGCAGCTCTGATTGGACTAAATTTCATACCATTAAGCATGTGCATTTGAGGTTAATTAGTGTGGTTTATTTGTTATATTTGATCATTATTGGTATATTTTCATGCACATGCTTATGTGTAAATATTTGAAGAATAATAGCCTTATTGCTTGCATTTTATGGAACCAAGGGTATTTTGGTCACTTTGACTGTGTGATGTGTTTTTCATGTAGGGGGGTCCCAAGTGGGCCCCATACATACCCTTGGTGGAGCTTAGATGGAGATAACTTGGCAAAAAGGAAGGCTAGATGACAAGCACTCAAAGTTACATCCGGAAGCTTATTCACATCAGGATGCAAGTTCATATCCGGAAGTGGATTTATATCCGGAAGTGAGCGTGCTGGCGCTGGCGGACAGTCTTGGCATCAGGATGCAAATTCACATCAGGAAGCAAAGTTACATCCGGAAGTGAACTTGCTGGCGCTGGCGGACGAAGAGTTACATCCGGAGGCTTAATGCTATCAGTCAGCGAGTGCAAGAGTCAGACTGCACAAATGTTCAGAAATGTCAGCTACTTTTCAGAAGTCTTTTGTGCAGAGTTAATTTAAGGCAAAGTCAGCCCTACAGCTTGAAGGTACTTGGGGAGCATCTTTCCAAATGAGGCAAAATTGGCGCCAAGGTCAAATTCAAATCTGGAGGCCTCATTAAGGGCAAAAATGGAAGCATAATCACTTGGAGAAAAAGGAGGAAACTTTAGAAATGCATGGAGATGAGATCTAGTCCACATTCATCCACTACTAGAAAATAGGCTTTTCACGACCATAAGTAACACGTAAAAAGCCAATGTTGGTCGTTGATAAAAAACGCGGTGGCATAATATGTAAATAACTGTCCAGGCGGAGCCTTTCTACGACCACACTTTCATATGTGGTCGTGGAAAGTGCACCTTCCACGACCACACTCTTGTGAGTGTGGTCGCGGAAGGCTGCTGACCCTTCCACGACCACAATATTCACATTGTGGTCGTGGAAGGGTCAGCACCTTCCACGACCACACTCTCAAGAGTGTGGTCGTGGAAGGTGCACTTTCCACGACCACACTTACAAGAGTGTGGTCGTGGAAAGTGGGAAAATTTCTGGCGCGATATCCAATTTTTATTTCCCTCCAACACTTTCTCTCTTCTTCGACTCTTCACTCACTTTCTCTCTTCACTCGCCGCCGTCTCCTTCCCTCTCGCGAGTTGTTCCCTCAACTCTCCGCCCTCTCCTTCCGCCGCCTCCTCCCTTTCTTCCCGCCGTCTTCATCTTCGCCTCACTCCGCTGCCGCCTTCCCCTTCACTCTCGGCCCCCTTCACTCGGCCGCCTCTCTCTTCACTCCGCCTCCGCCTTCCCCTTCACTCTGCCTCCGCCTTCCCCTTCACTCTCGGCCGCTGCCGCCTCTATTACTCTCTCACTCCGCCACCGCTCACTTCAGGTGAGTAGGTCATTATTTTTTTTATTTTTTATTTTTTATTTTTTTTATTTGCTTCCAAATCTTTATGAATGTCATTCTTGTGTAATAGATTCTTGTGTTTGCTTATGATAAAACTGTTGATTCTCTAAACAATATAAACTTTTCATTTCCCTTTGACTCTTTTACTTATTAGTCTTTAAATTGCAACTTTGTTTTTTCATCATGTTGTTCACTGTTATTATTTGATTAGAATTAGAAATGAATGATTTGAATAGTAAATCTTTGTGTATAGATAGTGATGTATTGATAGTGTACATTGATAATGTACATTGGAAATTATTGTTACTCCTTACTGCCATTACTGAATGAAAAAGGGACTAAAAGGCTTGTGTTCGATGCTGCTCAAGAAGCTCAACCACAAATTCTTCTCCCAAAGGTACTAAAGTTGTCTATGAATTGACCTTTATTAACAATGTTATTGATATATGTTTGTATAGTCAGACTTCGATTCAAGTTATAAACGTAAAGGTAAACGCAATTTTTATATTCATTTTCATGTATATTGCTTTTAGCCATACCCGAACTACTATGATATTGCTGATATTATCTTGTGATTTATCAGTGTCCAATCCAGCGGGGCTCTACAGAGTGCAGATATTATGTCTGCAAATACATGCCGGATATTGTATATCAAGATTTTATTAAACAAGGGAGGAAATTCCAAAAGGTATGCACGCTTCTAACATATATCTCCAAGAAAATAGTGATTTCTAATTGTAAGTGGTACTTGTCTTGTCTTTTTTTAATATTGTTTAATTATGTTGCAGCTTTTGGAGGGACTGTATGGATTTAGTACCGACCCATTTAAACAAGATGAGGAGATTGACTTGGTACGAAACGCACTTGCAGAATTTTTAATCACTATGTGAGGCAGAACTTGTATAGGCTTGTTATACGTTTAAGCAGTCATCTTAGTATAGACATGTGCTTGTCTTGGCATAGATTGTTGTAGCTGAATTTTGAACTTATTACTAGTAAGACAAAGATATAAAACTTAGATTATGCCTTTTGTATTTTGTTGTCTAAGTAAGGTAATATTTATGGGATACGTTTTTGCAATTGAGCTAGTATTCTGTATTGTGCAGTTGTATATGATTTATGGTGCTGTATTGAAAGTGGTTTGTAAATTGATCTGCAAGAATGCAGATGACTAAACAATGCAGTTGCTAAATATATAAAAAAAAGAGCAACCTTTCACGACCATATTTTCGTAATTGTGGTCGTGAAAAGCCTCCCAGGAGGCTTTTCACGACCTGGGAGGCTTTTCACGACCACAATTTAACAATTGTGGTCATGATAGGGGATACCTATCACGACCACAATTGTTAAATTGTGGTCGTGAAAGCTTCCCAGGAGGCTTTTCACGACCACAATTTAATAATTGTGGTCGTGAAAGCCTCCCAGGAGGCTTTTCACGACCACAATGTAACAATTGTGGTCGTGAAAAGCCTCCCAGGAGGCTTTCACGACCACAATTTAACAATTGTGGTCGTGAAAGCCTCTTAGGAGGCACCTAAACTAGGTGTCTCCTAAGAGGCTTTCACGACCACAGTTACATAACTGTGGTCGTGATAGGTGCTACTTATCACGACCACAAAAATGTGGTCGTGAAAAACACACTTTTTTACGACGCGGGATTCCACGACCACCTATTTCTGGTCGTGAAAAGCCCAATATTGTGGTCGTGAAAGACCTTATTTCCAGTAGTGATCCTAACCTTTTACCAAATACCAAAAATACCCTTTGGGCGATAATTCAAAAGTTACTCACCACTATAAAAGCCCAAATATAACTAACTTTCGGGGAATTTTTTCTGATTCCCAACTTTTCACTTTCTCTCTCCTCTAACAAACTCTCTCAACTCCATCTTCATCTTCTTCATCATAGCAACCTCCGCCATGTCCAGAACTCCACAACTACCTTCATCCGCCTTCATCTCCATGTCCGGCTAGATCGCCTAGCCTTCTTCTCCAAGGAAATGTGCTTGTAGAATTAACCTATGGCTTCATATGCTTGTAATTTTCTCTTTTAGGTTTCAAGCTATATGTAAATTTTTGCCTATGTATGTCTAGATTTAGGCTTATATAGGTTAGAGCATCTTGATTTTAGGTGTTCTACTTTATGTTAGTTTGAAATCTCTCTTGATTGTTAAGGACATGAAAACCGAGGCTTAATTCTTGTAGTTTCATACATGTATGTGTGTGCGATTAGCTCCTCTTACATTTGTGGAATGAATTTGTTTCCTAAATGCTAGATCTAGTGTTTAGTGTTGCTATTGGTATGTTCTTGACTTGAAAGAGCTTAAGGCTTGATTAAATTAGTTAAACTCTTGAAGACTTCTTTGATTTAAGAGGTCTCAAGGATTTAACTAGTTTATATTAAGTGAAACAAGTGTATGAAGTCCGATTAAACATAAGCACAGAGTATTTGGAGAAGGAGGTATCTTCATCTCATACTTTCACACTTCTTATTCTGTTTTTACTAGTTTTAATTAGTCTTAGATATAAACCTGCACACAACCTGTTTGATAATTTACTTAACTTGAAGATTATTTGACCTAAGCAAGAAATAAAACCAAACTGTGAATTGACCTAGGACTTGCTGCTATCTACTGTAGTTTAATTCTAGTTTTATTTGTTTTTAGCTCTTTTTGGACAACGAAAAAGAGTTAAATCAAGCTCCCATGGAGCTTGTTTAGTACTATGTCGACTATCGCCTAACATACTTTTATTTACTTCTTGCTGCAAATTAGGGCTAAACTCAGCTAAAAAATCAGCTAACGCTTGAGATTTAATTGCCGTTCTAGGCATATAAGAAATATCGAATTCACTAAGCTCTATTGCCCATTTTACTAGTCGACCAGATAAATCAGGTTTATGCAAAACATTCCTTAAAGGATAATTAGTTACTACTACTATGGGATGACATTGAAAATATGGCCTCAATTTCTTCGAAGCTGATACCAAAGCTAAAGCTAATTTTTCCATTAAAGAATACCTGGTCTCCGTGTCAAGCAACGCCTTACTCACGTAGTAAACTGGACTTTGTTTCCTTCCAATATCTTTTATTAACACCGCACTCACTGCACTTTCTGCCACAGCTAAGTATAAATACAACACTTCACCTGTTTCAGGTTTCATCAACAAAGGTGGACTACTCAAGTAAGTTTTTAAATCTTGCAAGGCTCCTTCCGCCTTATCATTCCATTGAAAATCTTTGCACTTTCATAATGCCTCAAAAAACGGCTGACACTTTTCTGATGACCTGGAAATAAAACGAGTCAAAGCAGCTACACGCCCTGTTAGTTTCTGAACATCCTTAACACTTTGAGGAGAAGGAATTTCCATTATTGCTTTAATTTGTGCTGGGTTAGCTTCAATTCCTCTTTTTGAAACAAGATACCCTAAAAACTTTCCTGATTTTAACCCAAAAGAACATTTTTCAGGATTCAATTTCATATTATACTCCCTTAACAAATCAAAAGCTTGTTTTAAATGACTAACATGATCTACTTCTTTCAAAGACTTAACTAACATGTCGTCTATATACACTTCCATAGTCTTTCCTAAATGGTGATAAAACATTTTATTTACCAATCGTTGATAAGTTGCTCCTACATTTTTCAAACCAAATGGCATGACTTTATAACAATAAGTTCCTCTCTCTGTTATGAAAGATGTTTTTTCTTGATCATCACTATGCATTAAAATTTGATTATACCCAGAAAAAGCATCCATAAAACTTAATAATTCATGACCTGAAGTAGCATCGACCAATGTATCTATATGAGGCAATGGAAAATAATCTTTTGGACATGCTTTATTTAAATCTGTAAAGTCAATACATACTCTATGCTTACCATTCTTCTTAGGTACTACTACCACATTAGCTAACCAATCTGGATACTGTACCTCTCTTACTGAACCAATCTTCAATAACTTGTCAACTTCATCATTTATAATCTTATTTCTTTCAGGTGCGAATTTTCTTCTTTTTTGCCTAACTGGTTTAAACGATGAATCTACATTCAACTGATGAACTATTACTTCTGAGCTAATTCCTGTCATATCCTCATGAGACCAAGCAAAACAATCCAAGTTGTTAGATAAGAATGCAATTAACTCTTCCCTAATTACTTTATTCAAATCTGCTCCAATGGATAAAGTCCTCTCAGGTTTTTCAGGAATTAAAGAGATTTTCTCTAATTCGTCACCTAAGCCCCCCTCATCCGTTGGAGACAGATTCTGTAATTGCTATACTGGTTCAAGACTTTTTGAAATTCCTTTTAAAGCAGTTTGATAGCATTCTCTTGCAATTCTTTGTTCTCCTTTAATTTCCCTCACCCCCAAGGAGTATGAAATTTGATAGATTGATGCAAAGTAGATGGTACAGACCTCATTTGATGAATTCATGGACGTCCTAACAATACATTATATGCTGAAGGGCAATCCATTACCTGAAATTTGATTAGTTGATTGACACCCACAGCCTGGGTGACTAAAGAAATTTCCCCTACCGTTCTATCTGGTGCTCCATTCCCAAAGACCAATATAGTAGGTGCTTGTACAATTTGAGATTCTAAATTTAACTCTCTAACTGTTTGCAAATAAATTATATTAACAGAACTACCTGCATCAATTAAAACTCGTTTGACATTGCAATTAGCTATCATTAAAGTTATTACCAAAGCATCGTCATGATAAGAAAACATCTGAATTTCACTACTCTTAAAAGTTATTTGTTCATTAATATTGCTAGTCGACATAACGTCGCCTAAATATCTAGTCGATGAATCATAATTAAACAAAGAGCGAGCATGTCTTTTTGCTGCTGAATATGTACTTCCACTTACCTCGGACCCACCTATTATCATATGAATGGTACGAGCATTCTGTGGTGTAGTCGATGAATGGACCGGCTTTTGTTATGACCCCCTGCATGAGATGTATTTTTATTGCTTTTTATAATATCTTTCAACATACCTTTCTTCATCAATTCCACCACTTCCTTTCTCAGTTGAATATAATCTTCCGTCCTATGGCCATGGTCGTCATGAAAATGACACCATTTATCCGGATTACGCTTTTCTGGCTCACGTTTAAGCTTGTTGGGCCACCTAACAGAATCGCCTAGCTTCTGCAATGTGTTCACTAATTCTGCCGGGCTTACTGAAAAATTATGCTCACTTAATTTGGGAACGGGTGGTTTTTTGGAATCATCTCCATGCGATCCTCCTCGATTACCTGTGGAATAAGGTTCAGATCTCCAATTCCTACCTCGAGATTGCTGAGATCGCCTATCGACGTAACCACCTTGCTGTGTATTTTTCTGTCGCTCAGCTAACTCTAATCTAAACTTTGCATCATCTTCCTCCCACCTTATCTGAGCCCAAGCATAAGCTTGTACTTCCACCCAAGTCTTAACTTGATGCATAGTGAGATCTTTATAAAGCTGCGAACCTGGAAGCAAACATCTACGAAAAGCTTGTACAGCTATGAATTCGTCACAATTTGGAATAGTTACCATTTCTTGAGTAAACCTGGTTAATATTTCCCTAGTAGTTTCATTAGGTCTTTGTAAAATTCTATATAAATCATCAGATGTTTTGACCAAATTACGACTACTAGCAAATTGCTGCACAAACATTTCAGTTAATTGACTAAATGAATTAATACTACCTGGCATGAGATTTGTCCACCATGACAGTGCTGGACCTATTAGGCTAATGTCAAAACCACGACACATCGCAGCTTGACGTTTTTCGGCGGGTATGACGGCAGCCATCATAATTTGTCTATACTGTGTCATATGCTCATCAGGATCTGTTTTTCCACTATATTTTGGCAAAACAGGAAACACAAAACGTTCAGGTAAGTCAATTAAAGCAATTTGATCGACAAATGGGCTATCTGAATAATTTCCCAATCTGGCAGACTCAAATGGTTTTTTGATTCCTGGGATTTGCAACACCGTTCTTTCGAGAGTTTGCACTTTCTTCTTCAAAAACTCTGTTTCAGTGGCACGCGTGTCACCTGTATAAGTTGATGCTTTTGTGGATTCTTCTTCTTCAGATCCTGCATCATGACCAGAATTGTTATGCTCAGTATCTTTCTTACCTCCACTTTCAGAATCATGAGGCATATCATCTTCGCGTTCTTCTTCATTCTCAGGATGCTTATCAGCGATGGCATTTATTTTTTGGTGCAATTCTTGATTTTCCTTCTGCAATCGTTCCAGAGTTTCAGTTTGGATGGCAATAGCTTCACTTTGCTGCGTGACAAATTGCTCCTGCCTTGACATCCTTTCAGATTGTTCAATCAACTTTGCTAGAATTTGAGAGAACGGATCACCATGACTGGGTTGTTCCATTGTAAGTGAATCGCCAAAAAAGACGGTAGCTTGTGTAAAAAGACTATCGTCCCCACGGTTGGCGCCAAATGTTGATACACAAATATATCAAATCAAAGGATAATGACTTTATTCAGAATGAGTGGGCAAACCACAATGATAATACAAGAGATTAGTCGCCTAGACTTTAGTCGACTAGCGAGAGAGTGAAATAGAAAGTAAAAGATTCAGAGGATGTTGGATGATCCATTTACATGGATTGAGTTTCTATATATAGGCTACGAATTTCCTTCCCGTTGGAATAATCAATTTCCTTATTTATGGATATTTCCGTTTTGATTCCCATAAATATGGAGGTTACAGTAAATTAATTGACGGTTACAGAATATCTTTGACTAGCATTAAAGCCTTGGTCGACCTTCTGGCACTTTGGGCTCCTTCAGACTTATTTCTTCTCTGGGCTTAATGGGCCTCCTTCACTAAGCTGAATTATGTCGCAACAATATGAAACAAATATTAATTACCAAAAAAAGTGTCAATGCGCAGATGTTGATAATTATAAACCCATATGTAAATTCTCTTATTGGTATTTGTCACTAAATGCTATTCAATTGTTGTTAGACTCTTATGTAATGTAGTTAGATTTCTTCCTTAAATCTAATTAATAATTATAGGGAAAATGTCATTTAAATCCCTCCGAATATACAAAAGGACAATTCAGGAACCCAAACTTCCAAAAGGACCATGAAAGAACTCGGACCTAGTTCACATTTCAAATTTGTGTGAAAGGACAAAATTACCCCCATCATTAAAGTTCCGTTGTTAATGCACCAAGTTCCATTGTTAACAGGTGCGGTGTAAATGTTAACACCAATGTTATGCTGTTAACGAAGAAGTTAATTTTTATGTTCAAAATGTTAATGCCTAAAGTTCAGCTGTTAATGCCGAAAGTTCCATTATTAACAGGTGCGATGTAAATGTTAACATCAATGTTATCTTGTTAACGAAGAAGTTAATTCTTAAGTTCAAAATGTCAATGCATAAAGTTCAGTTGTTAATGCCCAAAGTTCAATTGTTAACAAGTGCGGTGTTAGGGTGGGAAGTAATTTTTGTTTAATGATGGGGTAATTTTGTCCTTTCACACAAATTTGAAATGTGAACTAGGTCCGAGTTCCTTCATGGTCCTTTTGGAAGTTTGAGTTCCTGAATTGTCCTTTTGTATATTCGGAGGGATTTAAATGGCATTTTCCCATAATTATAATATCCAACAGAAACTAACTAATGTATAGTCTCCCCATAAAGTAACGAATGTGGGTCTCATTATAGGACGACCCAAACAATTAAGAAATGTCGTTGTTACTTTTGGGCGTTGAACTAATTAAGAGCTAAAGTGCAAAAATGTCCACATAATTGTCATGAAGGTGCAAAAATACTCATGTAAAATTTTTTGGAGAAAAATTTCCCATCAAATTTTAAAACTGAGGCAAAAATGCCTATTATAGTTAATTTTTTGACTTTTCACTAATCATCCTATGTCGCATGGTCATCATACAAGGACAAATAAACACATAAGTCCGCCATATGTATTAGTGAGAGATGAATCGGTAGAAGATGATGCGTCAAAAAGTCAAAAATTAACTGCGACGACCATTTTTCCCCGGTTTTGAAATTTGATGGACAGTTTTGCTCAAAACAAATTTTACATGGGTATTTTTGCATCTTTGTGACAATTAAATAGGCATTTTCGCACTTTAGCCCACTAATTAATGAGCTGCAAAATATAATATTACACTCCATTTTAATACACATTATAATAACTTTTTTGGCGGTGAACTTATTCTTGTCATGTGTTTTTTGGGGAATATTGTCGTGTTAGTTTGAAGAGACAATCCTCTAAGAATCCACATTATTAAACTTAAACATTGGCAAGAAAGGAATATTTGTGAAGAAATCATAATTACTAAAAAACATGACTACAAATTCAAAATATTGAATTCGTCATTTTCTCTAAGAAAAATGCAACTTCATTTAGTTTTGTTTCTCACATAATAAGATTATCAAGAAAAGAGTAATTAATAGTGAGATCAATTGATGATAAATCTAATTGATTAAAAGATGTATTAAATATTTAATTGTTGAAAAAAAAATTAAAACTCTTATCTAATGTGGCCACCCTTAATTAAAAGGATAAATTTTGTTGTGTATACATAGATGATATCTAGAGTTCACAACTTATAAATATAGCGACATGCAGTAAATTTCATTTTTTATATAAGATACCACATGCGTTAATTTCTTAATCCTGTTATATTTATATCAATTCTTCTATTAATCCAAATCGTTAAATCATATTTATTTTTAGGATACATTTAAACAGTTTCACATCAACATTGAACAATTAACTAGAGGGATATAGTGATCTTAAGGTATCCTATAAAATTAGCATAACCTCTTCGGTTGACAGATGAATGAATACAGTATATATGTCTATTTTCGGATCCAGATATCCTCAGAAGTTCTTTTCTCCTATTCTTTCTCAGTATCAACATCTTGGTCGTCCATATCATCCAAAGGCCCTTATTTCTCCACATAATCTGAACATGTGGGCCCCACATTCAATTAAAAAAACAATCACACCCCACCCACCCCTCTCTCTCCTCCCTCTCTCCCTCCTCCCTCCATGGCCGACCCTCCCTCCCTCCCTTCCTCCATGGCCGACCACACCCCTCTGCATCTCCACATCAACCTCAGCTCATTCCCACACCGCACCTCTCGCCGTTCCACCACCGCGCCCCCAACTAAAAACCCCAACCCACAGCTTCTTGAATCTCAGCCTCAAGCCACCATCACCAACTGAAGCTTCTCCGATCCACCACCTCCACATCACCCTTCATCGATCTCCTCCTCCCTCCTCTTCATCTCTCTCAACCACCATCAAACCCCACCTCTTCGTTTTAGCTGCTTCCCAACCTCAACCTCAATGAACAGCTCCGCGTCTGGTGTGGCGCCGGCGGCGGAAGGCGGTGAGAGAGAACGGTGCGGAGTTGCTGAGAAGAGGTGGTCAACCATGGAGGGAGGGAGGGGGAGGAGGTCTGCTATGGAGGAAGGAGGGAGGGTGGGAGGAGAGAGAGGGGTGGGTGGGGTGTGATTGTTTTTTTAATTGAATGTGGAGCCCACATGTTCAGATTATGTGGAGAAATAAGGGCCTTTGGATGATATGGACGGCCAAGATGTTGATACTGAGAAAGAATAGGAGAAAAGAGCTTCTGAGGATATCTGGATCCGTCTATTTTCCAAATCTCTAAAATCTAATAATTTGCTCTAGATTTAAGGCATTATATAATACTACAATTGATAGATCAGATTTAAATCATAGACAGAAGGGGTTACATTATCTTTTTTAATAAAAAGAGTTTTACAATTTAGAAACGATGAGGAGGAAGTTTTGGGATAAAAGGCCTAGGAGGTGGAGATAATGATGAACTAGATTTTTCATCTTGATCATAGAATGGAATAATGGTATACACAGTCTGAATGATAGTCAACACAAACAGAAATATTGCTGCAATAAGAGACACAATGGCCCATGGATTTCTGAAGTAAGTTTCAATGAGATTAGCTCTCCACTTATTCCACGGCTTCTTGAAATATCTACACACACTCACTTGCACTATATCCAAACTTCCTTCACGATCCACAGAAACATCCTTAGAAAGTGAGTTAAAAAGCTTGGTCACCGCTTTATCACTTCCTAATGCATTCTGAAGAATCCCTTTTTGCTCCAAAATCACCACATCAGCCTCATTGTCTATGATGTTATCCATGAAGAACACAAATGAAGAAACCTCATTGCCTGCTCCTACATGCATTCGTTCAAAGGCTACAAGGTTTAACAGCGTTGTCTCAGTGCTATCGTCTACGATAATCGAAGGAATTCGTAGGATTCCACCATTGTTATTGAAGGAGACATCTTTGAGGCTATGGCTTTTGCTTGGCTTGAAAGTGATTCCTGCTTCTTGAAGCTCTCTTGCTGAGGGAATGGTGATTTCGTCTTCTTGTCGATTGTGTTTGTTTGATTTGATTCGTTTAGGAATAATTGTGGGTTGGGTGGGATCATGTTGAAGGAGGCATTTTCTATAGATATCTAAGATATGTAAGCATTTGCCAAAGGTTTTCGACATTGGAGTGCCGAGACAAAAGAAATTGAGGATTAGCTTGTTCAATAACTCTGGATCCTATAACAATCATATGGAATGATCTCAGAAAATGACAAGAGATTATAAATAAATGAAAAAATGTTGAATATAAACTCACATTATAAATTTCATGAACAAATGTATTTAAGGATCTATATTATATTCTTGATTCGGTACAACTCTTTTCCAACTGTACATGCAAATATAAAAAAGTTGTACTCAAGACTTTAAATGAATTTAGATATCTTTTTTATGATGAATTTTTTTAATGGGAAATCTTTCGACATTTTCCCTTAAAATTGAACAAACAGTGCCAAAGTACTTACTTTTAACAGCTACTCAATTCATATATGAATGACTTCTCAACTAGGAATTTTTTTTATAATAGCTGATTTTCATGACAAAATACTTGTCGATAAAGAAAGGAATATTATTTCGCATGAAAAAGAAAAAAATCTTGTATTTCTCAAATTCAACAACGATTCCTCTTTTCTTTTTTTATTTTAAAGTAACCATTCTTCAAAATTTGGTAACCTTCATACACAATTTGGATCCTCTCAATCTTATCATTAAATATTGATGTAAGAAAAGAGAGATAAAAAGAGACATAGCTTAGTGACAGGCGGGTCCTACTAAAATCAACTGAGTTAAATACTTGAATGAAAACATATATGACAAAATCAACTCAATTAATATTCCTAAAACATAAAAAATAAAATACACAACTAATTTGGTATTACCTGTGCTTGGTTTCCTTCAAATTTAAGCAACTTCTCAAGAACCATCATGGGGATCTGATTCTCAAGCATAACCATATCGCGTTTGATATAAGGTATGAAATACAACTTTCCATGGCAACTGAAAATTGGATCATTTTCTGGATAATCACTGTCATTAACAAAATTTGTAAATCTCAGCACTTCAAGCATAAAACACCCATCAAGAATCATCATCTTCAAGAATTTATGATTATTATTATTATTATTCTCCCATTGACCATCAAGTGGCTTATAACAATCCATCAGATCATCTTTCACTCTCGCCATGCTTTTCATTAGCAACTCCAATGGCTTCCCACACCTTCTTAGAAAGTGGACCAAAGCTCTTTGCTTGTGCTCTTCCATGGCTACCAAATGATTCTTCATGTGGTGATATGGACCAAACGACACCGTTTGGGGGTTATAAGCTTTCTTGTTAGCGTTCGAAACACATGACGGTATCGCGTATATGCAGTGTTTCTTCCATTTTTCAATCTCCATAGACGAATATTCATGGCTCTTCAGCTTCTCGTTTATTTGAACTACCCACTCATCTGTTTCTACATCCATTTGTTTGATGATAGTTTCTCTTGTTCTTTTCAATATCTTGAGATTGTTTATATATAGTGATTTATTATATATGCAAAAAAAGAATAATAATATAGTCGTACTCTTCTTTAGGTGTCCTCATATTCCTTACTTGCTAATTGTTTAGTCGTTATTAGTTCAATGGATTCTTAACCAGTTATACTAGGTCTTATCTTTATTGTACGATGAAGATAAGAATACGTTTACAGCCAAAAGGTCATATCTCATACACAGGAACAACATTTTATATTCCAGGTTTTTTATTTTGGATAGTTAATTAAGGTGAAATGGAAGAAATAATTAAGACAAGGTACGGCTTATAAACAATAATTTCTTAATTACCTAATAATACCAAAAGGGCCTTGTGGTTGCTAATGGATTCTCTCCTTAATTTATGTAACCCTGTTAAGTTTGACTGACGTTGATTGAAAAAGTGACGTGGTGGGGAAATAAAATTTTTTGCTGACGTGTCATGCTCATGTGACAATTATTTTTCTAAATGTATGAGACCCACATTTAATTAATTAAAAAAATAAAACCCACCCGCATTCTCCCCCCGACACAGTCATCTCCATCCCTGCCACTAACATCAGTCAAACCTTTTTTTTTCAGAGTGCTCTTAGCGTAATAGTTCGTTGCTATTTTCGTACCTTACTCATTTATTTCCCCCACCACGTCAGCTTTTAACGGTCAACATCAGTCAAACTTAACGGTGTTACCTAAATTGAAACAAAATTTATTCTTCAATCCCAGAATTGAGGCCGGAAACACTTTTTCCCCAGAGTGCTCTTAGCGTAATAATAATTCTTCAATTTTTTTTACCTTTACCCTTTTTGTACCCTCTAAATTATCATGATGCTAAGTACCCCTTTTACAACTCAACATGTGTATATTTGCACCTTCTCCCTACTAGAAATTCGCTTAGATGCAATTAGATAAAACAATTCAAATCATCAATTGACCAAGCACTATAACAAAACAAAACAATCAATAGAATTAAATTATTATTTCCTACATCAATTTACATTCATTATCACTTATTATTTTTAATATACTTTAATTTAATCCTCTGAACTCCATAAGAACTTCCATGATGCCTCAATAATGATTATGTCCGGATCATACTTATACTCGAGACCCCACTGAAAAATTCCTATTATGTTGAAATCTCCTCACATTCTTATCAACCTCACAATATTTACTTCTTTTGGTTCACTTGCTAAATCATATTTCTATTTCATAGTTTGCCTAAAATTATTTTGCCAATATTTTTAACACCATATCTAATGAATGCCATATCACTTGACTTGATTATCCTACACCATGTTATCTATAACTCAACATTTAACTTCTATTTCTTCATAACTTTATGAGAATACCTCTAGGCCCTTGGTACCTTGTAAATCCAAAATATATAGCTACAAAACTAATCTCAACTATATAATAATAAATCCTGATTTTCGAATTACACATCTCCAGCATGTGAATTCAAATATATTCTATCAACTAAACGATTTTCGAAGTTCCATATTTCTAAACTCACATAACCATGAAATCACTAAACCTTTTTCTTTCATATACTATGAAATTTAGATCTACCTTTTCAGGTATCAATCTATATCTATTTCAGACTTCATTTGATAGAATATTCCTCTCTTATGACTTTAAGTGCTACTTTATCGTGAAAAGCACACTAAGCATATCTAACAAGCTAAGTGTAGTTGGTAAAATGTCCAATGGTATAAAATCCTTTATCATATCAACATACTCTAATGTCCTCAATTGTATGGTTTTTCACTAATCCACTTCTACTTTCTCTCTCTATTTATTACTATCATGGTTATTCCTAAGGTATCTAAAGATGTTCTAATGGTATCTATATAAATATGTGAATATATATAAATTCATTAATTGGATAAGCTTACTACTAATATTTTTTTCTAGTAGAGTATATTTAATTAACATAAATAAAATTAATCTTGTTTGTAATTATATAAATAAATACACTTATTATAATTAAAACTAAAACAACTTAGTTATCACATGTGATAACTTCTTACTGATGTATAACACAAGTTTTTTGCCTGTTACATGATAATATAACAAAATAAATTAAAGTACAAAATCTATTAAATACTAGCATATATAGGGTTTAGCAAACATCCCAGCTACTCTAACTTTTCTTCTCACTACTCCTATTTAAAAATAGTTTGAAAACAATGAGACTTAAATAATATCAATAGCAATATTATTTCATTCATTTAGTATTTAAACTTGCTTAAATAATGATAGCAATGCTTTGTTGGTGTCACTACCTGTTAGTAAACACTCATATTGGCCCCTACAATATATTCGTTATAGATAGAATAATACATTTGCAAGTGCCTATTACACCACCAACTAATGATATTAATAAGTTCACTATTGTAGTAGGCACAACTGACAAGACTTTCTAATAAAAAAACATTTTCATCCCTATCAAACTTAAGAATTCTTTAACAATTACAACCAGCTTAAGATTGCTGTTACAATCAAACAACCACTAATGATATATGTATCAATCAAGAATTAACAATCATTCCAAATCAAAATTCAATGAAAAGCTAAAGCAAGCTACCAATTCAAATATCTAGTACCAATTTGGGTTTACAACTCTAGAACACTTCATTCTTAACTCCACTTTCATTATTAAAACATTACAAAAAATTCGCAGGTTACTGACACATACTTTCCGGCATTTCGAACAAAAATGCCGGAAAAGGGACGCATACCAGCGTTTTTTAATCAAACGCCGCAACGCAGTTCATAAAAACGCGCAAAAAGTGGCGCACAGTTCCAGCCAACATACCTACGGATATTACTGGCGTTTTTCTACAACCAAACTCTGGTAAGCTTATTTAAATTTATTTTATTTTAAACAAAATATTTTTTAAAAAAAAAAAACCACATTGCGGCGTTTTACTAAACGCTGCAATGTGTATATAATTTTTTTTAAAAAAATATAAATACCACATTTTGGTGCTTTTTTAAAATGCCAAAATATGGGATTTATTATCAGATAATAAAATAATACATTGTGGCGTTTTGGAAAACGCCGCAATTGAAGTTTATATTTTTTACAAAATAAATATCACATTTCGGCACTTCGAGAAATGCCGAAATGTAACATTTATTATTTTAAATAAAATTAAATACACTTTACGGCGTTTATAGAAGTGTCGCAATGTGTTCTAAGAACGCCGAAATGCTGAAAAGTATAAAAACATTCCGCGAAACTCATTTCATAGTTTTTAAAAAGTCAAAGGGTCCCATCAAAATTTTGTGCATCTCCACTGTTATATATAGTTCCTTCAGATATGCCGCGTCGTCGTGGTAAGGCTCCGATTGACGAGGCAGAGGAGCAGTGCATATGTGAAGAAGAAGAAGACCGGCGTGTAGAAAAGCGTCAGAGAGAGAGAGAGAGAGGAGGAGGAGCTTGTTCCTTCGAAAGTACTCCAGTACTCAGCTAGGGAGAAAGACATTACGAGGGGCGTCTACCGCGACTTCATCATTCAGGTGCGCACCCGCAAGGACGGGACTCTTGTATCTCGGGAGGCTGTAGAGCAGATGGTACATTATGTTAAATTGCTAAGTTTGTGTTTTTCTTTGTTTTCAATAATTTTTGTTATAATATAATTTTGTTTTGTTTACAGGCTAGAATTACGAAGGTTCAAGTGGATGTCGAAGCAAGGCCGACCCTCGAATCTCAGGAGGGGAGAGCGTGAGCCCGCGGTCACTACTCTCCGCTCGCAGCTTGGGACTCCGAAGCGTGCCAGACATGTCCCAAGTCTTGGTTTTGGGGCCAGACCTACTCATTTGTTCCCTCCTTCTGGGAGTCTTGTTAGTTGTGGGAGCCGCAACAGCACCTTCAAGTTGGACGCCTCATACTCTGGGGAACTGCTTCTGCTTACAATGGGTAAATACCTCCTCTCGTTTCTTCCAGCGTTCGAACTTACACTTCTCACACGGATAAACTATCTTGCCCTGAACACTAACACACATGAAAGCAAAATTCAAAAATTTATTCAATCCCACCAAGTATTGTGGCGACGATTGGGGTAAAGAGATCCACGATTTATCCATAATTATTATTGGTGTTAAAAGCATTAGGCTGACCTTTTCATGGATCATGAACAGCTACCTATTCGACACGACACTATCACCAACGACATAGAGCTCTGGATCATCGGGAAAGGACCAACTTTGTCCATCAAAGAATTAGGGGGAAGCTAGAGATATCATCAGCAGGGATCTCTTCAAGCAACATTTTATATTTAGGCTACTAAGTATCAAGAATTGTAATAAATTGCCTGACACCTTTAACCCATTTCCGTTTTCGTATTTAAGCTTAAGACTTCTGGTATAACTTACTTTTTTTTTGCCATGTTGTATAACTTACTTATATTAATATCATTTTGCTCCTTATAAAAAAAGTCATCCTATCATACAGAAACGAGAAAATAAAGAAACCATAAACCCCCATTTATAACGTCAGTGAAGGGGAACAAAAAAGCCTAAAGTCCACATGCAATCTAATTTCAATATCATCCTTTTATTTATAACGCATCCACACATCACATTGCCAACCAACAAACGCCCAGTCGGCCAGAGGGGAAAAGAAACATGCATGGACAAAAAAAAGGAATTTAACATTTTTCGCTTAAACAAATTTGTATGAACTTAGGTGTCAAATAATTCGAAATTGGAAGCCTCAAAAACACCAGAAATTCATCAAGAACAGGGAAGGAAAGGAGGAATCACAAGTTTGCAAATTCGAATGAAACTCCACAAATCAACATGCACTTGCTAAGCTCAACATCAATAGACTCCTACATCAACTCATAGAAGCTTCAAACCCAAGAATTTATATATTATTTTACCGAAAAAATATTCCAAAAGCATCCTCAAATCCTAAAGGATGAAGTTGCAAAAATGATACTCCCTCCATTCCTAAATATAAGATTACTTTAACAAATTTGGAGAGATCAAAGAAGACATTTCAATGACTTAGGACTGTATGAAATTTTCAAAATACCCCTCACCTAAGTTTTAAAAATATCACCTTCTCCAAACCACTATTTTTGGGGTGAAAGGAGTATAAGAGTAATTTGGGGAAAACTTGAGTCAAATTAGAAAGTCATCTTATATTTAGGAACAAACTTTACTCTCTAAAGTGATCTTATATTTTGGAACGGAGGGAGTATTAAACTTTACCCAAAATTGCATTTCTAATATTAATGTTTTGCGATGAACAAAAATAGTACCCAACTTGGTGTCCGAGTGCAAATATAGTATTTTCATTTTAGGGAAATAAAATTTATATATGAAAAGACTCTTATACCCCTCATTATATAAAAATTTGATGAAGGAGGAATAAGGGCATAAGAGTCTTTTCATATCTAAATTTTATTTCCTTGAAGTGAAAATAATATATTTGCACCTGAACATCAAGTTGGGTACTTTTTTTGCACCTCGCAAAACTTTAGTATTAGAAATGCAATTTTAGGTAAAGTTTAGTATCATTTTTGCACCTTCGCCCAATCCTAAACTAAGGTAGAGCTGGTTATGAGTAAAAATATTTGTTTATTACCATTCAGCATTATATGATGATTTAAATTTTATTTTCCTGCCTTTTTTACTCTTTGAAATATTTATTGATAAGTTATTTTTTATTAAATCCTTTTAAGTCATTTTCTATATAAACTTGCTTATCAAATCAATCATTCAAACATATTTCTATAATTTAGATTGAAAATAAAACATTTATGAGCAACAGTCCAAACAAAAATATGTCACTCTCTTCCTTCTGTGTTCTGTCTCTCCATCCCATAATATAATGTAAAGTATTTTGAATGGTCTTGTTTCAAAATATAAGGTGATGTTTGATTTGGACAACATAATAATTATCGTTTTGCCAATAGGGTAAATGTGCAAAAATGATACTAAACTTTACCCAAAATTGCGTTTTTAATACTTAAGTTTCGTGGGGTGCAAAAATAGTACCCAACTTGGGGTACAGGTGCAAATATAGTATTTTCACTCTAGGGAAATAAAATTTAGATGGATTAAGGGTCAAATCTAGCACTCTACTATTGTCAAAAGTTCACCCAACATAAATAAGAAATTGATGGCTCAAATGTATCACACATCTATTAAAGAATGACTCAAATCTAACATTTCCATCAATTTTAATGGGTTTGACCGTTAAGTTTGACCCGATCATGCCACGTCACCTGCCATGTCACCTAGTTTTGCCACATCACCAGCCACATCACCACTCATGTATAGTAAGTGGCCCATTGTGTGACGTGGCAGGTGACATGGCAGATGACGTGGCATGATTGGGTCAAATTTAACGGTCAAACCCGTTAAAATAGACGGAAATGCTAGATTTGAGCTATTTTTGAATAGATGTGTGCTACATTTGGGCCATCAAATTCTTGTTTATGTTGGGTGAACTTTTGGCAATAGTAGAGTGCTAGATTTGACCTTAACCCAATTTAGATGTGAAAAGACTCTTATACCCCTCATTAAATAAAAACTAAATGAGGGAGGAATGGGGACATAAGAGTCTTTTCACATCTAATTTTTATTTCTCTCAAGTGAAAATACTATATTTGCACCTGAACCCCAAGTTGGGTAATCTTTTTGCATCTCACGAAACTTTAGTATTAGAAACTCAATTTTGAGTGAAGTTTAGTATTATTTTTTCACCTTCTCCCTTGCCAATATTGCCCTTTTTAATGTACTATTATATATTTAAAATGTTGTGTCATCTTTATTTTTGAAGAAAGGAGAGAGAGATGACAATTCAGCCAATGCATATTATTTATTCTCAACATTATCTCTTTCCTCCTTCAAATAAGAGCATTTTGGGAACAAAAATTTGTCTCATGATCATTGCTTTTTAACCAATTTTAACCAATTTTAGAAACATGTTATTTGGTTAACTTCAGTTTATATTATGGGATAGAGGGAATAATTTAATAATACTTTGGAAAAGTTAAGAAAACTATGGTGTCCCGGAGGAATGTGCATAAAAAATGGAGTAAAAAAGGCAAAAGCACAAATAAAACAAATGTCTGCAAGAAAAAAAAATTTAGACGCTTGGATTAGAATCCTATTTCTTCTTATTTAGCTTATTTGAAGTGGAGTGTTATCGATTTCCCGATAAAATTATCTTGTCAGTATCGGTATAAATGATCTTTCCCCCATGTTCGGCCTTGAATAGGGTGTGCCTTTTATTTTTCTGTCTATTTTTTATGAAGAGTACTCTTGAATGTACTATACAGTAGGTTCTCAGTGCACTAAGATCCCAATCCCAGATCGAGTTGCAATCGCGAATAGGTCAACCTTTCGAACTGCTGCTAAATCCATGGGCAGGCAAGAGACAACGTGGCGAACTGAAACATCAAGCACGAAAATTAAAGCTTCTAGAAATACGGATACCCCCAATATATCAAAACTCATTGCCCACCTGCAGTAGCATTCAAGTAATGTCCTTTGATTTCACCAGTTTCGGCCTGTACTTTTGGCGCGTAAACACAAAAGTACTGTACCGTTAAAGTGATCACTATGAATCATTAGGAACCATAAATTAACACCAAGTACAATTTTACACTTGAAGTAATCAAAATGGTCCAATTTTCCCCTCAGACAAATGTAATTTTGACACGTGTAACATCCTGAAAAATTTTACACAGGATTAGAGAGTGTTTTGGGAAAAATAAAATCAAAAGAATTAGAAATTTTTAGAATTTTTAGAATTTTTGGAGATTTTGGGATACTTTTTGATGTTTTTGGCTAATAAGTGTCTAAATAATTAATCAAACAATTGGAGAAATAGAAATATGAGGGAATGATGGAATCTAAAATATTTTAAAGGTTAAGGAGAATAAAGACTGGTTTTAGTGGATTTAAATTAAAATAGGACATTATGATAAATTCTGGTATAAGGTGCACACTCTATTACAAGAAAACACCAACCAAACATGGCCTTACCCTTTTCTCCTCCCCTCTCAAAATCACGCTGTCCTCCCTCCTCCTCCACTCCCTTTCAATTCTTCTTCCACCCACACCCAACCATTCGGCCTCCACTCTCCAAAAAGCACAACCTTTCCATTTTGTTACATTTTCCTTATCTCCGATCTGTCAAGCTCGAGTTTGATATGTGGGTGTGTGCATTTTTCGTTTTCTTTTTCTCTCTCACCGGCGGCGGCGGTCTTCTTCTCCGGCGAGAACGGGGCTTGAGGTAAAAGATGGGATTTTTCTTCTTGTTATGTGTGCACTTCCTTTTTCCCAACCTCTTTTTGTTTCTCCTCAACTCCCCTTCCTTCTTTTCAGTTCGGCCGACCACCTAGGGGCCGTTTTCCGGCGAGCTACACGGCGGCCGACGGCGGGTGACCTTTTTACCTCATATTCTTGAACTTTGTAAGCTTTTCCAACCCTTGGTGATGTTGATTTTGAGATGATGTTGTCTTTTAAAAGTTAGGGTTTTGTGAGAAATTGGGACTTTAGTATTTACAAGCTACAATAGTACTTATTTAGTGGTTAATTGAAGTTTTGTGAGCATTTTGATGTTTATGGAAGTGAGAAATTACCTTGGGAAGTTTTGAAGAATATTTAGGAATTCTTTAAAGTTGGGATTTAGGTATGATGTTGGATTTTTGGGAGTGTAATGTTGTAATACTGAAATTGGGATGTATTGAATTTGGGTATTCTTGGGAGAAAAAGGAATTTTGGAAGAGGTGAAGTAATTGGGAATTTTTGAAGTTGGTAGTGGTTCTTGAAGTGTAGGTTTGATCATTTTTGAACCTTAGGAGTTTAATTAAAATATTAGGAATGCTTAGTTGAGTAATTGGAGATTTTTGGCAAAATACTCATGTTGTTTTTGAAGTGAGAATGTTATTTGGGAATTTTTGGACATTTTATGACTCTTTGAAATTAGGATTTGTTCATAAAGAAATGTTGTGTAGATGTTATGGAGATGTTGAATGAGTGAAATTGTTTGAAATGGTGTGTAGGAGGAAGTTGGTAGATAAAGTTTAGAAAATTTGGTTATGTAAAGTTATGTTTAGGAATGCTTGTTGAAGTTATTTAATGATGTCGGAATTGGTTAGGTTGGTGTTTGGAAGGAAGTTTGGAAGTAAAGGGTTGAAGAAAAAGGGGAATTGATCATGTAATAGTATGTTGGAAAAGTAATGGAAAGCATGGAAGATTGGAAAGGCATTTTGAGTTGTCAAATTGATGTAATGAAGCGGTTCTAGTGGACTTTAACATTTTCAATTGATTTTACAAGAGTTAGAAGAAATGGTAAAGTTTAATACTATAGACGTTATAATTGGCTAAGGGGATTATGGAGGTTTAAAGGATATAAATTAATTTTGATATTGGAAGTAATCATTACTGCAATAATTGTTTAGAATTAGTTTGAATTGGTGGTCAAAGTCACTGATATTGTGTCTTGACCATCAGCAGCTCATTATGTGATTGTAAACGGCGGCGCTTCGAGAGGAGCTCGCGGATGATAATAACTGAAGATATATAGTGCTGTTTTTGAGCTTGAACAGGTAATCACGCTAAACTGACTGTGATACTGAGGGTGACGGTAGTTGAGGATTCCTAAAAATCCTCTTCTACTTATAAATATATATATAAATGAAATGAATTCATATTATTTTATATTTAAACGTGGGCTATAGAGTACCTTTCAACTTAACTGTACTTTATATATATATCTATATAAATCTTTTGTATTGTTGCATGACACTGACTATTAGTACCGTCGGCCGATGTAACCATCGATTTGCGCAAATCGATAGGTTAATAGTACGGGTTCCTCGGATTGTAAAGGAACCAGGGATTTTTCACATTTTAGAGTGGTCCCTTTTTCATGCTTTCAGATTTGAGACTGGGCACAGTGTCAATCACGTTTATTTTTGTCTATTGAGAGATGGATGTTTTGTGCTGTATATATATATATATATTACGTGGTTTATGCAGGTTTTGAAAACTGTGGTACCCTGTAGACACTCCACTACCCCACTTATGAGTGTCACAGTGAGTTAAGAGGTGATTACTGAGACATTGTTTTGTCTCACCACATTCCCTTTATTTTTACAGGTGATCATACCGGAGGGGGCACAAAGGAAAGGGAAGGAGCTGTCCGGCCTGCACTTAGACAGTGAGTAGGCCGGTGGTGATCCATTAGGATTATATATATTGCCATTTGATTAGGCTGCATCTGCTTCCGCATTTGTTTGTTGTTATTTCGAATGAATTGAGCTGTTGAATTATTGTATTAACTGTTTCTGTGAATTGATCATGACTTGTAGATGGTATAATATTTTGCTACTAGTACTGCGATAGTAGCGGTTATGTGATAATTGTAGCTGTGCTACAGACTCAGTTAGTATTGCTGTTTGACTGGAATAATAGATTATGTATTACAGGGAAATTGCCTGAAAATGGAAAGACATTCCTTCTTTTCCATCATGGACGTATTAGGTGTTTGTGTTGATGTGATTTGTTGATACAGGTTGTTGTTTGAAATAACTGTGCTTAGGAAAGTTCTTTTCCTAACATGGTTATATCGAGTGATTTTGATTTACTGTTGTGATGAGTGTTGTTATTTTATATAACCATGTTAGATGGGTCCCGCTCTGATATGGTTACTGTTTCTGCGTGATATGTGTTTCTTTTTCTAACCATGTTAGACGAATCCTTACTAACATGGTTAGTCATTAATTATCCATGATAGTATTAGCATTGTATTAGAAAATTCTCTTCTATCATGGATAATGCATATAAGTTATATTAGGATCTCTTTTCTAACTATGATAGTGATATTGAAATCATGGAAAGATCTTTCTCTATCATAGTTAGTAAAGTAAATTATTGGATTGGAAGTGTTATTATTGTTAATTTAGGGATTTAGAATGAGTATGTTACAACACGCGTCCTCCACGTGTCAACATTACATTCGCGGGAAGGTAAAATTGGCCAATTATATTACTTGAAAGGCAAAATAGAGTCATTACAGTTATCCTAAAATTAAAAAGATTTATAAAGCTGAAAGTATTTCTAAGATTCTAATATTTGCTTCTATAAATTATAAATATAAATGGAAGAAAAATACTCACTTACTTCCAAGATACTACCTCCGGTCCTAAATATAAGACCTAATTGACTTTTTTAGAAAATCCTATAAAAAAGCAAAATAAGTTAATTATAAATTGATTTACCCAATTTTTTTCCCTTAGATTAGTTCATTTTACCTATAAACTATTTTGCTACTTCCGGTCCTAAATATAAGACCTAATTGACTTTTTTTTGGAGATGTTAAGGTTGCGAAATAGACTATTAAATTATGACATATTTGATTTATTTTAAAATCATTCACTAGTTTATAGGTAAAATAAACTAGCCTAAGGGAAAAAATTAGGTAGATCAATTTATAATTAACTTATTTTACTTTTTTATAGGATTTTCTAAAAATGTCAATTAGGTCTTATATTTAGGACCGGAGGGAGTATAATATAAAAATATATCAAATATGTCATGATTTAATAGCTTATTTCGCAACCTTAACCTTTAAGAAAAAGAGTCAATTAGGTCTTATATTTAGGATCGGAGATAGTATAAGATAACTTTGTCTAATTTAATTCGATTATATTATGAATGTTAATTAATTTAGTTAGTGGTTTTATATTTATACTACTTATATTTTATATTTATATTATTTTAATTTTAATAGAGCGATCGGCACGAGTGGCACGACAGATCGAACAGAAGGGGTTTGGTTTGAAGCTCAGGTGATCTTTTTGCCTCTTTTTCTTCTCTCATTTGACAAGTTTCAACTGATTAATTCTCAAAGAAATTGAGCTTCCATGAGATTGTTGTTATTTTCGCTGTAATCCTTATTCTTCTGCTTCTGTCTCTGAACACCGATTGCCTCTCTAGATTTCTTCTCTAAGTGATTCAAATTAGTGTTTACATATAGGTAGGAGTTGATTAGAATGAATCTTTAGATTTCCACGTTCGGTCGTTACTGCACATGAATGTTGAGATCGGATTTTCTACTCTGTTTTGAGTGGTTTTCTGTTTCAAGTGATATTTGGGATTGTGAACATTGAATGGCCATGCTCTTGTTCTATGGTGTTATAATTCAGTTATTTGATTTGGGAATCATTACATGGTACTGATAAATAAATGTTGGATCATAGGAGAGGGACTTTGCAATGTATGGTGTCTATGTTGTTTGAGTATGGATTTGCTTTTCTAAAGATTGTTAAAGTTTGGCTGTTGATGTTGGGTCTTGATTGTCCTGTGTTAAGATAACTAAATTGTTGTCAAATGTTTATTGTTGGGTTCTAAAACTGCAATGAACCGTGTTACACAACTGCTTTATGCCATTTGGAATGGATAATAGTGTTGTTTTTTGCACTATGTTTAAGATTGGTAGAATGATGATTTAACAAATGATAAATGAATTGAAGAATTTCAGGGAAACAATATGTGTAGAACGAACGGTTTAGGAATTAAGAGCAGTGTGTAAGGACATAATATATATGTAAATGTTGGTCTTATATGGGTGATGACAAAATAAAGTAACAATAATTAAGTGTAATATCAAATTTGGGTAACTAAAATTTGGAGCTTGTGGCTATTAACCCAATACTTGTTTGATGCTCAAGGGTTCAAAGTTTTCAAGCTTGGGGTTAAATTTTTGGAGTGCTACTTTAAAGTGTTTGGTGTCTTGATATGCAATGGATATTGAAGAGGTTCATACTTGTTGCAAATATAACTTTGATTGGTCTTTTTGGAAACTAGGTTGAATATTCAACAATGAGCTGGTGGTGGTCTGGAGCAATTGGAGCTGCCAAGGTACAATCTTCCTCCAATTCTATCATTTCCTAATTTATGTTCCTTTCCATTTTTTTTATTCTTCCATTTCCTTTTGCAGAAAAAATTTAATGAAGACGAACAGCCACAAAATTTCGAGAGTGTGGCTCTTGTGATCGGCATCACCGGCATAGTTGGCAACAGCCTTGCCGAGATCTTACCTCTCGCCGACACACCCGGTGGACCGTGGAAGGTCTACGGTGTCGCTCGCCGCCCTCGACCCAATTGGAATGCCGATCATCCAATCAAATATATTCAGTGCGATATCTCAGATCCAAATGATGCCATAGCCAAGCTCTCTGGATTAACTGATGTAACTCACATCTTCTACGTCTCCTGGACTAATTTACCCTCAGAGTCTGAAAATTGCAAGGTGAATGGAGGTATGCTCAGAAATGTTTTGCGTGCTGTTATTCCCAATGCTCTGAATCTCCGCCATATATGTCTTCAAACCGGTGGTAAACACTACCTTGGCCCATTTGAGTTATTCGGTAAGATCAAACTTCATGATCCGCCTTTCACTGAAGATTTGCCACGACTTGATGCTCCGAATTTTTACTACACTCAAGAGGATATTTTGTTTGAAGAGTCAGAGAAGAAAGAGGGTTTGTCTTGGTCTGTTCATCGTCCTCAAACGATATTTGGGTTTTCTCCTTTTAGTTTGATGAACATGGTAGGCACACTTTGTGTTTATGCGGCTATTTGTAAGTACGAGGGGGTTCCTTTGAAATTTCCTGGGAGTAAAGCGGCATGGGAGTGTTACTCTGTTGCTTCAGATGCTGATTTGGTTGCAGAGCAGCAGATATGGGCGGCGGTGGACCCATATGCGAGGAATGAAGCATTTAATTGCAACAATGGGGATGTGTTCAAGTGGAAGCATTTGTGGAAGGTTTTGGCTGAACAATTTGGGATTAAAGAATATGGGTTTGATGAAGGTAGTAATTTGAGGTTGTCAGATATGATGAAGGATAAAGGGCCAATATGGGATGAGATTGTGAAGGAGAATGATTTGCTGCCCACCAAGCTGGAAGAGGTCGGTGATTGGTGGTTTGTGGATGCTATCTTTGGTGGGGAGTCATTGCTGGATAGCATGAACAAGGCCAAAGAGCATGGCTTTTTGGGATTCAGGAATTCCAAGAATTCGTTTTTAACTTGGATAGATAAAACCAAGGCCTACAAAATAGTTCCTAATGTAGAGGATGAGTAGTTCCAGTCTTGGTTGTTTCTGATTGTCCATTAAAACATTTTAAAATTGAAATAATTATGTCAAATAAGACACATTGGAGATCACGTGCCATGTATGTGCTATATATTAGCAGTAAAATTATTATCTATTGATATGCCTGTTGCAGTTGGAGACGAATTTGTCGCTGCGGTTTACCTCAACCAAACTCGGTTATGAACTTGTTCGGCTTGAAGATGGAATGAACCCAAGCTTCGTTGATGTTAGGACTTCCTACGCTCTACCATATGCCCCAAATAAAGAAGGTTCATGTGATTATTGAATATGAATACAAGCTATCTGATGTAAATGAACTTTGAATAAAAATTATTGGAAATGATTTCTGTAATGTATAAAAGACAAATTGTTTGAGGTGCAGTTCCAAATATTTGTCAAATATGCTTTTTACCTTATAAAAAGTTGCTTTCTATCATATGTAAGTGCTAACTCTTGCATAATACTCCCTCCATCCCACACTTTAAGCTAATGTGGTGACAGATGGTTTGTCCCATTATATAAGCTAATATGGGGAATGGTCTGAACATTTATTGTAATTTTTTCCACTTTTACCTTGACAACACTCTTGTCTTCCCCATACAAACACTTATTTTTTTTCTTATCCAATCACCATTCCACTTATTCTCTTCATAAATAGGGGCAAAGTTGGGAAATATATGTTTATAGACATATTGTTTTCAACAACTTTTAACATTTTTTTATAATATAGTGATTTGGTAAATATTAGCTTATTTTGTGTGACAGATAATACTTGGATTTTCCAATACGATTGAAATAGATGAGACAAATAATATATGGATTGCCTTGTTTTTTTATGAATTTCTGTGATTCAACTATTGCCTAAAGAGTGTTGAAAATATGAAGAACGAGTTTTTGCACTGAGTCTGTTTGTTTATCCGTTATGCATATTCTTCCCGTAATTTAATAAACTGTTGGAATTTCGATGTAGATCCATTACTTTTTTAATGCGTATGTGAACAACACGGAGGTAGGGGTGTTCAGAAATTTCCCGTCCCGTCCCATCCCGGCTGTCCTGTCCCGTCCCGCAGCCTTCCCGTCCCGAAATTTTCGGGACGGGACAAAATCGGGACGGGACAAAAAATGGGTTCGGGACGGGACGGGACACGGGACAGGGTAGTCCCATACCTGTCCCGTCCCGAATATATATTATATATATATTTATATTAAAAAAAATCTATATTCCTCTCTCCTGATTCACTTCCTCACTCCTTGTGATCTCTCCCATACATTCCAACTCCCAAGATATGTGTCCCTACCTCCATGTGCGTTCTCTTTCATCCCATCCACCTAATACCCTTCACCGCCATCTATTCCCACACACCTTCCTCTTCATCATCTTCAACTTGTTCTCTCTTTGTTAAAAAAAAACGAACAATGAAGTAGAAAACACATTTAAAGTTTGAACCTTTACTCATCTTCCTACGTCGGCTATTCTCATTCTTCATTTGTGTTCATTCTCAAACAAACCCAGTAACCCAGATCCGAAAATCTCACTCATCTCTTAGTTTCATCTTTTCTTTTAGTTTCAATTTGGGGGCGTTTCAGAAGAAGAAGACGAAGGAGATCATAACTTGGTATTCTTCTTCCCTCTCAAACTCTCAACTTGCCGCCTCTTCTTTCTACCCCACATCCCACCACCTTGGAAAACCTCAAATCCAAATCAATCTCCAATAATCGGGAATTTCCCGTCCCGTCCCGGTCCCAATTGGGACGGGACAAGTTCGGGACGGGACGGGACACGGGACAGAAATCCTGTCCCGACCCTTTTTCAGGACGAGACACGGGACAAGGGTGTCCCGATCCTGTCCCGTCCCGTGAACACCCCTACACGGAGGCAGTTGAATACATTTTTTTCACATGGTTATTGCGTTTTAGCTTAAAATATAATAGGCAGAGGAGTCAATTAGATAAGCTCCGATAAATTCTTTGATTGATGCCTTTTAAGAAGTGCTAATTACGAAGGTATGATCCATTTAAGATGAAATTTGATTTGGGGAATTTGTAAATTTTGCCCCTAAGTGATGCATCAACGTTAGGGACTAATTTGACTTTTTATGTAAAATAGTAAACAAATAATAAGATGTTACAATAACTTTTCATTTGCTGCTTTTCTCGTGAACCTGATTTACAGGTGTGGAGATAGCATGGTAAGACTTATTTTTCAAATCAAAGAGGCTGACACTAACTTGATAACTCCATTCTTGCTCTCCAAGTATCAACAATCGGCAAGTGGTTTTAAGATTTTTTTTTTGAATTGCTTCCCCCTGGTGTCCCACACCCTTCAGGTGCAGACTAATCCGGAGTCGCCAACCGGGATTCCCGTAAACGGAGTGACTAACTTCCCAGGGTTCAAACTTGGCACCTTTGGGCTAAATGGCGGGATCCACACCTTGGGGATCCACTTCAAACCATCAAGCTACGCCCCCCGGTCGGTTTTAAGATTTTTTTCTTGGGCAAGACCTATTGTTTTGAAAGTTCACTACTCATTAAGATTTGGACTTTCAACTTCTGTTCCCATGGATAAGATGGGATCTGTTTGATTTGGAAGTATAACAATCAACTTCCCATGCACATTGGAACTATAATAATTGATGTAATAGTCATACTCAACACTGTTTGATTTGGTACCTACAACAAAGACTGTAATTCATGGTTGTGGTTGAGAAATCATTCTACAATATCGAGCCACATGACCAATACTCAGACAATAGAGTCACATGACCAATCTCAATTTTGATGAACTTCAATTGTTTGATTGTCCAAATTTAATATAAAAATAAAAATAGAGTGGATGTAGATATGAAGAGCAGAGGAGAAAAGTCAAGTCCCATTGTGAGAGGAGACACCCCAAATGGGAAAATTAACAGAGTTTTTCTTATTTCGTAATCTGTTGTAACAAGAAGAAAATTATATATAAGCATCTTCTAAATGTGTTGTTCACTGTTATTGTAACAAAGAGGAGTCATGAACTGCCCAAGTCATATTAACTATAGAGATCAACATTTAAAAGTGATAAAAGCTCATTTGAGGAAAGTACAAATCACCAAACCATAACAACACATTGCAAATTTGCAATGAGATTTATAAAGAAAAAAATTAAACTGTTTTTTCTAAAATAAAAATAAAAATGTATTTATTAAAAACGAGTCTAAAACAATAGCTCTGAAATAATGGCTTTTAACCACAGTAAGGGCACAAAGCAGTTACATTTTCGTTAAAATTTGGTTTGACAAACAATATTCATACCAATTCAAAGGACTGATGCAAATACTACAAAACAGCTCGATTAAGTATCAAGTCAAAAGGTGAAAAATGCAACTAATATACAATATGAGTGTTAGAATCTTAAGTTTTGATAAAAACTAAAATATGAAAGAACATAATGAACACTTAGGAAGAATTAGATGTAAGTTAAAATAAGTTAAAATCCGAAGTTAGAAACACAATCGAATGTAAAATCACAACCGGATGACTTAGAGCAAAAACAGCGCCTGCGGATGTAATACACATCCCATAGCGGAAGTCAATAGAACACTAAGTCTGAACCTAGTTAACATAGTCTAAGTAGGATAGCTTCCCATAGCAAAAACGCTTCCCATTGCACTTGATTATATATTACTCTGTTGGACTAACATTTGCGTGCAGAACTTAGTTTCGCTTCCGATGGCAAATGAGCTTCCGATAGTGAACGCTCTTTGCATTGCACATACTTGGGCTAACACTTGCAGAACAAGTTTCTTACTTCCGGTAGCCAAGATCCATCCGATAGCAAGTACAAGAGCCAGAGACCGTATAAATGCTCAGAAGTCAGAATTGCTTTTTGCCAGAGCAGTATTGTCATAGCTACTTTTCAGAGCTCCAGAGCTAAAGCATAAGTCAACCCTGCTAAGCATTAATGAGCATTAATGAGGGCAACGGTAACAAGGGATAAACGGCTATATTCAAACGGACTTATTGCCACTCAAGAACTGGTGTATTAGAGGCTACTATAAAAGGAACAACTTCATCATTTATGAAGGACGACTGAACAAGAACAAGCATAATACCCAAAGAATATTCAGACAGCCTTAAAGTCTAAAGAACACTTAATACCTTGAGAGTGATTCTTATTGTTATCATCTTATTCTCTTGTATTTAAGTCTCTACATTTATTGAGAGCATTCATTGTACTTAAGTGTTTATCACAATCTGTTCATTAAGTGAACTTTGTACTAAATCCTTTGTGTAAAGGTTGAACCCTTGCAGGTTGTAAGGAGGAGCGAGTCTGGTTGTAAAGGTTGCAAGTTAGCCCGTAAAACTTGTGGTTGTAAAGGTTGCAGGTGAACCCGTTGTAAAACCTGTGGATTAGTGGAACTCAATCAAGGGACGTAAGTCAAAAGTTAGACCGAACTAGTATAACAGAATTTGTGTTAGTGTCTTTATTTTTATATATTGTTTTTTAGCACAATTCCCCCCCCCCTCTTGTGCATCCTCACTCTCAATGAAGAAATTTAAAAAACAATAAAATCATTTATTAAACTTAACCCATTATTATACATACATTTCTAGCATCAAGTGGCCATAACTAAGGATTCCAACTTCCATTTGCATGATAATCAAACTAATTTCTATTGCATTTTCAAGGCGAGAGTTAAATTGCCCTCAATAGTTTCTTAGAGGATTTTCAGAGTCCCGTATTGAGGCTTTACAATTGCTTGTGTTGGAGCTCAAACCAAAGATATATTGACATTAATGGAAAACAAGCAACTCCACAGTATGATCTAATGGAGGATGGAGATACAAAGGAAAATGAACAAAAACAATGCAATAGCCCTAAAGCTATGCCCTAAGAATGTATTCGAGAGAAATCTCCTACTCTCCCAATTCTCTCTAAAATTCTTCATACCCCTCTTTACAATAGGGCCTTTCTTATATAGGCATTCTCTCCCTAACTGTCTCTTACAAAATTACCCTAATACCCCTGTTCACTCAACACACACGACTCATGCCCACACTACTCTAATTTCATTTTCCTATTTTATACTGCTATCCGTTTCCATCAGCTTGCAAGGATATCAGGGCAAGGATTCTCAAGAGAGAAATAAGGAACTCAAGATTTTGGCTTCGTTGGTGCATTAGAATTTGATGGCTCAGCTTTCCTCTTGATTCTCAGAAACTTCTTAACCTGAAAGGAGATAAACATGTTTTTAGAAATAGGAAAATGTGAAACTCAATCTAAAAGGGTGTTCATGGGGTAAAACAAAAATTAGAAAATGCAGATCATATACAGCACTATCAGGAACTGGTTAAAACAAACCTCACTGTTAAAAATGAGATGAACAAAAGGGGGAATTGGAAGGGCCTAGTGCAGCACTATTGAGTAAAATTTAATCTTATTAAGTTGATATCATACATCCTCAACCAAGGATATGAAATCGAAAGTCCACAAAACATTCCTACCAAATTCTAAACCCTGCATGTTCTCAGAATGTCTGCATTTTGATCAGTAAGGATTGTGCAGACAAAAATGTATATATTCAATAATAAATATGAAATACCTTTCGATCACCAAGATCTGTTGACAAGCCCCCCGAAGAATTCTCAACAGTGGAAAACCCACTTTTTGGATCACCAGATTGTCTGGAAAGGGAAAAGATAAATAAAAAAAAAGTTTGCCAAAATGTTGAAGATAACAAGTAAAGCGAGAAAAAAAACAGGTAAAGCGAGATGCTATGTGCTTTTTTTAATATTTTGATGTGAAAAAATTCTTAAGGCTCGAAAATTTCTGTGCAATGATGTCTAATACTTGAATAACCACATCCGTGAGCCCCACTTAAATGATAAAAGACCAATTTGTGTAAAACCCCAACTGCAAACAACATCTGTGTCTAGGGTGAAGCAAAACCAATGAAATGATACACAATCAAAATGAATTGTCATATCTAGAATGGGAGAAATAAGTAGGTCACCTTTGAACCAGCCAATGATGATTTCACCACACACACAAACACTAATACACAAAAAGGAGGTCAAACACAACAAATTATTTTGCATAGCTGTTTATCCAACAATTCAATCCCATGTCCTTGGAAATAATGTATCACAGAATATAAATCCTATTATGATCATCAAACTCCAAAATGAAGCTATGGCCACAGAATAAAGGTATAAGTATATATGAGAAACAAAAAGAACAGTTTAATACTAGTGTCTTTAATTGAATACTTAACCAACATGATTCAAATCCTGATATTGAATCTGCTTCCCTGTTGTTTTCATGTCTTTCCCTCTAAAGAAACTCTTCATTTCAGATTTTCAGTGAAACCCATATCATAACCTAACCCCATTAACTCTCCAGCACTTAAACAATTTCTAAACCACAACTCACCTTTCAACAATTGAACTGATATGGAACTTCCAAGATTTCTAAAAGATTAATTTTCCTTTCATTTATACCCTGTTTTGAACCCAACTAGACAAGTTTTTCATATGTTGCATGATAAATTGATTTTTATTAAAGGCCTTTTCGTACAAACATTAAGTTTGATTCTAATTTAAATATCCTAGATGTTGTAATAAAGAAAAATATCAAGATGTTTTATTTTGAAGCCTATATAATCATATATGTGTTCTGACTTTTGAGATAAAGAATGTTTAAAATATATGTTAAAAATATTGTTTGTTCTTGTAAAATATATTGCTTTAATTTTCATTGAAAAACATCTATAAATCAATAAAAGAGCCAACCCAGTTCTAATCCTCACTTGGTGCGGGTGCTAGGAAATGAATATATTAGACAACCTTACCTCCTTTATGCAAAGATAAATCTATAAATGTATCAATTATTTAAAAGGAATATTAACAGCAAGGCCTTACAATTATTGAACATTTATGATATAAACATACCCTGGCTTAACATGACTGCTGAGAACGAGATATGGTGTCTTCAAACGAGCTTGAGATTCCCTCATTCTCTCCATAGACAATGGCAGCGTACCAGAACTATTCATCTGCTTCATCTTCAATTCTTCAGAATACCGCTTCATACTCTTTTCTTGCTTCCTTTTGCCAGGTTTTTTACCATGGAATTTATGAGAATGCAGCCGAAAGGCTTCTTTAGGAGTCAACTGGCAGAAAATAAACGAAGTAAATGAATCAAGGATAAAAGATGACAGCGCAATTTTTAAAGACCTACAACAATGAATTCAATGGTATGCATTTGAGACCAGTGCAAATTTCAAGCTTTTGCAAAATTTTAATTGTACATCATGTTTTTAAAGTATGTAACATTTATATATATGGCTTGATAAGGGCAAGGGTGCATTTCCGATATTCAACTATTGTCATAGGATAGGAGTGACAACTGACAATTATACATAACTATTTCGAGGTATAACAATGATACACAACTGTTACCCTAAGATCCACAATGAGATCTTCGTTAAATTTGGATGAGTTCTATTAAGTTGGGACTTTGGGGCAATAAGATTAAATGTAAAAAGACCAAAATGCCCTTCTGAATTAAAAAAATCATACATCTTCCTCCTTCAATCTAACATCAGCCAAAATTATACCAAGTAAAAACTCATATCCTCCTTCATCTCCATTTCAAATAGAAATCATTGACCAATTCCAACAAACCCCACATTTTTTTTTAATTCAGAATGGCATTTTGGTCTTTTTAAATTTAATCTTATTTCCCCCAAGTGCCAACTTAACAGAACACATCCAAATTTGACGGATATCTCATTGTTGATCAGGGTAACAATTGAGTATCATTATTAAACCTTCAAATAGTTATGTATTATTGTTGCTCCTATGGCAATAGTTGAGTATCAGAAATGCAACTTTGCCCGGCTTACTAATAAAACATTAATTTGCACAAAAATGGAATCACTGATTATTCATTTTCTAAACCACTCTTTTAGTCACAATTAAGATTAAGAATGATTACAAAAGCAGCATACAATTAACAACAGTAAATCCATTTTCTTCATCTAACCCCAAACCCATTGCAACAAAGAACTCCCTAGTTGACTCTATCATAATATTTCTAAAAATCCAGCTCAGAAACCAAATCCCACTGCTTTGTTTCTATATCTATTAACCTTTGAGACTCTCTGATTGTTGTCAACCCAGCGTATAAGCTTTGCTTTCAAGCCATAATGTAACATCAAACATCAGGCTAATAGGCAATGTAACATGCCATAATATACAAACCTTTCCGAGGATTAAGATCCATAAACTTGAAGTTTATACCACCACTTATAATAAAAAAAAACTCATTATAAACAGTCATGAGGTTTTAAGTCATCCTTCACAATAAACTAAGCTTGGATGAAGGCCCCATTCAATTGCTCAACAGAGAATTTCCTACCGATCTTCCAAATCATATCCGCCCTCCTCCATAATTCGTCAGAGTTATCTATTATTCTATAAACAATTCCTAGTCTATAATCGATAACCTATGACCTATTATCGATCATTCATATCAGTATGAGATTTTTTAAGTTATTAACTGTGATATATTCAGACTTCATCCAACTTGTTACTTACCAGTTACTTTAACCATTTTATCCTTGTGTTCTAACCAAGTTATCTCAATCTTAACTCTAATTACTAATGCAATATTCTTCATGCCAGAATTCTATTACTTACATTTTTCCACACTGAGCTTAATCTAACTTAGTTCCTATCATCATCATCAAAAACTTACGATTCTAACACAACTAGCTAGTGGCTACCTCTGTTATTGAAGCATTAATCTTGCAGAAAGGTTGAGCTTAGATGCTCATCTTTGAACTACTTAACCATCATCTAAAAACCAAAAACACATAAGGCCTGTGGGTACATCATCCATGATGGACAAACATTTCCAGACATGACCCTACTGATATTTTACTATGAATAAACTATGTACCAACCAGTAATATCTTCTATCTTTAGATCAAAATTCCAATCCTTCTATAGAAGTCTTGATTGGTCCTTACAATTGAACACATCTGTAATCTTGTGGAATTGAGTGAATTGGAAAGAGGAAATTATACTAGATTCTCTATGATCAGCCAAAACATGATTGCCACAATTCGAATATGGTTTAGATCCCTTGTAAAAAATATATTTTCAAACCATTCATAATATTAGATCAAGCTCACAGGTTTTCTTATTCCCCTCTAATTGATAATATAGCTACAAAGGACATACGATAAAAAATCAACAAGGGCATGACATGCTAGTTGTTCAAATGTACTTTAAACTTCAAAGTGTCATGTAGTGCAAGTTAAAGTCAAGTACAAGAGCTTAACACATGTTGGACATACACAATAGTTTTAATTTGTAACCCTAATTTCTCTACTCTATAATTCATTATCTTTATCTTTACAACAAACAACAACAAAGCTCTATCCCACTACGTGGGATCAGCTACATGGATCATTATCTTTATCTGTATTGCGATTATATTCGGTAATTTTCTCTAAGATTACAAAACATATCCTTGACTTTCCTGTCAATCATTGAGCGAAGATTTTCTGGGATTTAATCAATCTCCCTCCCTCAGTATTTTACATAATTGTGCACCTGTTTGAAGTGGGTTGAACCCATCAAGGACCATTTAATTCAAATCTTCAGCAATATGTCAGAGATGATTAGGTTTATTCATTGGGTGATTTTGAGATTACACAATTAATGTATTAACTATTTTGTTTAGTCAATTATTTCCTTTTTGCTGTTTTCCTACAATTATGGAGAAAGATTCTGTATGATTTGATATGATATCTCCTCCTCTATATATATAGTATCTTATGATGAATAAAAATACAATTCAGTGCATACCATTTACAGCACCCTAGGATTCTTTCTTTTTAAAGATGCCCATGCAATGATCATTAACTATAAATGCAATTTAATACATGTAGAAATTGAGAAGAGAGAAGTTTTAAGGAGAAGAATAATTTCTATTATTTATTATATTGCTCTATGGCAAGGGTACATTATATAGGAGAGTAAAAGAGATGAAAATAGGAAACAACAATCAAGAAGTAAATGCATAATCAAAAACTTAATTTCTCCTAATAAAAATATTAAATACTAAGATTCTAACACTCCCCCTCAAGCTGGAGAATATATGTCAATCATTCCCAGCTTGCTTCGGAATCTTTCAAATAGAGGTCTGTCAAGTGGTTTAGTCATCATATCCCCAATCTGCTCAGAAGAACGGACATATGTCAATGTCATGATCCCCGCCTCTACTTTCTCCTTAATGTAATGTCTATCAATCTCGACATGTTTAGTTCGATCATGATAAACAGGATTTCTGGTCATTTCAATGCTGGACTTGTTATCACACCATATTTGCAATGGGCCATCAAAGGGAATTCTTAACTCATGCAGTAATCTGATGATCCAGATTCCTTCGCATACACCAAGACATGCAGCTCTTAACTCAGCTTCACAACTGCTTCTCGATACAATGGTCTGCTTCTTACTTCTCCAAGTAACTAAGTTACCCCAGAGATATGAGCAATAACCTGTTATAGATCTTCCAGTTTCTAAGTCTCTTGCAAAACTTGCATCAGTATAAATTTCCAAATTCCTAGCTGTGCCTTTCTTAAAGAATAACCCACGACCTGGATTTCCCTTCAAGTAGCCGAGTATTCTCATAACTGCATCCATATGCTCCTTTTGTGGTTGGTGCATGAATTGGCTCACCATTCCTACTGCAAAACTGATATCTGGACGTGTATGAGTCAAGTATATCAATTTTCCTACAAGTCTCCGATATCTCTCAGTGTTAGCAGGAACTCCCTTTTCCTTTATTTCCAGTTTGCATTTGTCATCCATAGGTGTCTCCTCCAGTTTTGCGCCTAACATCCCGGTCTCATGTAGCAAGTCTAGTGTGTACTTGCGCTGGGACACATTAATGCCTTTCCTGGTTCTGGTTATCTCCATGCCAAGGAAGTATCTCATCTGACCAAGATCTTTCACTTGGAATTCATTTGCTAGAGCTTGTTACTTTCATCATTCCCTGTAATAACAATATCGTCAACATAAACAATTAAAATTGTCACTTTTTGACCCTCATGTTTAGTGAACAAAGTGTGATCTGCTTGTCCCTGAACAAAGGTCATCTTCTTCAGCACTTTAGAGAATCTTTCAAACCAGGCTCTTGGAGACTGTTTCAATCCATACAAAGACTTCTTCAACCTGCACACAGTGTTATTAGGAGCTTTGACACCCTCTGGAACTTCCATGTACACTTCTTCCTCTAAGTCACCATTCAAAAAAGCATTTTTAATGTCTAATTGATGTAATGACCAATCCAGGTTGGCTGCAATAGAAAGAAGTATGTTGATGGTACTAAACTTGGCAATTGGAGCAAATGTCTCCTCGTAATCAATGCCATATGTCTGAGTGTACCCCTTTGCAACTAATCTGGCCTTATACTTGTCGATGCTCCCATCGGGATTAAATTTTGGAGTGAATATCCACCTGCATCCAACTGCCTTCTTCCCTCTCGGAAGATTTGTAATCTCCCATGTTTTGTTCTCTTTGAGAGCCCTCAACTCCTCCTCTGCAGCTAACTTCCAATTAGGATCAGTCATAGCTTGCTGGAAGGTGTGTGGGATTTTCACCTGAGCAGTGTTAATTACAAAGCTCTGCATCTTTGCAGACAGATTACCATAAGAAACAAATTTCTGAATAGGATGTTGAGTACAAGATCTTACCCCCTTTCGCAGAGCAATAGGCCAGCCCATCTCTTCAGGATCTAGTCTCGAGTTAGATTCATGGTCATTCCTTGGAACAGAAGTAACTCTATTATCAGTTGCAGTATTGCCTGATTGTAATTCCTCATCATGTTGATCTTCAGAGACCATCTCAGTATTGATTTCAGCATTGTTTTCCACTATGGGTTGAGGATTTTGTTCACTGAGGTTATCCTGGGTGATTTGTATTTCTGGGATGGCTATGGCTCTTTCAGGGTCAACCGGGTTGGATGACATTTCTGACATTTTAGGGTAAACTAAGATCTCTTGCTCAAGACTTGACTTAGGTGTGTGATTCACAATTAGCCATTCTGTACTATTACTCTCCCCCTGAATGGGTAATTTGGGATAGTATGCCTCATTCTCGTAAAACACTACATCTTTTGAGACAATGGTTTTTCGGGTGGTTGGACTGTAGCATTTATAACCCTTTTGACTTGGAGAATACCCTACAAATATACATTTGTCCGCTCTAGGATCAAGTTTTCCCTCAGCCTGTTTGTGAACAAACACGACACACCCAAAGGTTTTTGGAGGTAAGGTATGAATGAGTGGAGAGTTGGGGTAGGTTTCAAGGAGTTTCTGTATAGGAGTGGAGAAGTTGAGAACTTTAGATGGCATGCGATTGATAAGGTAGGCAGCGGTAAGGATGGCATCTCCCCAGAATATTTTAGGGACATTTCTTTCTATCATAATAGCTCTAGTTACTTCTAAAAGATGTCTATTCTTCCTTTCAGCCACTCCATTCTGCTGAGGGGTGTACACACAAGAGGTTTGGTGGTGGATGCCTTGCTTGGTTAGAAATTCTTTCATAGAACCACTTAAATATTCCTTAGCATTGTCACTCCTTAAAATCTGGATAGAGGTATGAAATTGGTTTTTAACATAGGAGTAGAAACTTTGGAATATTTGGTTCACTTCAGATTTTTCTTTCATTAGGTAAACCCAAGTAGTTCTAGTGTGATCATCAATAAAGGTTACAAACCATCTGGCATTGGTTTGGGTTTTGGTTTTAGCGGGCCCCCAAATGTCACTATGGATTATTGTGAAGGGTGCGGTCGGCTTATAGGATAGTTGACGATAGGTGGATCGTTTTTGTTTTGCAAGTTGACAAGTTTCACAGGAAAATGGTACTGAATTTTTATTCAATAGACTTGGAAACAAATGCTTCATATAATCAAAACTTGGATGGCCTAACCTTTGGTGCCACAAAAGAACATCTTCATTATTGTAATGCGAGCTAGCAAGTGCCTTATTTGCTCCTCGTTTCCTTCGGTTAGATCCTTCAAGATAATAGAGTCCATTCCATTCCTTAGAATTGCCAATCGTCCTCCCCGAGTTTAAATCCTGAAAAGTACACCCAATTTCATCAAAGATCACTCTACATCTCTTGCCTTTAATTAATTTGCTTACAGATATCAAATTACAAGTGAGCGCAGGAACAAATAGAACATTGTGAACTTCTAAATGTTCTGTCAACAAAACAGAACCAATTCCTGCAACTTTTGTAACAACTCCATTTGCAACTTTGACTCTAAGATTTTCAGGGCATAATCTAAGAGTTTTGAATAAACCTCTATTTCCAGTCATATGATCCGTAGCCCCCGAGTCAACGATCCATGTATCATCAGCAGTCATAGAAGTATTAAGGGCAATTATGGAATTACCTGACTGAACAAGATTTACTCTTGACTTGCAATCGAAAATCATCACCTGCGGCTCTGACAGAAGTTCTGGTGCTTCTTCAGGCCTCTTAAAACCTTTTGAGAAGCTACCCATTTGAGCCATGAGATGAGAATTAGATTTGTCAACTTTTGAAGGAGCTAATGTGGGGAACAGAGGAGTAAAACTAGGCAGCAAGAGTGTTTCTGGAATCTGCGAAATTCCGGCAGCCGCGTGCGGCGGCGCGTGGGTGTCACGCGCCGGGAATGTTAAGGCGCGTGTGGCACACGCGCCGGCGAGTGGGCGGCGCGTGAGAGCCACGCGCGGCTCCGTTTGACGCCGCGACGGAGGTTCCGGCCGATCTCGGCCGTGCGAACTCAACGGTGGTGGCGGTGTCGTGTAACGCGCCATCGTTTGCTCCAGATCTACACCGGCCGAACTCTCTTCTTAGTTTTCTCTCTCTCCGGGATTCAGATCGAACGAACCATTATCTGATTCGAACAAGGCTCTAGTACCATGTAGAAATTGAGAAGAGAGAAGTTTTAAGGAGAAGAATAATTTCTATTATTTATTATATTGCTCTATGGCAAGGGTACATTATATAGGAGAGTAAAAGAGATGAAAATAGGAAACAACAATCAAGAAGTAAATGCATAATCAAAAACTTAATTTCTCCTAATCAAAATATTAAATACTAAGATTCTAACAATACAACATGTAGTTGTTTTTAGATCATTGAATACTTACTATTCTCCCAAATTCATCTGTCCTTTCAATGCGGATCTCTTTCGTATTATGTGCATCCTTTGATTCATCATCATCGAATAAACCACCCATTTTGTACATCTTTCGGCCACCCCATTCAACAGTTTCTTCAAGTGATCCCTGGTCTTTAAGAAGTTTTAGTGCTCCTGACAATCCTTTCCCCACTGCAACTTCACGTATAGTTTCATCAGGAACAACCTCCTCTTGGTCTTTTGAATCTGGTTTTTTATCTTCATTAGTTTCTTTGACTTCAATCCTAATGCCAGCCTCAAAATTTTTTCCTTCGATGGCAATATTGGCTCCTTCATCTCCATGAATGGACAAATCTTCACTATCTACTTTCTGTGCCTCTGAAAAATTTTAAATAATAATAAAAATAAACTAACAGAAGTGACATAACTCTTATTTATTCACTATTTTGACCCGGTAAATGCTAAATTTTGCCTTCTTTTAGCTCAATTTGTCACTGAGACGTAAGCCAGAACTGATTTGGCATCAATAAAACATATTCCAGTTACCATCATTAGTTATTACATTTATACTGCAAAGCTGTTAGTTACCAAAGGTGACAACACAATTCAATTATATATTCAATTAGGATGGTGCATCTCAGAAAATTTTCATGATATATAAATTGTATCAAAGTTGAAAATAGGTCCCACTCAATTAAATCAAATAATTAGAAATTACCTTCAATCTGAAGACTCCAGACAAATTCTTGCATTTCAGTGAAGACCACATTATTTTCTGACTCACTAGCTGTAGAAGTTTGGTCTTGTAACATCCTAGCTTTTTCCTACAATATTTATAGCAATTTAATAAATTTATAGCCACTATTATAATATCTAAAGTCCAAAAATGCGAATAAATTAAAAAATTTTATTTCTGAAAGATAATTGAAATATTTTCTCTTGGAAAGTTATCTAAAAACATTTATTCATTAAGTTGGACTTTTATAATAGTTTATAAACTATATACTGTTGATTAAAAATTCAAGTGGTTACATATATATTAAATGGCTTAATTAATATCTAAGGTTTTATCCTAATGAAGAGATGTTGAATGATTACTCTAAATACGATTTCATTGTAATCGGAAAGATACAACTAATACTAAAATGATTATCACAGATGATAGCTTCCTAATATGTATTTCACAAGTTATTCACTTGATACATAATAGGACTATGGATACTGTACTACAAGTTCTACTAGACTTTAACATACATAGGGCACAACAAGCATTCCTGCTATTTTTCTTCCTATCGTCCTTGTTCTCTCCATTTACTTGAAACCAAAATGTACCGCAGTTTATTTCATACACTCTAGATAATGCAATTGCCTATATGATTCTAATTCCATTTTAACCTGTTCAGAGAATAATAGCATTTATCCTTATATTGCGTCTATAACGCCTCCACTTCAGGCCAGAAATATATTCACCGTCATGAAGCTTCTTCTATCAATCACTCATGGGTGCTATGTGCACCAACCAACTCTTTACATTATGAAATGTTTATCATAATTAGCTGGTTTAGACCTGCAGGAAATTTCACCTCACCAACAGAATTTTAAATCAACAAAGAGGGAGCGACCCCCTGGAGTACTCCATAAATCATAAATCATATATATGTATATAAAGGTATATAAGGACAATATGCTATTGACTCACCTGCAACAGTTATATTAGTGATGACACTAAATAAACAAATGACCCTATGTGTATGGAACAAACTGTCACCTGGACTCCAGCCATTAGCAGTACATCAACACTTATTTTCTTAATGGTGCTTTGAAAATTTCCACAGCCTTGTATCTCCGATTTCACCTAAGGTAAAACAAGAGGTTTAATAACTATGATTGTATATATTAAATTTCGGTCTCTCACGAATGAATCCTAACAAGTTTAATACTACCCTGCCCTTATGTAATTATTTTATTCTTTGAAATTATAATTCTGAAAGTTTAATCATTAAACATTCAAAGGTTTCTTGAAAGTTTCAAGAATCCTCCATCATTCAATAAGCTCAAATCAAAAAGTAATTCATGTTACAAATTCACAATTCCAAATCGAGTACAAAGAAACCATTACACCTTCACAATGTCATTCACAAAAATCACATCATCACTTCATCACCAATGAAACAAGCATCAAAGAAAAAGCATACTTACTCAACCAAAACTAAATCAAGGCAATCCAAATATAAGTTCCAGCCACAAAACATGATTCAAACACACATGCATTATTACATTTTTTACTTTTCAATCCCTTTCACAACAGCCAACACATATGATTTCTTTGATATTTGGAATGATTTGGAACTAGGAATGCATATTGGCATTTATTCCTTTCCAACACCACTTACAAAATAGAATTTAATTAAACACCATTTAATTTATTCACTCCATTCATTCAATCAAATGTGATTTAACAATGGCAGCAAAACAGAGAAATAAGCAATGCATTTCTTCAGTTTTAAATTGGAATTTGAAGCATTGTATTAATTAATATCAGTTCAGCCATAACAGAATTTCCAACTCATACCACCATCAAGTTTCATCAACAATCATTCATACAATTAAATCACAAGAACCCAAGTTAATCAATCGAATCATGTTTGAACATAATGAATCATCATATACATCAAAACTTTCAAAGATTCAGCCATGACAGAAAATAACATGGGAATAGAAAATTTGACACTTTTCATATTAAATTAACACACATACATGCACAAACAAAGGTAAGAGAATAGCTTTCTCCAATTTCCCTGTTCCTGCACCCAGATTAGATTAAAAAGCTAGAAACAAAAAGCACATCAAAGCATGAAAGGAAAATATATATATTTTTTTTAAGCATCAGTTTTCAACATACAAATATGTTCATGATTCATTTGGTACCCAGCCAAACAAAACAACAACACTCAAAGATTCTAGCTTCAGCCCAACAATGTTCAAGCAAGGTAATACTTCCCTAATTTCCAAAAACAGTAAAGCCATGTATATTTCAAATTTAGGAAAATTTCTTTAACACATATACTGCACAAAATCAGTTTTTGACAAACATAAAAACATCCCTCAAAGCCAAAACAGAAAAATACTCACAACTCCTTTTATTCAACAATAAACACATGGCTTAAACACACATTTGCAGTGTTACATTTATTATTTTTCTATCCCTTTCCGCAAGAACTAGCATTTGTTATTTTCTTGACAGTTGAGAGGATGTAGTGCACAACAATTAGGTTCTAACATGTTTATATCATCATTCAGCCCATTATTGCTTTGTTATAATGTATTACATTCAGCCAAAACAAGAAGCATAGCTATCATTTCTAATTTAATATTCACACTATCTATACATAATATTATCACCCAAAACATGAACTACCAAATCAGATTTTTACTCAACCAATCCGCTCTTCCTTTCCAATTCTAATCAGTTCAATAACACTACTTACTTTTCCAAAATCTCTAATTCATACATGTCACTACTTATGCAGAAATCATCCCACAAGTAAAATTAATTAAACAAACAGATCCCATTCAGTCAAAACAACAAGGACTCACAATTGTTTTTATACAATAAGCAATTACTAATCTCCAACTTAAGTGAACTGTAACCACATGTAAATTTGAAGTTCTTTGTATCCTAATCCTCTATTTAATTCGGCCATCTCACTCACAATCCCATCTCGCAGAAATTATAAAAATGAAGAAAGAAACCTCACCAAGCTTATCTTGTTTACTTCAAGATTTTGCTGCAGATTTTCAAAGCTACAATCATCCCCCCTAGATGCTGGACGAATAGAAACAGAAAAGAAAAATAAAGAAGAGTAAACAACACTTCTTTCATTCCAACTTCATGAGAAAACTTTCCATGATAAATTCCCAACTCACAATCATATGTGAGTTAGGTTATTAACAATCTCCTCAACCCAAATCAATTTCCCCAACTCAGATTAACTCCAATCTCTTCCCAAACCATGCAAAACTTATATGTAAAGATTGAGGTTACTTACCTAAACAAGAATCTCGAATTGCATATAAGAAATGGGTGAGAAATTGCTGGAAAAACGAAGGGATTGAGGTCTGGACGAAATAAGAAAATGGAGAAAAGAGAGAGATGAGTTTCGGTGAAGAGGAGGAGAAATGAGAGAGAAAGGGCTGATCTTTCATTGATAAATGGGAAGAGTGGCGTTTTTTAATTAAAATAAAACCCAACTTACCTACACCACATGTAATTATGTGGTCCACATTTTTCCAATGTTTTTGTCATTCCTTTTTATATTTGAGCTAACTTCTTCACTAATTTTAATTCCTCCATTTTATTTTATTTAGGCAAAAGATTTCCAATAATACAATAAAATATTCTTGCTCTATATTAAATTCTAGATATTTTATAATTAAATTTTTGGGATGTTACAGGTCTCCTATCATCTTATTACCAGGAGTCTTTCTTCTTGGGCTCCTTAGATTGAAGCATTTCTTCATGAGTATAGGAATCTGAATATACCCTTCCACAAGAATTCAGATCTACAAAGGTGTTTGTAGAGGCACCTGTTAATCATCTTCAGAGCTGAAATAACACAAGAACGAGGCACCAAAATCAAAGCTGAGCAACCAAGTTGCAAGAAAAACAACAGTAAAAAAGACCACAGGATCAGCGACTTCTCTTGCAACTTTAATCAAACAAGTGGCGCCCAAGAGAGCCAAAATCAACTTTTTCATTACCACGCATTACACCATCAACACATTAACCAACGTGACAACCATGATAATTCTACATTCTCTCACAAACAACCAACTCCACTGTTTTCTTCTTCCTATACGCTAAACTGAAAATTAAAATCTACTTAGAATTGGAAGTATACTACTAACAAACTAATAATCAATTTGCCACATAAAAGGCATTCACATTCCAAGATCCATTCCTATTCCTATATCATAATGCAATATGAACCAAATCTTTCTACTTGATTGAAAAAAGCATCATGCTGAAGTGAATGTGTTCTTGTAAACTAAAAGAGAAAATCATATCATAATTTCTAAAATAGAAGGCAAGAAGAAGCAACAACATCAGGTTTGATAGAAGATCTACAGAAAGTACAACTGAACCGAAGTGATTAATAAGCCAATTATCCACACAAAGGAACCACCTTCATCAATTTTTTGCCATCTTTAAACATACAAAGGAAAATAAAACACTCCGTTTCCTACAACGCAAAAACAAAGAGAAAAATATTTAATAACCTTTGAGGACATAAAAGAAATGACTAACCTCTTCAAATTTGCTTGGGCAGAAAATCAATGTTAAAGTTAAACCCTAAACAGATGTATAAGGTTAGTTATAAGTATCATCTGCAAAAACACCTTTACTTCTCCATCAACTATCGCTTAGGGCGGCTGTTTGGTTGGCTAATGGAAGAATATGAAAGTGAAGCACATAAATGACAGTAATGCCCCTTCTTATTGTAACATTCCCAAAAAGCCCCTGATTAAGAAAAGAAACCCCACTAGGACTCATCTCTTTATTCCATGAAGCTTGCTTCTCTGTAGCTTCAAACCACAAAAAAAAAATGAACGCGAACAGAATGAAGAGTATCTTTGAGAAGAGAAGCGTGTGGTTTTCAAGTGATGAAAGTGAGTGTGGTGAAAGTTTTTTTTTTTGTTTTTAGGGTTACTTTGTTTTGCAGAGATGATGGGTGTGGTGAAAGTTAGAAGGAAGAGGAGAAGGGATTACGCAACTGTTGGACATCTGACCTGATTTTTTTTTAAAAGACTTCTCACATGAATTTTATTAACAATTTAATTACTTCAATTTTAATTTCACATGGTACTTGGTAGTAATTATTTAATTAATTGAAATTAAGATTGACATGATATTAATCGACTTGTTACTGATTTCAGTTATTTGAAATCAAAGATTGGCGTGATATTAATTATTAAGGCAATTGATTGAAATTTAATTTCACCTCATATTAATTGTAAAGTTAATTGAAATTAAGATTGACATGATATTAATTGAAAAGTTACTAATTTTAGTTAATTGAAATCAAAGATTGGCGTGATATTAATCATTAAGTTAACTGATTGACATTTAATTTCACCTTATATTAATTGTGACGTCAATTGATTTAAATTTAATTTCACCTGGTATTAATTGTAATTTTAATTAAGATTGCTGATCAAAAAATAGTAAAAGTTAATTAAGAGTGGTGTGATATTTAACATGGCTCTCTGCTAAAAAAGATATTTAACATGACTCTAGTTAGGCAGTGCAAAATCGATTGTGCCAAAATGAAATCGAGTTTACCTAGGTGAAATCGAGTTTTCCTGGGTAAACTCGAGTTTCCTAGGTGCAATCGAGTTTTCCTGGGTAAACTCGAGTTTCATAAGTGAAATCGAGTTTTCTTGGGTAAACTCGAGTTTCATAAGTGAAATCGAGTTTTCCTGGCAAACTCTGCACTTAACAAATGCTGCACTTAACAAATGTAGACCTACAATATGGCAAACTCCAAAAGCTTTTCAGAACTGAATTAAAGTGAGGATAAAAGGAACATGACAGACACCATAACATTACTAATTTACATACTGTTTACAAAATATGCACAACATTTACAAAAAGATGCCTACCAACACTTGGCCCTCATTAGTTCGCAACCATATCAACAGGACGTACAACAAAATGCATCATATGTAACATCCCAAATTTTTGGGCAATTAATTAACTATTAATTAATTATAGTTTTGAGGTTTTTAGATAATTTAGAGGCTCAATTATGGAGTTGTAATTGAATAATGGTTAATTGGGAGAATTATTAGGAATTCTTACACAAAATTTAACTAATGATTAATGTTATTAATCTTGAAATTGAGCCAAGAGAATTGGATATTACCAAATAAAATATGGACAAGGCATAAAACTTAGTTAAATATTCAACTATTAGAAAAAAAAAACCCCAAAACCCATTTACTATGTGGTGGCACGTGGGCCACCCACAACGTGCTGCCCACTTTTGAAGCAATTAAGGGTCCATCCCCTTAATATATATATATATATATATATATATATATATATATATATATATATATATATATATATATATATATATATATATATATATATATATATATATATGAAGGAAGCAGAGGAGGAAGTTGTGTTGTTGTTGTGTGTTGTTGTGTGTGTGCAGCGGCGGAAAAGAAAGAACGAGGGAAGAGATAGAAACATAGGATGGGTGTGCTAGGGTTCCTATTTTGAGTTGATTCAAGACACTTCAAGGCTTCATTTTGTTTTGTGGGTAATGTTTTTCTCTTCCTTTCTTGATTTTATCTTCAATCTCTTCAACTTTTTCCTATTTTTGTTAGAAGCTTTCAAAGTTGTTTGGATCTTTCGTATGCTTTTATTTTGTTGTTTCAAAAAAAAAAATCAAACTTAGGTGGTTTCCATGAATCATAAATTGATTTTTTTTTATCCTTCACATGTGGTATTAGGGTTCCTTTATTGGAAAATGGTTTATTCATGATTTAGTTATTTTCAAAACTAGGAAATGACCCCGTGCGATGCACGGGCTATGTTTTATTTCTTGTTTTGCACCAAGTATTTGGTGGTTTGAAGAAATAACCCGATTGATATATAGGAGTCATTACATTTTTAGATTTGTGGTTCCTTGAATTTCATCTTTGATGTTTAAGCTCTTTGCGTGTTTTTTGCTCATTTCTGTATGTGAATCATTTGAACTGTTACCTGAAGATATGAAGTTAGTGTTTGTGTTAAATTTGTTTTAACCAAGAAAAGTATAAAAATATTGAAGTTACTATTATGAGTGAAGTTTGCAAATATACCTGATATGGATATTATTTTGAAAGGCTTCTATGTAGACAATATTGGTGGTAACATTTGTTATCCGTTTTTCCTTGTCAATGATGAATACCTTTAAACCATCAATGAACTTCACTCTTGACAAAGAGATAGATTTACCCATGTGAGAAAACTGGGTTCAGTAAGTACAATCCAACATCACTCATTGATTGGCCTTTACTTTAATTAATTTTCATAGCAAATGATAGGACAATTGGAAATTTGTGCCTGTTCATTTTGAAGGAAAGTGTTGAATTAGATGGGATTCATATTCATCCTATGTATGAGGACTTTATTTCCAATGTTGCTACCGTTCAATTCTATTGCCTTGATTAAAAAATGTTTTCTCAATTAGTTACATAATCATTTTTCACATTATCATGTGCATAGTAACATTATATTTTTCCCACAATTTTTTTCACTATAATCAGTTATAAGAAACAAAGTACAATAGTACAATCAAATGTCCAACTCTAATCCCACATTCATTGATCTAATTAGAAATTCAACTAAAAAGCGTTTCCAATATAATCAATTAAAAGTTTCCCGTGCTTTGAGTGTTTGAGAATAAGCTAAATTTAACTATAACATTCAAAGCTGCTCATTCCTTTGCATACCATGAGTATATCTTGGGAAAAAGTGAAGCACAATATAAAAGGATCGGTCATAACTCAACCAACCAATCACATGTCATCTTTGCATCATTATTCCCTTTTCTTCACCTGTCAACAAACCCACTACGCTTGCCTTCTGGAATCTTAACATGAACTAAATCCCCATATTTCACACTCGCCTAAGATGATCTGCAGTAAAAAAATCCATATTTATTAATATGCAGTTAAAAAATCCATATTGCATTTAAAAAAAATCTGCAGTTAAAAAAATGAAGTCACACAAGTGCAGGGAAAAAAAACAAAAAACCCATATTGCAAAGAAAGAATAGTTGAATTGCTTGGATCATTCTCATTTTGTGCCACTTTAGGATTCTGATACGAAGTTACATGACCAACACAGGGTTAGCTGGGTGTAAAGAAGTAGGAGTAGTTATAAATACCTAAGAGGTATCTACATGTTTCAGGCACGCAATTAGCTACATCCAAGGAGAAATATCATAGTTCCTAACATGACTAAGACCAAAGTGTAGTACATCTAAGAGACATTTATTAAAATAAATAAAAATTTTCATAATCTACAAAAAAAGGAGAGGACAAAACTGAGAAAATTAATACCTAGAATGCTCGAGGATTTAGAAGAAAAAGAAAATTTGACGATTGAACAATTCGACCACCAACCAATATGGATTATATTTCCATGCAAGTAAATCAAACTTATATATATGGATATGTGGCAGGCTAAAATGAAACATTTATATCATAAGGGTAACGTGCATAGGTTGAAATTATAAGCATGTAATGTTTGAAAGCTGGGAAGGGAAGAGATCACAGTGATGATTACTAACGGCACCATTACAGTGTGAATGGCGTAAATGCTGTATTAAAAGGAAATTTTGATGATTAAACAGCGCTTAAGACATCACTACGAGATTTATAGGTTTATTCCTGTGATGTAACAGAGATAAAAAGTTGCATATACAGGTTAGTAACATATCCAAAAATCTTTAAAAATTCAAAATAAAACATTTATAATGACTCATGTTTAACAATCAATGACAAAATAAAATGAACATAAGAAAACAAAAGGAACATAAGCTGAAACATTACTTTGGTAATGACTCATCTAACAATCATGTTTGCTGAGAGTTAGTTGCAAATGACTCTAAAGTTCACCCAATAAAGTACTTAAATGCACATAAAAACCCACATAATCCAAATTAGAGAAGAACAAACAGCAATTATCTAAGACTAACAGCAATATGTATTAACATATGTAGATATATATGTACAATGCAAACAGGTGAGTTTGATAAATGCAGTAGCAAAATTGAAACTTTCTATGAAGATTTAAACCCATCCTTAAAACGTTTAAACATAAATAAAAAAACCATCAGGTGAAGGGGAAAAAAATATAACCTCAAATTAAGTAAAAAAGTCCCTGCCACATATAAATGTGAAGCAATTCCTTGTGTGGAGTAAATCACACAATGATAAATTAAGTTTATCAATCAATTCCTTTATAATATTCCTTCAGTCGCTCTTTTTCTTTTCATTCAAAAGTATTTGCATAACTTCTCTAAATGACAGCTTGAATAAATGTAGCGAAAGAAATTGAAATCATTTTTTCAACCAAGCAACAGCTTCCAACTGATATGATGTATTAGAAAAACCTTTGAACCTTTTGCCATCCCCTTCTTCACTTGAACTACTTCAGATTTCCATGTTTCAGGATATAATGTATGACCAATAATTGGGTCATCTTCACACCTGCAGTTATCGAATTGCGAATAAATTAACCAAGAGAAGGCGTAACTGCAGAGCAACAATCTGATATAAGACTTCAAGATCTTCAGGACTCTTAGAAGAAATCCAATTTTGGAAGAAAAAGTATCACCAGTAAGAAATTCCATTAGAATCAACCCCAGTAAAATCAATTTCCATTGGAATCAACCCCAGTAAAATCAAAATTTTCAAATATGACTTATGCAACTTCAATTCCATATCTGTAAAACCTCATGTAGGAAACTTTCTAAATAGTTAATAGAGAAAAGGAAAGTTTCTAGAAAATTTCATACAACATCTATTAAATAGCAGGTGAAAAAATTTCTAGAAAATAATAAAAAGGAAACTTCCTACTCCTTCACAATTCAATTCATTTCATTTCATTCTAATATTCATTGAAGATTAAAGAGTACTCATCTCTCTTTCAACATTAATATGTCGATATTAACTATACCTATCGTTGATGGAGAGGAACACGATGGAGATGGTGGAAGATCTGAGATTTGTTGATGGTAATGGAGTGGTCGACGCTATGGGGAGTTCGAAGGAGGTGGCAAAAGATCATGAAACCTATAATATTGGATGATTACAAAAGATCATTTAGCACCACTACCGCTGAAAAAAGATTGCATAGAGATTATTTAGATGAAAGATTGATATCAAACCATTGAAAAAAGAGGAACAAAAGGTCAAAAAACCATTTCCAATAATCATCCCTATCATTCTTGAAATTGAAAAGCCTCAGGTTTATTGGAACGAGGAGAAAGTGATGAAGGTGAAGAGTCATTGCATTTGGGTTTATTGGAATTAATTTGGAGCATTGAAACGCTCTATGAGAATAAAAAAAGGTGCTTTTTAATTTGTTTTTTAATTTAAATGTTGATTAAAAGGAAGTGACATGTGGGGGTTTGTATACGTGACACGTGGGAGTTTGCGTACGCTCTATTATAAGTTATGTTTGATGAGTTCTTGAGTATATTAAGTCAAATATGGAATTTTGATAGATTTGAAGGGTTTCATTATTTCTTTAAGCCTAATTTTCCATTGTTGTAAATTCTAATGCTATGGCCTTTAATTTTTACATTTGAGTAAAAATTTCATATTTCAAGTTTGAAAAAAAAAAGTAAGGCTTTGACCAAGATTTTAAAATATTCTTTTTACATGAAATTGTTGGATTATTGTGAGAAGCTTAGTGACGATGTTTGAGTGTTCTAAACCTTAAAAGTCTATTGAGTTATGCTTTGACCAAATTTTGACTTGTCAAAGATTCAAAATAAATGAGAAATTCTAATGTATTTTGAAGAGAAGTGAAAATAAATGGCCTTGATAATTTAAAAGAGTTCATTTGAGATGAACAAAGGTTTTTGTAATCTTAAATCATGGGTTTATTACCTTAATTGAGTTTTAGTTTCTATGCAACTTTGGGAACTTTTCTTTCAAAATGGATTTGGAATGATATTGTTGTAGGAGGGTGTTTCTACAACTAAAGTGAGTTAGTTTGGGTTAATTGATTATGATTGGGTTGTCACATATTGGAAATTTTGTCTTGAGGCACTATTAGTGTAACCAAGTTAGATGTATATAGTTAAAGAGTTATAAATCTTGTCTAGACTAGTTGATGGTGGTTATAATCAATTATATTGGCTACCAATAAGGGAGCTAATAGTTTAACTAAAAAGAAAGTATGAACTTGAAACTTGTTATGTGAATTTAGATTCTAGGTTATTTAGATAGCCTTGATGTACTTGCTCCGTCTATTGATTTGGTGCACTTGTAATATTGATTAATGTAGAGCATTGAGTATTGGCACGTGGAGTTCGGGTTACGATTAGTGGCATCTAAGGTAACCACTTCCTTGTCTTACGGGTGTGTGCGTATGATTGGTAGATTTAGGAAGGTTTGTATGCCCTATGTTGTATTGATAACACTTGGGCAAAATGTGATCTGAAATGTTATATATATATATATATATATATATATATAAATCTGAACATGTTCTGAGAATTGATGAATTTGCTATGGCAATTGAGCCAACATTGTGATTCTGGATTGAATTCTTAATGAAAATGTCTGATGTTATATTTGGTATATCTGTGACTTGACTCGGCGCCCTTGAGCTTTGGCTCCCTCCCCTTCACGTGATGAGGTTTCCCGACGGCCATCGGGTTAACCTTTTGGGCTAAATCTGACGTTTGGAACCGGTTCTTGGTGGTTCTGTCAGTTACTTGGTGATCTGTCTCTGTGGAGACGTTTGGATCACATTTGATCTACTCCTTTGGGAGTGTTTGGATCTCTTTGGATCTACTCCTTGGGGAGTGTTTGGATCAATTGTGTGAAAATGAATGGATTATTTCTTATGTATATTGTTTGGCATATCATGGTTTCATTATTCATATTAGTTATAACTGTTTCTCTGTAGAGCTGTCGTGGTTGATGGCCTAAGTTACGTAAGGCAAAATGGGGAGCATAAGTGTTACTGAGACTTTGTCTCACTCGTGGTTTGTTGGTTTTTCAGGTCCTAGCGTCATTACACGGAGAGAGAGTAAGGAGCAAGAAGAGACTCACTGACTGTGAGGTCTCTTAGTTTATTTTGGGATATGTAGATTGCCAGACATTTAGACTAGGCATTATTTCATCGCTTCCGCACTTATCTATTTTACATGTTGGATTACTGTATGAGTAGCGCTTATCTTAAATTTGTTCCTTTTGACAACCTATGGTTGAAATCTGATAGTCATCCTCATGCTTTAGACCTTGACTCTGTAGCAGGACTATGACTTACTGTCATTGCTGGACGATAATATGATATTCCTATGGTTTGGCCTTATGTAGATTTAGCCAACGACTCTTTTCTAGATGTTATGCTAGCGATTCATTGGAAATACTTGACCATGAGAGGCTATTGATATTCTTTGAATATTATGGTATATTCCATTATGGTTGATGCAATGTATGCTAATTAGTGTATAATGTGGTTTATTGATGACGTGTTGTTGAAATGTAAGCTGGTGGATGATGTTTGTTTCATTAACTCGCTATGCTCTTTTATTATCCATGATAGTTCTTAGTGACGAAGAGATGCTCATTTCTATCATGGATAAACTATTTGAATTGTTTATCAGGTTCTTCCATTAACTATGATAGATCATTTTCTATCTTAGTTAAGTTTTAATGTTGAGCAATTTTTAATTAACTACGATAGAAAGTCTTAATGTATCGTTATTCTTTTCTATCATAGTTATGACATGATTATGCTTACGAAAAGATCTATAGATGTTAAGTTGTGTTAAGATAGTGATTACTTGGAAGGATTTTACAACTTGGTATCAGTTTCCTTTGGTATTAAGACCTGGAAGATGCATTGTGCATGTTATACATTTGTCATTGCATGACATATGCACTAGTGATAGTCTGGCAATATACATTGTTCCTTGCTCCTCTCTCCCCTAAGGGAATTGATTGTTTGTTTGTTTTTGTTTTCTTATGGATATCATCACTTCTTAGGTGGGTGGGAAGTGATGGTAGGATCACGAAGATCAGGTACATCAGGCATTCCGCCTCTTCCAAATCATGAGAATAATGAGACATTGATTGCTCAGTTGACTACAGCTATGGCAGGAGTTATGGAACAAAGGGTTCAAGAGGCACGTGATGAGAATAAGCGACAGATGATTGAGATGTTTGAGCAGTATAAAGCTGAAATGTTGGGCAATAGTGGTGTAGGGGTCGAGGGTAATGGTAACGACGGAGGTGGCCCTGATGGTGAAGGATCGATGGGCCAGCATCGAGAGGGCCAAGGAAGCCCTTCTCTTAGTCAGGCTCAGGGCGGACTGGGTCGCCCAACGCCTGAGGACTTGTCTCTCACAAGGGTTTGGAAGGACGTTGCTTGCCACAACCCTCCTGTGTTTAGTGGTCTGGATTCTAGTCCGCAGAGAGCGGAGTCATACATTCAGCGCCTTGAGACCATCTTTACTGCGGTGGAGTGCACCACCTATCAAAAGGCTAAGGTGGCCATTTTGCAACTGACAGAGCGAGCCAAGAGGTGGTGGGATAGTTCAGCTGGATCTAAGAGCTCTGTTGTGACTTGGGATGAATTTAAGGAGAAGTTCTTTGAATACTATTTTCCTATGTCTAAGAGGAATCAAATGGAGATGACATTCATGAGTCTTCACCAAGGAGGAATGTCAGCTGATGCATATATCTCTCAGTTTATTGAGTTGTCACGTCATAATGATGAGACATGGAAAATTAATCAGTTGATAGAGAGAGCCAGGCCAGAAATCAGAGAAGGTATGCATGATCGTGAGTACAAGAGTTTTGAGCATGCATGTGATTCTTTGAGGAGCCTTGCGCGTCTCAAGAGCGATTCGGCGATGGCTGCTAGGACTAGCGCTAGTGGTCCAAGCCGTTCTACTCCTTTCTTAGGTCTATCCGGAGGTGTAGGTAAGAAATCTTGTTTTAGTGGTGGCAGCGGATCTAGTGGTTTCAGGAAGCCCAATCAAGGGCATAGTCGTGGCTCTGGTATGAGTTCTCGTTCGGGAACAGGTTATGGTCATGGGAAAAAGGGTGGATCTCATCAAGGCTTCTCCCAGAAGAAGCAGAGTGTTGGGACGCAGTATAGTGGCGGCAAACAATTTACTCAAGCAGCGTCAGTTGGTTCGACCCCTAGTGTTTTGGGGCCTTGTTCTGCATGTGGCCGGGTGCATCCCGGTAAGTGCTGGAGTTGTTCGTATTGTGGACGCTTAGGGCATACTCTTGGTTATTGCCCTGATCGCCCAAGGCAGCAGCCACATCAGCAGACCCAGGATAGTCGTCCTGCGATTTCTGGTAGGGTTTATGCTACTACAGCTGAGGAGGCGGGAGCATCTCCAAGCATGATTAGAGGTACGGTATCCCTTCTTGGTCATGATGTTGAGGCTATGTTTGATTCTGGAGCATCTCATTCATTTATTGCTATTGATTGTGCCCGGAGAATGAGATTTGCTTTATCTGTATTGCCTTATGATTTAAGTGTGTCGACTCCTGCTGGTGCTACTTTTGAGACTTCTCTAGCATGTTTGGGTTTGGATTTGTGTTTTGAAAATAGAGTTTCAAAAGTTGATTTGATTTGTTTGCCCCTTCATGGGATTGATGTGATAATTGGTATGGATTGGCTAGATGCAAATGATGTGATTCTGCATTGTAAAAAGAAAGTTGTGTCATATTCTTTAAATGCTTTATCTGTTGAGGGTCCTGGATTGCCGATGTTATTGTCTTGCACTCGTATGGAAAGATGTGTAAGAAAGGGGTGTAACGCTTTTGCGGTTTTCTTCTCTATTGGTGTCGAGAGAGAAATTCCCATTGATGAGATTGAGATTGTTAGAGATTTTCAAGAGATCTTCTCTAATGAAGTGAGAGGACTACCTCCAGAAAGGGAGGTTGAGTTCGCCATAGAGCTAGAACGAGGTACAGCCCCGATTTCTAAAGCGCCGTACCGGATGGCCCCAGCTGAGTTGGCAGAGTTGAAGAAGCAACTTGAGGAATTATTAGAGAAAGGGTAATGGACCTAATCTGCCCCCCAAGTAACCACCAAGGAGCGCTGAGCACCCTGAACTAACAACAGGCCCGTATCTGGACTCCAAGTAACCAAGGTGTTTAAAAACTACCCCGGTTGGACGGTCAACAACGTTTGACCGTTACTATGCCTATGTGGCTGCCACGCGAGCACCTGCTTTGCCACCTCTGCTTGCCACGTGTGTATTTTAAATGGACCTAATATGCCCTCCAAGTAACCACCCAGGAGCACTGAGCACCCTGAACTAACAACAGGCCCATATCTGCACTCAAAGTAACCAATGCGTTTAAAAACTACCCTGGGTGGACGGTCAATGGCGTTTGACCGTTACTATGCCTATGTGGCCACCACGTGAAGGCCTTGTTTGTCACCCGGCGCCTTGTCATCGCCACATAAGATATGTTCATGTGGGTCCCACCTATAATAATAAACAATTTCTCTCTCCCTCTTCATCACCATCACCACAGCCCCCCAACACCCACCACCCCCACCCACACCACCCCCTCAAACTTTGGTTGCATTTTCATTAAGCTTAAAAAATGCTCATCCTTTCAATCCACTAATATTTTAGGCCACCAGCTTCTAAGGTTATTTTTGTCAAAAGTATAAGAAATATACATCAATGTAGAACACAAATCAGCCAAGAAAAACAAATAAAAGCATGTTCCTAACCATCCTAAATCACTTCCATGGGGAACTAACAATCAATTTTAAAATGAATCTAGGGCAGTAATTGACTAATTGATGCACATGGTTGTTAGTATAATATGAACTCAAGTACTCAACCACTTCCTATGGGCATATGAAGATGACGCTCCTTACCTTGTTCCATTTCTTAAATGTATATATGCATATATACATTAATATACCAGCAAACCACACAATTATAATAGAAAACACATACCCGTTCTTAAATACTTTTATGACATCAACTTCCATTGCTTCCCCATTGTCATTCTGTCTTTTAGAGCCTACTGAATCCCTTTCTTGTTTCATGGCTATCCTTAAAGGTGAAAAGCATAACATAACTAAAGGTGAAGATTAATACTCAAACAAATAGAAGCCTTGTGCTTTAACATAAAATGCTCTAAATTTTCTTCTCATGACTTAACTTCAGAAAAATTTGCAAATAAATTAAAACCTGCCCTAAATTCTCTTAACATGACTTATGAAAAGATCCATTTTCACTATGATATTTTGTGTAATAATATGGGATAATGATGAAGGAAGAGGACAAATCAGATAAATGAGAGGGCTCAACTTGTTTCCTTGACATTTCTGGAAACCTGTAAAGCAAGGAATTCAAATTTAATAAGGAAATTGAGTAACAGTGGGAAAATAGCAGAAATGGAAAAGAGACGAAATAAAATAGCATTATAATTATGAAATACACTACCTGAAGATACAATACCTTTGATCCCTTTGCAATTAAAGGCAGTTAAAGAAGATACAATACCTGAAGAAACATTATATTGATGAAAATGAAATGTCATGGCACATGTGGTTTGCTCCAAAATCATGCCATCTTCTTGCCTTAGCCACAACCTGTTTCCAAAAGCACATAGGAGAACATGTTAGGATATGAAGTCCTACTCAAGTTTCCTTTTGATGCCTTGGCAGGTAGTACAATCCTGCCCATGCTCACGTTGCCAATCAATACATACCGCCTAATTAAAAGCAAAATATGATTACTTCATTAATATGTTAATGTGTCACCTCCATGTTTCATCCCGTACCCCCCAATTTCCACTACAAAATGTTGATTAATCCCCAGCTTTTCAAGAGTATCGCCCATATGTTAAAAAGTACATGGCATAAATATATACCACACTGTAACCTGAGGGATGATGCAGTACAATGACACACTAAAATAGATTTTAAAATGACAATCTAAATCCTCTTAACTTGAAATTTTTTACACACTCATTTGCTTTGTAAGTCTGCAACTCTCAATCTCTACCAGACAATCACATCTCAACTACTAAAATTAAGCAAAGATATTAATCACTATTAAATCACAACCATCAGCAAAAGGAAATTCACATTACATTTAGCTCCAATAAAATCCATTCTCCCTAGAAATTGTTAACAAAATTTCATGACGACACTGCAATAGAAATAATCCAATCACTATCAAACTAAATCATAAAAAGGAAAGTTTCATTTGTGGGTTGTGAAAGAGGATGTAACAGAGAACTCCATAACTCCATGCTGTCAAATCTAATATAAACCTCACCTTCTTGTGCATTGTCTTGCTTGTTTCTCCATCACCCTCATCATATGCATTGACTTGCTGTCAAATTGTTCAGCTTTTAAAACAAATGGAAATCACAAAAAAATCAGAATGGGTACATTGCTTAGTCCCACATGGTATTCAAAATTCAAATCAATGCATAAAACCTCTCAGTTAATACTTAGTATTTAAGATGAGAAAAGTAAAGGTATAAAATACTCTGCATTTTCCACCAGTAGATGTAGTTGTAAGAAGCATCTGTAGACATAAAAATATGATCAAATAATATGATATACAAATATGATTTCAAATGCGACAAAAAGTATCCAATGCAATAATTGATCATATGAACTAAAGAGTTATCAGATCAGGACAATATCTTGCCCACAAATTCAAGCATAAGAAAATATGTAAGGTAGGTAAAAAAAGACAATATCAGATCAGGGCAATATCAGTGAACTGCAGAACAAAACTTGCTGAAAAATTCACAGTGCTATTCTAAATTCTGTAGCTGAATAGCAGTCTGTAAAAACATAAAGGCGTAGAAGAAAATATATGATTGGACCGAAATTTATATGTTTAAGCATGTGCATTTGAGCCTAATTAGTGTGATTTAATTGATATATTTGATCATTATTGGCGTATATTATTGCACATGCTTATTGGAATTAATTGGTGAATATTAGCCTTTTTACTTGCATTTTTAAGAAACCAAGGGTATTTTGGTCATTTTGACTATTTGATGATATTTTATTGTAGGGGGGTCCCACGTGGACCCCACACACCCTTGGTGGAGCTTATGTGGCAAGGAGGAGGCTAGATGACAAGGCATGTGACATAAAGCAACAATTACCATTTTTGGTAAAAGGACAAGGCACTTTTGGAGCATCTTACTAAAAGAGGAAAAAATGGCTCCAACTTCAAATTCAAACTTGGAGGCCTCATTAAGGGCAATTTTGGAAGCACAATCACTTGGAGAAAAAGGAGAGACCTTTAGGAATGCATTTAGACCACATCAAGTCCACATTCACCCAACTTATCACCAAATACCAAAAATACTCTTCCTCCTTCACTAACCTAACCCGCGGCCAACCCTTCCTTCACTACCATAAAAATATCTTTTGACAACTCATAATCCCACCTTGACAGCTCATTAACTCCCTAAGCCAACTCATCAACTAATCTCCCACTTACTTAATCTCAACTAACTTCATTTTGACACAATCCTTCCATTTTCACTTTCTCTCTCTTCTCAAAATTCTCTCAACTCCATCTTCATCTTCTTCACCTTCTCCGCTTCGTTCTTCACCTCCATGGCCACCATAACCTCACGCCTTCCTCCATCCTCCATCTCCATGAGCGGCTAGACGTCCTCTCCTCTCTCCCCAAAGGAATGTGCTTGTAGAAATTCAACATTTGGCCTCATGTATTTGTGATATACTCTTTTAGGTTTCAAGCTAGATGTAAGTTTTTGCCTATGTATGACCTTGATTTAGGCTTGTATAGGTTAGAATACCTTGATTTAGGTGTTCTACTTAATTGTGGCTTGGAATCTCTCTTTTGTGTTTAGCTCATGAAAACCTAAAGCTATACGTTTGTAATTTCATGACATATATGTGTGTGATTAGCTTATATGTGTGTTTGTGGAATGAATTGTTTTCTTAGGTGCTTGATTAGTATCTAATGTTGCTTAAGGTATGAGTTCAACTTGAAAGAGCATTAGGCTTGGTTAACCTAATTAAACTCTTTTAGATTTCTTAGATTTAAGAGATCTTGAGAATTTAGTTAGATTATATCAAGTGTAACAAATATATGAGGTACGATTAACCAAAAGCACAAAGTACTTTGGAAAGGGAGGTAATTCGCAATTCATTTCTTCACTCTTTTACATTTGGCTAGTAGTTACTTTTAGTTAGGTTTAATTAGTTGTAAAACATAAAAATCACTCTCTAACTGTTTGTTAAATTGCGTGACTTAAATTGTCTTTTACTTGCAAGAATTCACCTAGATTGTGAGAAGACCTATATGAAATTCGTGGCTGTCACCCAAGAGGGGGGGGTGAATTGGGTGAGGGAATAAAACTTAGACTCTTTTCGAAAGACTGCTTATGCTCGGTGATGATGATAATAAATAATGCTATGCACAAGTCAGTATGCTATGTGATGCAAAATAGAATGATCAAGTATAAATATATGCACACATAAATTTATCCTGGTTCGGTCACCCAGACCTACATCCAGTCCCCAGGCTACACCTGAGATTTCCAATCCACTATTCTTGTTTAAACCGGGCACAAGAGAAGCCTTTACACTTTAGGTTTTACGAGCACGGGTTCACCTAACAACCCACAGGTTTTACAACGGGTTCACCTGCAAACCTTACAAACGCAAGTTTTACGGGCTAACTTGCAACCTATGGAGATTTAGAAAACTTCTAAATGCTCCCTCTTACAAAATGTAAGATTACAATTATGTTCACTCTATGAACTGATTGTGCTAAACACTTAAGCTCGAATGACTCTCTCTAAGAGTAGATGATGTTACTCACTTAAGCACAAAAGAATCACTCTCTAAGAATATTACATATCTAAGTCCGAGAGTAGAAGATGAGAGGAATGTAGAATAGTGTTTCAGACAATAAGCTCTGTTCTCTCTCTCTCTTTCAAGCTGGCTTCTTCAGAAATGAAGAACATCCCTTTTATACCAGCCTCTGAATATCTAACCGTTGGAGAGGCAATAAGACCGTTTGATTATAGACGTTGGGGCCTTGTTTACGTTGTCCTCATTAATGCACAGCAGGGTTGACTTTGCTTTATCTAAAAAGGTGCTCTGACCAAGCTGTTCTGTCAACACTGTTCTGGCAATACTATTCTGACAAAAGTCGTTCTGACATCTGAACACTTTGTACGGTCCGACTCTTGCTTGCTGTCAGAGAGGACTTCGTTCCTCAAGCATAAGTCCAGGATGTTAAGAGACTCACTATCGGAAGCTCTCTTGCTATCTGAAGCTCGTGGACTCTAACATTTTGCTTGCTATCACATAGAGGAACTTTGTCTTCCAAGCACTTGTCCATGAATGATAAGAGTGCTTTGCTATTGGATCCTCTCTTGCTATCAGAAGCTCTCTTATGGACTCTGACTTTTGTGGGCAGTATGAGCTTTGACACCTTGAGTGAATCTTCAGATTATGTTCTCATACTCCTCATGCTTGGTAGGTAACAATGTTGTTTGAATGTGTCTGTTATCCTCTTGTTACCGTTGGAAGGAACATCTTCTTAAATGCTTCAGCAGGGTTGACTTGCTTTATCTCTGAAAAGTAGTCCTGACACCTCTGCTCTGTTAAAAGCATTCTGACACTGCATCTCTTTGAACGTTCAGACATTCTGATTGCTTGCGGAAGCAACTTCTCATCCGGAAGCAACCTTACTGAGTGTGCTGCACTTGAACGTTAGTTTAGCAATATAATCATATAGTCTCATGCAGTGGGTGATCCCTAAATCTAAGGAGTATCCGGAAGCACTTCTACATCCGGAAGTAAATTCGCTTGATGAGGGATTTAGTTCAATATGACTTGCTCTCGCTTAGTCTATTTAATTCCACCACTCAGCGCTAGTCACTGAGCTATCGGAAGCACTTTTACTTGACGTGGTGAATTCACTGACGCTTAGGGTGAAATCTATTCTATCAGTCTGCGCCAGTCAAGATCTAACAGGAAGCAACTTCACTTGATGTTGCATTTCCGCTGACGCTCGGGGTTATATCTAGTCTATCAACCTGCGCCAGTCTAAATCTAATAGGAAGTGCTTTCACTCGGCGAAGTAGACTTACTGACGCTTGGGGTAATAACTATTCTATTGCTCTGCGCCAGTCTAAGTCTAACAGGAAGCGCTTTCACTTGGGGAAGTAGACTCACTGACGCTTGGGGTAATATCTATTCTGTCGCTCTGCGCCAGTCTAAGTTTAACATGAAGCAACTTCACTTCCGGTTGAATCATAGCTTAGTCTTAGGTTTTGTACAGCTAATGCTCATGGACTAAGTTAATTCCCTAGTGAGTTACTCGCTGCCGCTGGGGGATAAATCATTCATCCGCGTGCGCGAGTCCTAGTCTATCCGGAAGTGATTTCGCATCCGGTTGTGACTTAACTTAGGATTCTAACCATGTCATCTAATCCTTCCTAAGTGTTGATTATGTTCTCTTAAGTACTAGACCATATCACACCTTAGTCACCATCAAAACTTAAGATTCTAACATTCTCCCCCTTTTTGATGATGACAAACCCATAGATGACTAGAGAACATAATTAAACTTAGATCACTCCCAGAGCTATATTTCTTTCCCCAGTTCTCTTTCCAGATATAGACATCTTATCTTATCTCTCAGCTCTAGACATCTTATATCTCATCTCTCTCCCCCTTTTGGCTTCATCAAAATTCAACAAGTGCAAGCTAGCCTTATGGATGGGGATACTTCTATCGTTCTCCTAGGAATGGGCTTTCTACCTAATATTTTCTCCCTATGTATTTGTTCTAGATTATTCAATACAACGTACGAGAATTAACAAGGAACAGCAATAATGGCTCATGATCCTAAATGATTGTATTCTCCCTAAACACTATGTAGGATAGTTAAACATGTTTTTCAAAGGAGATATTGATACATCAAATCTAATCATAATTAAATTAAGATCAAAACATACAAAACAGTTTTCTTTTTGAAGGTGAAAATTCTTTCCAAATGTAATTTTGATCCTCTCGAATTGATTAACATGATATCAAAAATAATTTTGATGTGTTTAAAAATGATGATTATGATATCAAATGAAATATGTGATTTTAAATTCAAATGAGATGAAATCTGATACCTAATGAAATCAAATGAGATCTGAGTTTGAACTTGTGGTATCAAAGGAAATGATTGAATGCCAAATGAAATTTGTGATACCATATGAAATGAAATCAAATCAAATGAAATTTGTGTTTTTTTTTTTTAAAAGTGCCAAAACTAATTTCCAAACAAATTGCATCACAGCATCTTAAGAGTTTATTATCGATGACAGCATGTGACTCTCTATTTTCAAAGGATCATTAACAGGTAATGTCCACTTACTTCTCTTCTATATTAAGATTAATCATCATTAAATCAAGAAAGGAAGCATATAAGAGAGGTATGTTATCAATTACTTTCCAGCATGTCATTTAGAGGATACAGATGTGTGAGCTAGGATGATTTTCTAAGACAGTGAATGATTTCGAAGTCAATGCAGATTGAGAGAAACATCCTAAGTTGACACCCTTACCAATGCCATGTATGCATCATATGTAAGAAATGGTAAGGTGTAGATGTTACCACAGATGAGGGGTACTCATACTCTATTAGACTCAGGAATCTGAATCATACGCAGATAAGCATGCTTCCTGACATCTTCAAGAGGTGTGCTATCTCAAGTGGAAACCCCTAGCGCAAGTGCTTTGATGATTCGCTTCGGCAAGCTGAGCTACAACCACAAGCGGACATGACTGGGCAGTCACTCTACTCTTCCCATGGTTCAATAGTTGGCCTGCTATCGAAGACGCTGATTGTTGCGAAAGCAACCTTGCTCAGACTTGATGATTGGTCCTGCATGTGCTTGAGGAAGCAAGCGCTTCCTGATGGTCAGTGAAAGAACTTAAGATTTAACATTGGAGACCATACTCAGGACATTCAAGTCAATCTGTGTTAATCAGCACAAGTTAATAATTTTAAGAAATCATGCTTGCTAATTTGGTTTTAAGAAAATATGAGCAATGATTATGTGAGAACTAATTTTGAAATTGTCTACACGTTCACATAGTTTCACTATCAAGACATGAACTCCATTTATACTCTCATAGATAAATATCAATGTGATAGTATAGCGAGTATCAAACAGGTGGCATATTTTCAGAGTTTCGTAAGCAAGTATAGTTCAATAAATATGCCTCAAGGATGTTCATGTTAGATCATGAAGACATGTGAATTATTAACACAATGAAATTTTGAGAAATCTTCGTCCTCACAAAATAGTTTGATTTCAAGACTAAATCCGGTTTACAAAAACAACCAAATTTCAGCATGTGATTACGAGAATAATTTCCAAATTTTAGCTCAAGTTCTTCTAGATATGGTCAGTGTGATCTCATTGTTCTTAGGATATCAACAAGCTCGAAATTAATACAGATTATAGCATGCTTGTGATACTATGCCATGTTTTACAGATCTAGCAGAGTTTAATTCAAGGCATTTCCTAAGATTTCTAATGCATGTCAGACAAGAGAGAGACTATCCATTAAATTTCACAACAGAATATGTAAGGGATAGAAATGCTCATGTGTATTGGCGAGAGTTTCTCAGGTTTAGTATAGCCATTCCACACATCTTGATAAGAGGCATTTTCGTTGCCATTCTCTCTTGGTCATTCTCATTGTTCAAGCTTCAATAATCTGTGTCAACATTCTTAAACCACAAACTTGAATCGAGATCATTAGTAGATTGAGAACTTAAGATGTAATTAAGAGGGATGTATTGTTCTCGAACCCATAGCTGCTTATGCATTGAAAAACTTGATGCAAGAGATACCATATGAAATGGAAAATCAGAAATAACTTTTGAATGCTATTATGAGGAATGGTTGTCATGTAAGTTTAAAGAGGATCGGAATCTGTTTTGAAAGTTTGCATTTCAAAAAAGGATCTTTCAAAAATCAAGGTGAATGTATAAACTATTTTCTTTTATGAGAGGCGCCCAAAAAAAAAATTGCTAAGCATATATGAGTAAAACGATTTAGACACCATATGAAAAACTCTGAAGAAGGTTTTTTGTTTGTGTCAAAATTCTGAAACTAGTTCTGAATCTTCTTAACAATGTCAGAAATCTTGGAACACAATGATTCAGCATGCACAAATTTAGTAGGTTTTGAAGAAGGTTCAGTTTCAAAGTGTCAGACTTCTTGAATCTGTAAAATCAGTATGCATTATATCAGAAAATGAATTTGATATGATAGGATCATTTTTACAGAAAATAAGGTTATCACAGATAAGGGAAATCATATCAATTTCAGAGAAATAAAATCTGTTAAGCTCATCATGCATTTACTACCCAAAAGATTATTCAAGTAAAGAGGAGGGTAAGAATGATATCACCATAGCTCCATTCGCATCAAGCAGTAGCTCGCTTGATTTTGGTTGACAATGCAAGGATTCTATTTTCAGAGCAGCACCAAAATCTATGCGTGACGAATGCTTATCAAGACTTGACTAATTGTTCAGATGAGGTACAGTCCTGAGTCTTGTTGAGGCTAATAGGATGAATTGGAGCTGGTGCAGAGGGATGAATTCACTTGGTGATCACTACTACTCGCATCTCTCGCCTCTTGAACCCATACTTCTTACACAGCTCTTCACTCAGATTAGGTGCTGGCGCAGAGAGAGACACAGGTTCAGCAGAGGGTATCTCCGCAGGTTGATCACTCAGTGCTATCTCAAGCTTGCCTCTGTGCCAGCAGACTGTTGGGGGCACATGAATCAGATGGCTTCCCCAAGGGCGAGCCTTCCTGCTTGGGCAATCCGCTTCATTTCAATTTCCCTTCTGAGGGCAGCAGTGACATCCTGGTCAAGTCCGAGGGGTGGCTATCTTAGCCTATCTCTCTCTGATTTTGCTCATGTTCCTTGTTCATTTTAGCCCATAACTCATCTTCACCCTTGTCTTGCTGAACCTCCGGATTGCCTTTCCTACAAAATATCAGATAGTTCCTTCCTTTTGTATCCAAGTCTGGATCTGAAGGTCAGTTTGTAGGCTATATGTAATTCACATGCACTTAGAGATTACTTGCTATGTATATGGCATGGTGAATCTATCATGACTATATGCACAAGGATATACAAGGTTTTTGATCAAGATAGTCATGGATCTCATGTAGATTATGAACATTACTTATTTCTTTAAGCTTTCTTCAATGATGAATATAATGTTCACATCTTAGGATGCTTAATGTAAAATCTCAATAAGTCCATCTAATATTAGCATAGGAGATTTTACTATCAAATGCTTCGTTGCTAAGTGATCCCTTGTTTACCCAAGGAGATCTTCTATACTTATCCTTGGTTCGAAGCACTTTCTTCTGAGAGGTAGGATTCAAGAGCCTTTTCAATGATGATCGAGGAATCCACTCTCTCTTGTTCTTCTCAGGATAGTTGAATGGAACTTTGTGATAGCTCATCCTTGAGACAGAACCATTGTCCCTTGTGGTGGCCGACAGCTTCTTATGATTGTACCAGTGGGTTTCAGCAGTTGCATCACCACGAGTTCTCTTCTTTGGGATGAGAGGAACTCTTGATCTATCCTGCACAAGTAAGGCACTAGGAGGATGTTTTGGTACCCATTTGTACTTGGGTCCTACATGGTTAGCACTGGACCTTACTTGTCCTTTAGGAATCCATACAAACTTATTTCTCACATTTGTATTTCTTCTAAGACTGCATGTGTGAGAAATATGTCCTAATCTACCACAATAATGACAGATAATGGAATGATAATCAAAATGAGATTTTCTATCATTATCATGATTAGTTTCTTTTAGAAAAGCTTTTTGTTCCTTTGAAATCTCAGTTTCTTTTGAAGGCTTTTCTTTTTCCTTCAACACGTGTTTACAATCAAAACATTTTTCAAGACATGTTGAAGTTTTCTCTGCCGATCGTGGGCTAACTATCGGAACAACTAGTTCTTTAAGAGAAACCTTGGAAACTTTGGACGTAGAAGAAGAAATTAGTTTTTCAGGTTTCCTATCCTTTTCTTTTAAGCCTAGAAGTTCTTTTGCAAGTTTACAATATTCGGTATATAACTCATTGTATGCATCTTGCAATTCAGAGAGTTCAAGTTCAGATTCAGATACCTCACTTTCTGAATCTTCTAGGCAGAGATGGATACTCTCTTCACTGAAGTCTGCTTCCTCAATATCAGCTTCCAGAAGCTCATCAGTAGATGATCCACACAGAGCACGAGTTGAGCTTTGGACAGCTGTGCTTTCAAGAGATGGGTTAGAAGCATATATCACATCAAGAGTATTCCAAATATCTCTAGCACTAGAGCAATGTTTGATTTTCTGGAAATCATTTTCAGTTAAGCCTTTGTATAAAATTTGCATTGCTCTAATGTTTAAGGAAAACAAATTTTTCTCCCTTTCAGTCCAGTTTCCTCTTGGTTTGAAATCAAAATCATTTTCAAAAATATCCCACATTTTCAAACTAGTGGATTTTATAAAACTTTCCATTCTTGCTTTCCACCAACAAAAATCAATATTTTCTAACACAGGTGGAATGGTATGATCAAAGCCTTTGGAAAACATTTTAACCCAAATCAGCCAAGGTCTTTGCACTTGAGATCGTTTGATCCTTTAAACAAGTGACCTGCTCTGATACCAAATGAAATTCGTGGCTGTCACCCAAGAGGGGGGGGTGAATTGGGTGAGGGAATAAAACTTAGACTCTTTTCGAAAGACTGCTTATGCTCGGTGATGATGATAATAAATAATGCTATGCACAAGTCAGTATGCTATGTGATGCAAAATAGAATGATCAAGTATAAATATATGCACACATAAATTTATCCTGGTTCGGTCACCCAGACCTACATCCAGTCCCCAGGCTACACCTGAGATTTCCAATCCACTATTCTTGTTTAAACCGGGCACAAGAGAAGCCTTTACACTTTAGGTTTTACGAGCACGGGTTCACCTAACAACCCACAGGTTTTACAACGGGTTCACCTGCAAACCTTACAAACGCAAGTTTTACGGGCTAACTTGCAACCTATGGAGATTTAGAAAACTTCTAAATGCTCCCCCTTACAAAATGTAAGATTACAATTATGTTCACTCTATGAACTGATTGTGCTAAACACTTAAGCTCGAATGACTCTCTCTAAGAGTAGATGATGTTACTCACTTAAGCACAAAAGAATCACTCTCTAAGAATATTACATATCTAAGTCCGAGAGTAGAAGATGAGAGGAATGTAGAATAGTGTTTCAGACAATAAGCTCTGTTCTCTCTCTCTCTTTCAAGCTGGCTTCTTCAGAAATGAAGAACATCCCTTTTATACCAGCCTCTGAATATCTAACCGTTGGAGAGGCAATAAGACCGTTTGATTATAGACGTTGGGGCCTTGTTTACGTTGTCCTCATTAATGCACAGCAGGGTTGACTTTGCTTTATCTAAAAAGGTGCTCTGACCAAGCTGTTCTGTCAACACTGTTCTGGCAATACTATTCTGACAAAAGTCGTTCTGACATCTGAACACTTTGTACGGTCCGACTCTTGCTTGCTGTCAGAGAGGACTTCGTTCCTCAAGCATAAGTCCAGGATGTTAAGAGACTCACTATCGGAAGCTCTCTTGCTATCTGAAGCTCGTGGACTCTAACATTTTGCTTGCTATCACATAGAGGAACTTTGTCTTCCAAGCACTTGTCCATGAATGATAAGAGTGCTTTGCTATTGGATCCTCTCTTGCTATCAGAAGCTCTCTTATGGACTCTGACTTTTGTGGGCAGTATGAGCTTTGACACCTTGAGTGAATCTTCAGATTATGTTCTCATACTCCTCATGCATGGTAGGTAACAATGTTGTTTGAATGTGTCTGTTATCCTCTTGTTACCGTTGGAAGGAACATCTTCTTAAATGCTTCAGCAGGGTTGACTTGCTTTATCTCTGAAAAGTAGTCCTGACACCTCTGCTCTGTTAAAAGCATTCTGACACTGCATCTCTTTGAACGTTCAGACATTCTGATTGCTTGCGGAAGCAACTTCTCATCCGGAAGCAACCTTACTGAGTGTGCTGCACTTGAACGTTAGTTTAGCAATATAATCATATAGTCTCATGCAGTGGGTGATCCCTAAATCTAAGGAGTATCCGGAAGCACTTCTACATCCGGAAGTAAATTCGCTTGATGAGGGATTTAGTTCAATATGACTTGCTCTCGCTTAGTCTATTTAATTCCACCACTCAGCGCTAGTCACTGAGCTATCGGAAGCACTTTTACTTGACGTGGTGAATTCACTGACGCTTAGGGTGAAATCTATTCTATCAGTCTGCGCCAGTCAAGATCTAACAGGAAGCAACTTCACTTGATGTTGCATTTCCGCTGACGCTCGGGGTTATATCTAGTCTATCAACCTGCGCCAGTCTAAATCTAATAGGAAGTGCTTTCACTCGGCGAAGTAGACTTACTGACGCTTGGGGTAATAACTATTCTATTGCTCTGCGCCAGTCTAAGTCTAACAGGAAGCGCTTTCACTTGGGGAAGTAGACTCACTGACGCTTGGGGTAATATCTATTCTGTCGCTCTGCGCCAGTCTAAGTTTAACATGAAGCAACTTCACTTCCGGTTGAATCATAGCTTAGTCTTAGGTTTTGTACAGCTAATGCTCATGGACTAAGTTAATTCCCTAGTGAGTTACTCGCTGCCGCTGGGGGATAAATCATTCATCCGCGTGCGCGAGTCCTAGTCTATCCGGAAGTGATTTCGCATCCGGTTGTGACTTAACTTAGGATTCTAACCATGTCATCTAATCCTTCCTAAGTGTTGATTATGTTCTCTTAAGTACTAGACCATATCACACCTTAGTCACCATCAAAACTTAAGATTCTAACACTATACTCACCGCTATTCTCTTAGTGGATTTGAGTGTTGAATTGTATTGATTAAATCTTTAAGGCGACATAAAGGTTAAATCAATATACCTGTAAGTTAACCCTTGAGCTGCGATTCCTGTAATTACCAAAATGGTAAAATTTTGCCATGATCAAAAAACGCAATTGGTACAGTAGTTAACAAAAACAAATCTCTTAGTGGATATGAGTGTTGAATTGTATTGATTAAATCTTTAAGGCGACATAAAGGTTAAATCAATATACCTGTAAGTTAACCCTTGAGCTGCGATTCCTGTAATTACCAAAATGGTAAAATTTTGCCATGATCAAAAAACGCAATTGGTACAGTAGTTAACAAAAACAAATCTCAATTCTAAAATAACAAAGAAAAAACTAACAGACAGAACGACCTTGAGGATTGTTTATGGATATTGGCAATGACACCTGCTTTGAAAAACACCATTTGAAACAGAAGTTGTCCTTCTCATCCACCATGGGATCTTCTCGTATGGGTGTGGAAGAGGAGGGTCTCGGAGACTATGGAGGAGATGCCTCTGGTGAAGAAGCCACGTGGCGTTGGTGAAGATTGGAACTTGTCATATGGGTGTGGTTGATTTGAAGCAGAGAAGGTTGTGGAGGAGAAGAGGAGGAAATGTGCAAGAGACATTGGTGAGGTTAGATTGCTTCAGGAAGAGAAAAGGGAAGGCGGTAATGGTATTCTAAAATTAAACTGAGTTCTCAGGAAGCAAGTACTGCTGATTGGTGACTGGTGAGTGAGGTATTAGTGTGTATATCAGTCATCATCATCATCAATCATCATCATCATCATCAATATATCACATAAAAGTGTTCCACCATGTTATTTGTTTTTTTGCGCGCTTTGTGTAGACACAGAACACTGTAGAGACTGTTCATTAGCTGAGTTGGGGGCCACTGGATTGGGATCATGCGTTTTCTTGGTTGAGTTGGGGGCCACTGTATTGGAATCATACGTTTTCTTGGTTCTTGGTTTTATTATATATATTTTATATATATATATATATATATATATATAGTTATTATATTATATATATATATATATATATATATATATATTATATTATGTGATTTGTGTGATATATTCATCATTGTGTTGTTTTTTGTGTTGTTTTTAGGTTATTATATTCTTATTCTTATTATATATTATATATTATATATATTATTAGATTATATATTATATTATTATATATATATATATATATATATATATATATATATATATATATATATATATATATATTATGTGATTTGTGTGAGTGTGAGTGTTATTTATTCATTGCCTGTGTGGTGGGGCCTTTGTGTTGTTTTTAGGTTATTATATTATATATTATTAGATAGATAGATAGATGGGTTAAAGGTCATTTTAGCCAACAAACTATTTCCAAAGTATCAATTTGGCCAAAGAACAATAAATGGTCTCATTCTGGCCAATGAACAAAAAAAAATGGTCCACTTTAGCCAATAAACTACTGGAAAATACTAAACTACCCTTTCTAAAATAAAAAAACATCAACTAAATTTTCAGAGGGGCCCACAGTACACTCTCTCTCATCCTCTCCATCTACTCTTCACTCTCTCTCTCTTCCCTTGGCCACCGTCACTCAGTCCACCTCCACCCCTTCTCTCCATCTACTCTTCCCGGCCATACATTCCTTCCTCTCAACTCCAACTCTTCCATTCATCAATTTCTCAATTTATTCTTATGTCATCTTATTCACATATACCCTCCGAAAATCCTTCTTCAATCATTATCTTCAGCTTCGTTTTGGCTTGGAACCCCAGTGTATTCGGCCTCTGTTTTTCAAGAAGTTGAAGAATTAAACATGTAAGAATTCTCTTCGATTCCGTTACCCATTTTTACAGTATTCTAAGCGAGATTGAGAGGGGTCTTGTATGGGGATTTTTTTTTTATTTAGGCAGGGACTCTAATATTGAATCATAGAATATATATTTATATATATACATATGGTAAGTTTGGTTTGCTAGAATTTGTATGTGGCTGGTGTGGAATTTTTGCCTCCTCTGTTTTGGCTTATTAGGCGCTTAAAGATATGAGTATTGCAAGTTCTTAAGCTTAGTTGATCTCATTCTCTGTAGACTTTTAATCTTATATAGAAATTGTTATTGATTTTTTTGTGTGAATATTTAATTAAATGTGCTAGTTTTGATGGGATGAAGAAACACATGAGCTTGATTTACCTTATTGTGTGTTTGATGGATTGTTGCTGTTCGTGTGAATGAGAATACATGGATTTTAATAAATTGTGGTGGAACTTTTGATTTGACTTGAGGGATTAGCAATTGTCATTGGAGGTTATTATGCGATTGAACTATTTGAAGTGAGATAGAAGGATTAAAATCTTAATTCTAAAGCTTGAGTGCAGATTTTGTTTTAAAAAGGAGTAAAGGCTGGTGGTAATACATAATATAATGAGATATATTAAGGTTAAGATCATTCCGAAAGTTTATTGAAATGGATTGATGTTATCTCATTTTGAGATGTATGTGTTTTGATAGGTAAATGTTGTGCCTTGTAATCCTTGTTATTGTACTTGACTTGGGAATTCCAATTATGGTTGATTTATGAATTGAGTTATGAATATTTAATTTGAGAATTATGATTGCTTGCTTTTATGAAGGATTCTTGAGTTTATCAAAAAACCAGTGAATGTTTGCTAGATAAGTTTTGAGAATCAAATTGATCAATAAGATAGTTAATATGAAAAGGGGGTAGCATTATTGCGACTGAGAGCGACGTTAGATAACATATACAAGGACAATTGTTCACATTCTTTTTATGTATGGAATGAAAATAGGAGAACCTAGTAAGGAATGTGCTTGGAGACAAATTTCATGTAAGGATAAGGAGAAACTGTGAATTGCTCGCAACAGGTAGCGGTTTATTTCATGCACATTAGGTTTATTTTCTGTCATCACTAATATTAATATTACTGCTTTAGATATTGATAGGGTTTATTTTCAGCATTTTAAATTTATGTGGAGTACTCCAGGTATAAGGAGGGTCGCTCCCCCTATACCATATTGTTATTGTTTATTTATTTTTCCTAGAAAATCCTGTCAGGTATGCCTACTACGAAAGGTGAATATATTACTATAAGTAGTGAGGTGGTGCGATAGGCACATGTAATAAATATTCTACCTGTAACAAATATATTGTTAAGGTAGGGGCCCTGTATGAGTGTTTTACTAACAGGTAGTAATCACCAACAGGTAGCGTCACTATCATTATCTGAAGTAGGATTAAATGAATCAGCTTCTAGGTGAAGTAAATGCATGAATTAGAGTGTATGAAATAAACTGCGGTAAATTTGGTTTAGTTTCAGGTATACAATAGATAGAGGATTTTGGAGTGATGAAGGGGAAGGAGGAATGTAAAAATGTCCGCTCCTATTTGTATTTTTAATTTAATATATAGTTTGAAATGAATTTGTATAATTTTTTTTTATATATTTTGAAGTGAATTTGTATAATTCTATTTTAGCATGTAATATATAAATTTTGTAGGAGATGAATTATGGAGACTTAATTTAATGTACTTAATTAATATTTTTTTATATTTTTTTAGCACGTTACTTTATAAATATTTTGAAGACATTTATAGACTATTATGTACTTATAAAAAAACTACATATTTCAGAAGTAATATTTTCCTAGGTAATTAGCTAAACTTCAAAGTAAATGATAAAAATTTTAGTGTAGTAAATAATAGAAATATGTTTTTAAAACCTTTCTAATTTTAATATATATCATTTTATGTATCTTAAGTAACTTCATTTTGTTTTATAATGTTTATTCTCAACTTGTTTTAGAAATAATTATTCCAAAAAGCCCAATTCATGAAAAATTTTAATTTAGACAGTTTTTCAGTCACCTATTAAATATTTTAAAGTTCTTAATATTTATTTTATAACAAAAATCATTATTTTCAATTAAATTATATTTAGCATTTTAAGAAATAGGTAAAAATAAACTAGGTGTGACAATTTGGTATCAGAGCAAAGTTTCTGGTACAGAAGTTAAAATTCCTTGCTGAGAGAATGGTTAGGATAGAAAAGGGTAGATAGTTAGCTCTTGTGATTCAGGGGTAATTGCAAATGGCTATAGGATTAGGGGTATTAAAAAATGAAGATAAAGAATTTGAGAAAAGTATGTAGTGCTTGTTTATATGAGTTCTTTTGAAAGTTCTTGGTGCAATCAAGTCGTATTGACACCCTATTGGAATGACTATGATTATGGTGGATGAATGTGAATTGAAGTGATGAATTGTTATGAAATCTTAGAATGATTGTGAATCTATTGACATCCGTAGTGGAAATTCGTTTGAAATCTTGAATTCATTTGTGTGTGTGTGAATTACTTGTTCCTTCCCTTATATGAATGGTGGATTATTTGATTTGAACGCACAATTTCTTATGAATTCTGTTTGTGATCACTATTATTTGTGGCGTAAATTATGAATATGTGTTTGTTTAGCATTATTATTTTGTACTCCCTTATCCAGTTTCCCTGTGCTTGATATTCATTTCGTATTGTTGTGGAGTGACCTTAATTTTAGAATTGAATAAGGAGAATAACGATGCTTCTTGGGGTCTCGAGTATAATTATGAGTCATGGCATAATAATAGTCGAGGCATCATTGAAGACCTTATAGTGCTAAGAGATAAATACGTTTTTTTAAGTTGGAAAGGAAATGCTTTAATTTTATAATCGAAAATGCTTGAAATATAAGGGTAACTAGGTATGAATACACAACATGCAAATGTTTTAAATTATGTGTGAACTCTCTGAATTTTTGTTAATTTTTACTTGGCAGTGTTATGTTATATTGTGAGACTAATTTTGCAATTTTTCTATTTTTGTTGTTTCACTAGTTTAATGTGTTTTTTTTTTGTGTGACGTGGTATGAATGCTCTTATGTAGAATTACAATGATCTTCGTTTACTGTTGACATTTGGCCGAAAAATATATTATATAGGTTCTTTAGTTTTTGTCTTATTATATTATTGGTCGAATGATTGAATGTCATGTGAAACTAATTTATACATTCTATTTGAAAATATTCTGCTTTCTATATAGAATGATCATAATTAAATAAATAGACAATACTGTAAGTCAAGGGAAATTTTGGGGCTTGAATTTAAGTCTCTCCTTTTGGTAGGCTAAATGTTGGGATGAATAAAAAAAAAATCAGTTAGGGTTAGTGCTTTTGAAATGTTAGTTACAAAAATATATGTTAAGGAAGTTAAGTGAGTTCTCTAAGTTGAACTTTTCTTGAAGATTGTAAACGTCTGGATGGGTAATGAAAAATTTCTAACTAGATATCAAAATTTTAAAAGTAATGATGAGAGAAGAACGATTTTGCAAAAGTATCTTACGAATCTAGGTATTGATCTTGTTGAAGATAGAAGTTAGTAGGAAATTTTAATAAGAGTTTATGATTTATTTGTGTTTGAGATACAATAGGTATTAAAGTTTGATTTAGATGTGGTCAAAGGTAAAAAAAAAGAAATAATTTAGGAAAATTATGATGTAGAGATATGTGAATGAAAATTTGAATCACTATTTTAAAATTTATATTATCATAATGGTTTAAATAAATTTGTGACTTAGATAATATTTCTATAAATCTTAGTCAAGAGATTTGGAGTGAAATAAGTTAATAGTGAATTTATATAGGAGAATTTTCTTATGTAGGAACTTTAAGATTTTGGAGATGTTATTGTGGATGTAGAGGACAAATTCGTTGCTTTGTTAATGGATTTAGGATATTTCCAGAAATATAGATGATGATTAAAAGGTTTGTCATGATATTATGATGATTGAGAAAAAAAATACATTTGAATTAAAAAAAAAATGCTAGCTTGAGAATGAAGTATATGATGTTGGAATTAAAAAAAAACTTGAGTCTTGTTTTTATCTACATTGATAAACTTAAGGCCAACTTGATGATGAGATTTAGATGTTGAAATTGTGAGGGTTTAATTGGATAAATACTTACCAACTACATGGAAAGTAGATATGAATTTACGTTTGACCATTTCTTCATAGACAAATAGATTTGTCACTATGACATAACTGATATTTAGGTAATATATGAGCAGATTTAAGCTTTTGAATTGTGAAGACACTGAGTATAATTATATAAATGTTAGGAGAAGTTGAAAGTGAGTTTTGTTGGAATATAGGTGTAAGGGTTTTGGTTCCAATTCTCATTAAAAAGAAATCAAAAAATTTTGTCCTAAAAAAACGATAGTTACAGTAGTAAATGTTGCAAATACAAATCAAATTGGTATGTATGTTTTCTTAAGCAAACATATGTAATACATTTTACATATAGTGAAAAATAGAAGAGAAGAGCTGATCAATCAATTCAAAAGCAAGTATTAAGATCAATGCCAATTTTTCACATATTTAAGTGAAAAACATGGTCTAGGCCAGTGCAACAATGGAGGGGAGTTCGGAGAGAGTGAGAAAACCCACATCTCAAAAAAAGGAGTAAAAATTTCATCAATTAGTTTCTATGTGGTTCAATATGCGGATACTAAAGTTGATTGCAACTATTAAACTTTACCCGTGTTGTTCATTGTATTGCTAACATTTAACAAACAACTTAACACGGATGAAAGACCATGTAAGAAACAACTTAATGCAGATAGATAAAAAAAGCATACTAAGCACTGCTCTTTCCATTTTAAAAGGAAACAAATAGTGTTACAACATATTATGCTATTTGAAAGTGAAATCGCAAAACACAAATCACTGCCCTTGTCTAAAGTGAAAAGGCGCATGGTAAAGAAATACAAAAAAGGTGGACAAAGTTACACAACTCTAACTATTACAACCCATTTATGTAGATTTCTTTCACCAACGGGTGAATAATGTTTAGTCTTCGCCGGCGTTTTTTTTCTATTTCCGATACAAAAGACGATTACGGATGCAGTAGGAACCCAACATCGACATCGTCGACTCCGACAGCTGCACCGCCTACACAATAAGAGGAAGGGACACAATAGTCATGGAAGAGGAGAAAAATATAAGTGATGAAGGTTATTGGTCGAAGAAAAAAATCCTAGGCTGAAGGGATTTACAATGGTGATAGAGATGGAGAAGAGGAGAGATCAGAAGAAAATGGAGAAGAAGGAAGTTTTAAAAAAGAACATCGGGTAAAAAAAAGTTTACCAAAAAAAAAAAAGAACATCGGGTTGGTAGTAGTTGAAAAAGTGCATTAAGTCGGCTCTTTTAATAAGTGTGAACACACACATCTATAATATATTGATGTTTACATTTTTTATGTGCTTAATTTAACTTAGTGTAAACCACATGTTAAACTGGTTAGCAGTGTGAACTGAAAAGGGTTCAAATAGGAGATTTAGAGGTATATATTAGATAGATTTAGAGGTATATGTTAGATTTAGAGGTATATCTTAGATAGATTAGATTTTTATGTGCTTAATTTAACTTAGTGTAAACCACATGTTAAACTGGTTAGCAGTGTGAACTGAAAAGGGTTCAAATAGGAGATTTAGAGGTATATATTAGATTAGATATATTAGATTAGATAGATTTAGAGGTATATATTAGATAGATTAGATTTTTATGTGCTTAATTTAACTTAGTGTAAACCACATGTTAAACTGGTTAGCAGTGTGAACTGAAAAGGGTTCAAATAGGAGATTTAGAGGTATATATTAGATAGATAGATATTAGATATTTATAAAAAACATATAAAATATACAAGTCATCATTTATGTTCTCTTTGGTCAAAAAAAATCATTTGTGTTCTCAGCTACCAATGTCCTCACTAACACCTACTTTCATTAAACTAGCGGTATCTCCCGTGCGTTGCACGGGGATATAGGTGAAAAAATCAACAACATTCATAAAGGAGGAGGAAAACAAAATATGTTTACATATTTGAATAGATGTTGGATCCAAAAAATCATGTTGGTTTGTACAATAGCATTTAGATATTTGCAAAAATCTCGTTGCAAAAATCTCACAATGTTAAAAGCAAAGATTTTAAGCCAACCAATAAAGGATGTAGATGTATTGGACAGGGGTTTCCCGCGGTTTTGTTTAAAAATTAGCATTAACCAAAAAAACTATTATCTAACCTTAACTTTAGAAAGAAGAAAATTTCAATGACAACTTCTAGTTTACATTATGAAATGACCATTTTTCTGTAAGTTATAATGAAAATCGAAATTAAATCTAACTGAATCTTCCCAATGTGAAGAAAAAAATTTGCACTAAATAAATATATGACAATTTTGTTTAACTAAAATATCTGGTGAAAAAATCATATAATAACTAATTTTTTTTTTAAAAACAGAAAATTAAAAAAAAACAAAAAAAATAAATCATATAAATATATTTATTTAGTGAAAATTTGTTTAAAAAAAAGCAAAAAAAATTAATAATAACTTTTTTTAAAAAAAACAAAAATTTTTTTTATAAAAAAAATAATATATAATATTCCACCAAAATCAAAGAATACGTAGCCCAAATAAATAGGCAAATAAAAAGACACAATAAAACATTTGCAGATATATATTAGGTCAAAAAGATCATCATAATGGCAACACTAAAGATATAAATCTTTAAGGCAAATTAAGACAAAAAATATGTGACCCAAATAAATTAGCCCAAGAAAGTAAAGAATATGTTGCCCAAATAAATTCGCACAAGAAAGCAATCACATGCAATAGTAATAGAGAATGTTAATCAATGCACTAAAAATTTGCTCATGAACAAATTTGTTAACATTTTTTTAACTTTTTTTTAACAAATTTTTACTAAAAAAATATATGACAAATTTTTTTTAACTAAAATATCGGGTGAAAAAATCATATAATAACTAATTTTTTTTAAAAAAAAACAAAAGCAAATTTAAAAAAAAACAAAAAAAAATTAATAATAACTTTTTTTTTTAAAAAAAACAAAATTTATTTTTTATTAAAAAAAATAATATATAATATTCCACCAAAATCAAAGAATACGTAGCCCAAATAAATAGGCAAATAAAAAGACACAATAAAACATTTGCAGATATATTATTAGGTCAAAAAGATCATCATAATGACAACACTAAAGATATAAATCTTTAAGGCAAATTAAGACAAAAAAAAAATATGTGACCCAAATAAATTAGCCAAAGAAAGTAAAGAATACGTTGCCGAAATAAATTCGCGCAAGAAAGCAATCACATGCAATAGTAATAGAAAATGTCAATCAATGCACTAAAAATTTGCTTATGAAAAAATTTTTTAACATTTTTTTAACTTTTTTTTAACAAATTTGCACTAAAAAAATATATGACAAATTTTTTTTTAACTAAAATATCGGGTGAAAAAATCATATAATAACTAAATTTTTGTTTTCTAAAACAAAAGCAAAAAAAAAATTAATAATAACTTCTTTTTTAAAAAAAAACAAATTTTTTTTTTGAAAAAAAAAGTAATAATAAAGTTTTTTTTTAAAAAAAATTTAATTTTCTTTTTTTAAAAAAAAAGCAAAATTTTTTTTAAAAAAAAGCAAAAAAAATTAATAATACATTTTTTTAAAAAGAAAACAAAAAAATGTTTTCTTTTTAAAAAAAGTAATAATAAATTTTTTTTAGAAAAAAAAATTTCAAAAAAAACAAAATTTTAATTTTTTTTTTAAAAAAAAGCAAACTGTTTTTTTTTTAAAAAAGCAAGAAAAAGATTAATAATACACTTTTTTTTAAAAAAAAAATTTTTTTTAAAAAAAGTAATAATAAATTTTTTTTAGAAAACAAAAGTTTCAAAAAAAAAAATATTTTTTTTAGGAAAAAAATTTTTAGAAAAAAAAAAGTTTAAAAAAAAAAATTCCACTAAAATCACTTTTCATGAACAGTGCTTATGAACAATGATTTTGGTGGATCACTTTTTTAGGATACCAGAACATACCCAAAGAAAAAGTTATAACTGGTCCCCAAACAAAAGCCCCAATTATAATTGTAAACAATAGAATACAATAACACACACAATTAAATTAAATTAAATTAAATCATCTAACCCCAACCCACTGCCCTGACGCGACCCCAAGCCCCCACCACACAGGCAATGAATAAATAACACTCACACTCACAGAAATCACATAATATATATATATATATATATATATATATATATATATATATATATATATATATATATATAATAATAATATAATATATAATCTATCTAGGGTTAAAGGTCATTTTGGCCAACAAACTATTTCCAAAGTATCAATTTGGCCAAAGAACAATAAATGGTCTCATTCTGGCCAATGAAAAAAAAAATGGTCCACTTTAGCCAATAAACTACTGGAAAATACTAAACTACCCTTTCTAAAATAAAAAAACATTAACTAAATTTTCAGAGGGGCCCACAGTACACTCTCTCTCATCCTCTCCATCTACTCTTCACTCTCTCTCTCTTCCCTTGGCCACCGTCACTCAGTCCACCTCCACCCCTTCTCTCCATCTACTCTTCCCGGCCAAACACTCTCCCTCGACCATAATATATCAGTCGTCCCTCTAGAAAAGCACATACGAATTATTGGAAAGCACATACCTATGTTTTGTACATAATATTGCTTCGGTAAGCTTTTTTTGAAGTTCTGAGTAGTCAGTAACACTCTCAGAAATATCAGACTCCTTCATGAAAGTAGTTATAACAAATTTTTAGAACTAATTGGCTATATGACAAATAAATTCAATTATATTCTACTAACTATACACGACAAGCTGATATACCATCTTTGGAATATCCTTAATACAAAATACCATCATTTCACTGCCGACCATCATTTCTTGTATAAAAAAAAGAATACCATCATTTCTAAAAAAACTAGTTTCCTGCATGATAGAACTTCCTTACCAACCACAATGCTTCTTTTCATTTTTCTTTTCAACCGGAGAGATCAGCGGTGGAGATGGGGCGGCAGAGACGGCGACTCTGAAGGAGGAGATGGTCGAGGGAGAGTGTTTGGCCGGGAAGAGTAGATGGAGAGAAGGGGTGGAGGTGGACTGAGTGACGGTGGCCAAGGGAAGAGAGAGAGAGTGAAGAGTAGATGGAGAGGATGAGAGAGAGTGTACTGTGGGCCCCTCTGAAAATTTAGTTGATGTTTTTTTATTTTAGAAAGGGTAGTTTAGTATTTTCCAGTAGTTTATTGGATAAAGTGGACCATTTTTTTTGTTCATTGGCCAGAATAAGACCATTTATTGTTCTTTGGCCAAATTGATACTTTGGAAATAGTTTGTTGGCTAAAATGACCTTTAACCCATCTATCTATCTATCTAATAATATATAATATAATAACCTAAAAACAACACAAAGGCCCCACCACACAGGCAATGAATAAATAACACTCACACTCACACAAATCACATAATATATATATATATATATATATATATATATATATATATATATATAATATAATATATAATCTAATAATATATATAATATATAATATATAATAAGAATAAGAATATAATAACCTAAAAACAACACAAAAAACAACACAATGATGAATATATCACACAAATCACATAATATAATATATATATATATATATATATAATATAATAACTTAATATATATATATATATATATATATATATATATATATATATAATAAAACCAAGAACCAAGAAAACGTATGATTACAATACAGTGGCCCCCAACTCAACCAAGAAAACGCATGATCCCAATCCAGTGGCCCCCAACTCAGCTAATGAACAGTCTCTACAGTGTTCTGTGTCTACACAAAGCGCGCAAAAAAACAAATAACATGGTGGAACACTTTTATGTGATATATTGATGATGATGATGATGATTGATGATGATGATGACTGATATACACACTAATACCTCACTCACCAGTCACCAATCAGCAGTACTTGCTTCCTGAGAACTCAGTTTAATTTTAGAATACCATTACCGCCTTCCCTTTTCTCTTCCTGAAGCAATCTAACCTCACCAATGTCTCTTGCACATTTCCTCCTCTTCTCCTCCACAGCCTTCTCTGCTCCAAATCAACCACACCCATATGACAAGTTCCAATCTTCACCAACGCCACGTGGCTTCTTCACCAGAGGCATCTCCTCCATAGTCTCCGAGACCCTCCTCTTCCACACCCATACGAGAAGATCCCATGGTGGATGAGAAGGACAACTTCTGTTTCAAATGGTGTTTTTCAAAGCAAGTGTCATTGCCAATATCCATAAACAATCCTCAAGGTCGTTCTGTCTGTTAGTTTTTTCTTTGTTATTTTAGAATTGAGATTTGTTTTTGTTAACTACTGTACCAATTGCGTTTTTTGATCATGGCAAAATTTTACCATTTTGGTAATTACAGGAATCGCAGCTCAAGGGTTAACTTACAGGTATATTGATTTAACCTTTATGTCGCCTTAAAGATTTAATCAATACAATTCAACACTCAAATCCACTAAGAGAATAGCGGTGAGTATAGGTCTTCTCACAATCTAGGTGAATTCTTGCAAGTAAAAGACAATTTAAGTCACGCAATTTAACAAACAGTTAGAGAGTGATTTTTATGTTTTACAACTAATTAAACCTAACTAAAAGTAACTACTAGCCAAATGTAAAAGAGTGAAGAAATGAATTGCGAATTACCTCCCTTTCCAAAGTACTTTGTGCTTTTGGTTAATCGTACCTCATATATTTGTTACACTTGATATAATCTAACTAAATTCTCAAGATCTCTTAAATCTAAGAAATCTAAAAGAGTTTAATTAGGTTAACCAAGCCTAATGCTCTTTCAAGTTGAACTCATACCTTAAGCAACATTAGATACTAATCAAGCACCTAAGAAAACAATTCATTTTACAAACACACATATAAGCTAATCACACACATATATGTCATGAAATTACAAACGTATAGCTTTAGGTTTTCATGAGCTAAACACAAAAGAGAGATTCCAAGCCACAATTAAGTAGAACACCTAAATCAAGGTATTCTAACCTATACAAGCCTAAATCAAGGTCATACATAGGCAAAAACTTACATCTAGCTTGAAACCTAAAAGAGTATATCACAAATACATGAGGCCAAATGTTGAATTTCTACAAGCACATTCCTTTGGGGAGAGAGGAGAGGACGTCTAGCCGCTCATGGAGATGGAGGATGGAGGAAGGCGTGAGGTTATGGTGGCCATGGAGGTGAAGAACGAAGCGGAGAAGGTGAAGAAGATGAAGATGGAGTTGAGAGAATTTTGAGAAGAGAGAGAAAGTGAAAATGGAAGGATTGTGTCAAAATGAAGTTAGTTGAGATTAAGTAAGTGGGAGATTAGTTGATGAGTTGGCTTAGGGAGTTAATGAGCTGTCAAGGTGGGATTATGAGTTGTCAAAAGATATTTTTATGGTAGTGAAGGAAGGGTTGGCCGCGGGTTAGGTTAGTGAAGGAGGAAGAGTATTTTTGGTATTTGGTGATAAGTTGGGTGAATGTGGACTTGATGTGGTCTAAATGCATTCCTAAAGGTCTCTCCTTTTTCTCCAAGTGATTGTGCTTCCAAAATTGCCCTTAATGAGGCCTCCAAGTTTGAATTTGAAGTTGGAGCCATTTTTTCCTCTTTTAGTAAGATGCTCCAAAAGTGCCTTGTCCTTTTACCAAAAATGGTAATTGTTGCTTTATGTCACATGCCTTGTCATCTAGCCTCCTCCTTGCCACATAAGCTCCACCAAGGGTGTGTGGGGTCCACGTGGGACCCCCCACAATAAAATATCATCAAATAGTCAAAATGACCAAAATACCCTTGGTTTCTTAAAAATGCAAGTAAAAAGGCTAATATTCACCAATTAATTCCAATAAGCATGTGCAATAATATACGCCAATAATGATCAAATATATCAATTAAATCACACTAATTAGGCTCAAATGCACATGCTTAAACATATAAATTTCGGTCCAATCATATATTTTCTTCTACGCCTTTATGTTTTTACAGACTGCTATTCAGCTACAGAATTTAGAATAGCACTGTGAATTTTTCAGCAAGTTTTGTTCTGCAGTTCACTGATATTGCCCTGATCTGATATTGTCCTTTTTTACCTACCTTACATATTTTCTTATGCTTGAATTTGTGGGCAAGATATTGCCCTGATCTGATAACTCTTTAGTTCATATGATCAATTATTGCATTGGATACTTTTTGTCGCATTTGAAATCATATTTGTATATCATATTATTTGATCATATTTTTATGTCTACAGATGCTTCTTACAACTACATCTACTGGTGGAAAATGCAGAGTATTTTATACCTTTACTTTTCTCATCTTAAATACTAAGTATTAACTGAGAGGTTTTATGCATTGATTTGAATTTTGAATACCATGTGGGACTAAGCAATGTACCCATTCTGATTTTTTTGTGATTTCCATTTGTTTTAAAAGCTGAACAATTTGACAGCAAGTCAATGCATATGATGAGGGTGATGGAGAAACAAGCAAGACAATGCACAAGAAGGTGAGGTTTATATTAGATTTGACAGCATGGAGTTATGGAGTTCTCTGTTACATCCTCTTTCACAACCCACAAATGAAACTTTCCTTTTTATGATTTAGTTTGATAGTGATTGGATTATTTCTATTGCAGTGACGTCATGAAATTTTGTTAACAATTTCTAGGGAGAATGGATTTTATTGGAGCTAAATGTAATGTGAATTTCCTTTTGCTGATGGTTGTGATTTAATAGTGATTAATATCTTTGCTTAATTTTAGTAGTTGAGATGTGATTGTCTGGTAGAGATTGAGAGTTGCAGACTTACAAAGCAAATGAGTGTGTAAAAAATTTCAAGTTAAGAGGATTTAGATTGTCATTTTAAAATCTATTTTAGTGTGTCATTGTACTGCATCATCCCTCAGGTTACAGTGTGGTATATATTTATGCCATGTACTTTTTAACATATGGGTGATACTCTTGAAAAGCTGGGGATTAATCAACATTTTGTAGTGGAAATTGGGGGGTACGGGATGAAACATGGAGGTGACACATTAACATATTAATGAAGTAATCATATTTTGCTTTTAATTAGGCGGTATGTATTGATTGGCAACGTGAGCATGGGCAGGATTGTACTACCTGCCAAGGCATCAAAAGGAAACTTGAGTAGGACTTCATATCCTAACATGTTCTCCTATGTGCTTTTGGAAACAGGTTGTGGCTAAGGCAAGAAGATGGCATGATTTTGGAGCAAACCACATGTGCCATGACATTTCATTTTCATCAATATAATGTTTCTTCAGGTATTGTATCTTCTTTAACTGCCTTTAATTGCAAAGGGATCAAAGGTATTGTATCTTCAGGTAGTGTATTTCATAATTATAATGCTATTTTATTTCGTCTCTTTTCCATTTCTGCTATTTTCCCACTGTTACTCAATTTCCTTATTAAATTTGAATTCCTTGCTTTACAGGTTTCCAGAAATGTCAAGGAAACAAGTTGAGCCCTCTCATTTATCTGATTTGTCCTCTTCCTTCATCATTATCCCATATTATTACACAAAATATCATAGTGAAAATGGATCTTTCCATAAGTCATGTTAAGAGAATTTAGGGCAGGTTTTAATTTATTTGCAAATTTTTCTGAAGTTAAGTCATGAGAAGAAAATTTAGAGCATTTTATGTTAAAGCACAAGGCTTCTATTTGTTTGAGTATTAATCTTCACCTTTAGTTATGTTATGCTTTTCACCTTTAAGGATAGCCATGAAACAAGAAAGGGATTCAGTAGGCTCTAAAAGACAGAATGACAATGGGGAAGCAATGGAAGTTGATGTCATAAAAGTATTTAAGAAAGGGTATGTGTTTTCTATTATAATTGTGTGGTTTGCTGGTATATTAATGTATATATGAATATATACATTTAAGAAATGGAATAAGGTAAGGAGCGTCATCTTCATATGCCCATAGGAAGTGGTTGAGTACTTGAGTTCATATTATACTAACAACCATGTTCATCAATTAGTCAATTACTGCCCTGGATTCATTTTAAAATTGATTGTTAGTTCCCCATGGAAGTGGTTTAGGATGGTTAGGAACATGCTTTTATATGTTTTTCTTGGCTGATTTGTGTTCTACATTGATGTATATTTCTTATACTTTTGACAAAAATAACCTTAGAAGCTGGTGGCCTAAAATATTAGTGGATTGAAAGGATGAGCATTTTTCAAGCTTAATGAAAATGCAACCAAAGTTTTATTCTTAACAGATGTAAATTTGCTTTGTGATGTATGCTTTAACTGTTTGCTTTTCTGCTTTTCATTTTATGTTTATGAAGTTTGGCTTCTGATAGTCAAATTTGATTGATTTCAATTCACCACTATGCTTGGTTTTCTTAAAAAGACCATTACTGTTGATTAAATATGGGAAAGTGCCATCAAGTTTAACAATTGTTTCTTGCAATTCACTGAAGTTTGCCAAATATAGTTGAGTTTGAACCATATCTGTTCTTTGGCATGTATCCCTTATGTAGTCATGTTAGTCTTCAGTGATTTAGGTGAAATCAAAAGACGGATCAATTAATTCTACAATCCACAACAGAGAAACATGAAGCTTCTTAACCAATCTATAACTCAACCATTACTGAAATGCACAAATGATTGGACCAAATTTCATACCTTTAAGCATGTGCATTTGAGCTTAATTAGTGGAATTAATTGATATATTTGATCATTATTGACATATTTTATTGTGCATGCTTATTGGAATTAGTTGGTGAATGTTAGCCTTATTACTTGCATTTTATGGAACCAAGGGTATTTTGGTCATTTTGACTATGTGATGTGTTTTTCATGTAGGGGGGTCCCAAGTGGGCCCCACACACCCTTGGTGGAGCTTCGGTGAAATAAGTTGGCAAGGAGAAAGACTAGATGACATTCACATCCGGAAGTGAACTCACATCCGGAAGTCTTGCATCCAGAAGCGGATTTGCATCCGGTAGTGAATGCCCTTGAGCTTGCTGAATGAAGTCTTGCATCCGGAAGCTAGAGTCCATCCGTCAGCAAGTGAAAGAGCCAGACTGCACAATGTACAGAAATGTCAGCTACTTTTCAGAAGTCTTCTGTGCAGAATAAATTAAAGGCAAAGTCAACCCTGCTAAACAATAATGGAAATGTACAAATAAGGGGTTTGCAGCTGGAAGGTACTTGTGGAGCATCTTTCCAAATGAGGCAAAATTGGCTCCAACTTCAAATTCAAATTTGGAGGCCTCATTAAGGGCAATTTCGGAAGCACAATCACTTGGAGAAAAAGGAGGAACCTTTACAAATGTATGGAGTCGAAATCTAGTCCACATTCACCCACCTTTTTACCTAAATTCCGAAAATACCCTTTTCCCTTCACTAAACCAACCCGCGGCCAAACTTCCCTCCATTACCCATGAAAATATCTTTTTGACAACTCATACTTCTCACTTGACAGCTCATTAACTCCACTTGCCAACTCATCATCTAACTAACCCACTTACTTAATCCCTAACTAATTTCATTTGACATAACTCTTATCTCACTCCACTTTTCACTTTCTCTCTCCTCTAACAAACTCTCTCAACTCCATCTTCATCTTCTTCATCTTCTTCACTTCGTTCTTCACATCCATGGCCGCCATAACCTCACACCTTCCTCCATCCTCCATCTCCATGAGCGGCTAGATCGCCTCTCCTTCTTCTCCAAGGAAAAGTGCTTGAAGAATCAACACATGGCTTCATATGCTTGTAATTTGCTCTTTTAGGTTTCAAGCTAGTTTTATATTTTTGCCTATGTGAGTCTAGATCTAGATTTATATAGGTTAGAGCATCTTCATTTCAGGTGTTCTACATAATTGTAGCTTGTAATCTCTCTTTTAGGTTAAGGACATGAAAACCAAGGCTTAATTCTTGTAGTTTCATACATGTATGTGTGTGCGATTAGCTCCTCTTACATTTGTGGCTAGCCTAGTGTTTGGCAATATACATAATACCAGAAAGTACTCATAGGTCTCACGTTATGTGAGTTTCCTCTAGCTCCTTGCCCTTTCCTTTAACATTGAATTCAAACCTGAAAATGAAATGCAACCAGTGAGACAAAGTCCCAGTAACACGTATTCTTCCCATTTGCCTCACATGCAACTATACGAGTACATATACAGTAATATAAGCCAACAACTATAACAAAATAGTCATAAACAGTAATCAGATCTTAGTATCAGTATCTATCATAAACCATAACATGTCAAAACGATAATTCATATAAGAAACAATTCATTTCCACAACAATGATCCAAACACCCCGAAGGGTAGATCCAACAGATTCAAGTAACTGACAGAACCACCAAGAATCAGTTCCAAACGTCAGTACTAGCAACAAGATCCAAACGTCTCCATCGAGACAGGTCCAATTCACTGACAGAACCACCAAGAATTGGTTCCAAACGTCAGCACTAGCAACAAGATCCAAACGTCTCCATCAAGACAGATCCAAGTGACTGACAGAACCACCAAGAATCGGTTCCACACGTCAGCACTAGCAACAAGATCCAAACGTCTCCGTCGAGACAGATCCAAGTGACTGACAGAACCACCAAGAATCGGTTCCAAACGTTAGCACTAGCGATAAGATCCAAACGTCTCCGTCAAGACAGATCCAAGTAACTGACAGAACCACCAAGAACCGGTTTTAAACGTCAGTACTAGCAACAAGCTCAGAGAGCGCCAAATCAACCAACAGATTTTACAGATATTATATCACACATTTACGTCAAGAATTTAACCATTTCTATTATCAAAGTTATACAGTGACACATCACAATTTTGACTCAGTAGTCATATCAATTTGATCAATTCACACAGCAGAAAATATTCATAGACAATTTAAGATTTATATATATAGAGCCCAATATCACCAACATACCATAAGGCTAACAAACCTTCTGTAACCTATCAATCACACACACATACACACCCATAAGACAAGGAAGTGGTTACCTTTTTGAAGCAAGTAATTGTTACCATAGTGAGGCCGGTTTAGTGCTCAACGGACCTAATATCAGGACTCTACATTCAATTAGAAACCAACAATTCTATATCAATGATTTGATCATACACAACAGGGTTATTTAAAAACAATCCAAGCCCAAGAGCCATAACCCGAGCTTTTAAGAGAAATTGTCAACTATAATCCAAAAAACCGCAATTCAATTACCTAAACATTTACTAATTCACATTCCAACTCAAGGCCACTTGACAAACTCAATCTTAATCAAATAAATCATCATCTAATCATACAAATGCCACCAACAAATCTAAGTCAACTTATCTGAATCATTCCTTTCCCAAAATAAAGTCACACTAAGTAACTCATTTTTTCCACAATCAAATTTTCAAAGCTTGTACTACCAAAATTCCCACTTGAACACCATTCATGAATTTATGGCAATAGAAACATCCATTTGACTCCAATAAACTCGTTCAAAACTTTAGAACCATTGAGCAAAAATTGTTTTCAAATTAATCACAATATCTCAAGGTTCTTAATACTTTAACAGGCTAAAACATGATTTAGCTAAGACCCAAAGGATTTCAAAGTTTAAGAATCATAACTCATCACCATTGAACTTCTTGTAAGAATCAAATATCTTTAATAACATCAAATTGGAAAATCAAGAAAAATCCTAGGATTCACCAAGCCTTGTCTTTCAAAAGACTAATAGAAACCAAAACTTACTTCAAGCCTAATACAACAATATCATTCCAAATCCATTTTAAAAGATAAATTTCCCAAGTGAATAAAAACCAAAACTTATATCAAGCAATAATAAACCAAGGACTCAAAGTCTCAAAACCTTTATTCCACTGAAATAGGCTCTTTTAAATTATCAAGACCATTTAGTTTTACTTCTCTACAACAATAAGTAGGGTTTCTCACTATTCTTTAATAGTCAAAACTTAATCAAAGCATGACCCCAAAGGTCTTAGTTCTATAGATTTCAAGAATCATCATCAAACTTATTTCCAATGTCAAATCATCTCTTATAACAAGTATTTTTGAAATATTAATCAAACCCTAAACTTTTCCTAACTTGCAATGTGGGATTAAAAGTTAAAGGAAAGGGAGTAAGGCAAGAAACTTACTTACAAGATTAAGCCCCAATAGGATCTTGAATATCTTCAAAATCCACCATAGGACACCTCTTTTTCTATTTCTCTCTTCCTCCCTCCCTCACTGTTTCGGCGTCGCTAGGGGTGAGCATTCAGTTTTCGGTTATTCGGTTAAAACCGAAATAACCGAAAACCGAATTGTATATATTATGAAAACCGAACCGAAACCGAATTATTTCGGTAACCGAACCGAAATAACCGAAATAATTCGGTTCAGTTTCGGTTTTAACCAAAATAACAGAATTTTTTTTATTTTATAATAAATTTGATTTTTTCATTTTTAATATATAAATATCAACATTTTATATTGATATATTGCATATCATTTTTAATTTAAAAGAAGAAATAAAAAAACTATAGATTTAAACTCTAAATTTTAACTTATTTAAAGAAAAATATGATAAAATAATATTTTTTTAATTATTTTTTATATTTATTTTTAATTAATTCGGTTATTCGGTTAACCGAATTATCTTTTTTAAAAACCGAACCGAAAATCGAATTATAAAACCGAATAAGAACCGAAAACCGAAATAACCGAACCGAAATAACCGAATTCAATTCGGTTCGGTTCGGTTTTCGGTTTGGTTTGCTCACCCCTAGGCGTCGCACAAGATGCCCCTGATTCCTTTCAATCAATTAAGGGGATGCACCCCTTAATTGATTTAAAGTGGGCAGCAACGTGGCTGCCCACTGATGGCCAAAAGCCCATTCAAATGTTGTGGGTGGCCCACGTGCCACCCACACATTAAATGGGTTATGCTATTTTTATTTTGTTTTGATTTTCTTTCTTTCTCTTTCACTCACACTTATATATACACATATTTATATCTAATTCAGATTTTATTACTTAACTACAATCTAAGTTGTGAGCAATATACAATTTTATTTTATAATCTCCAATTTTCTTGGTCAAATTTAAAAACTAATATACTCAACATAAATCAAATTTGTTTAAGAATTCCTAACAACTCTTCAAATCAACCCTGAATTGGCTCAGTTGTGAGCAATATCAACATAAACCAAACAGGGCAGTGATAAAGCTGGTTGACTCTCCTTGGACTTCCTGCAAGATGGTAACTTTGGTGATCCAATCACCTTTCAAGACTTTTAAGATCTTGCTGACTTGTTCTTCTTCAGGAATGTCTTTACCCAGGGAGGCCAGGTTATTGATAAGATGAGTGAACCTGAGCTCCAGCTCTCTGATTGGCTCAGTTGGACTAAGCATAACAAATTTGTGAAACTACTCAACCAGCATCTCGACCCGTCTTGCCTTTACTCCCTTAGTTCCAGAATGAGCAGCCTCAAGAGCCTCCCGCATATCCTTTGCTGTTTTGTGGTGGCTGATCCTGTGGAACTCCTTAGGACTAAGAGCACATTGAATGTAATGCATGGCCCTGTAGTTTAGCTGTACTAGAGCATAGTCCTCGTTGGTGTATCTGGATCGCTGCTTTGCAAGACCTTCATCATCTAGAGGGACGTTATTCCCACGTTCAATTACATCCCAGAGGCGGATGTCGCAGGATTTGATGTAGGTCTCCATTCTGAACTTCCAGAATGGATAATTGTGGCCATCAAAGCCAGGAGGCTTGTTTGGCTGAATAGCAACATCGGGCAAGGAATAATCTGCATCCATTACTAGATCTTTTCTTTCTAGATTCGTTGGAATCAAGTCAGAAAGACCTGCTCTGATACCAAATGAAAGGGATGGATGCACAAGAGGGGGGGTGAATTGTGCTACCAAATAAAAATTAAACAATAAACACAAGGATTTATACTGGTTCGGTCTACCTGACCTACGTCCAGTTCTCAACCACCCAGGTTGAGTTCCACTATCCCCAGGTTTTACAAACGGGTTCACCTGGAACCTTTACAACCGCAAGTTTTAGACCGGGATCACTTGCAACCTTACAACCACAAGTTTTACACAGGTTCACTTGCAACCTTACTGACTCACTCCCCCTTACAACCTGCAAGGGTTCAACCTTTACAAATAAAAGATTTTCTAAACTTAGTTCTCTTTAAGAACGAATAATGTTACACACTTAAGTACACTTAATGCTCTTAATAAATGAAGAGACTTAACTACAAAGAGTACAAGATAAGTAGATGAAAAGAACTCTCAATGTGTTAAATGTTCTTTCGCTTTTCTGGGCAGCTTTGAATGCTTGAAGGATATTCTTAGTTTCTCACTCTAGGTTTCTTCAAGATGTCAAAGTTATCTTCATAAAAGAAGATGAGCTTCCTTATATAGTCCTCAAGCATTCTCACTCTTGGTTGGTGGCATAGCCGTTTGAATATAGCTGTTTATCCCAAGTTACCGTTGGCTCATTTAATGCTTCATTAATGCAGAGCAGGGTTGACTTTGCTTTATCTCTGAAAAGTAACTCTGACAACTCTGCTCTGCCAAAAAGCACTCTGACACTGCATTGCTGACGTTCTGACATTCTGTTTGCATCCGGAAGCAAATCCACATCCAGAAGCAACATCACTCAGTGCTGAACTTGAACGTTAGTCTAGCAATATATTAACACATAGTCACATGCAGTGGGAGTTCATTTAGTCTTAGGAAGTTCTCTTACTTCCGGAAGCAATTCCACATCCGGAAGCACTCCTACTGGACGTTGAGTTATGACTTAGTGTTATACTCACTGACGCTCGGTGTTACCTAACCCAACAGACAGCGCTAGTCATTAACCATCCGGAAGCAAATCCACATCTGGTTGCATCCTAACTTAGTCTCAAGGATTTTATACAACTAATGTTCCTAAACTGAGTTATGACTTAGTTTATTACTTGCTTCCGCTGGGGGATGAGTCGTTCATCCGCGAGCGCTAGTCCTAGTCCATCCGGAAGTAAATCCACATCCGGTTGTACTCTTTCTTGTGGTTCTATTTTAACCTAATTTTGTCTAAGTGTTTAACTTGTTCTTTCATATTTTAGTCTTCATCAAAACTTAAGATTCTAACACCAACTCCACTGTTTTCTTCTTCCTATACGCTAAACTGAAAATTAAAATCTACTTAGAATTGGAAGTAAACTACTAACAAACTAATAATCAATTTGCCACATAAAAGGCATTCACATTCCAATATCCATTCCTATTCCTATATCATAATCCAATATGAACCAAATCTTTCTACTTGATTGAAAAAAGCATCATGCTGAAGTGAATGTGTTCTTGTAAACTAAAAGAGAAAATCATATCATAATTTTTAAAATAGAAGGCAAGAAGAAGCAACAACATCAGGTTTGATAGAAGATCTACAGAGTGTACAACTGAACCGAAGTGATTAATAAGCCAATTATCCACACAACGGAACCACCTTCATCAATTTTTTGCCATCTTTAAACATACAAAGGAAAATAAAACACTCTGTTTCCTACAACGCAAAAACAAAGAGAAAAATATTAAATCACCTTTGAGGACAAAAAAAATGACTAACCTCTTCAAGTTTGCTTGGGCAGAAAATGAATGTTAAAGTTAAACCCTAAACAGAAGTATAAGGTTAGTTATAAGTATCATCTGCAAAGACACCTTTACTTCTCTATCAACTATCGCTTATGTTGTTAAGAAATATATTTAAAAAAAGGCATCAAACCTCGTCAGCAACTGGATGACCATACTGGGAATATGGGATCAACACTATTGAGTACGAGTATTATTTTCTTCTTGTTTAAGTTTTCTTGTCGCCTATTATTGTTCTGCTGTCCGCTCACAAATCTTCCTTGTTTTTACAGCCAGCCTCAGCTGTTGAGCATCTAAAATATCTGCCACGTAAGAACAAAAGCTCTTTTGAATGGGTTTAGCTTTGCTTAAGAATAAAAGGGCGGAGGGGTTGCTCTTTTAAGTGTTCCAACTTTGTTTTTGTTATTAAAAAGTAGTTAATCATTAAACAAACAAACTGAAGACAAGATTCAATTTTTTCAGACAAAAAATATACAAACTCATTTCTCAATCAGTGATTCTGTTGTGATCCTATGCACGATGAATTGTAAAATGTAAAACAAACACTGACAGTTTGGTTTACATGAATTGTAAAATAGAAAAGGAAGATGAATTGAGTAAGATGGAAAAGGAAAATGAATTGTAAAATGGTAATTTACATATATCACGGGTCCGTAAGTTTTCTCTTTATCTCACACTTTTTCTATGCATACAAACTTTACATCTCTTCATTACTCTAATTTCCATCTTTTACCCTCATCACTCATTTCCATTTTCATTTCTATCATCTCAATTCCATTCATCTAAACTCACCATGAGTTCCTGATATAGTCGTCAATTTGTCTAAAATGAAATTTAGGAAAAATGAAAAAAATTCATTCACTACTCATGTATCGCATATAACTAGTTTAGTAACATAGGTAACTACTCGAGTATCGCTTTTAATTGCTAGAATTTTCCATTACTTTGAGACATTTCAAAACCCCATTAACTACTCATATATCTCAAATAACTAGTTGAGAAACGTAGGTAATTACTCAAATTACTCGAATGAGGTTTGATATTAAGTGGCTATAGATTGGATATACTAAGTGGGAATTCTTGTTTTATAGTAATAAAACTATTTTTAAGAATAATTTAACAAGTTTTCTTTTGTCATTTCTCGCTCAAATTTCTTTCCCTACTGAAAGCATGTACAAATGAAATTTGAATGTTGTAACATAATATAACATTTATAGTGTTAATTAACATCTTTTATCTAATGCCAAACTTAATCATAAGTTAACTAATTCTAATTACCTTTCCTAAATATTTAAGTATTTAATTGAATCTTATCAAAAGAATTTGGTGGATACAAATTTAAAATTTGGGTAAAGGAGCAAATCTGGCCCCCAAGTAACCACCAAGGAGCGCTGAGTACCCTAAACTAACATGCCACGTGGCATGCAGAGGTGGCACAGCAAGAGCTCGCGTGGCATCCAAATAAGCAAGGTAACGGTCAAACGTAGTTGACCGTCCAACCGGGGTATTTTTTTAACATCTTGGTTACTTGGGGTACAGATCCGGGCCTGTGGTTAGTTTAGGGTCCTCAGCACTCCTTGGTGGTTACTTGGGGGCCAAATTTGCTCCTTTACCCAAAAAAAAATCATGATCAAAACAAGAAAACTCAGCATGAGTTATTGACTTTTCAGGAGTAATCAAATTAAACTTATAAGTAACAAAACATAAATTGTTTATATCCATTATATCCAATTCATATGCGAGTTTACAAGCACACTTACATATATTTGAACACCCGAAAACAACAGCTATAACTATAAACTTGAAAAACTTCAAATTCTAATTTGTAGTATTAAGGCTTACAAATTTTAGTGTTATGAATACATATATTGATTTTAACAATTATCAATGGTAAAATGCTTGTAAACCTTTATGGAGAATGGACCTAATTAATAGAAGTAAATTTATTCTAATTTTTCCATTCTTATAAATTAGGGTAAAAGGTCAAATCTAGCACTAAATTATTGCCAAAAGTACACCCACATAAAAGTGAATCTCGTAGCTCAAATCTAGCACTGATCAAGTACAAATTGGGTCAGATGTAGCAAAACTGTCAATTTTGACGGGTTTGACCGTTAAGTCTGACCCGAGTATGCCACGTCACCTGCCACGTCACCCAAGTTAGACCATGTCACCTGCCACATCACCCAGTTATGCCATGTCAACTGCCACGTCATCACCACATATATGAAAAACTTTAAGGTTCAAATTTAGCACTCAAGTATTAGTAAAGTTCACCCAACATAAAATAACAATTTTGAGTTTCAAATATAGCACCATCAGTTACAAAATGGTTCAAATGTAGCAACTTCGTCAATTTTTGAGTTTGACTTTTAATTTTGACTTGATTAGGTCATGTCACTTGTCACATCACCCTGTTAGGCGTCATGTTACTTGCCACATCATCATCATCTTCACTAAATCATCACCACAAATCATCTGAAAATAAATTTCTAAAACTCACATCACCCTATTACAATTGTTGCAACTTCGTGAACTTTTCATAATTTGACCATTAATTTTGAACTGATGTAGCAAGTGACATGACACTTTTATATTTCGGCTAAAATATCATATTCCAGAGGTTATAGAGCATACGCGGCAGCGTTACCTAGATAGAAATATAAAATATTAACGTTCCGACATATAAATAGGCGCCACAACGTAATAAATTATTTTTAAAAGTGTCATGTCACTTGCTACATTAGTTCAAAATTAATGGTCAAACCCTGAAAAGTTCACAGAATTGCTACATTTGTCATAGAGTCATGTGGGTTTCAAGGATTTATTTTCATTTATGTGGTGATGATGTAGTGAAGATGGTGATCATGTGACAAGTAACATGACCTAATACGGCGATGTGACAAGTGGCATGACCTAATCAGGTCAAAATTAAAAGTCAAACTCATAAAAAATGACGTAGTTGCTACATTTGAACCATTTTGTAACTGATGTGTGCTATATTTGAAACTCAAAATTTATATTTTATGTTGGGTGAACTTTATTAATACTTGAGTGCTAAATTTGAACCTTGAATTTTTTCATATATGTGGTGATGACGTGGCAGATGACGTGGTATAACTGGGTGATGTTGCAGGTGACGTGGCCTAACTTGGATGACGTGGCAGGTGATGTGGCATACTCGGGTCAGACTTAACGGTCAAACCCGTCAAAATTGACGGTTTTGCTACATCTGACCCAATTTGTACTTGATCAGTGCTAGATTTGAGCTACAAGATTCACTTTTATGTGGGGTGTACTTTTGACAATAGTTTAGTGCTAGATTTGACCCTTTACCCTATAAATTATAACCATAAAAGAATTTTGTTATAATTGATCATGAAAGTGGATATATAAATTACCAAATGATTCGCTTTGGGGGAATATCATTTAAACCCCTCTATAACAAGTTAATCTCATTTTCCCCACAAAAAAAAATATAAATTTCACTTTGTGTGCCTCAAGGAACAAAGTGATATTAAATTTTTGAGAAAATCACGTATAGGTGCCACATAAGACAATATATTATAGACAAGAACTAAAGAATGCTGGAATTGAGTTGAAGTCCCTTGGGAACTTAGTTACATCAAATGAAAATGTCAAAAGACAAGTTTTCTCTTTATTAGCCTTCCAATCTCCTCTCTTAATATCAGTCATTGCACTCAGCCCTAATCCAACATTGGTCGTTGCTTAGTTTTCAATCCCAATTCAATTTCATCTCTGGTTTATCTTTTCCTTCATATCTTCTATTTCTATTCTTGACTTTGTGTTTCATTATATGGGTGTTATTTTGGATATTTTTTATACTCCCTCTTCTACTTTTTGAGTCTTATTGTTTTCAGCTTTCTCTTCTTGTTTTCCTTTTCCATTTTTCAAGTCTTTTTGCTGAAAAGTGAGGTGATATTTGATTTTCTATGTACTTGAAAGACTATATATTAGATAGTTTATGATGAGAAGTGTGTTTCATATAAAATGTCACTCCATAGTATAAAACATAAAAAATGTAAGTTTCTTTTTTGCAATATTCTAGATTACTTTCAATCAAATGTAAAACCCAGCAAACAATGTTTTTTCGAACATATTAAAATTCGAAACTTTTATTCAAAAGGTTAAATGTATAAAGTAATTTCTTTAAATGAAAATGCTTTATAGCGATTGTGAACACATAATGGTGCAACTTAATAATTGTTTTTTAACCAAAAAAAGGAAAAATTGAATCTTCACAAATTTTAATGGGAAAATGACAAATAAAGTCTTCTCAACTGGTAAAAGGACAATTGATGTTGCTAAATTGTAAAAAGGACAAATTGGGTCATTGGAAATAATCACACAACCAAATTATGAGAAAAGACGCAAATGCCCTTATACACTTCCTCCCTCCTCTTTATTCTAAAATCTACCGCCCCCCATACATCTTCTTCATCTTCACTTCTCATTTCCTTCCATTCACTCCCTCAATCTCACCACCATCATCATCATCGAAATCGACCACTCTCCTCCCTCTCTCTCGCGTTCTTTCCCCGTCCCTTGCTTCCCTTTGTTTTTTTTGATGCATGACGACGAGGTTTACATGTGTTAGAATCTTAAGTTTTGATAAAGACTAAAATATGAAAGAACTGATTGATCACTTAGGAAGAATTAGATTAAAAATTGAATCCCAAGTTAGAACACAACCGGATGCAAAATCACTACCGGAAGACTTAGAGTTAAAACAACTAACGCTGACGGTTGTATTACATATCCCATAGCGATAGTAAATAATACACTAAGTCAGAACCTAGCCTAAGTAGGAATGCTTCCCATAGTGAAATTGCTTCTCATAGCAAAATAGAACTCTCACTGCACGTGATTATATATTACTCTTGTTGGACTAACGTTTATGTGCAGAACTAAGTTTTGCTTCCGATAGCAAAAGAGCTTCCGATAGCAAAGTCACTTGGCACTGAGACTCTTAGACTGAACAAGGCATTTACTACCGATAGTAAAACTGCTTCCGATAGCAAAGTCTCTTGGCACTGAGACTCTTAGACTGAACAAGGCATTTACTACCGATAGTAAAACTGCTTCCGATAGCAAAGTCTCTTGGCACTGGACTCTTAGACTAACACTGTCAGAACAAGGCACCTACTACCGGTAGCAAAATCACTTCCGATAGCAAGTACAAGAGTCAGAACGTACAAGTGCTCAGAAGTCAGAATTGCTTTTTGACAGAGCAGAGTTGTCAGAGTTGCTTTTCAGAGATAAAGCAAGTCAACCCTGCTGAGCATTTATGGGGCATTAATTAAGCCAACGGTAACAAGGGTTTAACGGACATATTCAAACGGCATTATCCCCGTCCAAGCATATGGAGCATTAGAGGATGCTATATAAGGAATTACTTCAACATTTATGAAGCACTAAGAATCGCACCGAACATAATCTGCAAAATTCCTTCAAGCATTCAAAGCTCATACTCAGAATACCCAGAAAGCAAGAGAGCACTTATTACATTGAGAGTTCTTCTTTAGTCATCTTGTACTCTTTGTATTTAAGACTCTTCATTTATTGAGAGCAATTATTGTACTTAAGTGAGTAACATCATTTGTTCATTGAGTGAACTAAGTAGAAAATCCTTTGTTTAAAGGTTGAACCCTTACAAGTAGTAAGGGGGAGCGAGTGAGGTTGTAAAGGTTGCAAGTGAGCCCGTAAAACTTGTGGTTGTAAAGGTTGCAAGTGAGCCCGTAAAACTTGTGGTTGTAAAGGTTGCAGGTGAACCCGTTGTAAAACCTGTGGATTAGTGGAACTCAATCAAGGGATTGAGAACTGGACGTAGGTCACGAGTTAAGACCGAACCAGTATAAATTGTTGTGCAATTTAATTTTCTGTTTTTTATTGTAGCACAATTCACCCCCTCTTGTGCATCCTCACTTTCATTTGGTATCAGAGCGGGTCTTCCTGACTTGATTCCAACGAATCTGGAAAGAAAAGATCCAGTAATGGATGCTGATCAGAATACCCTTCCTGATGTCTCGATGCCTCCAAACAAACCTCCTGGTTTCTATGGGTACAACTATCCATTCTGGAGATTCAGAATGGAGAACTATATTAAGGCCAATGGCCTTCGTATCTGGGATGTTATAGAACGTGGGGACAATGGTCCAGATTCACTAATGATGACTACTTCAAGGTAGAATTGAATCATAAGGCCATCAACTTCATTCAGTGTGCGTTAAGTCAGAAGGAGTACTTCAGAATAAGCCACCACAAAACCGCAAAGGAGATGTGGGAGACACTTGAGACAGCTCATGCGGGGACCTCAGGAGTCAAGGATAGAAGAGTAGCGGAAATGCTGGTGGAAGAATTCCACAAATTCACAATGCTTCTTGATGAGCCGATCAGAGATCTAGAGCTCAGATTCACTCACCTTATAAACAACCTTGCCTCATTGGGAAAAACCATCCCAGAGAGGGAGCAGGTAAATAAAATCCTGAAAGTATTGAAAGGTGATTGGCTTACAAAAGTTACTATTTTGCAGGAAGTACAAGGAGAATCAACCAGATCTATCACCGCACTATTCGGTTCCCTGGCTGAATATGAACCAACCCTGTTGGCACAAAGAGCTCCCCAAGCAGCCACAAAAGCTAAGAAACTTGCACTAGTTGCTCTCAGCAAAGAAAAGGATGATGATGATGAGGAGGATATTGATGATGAAGAAATGGCCATGATGGTTAAAAGATTCAAGAAGTTCTTCAAGAAGAAAGGAGGATTCCAGAGAGGAGAATCAAGTTACAAGAAAGAAAAGGCCCCTGTCTGTTTCGAGTGTAAGAAGCCGAGTCATTTCAAGGCTGAGTGCCCAAGCCTCCAAAGATTTAAAGGAAAGGACAAGAGGAAAGCCTTCATGTCCTCTATCTAGGTTAACAGCTCAGATGAAGAAGCCAGCGATGAGGAAGAGGTTGCGAATCTCTGTCTTGTTGCTAAGGAAGATGGTAGAGAAGAAACTCTCTCAGATTTTGAGTCTGTCCATGGTGACGAGGTAAGCATCGCTGACCTTCAAGAAGCTTACAATGACATTCATAGAGAGTTTTATCGAATGACCAAGGCATTTAAAGTTTTAAAGAGAAAAAACCAATCACTTGAGGTGACTGTAAACTCACTAAGTAACGAGCTTGCGGAAGCCAAGAAACTTCCGAAAGCAGACACCAAGGGAAATCCCCAAGTGGAACCCAACATCTCAACCTCAGAGAGCTGCATCAACTGTAGCAAAATCTCTGTTGAAAGAGATAGGCTGTACAATGCCCTGCAAAAGTTCACCAATAGTTCTGAAATGCTAAATGTTATTTTAATGAACCAAAGGGCATATAGAGATAAAACAGGATTAGGCTATAGGCACAAAGAGAAAAGGTGGGTGGAACCCAAAGTGAAACCCTACTTGAAATTCTTTCACAAAGCTACTAGCTATATGTCTTCACCCTTTAGCTTCTGCAATTATTGTAACAGGAAGGGACACTCCACGTCCACCTGTAACGCCAAGAAGCATGGTGCCGATAGCACTCACAAGTGGGTTCCAAAAAGAACTAATCTGCCTAAGACCTATCCAAGGCAAGAGGCTAAGGGAGTACATAAACCTAGAGTCAACCCTAGACCTAGGACACGGAAACCTATTCCAAAGGAAACTCAACCGCCTAGAGCCCAACCAAGGCCAGAGGCACAAGTTACTCACAGACCTAAGGTCAACACTGGACCAAGGGTTCCGGACACTAATGAAAAAGGACCCAATAAAGTTTGGGTACCTAAGTCTGTCTGATCCGTTCAGGTCTGTCTCAAGGCATCCAACAACCGGAAGTGGTATATCGATAGCGGATGCTCGAGACACATGACAGGAGATAGAGACAAGTTCAAATCACTGGTGATCAAGGATGGAGCCAAAGTGAACTTTGGAGGGAATTAAAGTGGAAAGATCACTGGAGTTGGTGAAGTTGGTCCCATCCAAGATGTCTACCTGGTAGATGGTCTCTGTCATAACCTGCTGAGTGTTAGTCAAAGCACCGACAAGGGAAACTGGGTAATCTTTGACTCTCATGAATGCCTTATAGTTGACAAGCATGATCTCAACATAGATAAGACTAATCTGAAATGCAAACTTAAGGCTAATAGAAATGGAAACCTATATACCCTAGATTTATGCCAACAATTAACTGAAAAATGCTTAATCACTAGCGATGAAAATAGTTGGCTATGGCATAAACGGCTAGCACATGTGAATTTTGCGCAGCTTGATATGCTCATTAAGAAGGAGCTAGCAATAGGGATTCCATCCTTTAAAGTAAAGCATGATTTTATCTGTGAATCTTGCCAACGAGGTAAGCAAACAAAGTCCTCATTCAAAACCAAGAAGAGAGTCTCCACAAGCAGGCCCTTGGAACTAATCCACATGGACTTAGTTGGGCCAGCGAGAGTGAAGAGCTTGGGTGGAAACCTTTATGTTCTAGTAGTAGTGGATGACTATTCAAGGTTTACCTGGACTATGTTTCTTCCCTCTAAGCATGATGCTTTTGATGCTTTTGTTGTCCTTGCTAAGAAAGTACAGAATGAGAGAAATCTCAAGATAGCTGCAATAAGGACAGACCATGGTGGAGAATTCGAGAATCAAGACTTCTCAGAGCTGTGTGAAGATAATGGGATTCATCACAACTTCTCAACTCCCAGGACTCCACAACAAAATGGTGTGGTTGAGCGGAAGAACAGGGTTCTGATTGAGATGGCCAGAAGCATGCTCAATGAGAAGGAATTCTCTCAAGTGTTCTGGGCTGACGCTATGAGCACTGCCTGTTACATCTCCAATAGAGCCTACATTCGCAAGGGCCTGGACAAAACACCATACGAACTATACAAGGGAAGAAAGCCCAACATCAGCCACCTGAGAATCTTCGGATCAAAATGCTATATCCACAACAACGGAAAGGTAAATTTGGGTAAGTTTGATCCTAAGGCAGATGTAGGAATCTTTATAGGATACTCTTTTAGAAGCAAAGCATACAGAGTATACAACATAAGAACTAGAACAGTTAAAGAATCCATGCATGTTGTATTTGATGAAAACCCCTCATGGGAAGGATCCACAGGGGATGATGGAATTCTAAATTTTTCAAAACCACCATCACCCTCACCACCCAAAGAAACATCAGCAAGTGATCCTAAGGTGGAGGATGACCCCATTGATGAACCTAGAATGCAGACGGTGCCTGATGAGGTACAGTTGCCAATCGCTAGGAGACATCACAGGGATCATCCACTAGACCAAGTACTTCGTGATGTTTCTTCTGGTGTTAGAACTAGAAGGCAGGTCCAAAATGAAGTTGAGTTTGGAGCCTTGCTGTCTCAAATCGAACCAACTTCAGTTGAACAGGCCCTAGAAGACTGTGATTGGATCATTGCCATGCAGGAAGAGCTAAATCAATTTGAGAGAAGTCAAGTCTAAGAACTAGTACCTAGACCATCTCACCAATCCATAGTTGGAACCAAATGGGTCTTTAAAAACAAACTGGATGAAACCGGACTTATCACTAGAAACAAAGCCAGACTAGTAGCAAAAGGATATAACCAAGAAGAAGGCATAGACTATGAAGAAACCTTTGCTCCAGTCGCAAGACTTGAGGCCATAAGGATCCTTCTAGCGTTTGCATCCATGAAAGGTTTTAAATTATATCAAATGGATGTAAAAAGTGCTTTTCTTAATGGCTATATTAAGGAAGAGGTGTATGTTGAACAACCTCCTGGCTTTGAGGATCCTAGACATCCAAAACATGTGTATAAATTGAAGAAAGCATTATATGGCCTGAAACAAGCTCCAAGAGCTTGGTATGAGAGACTTAGCAATTTCTTGCTAGGAAAAGGTTTCTCTAGGGGCAAACTGGATAATACACTGTTTATTCTGCAAAGGGATAGGAATATGTTAGTTATTCAGATATATGTTGATGATATCATATTTGGAGCAACTGACGAGAAACTCTGTGAAGAGTTCTCAAAAACAATGCAGGGATAATTTGAAATGTCAATGATGGGAGAACTAACCTTCTTCCTAGGCCTACAGATCAAACAAAGGAAATATGACATTTTCATCTCCCAAACCAAGTACTGTAGAGAACTTCTCAAAAAGTTTGGGATAGATGAATGCAAGGAGTATGATACTCCCATGAGCACCACTGCCGCTCTCGATGCAGACGTTAAGGGAAGTTCAGTTAGTCAGTCGATGTATAGGGGCATGATAGACTCCCTATTATAATTAACAGCTAGCAGACCTGATATTCAATTTAGTGTTGGCATGTGTGCTAGATTTCAAGCCAATCCCAAGGAATCTCACCTAACATGTGTTAAACGAATTTTGAGATACGTTGAAGGAACTCAAGAACTTGGTCTCTGGTATCCCAGAGGTAACCAAGAGTTCTTGTGGGCTTACTCTGACGCTGACCATGCAGGTTACAAAACAGATAGAAAGAGCACCAGTGGCCAATGTGCCTTCCTAGGAGGCGGTCTAGTGTCGTGGGCTAGCAAGAAGCAAACCTGTGTGTCACTGTCATCCACAGAGGCCGAGTATATCGCTGTTGCAAGCTGTTGTGCTCAGGTGCTTTAGTTGAAAAACCAACTTCGAGATCTTGGTTTAGAGTTCCCTGAGGCTCCAATACTATGTGACAACACAAGCACAATTAGCCTAGCCAAGAATCCAGTTCAGCACACAAGAACAAAGCACATTGACGTCAGACATCACTTCATTAGAGATCATGTTCAGAAAAAGGATGTCAAAGTGCAGTTTGTTCCTACTCAGCATCAACTTGCATATATCTTTACCAAACCTCTGGGAGTTGACCAATTTAAATACATAAGAGGAAATTTGGGAATGGTAAACCCAAATGAAGTTTAAACTTCAGAATAAACCTGTGCTTAAATGTTAAAACCTGTAAACTGTACTAACTTAGGCATCAGAGTGCCAATCCTTAGTTTTGCAGGTCCCCCAGCACTTAAATGTTAAATCTTAAGTGGGTCACATCCGGAAGCGAATCCACTTCCGGTAGCACTTACAAAAGCTATTCCTCAACCTGAGCTAAGATGGCTATCGGAAGCAATTTTGCTATCGATAGCAAGGACTGCTATCGAATCATGGAAGGAGTAGAGTGGTTGAACACAATTTCTTCTACTCAGCGTGGATCCCGCCGCTTGCGATTGCCACTCAACAACCAGAAGCGCTAGTGCTGAGAAAGGACACGTCACCTCAGAAACGTTACACCTTCTCCAACAACAGTTGTGCCTCCTCTGACAACCAGAAATGACACGTGGCATCAAGTGCGCCGTTTCAATTTTAAATGTTTACGTTTCCCATAAAAGGTGTGTGTTTTCCATAACTTGCCATCATGACTCTTCGCATCAAACATCACATTGCATAAATAGGCATTAATCATTCATAACCTCTCACTCAAATGTTTCAACCAAATCCTCTCAATTCTCTCTCAACTGTTCATCACTGTTCATCATCATCTTCATCTTCATTCTCATCCTTTCTGCATCTTCATATCCACATCCTTTCTACAAAATGGCCGGCTCAAGTGAAACAAACCCTAACCTACAGAAATCCTCCAAATCTGGGAAATCTGGGAAATCTGAGAAGAGAAAGGATAAACAGGTTTGCTTCGTTGAAGAACCTGCTTCCAAACGCCAGAAAGCGCCTGTTGACTACTCAGAATACATCACAGCGCCGCTTGAACCCATCTCTCCGGCTTTCGAACACAGAAGTCCCTACCTGAACAATGGGATATATGTTGCTTTGAAGACCCTGGCAGATCTGGGCTATGACTTGACAGAATATCTTGAGAAGTATATGAACTGGTTGGGTTTGCAGAATGACTACAATTTAAATGTGCTTAGGGTGTTCTATGAGTCCTTAAAAGCTAAGATTAAGTTGAGGGACCCCACTCTGCCAAAGAGCGAGATCGCTCGGGTTGACTTCCGCGCTACCGTCAGGGGAAGGAAGGTTAAGTTCAACTAGAAGGACATCAACCAATTTCAGGGGATCACAGACCCAGAATTGAACAAGTGGAAATACCATGGGAGGTTAGTTCAAGAGGACCTAGAGGAGATCTATGGGACCAGTGGAAAGAAGGTCTCCGGCATGTCCCACACAAAGCGAGTACTCCAGTACATCTACTCGCGGATAATGACTCATAAGGGGGGAACTTCAGCGAGTTTACACAACTTGACAACCCCTGGCTGCCGAGATTCCTCAACCAAGAGCCCATCAACCCTGGGAAACTCATTTCCCTGGAGCTCCTTCGGTGGCTAGATGGCAAACCAACAAAGGAAAATGCATCTCTTCCCTATCCCCAGCTCATTGTCTTCCTGTTGGAGAACTTCAACATCAAATCCACTGAGGGAGTGAACAACAAGAAGTGCCTGCCCATGGACTCCAAGAACTTGGGTAAGATGGGAGTTTCATATGACAAGCCAGCGAGGGCAACCCAATCGGGCTCTCAGGCAGGGAGTGCCTCACACAACACTCAGCCGTCCACATCTAGCTCTGGGGATCAGGAAGCAGATTCCCACCATCAGGCTGGGCCAAGCAGTTCCCGTGGACCCAGAGTATCTGCTGCCCAAAAAACTCTCCTTCAAGAAGTCATGCATGAGCTTCTGTTTAGGCTATCGGATCCCCTGATGACTCCTCTCCATGAGGAATTTCACAGCGCCTACATGAGACAGCGCTGGAGGATCAAATGCTTAGAGTCTCGCCTTGATGGAGTTGAAGCTAAGTTGGATTTAATTCTAGCGCATCTCCATGCTCCTCCACCATCTCCTCCTCCTCCTCCACCCCCTCCACCTCCACCCAGTCCCCCTAGCCCTCCTTCACCTCCACCACACAATGACTCTCATGACCACAACCAGTCACCTCACCCTCAACCATCAGACCACTCATCCAACCACTCTCACCACTCCTCCCCATCCTCCAACCATTCATCTTCAAACCACCCCTCTGATGATGATGTCCATAACTCTCCTCCACCACCTCCTCCACCAAGATATGGCCCAGCACCACCTCCCTCTATCCCCTCCTCCAACACTTCCCTGGCCATCACTCCTTTTGATGATGCCAAAAGGGGGAGAGATACACTGAGGCAGTCGTCCCTGTGGCTTGATGCGGACGTTGCCGCTGCCCTCAGAAGGGCAATGTGTTAGAATCTTTAGTTTTGATGAAGACTAAAATATGAAAGAACTAGTTGATCACATAGGAAGAACTAGGTTAAAAGTGAATCCTAAGTTAAGTCACAACCGGATGCAGAATTACTTCCGGATGGATTAGAAGCGCTCGCGGATAGTATACACATCCCATAGTGGAAGCAAGTGAGACACTAAGTCAGAACCTAGCCTAAGCTGTTAGAGTATTGAACCTTGATGAATACTAAGTTAGGACACAACCGGATGCAAAATCACTTCCGGAAGTCTTAGAGTAAAATAACGTGACTAACGCTCACGGATGAAGAATACATCCCTCAGCGGAAGTCAAAAACATACTAAGTCAGAACCTCGCCTAAGCTGTTAGAGTATTAAACCTTGATGAAGACTAAGTTAGGACACAACCGGATGCAAAATCGCTTCCGGAAGTCTTAGAGTAAAATAACGTGACTAACGCTCACGGATGAAGAATACATCCCTCAGCGGAAGTCAATAACATGCTAAGTCAGAACCTAGTGTAAGTAGGATTGCTTCCCATAGCAAACACGCTTCCCACAGCATATATGGTTCTTACTGCACTTGATTATATATATACTACTCTGTTGGACTAACAATTATGTGCAGAACTTAGTTTTACTTCCGGATGCAAATGAGCTTCCGGATGCAAATACTCTTGGCACTGGAATTCTGAGACTAACACTTGCAGAGCAAGTCTTCCGCTTCCAGATGCACATGATCATCCGTCAGCAAGAGCACAAGAGACAGAACATAAGCTCAGAAGTCAGAATGCTTTTGTCAGAGCAGAGTTGTCAGAGTTGCTTTTCAGAGATAAAGCAAGTCAACCCTGCTAAGCATTAATGAAGATGTACTTCTCAACGGTAACAAGGGATCAACGGCTATATTCAAACAGACATACTCCAAACTGCCGTGCAAGCCATTGAGTGTTAAGAAGCTGAATATAAAAGAAATATTTTTATCATTCAGAAGATAACTGAGAAGGGTGACGAACAGAAAGCTTATTGTCTGAGATATTGTAATATACATTCTTCTTATCTTCTACTCTCTAATCTTAGAGTTGTAATATTCTTAGAGAGAATTCTTGAGAGAATCATTTGTACTTAAGTGTTTATCATAATCAGTTCATAGAGTGAACACATTATCAAATCCTCTAATTGAGAGAGGCTGTTCTAAAGCTTTGTGCTTGAAGAACAGTGTTGTATCATTACAAAAGTGAGGGGGAGTATTTAGAGGTTTTCTAAATCTCTAAGGTTGCAAGTTAGCCTGCAAAACTTGTGGTTGTAAAGGTTTGCAGGTAAGCCCGTTGCAAAACCTGTGGGTTGTTAGGTGAACCCGTGCTCGTAAATCTAAGGTGTAAAGGCCTTTCTTGTGCCTGGATTAAACAAGAAGTTTAGTGGATTGGAAATCTCAGGTGAAGCCTGGGGACTGGATGTAGGTCTGGAAGTGACCGAACCAGGATAAACCTGTGTGTGCTTATTCTGTTTTTAATCTTCACATTTCCAGCACCACACCATCATATACTTACTTGTGCATGACATGATTTATCGTCATTTTCATCAAGCACAAGAAGTAATGTTTTAAAAAGAATTTTAAGTTTTATTCTGCCACCCAATTCACCCCCCCCTCTTGGGTGACAGCCACACATTTCACAATGGACATGGAGCGAGTTGGCCAAGCAGAAAAGCTAATCCGTGGTGAAGCCATCCGGTTCATGCGCCAACAGTCTGCCAGCGGTGAGGCCAGTCAACAAATGGTGCTGGCTGAGCAACCCAAGGATGTACCCCCTGCTGAGCCTGTGCCCCCTTCTGCGCCTACAACCAACCTGATAGATGAATTATGCCAGAAGTATGGGTTTAAAAGGCCAGAGCCTCCAAGGATGGTTATTGCTACACCCGTTCCTCCATCTGCACCAGCTCCAATCCCTCCTACTGTCAGCCTCAGCAAAACAAGGGTTAAAAGGACAGCCAGAAAGAGGGTCGCCCCTTCACCCAGTGCACTCTCATCAGAAAGCAAAGAGGAGTCCATATCAGCTCCTGAGAATATTGAAATTGAGGTGTCACAGTCAGGGGAAGCCTCTAAGACTAGGTTGCCCTCCCTACGTGAGCAAACTCAGAAAGTAGTTAAAGATATCCCACCATAAGTTGATGTAAAGCTAGAGGTGGAAGACTTGACCCCAAAAGAACTTGAGCGCTATGGTGGAACCAATAGACTTACCTTCGAACAAGTTCAAGTTCTGGATGCTGAGAGAGCTGACGTTCAGTATGTGCAGACAAGAGTAAAGGGGAAAGGGAAAGGGAAGGCAAGCTTGTCTCATGATCCTGAGTCCCAGCATGGAATGTAAAGATCAAGAATGTCCACCTCCCTTCCGGATCCATTCCCATCAGTGACTTAGCAGTAGGACGGTCCTTTGGGATGAATGAGGCTGCAGATCTAAAACGGGCTATCGAGGAATCTCTTGAGCTTGAAAGGGTTAGAAAAGCTAATGAGGAGAGAGAGCTCCAAGAGATCCTTGCGCAAATCAATGAGGCAGAAATACAGGAGATGTGGGCAAAGATGGATGAGGAGCATGAGCAGCACAGAAGAGAGAGGAACAAAAGACATAAGCTTTAGAACCTCACCTCTCATGCATAGCATATCATTTTGCACTGTGTAACTGCATTTTTTTTATCACTCCTTCATACTTGTAAATCTGTTTACTGTACTTGAAGTTTTTGTTTGATTATACATGTAAATTGATTTACACGTTATTAATGAAGTTCGCTTATTGGTTATACATGTAAATTGATTATACATGTAAATTGATTTACACGTTATACTTGAATGACTCATCCCACAGCGGATGTAAGTAAGTCACTAAATCAGAACTCAGTCTAGGATAGTTAGAAGCATAAAATCATTAAGACTAAGTTAGGACACAACCGGATGCAGGAATGCTTCCGGATGATAAGTGACTAGCGCTGCCTATTGGATCAGGCAACATCGAGCGTCAGTGAATATAACTCTAAGTCATAACTTAAGTCTAGTAGGAGTACTTCCGGATGTGGAATTGCTTCCAGAAGTAAGAGAGTTTCCTTAGACAAAATGAACTCCCATTGCATGTGACTATGTGTTAATATTGCTAGACTAACGTTCAAGTGCAGCACTGAGTGATGTTGCTTCCGGATGTGGAAGTGCTTCCGGTAGCAATCAGAATGTCAGAACGTACAGCAGTGCAGTGTCAGAATGCTTTTTGGCAGAGCAGAGTTGTCAGAGTTGCTTTTCAGAGATAAAGCAAAGTCAACCCTGCTGAGCATTGATGGAGCATTAATGAGCAACGGTAACAAGGTAATAACAGCTATATTCAAACGGCATTGTCAGCTATAAAAGAAGCTCATCTTCATTTATGAAGAGAACTTGGAGAAAAACACAGAAATCTAGAGAGAGAAACTGAGAGCATTCTTCAAGCATTCAAAGCTGCCCAGAAAAGCAAGAGAAGACTTAATACATTGAGAGTTCTAGTCATTTATTCATCTTGTACTCTTTGTAGTTAAGTCTCTTCATTTATTGAGAGCATTGATTGTACTTAAGTGTGTAACATCATATGTTCTTAGAGAGAACTAAGTTTAGAAAATCCTTTATTTGAAAGGTTGAACCCTTACAGGTTGTAAGGGGGAGTGAGTCTGTAAGGTTGCAAGTGAACCTGGTGTAAAACTTGTGGTTGTAAGGTTGCAAGTGATCCCGTGCTAAAACTTGCGGTTGTAAAGGTTCCAGGTGAACCCGTTTGTAAAACCTGGGGATAGTGGAACTCAATCTGGGTGATTGAGAACTGGACGTAGGTCAAGAGTTGGACCAAACCAGTATCAAAACCTTGTGTGTTTTAATTGTTTGTTTTATTTGGTAGCACAATTCACCCCCCCTCTTGTGCATCCTCACTTTCATTTGGTATCAGTGCAAGGTCTTTCTGACTTGATTCCAATGAATCTAGAAAGAGAAGATCCAGTGATGGATGCAGATCATCATTCCTTGCCCGATGTTGCTATTCAGCCAAACAAGCCTCCTAGCTTTGATGGCTACAACTATCCCTTCTGGAAGTTCAGAATGGAGACCTACATCAAGGCCAGCGGCATTCGCCTCTGGGATGTGATTGAGCATGGTGACCACGTCCCTCTAGATGATGAAGGTTTTGCAAAGGCTCGATCCAGATTCACCAATGAAGACTATGCTCTAGTGGAGCTGAACTACAGGGCCATGCACTACATTCAATGCCCTTAGTCAGAAGGAGTTCCACAGGATCAGCCACCACAAAACAGCAAAGGAGATGTGGGAGGCTCTTGAGGCTGCTCATTCCGGAACCAAGGGAGTGAAGTCCAGACGCGTCGAGATGCTGGTTGAGGAGTTCCACAAATTTGCTATGCTTAGCCCAACTGAGCCAATCAGAGAGCTGTAGCTTAGATTCACCCATCTTATTAACAACTTGGCCTCTCTGGGAAAGGACATTCCTGAGGAAGAACAAGTAAGCAAGATCCTAAAAGTATTCAAGGGTGACTGGATCACCAAAGTTACCATCCTGCAGGAAGTCCAGGGAGAATCAGCCAGCTCTATCACTGCCTTGTTTGGTTCTCTGGCTGAATATGAACCAACCTTGTTGGCTCAAAGAGCTCCTCAAGCTACATCTAAAGCCAAGAACCTTGCTCTTGTTGCTCCCAGCAAGGATAGGAATGATGATGATGATGAGGATGATGAGGAGGAAATAGATGAAGAGGAAATGGCTATGATGGTGAGAAAATTCAGAAAGTTCTTCAGAAAGAAAGGAGGCTTTCAGAAAGGAGAATCTAGCCACAAGAAGGATTATAAGAAGGAAAGGACCCCTGTGTGCTTCGAGTGTAAGAAGCCTGGTCATTTCAAGGCTGAGTGCCCAAGCCTTCAGAGAGCCAAAGGGAAGGACAAAAGGAAAGCCTTTGTGTCCTCAATCTGGGTGAATAGTTCTGATGAGGAAGCTCGTGATGAGGAAGAGGTTGCTAACCTCTGTCTTGTTGCTCGAGAAGATGGAGAGGAGGCATCCTCAGACTTTGATTCCATCCATGGCGATGAGGTAACGCTTCCTGAACTACAAGAAGCCTATAATGATGTTCATAGAGAATTCTTTCGCTTATGTAAGGCTTATAAAGTGTTGAGAATTAAAAAGGAATCACTTGAGTCCAAGGTGGACTCACTAAGTGAAGAGCTAGCGGAAGCCAAAAAGCTTACGGTAGCAGATGGCAAGGGAGGTCCCCAAGCGGAACCCAATGCCTCAACACCAGAGAGCTGCCCTAACTGCAGCAAGATCTCTATTGAAAGAAATAGACTGCAAAATGCCCTGCAGAAGTTCACTAATGGGTCTGAAATGTTACATATTATTTTAATGAATCAGAGGGCATATAGGGATAAGACTGGATTAGGCTACAAGCCCAAAGGGAAAAAGTGGGTGGAACCAAAAGTGAAGCCTTACTTAAAATTCTTCCATAAAGCCACTGATCACAGCTCCACACCTTTCATCTTCAGCAATTATTGTAACAGGAAGGGACACTCCACGTCCACCTGCAATGCTAGGAAGCATGGAGCTAATAGCTCTTACAAGTGGGTTCCAAAAGGAACCAAGACAACAAAGGATCCTCCTCCAAGAAAAGAAACTAAGGGAGGACAAGGATCCAGAACTTGGAAACAATTCCCAAGGGAAGTCCAACAGCCCAGAGCCAACACTAGGCCAGAGGCACCGATTAATCACAAGCCCAAGGTCAAGATCAACATTGGACCGAGGGCTATGGGAACTAATGATAGAGGACCCAATAAAGGTTGGGTACCTAAGCTTGTCTAATCCTTGCAGGTCTGTTTCAAAGCATCCAAGAATAGAAAATGGTACATTGATAGCGGATGCTCGAGACATATGACTGGTGACCGAGACAAATTCAAATCCTTGGTGATCAAAGATGGAGCCAAAGTGAGCTTTGGAGGAAATCAAAGCGGAAAGATCACTGGGGTTGGAGAAGTTGGACCTGTTAAAGATGTCTATCTGGTGGATGGTCTCTGTCACAACCTGCTGAGTGTGAGCCAGAGCACTGACAAAGGAAACTGGGTAATTTTTGATTCACATGAGTGCATGATAATAGACAAGCATGATCTAAATCTAGACAAGGCCAATCTAAAATGCAAACTTAAGGCAAGTAGAAATGGAAACCTATACACCCTAGATTTATGTCAACAACTAGATGAAAAATGTTTAATATCTAGTGATGAAAATAGTTGGCTTTGGCATAAACGGCTAGCACATGTTAACTTTACACAACTTGATATGCTTATTAAGAAAGAGCTAGCTATAGGGATTCCATCCTTTAAAGTTAAGCATTATTATATTTGTGAATCCTGCCAACGAGGAAAGCAAACAAAGTCCTCGTTTAAAACCAAGAAGAGAGTCTCCACCAGCAGGCCCTTGGAACTAATCCACATGGATTTGGTTGGGCCAGCAAGAGTGAAGAGCTTGGGTGGAAACCTGTATGCTCTAGTTGTGGTGGATGACTATTCTAGGTTCACTTGGACAATGTTTCTTGCCTCCAAGCAAGATGCTTTTGATGCTTTTGTTGTCCTGGCTAAGAAAGTGCAGAACGAGAGAGATCTTAAAATAGCAGCCATAAGGACAGATCATGGAGGAGAGTTTGAGAATCACAGCTTCTCAGAGCTGTGTGAGGAGAATGGCATTGATCACAACTTCTCAGCTCTAGAACTCCTCAGCAGAATGGCGTGGTTGAAAGAAAGAACAGGGTTCTGACTGAGATGGCCAGAAGCATGCTCAATGAGAAAGAGGTTTCTCAAGTGTTCTAGGCGAACGCTATGAGCACTGCTTGCTACATCTCTAACAGGGCCTATGTTCGCAAGGGCTTGGACAAGACTCCCTATGAGCTGTACAAAGGTAGAAAGCCCAACATCAGCCACCTCAGAATCTTTGGATCAAAATGCTATGTTCAAAATAACGGAAAGGTAAATTTGGGTAAGTTTGATCCAAAGGCTGATATAGGAGTTTTTATAGGATACTCTCTTAGGAGTAAGACTTATAAAGTATACAACATGAGAACCAGAACTGTAGAAGAATCAATGCATGTTGTATTCGATGAAAATCCTACATGGGGACAATCCACAGAAGATGATGGGATAATAAATTTTTCGAAACCACCATCACCTTCACCACCAAAAGAAACACCAGCAAGCAATCCCAAGGAAGAAGATGAACCCAGTGATGAACCTAGAGTGCAGACGGTGCCTGATGAGGTACAGTTGCCAACAGCTAGGAGACATCACAAGGATCATCCTCTTGATCAAGTGCTTGGTGATGTTTCTTCTGGTGTCAGAACCAGAAGACAGGTTCAAAATGAAGTTGAGTTTGGAGCCTTTTTGTCACAAATTGAATCAACTTCAGTTGAACAAGCTCTTAAGGACTGTGATTGGATTATTGCCATGCAGGAAGAGCTAAACTAGTTTGAAAGAAGCCAAGTCTGGGAACTAGTCCCAAGGCCGTCTCATCAATACATAGTTGGGACCAAATGGGTCTTTAAGAACAAACTGGATGAGACTGGTCAGATCACTAGGAACAAAGCCAGATTGGTAGCCAAAGGGTATAACCAAGAAGAAGGCATAGACTATGAAGAAACCTTTGCTCCAGTTGCAAGACTTGAAGCAATAAGGATTCTTCTAGCCTTTGCATCCATGAAAGGTTTTAAATTATATCAGATGGATGTAAAAAGTGCTTTTCTTAATGGTTATATCAAGGAAGAGGTTTATGTTGAGCAACCTCCTTGCTTTGAGGATCACAAGCATCCTAAACATGTGTATAGGCTAAAGAAAGCTTTGTATGGCCTGAAACAAGCTCCTCGAGCTTGGTATGAGAGACTCAGCAGCTTTTTGCTGGGAAAGGGTTTTTCAAGAGGCAAACTAGATAATACACTGTTTATTTTGCATAAGGATAGAAACATGCTAATTGTCCAGATTTATGTTGATGATATTATCTTTGGGCAACTAACGAGAAACTCTGTGAAGAGTTTTCTAAGACTATGCAGGGGGAATTTGATATGTCAATGATGGGAGAACTAACGTTCTTCCTAGGCCTGCAAATCAAGCAAAAGAAGGAAGGGATCTTCATCTCCCAAACTAAATATTGCCGTGAGCTCCTCAAGAAGTTTGGGATGGATGAGTGCAAGGAGTATGATACTCCCATGAGCACCACTGCCGCACTCGATGCTGATGTAAAGGGAAGTTCGGTCAGCCTGCATATGTACAGGGGAATGATAGGTTCCTTGCTGTACTTAACGGCTAGCAGACCTGATATACAATTTAGTGTAGGCATGTGTGCTAGATTTCAAGCCAACCCCAAGGAATCACATCTAACTTGTGTTAAGCATATTTTCAGATACCTTGAGGGAACTCAAGAACTTGGTCTCTGGTATCCCAGAGGTAACCAAGAGTTCTTGTGGGCTTATTCTGATTCTGACCATGCAGGTTATAAAATAGATAGAAATAGCACCAGTGGACATTGTGCCTTCCTTGGTGGTTGTCTGGTCTCTTGGGCTAGCAAGAAGCAAACCTGCGTGTCTTTATCATCCACAGAGGCAAAGTACATTGCTGCTGCAAGCTGTTGTGCACAAATGTTGTGGCTGAAGAATCAACTGAGGGATCTTGGCCTAAAGTTTCCCGAGGCTCCCATTCTCTGTGATAACACAAGCACCATCAGCCTTGCCAAGAATCCTGTTCAGCACACAAGAACAAAGCACATTGATGTCAGACATCACTTCATTAGAGATCATGTTCAGAAGAAGGATGTCAAGGTGCAGTTTGTTCCCACTCAGCATCAGCTTGCGGGATATCTTCACCAAGCCTCTGGGGGTAGATCAATTTACTTTTATTAGAGGAGATTTGGGAATGGTAAACCCAAATGAAGTTTAATCTTCAAAATAAACATGTGCTTAATTGATTAAAACCTGCAACTGTGCTAACTTAGGCATCGGAGTGCCAATCTTTAGTTTTGCAGGTCCCCCAAATGTTAAATCATAAGTAAGTCCAACCGGAAGCAAATCCTCTTCCGGATGCCAATTTGCTGCCGCTTGGTGATGCCTCGAAGCAACCGGGTGCGCCAGTGTCTGGGTAAAAGACACGTCACTTGAGAGAAAACGTTTCATCTTCATCCACCAAAAAGTGTGCCTTGTCTGACATACTGAAGAGACACGTGTCAAAAAGGTGCTCTGTTCCAATTTAAATGTATACGTTTTCCCATAAAAAGCGCATGTTTTCAATGTAGAGTCATTATGTGCATCACATCGATTACCACATGCATAAATAGGCATCAAGAGTCATTTTTCCCCTCTCACACAAATTCTCGCCACCAAATTCTCTGAAATCATTCATCATCTTCATCGCATTGTTCATACTGTTCATCTTCATCTTCTTTTTCTTCTTCATTTCTGGGCATTGTTCATTCATCTCATACACATCATTCATACCATTAACCCACTACACACAAAATGGCCGGATCTCATGAATCAAACCCCAACACTCAGAAGAAGTCCAAATCTGGGAAATCTGGGCATCACTCCAAATCTGGGAAATCTGGGCAACATGAACATTCTGGGATTTCTGGGAAAAAGAGCAAGAAGAGCGTCCGTTTTAGCGAAGAGCCTTCTTCCAAGCGCCAAAGGATTGAGGATGATCTTTCTGTGTATAAGGATGGGCCACTTGAAGTTGTTTCTCCTACATTTGAGAACACTAAACCCTACTTCACCAACGGAATCTTTGTTGATATGAAGAAATTGGAAGATCTGGGTTTTGGTCATTTGAAGGAACATCTCCAGAAATACATGTGTTGGCTGGAGATAAGCAATGAGTATAACGTCCAAGTCCTCCGGGTGTTCTATCAGTCTCTCACTGCCAAGCCAAAGTGGAAGACCGTCTCAGAGAAAGAGACCATTGGCCGAGTTGACTTCAAGGCCTTAGTGAGGGGGAGGAAGATCAAATTCAGTTGGAGAGATATCAACCGCCTCCTCGGGCTCACTGACGAGGGTATGAACCAGTGGATTTACCCTGAGAAGCTGAGTCAGGAGGAGCTTGAGGAAGTTTATGAGACCAAGGGGAAGAAGGTATCTGCTATGCCTGACTCCAAGAGGGTGCTTCAGTATATCTACTCTCGGTTGATGACCAACAAAGGAGGGAACTTCAATGAGTTCACCCAACTAGACAACCCCTGGCTCCCCAGGTTCCTCACCATGGAGCCTATCAACCCGGGGCAACTGATCAGCCTGGAACTGCATAGATGGTGGGAAGCCAAAGAAAAGGGGAAACCTGGCTTTCTTCCCTATCCTCAGGTTATTGCCTTCCTCCTGGAGAAGTTGAATATTAAATCTACAGAGGAAGCTGATAACGTTAAATGCTTGCCCATGGGATCAATGAATTTAGGCAAGATGGGAATCAAGTATACCAAGCCAGCGAAGCCCACTCGGTCTGGATCTCAGGCTGGGAGTGCCTCGCATACACTTGCTCTCTCTGTGTCTGGAGCAGGGGATCAAGAAGTGGATTCCCATGTTGGCCCAAGCCGTGCTCCAAGGGTATCTGCTGCTCAGAAGGGTCTAGTAAATGAGCTAAGAGAAGAGCTCCTGTTCAAGCTGCCCGATCCCTTGCCATACTTGTACCTGGCCCCTCAAATCCTCCCTCATCTAATTCTCCACAAAATGATCCTCCTCCACCATCCCCACAAAATGACCCTCCTCCACCACCCCCACGGAATGACAATAACACTCACCACTCACCCTCACCTCACAACAACCCTCACAACTCACCTCAAAACTCCCCTCACCACTCTCCTAGCCACTCTAACACATCCAACTACCAAAACTCCCCCAACCACTCACATTCACCCAACCACCCTTTCAACGCCCTTGGCCCCTTCACTTCCATTCACCCCTTCAGTTCCATATACCTGTGAGATATCCCTTCACACCTTCACAGACTACCTGAGAGAAATATATCCTCCTCTCCCTATTCACCTACCTTCCCCTATCCTGACCTCTTCTCAGATTCAAATCCCTTCTTCTTCCCAAGCCCCATTCCTTCACCTGAAAACTCACCCCCTTCCTCACCTGAAAACTCACCACCCAGAAAATTTGGCCCTGAACCTCCACCCTCCACCTCACCCAATCCTTCCTCCCTGGCCCTCGCCCCTGTTGATGATGCCAAAAGGGGGAGAGATATGTTCTCTCAACCCTCCCTATGGCTAGATGAGGAAGTTGCTGCTGCCCTTCGCCGTGCCATGGATATGAAAAGAATGGGTAGTGCAGAACGTCTGATTCGTGGGGAAGCCATCAGGTTCATGCAACAGCAGTGCTCAAACAGCCAGAGGTCAAAAATGGAAATGGTATTGTATAATCCGCCTGCTGATGCATCTCCACCTGAGCCTGAGCCTGAGCCTGAGTCTTCATCATCGGAGCCTTCTCCCTCTGTGCATGCCCAGAATATACTTGAAGAAATTATGATGAAATATGGGTTGAAGAGGCAAGCCAATCCACCTATTGTGATTGCCACTCCAATCCCTTCTGAGCCAACCTCTGCTCCTCCTCCTTCTCCAATAATCAAGTTCAGCAGATCAAGGAAGAAATCATGTGCCAGAAAGGGTGCTGATACTTCTGAGCCTACCGAGAGTGAAGAAGAGGATCACACTGAGGAGCATGGGTCAGAGAGATCCACTCTGCCTGGGGAAGCTTCTGAGTCTCAGCCCTCCACCCAAAGCCTCTCCATATGAACCTCCACCACTAAGGGAAGTCAAGATAGAAATAGAAGATATGACTGCAGATGAATTTGAGAGGTATGGCTGGACTGATCGGATCACCTTTGATCAGCTTGCTTGTCTTGATGCTGAGAGGGCAAATGCTAAGCATCCTCGTGTGAAAGGAAAAGGCAAAGGAAAGGGGAAAGGAAAGTCAAGGGAAGTTGAGGACCCCAACTACCCTGTGTGGAATGTAAAGATGAAAGCTGTCCATTATCCCAATGGCGTATCCATCCCCTTCTCAGATTCAGAATTCGGGGAGTTTGGTGGGATCACTGAGGTTGAAGAACTAAAGAGGGTTGTGGAAGAATCCCTCAAGTCAGAAAGGCAGAGAAGAGCAAGAGCCGAGGCAGAGCTTCAAGAGATGCTTGCTCAGATTGATCAGAGTGAGAAGGATGCTCAGTTGGCTAAGTTGCAAGAGGAGTGTAATCAGAAACAATTAGGGAGAGAGAGGAAAAAGAGACACCAGCTCTGAACCCAAACCCCTCATGCTTAACTAAGAATTTTTTTCTTTTCATATTTCTCATGCATAGTTATCTGACATACTTGTATTTATCTTCTTGTTGTAATTGTTTTATTACTAATGAAGTTTGCCTTTGAGTTCATATGTGCACTTTATTTGATTAATTCATTAATATGAACTTAATTAGATAACTTAGTTTGTCATCATCAAAAACGGGGAGAATGTTAGAATCTTAAGTTTTGATGAAGACTAAAATATGAAAGAACAAGTTAAACACTTAAAAAAATTAGGTTAATATAGAACCACAAGTAAGAGTACAACCGGATGTTGATTTACTTCCGGATGGACTAGGACTAGCGCTCACGGATGAATGACTCATCCCACAGCGTATGTAAGTAAGTCACTTAAGTCAGAACTCAGTCTAGGAAAGTTAGAAGTATAAAATCTTTAAGACTAAGTTAGGATACAACCGGATGTGGATTTACTTCCGGATGGACTAGGACTAGCGCTCGCGGATGAATGACTCATCCCACAGCGGATGTAAGTAAGTCACTAAATCAGAACTAAGTCTAGGATAGTTAGAAGCATAAAATCTTTAAGACTAAGTTAGGACACAACCGGATGCAGGAATGCTTCCGGATGATAAGTGACTAGCGCTGCCTATTGGATTAGGCAACACCGAGCGTCAGTGAATATAACTCTAAGTCATAACTTAAGTCTAGTAGGAGTACTTCCGGATGTGGAATTGTTTCCAGAAGTAAGAGAGCTTCCTTAGACAAAATGAACTCCCACTGCATGTGACTATGTGTTAATATTGCTAGACTAACGTTCAAGTGCAGCACTGAGTGATGTTGCTTCCGGATGTGGAAGTGCTTCCGGTAGCAATCAGAATGTCAGAACGTACAGCAGTGCAGTGTCAGAATGCTTTTTGGCAGAGCAGAGTTGTCAGAGTTGCTTTTCTGAGATAATGAGCATTGATGGAGCATTAATGAGCAACGGTAACAAGGGAATAACAGCTATATTCAAACGACATTGTCACCTACCAAGAGAGAGAATACTTGAAGACACTATATAAAGAAGCTCATCTTCATTTATTAAGAGAACTTGGAGAAAAACACAGAAATCTAGAGAGAGAAACTGAGAGCATTCTTCAAGCATTCAAAGCTGCCCAGAAAAGCAAGAGAAGACTTAATACATTGAGAGTTCTAGTCATTTATTCATCTTGTACTCTTTGTAGTTCTCTTCATTTATTGAGAGCATTGATTGTACTTAAGTGTGTAACATCATCTGTTCTTAGAGAGAACTAAGTTTAGAAAATCCTTTATTTGAAAGGTTGAACCCTTACAGGTTGTAAGGGGGAGTGAGTCTGTAAGGTTGCAAGTGAACCTGGTGTAAAACTTGTGGTTGTAAGGTTGCAAGTGATCCCGTGCTAAAACTTGCGGTTGTAAAGGTTCCAGGTGAACCCGTTTGTAAAACCTGGGGATAGTGGAACTCAATCTGGGTGATTGAGAACTGGACGTAGGTCAAGAGTTGGACCGAACTAGTATAAAAACCTTGTGTGTTTTTATTGTTTGTTTTATTTGGTAGCACAATTCACCCCCCCCCCCCCTCTTGTGCATCCTCACTTTCACGTATAAGTGCTCAGAAGTCAGAATTGCTTTTTGACAGAGCAGAGTTGTCAGAGTTGCTTTTCAGAGATAAAGCAAGTCAACCCTACTGAGCATTTATGGGGCATTAATTAAGCCAACGGTAACAAGGGTTTAACGGACATATTCAAATGACATTATCCCCAGCCAAGCATATGGAGCATTAGAGGATGCTATATAAGGAATTACTTCAACATTTTTGAAGCACTAAGAATCGCACCGAACATAATCTGCAAAATTCCTTCAAGCATTCAAAGCTCATACTCAGAATACCCAGAAAGCAAGAGAGCACTTATTACATTGAGAGTTCTTCTTTAGTCATCTTGTACTCTTTGTATTTAAGACTCTTCATTTATTGAGAGCAATTATTGTACTTAAGTGAGTAACATCATTTGTTCATTGAGTGAACTAAGTAGAAAATCCTTTGTTTAAAGGTTGAACCCTTACAAGTAGTAAGGGGGAGCGAGTAAGGCTGTAAAGGTTGCAAGTGAGCCTGTAAAACTTGTGGTTGTAAAGGTTGCAAGTGAGCCCGTAAAACTTGTGGTTGTAAAGGTTGCAGGTGAACCCGTTGTAAAACCTGTGGATTAGTGGAACTCAATCAAGGGATTGAGAACTGGACGTAGGTCACGAGTTAAGACCGAACCAGTATAAATTATTGTGCAATTTAATTTTCTAAGTTTTTTATTGTAGCACAATTCACCCCCCCCCCCTCTTGTGCATCCTCACTTTCAACAGGGTGCGACAGCGAGGAGTTAGAAGAAGAGTGAGTAAGCTTCCTTCCTTCTATTCTCCTTTTGTTCTTCTTCTTGGTTGGTTTTCTCTTCCTCATTGCTCATTTCTCACTAGCTTCCTCAAAGTGTGATGTGCGATTTCTATTATGCTCATTGATGAGCATAATAGAAATCGCACATTACACTTTGAGGAAGCTAGTGAGAAATGAGCGATGAGGAAGAGAAAACGAACGAAGAAGAAGAACAAAAGGAAAATAGAAGGAAGGAAGCTTACCCACTGTTCATCTAACTCCTCGACGTCGCTCTCTGTAAACCTTGCCGCCGTGCACTCCTCTGAGCTTATCGGAATCAAAAAAGACAAAGGGAAGCGAGGGACAGGGAAAAACGCGAGAGAGAGGGAGGAGGGTGGTTGATTTCAATGATGACAATGATGGTGAGGTTGAGGGAGTGAATGGAAGGAAATGAGAAGTGAATATGAAGAAGAATGAAGAAAATGTGTGTAGGGGCAGATTTCAGAATGAAGAGAAGGATGAAGTGTATAAGGGCATTTGCGTCTTTTCTCATAATTTGGTAATGTGAGTTAAGTTTTAATGGCCAAATTTATCCTTTTTACAATTTAGGAACCTCAATTGTCCTTTTAGCAATTGAGAAGACTTTATTTGTCTTTTTCCCAATTTTTATTTATATTGTGCAAACTTTTTCAAAAGGGTGTCTCCAAAAATTCCTCAAATGTCAGTGGCGAAAGGAATGAACAATGAGCATCGGGTTCTCCACCTTGTCGCAAGTTCGATTGTTGGGGAGTGATACTTTGTTGTGTCTCCATCGCGGCGCTTGGGGAGACATCTCCGTAGCTTAGTGAAGTTGGGAGTAACCTACCTGTGTGGACAGTCAGAATGGGTTTGCTGGTCATGCCCCAGAGCCCACAGGGACAAGCCCAGTGAATCATGAGCTAGGTGTCCTGCCCTTGGATTGGGTTGAGCCCAAACCCCAGCCTAAAATTTTGTAACAAAAAAACTATATTGCTTTGGTCACAATTTGGAATGTAGAATCTAGAGGCTTTCCTAAAATCTTGTCATTGTGTAATATAATATAATCCTTCTTTCTTTCGGTTTCAACTTAAAATTCTACTTTTTCACGCTGCACTTATATTTCTTCATGTTACTTTCTCTTTGGTGTTAAGAATGAGACTAAAAGTACATTTTTTATAAATTAAGGAACCAAAGTAACATCTAATTTTTTTTGGCCAAAACAAAGTAACATCTAATGATATAATATAAATGCGGTTTAGAAACCCTCCACTTCCCTTCCCACTTTTTTCCACCACTTTGTTTATTTTATTAAATTACATTAGGATTTGAAATAAAGTTTGTTATTGATGATTCAGATTTGGGGTGGTTGAGGAGAAAAACATATATAATATCAATTTTATAAAAAATGAGGATGAAAAAAAAGTTGTTGCCATAAATAAAGCTTGGAAATAATATTGAGGCTACCGTAAAATTTTGCAAAATATTCATTACCGTAAAAATTTGCTAATGATTATTAAAAAATATTATGATTTAAAATAAAGTATTTTTTAATGCTTGTGGGTTGATGAGGAGAAAATTGTGATAGAGAGATTATTAGTGTGTTTGGCTCGGCTTATTTTGAGAAATAAGTCAGCTTATTTTGGATTTTCAAAGCCAAAAACCCAAAATAAGCTGGTTTATTTCTCAAAATAAGCCGAGCCAAACACACATTATATTGTGTGAGTGGGGTGCGGGGTGTGGGCGAGATGTGAGTCATTGGATCACTTGGATGGCAGAGATGAGGGGAAGTGGTGGGAAAAAGGAGAGAAGGGAAGTGGATAGGTTCTAAACCGAAATTAACGACCAATAATAAGAGTAACTCCTCCTCCTCCTCCTCCTCCCCCGATGTAACTCAAGTCATTAATCAGTTAAAATGTCATTGTTTTTGCTCCTGATGGATCTCACATCTCCAAGCCCTTTACAATGAACTCCTGTTAGAACAATCATATAAAACAATACTATCATAAATAATTATATGATGTCTAATAATATTCAGAGTATTGCATTGGAAGACTTATAAATACCTCTTGTCATTGCTAGGTGTTTTGATGCGGAGATCCACATACCTCGATGATATAAAATCATGGAACAAGAGGCTCTTCTGACTGGAGTCTGACAAAGTGATGGTCTGGTTTAATTGCCTAATCAGTTAGGGAACTTAAGGGAGCAGACTACCGTAGCACTCTAAACTTAGTAAGGTGCACACATATCTTGCCTTACATCAAAACAATGATGTGTGTGTGTGTGTATAAGTAAAAACCTTAATTTGACTAGGCCTAACCTGACTAACGGGCCACCTACAGAATATTTTCATTTCACAAAATAATAATATAAATAATTTACAATATATATTAAAATATCTAACATCTCCAACTGGTATGTATGTTTCCTCAATCCAATTCAATTGTTTCCTTTGAGTGTTGTTCTTTTTTTATTTTCCATTAGAGTCGGGAAAATAGGCCAACCCTCTTTAAACGGGCTAGCCCGACCCGATTCACATCAGAAGTGGGCCAACCCGACACGATAACGTGGGTTGGAAATATCATATCCCGACCCTTATATACTAATAAGTTGGTCAGCCTGACTTGACCAGAATTCCAAGCTATGCTATTTTAAACAAATTAAAATTGAACATTAAATCAGTAAAGTAAAGTAAGTACAAAAATTTTGTGACGAAATCAGTTTACGAACAAAGTATATAAATAAATTTATCTGTCTAGATTTCAAAAGTATAAAGTAAACAAATTCAAAATAGTTTATGACTTTCAAAGATCCATAACATAAGTCTTCTAATTATCTAATCAACAAAATATATATTCTTTAATCTTCAACTTTGTCTTTTTTGTGGCTGCCCAACAACAAAGCTAAAAATACGTATAACATATTACAATGTCAAAGGACTTTTGACACTCCTTTTTCAATCCCATGCAGGAACCTCATATGTAAGAACATATATCCATGACCTCGCCGATAATTTCTTTCTCATACGCTTAATATATATTTAAACTCACATATTTACATCACACACACACTTCAAAACAAAAATTTAAAACCTCACACACTTCAAAACAAAACCTAAAACCAAATTCAAATTACAGATGAAAAGAAAGACGACGTAAAAAAATGAAAGAAGGAGATGAGATAAGCTTTAATTTTAAAAGAAAAGCCGGATAGTTTTTTTTTTAAAAAAAGTAAGCAGGTCAACCCGACAACCCGATGTGTTAGCCCAACCCAACTCGATACAAATGGGATAGCAGGTTGACCCGACCCGCTAAGCGGGATGAAACTTCTTTAGCCCGACGTTTTTTAAAAAGTGGGTTGGGTTGAACCCGCTAGGCCGGGTTGAAAAGTCCCAGCTCTACTTTCCATCTTGTTTTGTATTGCAAGCCAGAGAGGAAATGTGCAGGGAAAAACTGTGATACTTAGAAGTTATGGTAAATTACTACTCCCTCCGGTCCTAAATATAGGACCTAATTAGAGACTTCATTTTGGTCCTAAATATAAGACCTAATTATAATTTTACTCCATTTCTTCCTAATTTTCCCTTAATTTCATATAGCTAATTACTAATCTACCCATCCACAAATTGTTCCGGCCGTTGCCTTCTTCGTGAAATTCTGGTCTTGCATAAGTGCCAACTCCTTTAACCACTACAATCCTATTCCTCATAAGATCAACTCCTTTAAGCTCAGATCGAAACGAAAGCTTGCTTATACAACGCGATTGATGATGATAAAAACTAACTCTGTTTAATTTTGATTAGAATGGTTCTCAACTGTAGATTCGAAAGCCATGGTTGGTGCCGACAACGAAGCAGGAAGATTCCTGATTGAAGGAAGTGTGGAGGAGTGTTAACTATGGAGAATTTGAAAATGAAGGATTAACTATGGATACAAAGTTTTTGTAATGGCGGCAAGTAGATGGGAGGAAGTTGTGGAGGAAGAAGATCCAATAGATGGCGCCGTACGAGGGGTGTGGTGTAGTTGATGCACAGTAGATCTGTAGATGGGTGAGAGAGTGGGGAGGGAGGAAGTTGTAAATGTCAAAAAAAAAACTAATTAATTTTGGAAGAGGGGAATTATTGGAAAAACATGTACAATTAACTAATTTAACTACCTTCCTTAATCTCCCCAAATTAAGTAATTAGGTCTTATATTTAGTGAAAGTAATGGATGCACAAGAGGGGGGTGAATTGTGCTACCAAATAAAAATCAAACAATAACAACACAAGGGTTTATACTGGTTCGGTCTTCCTGACCTACGTCCAGTTCTCAACCACCCAGGTTGAGTTCCACTATCCCCAGGTTTTATAAACGGGTTCACCTGGAACCTTTACAACCGCAAGTTTTGGACGGGATCACTTGCAACCTTACAACCACAAGTTTTACTCAAGGCTCGCTTGCAACCTTGCTAACTAGCTCCCCCTTACAACCAGCAAGGGTTCAACCTTTACAAATAAAGGATTTTCTCAACTTAGTTCTCTTAAAGAACGGATAATGTTACACACTTAAGTACAATGAATGCTCTTAATACAAGAAGAGACTTAACAACAAAGAGTACAAGATAAGTAGATGAAAAGAACTCTCAATGCGTTAAATGCTCTTTCTCTTTTCTGGGCAGCTTTGAATGCTTGAAGGATTTCTTAGTTTCTCACTCTAGCTTTCTTCAAGATGTCAAAGATATTAGTTGTCTTCATAAATGAAGTTGAGCTTGCTTATATAGTCTTCAAGTATTCTCACTCTTGGTAGGTGGGTTAGCCGTTTGAATATGGCCGTTTTTCCCAAGTTACCGTTTGCCCATTTAATGCTTCATTAATGCTTAGCAGGGTTGACTTTGCTTTATCTCTGAAAAGTAGTTCTGACAACTCTGCTCTGCCAAAAGCACTCTGACACTGCACTGCTCTGAACGTTCTGACATTCTGATTGCTTGCGGAAGCGGATTCACATCCGGAAGCAACATTACTTAGTGTGCTGCATTTGAACGTTAGTCTAGCAATATAAACACATAGTCAATGCAGTGGGAGTTCATCTAGTCTAAGGGTGCTCTTTTACATCCGGAAGCAATTCCACATCCGGAAGCACTTCCACTGGACGTTGGGTTATGTTCACACTTTACTCACTGACGCTCAGTGTTATCCATACCAACAGCCAGCGCTAGTCACTAAGCAATCGGAAGCTAATCCACTGGACGTTGGGTTATGTTCACTGGCGCTCAGTGTTATCCATACCAACAGCCAGCGCTAGCCTTAAGATAATCGGAAGCAAATCTACATCCGGTTGCATCTTAACTTAGTCTCAAGGGTTTTGTACTTCTAATGCTCCTAGACTGAGTTATGACTAAGTGAAGTGCTTGCTCTTGCTGGGGGATGAGACATTCATCAGCGAGCGCTAGTCCTGGTCTATCCGGAAGTAAATCCACATCCGGTTGTACTCTTACTTGGGGTTCTATATTAACCTAATATTCTCTAAGTGTTTGGCTCGTTCTTTCATATTTTAGTCTTCATCAAAACTTAAGATTCTAACATTTAGGACTGGAGGGAGTATTATTTTTCATTTCTAGAACTACATTGTGGTTCTCAATTGTATTTTCATTTTTAAAATTTTATTATATTTGGATTCGATTTTTAATATGGATCAAATATTTTTCTGCTTGCTTCTAGTCTTAGTTGCTAATTAAGTTCTATTCTTACCTAATTTTTTTATTAAGGATGTCAATTAATTTAGTTATAATCGATTGCAGGCAATTTACTCTGAGGCCAATGCAATGGTGGACGAGTATCAGCAAGTAATTTCTGCGGCTAACATTGGGAGAATTAGGGATATAGCTGGTCTATATCCCAGCTTGGGTTGAGAACTCCCATCAGGTCTTGTACATCTTTACTTTAAACTTGAAATGAATGAACATGATTTTTTAGCATCATAGAGAAATAGGGATTAAAGTTGTGCCAGCCCACTTTCCACCATAAGAAGTAACACCAATGAAGTAGGTGAGATATCACATGGTCTCACTTCTGTATCACAGCTTCTTGTGAGTGGCAAAAACCGATGCTTATCTTCAACGGTTCAACGGGCTCTTATGCATTCGGCCGATATGCTTTTTAGGTTTGGGGTGTATCAAAAGTTGGAAATGTATTCGTGGGAAGGAAAACAAACTGAGAGAGACAGAGTTTAGGTTAAGTTTTTATAATTTCCTTAATCAAAATCCTACTGATTTGGCAGCCTTCAAGGAACAAGGACTAGTGTTTCTGTATACATGAAAGTGGTAAGGGGAAACTTGGAATCGGTTTTTAAGGGAATGAGCTCCAAGCCTCCAATGTAGATGTTGGTGGTGGAAATGCCAATATTTTATGTGAAGCGTGTTCCAGGCTGAAATGCAACGTGCTTGATCTTCCTTAATTGGCTGCAGATTTATCTGGAGAAACCAATTTGAGTTTTGTTAAGGGACATGTTCAAATCCATCCCTCACGCTGATATAGTTTTATCAATGTAAAAATTTATTTATAACATTTTCATGACTCAAAACCTTATTTGTGTTGAATTATCAGGAAAAAGCAAGTTTCTCTATTATTTCTTTTATGTTAACCCTTGTATTTCAAATGCCAATTTAAATTGATATTTGGCTTTTCCAGTTATAACAATAGTTCAAATGAAATATATTACACTTAAACTTTATGCAACATATTCATTATCAAACAATATTTAACCAGATGAGCAATTTATTGTAATTGTTGACCCTCTAACCAAAGCCCTTTTAATAACAATTATACTTACTTTTTTATAATTTTAATATAATAAATTCCCAAGAATTATAGTTTTGTTACGATGCAACAATAAAAAATAAACATTACAAATATTTTCTTAGCTAATATTTATAATTAACCAAATAATTTATCATCTTTCAATATGTTAATACTTTTGACAGCTTATTATTACAATACTATTGTAATCATCACAGTAAAAATTGATTCCCTCTGGTAACAAGAGCATATAGCAAACGAGCGATAGGAAGAGGTGAGACCCCACAACTCATAAGTGAAACAAAGTAAGATGTAGTGCCTGTTTGGATACATTTCTAAAAGCTATTCTGACTCCCAAACCTAGGTTTCACACAAAGACATCCAAACACTCAATTTTTTGGATAAGCTATTTTGAGAAGAAAAGCTAGTTTGAGTTTCCAAAAGCTATTTTGAGAAAAACTACATTTTTCTCATTTTCCAGCCTAAAACTTTGATCTCTTATTTAGGAAAAACACTTATTTCAAATAAAAGAAACATGAAAAGTTATTCATCCTAACTTTTTTGCAGAAAAGTTATATTCTACTCAAAAGTTCTTATTAAAAGCTATTCTCAAAAAGCTTAATCCAAACACTCTCATTTCATCAAAAGCTATTTTTCAGAAAAATTATTTTATTCAAAAACTATTCTCAAAAAGCTATTTTCCCATAAGCTATTATCCAGAAGCTGAATCCAAACAGGCCCGTAGTATCATAAAAAAAGTGAAACATAGTGAGCCCCACCTTCTCCTATCTTTCTATTACGAACTCAATCGGAGTGCGAATGCATAATTTTTTAGGATACTATTGAATTCCCAGGTTTATATTGTCATCAATTTTAGATCACAAAGGCTCTCCGAGATTGCATTATCTAAAGTTTCTTTTACAAATTTGTCATCAATTTTAAGGGGAAAATGAAAATTTAGAGGAATGCCACTCAACTTTGTTAGAATCTTAAGTTTTGATGAAGACTAAAATATGAAAGAACGAGCCAAACACTTAGAGAATATTAGGTTAATATAGAACCCCAAGTAAGAGTACAACCGGATGTGGATTTACTTTCGGATAGACTAGGACTAGCGCTCGCGGATGAATGTCTCATCCCCCAGCGACAGCAACAAGCACTTCACTTAGTCATAACTCAGTCTAGGAGCATTAGATGTACAAAACCCTTGAGACTAAGTTAAGATGCAACCGGATGTGGATTTGCTTCCGATTGTCTTAAGGCTAGCGCTGGCTGTTGGTATGGATAACACTGAGCGCCAGTGAACATAACCCAACGTCCAGTGGATTAGCTTCTGATTGCTTAGTGACTAGCGCTGGCTGTTGGTATGGATAACACTGAGCGTCAGTGAGTAAAATGTGAACATAACCCAACGTCCAGTGGAAGTGCTTCCGGATGTGGAATTGCTTCCGGATGTAAAAGAGCACCCTTAGACTAGATGAACTCCCACTGCATAGACTATGTGTTTATATTGCTAGACTAACGTTCAAATGCAGCACACTAAGTAATGTTGCTTCCGGATGTGAATCCGCTTCCGCAAGCAATCAGAATGTCAGAACGTTCAGAGCAGTGCAGTGTCAGAGTGCTTTTGGCAGAGCAGAGTTGTCAGAACTACTTTTCAGAGATAAAGCAAAGTCAACCCTGCTAAGCATTAATGAAGCATTAAATGGGCAAACGGTAACTTGGGAAAAACGGCCATATTCAAACGGCTAACCCACCTACCAAGAGTGAGAATACTTGAAGACTATATAAACAAGCTCAACTTCATTTATGAAGACAACTAATATCTTTGACATCTTGAAGAAAGCTAGAGTGAGAAACTAAGAAATCCTTCAAGCATTCAAAGCTGCCCAGAAAAGAGAAAGAGCATTTAACGCATTGAGAGTTGTTCTCATCTACTTATCTTGTACTCTTTGTTGTTGAGTCTCTTCTTGTATTAAGAGCATTCATTGTACTTAAGTGTGTAACATTATCCGTTCTTTAAGAGAACTAAGTTTAGAAAATCCTTTATTTGTAAAGGTTGAACCCTTGCTGGTTGTAAGGGGGAGTTAGTTAGCAAGGTTGCAAGTGAGCCTTGAGTAAAACTTGTGGTTGTAAGGTTGCAAGTGATCCCGTCCAAAACTTGCGATTGTAAAGGTTCCAGGTGAACCCGTTTGTAAAACCTGGGGATAGTGGAACTCAACCTGGGTGGTTGAGAACTGGACGTAGGTCAGGAAGACCGAACCAGTATAAACCTTTGTGTTGTTATTGTTTGATTTTTATTTGGTAGCACAATTCACCCCCCCTCTTGTGCATCCATTACTTTCATTTGGTATCAGAGCGGGTCTTTCTGACTTGATTCCAACGAATCTAGAAAGTAAAGATCCAGTAATGGACACAGACTATTCCTTGCCAGATGTCTCTATTCAACCCAACAAGCCTCCAGGCTTTGATGGGTATAACTATCCATTCTGGAAATTCCGAATGGAGACTTACATAAAGTCCAGCGACATCCGACTCTGGGATGTGATTGAACATGGGAATCATACTCCTCTAGATGATGAAGGCTTTGCAAAGCAGCGATCCAGATACACCAATGAGGACTATGCTCTAGTCCAGCTAAACTTCAGGGCCATGCACTACATTCAATGCGCCCTTAGTCCTAAGGAGTTTCATAGGATCAGCCACCACAAAACAGCTAAGGATATGTGGGAGGCTCTTGAAGCTGCTCACTCTGGAACCAAGGGAGTGAAGGCAAGACGAGTCGAGATGTTGGTAGAAGAATTTCACAAATTTGCCATGACCAGTCCAACTGAGCCAATCAGAGAGCTGGAGCTCAGGTTCACTCATCTTATCAATAACCTGGCCTCCCTGGGTAAAGACATTCCTGAAGAAGAACAAGTTAGCAAGATCTTAAACGTCTTGAAAGGTGATTGGATCACCAAAGTTACCATCTTGCAGGAAGTCCAAGGAGAGTCAACCAGCTCCATCACTGCCCTGTTTGGGTCACTGGCTGAATATGAACCAACACTGCTGGCTCAGAGAGCTCCTCAAGCTTCATCTAAAACCAAGAATTTAGCCCTTGTTGCTCCCAGCAAGGAGAAGAGTGATGATAATGATGATGATGAGGATGATGAGGAGGAGGATATCGATGATGAGGAGATGGCTATGATGGTGAGAAAGTTCTTCAAGAAGAAAGGAGGCTTTCAGAAAGGTGATTCCAGTCAGAGGAGAGGATATAAGAAAGAAAGGGCACCAGTGTGCTTTGAATGTAAAAAGCCTGGCCACTTCAAGGCTGAGTGTCCAAGCTTGCAGAGATCAAAAGGGAAGGACAAAAGAAAAGCCTTTGTGTCCTCCATCTAGGTGAATAGCTCAGACGAGGAAGCAAGTGATGAGGAAGAGGTTGCCAACCTCTGCCTGGTTGCCAGAGAAGATGATGAGGAAGCATCCTCAGATTTTGATCCCATCCAGGAGGATAGTGAGGTAACTTTTTCTGAACTACAAGAGGCATATAATGAGGTTCATGAAGAATTCTCCCGCCTATGTAAAGCCTATAAAGTGTAGAAAGTTAAAAAGGAATCACTTGAGTCCAAGGTGGACTCACTGAGTGAAGAGCTAGCGGAAGCCAGAAAGCTTCCAGTAGCGGATAGCAAGGGTTCTCCCCAAGCAGAACCCAATGCCTCAACACTTGAGAGCTGCCCTAACTGCAGCAAAATCTCAGCTGAAAGAGATAAACTGCAAAATGCCCTGCAGAAATTCACTAGTGGATCTGAAATGTTAAATATCATTTTAATGAACCAGAGGGCATATAGGGACAAGACTGGCTTAGAATACAAACCTAGAGGGAAAAAGTGGGTGGAACCAAAAGTGAAGCCCTACCTAAAATTCTTCCATAAAGCCACTGATCACAGCTCCACACCTTTTAGCTTCTGTAATTATTGTAACAGGAAGGGACACTCCACGTCCACCTGTAATGCTAAGAAGCATGGAGCAAATAGCTCTTATAAATGGGTCCCAAAAGGAACAAAGGCTACAAAGGATCCTCCCCCAAGAAAAGAAACTAAGGGAAGACAGGGATCCAGAGCCTGGAAACAATCCACAAGAAAAGCCCAAGAGCCTAGAGCTAACACTAGGCTAGAGGCACAGATTAATCATAAGCCCAAGGTCAAAACTAACACTGGACCAAGGGCTCTGGGAACTAATGACAGAGGACCCAACAAAGGTTGGGTACCTAAGCTTGTTTGATTATTTCAGGTGTGTCTCAAAGCATCCAAGAATAGGAAATGGTATATTGACAGCGGATGCTCGAGACATATGACTGGAGACAGAGACAAATTCAAATCCTTGGTGATCAAAGACGGAGCCACAGTTACCTTTGGAGGAAATCAAAGTGGAAAGATCACCGGAGTTGGAGAAGTTGGGCCAGTGAAAGACGTCTATCTGGTGGATGGTCTCTGTCACAACCTGCTGAGCGTGAGCCAGAGCACTGACAAAGGAAATTGGGTAATTTTTGATTCACATGAGTGCATAATAGTAGATAAGCAGGATCTGAATCTAGATAAGGCCAACCTAAAATGCAAACTTAAGGCCAATAGAAATGGAAACCTATACACTCTAGATTTATGTCAACAACTGGAGGAAAAATGTTTAATATCTAGCGATGAGAATAGTTGGCTTTGGCATAAAAGGCTAGCACATGTTAATTTCACTCAACTTGACATGCTAATTAAGAAAGAGCTAGCTATAGGGATTCCATCCTTTAAGGTTAAGCATGATTATATTTGTGAATCCTGCCAACGAGGGAAGCAAACAAAGTCCTCGTTTAAAACCAAGAAGAGAGTCTCCACCAGCAGGCCCTTGGAACTAATCCACATGGATTTGGTTGGGCCAGCGAGAGTGAAGAGCTTGGGTGGAAACCTGTATGCTTTAGTGGTGGTGGATGACTATTCAAGGTTCACTTGGACAATGTTTCTTGCCTCTAAGCAAGATGCTTTTGATGCCTTTGTTGTCCTGACTAAGAAAGTGCAGAATGAGAGAGACCTCAAAATCACTGCCATAAGGACAGATCATGGAGGAGAATTTGAGAACCATAGCTTCTCTGAGCTGTGTGAGCAGAACGGTATTGATCATAACTTCTCAGCTCCTAGAACTCCTCAGCAAAATGGTGTAGTCGAGAGGAAGAACAGGGTTCTGACTGAGATGGCTAGAAGCATGCTCAATGAGAAAGAGGTTTCTCAAGTGTTCTGGGCGGACGCTATGAGCACTGCTTGCTACATCTCTAACAGAGCTTATGTTCGCAAGGGCTTAGACAAGACTCCCTATGAGCTGTACAAAGGCAGAAAGCCCAACATCAGCCACCTCAGAATATTTGGATCAAAATGCTATGTGCATAACAATGGAAAGGTAAATCTGGGTAAGTTTGATCCAAAAGCTGATATAAGTGTATTCATAGGGTATTCCCTTAGGAGTAAGGCTTACAGAGTATACAACATGAGGATTAGAACTGTAGAAGAATCTATGCATGTTGTATTTGATGAAACTCCTACATGGGGACAATCCACAGAAGATGATGGGATACTAAACCTTCCAAAACCACCATCATCTTCTTCACCACCAAAAGAAACACTAGCAAGCAATCCCAAAGAAGAAGATGAACCCAGTGATGAGCCTAGAGTGCAGACGGTGCCTGATGAGGCACAGTTGCCAACAGCTAGGAGACATCACAGGGATCATCCTCTTGATCAAGTGCTTGGTGATGTTTCTTCTGGTGTCAGAACCAGAAGGCAGGTTCAAAATGAAGTTGAGTTTGGAGCCTTCTTATCTCAGATCGAACCAACTTCAATTGAACAAGCTCTTGAGGACTGCGACTGCATTATTGCCATGCAGGAAGAGCTAAACCAGTTCGAAAGAAGCCAAGTTTGGGAACTAGTCCCAAGGCCGTCTCATCAATCCATAGTTGGGACCAAATGGGTCTTCAAAAACAAACTGGATGAGACAGGTCAAATAACAAGGAACAAAGCCAGATTGGTAGCCAAAGGGTATAACCAAGAAGAAGACATAGACTATGAAGAAACTTTTGCTCCAGTCGCTAGACTCGAGGCAATAAGAATTCTTCTAGCCTTTGCATCCTTGAAAGGCTTTAGATTATATCAAATGGATGTGAAGAGTGCATTTCTTAATGGTTACATCAAAGAAGAGGTTTATGTAGAACAACCTCCTGGCTTTGAGGATCACAAGCATCCTAAACATGTGTATAGGCTAAAGAAAGCTTTGTATGGCCTGAAACAAGCTCCTCGAGCTTGGTATGAGAGACTCAGCAGCTTTTTGCTGGGCAAGGGTTTCTCAAGAGGCAAACTAGACACTGTTTATTCTACACAAAGATAGAAACATGTTAATTGTCCAGATTTATGTCGATGATATTATTTTTGGGGCAACTAATGAAAAACTTTGTGAAGAATTTTCTAAGACTATGCAGGGAGAGTTTGAAATGTCAATGATGGGAGAACTAACGTTCTTCCTAGGCCTGCAGATTAAGCAAAAGAAGAATGGCATATTCATCTCCCAAACTAAGTATTGCAGAGAGCTCCTCAAGAAGTTTGGGATGAATGAGTGCAAGGAGTATGACACTCCCATGAGTACCACTGCCGCACTCGATGCTGATACAAAGGGTAAATCTGTCAGCCTGCCCATGTACAGGGGAATGATAGGTTCCCTGCTGTATTTAACGGCAAGTAGGCCTGACATTCAATTTAGTGTAGGCATGTGTGCTAGATTTCAAGCCAACCCCAAGGAGTCACATCTAACCTGTGTTAAACGTATTCTAAGATACCTTGAGGGAACACAAGAGCTTGGTCTTTGGTATCCCAGAGGTAACCAAGAGTTCTTGTGGGCTTATTCTGATGCTGACCATGCAGGTTATAAAACGGATAGGAAGAGCACCAGTGGACAATGAGCCTTCCTTGGTGGTTGTCTGGTCTCTTGGGCTAGCAAGAAGCAAACCTGCGTGTCTCTATCATCCACAGAGGCAGAATACATTGCTGCAGCAAGCTGTTGTGCCCAAGTGCTGTGGCTGAAGAACCAACTGAGAGATCTTGGCTTGGAGTTCCCTGAGGCTCCCATCCTCTGTGACAACACAAGCACCATCAGCCTCGCCAAGAATCCGGTTCAGCACACAAGGACAAAGCACATTGATGTCAGACATCACTTCATCAGAGATCATGTTCAGAAGAAGGATGTCAAAGTGAAGTTTGTCCCCACTCAGCATCAGCTTGCTGATATTTTCACCAAGCCTCTGGGGGTTGATCAATTCACATTCATAAGAGGTGATTTGGGAATGGTAAACCCAAATGAAGTTTAATACTTCAAAATAAACCTGTGCTTAACTGATTAAAACCTGCAACTATACTAACTTAGGCATCGGAGTGCCAATCTTTAGTTTTGCAGGTCCCCAATGTTAAATCTTAAGCAAGTGCAACCGGAAGCAAAACCACTTCCGGATGATCATTTGCTGGCGCTGAGTGTTGAATCAAAGTGAGCGGGAGCGCCAGTGCCTGAACAAAGGGACACGTCACTTCAGAAAACGTTTCATCTTCTCACACCAAAAAAAAAATTGTGCCTCCTCTGACAATGTGAAGAGACACGTGTTGAAAGGTGCGCCGTTCCAATTAAATGTTTACATTACCCAATGAACAAACGCATGCTTTCATGAAGAGTCATTATGAGCATTTTACCCGTTGTAACTTTGCATATAAATAGGAAGCCATTTTCACTTTTACTTTTTCACTTGCACAAACTTCTTACCCACAAAACTCTCTGAACTTATTCATCGAGTCATCATACTCTTCTTCATCTTCTTCATCTTCTTCATCTAAATTTCTTCGCATTTAAACCTTAAATCCACAACAAAATGGCCGGATCACATGAGACAAACCCCAACACTAAGACAGCCACTGCCTCCAAGAAATCGAAGTCCAAGTCTGGGAAATCTGGGCATGTTCACAAGAATTCTGGGAAATCTAGGCAAGGCCAAGAACAGCCAGAACAATCTAGGCATGCTGAACAACCTCAGCAAGAACACTCTGGGAAATCGAACCAAAACATTGAGACAGCCTCTGCCTCGAAGAAGTCCAAATCTGGGAAATCCAGAAAACAGCATGAACAATCTGGGCAGACTCAAGAACAGCAAGAACAGTCTGAGCATTCTGGGCAACAAGATGAACAATCCAAGAGGAAAGGCAAAAAGAGGGTTCAATTTAGCGAAGAGCCCTGATCCAAAAGACAGCGAGTAGAGGAGGATGATCCTCTTGTGTACAGAGAAGGGCCATTGGAGGCTGTTTCCTCCAAATTTGAGACTGTCAAGCCCTACTTCAACACCGGGATGTTCATAGATCTGGACAAGATAGATGAACTAGGGTTTCCACACTTGAGGCCATTTCTGGAGAAATACATGTCCTGGCTGGGGATCAACCAGGAATACAACGTCAACGTCCTGCGGGTATTCTGCCAGTCCCTCACTGCCAAGACCAAGTATAAGAAGGTAAAAGGGAAGGATGAGGTCCGCAGAGTCACCTTCACTGCCACAGTAAGAGGGAGAACCTTTACTTTCACTTGGAGAGACATCAACAGGCTGATGGGGGTCACTGAGGAAGAAATGAATGAATGGCTATTCCCTGACAAACTCAGCAAGGAGGAGCTTGAAAAGGTATATGACACCAAAGGGAAGAAGATGTCTGGGATGTTTGACACCAACAGGCTTCTATACTATGTCTACTCCCGCTTGATGACACATAAAGGGGGTAACTTCAACGAGTTCACTCTCTTGGACAACCCTTGGTTCCCAAGACTCCTCTCCCAGCAACCCATCAACCCTGGGCAATCGATCAGTCAAGAGAGTCTCAGGTGGATTGAAAATCACAAGTCTGGAAGTCTTCCCTACCCCACTGTCATCGCCTTCCTCCTGGAGAAATATTTGATCAAGTCCACATCTACTGAGGAGGAAGAAAATGTTAAGTGCGTACCTGTCAGCGCAGTTAACATTGGCAAGATGGGGATAAAGTATATCAAGAAGTCCAAAGCCACTCGCTCGGGCTCTCAGGCAGGAAGTGCCTCTCATACCTCAGCCCCCTCTGTATCTGGTGCATGGGATCAAGAGGTTGACTCTCATCCTGGCCCTAGCCGTGGTCCTAAGGTGACAGCCACAGTACGGGCCTTTGCTGAGGAAGTCAAGGAGGAGATTCTCTTTAGACTGACTGATTCTCTGGTGGCTCCCCTCCGTAATGAGTGTGACACTGGCTTCCAGCAGCAGGGGGAGAGAATCCAGAGGCTCGAGGATCGAGTAGGTCGAGTCGAGAATCAACTAGCGAGGGTCGACGCCAAGTTGGACCTCATCCTCAATCATCTTCAAATCCCTCAACCAAAAGGTAACTTACCACCACCTCCTCCTCCTAACCCACCTCCACCTCCTCCACCTAACCAACCATCACTCCCTCCTCCTAATACACATCAACCCCCTCCTCGGAATGACTCACATCAACCTTCACCACAAAATGAGTCTGACACTCACCACTCCTCTCACCAAACCCCCCAAAACTCACCTTCATCTAACCCACAAAACTCCCCCAACCCACAATCCACCAACCCAACCAATCCCAACCAACTAGCCGAGCACCTTGGTTTCCACACTGCCATTCACCCCCTCAGTCACCTATATCTGAGAGATTACCCCCGCCTTCAGAGGTTATCTGACGACCACTTACCATTCACCTCTTATTCATCTACCTACCCCTTCGATGGCATATTCACAGATCCCTCCTGGTTCCCTAGCCCCACTCATTCACCAGAACCCACCTCACCCGCATCCTCACCCGAAACTTCACCACCTAGCACTTTCTGACCCTGCACCTTCACCCTCCTCTTCATCCACTCCCTCCTCCATGGCCCTCGCCCTCCTTGATGATGACAAAAGGGGGAGAGATGCTACTATCGCCCTCCGCCGTACCATGGATACAAGGGATGTCCTGACTCAACCATCCCTCTGGCTAGATGAAGACATCACTACTGCCCTTCGCCGAGCCATGGATATGAGAAGATTGGGTGGTGCTGAAAGTCTGATCCGAAGGGAAGCCATCCGATTTATGCAACAGCAGCGATCAGATGAGCAAAGGTCGAAGTGGGAAATGGTTCTGTATGAGCAACCTGAAGAGATCCCACAGCCAGAGTCTGCATCTTCTGAGCCTCCTCCCTCTGAGCCTAGCAGAAATATAATTGAGGAGATCATGATGAAGTACGGGTTGGAGAAGATAAACCATCCACCTATGGTAATTGCCAAACCAATCCCTCCTCCTTCTGAGCCAACCTCTGCTCCTCCTCCTTCTGAGCCAACCTCTGCTCCTCCTCCTTCAGTAGTCAAGTACAGCGAATCAAGGAAGAAGGCAGTTGCTAGAAAGCATGCCAACAAGAGTACTACTTCTATTGCGTCTGCTGTGAGTGAGCAAGAGGTTCCATCTGTTCAAGCTGAGATTGTGCCTGAGACTCGGTCATCCTCTCAAGAGATGCATGTCCCTCCGCTACTAAAGGAAGTTAAGCTGGAAATAGAGGATATGACTCCTGAAGAGTTCGAGAGGTATGGGTTCACGGACAAGATCTCCTTTGGTCAGATGGCCTGCCTAGACGCTGAAAGAGCAGCAGCCAAGCCTACCCAAGCGATAGGAAAGGGCAAAGGAAAAGGCAAAGGGAAAGGGAAAAGGAAAGCCCAGGAAGTTGAGGAGGACCCCAACTTCCCAGTGTGGAATGTGAAGATCAGGGCTGTCCATTATCCCAATGGCGAGGTCACTCCCTTCTCAGATGCAACTGGGTTCCCTGGGTTTGAGGAAGTTGAAAATCTCAAGAGAGCCTTTGAGGAATCTGTTGAGTCTGAGAGACTCAGGAGGGAGAGGGAAGAGGCAGAGCTTCAAAGCATAATTGCCCAGATTGACCAGAACGTGAAGGATGCCCACATAGCCCAGCTTCAAAAGGAGAATGAGGAAAGACAGAAAGAGAGGGAGAGGAAAAAGAAGCATCACCTTTAAACCCCACTCCACCCTATGCATTTACCTTAGAAATTTTTCTTTTCTCATATTTTTCATGCATAGTTCATTTTGAAAAGTTCTTAATTACTTGTGAATTTTATTTGTTATTGTAATTCTAACTTGTAATCTTTTGTTCATCAATGATAATTATCTTAGTTGTTTGTGCTTTATCTAAATGTTACTCTTAATTCTTTCATATGAACTTAATTGGTAAACTTAGTTTGTCATCATCAAAAAGGGGGAGAATGTTAGAATCTTAAGTTTTGATGAAGACTAAAATATGAAAGAACGAGCCAAACACTTAGAGAATATTAGGTTAATATAGAACCCCAAGTAAGAGTACAACCGGATGTGGATTTACTTCCGGATAGACTAGGACTAGCGCTCGCGGATGAATGTCTCATCCCCCAGCGACAGCAACAAGCACTTCACTTAGTCATAACTCAGTCTAGGAGCATTAGATGTACAAAACCCTTGAGACTAAGTTAAGATGCAACTGGATGTGGATTTGCTTCCGATTGTCTTAAGGCTAGCGCTGGCTGTTGGTATGGATAACACTGAGCGCCAGTGAACATAACCCAACGTCCAGTGGATTAGCTTCTGATTGCTTAGTGACTAGCGCTGGCTGTTGGTATGGATAACACTGAGCGTCAGTGAGTAAAATGTGAACATAACCCAACGTCCAGTGGAAGTGCTTCCGGATGTGGAATTGCTTCCGGATGTAAAAGAGCACCCTTAGACTAGATGAACTCCCACTGCATAGACTATGTGTTTATATTGCTAGACTAACGTTCAAATGCAGCACACTAAGTAATGTTGCTTCCGGATGTGAATCCGCTTCCGCAAGCAATCAGAATGTCAGAACGTTCAGAGCAGTGCAGTGTCAGAGTGCTTTTGGCAGAGCAGAGTTGTCAGAACTACTTTTCAGAGATAAAGCAAAGTCAACCCTGCTAAGCATTAATGAAGCATTAAATGGGCAAACGGTAACTTGGGAAAAACGGCCATATTCAAACGGCTAACCCACCTACCAAGAGTGAGAATACTTGAAGACTATATAAACAAGCTCAACTTCATTTATGAAGACAACTAATATCTTTGACATCTTGAAGAAAGCTAGAGTGAGAAACTAAGAAATCCTTCAAGCATTCAAAGCTGCCCAGAAAAGAGAAAGAGCATTTAACGCATTGAGAGTTGTTCTCATCTACTTATCTTGTACTCTTTGTTGTTGAGTCTCTTCTTGTATTAAGAGCATTCATTGTACTTAAGTGTGTAACATTATCCGTTCTTTAAGAGAACTAAGTTTAGAAAATCCTTTATTTGTAAAGGTTGAACCCTTGCTGGTTGTAAGGGGGAGCTAGTTAGCAAGGTTGCAAGTGAGCCTTGAGTAAAACTTGTGGTTGTAAGGTTGCAAGTGATCCCGTCCAAAACTTGCGGTTGTAAAGGTTCCAGGTGAACCCGTTTGTAAAACCTGGGGATAGTGGAACTCAACCTGGGTGGTTGAGAACTGGAAGTAGGTCAGGAAGACCGAACCAGTATAAACCTTTGTGTTGTTATTGTTTGATTTTTATTTGGTAGCACAATTCACCCCCCCTCTTGTGCATCCATTACTTTCAAACTTAAATTAAGGACAATAATATTTTTACTATTAAGGATATAGTTAATGCTTATTATGATCAAGAATCTTTTCAACATAAATATAAAAGGGTCAACTCAATTCTAGTCCCAACATGGTGAGAGTGCTGGGGAAGGAAATATACTAGGCAGTCTAATCCTTGTTTTTTACAAAGTGACTGATTCGAACTCATGACATCAGACCCCATGACAAGTGAGTTTACGTTGAGCCATTGGAAATTACACTGTTAATATTCCAGCTTCAAATACTTGGCACATTAAATTATTGTTTGTTTTTTACAAAGTGACTGATTCGAACTCATGACATCAGACCCCATGACAAGTGAGTTTACGTTGAGCCATTGGAAATTACACTGTTAATATTCCAGCTTGAAATACTTGGCACATTAAATTATTGTTTGTTTTACTCCTACAGTGGCTTTTGCACCATTGAGGGGATGATGATTGCATAAAATTACTATAAACAAGCCTAACAGGTTAACTCTGGGAAAGACAGAAAAAGTTATCATCATAAACTGTGTTAAGTGAAAAGGAAGACAAGCATGAACCAATGGGAACAAAACTCCTGACATACTCTTGATTGCTGAGTACAGCAAAAGAAATAAGTATGGGAAATTTGCACAGTAGTCCCTATTACTACTACAAGGTCCCAAAACATTCCAAAATCATCATCAAGTCCCATGGGACTTTGCTGCAAATGTTTTCATTTATTCAATGACCATTTTGCCCCTTTCTTAAAACACTTTTTGTTTCCTTTACCAGTCACCACTTTCAACCACCACAATCGACTTCACCACACCACCAACACTCTCCATCTTCTTCATTCATCGTCGCGTGTCTTCCCCATCGTCGCTCCACACCATCTTCAATAACTGGTACGATCATCAGGTACTTCGCCATCACTATTCTTCTTTCTTCCCTTTCTCTCGATTTCCCTTCCTTCCTCATTTCCTTTGAGCTTTCTTTCTTCCCTGAAGATGCCGATCCACAGCGGAGCATGCTCTGACGGTGCACACAAAGCTAGATACAAGTTTGGACTTCGACTCATAGCTTTCCTGAAGAGATATTGTGAATGGAAATTCTTTTGATTATGCTTCTCCTACAATTAATTTTGGGTTACTGCTCATCAAGGTTGTAAGAGTGATTTTCGATCTAAAAGTATAATTAAACGTTATTAGGAGTAATTTTAAGTTGAAAGGTTGATTTGTATGATGGAATTTTGTTTAGTATTGAATTTCTAAAATCTCTGAACATATGCACTGTTTGGGTTGATTTGATTTTGCTGTGTTGTTGGTGGTTTTGGTTTGATTCCTTGTTCTGTTGATCTATGATGAAGAAATAATGGAACTTATTATGGTGTTACATATTTAATATTCGATGAGAGTAGGAGTTTATGGAATTTCATGGGATGGATGAATGTTCGGTAGGGTCATGTTTTCCCCTGTTGTATTTGATAATGTTTATGATGAATTTAGAACAATAAGAATTTTAATGGGTTGATAATAAAGAATGAGCTGAGATTGTCTGCTTGGTTTGGGGCTGAAACAAGGAGGAGGACCAAACACCCGAAGAGGAAGGTACCGTGTTTACACAAATCTAAAACCCCAAGAGAACTACATGGAGGAATTCAGTCACCAGCCCTTTCAATTACCCCCATTGATATTAATACTACAGTATTGAGCTCAATTTTGTTTGAAATTCTGTTGGATTCATGTTGATGAAGAACATTCTTATTTACAGATATATTTGTATATACATGTAACTGCATATATTGAATGTTGAGTTGTGGTGTCTAGTCCATTTTCAATTAGCAAGGAATAATCTATGATTTGGTTTCATAGAATATAAAGTGTGTGAACATTAAGATACATATATTTGTGTCTATAATGAAATTATTGCTCTGCAAGAAGTTTGTAGATGTGGAAGAAATGATAGTATCAATATAATGATTAGTATTTGCATTGTGTGCATGAGGAACCCTCTTTATCCTACTGCAAGTATTTAATATTTGTGTAAATTGTGGATACAAGTGGTTTGTGTACATAATTCAACTTTGTTTGTAGGAACTCATGTGGAGTGTGTATAATGTTTTGGCTGCAAATATGGGATGGAAATGACCAAGATGATGAGTGTTAAAGAGAACATGCTGCAACCACCTAGAGTAAAAGAGAACATGTTGAATATGAAGCTGAAAAGCTAAAGAAGAAGATAAAGTGTCAATGGAAGGTATAGCTGATAAAAATTCTAGTGTGGTTGATGATATCCAGAGGCAAATGCCTATCCCCGAGACAGATAAGGAAAAGAGAAATGTAACTATGGGAAAATCCATGAATGCTTGGAAGGAAAAGAGGAATTGGGAGGAAAATTCTAGACTGGTAGATGATATCCAGAAGTGTGTTATCTTAATTGTGTTTGTAGTTTTTAGTATTTTCCTTGTAATTGTTCACTAGTTTGTTGAATATACTTTTGAGCCACTCATGACTTCTTTAATGATATACTTTTATTCACTATTTTCTTTGACTCAGAGTACTAATAGCCACTTTTTGAATTCACCTGTTGTTTGGTATACATTTATTTATATACATATATGCAGGTTGTTCCCTTCTTGATATGCTCCTCTCTCGTGTAATTTTTGTGTGACTCACAAAATGTGTTTAAAAACTATATCTCTTATTCTATTTACATTTAAAATCCAACTCTTATTTGGAATGAGTATGTGATGTATATCAATATTTATATCCCAAAATATGGACTTGTTTTTCGCCAAAAATATTTCATATGCTTGTGAATAAGCTCTTTGTTGACATGATTAATTAGTCAATGACATTAGTATAAGATGTATTTTATCAGGTACGTCCAAAAATATGGTAACAAGTGGGTGTGTATGCTGTGACAAGTGAGCATGTATGCAGTAATAAGTCACCAGCCCTTCATTAACAAGTGTACCACTTGTTTTGCCAATTACCCTTCATTAAGCGTAATAAGTCACCTAATTGGGCATGATATTGCTGGCTTAATTTTTGGCTAGTGACAAGTGGGAATGCATGCAGTAACAAGTCACCATACCTTCATTAACAAGCACCCACTTGTTATTGCCAATTGCCCTTCATAAATGAAACTAGTAACAACTACAAAATAGATGCATTACCATGTCCCCCAAATGTTGATTTAAACTATTAACATTATATATTTCTCACTTAATTTTTTTCCAGTGACAAGTGGGCATAAAGATAATAACAAGTCACCTGCTTGTTACTGATAATTTTCCTTCACAAAAGATGGAGTCGATTTTTGGGTAATAACAACAACAAAATAATTGCATTAACATGTCCCCCAAATTCTAATCTAAACTGAATATGATATATTGTTCACTTATTTTTTTTCAAGTGACAAGTGGACATGTAGGCAATAACAAGTCACTAGACCTGCAGTAACAAGTGCCCCACTTATTATTGACAATTTCCCTTTACAAAAGATGGAGTTGACTTTTTGGGCGATAAAAACTACAAAATAGATGCATTAACATGTCCCCCAAATGTTAATCTAAACTGGGCATGATATATTGCACACTTTTTTTTTCGCCAGTGACAAATGGGCATGTAGGCAGTAACAAGTCACCAGACCTGCAATAACAAGTGCCCCACTTGTTAGTGGCAATTGCTAACACACATATTGAAAGAAAACATAGTACTATAGTAAGTAGTAACTTGGGAAAGTGAGAGAAAATTGAAGAAGCATATACATTAAAAAGAATACATTTGTATCAATGTGAGTGGTAAGTATTGACACATATATTGACAAAGCATATACATCAGAAAGAATACATCTTGTAATAATGTCGTAAAGAATGAGAACAAAAAAATTGATCATTGATCTGTTTGATCAAGTCAGAGCCCAAAAACCATGCAGGATGCCCTTCTTTGCACCACTATACTTATCCACGTTGTTGTAAACATAAGTGTTAGCCTCAACTGCCACTTCAATCACAAATTGAACCTGGTTTGCTCATGTACCTAACACAAGTACATGGTATATGTCAACTACTTGGATTAAATTTCTGATAATCACAATATGGTTAATATGAATCAGAGTAATAGCAATTAGTAATAGACATTTGAACGTGACAAAAACATCATTATGAACTAAAATATGGGTGATTTGTGCATGCAACTTCTTAATAGAACTTCAATTCCCATGAGGTTTAAAACGTTGAAAATGTGATTGGACTATGGGTATAACACTTTAATCTTGTTTCCTGCGGCATAGAACATCTTCATTGGTTCAAAAAGTAAATTAGGTGGTTAAAAATTTTGAAAAATGAAATCAATAAGCACAACATGTAAGTACATTCTTAAGAAGAAAAAAGTTTGCTTGGAAGGTAGACTGAATTAATAAATAGCAGAGATGAGGACATGCCCAGTCACTTATCATTTTCAATGAACCACTTCACTAACATGTTTACACTTCTGCTTATTGGTCTAGTCTGATTTTATTAATAGATATACACAAGAATTTGTAATCAGCAACTTCATTAGAGGATATGACAGACTCTAAGTTGTAATAAGTACATTATAGGAGCTTAGAGCACAAGAGAAAATCAAGGACAAAGAATTGACATATTTGCAGCATTATGTACATAGATGTGTTACTTAGGACTATATTAATGTGCAGGTAATACAACTAGGGGAATGAAAACTTGGGCTTTGTTGGAAGAATGAAGACAGTCAGCTCAAATGAGAGAAAGTTCCATTTTGAAAGTATATTTTGGTGGTGTATGAAAGTGAGAATTTTGGTGGTGTATTGAAGCACGAGCTTGTCAAAACAATGAATAACCAAGAGTCAAATAACTGCCGTTTAAAAAAAAAAATCAAAACTGCAATGCTTGAATACAATCTTGTTTCATCATATATAAAATGCCTACATTTTTGCTTTCAATGAATTTAACAATTTTCTTTCTTGGATAATTCTAGAAGAAAACAACTACTTAAGGGAATTAGAATATCATCACTTCATGCCCGAATTCTCCATATCAATTCTAAGCGATGGGAACAATATGGTTAGATAAGGGTTTTTCGAATCAAATTAAAGGACAGAGAAAATACCTTTGTTTCCAATCACCATAGCCAGTGTCGTCATCACCTCCATCACTGGCAGCGCCGTTACCGTCCAAATCTCATTTGGTGATTTAAAGAGAGAAAGAGATCAAAGAAGCAAATCCACAACAAATCCATTGCTCCGTCTCTGCTTTCTCTATCATCGGCCACCGATCGCTGAAGGGGTATAGGTCGACGCTCCTTCTCCTTGTCATCATTACTCTGTCTATTGTTTTGTTGCAGGCAGGAGTTGGTCTCCATGACAATGACTAGTGTTTCAAATTAGGGTAAAAACGTCAATAAACAAATGGAATATTTTGCAGCAAAGTCCCTTGGGACTTGATGATGATTTTGCAATGTTTTGGGACCTCCCAATAGTAATTTGCCTTGCTTGGGACCACTGTGCAAATTTCCCAATAACTATTCCAAAAAGCAGGCTCCACAGATTATTAGATGTTTCTCATATTGAGCTTTAAGTCTCTCATTGTGCTTCATCCTTAGATTTGGTTGGAACCTAATTGGTAATAGCTAATTACTAGTTTTACACGCTTCTAACTGAATGAAGAACAAGAGAAAATATCGTGTTTCTGCACTTAAATTAGCTTCAGCATAGTGCCAAAGAAAATTGTTCCCATCTTATACGAATAGTGTTGTACATATATATAGTAGTTAAGTCAGTAAGGGGGTTGGCCTTATCTTTAAGTCTATAAAAAGTAGACTATCAATCAGACTGATTCCCCTTTCCTCTACCTGAGTACCAGCTAAGGACATAGAAGTAACTTACCTGAGTTGTCATCATCCTCCTTGCTCATTTCTGAATCAATTACAATATGGATGGTTATATAAACTTCCATGGTTGAGCTTTAAGCAATCAAAGGCGGCAACTACAAATGGACACATACATGCAGCTATTGGTAAAAAGCTGGACTGAAAAATACACTTCACAGGCTGTATGCTCACACTTAACTGTACATGAACTGGCAGCAGTGAAAACCTATAGCAATCTGTTCCATGCAATGAACATCATGATTAAGTTTAAATTTCAATTGGAGAAAACAATAGCTACAAGGGGGGAAAAAGCTATAAAGCAAGGAGAAATTGAAAAGGATGTATCCATATTTAAGACAAGCCAAACATTTGTATTAGATATATCAAATTTATTTTTTACCTGCCAGTGTTTATACCCATATCTTAGACCTACAACCAAGCTGGTGACTAGTGCAAAGGTCTTCATTTTCTTGCTTTCCGCAATCTTGACCAACTGTGCATTTACTTAAGTTGACAAAATCTGTTGAAAACATTTCACCTAGCTCATTCATCACATTCTAAGACCCCAGTAGCGTGCCTTATAACCTTCATTTTTCATCTCCATAGTCAACCTGTCAAGAACACTATATATCTCATCACTTCTGGGATGCTTCTCATCTTTGGACACAAAAAAGTTCATGGACCCAGCAATCTCAACCCAACTACCTCCTGTTTCTTTCTGCAACCCTTTTTCCTTCATCCGACTTCTCACTTTATCAACATTTTTCCACTCTCCTTCTTCTGCAAACATATTTGAGAGTAAAACATGGTAACCTGCTATCCTTTTTTGTGTCTCCATATCTAGCAACTTATTAGATATAAATTTTCCCAACTCAAAGTATCCATGATTTCTACACGCACCAAGAAGTGATCCCCAGATTTCTAACACATTACCATCTTCACCCAATCCCTTGATTAACTCATAGGCTTCAATCACCCTCCCTACCCTCCCTAACATGTCAATTATACAGCAATAGTGCTCAGTTGAGGGCTTAATTTTATGTACTTCCTCCATAGAGTGAAATATTTTTATACCTTCATCAACCATACCGGCATGACCACAAGCAGACAAGATGGCCACGAAAGTAACTGTATCAGGTTTATGGCCAGCTTCCAGCATAGAATTAAACAGAGAAAGAGCTCTCTCACCCATCCCGTGCTGGCCATAACCCAACATCATTGTGGTATATGTGATTGGATTCCTCTCATGCATACTTGTAAACACATTTTCTGCATAACTGATTGAACCTGATTTAGAATATGTGTCAACTATAGCAGTTCCCACATAAATATTTTGATCAAAGCAGTGACGAATAGAGAATCCATGAAGTTCCTTGGCAAAGGCTATGCTTCCCATCGAACTACAGGCTGGAAGAATAGAAGCTAAAGTCACAGCATTAGGCGTTACCCCATGCTCAAGCATATCTCGGAAAACCAGAAATGCTTTTTCATGCAGCCCATTTTGTGTGTAACCAGCAATCATTGCATTCCATGTGGCATGATCATTATCACTTGGACAGTGTCGCTCAAATATCCTTTCAGAGGTTTTAACCAAACCACATTTTGCATACATATCTATAAGGTAGCTCTCCATTCCCTCAAATTGTATCCCATGACGAATTGCATAAGCGTGAGCCTGCTTCCCAATATCTTTGTTTTTGATATTAGATGCCGCTGAAAGAAGGCAGGTCACAGTCACAGAATCAATCATAAACCCTTGGTTCTGCATCTCATAGACAAGCAAAAGTGCTTCATCATCCAAACCATTTTGCACAAAAGCAGAAATCATGGTATTCCATGAAACTACATCCCTCTCAAGCATCTCATGGAAAACTTTGAATGACGCATTGATGGAATTGCACCTTGAGTACATAACAATAATTGCATTGAGAATAATAATTTGAAAGGCAGCCATACTTTTCAAAATAAACGCATGTAACTGCTCGGCCATTTGTATCCGCTGTAACAATGAAACAGCCGTCAGGGCCGATAGAAAAGTGACATCATCGCACTCAGCCTCTCCTGATTCCAAGGCCCGAACGAAAACGCCAATCGCTTCAACCGGACAATTATTCTGAACATACCCACCAATCATAGTGTTCCATATCTCCGTATTCTTCCTCTCACATCGCTCAAAAATCAACCTAGCATCCCTAAGACAACCAAGCTCAGCATACATATTAATAGCCGAGCTCACAACAAACACATCCTCCACATACTGACACCCAAATTTACAAAGCAAACCATAAACCACATTGGCAACCCCACAATCCCCCAACCTCGACAACGCCGGAAAAACATTCACAAAACTAACAGAACTGGGCATCACCCCCATCCTCATCATTTCCCTAAACAACCCAACAGCCTCAACACACGCCCCCATCTTGACATACCAAGAAACCATCACATTCCAAGCAACAACATCCCTCTTGCGCATAGAATCAAACACCTTAACAACATAATCATCCTTGGACCCACAATACTCCACACCCACATCACCCAAACACACAGAGTACATGTTGAGTAACGAGTTGTACACAATCCTGCTGGGGGCGGGGTTGGAGAGGCAGCGTAGAAAATGGCAATGAAGGGCCTTACCGGCGGTGAGATTGCGGAGGTCGGCGCAGGCCTTGAGGGTGGAGGAGAAGGTGTAGGAGTCGAAGGAGGTGAGGGGGGTGGACTTCATGTGGGAGTAGAAGAGGAGGGCGTGGGAGGGCATGTGGTTGAAGAGGAGGCCGATGATGATGGCGTTGTAGAGGACGGTGGAGGGAGGGGGAGGGCGGGGGAGGGCGTGGAAGAGCTGGAGGGCCAGAAGGGGCTGCTTCTGCTGGCACAGTTTGCTGAGGCGGGAGCGGATGGAAACAGAAGGGGCCTTTGTCTTCCAGGAGGGTTCCCTGGGGGGAGGGCGAGGGAGAGGGGGAGGAGGTAAAGGGGAGGAAGCCATCCACTCTTTTGCTCTCAACCCTACTCTGCCTCTGCACAATCATAGCTGCGCCTTACATCACTTTATCCAACAACACAACAAAACCGCTTGGAGAAGGAGGTGAGCCTGCATTATACATGTGATGTGATGAGTTTGGTCTAAATATAACACATATTTCTATTTTTTATCAACTTTTTTTCAAAATATTCTTATCAATCCCTTATAATGCACAAAAAGAGAGAAGGTGGCGTCAATGCTCTCCAATACTCCCCCGATCCTAAATATAAGACCTACATAACCTTTTTGGAAAATCCTAAAAAAGCAAAAAATAAGTTAATTATAAATTGATTTACTTAATTTTTTCCCTTAAACTAGTTTATTTTACCTATAAACTAATGGATTATCTAAAAATATATTAAATATATCATCATTTCATAACATATTTCGCAACCTTAATCTCTCCAAAAAAAAGTCATGTAGGAGGTCCTATATTTAGGACCGGAGGTAGTACTAAACAAGAAGAGAGGGAGTATTGGGTGAAGGTGGATAGTTAGGGTATATTGGTTAATATCATGTCATTTTAACTAATTTAACTAACATTCTTAATCTTATTAAATTAGGTAAATAGGTCTTATATTTAGGATCAGAGGAAATATCATTTTATCCAAGAACACAACAAAACCAGTGTTTAGTGCCCAATGCTCAGTGCTTAAAACGTGTGCTCAGTGCTAAATTTTTTACAACTAGAGACTATGGATAGTTTGTTCTTATGTAGATTTTAGAATTGTTTTGAGTTCAATAATCCGAATTTTTAAGGGATTTTTAAGAGTGAATGCTGTTATGCTGTTATGCATAGAGAAACTTTCTGTGTGAAGGATTTTATTTTTTAAGTTTCATAATCTTTGGAATTGGTTTATTATTTTAAATTGAGATTCTAACTCCAAAATGAAAGGAAATGTTTATGAATGGGAATTGAAATGTTGAGACCTGAAAGGTTATTTAGGTTTATATTTGTTGGGCTCTTAAGCGAATCACTTTTAAATTCCCAACATTTTTGTGTGGTTTAATTGGGCCCTTAATGTCTCTCACAACATATGGGCTTGTTTGAATCAAGCTCGTTCATATTTGTAAAATTAAACCAATGAACTAATTACAAATACAAATTAAACAAGAGAAATGACACAAATATCTTAATCAGAAGAGGTAAAATAATCCATGTCCTTGCATATTCCTACTACTACTTTTTAGCCCCTCGCCCCTCTCTTTCTCCATCACTTCGCATGCATCAACCATTTTCATAACTAGAGCCTAGAGGGGCTGTTTAGATATAGCATTTATAGATAATAGCTTCTCGGAAAAAAAGCTGAAATCAATTTTAGCAAGATAGATTTTTGAGAAAATAACTTTTGATAAAACAATAGTGTTTTTGGATGATCATTATAAGAATGACTTTTTTCTATGTAAATTACTTAAAAAGACACAAGGTACATGTATTGGATAAGAGAAAGGATAAGTGCATCATTGATACTCCATCTGGTCCTTATTATAAGGCACGGGTAATGACCCTATTTTACCCTTCACGTAACCACCGCTGAACCACTGGGCACTCTAAACTACCACTGGTTACAATTTTACACTTGAAGTAATTAAAGTAGGTCAATTTTACCCTCTGGCGAATGTAATGTTGACACATAGACAACATGTGTCAACATTATATTCGCTAGAGGGTAAAATTAAACTACTTTGGTTACTTTAAGGGTAAAATTATACACAGTGTTAGTTTAGTGTGCCCAGGGGTCCTGAGTAGTTACTTGAACGGCAAAATAAGATCATTGCCCATGAGGCACCAACTATAAAATCTTACAAAACAATAAAGTTAGTTAAAAATTACTACACAATACAATAATACTAAGAAGCTCTACCAAACTTTTATGCATAATATTTATGTATCAATTTTTTTTTCTTAACTTCCTTTATCCATTCCTAAATATAATTCCACATCAACAAAATTAATGTGCAACAATATACTCTATCATAAGAATGACTAATAAGGGAAGAGTACAAATTATATTTAAATTGTCATGACCTCCAAAAGTTCAAAACACATTTTTCTTTAAAAATACTTTTCAAAATCGTAAGACAGACGGTCACAGAATCGTATTGCTCTGATACCAAATTGTAACACCCTCCAAAATCATATACAATTTATAATAAAATTATATTTACACTCCCAAAAATCCAAGTCGTAGTGACAAATTTAAATAAAAAATAAAACATTTTAAAGTCTTAGGTCCATGACAAAATATATATAACTCAACGTGCTTACTCCTCAAGTGTCTTCCCTTGCTTATTGTTAGATCATTCACCTAAAATTGTTAATACTGGAGTGAGATCGACATCTCAGTAACTACTGAAAACATCTAACATACACTAACAAATCATGTACAATTATTTTACAAATAATTATATTCCACAAAATAATTTGTGGCCTCTAAATACATCAATATTACATTACTCATACATTTAGATAAATAGAGTTTGCTCATGAATGAATGTGTCATGCATGCCTCCCTTATATCACATCCACCCTTATTCCGCTGACAGGAGCCATAGGCTAACACACAGTCCAAACAGAGACAGATCCAATTAACTAAATTGTCTCAAGCTCACCATACTTGAGATATACCCTGCCAAAGGTATAGAGCTCAAACATGGACTATGGCTCCCCTCCTTAAAGAGCAAATATAAGGAGTTGTCACATGTCCCATAACTTCCATGCAATCCCTGGCAAAGGAAGGCATAGAAGAAAGGGCCCTGACAAGTACCACTACCATCCACTGTGCACCGAGTGGTGGCATACCACGTGGTAATAAAATTCACCATACAGATCTTCTCCCCTCTAATTCTATCCCATCACCATGAATGGAAATGTTATGACAGTTATATCCAATTTCAAAACCATATCAAATTCCATTTCATGATACCATAACCACGTTGCAATTCCATGATCACTCATTACATATATAATCATGTTTCGCATAGGTTCAACTGACAAGTAAACTGTATCAATACATATAAGCATGCTTGAAAAGGGACAAACCAGCATACATCTCACATAATATAGATAAAAAGCAAGCATGCTTAAAAGGATTATAACTCACATAATTTAAATAAATTATAATTATTTATAATATAACTATACACATATTTGCAAGTATCCATCAGAATTTTCCAGAGTTACCTGTTGTTCCTTAGCTCACAAGTAAAATCACAAAATCACTTCAAAAATTCTCATTGAGTATCTACAAAACCATAAGTATATATTTTTATCAACACACCAATTATCATATCACTACCCTATAATTCTAAACTAGACCCTAAATTCATGTTATAGATATAAACTTTTCATATAGGAATACTATAATTTATTTACAAGTTTTATTTTATGTAATAGTTTTATTTTCATGTATGGCAACATCATTACTATCATACCTACAGTGTGAGAATAAATCAAATTCTCCTATAACTAATGCCTAAAGGATCATGTGAGGACAAGACCAAGCAATTTAACAATGCATGTGTATATATATATATATATTATATATACTTTATAATCAGACACATGAATGAAGGAATAACAGCTTCTGTGAGACAATAATAGACTAAGTATAAGTTTATACAAAATGGTTTGATGTGAACTCTTATCTAATAGAAAAAAAATATATATATAGACACACACACACGTCCGAGAATGGTTTTATATATGCACACACACATGTATATTTTCTTTATACCTACGAGTAGACAAGAGTGATTGGAAATGGATAAATTTCTTTCCAACGTCATGTACTCTACTATGCATGTGGGGTAAAATAAAGAAAGGAATAAAACAAGTCTATAATATTACCTATACACATGTATACTAAGATGATTGAGAGGGAGTTCACCATGTAAATAAACCAGAAAAATGGTAGAGAAAAGAATCAAAAGACAAGAGAGGTGACCGACAAGATATAATCTTTAATTTTAACAAAGGCAAAATACAAAAAGATAAGCAAGGAAGAGAAAATAGAACCTGCAGAGAAATAATGAGGGGACGGCCAAGGGTGAGAAGGAGAAGCAAATAGAAATTATATATGGCTTAGGGTTTTCAATTGGGCTTTGTGTATTGGGTCTCCTCTAATAATTTTATTTTAAACCTAGACATCTTGGTTCATATATTTAAATCTATTTCATTTAAAATTTATTCTCATAATGTAAAAGCAATCTACATATAATATTTTTAAGTGTTAAAACAACTTTTTATTATTTCTTTATAGCATATTCTTAAATAATAATTTAAAATCTCTCAAAGACAATTTATTTCTAAGTGCTAAAAGAATATGGGATGTTACAAAAAGTACCATTTAATCAAATATCACAAGACATGAGGAAGAAATAAAACAATTTAGTGTAATGTGATTTATGCAGCAAAACAATTTGAAATCTTTAATCATTTGAATCATTAGTCACTACTATAAGGGTAAATAATAAAACCCAAATAAAAAATCAGCAAATTAATGAGAATACATGCCCAATTGTGTGGCCAATATAGAAGATGTTTTACTAAAAATTTAAAACACATATGCATGAAAAAACGAAAAGGGATAAAGAACAATGCTAGAGCATAACAAGTGATTGTGTTTGATCAATGAGAATACATAGTTACATACGCATCAGGAGTAAAATACTAAAATTAAACCACATAGTCCAAATGAGAAAGCAATGCTAGATCAATGAATCAAGTGCTGCTGATTCATATTCCAAATGCTGAAATCCGATTTATCATATATATCACATAACATAAACCACATAATTTAAATGCAAATCAAAAGCTTAATGAACCTAAGAACCTTCCTTTCAAAAAAGCATGGCAATCTATCTATTACCTTTTCCTAAACACAAGAAGAATACATAGATACATACACATCAGCAGTAAATTTGGTAGCTTGTTATTACTATGTTTACCACATCAGTGAGTGAAAAAAGGGGATACCCACTTAGATTTCGCATTTTTTCTCAATGAAAACAACAAAATCCATGTGCTTTCTCTCCCAAAGGACAAATTATGAAACGGATCTTCACATTTTTTCACTGTCAATGAACAATTTGGTCCCACATAAGGGTGTTTGGTCCCAACAGTTATTAAAAGCGTTAGTTATTGTTGAAGACTTGAAGTAAACTGATAGTAAGACACCAAATTCCAGAAAACAAAAGCAAAGTATGAAGTAGAAAAATAACTAAATAAGGATCAAATCATCAAATGAAAGTATGAAACACAAACAGAGATCAGAGTAACTGGCAAAGAAGTGAAGAACGCACTGTAGCTGCCGAGTTGATTGCTGGCCACGCCGTCACTGTTCATGCGTTAGGGTTGAATGAGAAAGTGGGAAAATGAGAGTGAGACTTGTTTGTTTCTGCTTGGACTTCGAGAGTCTTCGCCTCAGATGAGATATCAGATATGATAAGTGTGAAAAATTTAAAAAAAAAAAATTCACCCGGCCACCCGTAAACCACCGGTTGACAGGTTCCACCGGCCGGTCTCACGCGGGCTGTTCAGGGTCAACCCTTCTTGCGGTTTGAAGAGTTTTTGACCCCATTGCATCACCGGTTCACAGGGTTTGCGGTCCGGTTTTTAAATCATTGGTTAAAATCATTAAATATCATTTAAATAATCATGTAATTTACAAAAATGTTCTTATCAAATATACAAAATTCCAATATCTTATTAATGATCACCTCCCCCACTCCATAATTAAATGTAGGCATACATGGAAAACTTTAATTAATGCTCATTGGAAACTAGCAAGTGCCTTATAAAAAGTACTAAAAGAAATAGACTATTGGTATTATAATAAAGACTAGAGGAAGTATATAATTATGACATGTGAAATGATAAATTTTTACTTTGTACTTCGTGAAAAAGCAAAAAATTTGGGCTTTTCCAAGATATCCAAAACCTATGTTTGGTTTGGAAAAGCTATTTTCCCATTTTTTTTAGTGTTTGACAGTTTTCTTCCAAGCCTAGGTTTGGTTTCCAAAAATAGTTTTTCTTCAAAATAGGCAAATGGCTCATCGCAACTTCCATTAAACCGCCACCAATTGTCATCATAAAACCTAGAAATCGGATAAAATGGATTCACGAGTGTATGGAAGGGAATAATACAAGTTTGTGTTACTCCATCCATCCAGATATGTAAGAGCAAAATATTTAAATGGTTTTGTCCCTTTCTATAAGAGTGTGACACTACTAGAAAATAGGTTTTTCACGACCATAAGTAACACGTAAAAAGCCAATGTTGGTCGTTGATAAAAAACGCGGTGGCATAATATGTAAATAACTGTCCAGGCGGAGCCTTTCTACGACCACACTTTCATATGTGGTCGTGGAAAGTGCACCTTCCACGACCACACTCTTGTGAGTGTGGTCGTGGAAGGCTGCTGACCCTTCCACGACCACAATTTTAACAATTGTGGTCGTGAAAGCCTCTTAGGAGGCACCTAAACTAGGTGTCTCCTAAGAGGCTTTCACGACCACAGTTACATAACTGTGGTCGTGATAGGTGCTACCTATCACGACCACAAAAATGTGGTCGTGAAAAACACACTTTTTTACGACGCGGGATTCCACGACCACCTATTTCTGGTCGTGAAAAGCCCAATATTGTGGTCGTGAAAGACCTTATTTCCAGTAGTGTGAAAAATTTGTTATAGCATTTAATGAACATTTTACTCATCATTCGTCTCTCTATTTACATTCTTTTCATACTCATTAATAAGACATTTATCACATTTTTCTCTTTTGTAAACTAAACAATAAATAAGGGCGGGGTTAAGAAAATAAAATTATATTGGACAAACTTATATCTCATAGTCACATTCTTAATCTATGTGATTTTTGCCTCCTTGTCTCTTATATATAATAAGAAACATTGTTGGATTCCTTGGTAGATCACACAAAACTCATGAAGGAGCAGGAAGAGGGAGCTCATGCGATGAATAATCCTAAAGGAAGAAGGAGTCATAGATCCAAGAGTTTTCAGACAAAACAATTCTTAGCTAGAAGCATTGTATGTGTTTATTGTAGGTTTATTTTATTTTGTGGCTTTATATTATGCATAGATTTTAGATTTTAATCCAAAATCTATTACTTTTCACCAAAAGCTAAGGGTGTTTCTTTGAAATCCTTCATGAACTTAAGTCTGATCCTGTTCAATGAAGACTATAGAGTTAATGATGATGTGATATGGGTCAAGGTTCACGTCCAAACTGACTTGTGATGAGTACACTTTTTGTTGTATTTGATGCATGTGTAAATTGTGTGTGCAAGTGATTTGTTGACATGATGTAGCTTTGTATGCAGGAACTCATGTGGAGTGCATTTATTATCACAGCTACAAATATGGGATGGAACTGAACACAACAAATAGGTTACATTCATTACCCAAATCCCCTAAACCTCATTAATGGTAAATACACTAAAATATATTAGGGAAACACAATGTTGTGATCAAAGAGCTTCTAATTTCTTCCTTTGTGGCTAAAAATATATTACCTTTGTAGCTCAAAACTTCATCAAAGCACTTGAGAAGTAGAACAAAACAATCCCCACGATGTTGTGATCAAAGAGCTTCTAATTTCTTCCTTCTACGGTGACACACAAGCTTTGGTATTTTCCCTCTCGTTTTGATGGTGTTTCCCTCTCTTTTTGATCACTGATGATGGGTGTGAATATCAGCTTCTGCACATGTTTTCTTTTATGCTTTAATGGGAGCAAAGTGGTCATTGAATATATGGAAACAATTGCAGCAAAGGCCCATGAGACTTGATAATGATTTTAGAATGTTTTGGGACCTCCCAGTAGTAATTTCTCTTCCTAGGAACTACAGTGCAAATTTCCCATATAACTTGAAGAGTAGAAATTAATATAATCTTGGAGTTTAGTAGATTTAACAAGGGATCTATTGCAACTTTTTGTCTCTCTCTCCTGAACTCTCCTAGAAGAGGGTGTTCTTTTTCTTGTCATTTGGGTGAGCACGGTTTCATAGCATTTCCCTCCACGTCCATAGTTAAAGGAGAAGATGATCGTACTTAGTGTTAATTTTTGCTCTTTTAAGTGTGTTTTTTGAATTTTTTTTATTGTAATGATGCCGATAAGTCTTTGTTATCTAGCTAGTAATTCCTCAGGTTGTATATAAGATCTAATTGACCCACTTAAGGATATTAGTTAAGTTAATTAAAATCATACTAGTATGTTGTAGGATTTCGGGTGTACCTAGAGTTCGAGTGGTTCTTTAAGTAGTCATGCGAAATTGGACCACCAATTAGGATCCGAGTACGATATACAACAAAAAACACCATTAATAGAGGGTTGAATAGATAAGAGGATACAAAACTCATTCAAAAGTAGTTTCTTTTCTTGCAGAAAGTCTCTTTTCCTTCCACAAAATCTCTCAATTTATAACTTATTTATGAAAGTTATTTTTATTTGAATTTCAAAAATTAGGGAAAAATAATCAGTTGAACTCATAACTTTTCTATATTCATATAATCACCCCAATTTTTATTGGGCTTGAATTCGGGCCATAATCCACCAAGTGTGGACCAAGCATATTCCTACATATGCTATTACTAAAAATTCCTAATTATCTATCTCTATTTCCATCATTCCACTTGGTCAAATCCTCGTCCCACAATATCCAAATTTCACCCGAGAGTCCACGAGCTTCTTCTAAGATCTGATTTCTAAATCCCCACTTTTTAATGGCCTTTTGTGCAACTGCCCCGCTGCACCTAGTTTCTAGAAGTACAACAACCTTTGGTTTGAGATTCTTCTTCATCTCTCTCAAGGTCAGACTGAAATCCTCTCCAATTGCCCCTCTCACATTCCATACTAAAATCATGATAAACTTTAGCACAGAAAAGGAACAAACACCTTGATATATAATTGATTGCATGGGAGATACTCCCCTACAACTCACTCCTCGCCTCATACTCCTGGCCATTGATGACTGCCTCCACTGCAGAAAGTCCTTGAATTGGCTTATACTAAGTGGGTCAGGAGACTTCTCTAAATTTGGGCCTTCCCTTTCCCGTTGTCCATTAACCCCAGGGGAGAGGTCCGGTCCACCTGCCATGCGCTCATCATAACATAATCCAGTGTTCTCCTTGAAAGTGAGGATGCACAAGAGGGGGGGTGAATTGTGCTACCAAATTAAATCAAACAATAAAGCACACAAGATTTTATACTGGTTCGGTCTAACTCTTGACCTACGTCCAGTTCTCAATCACCCAGATTGAGTTCCACTATCACCAGGTTTTACAAATGGGCTCACCTGGAACCTTTACAACCGCAAGCTTTGACACGGGATCACTTGCAACCTTACAACCACAAGTTTTACACCAGGTTCACTTGCAACCTTACAGACTCACTCCCCCTTACAACCTGTAAGGGGTCAACCTTTCAAATAAAAGATTTTCTAAACTAAGTTCTCTCTAAGAACAGATGATGTTACACACTTAAGTACAATGAATGCTCTCAATAAATGAAGAGACTTAACTACAAAAAGTACAAAATAAGTAAATGACTAGAACTCTCGATGTATTAAGTGCTCTCTTGCTTTTCTGGGCAGCCTTGAATGCTTAAAGAGTATTCTCAGTTTCTCTCTCTAGATTTCTGTGATTTCTTCAAGTTGTTCGATCAATCTTCATAAATGAAGATGAGCTTCTTTATATAGTCTTCAAGTATTCTCACTCTTGGTAGGTAACAAGGCCATTTGAATGTAGCCGTTATTCCCATGTTACCGTTGCTCATTAATGCTCCATTAATGCTCAGCAGGGTTGACTTTGCTTTATCTCTGAAAAGCACCTCTGACAACTCTGCCAAAAAGCACTCTGACACTGCACTGCTGTACGTTCTGACATTCTGATTGCATCCGGAAGCAGATTCACATCCAGAAGCAACATCACTCAGTGTGCTGCACTTGAACGTTAGTCTAGCAATATTAACATAGTCACATGCAGTGGGAGTTCATTTAGTCTAAGGGAGCTCTCTTACTTCCGGAAGCAATTCCACATCCGGAAGCACTCCTACTGGACGTTGAATTATGGCTTAGAGTTATACTCACTGACGCTCGGTGTTGCCTAAGCCAACAGGCAGCGCTAGTCACTAAGCATCCGGAAGCATTCCTGCATCCGGTTGCGTCCTAACTTAGTCTCAAGGATTTTATACTCCTAATGTTCCTAGACTGAGTTATGACTTAGTGTATTACTTGCTTCCGCTGGGGGATGAGTCATTCATCCGCGAGCGCTAGTCCTAGTCCATCCGGAAGTAAATCCACATCCGGTTGTACTCTTACTTGTGGTTCTATATTAACCTAATTTTTCTAAGTGTTGAACTTGTTCTTTCATATTTTAGTCTTCATCAAAACTTAAGATTCTAACATTCTCCCCCTTTTTGATGATGACAAACTAAGTTATCTAAGTTATCTAATCAAGTTCATAATAAAGGAATTAATCAAATAAGAACACACATATGAACTCAAAGATAAGCTTCATTGATAAGCAAATTGATTACAAGTTAGAAATATAATAACAATAAACATTTACAAGTAATCAGATAACTATGCATGAGAAAAATATGAAAAGAAAAATTTCTAAGTTAAAATGAATGAGGGGTGTTTGGGCTCAAAGTCGATGTCTCTTTCTCCTCTCCCTCTCTTTTTGTCTTTCTTCACACTCCTCTTACAACTTGGCTAACTGGGCATCCTTCTCACTCTGGTCAATCTGAGCAATCATTTCTTGAAGCTCAGCCTCATCTCTAGCTCTTCTCAATCTCTCTGACTTAAGGGATTCCTCAATGGCCTTCTTCAGGTCACTGACTTCAGTAAGCCCAGCAAATTCTCCATAAGGCGAGTCAGAGATAGGCATGGATCCAAAGGGATAATGGATGGCTTTGACCTTGACATTCCACACAGGATAGCTGGGGTCATCACCTTCACTTGACTTTCCTTTTCCCTTTGCCTTGCCTTTCCCTTTCCTTTTAGCCTTAGCCCTCTCAGCATCCAGAATGAAGAATTGTTCTTGTGTGAGTCTATCAGTGTAACCATAGCGCTCAAATTCTTCGGGAGTCATATCTTCCACCTCTAACTTAACTTCCACAAGTGGAGGAATCTCTACTGGAGGCGCTTGGGTGGAGGAATGGGGCTCAGATGCTTCCCTTGCTGGAGATACCCTTTCTGATTCATGCTCCTCAGTGTGATCAACTGAATCCTCTTCTTCACTCTCAGTAGGCTCAGAAGTACCAGTACCCTTTCTGGCAACATGCTTTTTCCTAGACTTCCTGAAGCTGACTACTGGAGCAGAAGGTGGAGCAGAAGATGGCTCAGAAGGAGGGATTGGAGTGGCAATCACTATAGGCGGATGGTTTTGCCTCTTCAACCCATACTTCATCATAATTTCCTCAATTATGTTCCGGGCAGACACAGAGGGAGGAGGAACAGAGGATGAAGGCTCAGGCTCAGGCTGTGGAAACTCATCAGGCTGATCAACCAATACCATTGCCCATTTTGACCTTTGGATGTCAGAGCGCTGCTGTTGCATAAACCTTATTGCTTCCCCACGGATAAGGCTTTCTGCTCTTCCCAATCTCTGATTATCCATGGCTTGGCGGAGTGCAGCAGTAATATCCTTATCTAACCATAAGGAGGGTTGAGTCAGGATTTCTCTCCCCCTTTTGGCATCATAAATAAGGGCGAGGGCCAGGGAGGAAGGATTGGGTGAGGTGGATGGTGGAGGTTCAGGGCCAAGGTTCTTGGGTGGTGAGGTCTCAGGTGAGGAAGGGGGTGAGGATTCTGGTGAAGGAGTAGGGCTAGGGAACCAGGAGGGATCTGTGAATAGGCCATCGAAGGGGTAGGTAGATGAATAGAGAGTGGAAGGTATGGGTACCTCAGGTAACCTCTGAAGGCGGGGAAAGTCTCTCAGGTATATGTGGCTAAGGGGGTGAGGGGAAGAGAAGAACCCAAGAGCTTCGGGAATGGAAGGAGGGTTGTGAGGGAGTGGGTTGGAGGATTGTGAGTGGTTGGGAGAGGTATGAGGTGAAGGTGAGTTATTATGTGATTGGCGAGGGGAGACTTGAGGTGAGTTCTGATGGGTGTTGTGAGGGGATGAGTCAGGAGAGTTGTGAGGTGATGGGTGATGGTCATTTCTGGGTGAAGGTGGAGGTGGATCATGCTGTGGAGGTGGGTTAGGTTGGTCATTTTGTGGAGGAGGTGGAGGTGGGTTAGGAGGAGGAGGTGGTGGAAGGTTGGCAAGAGGTTGAGGAATTTGGAAGTGGTTAAGTAACAGGTCTAATTTGGCCTCGACCCTTCCTAGGCGATTCTCGAGGCCCTGGATCCTCTGCTCCTGCTGCTGAAAGTCAGTGTCACACTCATCACGAAGGGGAGCCACCAAAGAATCAGCCAGCCGAAAAATGATCTCCTCCTTCACTTCCTCAGCAAATGCCTTGACTGCAGCTGACACTCTCGGGGCACGGCTTGGACCAGCATGAGAATCCACTTCCTGGTCCCCTGCTCCAGACGCAGAGGGGGCAGTTGTGTGTGAGGCACTCCCTGCCTGAGATCCAGATCTAGTAGCCCTTGCCGGCTTGTTGTACTTGATCCCCATCTTGCTGATGTTTGCTGATCCTATGGGCAGGCATGGGATATTGTCATCTTCCTCAGTGGATTTGATCAAGAATTTCTCCAGGAGGAAAGCAATGACTTGAGGATAGGGAAGATGGCCAGGTTTCTTGTCCTTGGAGTCACACCACCTGTGCAGCTCCAAACTAATGATCTGCCCAGGGTTGATCAGCTGCTTGGTGAGGAACCAGGGGAGCCATGGGTTGTCAAGCTAGGTGAACTCGTTGAAATTCCCCCCTTTATGAGTCATCAAGCGCGAGTAGATATATTGAAGTACTCGGTTGGAGTCAGACATGGCAGAGACCTTCTTCCCCTTGGTCTCATATACTCTCTCAAGCTCTTCCTGGCTAAGTTTTTCAGGGTGGAGCCACTCGTTCATGCTTGCCTCAGTGACCCCGAGCAGGTCGTTGATATCTCTCCAAGTAAAATTGATTGTCCTCCCCCTCACTATGGCTTTAAAGCTGACTCTCCGAATGGTCTCTTTCCCATTCACCGTCTTGTACTTGGCTTTGGCTGTGAGAGACTGGTAGAACACCCTGAGCACGTTGATGTTGTACTGACTGTTGATCCCCAGCCTGCACATGTACTTCTGGAGATGTTCCTTCAAATGGCCAAAACCCAGTTCTTCAATTTTGACCCAATCAACGAACATCCCATGTGTGAAGTAGGGCTTTGTTGTTTCAAATTTGGAAGAAACAGTCTCCAGCGGCCCATCCTTGTATACTAATGGATCATCCTCCACTCTCTGTCGCTTGGATGAAGGCTCTTCGTTAAACTGAACCCTTTTCTTGCCCTTTTTCTTTGGGTGTTCATGTTGTTGCCCAGATTCCCCAGAATGTTCATGCACTTTCCCAGATTTCCCAGGCTGTTCATGTACTTTTCCAGATTTCGAATGCCCAGATTTCCCAGATTTTGATTTCTTGGAGGAAGTGACTATCCGAGGGTTGGGGTTTGATTCGTGAGATCCGGCCATTTTGTGTATGGATTAGGGTTTGAGTGGAATGTATGTGATGAAATGCACAGAGATGCAGAAGATGAAGAGAAAGATGAAGAACAGTATGAATGTGATGATGAACACGAAGAATGTTTTCAGAGAGTTTGGGTGCAAGAAATTTGTACAAGTGAAAAGTGAAAAGAAAAATGACTGTTGGTTCCTATTTATGCAAAGTCACAACGGATGAAATGCTCATGATGACTCTTCATTGAAGCATGCGCTTGTTCATGGGAAAACGTAAACATTTAATTGGAACGGCGCACCTTTTGGACACGTGTCTCTTCACACTGTCAGAGGGGGGCACAACATCCTGTGGAGGAAGATGAAACGTTTGGTGAAATGACGTGTCTTTTACCCAGACACTGGCGCTCCCGGTTGCTTTGAGTCATCACCCAGCCCCAGCAAAAGAGCATCCGGAAGTGGTTTTGCTTCCGGTTGGACTTACTTAAGATTTAACATTGGGGACCTGCAAAACTAAAGATTGGCACTCTGATGCCTAAGTTAGTACAGTTGCAAGTTTTAATCAATTAAGCACAGGTTTATTTTTGAAGAATTAAACTTCATTTGGGTTTACCATTCCCAAATCACCTCTTATAAAAGTAAATTGATCAACCCCCAGAGGCTTGGTGAAGATATCCGCAAGTTGATGCTGAGTGGGAACAAACTGCACCTTGACATCCTTCTTCTGAACATGATCTCTGATGAAGTGATGTCTGACGTCAATGTGCTTTGTTCTTGTGTGCTGAACAGGATTTTTGGCAAGGCTGATAGTGCTTGTGTTATCACATAGAATGGGAGCCTCTGGAAACTCCAGACCAAGATCCCTCAGTTGATTCTTCAGCCACAGCACTTGTGCACAACAACTTGCGGCATCAATATACTCTGCCTCTGTGGATGAGAGTGACACGCAGGTTTGCTTCTTGCTAGCCCAAGAGACCAGACAACCACCAAGGAAGGCACATTGTCCGCTGGTACTCTTTCTATCAGTCTTATAACCTGCATGGTCAGCATCAGAATAAGCCCACAAGAACTCTTGGTTACCTCTGGGATACTAGAGACCAAGTTCTTGAGTCCCCTCAAGGTATCTTAATATACGCTTAACACATGTTAGATGTGATTCCTTGGGGTTGGCTTGAAATCTAGCACACATGCCTACACTAAATTGAATGTCAGGCCTACTTGCCGTTAAGTACAGTAGGGAACCTATCATTCCCCGATACATTGGCAGGCTGACAGAACTTCCCTTTACATCAGCATCGAGTGCGGCAGTGGTGCTCATGAAAGTATCATACTCCTTGCACTCATCCATCCCAAACTTCTTGAGGAGCTCTCTGCAATACTTAGTTTGGGAGATGAAGATGTCATCCTTCTTTTGCTTGATTTGCAGGCCAAGGAAGAACGTTAGTTCTCCCATCATTGACATCTCAAATTCCCCCTGCATAGTCTTAGAAAACTCTTCACAGAGTTTTTCATTAGTTGCCCCAAAAATGATATCATCAACATAAATCTAGACAACTAGCATGTTTCTATCCTTATGTAAAATAAACAGTGTATTATCTAATTTGCCTCTAGAGAAACCCTTGCCCAGCAAAAAGCTGCTGAGTCTCTCATACCAAGCTCGAGGAGCTTGTTTCAGGCCATACAATGCTTTCTTTAGTCTATACACATGTTTAGGGTGCTTATGGTCTTCAAAGCCAGGAGGTTGTTCAACATAAACCTCTTCTTTAATATAACCATTAAGAAATGCACTCTTCACATCCATTTGATATAATTTAAAACCTTTCATGGATGCAAAGGCTAGAAGAATCCTTATTGCTTCAAGTCTTGCAACTGAAGCAAAAGTTTCTTCATAGTCTATGCCTTCTTCTTGGTTATACCCTTTGGCTACCAATCTGGCTTTGTTCCTTGTTATTTGACCAGTCTCATCCAGTTTGTTCTTGAAGACCCATTTGGTCCCAACTATGGATTGATGAGACGGCCTTGGGACTAGTTCCCATACTTGGCTCCTGATCAAACTGATTAAAAACTCCTATGTCAGCCTTTCGATCAAACTTACCCAAATTTACATTTCCATTGTTATGCACATAGCATTTTGATCCAAAGATTCTGAGGTGGCTGATGTTGGGCTTTCTACCTTTGTATAGCTCATAGGGAGTCTTGTCCAAGCCCTTGCGAACATAGGCTCTGTTTGAGATGTAGCAAGCAGTGCTCATAGCGTCCGCCCAGAACACTTGAGAAACCTCTTTCTCATTGAGCATGCTCCTGGCCATCTCAGTCAGAACCCTGTTCTTCCTTTCAACCACACCATTCTGCTGAGGAGTTCTGGGAGCTGAGAAATTGTGATCAATGTCATTCTGCTCACACAGCTCTGAGAAGCTGTGATTCTCAAATTCTCCTCCATGATCAGTCCTTATGGCTGTTATCTTGAGATCTCTCTGGTTCTGCACTTTCTTAGCCAGGACAACAAAAGCATCAAAAGCATCTTGCTTGGAGGCAAGAAACATTGTCCAAGTGAACCTAGAATAGTCATCCACCACAACTAGAGCATACAGGTTTCCACCCAAGCTCTTCACTCTTGCTGGCCCAACCAGATCCATGTGGATTAGTTCCAAGGGCCTGCTGGTGGAGACTCTCTTCTTGGTTTTAAACGAGGACTTTGTTTGCTTTCCTCGTTGGCAGGATTCACAAATATAATCATGCTTAACTTTAAAGGAAGGAATCCCTATAGCTAGCTCTTTCTTAATAAGCATATCAAGTTGTGTAAAATTAACATGTGCTAGCCGTTTATGCCAAAGCCAACTATTTTCATCCCTAGATATTAAACATTTTTCATCTAGTTGCTGACATAAATCTAAGGTGTATAGGTTTCCATTCCTACTTGCCTTAAGTTTGCATTTTAGATTGGCCTTGTCTAGATTAAGATCATGCTTGTCTATTATCATGCACTCATGTGAATCAAATATTACCCAGTTTCCTTTGTCAGTGCTCTGGCTCACGCTCAGCAGGTTGTGACAGAGGCCATCCACCAGATAGACATCTTTGACAGGTCCAACTTCTCCAACCCCAGTGATCTTTCCGCTTTGATTTCCTCCAAAGCTCACTTTGCCTCCATCTTTGATCACCAAGGATTTGAATTTGTCTCGTTCACCAGTCATGTGTCTCGAGCATCCGCTATCAATGTACCATTTTCTATTCTTGGATGCTTTGAGACAGACCTGCAAGAATTAGACAAGCTTAGGTACCCAATCTTTATTGGGTCCTCTATCATTAGTTCCCATAGCCCTTGGTCCAGTGTTGATCTTGACCTTGGGCTTGTGATTAATCTGTGCCCCTGGCCTAGTGTGGGCTCTGGGCTGTTGGACTTCCCTTGGGAAGTGTTTCCAAGTTCTGGATCCTTGTCCTCCTTTAGTTTCTTTTCTTGGAGAAGGATCCTTTGTTGTCTTGGTTCCTTTTGGAACCCACTTATAAGAGCTATTAGCTCCATGCTTCCTAGCATTGCAGGTGGACATGGAGTGTCCCTTCCTGTTACAATAATTGCAGAAGCTAAAAGGTGTGGAGGTGTGATTAGTGGCTTTATGGAAAAATTTTAAGTAAGGCTTCACTTTTGGTTCCACCCACTTTTTCCCTTTGGGCTTGTAGCCTAATCCAGTCTTATCCCTATATGCCCTCTGATTCATTAAAATCACATTTAACATTTCAGATCCATTAGTGAACTTTTGCAGGGCATTCTGCAGTCTATCCCTTTCAACTGATATTTTGCTGCAGTTAGGGCATCTCTCTAATGTTGTGGCATTGGGTTCCGCTTGGGAAGATCCCTTGCCATCCGCTACCGGAAGCTTTTTGGCTTCCGCTAGCTCTTCACTTAGTGAGTCCACCTTGGACTCAAGTGATTCCTTTTTAATTCTCAACACTTTATAAGCCTTACATAGGCGAAAGAATTCTCTATGAACATCATTATAGGCTTCTTGTAGTTCAGGAAGCGTTACCTCATCGCCATGGATGGAATCAAAGTCTGAGGATGCCTCCTCTCCATCTTCTCGAGCAACAAGACAGAGGTTAGCAAACTCTTCCTCATCACTAGCTTCCTCATCAGAACTATTCACCCAGATAGAGGACAAAAAGGCTTTCCTTTTGTCCTTCCCTTTGGCTCTCTGAAGGCTTGGGCACTCAGCCTTGAAATGACCAGGCTTCTTACACTCGAAGCACACAGGGGTCCTTTCCTTCTTATAATCCTTCTTGTTGCTAGATTCTCCTTTCTAAAAGCCTCCTTTCTTTCTGAAGAACTTTCTGAATTTTCTCACCATCATAGTCATCTCCTCATCATCTATGTCCTCCTCATCATCCTCATCATCATCATCCCTTTCCTTGCTGGGAGCAACAAGAGCAAGGTTCTTGGCTTTAGATGTAGCTTGAGGAGCTCTTTGAGCCAACAAGGTTGGTTCATATTCAGCCAGAGAACCAAACAAGGCAGTGATAGAGCTGGTTGATTCTCCCTGGACTTCCTGCAGGATGGTAACTTTGGTGATCCAGTCACCCTTTAATACTTTTAGGATCTTGCTTACTTGCTCTTCCTCAGGAATGTCCTTCCCCAGAGAGGCCAGGTTGTTAATAAGATGGGTGAACCTAAGCTCCAGCTCTCTGATTGGCTCAGTTGGGCTCAGCATAGCAAATTTGTGGAACTCCTCAACCAGCATCTCGACCCATCTGGCCTTCACTCTCTTGGTTCCGGAATGAGCAGCCTCAAGAGCCTCCCACATCTCCTTTGTTGTCTTGTGGTGGCTGATCCTGTGGAACTCCTTGTGACTCAAGGCGCATTGAATGTAGTGCATGGCCTTATAGTTCAGCTCCACTAGAGCATAGTCTTCATTGGTGAATCTGGATCGAGCCTTAGCAAAACCTTCATCATCTAGTGGGACGTGGTCACCATGCTCACTCACATCCCAGAGCCGAATGCCGTTGGACTTGATGTAGGTCTCCATTCTGAACTTCCAGAAGGGATAGTTGTAGCCATCAAAGCCAGGAGGCTTGTTTGGCTGAATGACAACATCGGGCAAGGAATGATGATCTGCATCCATCACTGGATCTTCTCTTTCTAGATTCGTTGGAATCAAGTCAGAAAGACCTCGCTCTGATACCAAATGAAAGTGAGGATGCACAACAGGGGGGTGAATTGTGCTACCAAATAAAATCAAACAATAAAGCACACAAGATTTTATACTGGTTCGGTCTAACTCTTGACCTACGTCCAGTTCTCAATCACCCAGATTGAGTTCCACTATCACCAGGTTTTACAAACGGGCTCACCTGGAACCTTTACAACCGCAAGTTTTGACACGGGATCACTTGCAACCTTACAATCACAAGTTTTACACCAGGTTCACTTGCAACCTTACAGACTCACTCCCTCTTACAACCTGTAAGGGTTCAACCTTTCAAATAAAGGATTTTCTAAACTAAGTTCTCTCTAAGAACAGATGATGTTACACACTTAGGTACAATGAATGCTCTCAATAAATGAAGAGACTTAACTACAAAGAGTACAAAATAAGTAAATGACTAGAACTCTCGATGTATTAAGTGCTCTCTTGCTTTTCTGGGCAGCCTTGAATGCTTGAAGAGTATTCTCAGTTTCTCTCTCTAGATTTCTGTGATTTCTTCAAGTTGTTCGATCAATCTTCATAAATGAAGATGAGCTTCTTTATATAGTCTTCAAGTATTCTCACTCTTGGTAGGTAACAAGGCCGTTTGAATGTAGCCGTTATTCCCATGGTACCGTTGCTCATTAATGCTCCATTAATGCTCAGCAGGGTTGACTTTGCTTTATCTCTGAAAAGCACCTCTGACAACTCTGCTCTGCCAAAAAGCACTCTGACACTGCACTGCTGTACGTTCTGACATTTTGATTGCATCCGGAAGCAGATTCACATCCGGAAGCAACATCACTCAGTATGCTGCACTTGAACGTTAGTCTAGCAATATTAACATAGTCACATGCAGTGGGAGTTCATTTAGTCTAAGGGAGCTCTCTTACTTCCGGAAGCAATTCCACATCCGGAAGCACTCCTACTGGACGTTGAATTATGGCTTAGAGTTATACTCACTGACGCTCGGTGTTGCCTAAGCCAACAGGCAGCGCTAGTCACTAAGCATCCGGAAGCATTCCTGCATCCGGTTGCGCCCTAACTTAGTCTCAAGGATTTTATACTCCTAATGTTCCTAGACTGAGTTATGACTTAGTGTATTACTTGCTTCCGCTGGGGGATGAGTCATTCATCCGCGAGCGCTAGTCCTAGTCCATCCGGAAGTAAATCCACATCCGGTTGTACTCTTACTTGTGGTTCTATATTAACCTAATTTTTCTAAGTGTTGAACTTGTTCTTTCATATTTTAGTCTTCATCAAAACTTAAGATTCTAACACTCCTTAAACCCATGGCCCATTTTATCCTCACTGCTCTCCCACTCTATCTCCATGTGGTCTAGTCCAGCCGACCCATTCACCTTCCTATCCTTCGGCTTGAGGATTGGGCTCTTCAGCGGCCCAACAACTTGGTCCCTTCTTGACTCTCGTTTCTCGATGGGTTGAATCTCCTTGTGTAAGCTCGGTTTGTTGACTAAGCCGTTAGCACTGCCACTGTCTACTCTGTCTGACATACCTCCTCTTTTAGCTTTAGTTTTCCCTTGTGGGGCACTTTCACCTTTCTTAGAAGCCAACTTTTTAGACTGTCCACCTTGAGCTTTGTCCTTATTATTACCTAGGACATTGATAATATCCCTCAAATATTCCCCCTCTGAACTACCTTCTACCTTGTGATCTTCTTTTTCTCTTTCCTCTGTCAGCACTGCAAATCTCGAGCCTGAGGTGGACGTCCCTTCCTTACCAACTTTCCCACCTCAAGCTCCGAAACTTTTCCTTTTCCTAGTATTCTGTGCAACCATCCACCCTCCAAAAACTGGTTCTTACTGTACATTCACCATCCCTGCAAACTGTTCACCTAGGTTTGGATGAAGAACTTCGGCCACCTTTGGAGTGCTTGCCCTATCCAAATCCAGCACCCCTTTGGGGCAATGCTCAATATCATGACCAAATTTTCCACATGAAAAGCAAATGAGGTGGAGCCCCTTATACTCTATCTTAAGCTTATTACCATAAATAGTATATGAAGGTAATAGAGGGGCATTCAAATCAATTTCCATACACATTCTAGCATACATTGTTCTAGCTTTAAACAGAGTCATCTCATCCACTTGAATTGCTTTCCCAATTTTGTTTCCTAGGTGGTAAAAGAATTTCTTATAGTAATAATCACCTGGAAGGCCTGGAAGACGAACCCAGATTGCAAGTGATTTGATTTTTTCGTTCCACGGGTTGAAGTTGCTCTTCCACGTCTGAACTGTCAGATAATTGTTGGCTACATGCCAAGGACTACCCTCAAGTGCAAAGAAATAATCATCCATACTTTGGAAGGATGCAATGAAATAGTCGTTGCCTATGTCATGATGTGTGAGTGTACCACTCTTCCCCCACATCATTTGAACCTTTCTTCTTAGCAACATGAATCCGACAGAGCCTCCCAGTAGCTTGATGATTAGTGATTTCTTTCCAAACGGAGTTTTTCCTCCTCCGAAAAATCGATGCACAGTCCCCCATTAACTTCTGAGACACTAACTCCTTTAGCCATGTCAACTTCATTATTACTTAGCAGAGATCCGTCCCAGAACTCCTCTGCCTCACGAATACGTTCCCTCCCTCCATCTTCATAAGAGACGTTAGGGCTTAACGCTTCCTTATAAGAGCGATGTTTTTCCCGCTGTTCAACTCTCTTCTCGCATTGTGATTCTCCAGAAAAAGTGCCTTTCACTTTTTGGATCTTAGAACCTAATCCACCACCTATCGGCTGCTCAGGCACCAAATTAGGCGGGGTTTTAGGGATGGTTTCAAATTGATCATGGCTCTCCTGGATTAGGGGTATTAGGTTCAAAGAATCGTCTCCCCTTCTATCTTGTATACTTGGAATGGAAGTCTGGACTTCCCCAGACAAGCCTTGCCCGTTGAAGATGGTGGCATGGGGTTGCACAAGGAAAGTGGCTTCTCTCACCAGCAATGGGGATATCTCTCTAACTCTCTCACAGCTTATCTCTCTAACTTTCTCTCACTTTTGCTCCAATGTGTGCTGCTTCTCTTCTTTCCATTTTGCGTTGCCAGCGTGTGTTTGTTAGCTCCCCAAATGAAAACCAAACAGCCCCTCTCGCGTTAAGTTCAGCCCACTTCGTGCCTCCCCTTGTGTCCAAAATGAGTGTGTGAAGATAAGTGGTCTCTTGCTTTAGCCTAAAACATGTGGCCCCATTTTCCTTTCATTTTGTTTTTGTTTGTCTTTTTGTTATTTTCTCCTTTCAAAGAACCTATAGCACACAAGAAAATGCTAAAGTAAATTCAATATGCATTTTATACAAGATATTAAATAATAATGTTACTCATGCTCTTTATGTTAATTATCAAATCCCACATCAAAATCTTAAGAAAATCATTTTAGTTTAGCATGAATGACTCTCATATTATATTAAAATATATCTCAAATGTGAACAAAAATAGGGAGTCATCAAGACCAAATCATGAAAATTGTGAGCTATGGAGTTAAGAGTTAAGTACGCTTGTTGTGCATGAAAAAGAGGATTCATCTAATCCAAGCATAGGTTCCAATTCATTTGTTTTGTTTTAGTTGCAAAAAACATAAATAACTTAGTCAAGGATCAGATAAAGGACATCTCCATTGGTACCAAGCAGTGGATCAGAACTTGAACCACTTTTAGCTGAAGCTTTCACTTGTAACTGAAATTTAACTTCTCAAAGTCACAAAAAAATCTTTGTGCTCAAAATCAATATGAACCAAAGGCATTAAAGTAAAAAAGCAAAATATAAAAGCTTGAGAATGGAGTTTAAAGAAATTCTCAAACAAAATCTTGCAGACTAAATCGAAATATGCTCAAAATAGTAGAAACTTTCGGGATCGTTCCAGTGACAGAGAACCATGTGTGTCTTAAATCGTTGAATCATTCTAGTGGCAGAGAAGAACAAAAGAAGAATTTTCGGGATCTGGTTGAAAGATTTTAGAGTAAGAGAGGAGAAGTGAAGCTGCTAGTGCTGATTGAGGTGAAAGAGAAGTGAGGAGGAAGAGCACGACGAACAGAGTGGTAGATGTGATACCAAAGGTTTTGGGAAAGGAAGGTTTGTGAGAGTGGAGGGTAAAATGGGTGAGGTAAACAACAACTTAAGTACAAGCAATTTTGGTAGTTGTTTCTCCAATAGAATTAGGACCAAAGTATAACTAGAAATTTTGATTGTTGTAGAATTTTGGTAGTCATTTCTCCAAGAGAGACAATGATTGAAATTAAAATAATTTTGGTCGTTGTTTCTCCAGAATGTCACTCATTTTTACAAAATTGCCACCACAATTTTTTCAATGTCTAAATTTTGTTTTTTTGTGTCTAGAGATTATCATTGTACCCATCCCTTTTAGTAGTGTGCGTATATGATGTCCATTTTTCGACAACTAGACAAATTGATTTCTTATAGATAAGATGCTGGATCCTTTAGGAGTGGTTTATCAAGCCCCCACCCCTTATAATGACATTGATATGATGTGTTTCCTTGCAATTTCAGTTTATAGTGAATGGATGGATGATGGAGGCTAGAGAACTCGACGGCAAAAATATTCCTCTAATCTCGTATTAGGGTTAGTTTTAATCTAGGAAACTTGTTTTAAATCAGCATGAGTTTGGAATTTTCCATTGTATACTTTAGGGTTTTTTTTTCTTTGTTGATCTTAAATGAAATTATTACATTATATCGTAAAAAGTGGAGTTATATAGTAATGGTGACATTGGAAATTAAATCTCATAAATTTTATGACATATTTATAGTTTTTTACTATTTTTACTAGTACATATATATGAATTAGTTATAAGTAGTCTATAATGAGGCAAAAGCTTAGGGATCACTTACACAGATTATGAAAATTAATTAAATTAGTTATTTGCAAAAACCAAACGCCAATGATGTAGTGAATATTCCACCCATAAGGTATTGGTTTTCTTAACGAAATTTTTTAATTATTTGTATTGGGAATTAATCAATTGATAGGAAACCTCTTACCTTGAATTATTTAGGGGAAATTCAAGAAAATAAATTCTAAATCATAACTTTCCTTATAGAGAGTATATTGTGCGCGTGTTGATTATTTGAGAATATTAGTCCACAATGATATTTAGTACTTTTCATGTCTAATATTATTGTCATATTAGTGAAAATATCATTTTTAATCTCATGTCCAATAGTTGAGAATGATTTGTGTAACTTGGTATAATTATGTACTATTTTGTCTCTTGGCCAATAGTTATGTATCATTTTTGGGCCAGCATGAAAACTCGAAACTGTGACATAAATTATCTGATCTTTCCTACTTGACACTGGCAGCATGAAAATAGATCGAACCCATGTTTCAATAAAAATAAGGCTAAAGTATACTTTTGGTCTCTTATGTTTGCATCAAGTTTCAATTTAGTTCTTTATGTTTGGAAAGTACACTTTTAGTCCTTTTTTGTTAACACCGTTAGTTTAACTTAACGGAAAATGCTAACTTAACAATTTTAAATAGTTATTAAATACTGAAAAAATGTTCAGATTAAAATATTTGAGTGTAAATATTCTAATATTTTCAAAATTTATCATTTTTTGTCCAATTTCATTATAAAACATAAAGGACTAAATTGAAACTTGATGCAAACAGAAGGGACCAAAAGTATACTTTAGCCTAAAAATAATGTCGTGACTTGTGAGGGTGCTTGTGACCCCATTAATTATGGTGATTATTTTTGAGTTTTGTCATTCATGTCTTAATTATATGTTACTGACTAACTATGTGTGAACCTAATCATTCAACACAAAGAATATTAACGCTACAAAAAGAATTAAGGACCCACTACTCTTCTTTTTCTTATCTGCTTTCACACACAAAATATTCATCGTAACAACAAATAATAATGTTGAAATAGGAGAAAGGTATTAAATAAATTGATCATTAATATTTACACCAGAAAAAATTGAACATTAATACGTGTAAGGAAATTAAGATCCACCCTTAGTGAGTTAGGACCAAGCTCAATTAGATTAGGGGCTATTATGTAAATAACGAAAAAACATTGGTGAAATGAGTAATTTTCCCAATATACTTCTATTCAGAAACTATGACTTTCCCCAAAGAGTTAGTTACAACTCTTATGTATAGTTTATAAATATAAGATGTGTTCAATCCTCAGCTCTTGTAAATGAAATAAATTTGTTAGAACAACATGAGATTATTCCCAATTGACACATGGGTGAGGATATCTTTTGAAACCAAAAAGAGCTCAAAACAATGTCCAGCCCATTAGGTTGATCGCAAGTTACACAATGTTAATAACGAGTAAATTTTGAGCCACTCTCCCCCAATTTAATTAATTATTCTCATGCCAACCATATGGTTACCTCGCCTAGTTTATAATATTGTTTCCATGGATACCAAAAAAATACTATTAAGCTTTGTAGTGATTCAAAAAGTTTAAAAATGAGTGAAAAAAGAGAGTAGTAGCCTTATGTCATGTCTTTTTGTTTTTTATGATGTTTGTAGAACCTATTGAGTGCTTAGGAAGAAGAGATGGTTCATGCGGTGAGAGATGGAGAAAAGAAAGAATATGATGGAAGTAAATTGTCAAATTCAATCTACTAAGCTCAAGGAATAACATAGAAGAAGAAGGGAATTAAATATGGATAAGAAATAACTTAATAAAATAGTTTCTAAAACATATATATGAATCCAAAAATAAATAATTTTCAAAATTAAAATATAGATATTACTCTTTCATGTATTTATTATTAAATATATCTATTTTTTTATCTCAGGAACACCCCATTCACAAATCATGTATCTTAGAACATCCTTTTCACAGATAATGTCTCCCGGGAACATGTTGTTCGGATCCCGCATGCCAAGAACATCATGTTAACATATATATTTTCTCAAGAACATCATGTTCACAAACTTGTTTCCCAGGAATATCTTGTTTGTAGATCTTGCGTCTTAGGAATATCTTGAGTCTCAAACAAATACAGTCTAGCATTATCACAACCTACTACCAGATCCTCTTGATTGCCTCTTCTAATTAACTTTCTCAACTCCTAGACCTTGGATATAATCGTAACCCAAAACATGAAATAAATCTTCAAATCCAACCACTGATGCACACACGGAGTGAGACCGAGTGAAAAGAAATCCTCAGACCTTGGACACATGTTAGGACGAGATGGAAATGAGACCGAGTGAAAAGAAATCCTGAGATCACATTCTCTGATCAATTACATGTTTAGGGACACATTTTAGAACAAGTTGGAAGCGAGATTGAGTGAACATGAATCCCGAGATCATGTTCTTTGTTTAGTTTCAAGATTAGGAACACGTGTGAGGACGAGATGGAAATGAGACCAAGTGAATAGGAATCCTGAGATCATGTTCACTGATCAGTTACAAGATCAGAGACATGTGTCAATATGAGATGGAAACGAGACCGAGTGAATAGTAACAAATCCAACCAAGATCACGTTCTTTGATCATTTACATAGAGAAGAAGTCTCAGGATCAAATACAAGAAGCTAATATTCGAATTCCCTCTCTCAGAGCACTTAGAAAGCAACATACCCTTGTTTTTACCATCTTATTTCATCTTGTTCTGACCCTGTAGCTCTCAATTTCATACTTTTAATCATATTTTCTTGATTTTCATTCTTTTAATCTCATCGTATGATTCTGTGTGGTCTGGGTTACCATTGATCCAGACCACTATTTCCCTATAATTGCACTAGGGAACCATATCTTATAAAATACTCCTTCCTATCCCAAATATAAGAGCCCAAAATTTGAATGGTTTTGGTTCCTAATATAAGAGTTCATCCCACATTCTCTCCTCGTTTAATGTGTTTTTTCCTACTTTGCCCCTAATTCTCTTTCATATTTATTAGTGCTTATGAGTTTCTCTCTCTTAAAAGTATTATAATAATTATGGGCAATATTGGAAAAGAAAGATTAACTCCAGACACTCAACTAACATTCACATGTTTTCTTAAGAAGCGTTTTTTTGGCGGCTAGCTCTTATATTAGAGACCGGAGGGAGTACATTTTTATCGCCTTTTTACGTTTTTGAACAGACAAGTCAAAAGGCAAAGCAAAGTCATCCAAACAAACACTCTTGCCTTACAAGCTTCCAAATACAAAGACACAATGACACTCCCAATGTATTATTATTATTCTTCATTACTTCCCTTTTTACTCAATCTTTCTCAACTCATTCAATTCCGCCACTCCACACAAAAAGTTGTCTTTTATCCCCTGCTTTACTCTATTATACTCATATTATATTATACTCCAAATCCATCACTCACCGTCCTATTTTCCATCTCTTTGCTAGGATGCAATAATCATCATCATCAATGTATCAATTAAAAGTCTTCCACCAAATCACTGTTCATAGCAATGTTCATGAACAGTGATTTGATGGAATATAATATATTATTTTTACCTTTTTTTTAACTTTTTTTAACCTTTTTTTTTTAAAACAATAGTTATTATATGATTTTTTTCACCCGATATTTTAGTTAAAAAAATTGTCATATATTTTTTTAGTGCAAATTTGTTAAAAAAAAGTTAAAAAATTTGTTCATGAGCAAATTTTTAGTGCAGTGATTGACGTTCTCTATTACTATTGTATGTGATTGCTTTCTTGTGCGAATTTATTTGGGCTACGTATTCTTTATTTTCTTGGGCTAATTTATTTTGGTCACATATTTTTTTTATGAATTTGCCTTAAAGATTTATATCTTTAGTGTCACCATTATGATGATCTTTTTGACCTAATATATATCTGCAAATGTTTTATTGTGTCTTTTTAGTTATTATATGATTTTTTTCACCCGATATTTTAGTTAAAAAACTTTGTCATATATTTTTTTATTGCAAATTTGTTAAAAAAAGTTAAAAAAAAGTTAAAAAATTTGTTCATGAGCAAATTTTTAGTGCAGTGATTGACATTCTCTATTACTATTGTATGTGATTGCTTTCTTGTGCGAATTTATTTGGGCTACATATTCTTTATTTTCTTGGGCTAATTTATTTGGGTCACATATTTTTTTGTATGAATTTGCCTTAAAGATTTATATCTTTAGTGTCACCATTATGATGATCTTTTTGACCTAATATATATCTGCAAATGTTTTATTGTGTCTTTTTAGTTATTATATGATTTTTTCACCCGATATTTTAGTTAAAAAAATTTGTCATATATATTTTTATTGCAAATTTTATTAAAAAAAAAGTTAAAAAAAAGTTAAAAAATTTGTTCATGAGCAAATTTTAAGTGCAGTGATTGACATTCTCTATTACTATTGTATGTGATTGCTTTCTTGTGCGAATTTATTTATTCTACGTATTCTTTATTTTCTTGGGCTAATTTATTTGGGTCACATTTTTTTTGTTTGAATTTTCCTTAAAAATTTATATCTTTAGTGTCACCATTATGATGATGTTTTTGACCTAATATATATCTGCAAATGTTTTATTGTGTCTTTTTATTTGCCTATCTTTCCCGTGCAAACTAGAAGTTGTTCCATGTAGATATAGAACACAAAAAGAAGAGTTATTTCTTCACATAGGGAAGATGTGTTCAGTTAGATTTAATTTCGATTTTCATTACAACTTACAAAAAAATGGTCATTTGATAATGTAAATTAGAAGTTGTCATTGAAATTTTCTTCCTTCTAAGGTTAAGGTTAGATAATAGTTTTTTTGGATAATGCTAATTTTTAAACAAAACCGCGCGGAGCACTGGAAACCCCTGTGCACACACAGGAGATACCACTAGTGTCCCATAAAATAAATCTTATAGCTATCACAAGCGTGCACATAGACAGAAAATGATCAGTTATAAGTCTAATAATAATAATGCTATAAAATTCAGACAATTCATAGAGTTTGAATCTGTAGTTGAAGCATATTCTTTCTTGCTTGCTGGCATGTATTTAATAATTATTCATCCTAATTAGGGATAGTTTTCCAAGTAATCATTAAAAAATCAGGTTGAAATTTTGGGAAGTTGATTTGAACAATTTTGTTTTTATAGTTGAAATGGTCTGGAATGAAATCTCCCATTGAAACTCAAATTTAACTCTAAAAGTTTTGCTTATAATGATAGATAGACCATCGAAATTATAAATCTCAATAACTGAGATGAAATCATAAAGATAAGTATATACCTATGTAATTACTTCTACAATTGTAGATTTTAAATTCAAATTTTCTTATCCATAAGTGAGTTGAGTCTTAGCACAGCTCTGGTATTTGGTATTCCCCATGAAACTTCACATCAATAACAAACACATCTTTATAAAATAAATGTGAGCATAATATGTCAGGAAAATTAATATGACGTCCCTCACAAGACACTTAATACTAGAAAAGTCTCATAAACTCTCCATATTAAATTAGGGTCCCCATGGACCTTACTTTAATAAACTCCAAATATCAAGAGACCATTTTGCCCCTCATTTCCTTCCTACCCTGCTCATGAGCTTGTTATTCACGGCCTATTACATTGTCACACTAGCACATTGTAACACCCCAAATTTTATTTCATAATGTAATAAAATTTAAAAGGGAATAAAAATATAAATTATAAGTTAAAGTTTTATGAAATGAAATAAAAGAGAAAATTTTGGACAAATTGTAAGAAATTATGAAAATAATAATGTTAATATTTCATTTTTTACATAAATAGACTATTTGTATATTTTAGTCATAATTTTGAACCATAGTTTTAGGAAATATTTAGAGTATAAAGATGTTTGTAATTATTAGGGATTATTTTTAGGAAAACTTGTAGAGGAAGTTTATTATCTTTTAGGATATTTTTGTATTATAAATTTTAAATATGTTATTATACAAATGAAATAATCTCTAGCCAATTCACCCATATTTGTTTCCACACAAACAAAGTTTTATTTTTATTAAATAAATGGGAAGAAGAGAATTAATTGGAAAGAGAGAGGTTTAAGTGTCATATAGAGGATGTTTGGGACTAAAGTATAATTAAAATAAACAATGGTAGTTGATTGGAATTTTATCTAGTCATTAGGTATATATACATAACCAACAAAAACCCTAGCCTCTCTAACACAAAACTGATGCTCTCCTCGTCCTTCTTCCCCAAATCATTCACCATTCTTCTCAATCCTTCCCCAATCTGTTCGTGCCCCAAAATAACTTCATCAACACTTAATTCCTTCATTCCCAAACTCCCTTGAATCCGAAAAACTTCAACTTTATTTTTATCCCTCTTTAACTCGCGGTTCTGTTCATTCCTCATTATGGCTCGCGATTTCTACTCCTCCCAGCGGCGGCGAAGATGCGATCTCTGACGACGGAGGAGCTGTTCGGCAATTGCAAGACCGATTCCAACTTCTTGTGAGTTTCTTTTTTTTATTCCCCACTTGATTTCTTCAATTTTCATTGAGAAGAGAGTGTGAGTTGGGGTTTGAGATATGTCTTACATAAACAAGTTAAAGGAAGCTTAAGTTTCGATTTCTAGTGATTAAGAAATGATTTTTGGTGATTAGCACTGTATATTGATTGTTTGAGTTTTCATGCTTAGTTTGTGAAATCTGATTTTTCCTTTTCTCTTTTCCTTTTCTGGATTGAGTTTGTCGGCTTAGAATTGAGTAAATATAATTTCTGCATAATACAATTTGGATGTTTGGTGTGGTGCTTTGAATATGATTCTTTATTGGGGTCCTTATAGTTGTCTTAATTGGTTTAATGAAATTGAATTACTGGATGATTCATGAATTTGTGTTGTTGCTTCCTTCATTGACCAATCTGAATTTTTAGAAGTATACTTGAAATTGATAAAGTATTGTGCTTGATATATATATGCTATTCTTTTCTGGTGGTTGACACAATGATGAGGATTTTGGAAGTTTTGCCTTCATATTTTAGGAGTGGTTTTAATTTCTCTTAATGGGTTAATGTTGATTTGGAATGAGACAGGAGCAATCAGTAGAATGTTATTGTTGTTTGGAATTGGGTTAGGTTGCTTGCTGCCTTCATTACATTAAAGTTGAATGGAATTTTGGGCAGGAAAGAGGGTCTTGACTCATTTGGGATTTAACTCTTAATTGATGACATGCAAAGTAAAGTTGTTTATGCTTGCTGCTGACATTTTCGTGATTGGACTGTTATTATTTTCTTTGCCAAACTGATTTAATTGGGATGCAATGTTTCTTTGCTTTAGTTATTAATTGGTATGAGAATAGTAATGGATTTAATTGTTAAGTTAGGTTCATACTTCAATTGATATTTGAGTTCCAATTTATTTCTTGGTAGGATTTTATGCTTGCACTGATTTGATAAATCTGTTTGAGTTGAGATTTAAAGTGTTTTGGGTTCAATTGATTTAATTGTGATTTAGGGTCATTGAGTTATTCTTGAAAAAGTGATTTGGTGTTTATAAACATGTCAACTGCAATGTTTGATCAAATGAATTTGTTGTTGGTTGATTTTAATTGATGATGTGGCATGAATTGTTTGGAATTGAAGTTTTTCTATTTAGAGAGTAGATATCAATTGATGTTTGACTGATTGTGCTATTATACTTAATATTCTCATAAAGTGGTTATTGGTTTGATTAAATTGGTTGTGACTTGTATGTGTTAAACTAGAAAAGAAAGAAAAACATGAATGGTATATCATGAAGGGATGGGTAGTATTGTATTTATTAGGATCGAGAGCGATGTTAGATAACATATACAAGGATAGTTGTTCACATTCTTTATTATATGGAATGAAAATAGGAGAATCTAGTGAGAAGGGTGCTTGGAGACAAATTTCAAGTAAGGATAAGGAGAAACTGTGAATTGCTCGCAAACAGGTAGCGGTTTATTTCATGCACATTAGGACTACATATTTATTTTCTGTCATCACTAATATTACTGCTTCAGATATTGATAGGGTTTATTTTCAGCATTTTAAATTTATGTGGAGTACTCCAGGTATAAGGAGGGTCGCTCCCCCTATACCATATTGTTTTGTTGAATTTATTTTTCCTAGAAAATCCTGTCAGGTATGCCTACTACGAAAGGTGAATATATTACTATAAGTAGTGAGGTGGTGCAATAGGCACATGTATTTAATATTCTACCTGTAACAAATATATTGTTAAGGTAGGGGCCCTGTATGAGTGTTTTACTAACAGGTAGTAATCACCAACAGGAGCGCACTATCATTATCTGAAGTAGGATTAAATGAATCAGCTTCTAGGTGAAGTAAATGCATGAATTAGAGTGTATGAAATAAACTGCGGTAAATTTGGTTTAGTTTCAGGTACACAATAGATAGAGAATTTCGGAGTTATGAGAGGAAAGGAAAAATGCAGGAATGTTTGGTCCTAATTGGATTTTTATTTATGTAATTTTTTTAAAGGAAATTGTATAATTATATTTTGACATGTAATGTATATAAATTATGTAGAAGATAAACCTTGGATACTTTTTGTACTTGATAATTATTTTGAATTCATATCTTGATTTATATATGTGTAAAACTAAGTATTTTAGGAATAATGTTTTCTAGGATAAATGGTAGAACTTTAAAGAAAAAGATAAATTTTTAGTTTTGAAAATAATAGCTAGAAATATGTTTTTTTAAACCTTGTTATTTTATAAAACTAATATGGGTATCTTATGTATTTTAAGAAAACTTCATTTTATTTTAAAAAGTTTATTCTCAACTTATTTAAGAAAGAATTATACCAAAAATCCAATTTCATGAAAAAGTTTTAATTTGGACTGATTTTCAGTTACCCATTACATATTTTAAATTTCTTAATATCTATTTTATAACAAAAATCATTATTTTCAATTAAATTGTATTTAATATTTTAAGAAATTAGTAAAAATAAACTAGGTGTGACACACATTACCTCATTATTTGTTGCTCATTAACTCGTCAGAGAGTTACTCATGAACTTGTTAGACCTGCTCATGAGCTTGTTATTAGCGGCCCATTACATTGTCACACTAGCTCATCAACTCGTTATTTGTTGCTCATCAACTCGTTATTTGTTACTTTTGTATGTTTATAGTATGATGGACGAAATGATCTTTAATATGGGGAGTTTATGAGACCTTTCTAGTTTTAAGTCCCTTGTGAGGGATCTATATTAATTTTCCCTAATATGTCTACAGTCAAATAAATTATAAAAGAAGTTGTTGCTAATTCAATACTCCTATAACTAAAATACAAAGGCTACTTTTATCTAAAACATTTTTTTATGCAAAACAAAAAGGCAAGAGTTTCATAAATGTATCCACATATAGTAGTAGTGCATACAAAATAAAGATGTAAAGGAACATCTCTTGCCTGCATCAATTTTACATTATTCCCATCACTTTTGCCTCTCCTTCCCTCTCTCTTATGCTTAATCTTTCTCAGCTCCTACAATTACCACCATGACCACCCACAACAACAAACACCTCCATTTCTTCTTTCTCATCTTCATCACAACTCTTCACTTTCTTTCCCAAGGAATTTCCGCCATTAGAACCCACAAGTTCTCTCTCTCATCAGGCCCTTCTTCTTCTTCAACGTCAATCCACTTTCATTCATGGGCTAAAAGTCCTGTCAGAGCCAGAGATGGAGAATTCAACTCTCAGAAGAGAAGAGTTCCCACAGGATCCAACCCTTTACACAACAAGAGATAGCTTCTTCTTCTTCTTCTCCTTCAGATTTAGTATAATACTCATCTGGTCTCTCTCTCTCTCTCTCTCTCTCTCTCTCTCTCTCTTACTACCATATATACATTCAATAGATTCTTATCAGAATTTGTATGTAAGACTGAATTTGCATAGAGACATAGCGTGCTTGGCTAGCTAGAATTAATTAAACTGTAGAGTTTGTTTGTACAGAAGGTAATTAAAGAGGATTTTGTTTGTGCTTTAATTCTGATTCTGATTCTGAATTTTATGGAAAGTCTCTGAAATTACATACTACCTCCGGTCTCTAATGTAAGAGTCAGCCGCCAAAAAAACGCTTCTTAAGAAAACATGTGAATGTTAGTTAGATGTCTGGAGTTAATGCTTCTTTTCCAAAATTGCCCATATTTATTATGGTACTTTTAAGAGAGAAAAATACATAACATTAATAAATATGAAAGAGAGTTAGGGGTAAAGTAGGAAAAAATGCATTAAATGAGGAGAGAATGTGGGGTGAGCTCTTACATTAGGGACCAAAACCATTCAAATTTTGGGCTCTTACATTAGGGACCGGAGGGAGGGAGTATATGTTAAACTATTAGAGTTAGTCCAAAAAAATTGTTGTACTATTAGAGTGCTAGTATATCTATTGTTGTTAATTTTCTGGATTCCATCAGTTACTTTCCTTACCATTTTTCTCCTGTTTCATTGTAATTCTTTACAAAGATGGAACTTTGATAGAATATCCATGAGTTTCTGTTCTTTGATTGATATTAACAGTTCAAGAAGGTTTTTCACTTTTTTTATTATATTCTCATCTGGGTTCTTGTTGTCTCTCAAATCTTTGTGTGTGTGTGTGTTTCTTGGGGATGTCTCTGTTTTGTGTTGTTTTATGGATGCTGAGAAAGTTGTTGGAGAAAGTTTTGAAATTATGAAATTAATGCATATTATTAATTATGGTGAATTGAATCTGCATTATTAATTTGATGTGGTGACATGTCTGAATTTTTATCTGTTGGACTCCTCTCTGCATATTTGTCTTCTGCTGAAAATTACTCCTGTTCGGAGGAGAACAATCATCTAAAGTCTAAACCCTTGAGGATTTTGAAGTTTTTTACTTATTAAATACGAAAATTATGGGCATTGAAGTCAACATCACTGAAATTCCAGGTGGATGAAGAAAAATTGGTATACCAAGCTTCCGCCCTCGAGATAAGTGAAATAGCCACATGTTCCGATTTTAATTTGATTGTCATATACTACAAAATGTTAATTATATCAATAAATATGTTTTAAATTAATAAAAGGGCGAATGTGCAAAAATGATACTAAACTTTCCCCCTATGAGCGTTTCTAATGCTAAAGTTTCGCGAGACGCATAAAGAGTACTCAACTTGGGGTTCATGTGCAAATATAGACGGGAAATAAAATTTAGATATGAAAAAATTCTTATACCCTCTTTATATTATTCTCTTCTTCAAACTCCTAGGGGCATAAGAGTCTTTTCATTATCTAAATTGTATTTCCCTTAAGTGAAAATATTATATTTGCACCAGGACAACAAGTTAGTTATTGTTTTTGCATCTCGCGAAACTTAAGTATTACAAACGCACTTTTGGGTAATGTTTAGTATCATTTTTGCACCTTCACCCTTAATAAAATTTCTTAAAACTACCAGTCTAAGACCGTCAACCCTCACTGTATTCAAAATTTTCTCCTCTTTATATTATTTATAAACTATTCTCATATCTCTCCTCTTACTCTCTTCTAATAAGAAGAAATAAACAAAGATTAAGTTAGGAAACAATTATTGAGAACCTCTACATTGATTTATATTAAAGAACAAAAAAGTTTTATTGGTTGAATTTATAATATGGAAGAGAGTGTTAGTTTTCCAATTAATCTAATCAAGAGATCAAGATAATTCAACCAGGTTGAATCTTGTAGTTTTATCATCCCATCGTTAAACCCCAAAACACATCAAGTTACAGAAAACCATGGTGGACAAGAAAAAGTAGCATCCTTCAAATTGTCCTTTTACATTGTTCGTTATAATTTCAATATTGTTCTCTTTAGAGTTTTGGATAATTATTTTTATATATTTCAATATTGTAAGTATATTATTAATTTTTTTTTTTGAAAAGACTAAAAATAAATCACCTGATCTTTTACGAGTACTTTAAACAGTGCGTACTTTAAAAAGAACATTAATGGATACAAGAAAGCCCCTCTTTCTTTCTTTTGCCCTAGTAACCATTTAATTATATCATGTGTATGATGGCAACAACCTCTCACACACATATGAATGTACAACTATTTATAATGGGCTGTTGTAAAGGCAATAGTATGTCAGGAAATCCCATGATTTTAATGCATTCACTGCAAAGAAATCTCACTTATTGTACAGTTTGTTACTTGAACCATTCAAATATAATATTACTTTTCGATCTAATTTATAATTAAGTTGATGAAGTGAATCAATATAATAATTAAAAAACGAATGATTATAAATTAGCTCTATAATTTTTTAAATATAACTGGAATTTCAATATTGTGTATGATATAGCGTATAGTATAAAATTAGAAAGGGAAAAAAGACAAATAAAGTCCTCTGAATATGTAAAAGAACAATCAAAGTTGCTAAATTTCAAAAGGACAACCAAAGTCACATAAACTAAATTAACAACGATCTGGTGGTTAATGAGAATGTGGATGTTGTTGTGGTTAATGAGAATGCTGCTGTGATTAATTGTTACGCTCTAGTTGTTAATGTCATTGATGCAATGGTTAAATATACATGTTGTTAATGGGGATGCTGAGTGGTTAATTTAGTGTCTATGACCTTAATTGTCCTTTTGGAAATTTAACGACTTTTATTGTCTTTTTACATATTCAGATGACTTTATATGTCTTTTTTCCAATTAGAAATATAGAACCTCGCTCGGTATCCCCTCACTCGACAAGTGAGAGACTAATCCCCCGCTGATTTGTAGGCGCACCTCAAAGGGTGGGACAGTTGGCCTGGGAGATTTAATGTTTCTCCATACTCAACGCTAGGGATCGAACCCTAGACAATTGGTTAAGAGTGAATGAGTCTTTGCCACTCAACCACACACCCCAGGTTAAATTTAAGCAATTTCTAATTTCCTAAAAAATGAGAAAAGTGGTCAAATCCAAATATAACTATGTCCATTTATATACTGTTAGTAAGATTAATTGTGAGCCTGCATTTATGTAAACTGATTGAAAAAAAAAAACATTTATGTAAACTGTATTAGTTGGATGTTATATTAGGAGAAACTTCCCAATATATAGAATTATAAATTATTACTCATTAATTTTTTAATTATGAGATCAAGTTGACTTTTTATAAAATTAATAACGTAAAAAATAATCACTTAAAAATAATCACTTAAAATAATTGTAACTTTTTTCACAAATTTGAATCACATTACCTTTAAACTAACATGCATGTAACAAATACTAAAAATATGTAGCATATTTGCTTCCTTAATTTAAAAAACAATTGATCTCATAATCAGTTTGGGGGAGTATAATTAATCTAATTATACAATTACAAGACTCCCAAATCCTTATCCAAAAATAGAGCCTCAAATCAATTACTCCCTCGGTCTTTATTATAAGTCAACAACTATCTACAATTTTTGGATTTTAATATAAGTTACCAACCACCACATTAAATGATTTTTCCACTTTACCCCTATTATTAATGGAGATTCACAAATTGAAAATGTGAAGTACATCATTTAATGGAGGGTGAAGTTGGAAAAAGTGGCAAATTTAACATGAATTTTAACACCTAACTACCATTATTTGGTACTACTCCCTTCAATTCCTAATATAAAAGTCAGCCGCAAAAAAACGCTTCTTAAGAAAACATGTGAATGTTGGTTGAGTGTCTGGAATTAATGTTTTTTCTCCAATATTGCCCAAATTTATTATGATATTTTTAAGAGGGAGAAATACATAAGCATTAATAACTATGAAACAGAATCAGGGGCAAAGTAGGAAAAATACATTAAATGAAGAGAGAATGTGAGATGAACTCTTATATTTTGGACAAAAATCATTCAAATTTTTTACTCTTATATTATTGACGGGAAGGAGTATGTGAGAATGGGCAGTTTGTGATTACTTTTAATAAGGATAGGAGAGAGTACAAAATTCAAAAACCATCATGCCCTTTTTAGAGTTATTTGAAATAGTATCCTTTGGGAAATTAAGCATGCACACTTTTTCCAAAAAAATCATATATAAATGATGACAGAAACATAAAAATACTCCCTCTGATCTGATCTTGATTATAAGTCCCCAACTACGTACAATTTTTGTCCTAAATATAAGTCACCAATTGTCACATTACATGTTTTTTTTCCACTTTACCCATGTTATCAATGGAGATTCAAAATTGAAAATGTGAAACACATCATTTAATGGAGGGTGAAGTTGGAAAAAGTGACAAATTTAACATGAATTTTAAGACTCAACTATAATTCCTTGGTATGTGAGAAATATGTAGTTGATGACTTATTCTAAGGACTAGAGGGAGGAGTAAACAAACCTCATGGAACTATTTTCTTTCTTGTTCATACACTGATTTATAAATAACAAACTATTTGTCTTGCTCAATACAAAATAAAGTATAATTTGTAGTTATAAAAAATCTAAACCCCATTTTTTTCGGAGTTCAAAATAATAAGAAGATGAAGCAAATAGAATAGTGAGTCTTTCCGATAAAAAAAAAAGAATGGTGAGTAATAACTTTATAAAAAACAAAGAAATAGCGAGTAATAATGAGTGAACAAACGGTTAAGTGTGTGGCCCATAGTGTGGGGATAGATGACCCCAACCATAAATGCAGAGAGTTAAATGCGCAATTAATTAGGTCACCCACCAATAAATAAACTAAACTGTTTCGGGGTAGTACGTCCTTACACCGTTACAAAATACTCCCTCCATCCTAATTATAAGTCACCAACTACTCATTTCTCACATATTAAAGAATGATAGTTGGGTCTTAAAATTCATGTTTACTTTTCCACTTTTTCCAACTTCACCCTTCATTAAATGATGTGTTTCACATTTTCAATTTTAAATCTTCATTAATGACAGGGGTCAAGTGCGAAAAAAAACATTTAATACGGCGGTTAGTGACTTATATTAAGGACAAAAAATTAGAGGTAGTTGGTGACTTATTATAAAGACCGGAGGGAGAATAAACTAAAATCATTTATGGAGGATGTTTTGATGCACCATATGAGTTGAATGACTTAAACAATACTCCCTCCACTCTATAATATAACAGCATAACATGTGAATAATTTTGTTTTAAAATATATCAGCTCACTTTATATTTTCTCTTCATTTAATGCATTTTTCCTACTTTCTCTTAAACTCTTTTTCATATTTATTAATGCTTATGTATTTCTCTCTCTTAATAATAGTATTATAATAAATATAAGTAATACTTCCTCTAATCCTTATTATAAATCATCTAACCGCCAAATCTCATATATCAAGCAATGAAAGTTATATCATTAAATTAGTATATGTTTTCTTAAAAAGCGTGTTTTGTTGTCTATAATCTTAAATTACGGACCAGAGGGAGTAATTAATATTGATTTGTAAATTTTATCCACATAATTAACGTTTAAATGTGGCTACTTGTAGTATTTTTTTTCTCTCCCATTCCAAAACTTATTTTGATATGGGTAAAGCTAAAATTTTTTAACTTTAAATATGTAATGAAAGTTTTTTATATTATGCAGAATTATTTGAATTGACTTATATTGTACATCAAAGAAACTAGTGTATTTCTCTCAAACTGTAAGAGCTTCACTCAAATGTTTGACTCATCCATTAAATTAATAAGTTTGATTCAATTAAAGAACCAAAAATTGGACAGTTTATTAAAGATTAAGGTCATGTTTGATCCAAAAATTGGTCATTGTTACTAGGAAAGTTCTTTTAGTTTCACTTGACACACATGGGTACAAAGTAAAAATAGATCAATCATTCAAAGCCACGTCACCATCTTCCTGAAACAACTCAAACAAGTTACATCTTCTACTTTCTCTTCCTTTTGGTATTACAGCCAGAAAAATTAAACACGGAATTGTTCTCTGAGTGAATTCTTGCTGAATTTGTGAATTCCAGCACTATGAGCAATAGAACTAGAAACTCCAAAAAAACCAACAAAAATATTGCAATAAAAAAAGAGGTTTTGGAAGCTAACAAAAGATACAAGAGACACATGATTAATCTAAGCTTTAAACATAAAAATTGCTAAAAAAAAGAAAAAAGAAAAAAGAGGTTTTGGAAACTTAAAAGTTTTAAGTTTTAAGTTAAAACAAAACCCACCCAGCTCTAGACGAAGTCTCATCACCAGCTTCCTAATCCTCACTATCATTGACATCCTCAACATTAGAGCTTAAGCTTCAACATCAACACCCCCATCATCTATATATCTTGAGCCCTCCTCATCCTAGAAGAAACCCCCTAGCCCTTCTCCTATACACCATCCAATCAAGCACCACATGGACCAAATTAAACACCAAGCCCCATACAAACAGATCGATCCAAATAATTTTTCTTGTGTTGAGTGGAGAAGGAAGGTGTTGAGAGGGAGTGGAGAATCGGGAGGAAGAAGGGAAAGCTCCATTGGGCATAACCTCTATCTCAATCTCCACATGTGGTCTTCCTTTGAGCTCCTTCATAGATCACTTCTGTGTTTAATTTTTCTGGCCGCAATACCAGAAGAAGGAAGAGAAGGAAGAGCATGAAACTTGTTGCAGGCCGGAGATGGTGGCGTGGGTTTGAATGGATGACGTGTCTTTGAAATTTGCGGTGGGGCAACATAGATGCATTATTAAGCCTAAAAAATACTTACTGGACATGATCATTTCCTGGGGCAACATTGATGCATTATTAACATTAGATAAACCTCTTATACAGCATGCTTGGCCCCTGTAGAGGACATGGATCATATCCTACGTCAATGCCCCATAGCAAAATAATGCTGGTTTTTGCTAGGATCTGATAATGCCAATTTTGGCAACCCCCATAGCTCCTTTATTGATTGGGTTTTACGTAATATATCAACCCAGCGAACAATGGCGAGATCTGGAGGATTAAATTTTTATAACTATGCTGGAAGCTTTGGGAGAATAGGAATAGAAGGATATTTCAGGATCATTCACCGAATGCTGAAAGTATTTTTTTCTGATGATTGATACAATTTTCCCTTTTCTGAAAAAAAAAAAAAACTTACAGGACAACTATAATCATATTTTGCGGCAAATATGACACTCAAACCAACCAAATAATGGTTCAAAAGTCAATGGTCTCAATGTCTAACTATAATTAATTAAATTTTTAATCAATCAAGATTGAAACAATATAATTGAATAAAACACACAAAATAATTATATATATATATATATATATATATATATATATATATATATATATATATATATATAACCCTTGAAAGAGTATAATTTATATAAAACATATCAAACCAAAAGTAAATTAAACATTCAACAAACCACAAATAAGGAAGAATTGCTTATTTTGCCGCAGAACTCAATGAAACTTTTTTCACACTCAATTTGGAAAAAATCAATAAATTCGATGGGATATATCCAATCTCTAATCAAACTGGTTGAATAGGTTCTATGTGATGAAATGACTTGTGCTAAGCTTCAATACCAAATATGTAATACGATATCTAACCTAAGACCTCTTTAATTGATTTGGGAATTGAAGGTTATATAATCAAAATAAATTACTTTTAAATAACTATATTTATCACTTTCTGCAACATAATTTGTTTAATTTATAAACTTTGTTTAACTTATACAACTAATATATAATTTAATAATGCACATGAAAATTTTAGAGAGACCTTAGAACATATTGTATTACTAAATTTATTAAACCATTTTAAATCTACTCAAATAATAAAAAAGATCTTACAATATATACAGTAGATAAGTTTTATTTGATTTTCCCATGTAAAACAATCATAAAAACCTACGCACACAATCTGTAGAGAGAGGTGGGGTGGAAGGAGATAATTGTTGGCAATCTCTCTCAGAGCGAGAGGAGGGGGTGAAAGGGAATAATTGTTGGCAGCTAAGGTGATTGAGTTCACATGCATTTTACCCACCTATTCACACTAGACTTTTCCCCTCTTTTTGAATTTTATCCTCAGCATATACTTCTCCATTCTCCTTGTCTTTTTCACTTTCTTAATTTTAGGATTGGTAATTAGCCTTTTTTTAGTTGCTCACTACCTCCCCTACACTTATGTTGAGTGTTTGCCACTATTCCTTTCTTCATTCCTCTTTTGGCCACTTATCTTTCTCTCGTATATTTCCTATCAAATCTTGCCCAACCAAATTATGTCACCAGATTTTGTTTGTCTCTTAAAAATAGCATCTTGTGGATAATTTTTTTCATACTTAATTTAGTTTATATGGGCATAGTATACAAGGGAAGGATCATTTTTGCCTATAAGTATAACATAAATATCACTCAACACTTATACTAATGATTGATTAGTCTCTTATATAGCAAAGAATATTAGATGGGTTAAGAGTCATACTTGTCCCTTAAACATGAGTGAAGGATCCTATCTGCCTCTAAAATATTTTTGGGCTCATATCTGCCCCTGAAGTATCCATGAGGGAAGACAAGGAACAGGCTGAATTGATGGAAGAAATGAAGAACAAAGAACAAAAAAAGAATCAAAAACTCGTGTGGTTTATGATGAAATGGTAGGGTTAGTGTCTTATTGTCCCGAAGGCTATAAGAGACTTTTTATTAATGTATATGTTAGATGATACTTATGCCATTGTTCATAGGCAAAAATGATCTTTTACCCAAACTTCTTTGGTATATAAAAGACCATTAATTAATGTATTTTCTAGGTGATATTTGAGTCGTAGTTCATAGGTGCAAATGATCATTTACCTAAAGTTCTTTTCTATATAAGAAACCATTTATTAGTTTATGTGTTGGGTGATACTTGTGCTAAGTGAAAATGATCTCTTACCCTAATTATTAGGAACACATATGTGCTAATTTTTTTTTTAAAATATCATCTGTAATCATTTGAATTGAAATTGTCTTTGTGTAAGACTCCCTTAATTAGCTTAAACTGCAATTTGGAGTCTTATATAATAGTAGTGCAAAGTAAACCCTATATATAACTTACAGAGTTACAACCAAAATTTTCTAATAATTGTATGACATATTAGAAGAGTAAGAACGAAAAAAACTAGAGGTAAAGCAAAGAGTAAGCGCAGTGACTACAGGGAGAATTTCTGGTAATCTTTGTTGAGTTTATTGAGAACTAATAAGAGGTCCCAATAAGGTGGACATGTGTGGGAATGCGAATGTTTGGTATTTGGTTTGTGAAGCACAGTGGGGTTCGTGGTCCTCTACATGTGGCGATCACTCCTAAATGCGCCCAAAATATTGAGTAATTAAGTGATAGGTGTGGTCCGATTCTAAAAATTACTTACCAGAACATATATATATATATATATATATATATATATATATATATATATATATATATATATATAGAGAGAGAGAGAGAGAGAGAGAGAGAGAGAGAGAGAGAGAGAGAGTGTTTAATTTACATGAGCACTAGTGTAACATTTTCTTTGTTAATACTCCCTCCGGTCCTAAATATAGGACCTAAATAACTTTTTTGAAAAATCCTAAAAAAAGCAAAAAATAAGTTAATTATAAATTGATTTACCTAATTTTTTCTCTTAAACTAGTTTATTTTACCTATAAGCTAATCGATAATCTAAAAAGATTTCAAATATGTCATGATTTAATAACCTACTCCCTCCAGTCCCTAATGTAAGAGCTAGCCGTAAAAAAAAAGCTTCTTAAGAAAACATGTGAATGTTAGTTGAGTGCCTGAAGTTAATGCTTCTTTTCCAAAATTGCCCATATTTATTATGGTACTTTTAAGAGAGAGAAATACATAAGCATTAATAAATATGAAAGAGAGTTAGGGGTAAAGTAGGAAAAAATGCATTAAATGAGGAGAGAATATGGAGTGAGCTCTTACATTAGGGACCAAAACCATTCAAATTTTGGGCTCTTACATTAGGGACCGGAGGGAGTATTTCGCAACCTTAATCTTTCCAAAAAAAGTTATCTAGGTCTTATATTTAGGACCGGAGGTAGTAAAACATTTCATTATCCATAACTCTGAGTGAAAACAAAATTTAACAAATACCAACTATACAAAGAAGAAGAATTTATTAAATAAATGGCTAAAGTGCAAAAATGCTCATAATTGTTACGAATGTGTAAAAATGCTCATGTAAAATTTTTTGGAGTACTTTTGCTCCACTTTTTGAAATTTGATGGGTAGCATAAATTTTTTTGGAGCACTTTTGCCCCAGTTTTAAAATTTAATGTGTAGTTTTGCTCTAAAAAATATTATATGGGTATTTTTATGCCTTTATGACAATTACATGAACATTTTGACACTTTAGCCCTTAAATAAAGGGTGAATACCCAAAATGATACTACCTCCGGTCCTAAATATAAGACCTAGATAACTTTTTTTTGGAAAGATTAAGGTTGCGAAATAGGTTATTAAATCATGACATATTTGATATCTTTTTAGATTATCCATTAGCTTATAGGTAAAATAAACTAGTTTAAGAGAAAAATTAGGTAAATCAATTTATAATTAACTTATTTTTTGCTTTTTTTAGGATTTTTCAAAAAAGTCATCTAGGTCCTATATTTACGACCGGAGGGAGTACATAACTATTGGCTAAGGAACAAAAATAGTACATAACTATTCCAAAGTACTCAAATGATACCCAACTTTTACCATGAGATCAAGAATGATATATTCACTTATATGACAACAAGATTAGACATGAAAAGTTTAAAATGCCCTTATAAATTAAATTACAATAACAAAAACAGACCCAACCTCTTTTTTCTCTCTCCTCTTCCCCCTCCCTCTTTGTAAGACTCTAAAAATATCTCCATAATTTCATAGCTTATTGAAAGTACCTTTTGATGTGAAAAAAAAAATCAAATATCCATGATAAGAAAACATATTTCTAGTTTAAACACAATTAAAGGCACTCCAAAGCTCCTACTAAAAGTCTACAACATCACCAATATAAATATCTATCAATAATCTACTCAACACTTCCTAAAATGTATTCTAAAGACAATTGCACCTTAAACTACACCTCTCTCTCTCCCTCTCTCCCTCTCTCCCTCTCTCTCTCTCTATATATATATATATATATATATATATATATATATATATATATATATATTCTTAGATAAATTATTATTAAACAATACATTTCATTAATTTAAATTTTTGTTCAGATTAACCAATACATATAAATACGTACATACCTGTTAGAATCTTAAGTTTTGATGAAGACTAAAATATGAAAGAACAAGGCAAACACTTAGAGAATATTAGGTTAATATAGAACCCCAAGTAAGAGTACAACCGGATGTGGATTTACTTCCGGATGGGCTAAGACTAGCGCTCACGGATGAACGTCTCATCCCCCAGCGACAGCAAGTATTCCACTAAGTAATAACTCAGTCTAGGAGTATTAGATGTGCAAAACCTTGAGACTAAGTTAAGATGCAACCGGATGTGGATTTGCTTCCGATTGTATTGAGACTAGCGCTGGGTGTTGGTATAGATAACACTGAGCGCCAGTGAACATAACCCAACTCCAGTAGATTTGCTTCCGATTGCTTAGTGACTAGCGCTGACTGTTGGAATGGATAACACTGAGTGACAGTGAGTAAAATATGAACATAACCCATCGTCCAGTGGAAGTGCTTCCGGATGTGAAAGTGCTTCCGGATGTAAGAAAACTTCCTTAGACCATTTGAACTCCCACTGCATGTGATTATGTGTTGTTATACTACACATCCCATAGCATGAGTAAATGACACACTAAGTCACTTAGGAAGAGTTAGACTAAAATAACGAGACTTACGCTGACTATTGGAATAGACATTCCTTAGCGTCAGTGGACAATACACTAAGTCAGAACATAGTCTAAGTAAGATTTCTTCCCATAGCAAACAAGCTTCCCACAGCATGTATAGTTCTTACTCCACTTAATTATATATGCTACTCTGTTGGACTAACAAGTATGTGCAGAACTTAATTTTACTTCCGGATGCAAATGAGCTTCCGGATGCAAATACTCTTGGCACTGGGATTCAGAGACTAACACTTGCAGAGCAAGATTGCCGCTTCCGGATGAACGATGATCATCCGTCAGCAAGAGTACAAGAGTCAACGTCACATACTCAGAGGTCAAAATGCTTTTGTCAGAGCAGAGTTGTCAGAGTTGCTTTTCAGAGATAAAGCAAGTCAACCCTGCCAAGCATTAATGAAGATGTACCTCTCAACGGTAACATGGGATTAACGGCTATATTCAAACGGACATATTCTATCTGCCGCCCAAGCCTGAATGTTGAGGCCGAGTATAAAAGGAACATCTACATTCAGAAGAGATGTTGGACGAACAGAGCATATTGTCTGAGATATTATATTCTACATTCCTCTCATCTTCTACTCTCTGATCTTAGAGTTGTAACATTCTTAGAGAGTAATTCATTTGTACTTAAGTGAGTAACATCATCTATTCTTAGAGAGAATAATTTGTACTTAAGTGTTTATCACAATCAGTTCATAGAGTGAACATATTATCAAATCCTCTAATTGATAGAGGTTGTTCTAAAGCTTGTGCTTGAAGAACAGATTTATTATCTACCAAAGTGAGGGGGAGCATTTAGAGGTTTTTCTAAATCTCCATAGGTTGCAAGTTAGCCCGCAAAACTTGTGGTTGAAAGGTTGCAGGTGATCCCGTTGTAAAACCTGTGGTTGTAAGGTTTGCAGGTGAACCCGTTGCAAAACTTGTGGGTTGTTAGGTGAACCCGTACTCGTAAAACCTAAAGTGTAAAGGCTTTCTTGTGCCTGGTTTAAACAAGAAGTTTAGTGGATTGAAAATCTCAGGTGGAGCCTGGGGACTGGATGTAGGTCTGAAAGTGACCGAACCAGGATAAATTTGTGTGTGCTTATTCTGTTTGTTTTAATCTACACATCAAGCACCACATCACTAGATACTCACTTGTGCTTGGGGTAATACATCTTCACTCTCATCAAGCACAAGGAGTAATGTTTTAAAGAGGGAGAATTTTTAATAAGTTTTATTCTGCCACCCAATTCACCCCCCCTCTTGGGTGACAGCCACGCATTTCATTTGGTATCAGAGCAGGGTCACTTGTTTAAAGGATCCAACGATCTCAAGTGCAAAGACCTAGGCTGACTTGAGATATAAAATGTGTTTTGAAGGTTTTGATCATACTACCCCACCCTTGTTAGAAAATACTGATTTTTACTTATGGAAGGCAAGGATGAAAAGTTTTGTGTTATACTCGAGTTTCAAAATGTGGGATGTCTTTGAAAATGATTCTGATTTCAAACCAAAAGTAAACTGGACTGAAGAGGAGAAAAATTTATTTTACTTGAACATTAGAGCAATGCAAATTTTGTATAAAAGCTTAACTGACAGTGATTTCCAGAAAATTAAACATTGCTCTAATGCTAGAGATATTTGGAACACTCTTGATGCTATATATGCTTCTGATCATTCCCTTAGCAGTAAAGCTGTCCAAAGCTCCTTTTGTGCCCCTTGTGGATCAACTGGTGGTGAGCTACAGGAAACTGATATTGAGCAAGCCAGCGGCAGTGAAGAGAGTGTTGATCTCTGCCTAGATTCAGAAGCTGAGGAGAATGAGGTATCTGAACTTGAACCTTCTGAATTGCAAGACGCATATAATGAGTTACATATTGAATTCTGTAAGCTTGCAAAAGAAGTTCTAGACTTAAGGAAAAAGAACAGGAAACTAGAGGAATTCATTGCTTCTTCTACATCCAAGGTTTCCGTTCCATCCATAGAAGAACAGCTATCAATAGCTAGTTCCCAACCGAGAGCGGAAGCTCCAACATGCTCCGAACATTGTTTCAATTGTGAACCCCTATCGAAGGGACAAGAAAGGTTTTCAAAAGGCTCTGAAACTTCAAGAGTTGGTTTAAAAGAAAAGAGAGTCTTTGAAAACAAAATTGACCAACAAGATAATGATAGGAAATCCCATTCTGAATATCATTCCATTATCTGTCATTACTGTGGTAGATCAGGTCATATCTCTCACACATGCAGTCTTAGAAAAAATTTACATGTGAGAAATAAATTTGTATGGATCTCTAAAGGACAAGTAAGGTCCAGCACTAACCATGTAGGACCCAAGTACAAATGGGTACCAAAACTTCCTTCCAGTGCCTTACTTGTGCAGGAAAGATCAAGAGTTCCTCTTGCCCCAAAGAAGAGAACTCGTGGTGATGTCACTGCTGCAACCACCTGGTCCAATCATAAGAAGCAGTGCACTACCACAAGGAACAAAGGTTCTGTCTCAAGGATGAGCTATCACAGAGTCCCACTCAACAATCCTGAGAAGAACAAGAGAGAGAGGACTCCTCGATCAACATGGAGAAAACCTATGAACTCTGTCTCTCATAAGACAGTGATTCAAACCAAGGATAAGTATAGAAAATCTCCTTGGGTAAGCAAGGAATCACTTAGAGTCAAAGCATGCGAAAGTAAAATCTCTTATGCAAGTGTTAGATGGGATTATTGAGATTTTACATCAAGCATCATAAATATGAACATTATTTTCTTAAGAGAAGAAAGCTCAAAGAAATTCACAATGCACATAACCTACATGCTGTCTGACTGTCATGATCAAAACCATGTGCATATAGTCATAGTTGATTCTAAATGGCATAAGCATAATTAATGACTCAAGTGCATGTGGACTTTACACTTCCTACACACTGACCTGTCAGATCCAAGTTTGGAGACTGAGAAATGGAAAAGGGAATTACTTGGTATTTTGTAGGAAAGGAGATCCAAAAGAACAACAATATTCAAGACCGTACCTGGTCTGGGCAATGAGTCAAATCTGAATAAGATGTTCTTCATGATAGGCACCTGGTGCTACTACTCTTGAAATAGAAAAGATCAAGCACCGCCTATCAAAATCAAGCAAGCTACTACTTGACGCAAATGTAGCCTTGGTGATGTCATTCTTACCCTTTCTCTTATTTAAATGATTAATTGGGTAATGAATGCATGTTTACTCATTTCATCGGCAATTGACATTTATGTATCTTAAGACAAACTTCAAATTGCTCTATGGAATGAATGAGAAAAATATAGTAATATTGGTATGATTTTCAACCTGTGGTGATCTTTTTGAAAATGATCAAATCATATCAAATCCTTTTTTTTGTGGGGTTTACAATATTCGTGCATATCAATTCATTTCTCCTTGAAAAGGCTCATTCACAAAAGAAAATAGCTTATGCATTCATTGTGATTTTTGAAAGTTTTTTTAATACAAACTGATCTTAAATATTCTTAGCTATAAACTGACTGGCTGTGAACTCGAGCAATAATTTTTAATCACACCTTATGGTTCCATCTACTAATGATCTCAGTTCAAGTCTGTGGTTAAGTATGTTGACAGATTATAAAATCTTGAACAATGTGGAGGTACAAGAGAGAGCGTCAACGAGAATGCTATTTATCAAGATGAGAAGAAATGGCTGTTCTGAATTAAATCTTGAGGAAATCTCGCCAATCTTATATGAGCTTTTCTTTCCATTACTCCTTCTGTTGTGCATTTTAATGGATAGTCTCCCTTGTCGGACATACGTTAGGAATCTTAGGAAATGCCTTGAATTAATTACTGCAAAATTTGATAAATCCAAGAGCAAGTGCCAATAGGATAGAAGTCTAAGTGAGTGTAGATAACTAGGCTGGAAAGAACTCTTAAGAATCTCTACCCACTGAAAGCCTTATATCCTGGCACGTTATCACAAGCCTAGTACAATCTGGATTAAGTTAAAGCTTGTTGATATCCTAAGAATAATGAGATCATATTAAGCATATTTGAAAGAACTTGAGCTAAGATTTGAAAATTATCCTTGTGATCATATGCTGAGAATTTGGCTGTTTTTTTTTTGTAAACTTGATTCATTCTTAAAGCCAAACTATTGTGTGGACATTGAAGGTTTTAGAATTTCATTGTGCTTACATTTCACATGTCTTCATAATATAACATGAACAACCTTAAGGCATATTTGTTGAACTATAACTGTGTATGAAACTCTGAAAATATGCAATCTGTTTGATACTCCCTGTGCTATCACATTGATATTTATCCAAGAGAGTATGAATAGAGTTCATGACTTGATAAGTGAAACTGAGAAATTGTGAACTAAATTTCAAAGTCTGTTTTCACATTATTGATACTCCTGTTTTACCAAACCAACAAGCAAGCACGTTTCCTTGAGATTATTATATTGAGCTGATTAACATAAGTTAGTGACTTGGAATGTCCTCAGCATGTATACTAATGTTAAATCTTAAGTTTTTCCACTGACCATCCGCAAGCGCATATGCTTCCGCTAGCACCTGCAGGTCCCCTAGTGAAAAGGCCCCCTAGTATGGAAGATAAGGGCTGCCAATGTTAAATTTAAAGACCCTCACATCCGGAAGCGGACACACTTCCGGAAGCATGTGCAAGAAAGGTTTCTCAACTACAGACATAGCTACCAAACAACCACTGAGGGTTGATCAATTTATCCTTATAAAGGGATATTTGGGAATGTTAAAATGAAGTTTAATCTTCAGAAAACATCTGTGCTTAATTGTTAAAACCTGCAAACTGTGCTGACTTGTGCATCGAAGTGCCAATCTTTAGTTTTGCAGGTCCCTCACAATGTTAAATCTTAAGTTAAGCCCAACCGGAAGCAAAACCACTTCCGGATGATCGTTTGCTGGCGCTGAGTGTTGAGTCAAAGTGAGCGGGAGCGCCAGTGCCTGAACAAAGGGACACGTCACTTCAGAAAACGTTTCATCTTCTCATCAAAAATTGTGCCTCCTCTGACAAAGCAAAGTGACACATGTCAAAAGGTGCGCCGTTCCAATTAAATGTTTACGTTACCCAATGAACAAACGCATGCTTTCATGAAGAGCCATTCTGAGCATTGCATCCATTGTAACTCTATATAAATAACCAACAGTCACTTTGCCTTTTCACTTTTCACTTTCTCACCCAAACTCTCTGCATACATTCATCTGTTTTTCTTCATCTTCTTCATCTTTCTCTTCGCATTTCATCTCATACAAACACTAAACCTACACAAAATGGCCGGTTCACACGAATCTAACCAAAACATTGAGGTTCCAACCACATCCAAGAAATCCAAGTCCAAAGGTGGGAAATCGGGGCACTCGAAATCTGGGAAATCCAGAAAACATCAAGAACAATCTGGGCAATTTCATACAATTTCTGGGAAATCTGGGCAAAGCCAAGACCAAAGTGAGCGAGTCCAAGAACAGCCTGAGCATGTTGAGCAACCCCAGCAAGAACACTCTGGGGAACCTGGGCAACAACGAAGAAGGTTGCAGAAGAAGGGTAAGAAGAGGGTTCAATTCAGAGAGGAATCTCCTTCGAAAAGACAAAGAGTAGAGGAGGATGATCCTCTTGTATATAGAGATGGGCCATTGGAGGCTGTTTCCTCCAAGTTTGAGACTGTGAAGCCCTACTTCAACACCAGGATGTTCTTAGATCTGAACAAGATAGATGAACTAGGGTTTCCACACTTGAGGCCGTTTCTGGAAAAATACATGCCCTGGCTGGGGATCAACCAGGAGTACAATGTGAACGTCCTGTGGGTATTCTGCCAGTCCCTCACTGCCAAGGCCAAGCATAAAAAGGTCAATGGGAAGGATAAGATTCGAAGAGTCACCTTCACGGCCACAGTAAGGGGGAGGACCTTCAATTTCACTTGGAGAGACATCAACCGCCTAATGGGGGTCACTGAAGAAGAAATGAATGAGTGGCTATACCCTGAGACACTCAAACTCGGCAAGGAGGAACTTGAAAAGATTTATGACACCAAGGGGAAGAAGGTGTCTGGGATGTCTGATACCAACAGGCTCCTTTACTATGTCTACTCCCGCTTGATGACACACAAAGGGGGTAACTTCAACGAGTTCACTCTCTTGGACAACCCTTGGTTCCCAAGACTCCTCTCCCAGCAGCCAATCAACCCTGGGCAGTTGATCAGTCTAGAGTTGCTCAGGTGGATTGACAATAACAAGTCTGGAAGTCTCCCCTACCCCACTATCATTGCCTTCCTCCTGGAGAAGTATTTGATTAAGTCCACATCTACTGAGGAAGACGAAAATGTTAAGTGTGCACCTGTCAGCGCAATTAACATTGGCAAGATGGGGATAAAGTATATCAAGAAGTCCAAAGCCACTCGCTCGGGCTCTCAGGCAGGCAGTGTTTCCCATACCTCAGTCCCCTCTGTATCTGGTGCAGGGGATCAAGAGGTTGACTCTCATCCTGGTCCAAGCCGTGTTCCAAGGGTGACAGCCGGAGTACGGGCCTTCGCTGAGGAAGTCAAGGAGGAGATCCTCTTTAGGCTGACTAATTCTTTGGTAGCTCCCCTCCGTAATGAGAGCGAAGCTGGCTTCCAACAGCAGAGGGAAAAAATCCAGAGGCTCGAGGACCGAGTTGGTCAGGTCGAGGTTCAACTTGCAAGGGTAGATGCCAAGTTAGACCTCATCCTAAATCATCTTCAGATCCCTCAACCACAAGGTAACTTACCACCACCTCCTCCTCCTAACCCACCTCCACCTCCTCCACCTAATCAACCACTACTTCCTCCTCCTCCTCCACCTAACAATCAACAGCCACAACAGCCTCCTCCTCAAAATGACCAACCTCAAATATCACCCAATCATGACCAACAACCCCAAACCTCACCCAACAATACCCAAAATGACCAACCTCAGACATCACCCAACAATGACCATCAACCATCCCCTCAAAACTCCACTCAAGACTCACCCCAACACTCTCCTCGTCAATCACCACATAACTCCCCATCTCCACATCACTCCCCAAATCACTCACCTAACCACTCTCATAGCCACTCTCCTTCATCTAATCCCCAAAACTCCCACAACCCACAATCCACCAACCCAACCAATCCCAACCAACTGGCCGAGCACCTTGGCTTCCACACTGCCATTCATCCCCTCAGTCAAATATATCTGGGAGATTACCCCCGCCTTCAGAGATTATCTGATGACCACTTACCATTCACCCCTTACTCTTCCACATACCCCTTCGAAGGCCTATTCACAGATCCCTCCTGGTTCCCCAACCCTCCTCAATCCCCAGAAACCACCTCACCCACATCCACCCCTGAAACCTCACCACCCAGTACCTATGGCCCTGAACCTCCACCTTCCTCTTCACCCAATCCGTCCTCCATGGCCCTCGCCCTTATTGATGATGCCAAAAGGGGGAGAGAAATCCTAACTCAACCCTCCTTATGGCTAGATGAGGACATCGCTGCTGCCCTCCGCCGAGCTATGGAGTGTCAAAGATTAGGTGGTGCTGAGAGTCTGATCCGAGGGGAAGCCATCCGCTTTATGGAACAGCAGCGTTCAGACGAGCAAAGATCAAACTGGGCAATGGTGTTGGTTGAGCAACCTGGTGAACTCCCACAGCCTGAGCCTGAACCTGAGCCTGAGGTTCCTTCTTCTAAGCCTTCTCCCTCTGCACCTGCACTCACTGTACTTGAGGAGATTATGTTGAAATATGGGTACACAAGGTCTGAGCCACCTGTGAGACTGAGAGCCGTTCCTATTCCTCCTTCAGCGCCAACTTCTACTCCTGCTTCTCCAGTGGTTAAATCCAGCAAAACAAGAGTGAAGCGTGCTGTCAAAAAGGGGACAGACATCTCTGAGCCTGCAGACAGTGAGGAAGAGCCTGAGAATCAAGCTTCAGCGTTTCAGTCCTCCATCAGAGAACAAGCTCAGAAAGTGATGGATGATATCCCACCAGAAGTAGTGGTAAAGCTTGAGGTGGAAGATCTCACCCCTGAGGAACTTGAGAGGTTTAATGGAAACAACAAACTCACTTTCGAGCAATTCACAGTTCTGGATGCTGATAGGGCTAACGCTTTGGCTAAAGAGAAAGCGAAAGGGAAAGGCAAGGCAAGCTTGGCCCAGGACCCTGACTTTCCGGTCTGGAATGTAAAGATCTCCAACATTCATCTTCCTCATGGTGTCATCCCCATCAACGAGACATCGCTTGGTTCTTCCTCCTCTGGGCTAAGTGAGGCCGATGATCTGAGAAGAGCAATTGTGGAGTCCTTGGAGCTAGAAAGGTTTAGAAAGAAAAAAGAGGCTAGAGAACTCCAAGAGATCCTTGCTCAGATTGATCTGCAGGAAATGGACGAAGCATGGGCCAGAATGGAAGAAGAGTATCAAAAGAATCAGAGAGGGAAAAATAACAAGCGCAAGCCTTAACCCCCATACACTCATGCATTTATCATAGCATAGCATTTCATCTTTGTGTTGTTATTACGCACTTTGTAAATTTGCTTACTATGATAATTTTTCTTCATATTTTTCATGCATAGCTCAACTTGCATAGTTTTGATTACTTGTAAATTTTAACTGCTGTTATACATATCTGACTTGTAATCTTTTGTTCATCAATGATATTTGTCTTTAGTTCCCTGTGCCTTATCTGATTATTACTTTCAATTCTTTCATATGAACTTAATTGGATAACTTAGTTTGTCATCATCAAAAAGGGGGAGAATGTTAGAATCTTAAGTTTTGAAGAAGACTAAAATATGAAAGAACAAGGCAAACACTTAAAGAATATTAGGTTAATATAGAACCCCAAGTAAGAGTACAACCGGATGTGGATTTACTTCCGGATGGGCTAAGACTAGCGCTCACGGATGAACGTCTCATCCCCCAGCGACAGCAAGTATTCCACTAAGTAATAACTCAGTCTAGGAGCATTAGATGTGCAAAACCTTGAGACTAAGTTAAGATGCAACCGGATGTGGATTTGCTTCCGATTGTATTGAGACTAGCGCTGGGTGTTGGTATAGATAACACTGAGCGCCAGTGAACATAACCCAACGTCCAGTAGATTTGCTTCCGATTGCTTAGTGACTAGCGCTGGCTGTTGGAATGGATAACACTGAGCGACAGTGAGTAAAATATGAACATAACCCATCGTCCAGTGGAAGTGCTTCCGGATGTGAAAGTGCTTCCGGATGTAAGAAAACTTCCTTAGACCATTTGAACTCCCACTGCATGTGATTATGTGTTGTTATACTACACATCCCATAGCATGAGTAAATGACACACTAAGTCACTTAGGAAGAGTTAGACTAAAATAACGAGACTTACGCTGACTATTGGAATAGACATTCCTTAGCGTCAGTGGACAATACACTAAGTCAGAACATAGTCTAAGTAAGATTTCTTCCCATAGCAAACAAGCTTCCCACAGCATGTATAGTTCTTACTCCACTTAATTATATATGCTACTCTGTTGGACTAACAAGTATGTGCAGAACTTAATTTTACTTCCGGATGCAAATGAGCTTCCGGATGCAAATACTCTTGGCACTGGGATTCAGAGACTAACACTTGCAGAGCAAGATTGCCGCTTCCGGATGAACGATGATCATCCGTCAGCAAGAGTACAAGAGTCAACGTCACATACTCAGAGGTCAGAATGCTTTTGTCAGAGCAGAGTTGTCAGAGTTGCTTTTCAGAGATAAAGCAAGTCAACCCTGCCAAGCATTAATGAAGATGTACCTCTCAACGGTAACATGGGATTAACGGCTATATTCAAACGGACATATTCTATCTGCCGCCCAAGCCTGAATGTTGAGGCCGAGTATAAAAGGAACATCTACATTCAGAAGAGATGTTGGACGAACAGAGCATATTGTCTGAGATATTATATTCTACATTCCTCTCATCTTCTACTCTCTGATCTTAGAGTTGTAACATTCTTAGAGAGTAATTCATTTGTACTTAAGTGAGTAACATCATCTATTCTTAGAGAGAATCATTTGTACTTAAGTGTTTATCACAATCAGTTCATAGAGTGAACATATTATCAAATCCTCTAATTGATAGAGGCTGTTCTAAAGCTTGTGCTTGAAGAACAGATTTATTATCTTACCAAAGTGAGGGGGAGCATTTAGAGGTTTTCTAAATCTCTATAGGTTGCAAGTTAGCCCGCAAAACTTGTGGTTGAAAGGTTGCAGGTGATCCCGTTGTAAAACCTGTGGTTGTAAGGTTTGCAGGTGAGCCCGTTGCAAAACCTGTGGGTTGTTAGGTGAACCCGTACTCGTAAAACCTAAAGTGTAAAGGCTTTCTTGTGCCTGGTTCAAACAAGAAGTTTAGTGGATTGAAAATCTCAGGTGGAGCCTGGGGACTGGATGTAGGTCTGAAAGTGACCGAACCAGGATAAATTTGTGTGTGCTTATTCTGTTTGTTTTAATCTACACATCAAGCACCACATCACTAGATACTCACTTGTGCTTGGGGTAATACATCTTCACTCTCATCAAGCACAAGGAGTAATGTTTTAAAGAGGGAGAATTTTTAATAAGTTTTATTCTGCCACCCAATTCACCCCCCCCTCTTGGGTGACAGCCACGCATTTCATCATACCCACCACACAAGAAGAAAATTATATAGGTAGTTGTGTGTATGTGTAATGCTCTCTCTGTTTTTTTTTCTTTTACAATATATATGTTTAACACTTATAATACCACCGAAAGAAAGAGTTTGCATCAAAGGAATATATGTGGGCCCCACAAAAACATATCCTACTTCGAATTTCCAAGGCGCCGGGTGGCAAAATGTAATCAACGTGGTGGCCATGTGAGCACATTAATGGTCAAACGTGATTGACCGTCCACTGGGGGTATTTTTAAATACTTTGGTTACTTTGAGTGCAAATATGAGACTGTTGTTAGAATAGGGTGCCCAGTGCTCCTAAGTGGTTACTTGGAGGGCAGATTAGGTCCATTACCCTTTATAAATATACATGCACCCAAAACAGAATAAATACCTTGGTTCCTTCCCAAAACAATCAGCCATGACTATTTCATTTTAAACATGCTCAAACATTGCAATTCATTCTGCTTCTTTAAGCATATCAGTTACTTGTCCACCAATGAGTAATTAAATTCCAATTTAGGGCTAAACGAATTCAATTCCTAACCATCAGTTATGCTTACCCAATAACCAGGTAGAAATACTCACACCAAACAATTACCTTTTAGAAATCAAATATTTGATTCCTCACAAATCAAAACAAGTCAATAAACATATGTGAATTTATTTTCATTCTCTTATGAGATTAGCCAACACACTAGAGAATCACTAAGACCTCAAGTGCATAAAATTAGCCAGATTTTGACCTAACAAACTCAAATAATTCAATGCATTCCAAGAAAACAGTAACTTTAAGTCAGTAAAGCCAAGAATCAATTCAGGCTAACAGAAAGTTCAACAACGTAACTAGCAAAAGTCCATGCGAAAAAAAAGGTGAAACATAATAGAAAATCCCTCACTGCATCCATCTTCTAAGATCAACAAGTAAGCACAGAACTCAAAAATCCAACTAGCAGCTCATTCATTCGAAGGAATCAAAATCAAAGTTGTGCAACAATTAAAACACATTCAACAGTTCAGAATGCATACACTTCCAAAATTTTTCTACCTAATCATTCCACAAATCAGTTATTACAATTACAAGAAATCAATACCATTTATAGGCCCATATTAACCCAACTTAATTCGTTAACCAACCAAGCCAACAAAAGGTTAACAATCGATAATAAAATAAAATCAAAGATTAAAATAAACATTCAACAATTCATGCAGCTTAGCGTATCAATCACAACAATTAACAACTAATTAAAATCATAAAATACACTTAAACAAAAATCAATCAATATTTTACAAATATTTTGTCCAGGCACACAAACAAAATTTTAAACGAACTTACCTTCAAACAAACAACTTACCGTCTATTTGCATAGTAATGGTGGGGAAACATTCACTCATGAAGTAGTGAGGGTTACCAACGTCTATTATTAAGGGGCAGCCCCCAATCACTAAATATGGTGAGGAAGCTTCCAACGACTTAATATAAATGGGCAACAACCTCTTACTACCTATGATGATGTAATCTCCAAGCATAACTAGGTGATAGATAGTCACATAACAATAAAAACCAATAGCATACCTCATGTTGGAGATCATAAAACAAACACTTTCAAGAGATTCTTATTTCAAGCAATCAAACAACATAAGTCAAATCTATCATAAATCAAAAAGTTTAACAAACAAAAAAAACAAGGGACAAGATCAATAATTCATATTTCATTTTGTATTCATTACTAATTGTTATTTTCGAATTACCTTAATCTCTTAACCCAATAAGGTTTCTCATGATGCCTGACTTATGAATGTGGCCGACACATAACTATAATCGAAACCATGGAGAAGCACCCTTATTTCGTCATTCTTCTTAAATTCTTCTCAACCTCTCCCACACTATCTATTCCATTGCCATTATCACTCTCTCTCCACCTAGGGATGAATGATAATCCTCCAAAAGGACAGATGATCATGCGCATGAGGAAGAGAATACAAAGTATGTATATTGTCAATCTACATGCAATGCAACACATGTTAGAATCTTAAGTTTTGATGAAGACTAAAATATGAAAGAACTTAGAAAGCAATAGGTGAACATAGAATCCTAAGTAAAAGTGCAACCGGATGTGGACTTACTTCCGGATAGATTAGGACTAGCGCTCGCGGATGAATGTCTCATCCCCCAGCGGCAGCAAGAAATTCACTTAGGAATTTACTTAGTCCATGAGCACTAGATATACAAAATCCTAAGACTAAGTTAAGATTCAACCGGAAGTGAATTTGCTTCCTGTTAGACTTAGACTGGCGCTGGCTGTTGGAATAGATATCCCTAAGCGTCAGTGAAAATGAGCAACGTCCAGTAGAAGTGCTTCCGATAGCTCAGTGACTAGCGCTGGCTGTTGGATTGAATGGACACTGAGCGAGAGTGAGTAATAGTGAACAAAATCCTTCATCCAGCGGATTTACTTCCGGATGGAGAAGTGCTTCCGGATGCAAGGAAAACCTCTTAGACTAAGAACACTCCCACTGCATGTAACTATATGTTAATATTGTGAGACTAACACTCAGTGCAGCACACTAAGTAGAGTTGCTTCCGGATGTGAACCTGCTTCCGCAAGCAATCAGAATGTCAGAGTGTTCAGAAATGCAGTGTCAGAATGCTTTTGTCAGAGCAGAGTTGTCAGAACTACTTTTCAGAGCTAAAGCAAGTCAACCCTGCTATGCATTGATGAAGCATTAATTGGGCAAACGGTAACATAGGAAAAACGGCCATATTCAAACGGCTATCCCACCTACCAAGAGTCAGAATGTTTGAAGAGTATATAAAGGAGCTCAACCTCATTTATGAAGCAAACAATTATCTTTGAATACTCTTGAGAGAAGTTAGAGCGAGAAACTAAGAACATCTTCAAGCATTCAAAGCTGCCCAGAAAAGAAAAGAGCATTTAACACATCGAGTAATCATTCTCATCTACATATTCTGTACTCTTTGTTGTTAAGTCTCTTTCTGTTATAAGAGCATTGATTGTACTTAAGTGTGTAACACTATCTGTTCTTTAAGAGAACTTAGTTAGAAAAATCCTTTAGTTGTAAAGGTTGAACCCTTGTTAGGTGTAAGGGGGAGCTAGTTAGAAAGGTTGCAAGTGAGCCTGAGTAAAACTTGTGGTTGTAAGGTTGCAAGTGATCCCGTTCAAAACTTGCGGTTGTAAAAGGTTCCAGGTGAACCCGTTCTAAAACCTGGAGATATAGTGGAACTCAGCCTGGGTGGTTGAGAACTGGACGTAGGTCAGGAAGACCGAACCAGTATAACTCTTGTGTTGTTTTATTTGAGCATTTATTTTTGAAGCACAATTCACCCCCCCCTCTTGTGCATCCATTACTTTCATTTGGTTTCAGAGCGGGTCTTTCTCACTCGATTCCAACGAATCCAAAAAGCAAAGATCTAGTAATGGATACAGATTACTCCCTGCCAGATGTCTCTATTCAACCCAACAAGCCTCCAGGCTTTGATGGGTATAACTATCCATTCTGGAAGTTTCGAATGGAGACCTATATCAAATCCAGCGACATCAGACTCTGGGACGTAATCGAACGTGGGGATCACACACCAATGGATGAGGATGGTTTCGCCAAGCAGCGATCTAGGTACACAAATGAGGACTATGCTCTAGTCCAACTAAACTACCGGGCCATGCACTACATCCAGTGTGCTCTCAGCCCTAAAGAGTTTCACAGGATCAGCCACTACAAAAATGCTAAAGATATGTGGGAGGCTCTTTAGGCTGCTCACTCTGGAACCAGGGGAGTGAAAGCAAGGCGAGTTGAGATGCTGGTGGAAGAATTTCACAAGTTCGCCATGCTTAGTCCTACTGAGCTTATCAGGGAGCTGGAGCTCAGGTTCACTCACCTCATCAACAATTTGGCCTCGCTGGGTAAGGACATTCCTGAAAGAGAGCAAGTTAGCAAGATCCTAAAGATCTTGAAAGGTGACTGGATCACCAAAGTAACCATCTTGCAGGAAGTCCAAGGAGAATCAACGAGCTCCATCACTGCACTATTTGGCTCTCTGGCTGAATATGAACCTACCCTGCTGGCTCAGAGAGCTCCTCAAGCCTCATCCAAGGCCAAAAATCTTGCCCTTGTTGCTCCCAGCAAGGAGGTTGATGATGATGATGAGGATGATGAGGAGGAAATGGACGATGAGGAGATGGCTATGATGGTGAGAAAATTCAGAAAGTTCTTCAGAAAGAAAGGAGGCTTTCAAAAAGGTGACTCCAGCTAGAGGAAAGGATACAAGAAGGAAAAGGCCCCTGTGTGCTTTGAATGTAAGAAACCTGACCACTTCAAGGCTGAGTGTCCCAGCCTGCAGAAGTCAAAAGGCAAAGACAAAAGAAAGGCCTTTGTTTCCTCCATCTGGGTGAATAGCTCAGATGACGAAGCAAGTGATGAGGAAGAAGTTGCCAACCTCTGCCTGGTAGCCAGAGAAGATGATGAGGAAGCATCTTCAGAACTTGACCTCACCCACGAAGACAATGAGGTAACTTTCTCTGAACTGCAAGAGGCTTACAATGAGGTTCATGAAGAATTCTCTTGATTGTGTAAAGCCTATAAAGTGTTAAAAACTAAAAAGGAATCACTTGAGTCCAAGGTGGACTCACTAAGTGAAGAGCTAGCGGAAGCTAGAAAGCATCCGGTAGTGGATGGCCAGGGTTCTCCACAAACAGAACCCAATGCCCCAACACTTGAGAGCTGTCCTAATTGCAGCAAAATCTCAGCAGAGAAAGACAAGCTGCAAAATGCCCTGCAGAAGTTTACAAATGGCTCAGAAATGTTAAATATAATTTTAATGAATCAAAGGGCATATAGGGATAGAACTGGATTAGGATATACTCCTAGAGGGAAGAAGTGGGTGGAACCAAAAGTAAAGCCCTACTTAAAGTTCTTCCATAAAGCCACTAGTCATAGCTCCTCACCCTTCAGCTTCTGTAACTATTGCAACAGGAAGGGACACTCCACGTCCACCTGTAATGCTAAGAAGCATGGAGCAAGTAGCTCCTACAAATGGGTCCCTAAAGGAACCAAGGCAACAAAGGATCCTCCATCTGCAAAGGAAACTAAGAGAGGACAAGGATCCCGACCTTGGAATCATTCCAAAGGGAAAACCCAAGAGTCCAGAGCCAACTTTAGGCCAGAGGCTCTGAATAATCACAAGCCCAAGGTCAAGGATGACTCTAGACCAAGGGCATTGAAAACTAATGATCGAGGACCCAAGAAAGATTGGGTACCTAAGTTTACTTGATTTTTCCAGGTGTGTCTTAAAGCATCCAAGAACAAGAAATGGTATATTGACAGCGGATGCTCGAGACATATGACTGGAGACAAAGACAAGTTCAAATCTCTGGTGATCAAAGATGGAGCCACAGTAACCTTTGGAGGAAATCAAAGTGGAAAGATCACTGGAGTTGGAGAGGTCGGACCAATGAAAGACGTCTACCTAGTGGACGGTCTCTGTCACAACCTGCTAAGCGTCAGCCAGAGCACAGACAAAGGAAACTGGGTAATTTTTGATTCACATGAGTGCATAATAGTTGATAAGCAGGATCTAAATTTAGATAAGGCCAACTTAAAATGCAAACTTAAGGCAAATAGAAATGGAAACCTATATACTTTAGACTTATGCCAACAACTAGAAGAAAAATGTTTAATATCTAGTGATGAGAATAGTTGGCTTTGGCATAAGAGACTAGCTCATGTTAATTTTACTCAACTCGACATGCTAATTAAAAAGGAGCTAGCTATAGGTATTCCATCATTTAAAGTAAAGCATGATTTTATCTGTGAATCCTGCCAAAGAGGAAAGCAAACAAAGTCCTCATTCAAAACCAAGAAGAAAGTCTCCACCAGCAGGCCCTTGGAACTAATCCACATGGATTTGGTTGGGCCAGCAAGAGTGAAGAGCTTGGGTGGAAACCTATATGCTCTAGTGGTGGTGGATGACTATTCAAGGTTCACCTGGACTATGTTTCTTGCCTCTAAGCAAGATACTTTTGATGCTTTTGTTGTCCTGGCTAAGAAAGTGCAGAATGAGAGAGAGCTCAAAATCACAGCCATAAGGACAGACCATGGAGGAGAATTTGAGAACCATAGCTTCTCAGAGCTATGTGAACAAAATGGCATAGAACACAACTTCTCAGCTCTTAGGACCCCTCAACAGAACGGAGTTGTCGAGAGAAAGAACAGGGTTCTGAAAGAGATGGCTAGAAGCATGCTCAATGAGAAAGAGGTTTCTCAAGTGTTCTGGGCGGACGCTATGAGCACTGCTTGCTATATCTCTAACAGAGCCTATGTTCGCAAAGGACTGGATAAGACTCCCTACGAGCTGTACAAAGGGAGGAAGCCCAACATCAGCCACCTCAGAATCTTTGGATCAAAATGCTATGTGCATAACAATGGAAAGGTAAATCTGGGTAAGTTTGATCCAAAAGCTGATGTAGGTATATTCATAGGATATTCCCTTAGGAGCAAAGCATATAGGGTATACAACATGAGAATTAGAATTGTAGAAGAATCAATGCATGTTGTATTCGATGAAACTCCTACATGGGGACAATCCACAGAAGATGATGAAATACTGAATCTTCCAAAGTTACCATCATCTTCTTCACCACCAAAAGAAACACCAGCAAGCAATCCTAAGGAAGAAGATGGACTCAGTGATGAACCTAGTGTACAGACCGTGCCTGATGAGGCACAGTTGCCAACAGCTAGGAGGCATCACAGAGATCACCCTCTTGATCAAGTGCTTGGTGATGTTTCTTCTGGTGTCAGAACCAGAAGACAAGTTCAAAATGAAGTTGAGTTTGGTGCATTTCTATCTCAAATAGAACCAACTTCAGTTGAACAAGCTCTTGAGGACTGCGACTGGATTATCGCCATGCAGGAAGAGCTAAATCAATTTGAGAGAAGTCAAGTCTGGGAACTAGTCCCTAGGCCGTCTCATCAATCTATAGTAGGGACCAAATGGGTCTTCAAAAACAAACTGGATGAGACAGGTCAAATCACAAGAAACAAAGCCAGATTAGTAGCTAAAGGATATAACCAAGAAGAAGGCATTGACTATGAAGAAACTTTTGCTCCAGTCGCTAGACTTGAAGCAATAAGAATTCTTCTAGCCTTTGCATCCATGAAAGGCTTTAGATTATATCAAATGGATGTAAAGAGTGCTTTTCTTAATGGTTATATTAAAGAAGAGGTATATGTAGAACAACCTCCTGGCTTTGAGGATCACAAGCATCCCAAACATGTGTATAGACTAAAGAAAGCTTTATATGGCCTAAAACAAGCTCCTAGAGCTTGGTATGAGAGACTCAGCAGCTTCTTGCTGGGCAAAGGTTTCTCAAGGGGCAAATTAGATAATACACTGTTTATCCTTCACAAAGATAGAGATATGTTAATTGTCCAAATTTATGTTGATGATATTATTTTTGGGGCAACTAATGAAAAGCTTTGTGAAGATTTCTCTAAGACTATGCAGGGTGAGTTTGAAATGTCAATGATGGGAGAACTAACATTCTTCCTAGGCCTGCAAATTAAGCAAAAGAAGGATGACATTTTCATCTCCCAAACTAAGTATTGTAGAGAGCTCCTCAAGAAGTTTGGGATGGATGAGTGCAAGGAGTATGACACTCCCATGAGCACCACTGCCGCACTCGATGCTGATGCAAAGGGTAAATCTGTCAGCCTGCCCATGTACAGGGGAATGATAGGTTCCCTCCTATACTTAACGGCAAGCAGGCCTGATATTCAATTTAGTGTAGGCATGTGTGCAAGATTTCAAGCCAACCCCAAGGAGTTACACTTAACATGTGTTAAACGTATTTTGAGATACCTTGAGGGAACACAAGAACTTGGTCTTTGGTATCCCAGAGGTAACCAAGAGTTCTTGTGGGCTTACTTTGATTCTGACCATGCAGGTTATAAGACTGATAGAAAGAGCACCAGTGGACAATGCGCCTTCCTTGGTGGTTGTCTGGTGACTTGGGCTAGCAAAAAGCAAACCTGCGTGTCTTTGTCATCCACTGAGGCAGAATATATTGCGGCTGCAAGCTGTTGTGCTCAAGTGTTGTGGCTAAAGAACCAACTGAGAGACCTTGGCTTGGAGTTCCCTGAGGCACCCATCCTCTGTGACAACACAAGCACAATCAGCCTCGCCAAGAATCCAGTTCAGCACACAAGGACAAAGCACATTGATGTCAGACATCACTTCATCAGAGACCATGTTCAAAAGAAGGATGTCAAAGTGCAATTTGTCCCCACTCAACAACAGCTTGCTGACATCTTCACCAAGCCTCTGGGGGTTGACCAATTTACTTTCATAAGAGGTGATTTGGGAATGGTAAACCCAAATGAGGTGTAATCTTTCATTTATTATACTTGATTGTTTAAAACCTACAACAATACTAACTTAGGCATCGGAGTGCCAATACGTGTTTTTGCAGGTCCTCAATGTTAAATCTTAAGATTTTGCAACCGGAAGCAAAACCACTTCCGGATGATCATTCGCTGACACTGGATGATGAAACCAAGAGAGCGCCAGCACCAGTCCAAGAGACACGTCACTTCAGAAACGTTTCATCTCCTCCTATAAGAAGGTGTGCCCTATCTGACTAGATGAAGCGACACATGTCATAAGGTGCGCCGTTTCAATTAAATTTTTATGTTACCCAATGTGCAAACGTTTGGTTTTCATCTGAAAAAGCATGACCATTTTACCCTTAGTTACTTCGCCTATAAATAGGGTGTCACTTTTTCACTTTCACTTTTTACTTTCACCACATTCTCTCTGCATAACATATTCCATCTTCATCTGAGTTCTTCGCATTCTTCATACACTCTTTGCATTTCATCTCTTTTCACCACCAACCCACACAAAAATGGCCGGATCTCATGAAACAAACCCAGTTACAAAGAAACATTCCTCATCCAAGAAACACAAGTCAAAATCTGGGAAATCTCGCCATGAACATTCTGGGAGATCTGGGCAAAATGATGAACAGCATGATGAACACCGTAAAACCCAGGGACAGGATGAACCCACCCAGAATCAGCCTGGAACATCTGGTCGAGTGGCAGAACAGTCAGTGGTTTCTGGGCATGAGCAAGAGAGGGAAGCCCAGAGAAAAGGGAAGAAGAAGAAGGTTCAATTTGTTGAAGAGCCTTCTTCCAAAAGGCAAAGGGTTGAAGAGGATGACCCTTCAGTTTACAGGGATGGGGCTTTGGAACCTGTTGCCTCCAAATTTGAAACAGTTCAACCCTACTTCAACCATGGCCTATTCATTGACTTAGCCATGATTGATGGGCTAGGGTTTCCCCACCTGCGCCCTTTCCTGGAGAAGTATATGGGCTGGCTAGGAATCAACCAGGACTACAATGTCAACGTCCTGCGAGTCTTCTATCAATCTCTCTCTGGCAAAGTGAAGTACAAGAAGGTTGATGGGAAAGAGCAAAGACACAGACTCTCCTTCACTGCCACAGTAAGGGGGAGAACCTTCAGGTTCACCTGGAGGACATTGAACGAAATGATGGGGATCACAGACGAGCGCATGAATGAGTGGATGTATCCTGAGGCGCTCAGGTACAGCAAAGAGGAACTCGTGAAGCTGTATGGCACCGATGGGAAAAAGGTGTCCAAAATGTCTAACTCTGACCGATTGCTGTACTATATTTACTCCCGGATGATGACTCACAAAGGGGGTAACTTCAATGAGTTCGCCAACATAGACAACCCATGGTTCCCCAGAATCCTCTCCCACCAGCCAATCAACCCTGGCCAGTTGATATGTCTTGAGCTTCAGCGCTGGATAACTAATGACAAGTCTGGCTATCTTCCGTATCCCACCATCATTGCCTTCCTCCTTGAGAAGCATCTGATCAAGGCCACATCTGCTGTGGAGGAAGAAAATGTCAAGTGTAAACCTGTGGGAGCAACCAATATTGGAAAGATGGGGATCAAGTACTTGAAGGCCCCTAAGCCCACTCGCTCAGGATCTCAAGAGGGTAGCGCCTCTGGAACTTCAGCCCCCTCGACATCTGGTGCAGGGGATCAGGAAGTGGACTCCCATGCTGGGCCAAGCCGTGCTGCAAGAGTGCCAGCTTCTGTCAAAGCCTTTGCCGAGGAAGTTAAGGAAGAACTTCTCTTTAGACTGCCTGAATCCTTGGTAGGCCCTCTCCGTGCTGAGTGTGACATTGGCTTCAAGCAGCAAGGGGAGCGAATTCAGAGGCTCGAAGACAGGGTAGGCCAGATTGAAAACCACATTGCCAGGGTGGATGCAAAACTTGACCTCATTCTCCAGCACCTACAAATTCCCCAACCATCACAAGGTAACCTACCACCACCACCTCCTCCTCCCCAAAATCCTCCTCCTCCTCCTCCCTCAGGTCACCCTCAACTTCCCCCTCCTCCTCCACCTAATACTCAACCACCACAGCCACCTCCACAAAATGACCATCAATCCCCTCCATCACCAAACAATGAACACCAAACCCAAGACACACACCAACAATCTCCTAGCCAATCACCCCTTCACTCCAACAACTCCCCATCTCCACAAAACTCCCCATCTACACCTCCCTCATCCACTCGCACACCATCCAACCCCTTAGCCGAACACCTTGGATTTCAAACTGCCATTCACCCCCTCAGCCATATCTATCTACGAGATTACCCACGCCTTCAGCAAATCCCTGAGGATCCTCACGTACCCTTTACCCCATTTACCCCACACTCTTCCACTACCTTCACTGAATATTCCTCCACCTACCCATTCGAAGGTCTATTCGTAGATCCTACCTGGTTCCCCAACCAACCCACATCCCCAGAACATACTTTACCTGCCTCTTCCCCAGAATCCTCACCCCAAACTCCACTTAGCCCTGAACCTCCACCCTCCTCTTCATCTACTCCATCCCTGGCACTCGCCCTTGTTGATGATGACAAAAGGGGGAGAAATGTGATGACCGCTCTTCGCCTATCCATGAACACAAGGGATGTGCTCAGCCAGCCATCCCTCTGGCTTGATAAAGACATCATGGCTGCCCTTCGCCGTGCCATGGAATCCCAAAGGCTGAGTGGTGCTGAGAGCCTTATAAGAGGTGAAGCAATCCGGTTCATGCAGCAGAAGTCGGCTGAGCAAGGACCACAATTGGAGATGGTTGTCTTTGAGCCAAATGAACAACATTCACAGCCTGAGTCATCTTCATCAGAACCTCCTCCAACTAAGATAAGTAGAAAAGTTATTGAGGAGATAATGATGAAGTGGGGACTGAAGAAGATAAATCACCCTCCTATTGTGATAGCCAAGCCTATCCCCTCATCCACTGGGCAAGAGTCTGAGATCCCCTCGTCTGAGCAATCATCTGCCCCTCCTCCCTCATCTGAGCCAGCAGTCACCTTCAGTGAGTCTAGAAAGAAGGCCACTGAAACTGCTGAGAGTGAGGAAGAGACTCCATCTGACCAACCTGAGCAAGAGACCTCATCTGCCCAAGTTGAACCTGAAATCCCAGTAGTACAAGCTGTTCCAATTCTGAAGGAAGTCAAGTTGGAAATTGAAGACATGACTCCTGAGGAATTCGAAAGATATGGGTATACGGACAGACTATCCTTTGGTCAGATGGCCTGCCTCGATGCTGACAGAGCAAGAGCCATGCCCACTCCTCCGATTAACAAGAGCAAAGGGAAGAGTAAGGGGAAAGGGAAAAGGAAAGCCCAGGAAGTTGAGGAGGATCCCAACTTCCCTGTATGGAACGTAAAAATTCGGGCTGTTCACTACCCCAATGGAGAGGTCGCCTACTTCGATGATGCTACAGGGTTCCCTGGGTATGAAGAAGTAGAGAACATGAAGAGGGCATTCGAGGAGTCTATTGAATCAGAAAGACTCAGACGAGAGAGGGATGAAGTAGAGCTTCAGCGAATAATTGCCCAGATAGACCAGAATGTGCATGAGGCTGAGATCGCCAAGCTTCAGAAAGAGAGTGAAGAGAGACAGAAGGAGAGGGAGAGGAAAAAGAGACACAAACTATGAACTCCCTATTCCAACCCATCTTTAACTTAGAAAAATTTTCTTTGCTTTCATGCATATTTTACTCTTGCTTAGTATAGATTACCTGTATATGTTTTGCTTGTATACTCTAACATGTAATCTCTTTTTATCAATAATATTTGTCCAAGTTACTTGTTCTTATCTATTGCTTTTATCTTTATGCTAATTCTTTCATATGAACTTAATTGATAAAACTGAGTTTGTCATCATCAAAAAGGGGGAGAATGTTAGAATCTTAAGTTTTGATGAAGACTAAAATATGAAAGAACTTAGAAAGCAATAGGTGAACATAGAATCCTAAGTAAAAGTGCAACCGGATGTGGACTTACTTCCGGATAGATTAGGACTAGCGCTCGCGGATGAATGTCTCATCCCCCAGCGGCAGCAAGAAATTCACTTAGGAATTTACTTAGTCCATGAGCACTAGTTATACAAAATCCTAAGACTAAGTTAAGATTCAACCGGAAGTGAATTTGCTTCCTGTTAGACTTAGACTGGCGCTGGCTGTTGGAATAGATATCCCTAAGCGTCAGTGAAAATGAGCAACGTCCAGTAGAAGTGCTTCCGATAGCTCAGTGACTAGCGCTGGCTGTTGGATTGAATGGACACTGAGCGAGAGTGAGTAATAGTGAACAAAATCCTTCATCCAGCGGATTTACTTCCGGATGGAGAAGTGCTTCCGGATGCAAGGAAAACCTCTTAGACTAAGAACACTCCCACTGCATGTAACTATATGTTAATATTGTGAGACTAACACTCAGTGCAGCACACTAAGTAGAGTTGCTTCCGGATGTGAACCTGCTTCCGCAAGCAATCAGAATGTCAGAGTGTTCAGAAATGCAGTGTCAGAATGCTTTTGTCAGAGCAGAGTTGTCAGAACTACTTTTCAGAGCTAAAGCAAGTCAACCCTGCTATGCATTGATGAAGCATTAATTGGGCAAACGGTAACATAGGAAAAACGGCCATATTCAAACGGCTATCCCACCTACCAAGAGTCAGAATGTTTGAAGAGTATATAAAGGAGCTCAACCTCATTTATGAAGCAAACAATTATCTTTGAATACTCTTGAGAGAAGTTAGAGCGAGAAACTAAGAACATCTTCAAGCATTCAAAGCTGCCCAGAAAAGAAAAGAGCATTTAACACATCGAGTAATCATTCTCATCTACATATTCTGTACTCTTTGTTGTTAAGTCTCTTTCTGTTATAAGAGTATTGATTGTACTTAAGTGTGTAACACTATCTGTTCTTTAAGAGAACTTAGTTAGAAAAATCCTTTAGTTGTAAAGGTTGAACCCTTGCTAGGTGTAAGGGGGAGCTAGTTAGAAAGGTTGCAAGTGAGCCTGAGTAAAACTTGTGGTTGTAAGGTTGCAAGTGATCCCGTTCAAAACTTGCGGTTGTAAAAGGTTCCAGGTGAACCCGTTCTAAAACCTGGAGATATAGTGGAACTCAGCCTGGGTGGTTGAGAACTGGACGTAGGTCAGGAAGACCGAACCAGTATAACTCTTGTGTTGTTTTATTTGAGCATTTATTTTTGAAGCACAATTCACCCCCCCTCTTGTGCATCCATTACTTTCAACACAGTCCATAGTTATCGTATACCATATACTGGCGTTTTAAAAGCACCACTATGTGGAGAATTCAGCCAAAACACTGGTGAGCTTCACCTACTCCTATAAATACATCTTCCTTCCCCATTCAAACCCGCCCCAACTTATTTTTTTGTTCATCTCTCTTCTTCCCTTCTCTCTCTTCTTACTTTCTCTTAATATCAACCTCTATATATTTTTGGGGCCATATTTTGTTTATCTATTTATGTCATAACAATTTTGTTTAATTTATATGTAATTATTTTGTTATCATTTATTTCGTTTTCTTTTTTACATATATTTTATGATTAGTTGATACTATCAATTATTGTTAATATTGTCATTTGTTTAGTTTGAAATTTATTTTCCCCCTCTATTTTGCGCCTTAATTTTTATAAATTAGGGCGGAAATACAATTTTTTTTATAAATTTAGAAACACTTACCGTCGTTTCTAAAACGCCGGTACGTAGATTTTTTTTAAACCAACATTTTAACAAATGCCAGTTTGTAGTATTTTAATATAAAAACATATCTGCGTTTTTAAAAACGCGGGTATGTATGAATATTATATTAATACTTCTGGCCAACGCTCCCGCATTTCTAAAAACGCAGGTATATCACTTTCCTACGTACATTTTTTCGGCCTTTTAAAACAATGAGGTAGTGCCTTACCCCGCATTTTAAAACGCCGATATGTGGGAAAGAAATGCCGCAAAACAGTCCGTTTTTTGTAGTGTACATGCAACATATGCAGACAAGTAGTCGTAGTTGCAATTGGGTTTACCCCACGTTGTTATCGAATTTTAGGTGCGAGCAACATAATAGGTGGTCAAGCGACGGATACAAGATCTCTAACTAAAATGAGATGCTAATAAGGATTTTCGCCACAACTAGTAGTCATATAATTTAATTTGCTTCTACATGCTTTGACGTTTCTTTATTACTTGACGAGATATTGCTATCTTAATTTTGGAAAAACTTTCATACTTAGACCATTTGAACCTACTAATTTTTGTATTTGGATATTTGGAATATTTATTTGAACGGACTTCGTTGGATTGTTTAGATGGGATATTTTTTAGATTTATTTTTAATCTTTTTCTATCCATAATAGGTAGTTTATGTAATCTAGGTATTTAATTTTTCTATCATGGTTAACCAATAGAAAAAATTTAGGAATTAAGTAACATACTTTTCTAACTATGTTAGTAATCTTAATAAGTGAATTGTTTTTCTAACATAGTTAGCAAAAATAGAAAGTTATAAAAAAAAGGGTAAAGGAGCAAATCTGGCCCCCAAGTAACCACCAAGGAGCGCTGAGGACCCTAAACTAACCACAGGCCCGGATCTGTACCCCAAGTAACCAAGATGTTAAAAAAATACCCCATTAACTACTCATATATCTCAAATAACTAGTTGAGAAACGTAGGTAATTACTCAAATTACTCGAATGAGGTTTGATATTAAGTGGCTATAGATTGGATATACTAAGTGGGAATTCTTGTTTTATAGCAATAAAACTATTTTTAAGAATAATTTAACAAGTTTTCTTTTGTCATTTCTCGCTCAAATTTTTTTCCCTACTGAAAGCATGTACAAATGAAATTTGAATGTTGTAACATAATATAACATTTATAGTGTTAATTAACATCTTTTATCTAATGCCAAACTTCATCATAAGTTAACTAATTCTAATTACCTTTCCTAAATATTTAAGTATTTAATTGAATCTTATCAAAAGAATTTGATGGATACAAATTTAAAATTTGGGTAAAGGAGCAAATCTGGCCCCCAAGTAACCACCAAGGAGCGCTGAGTACCCTAAACTAACATGCCACGTGGCATGCAGAGGTGGCACAGCAGGAGCTCGCGTGGCATCCAAATAAGCGACGGAAATTTGTAATCTATATATAGAAGCTCCAGCCATGTAGAAAGGACATCCAATATCTTCTGAATCTTGTACTTTCAATTTCTCTCTTTCGCTAGTCGACCAAAATCTAGGCGACTAATCCCTTGTACTATCATTGTGGTTTGTCCACTCATTCATTCTGAATAAAGATATTATTCTTTTCTTTGATATCATATAATTTGTGTATCAACATTTGGCGCCGACCGTGGGGACGATAGTCTTTTCATACAAGCCACCATCTTTTTATTGGCAACTCACTTATGATGGAGCAACCAAGTCCTGGTGATCAGCTCTCACAAATTCTAGCAAAGTTGACTGAACAATTTGAAAGGATGACTCGGCAGGAGCAGTTTGTCACACAGCAAAATGAAGCTATTGCCGTTCAAACTGAAACTCTGGAACGATTGCAGAAAGAAAATCAGGAATTACACCAGAAAATAAATGTCATCGCTGATAAGCATCCTAAAAACGAAGATGAGCGTGAGGAGGATATTCCTCATGATTCTGAAAATGGAGGTAAGAAAAGAACTGATAAAGATACTGAACATAATAACTCTAGTCATGATGCAGGTTCTGAAGAAGAAGAGTCCACGAAAGCATCAACTTATACAGGTGACACTCGTGTCACTGAAACGGAGTTCTTAAAGAAGAAAGTACAAACTTTGGAACGAACGGTGCTGCAAATACCGGGAATCAGAAAGCCATTTGAGTCTGCTAGATTGGGGAATTACTCAGATAGCCCTTTTGTTGATCAAATTGCTTTGACTGATTTACCTGAACGTTTTGTGTTTCCTGTTCTGCCAAAGTATAGTGGAAAAACAGATCCAGATGAGCATATGGCTCAATATAGACAGATCATGATGGCTGCTGTCATACCTGCAGAAAAGCGTCAAACTGCGATGTGCCGTGGTTTTGGCATTAGTTTAGTAGGTCCAGCATTATCTTGGTGGACGAACCTCATGCCAGGTAGTATTAATTCATTTAGTCAACTAACTGAAATGTTTGTGCAGCAATTCACTAGTAGTCGGAATTTGGTCAAAACGTCTGATGATTTATATCGAATTTTACAAAGACCAAATGAGACTACTAGGGAAATATTAACCAGGTTTACTCAAGAAATGGTAAGTATACCAAATTGTGATGAGTTTATAGTTGTACAAGCTTTTCGTAGATGTTTGCTCCCAGGTTCACAACTTTATAAGGAGTTTACCATGCACCAAGTTAAAACTTGGGTCGAAGTTCAAGCTTATGCTTGGGCACAGATTAGATGGGAGGAAGATGATGCGAAGTTCAGGCTGGAACTGGCTGAGCGACAGAAAAATGCACAACAAGGAGGTCATGTAGATAGGCGATCTCAACAGTCACGAGGTAGGAATTGAAGATCTGAGCCTTATCTCACTGGAAATCGGGGAGGATCACATGGCGGCGATTCCAAGAAGCCACCAGTACCCAAATTAAGTGAGCATAATTTTTCAGTAAGCCCGGCAGAATTGGTTAACACATTGTAGAAACTAGGTGATTCTGTTAGGTGGCCTAATAAGCTTAAACGAGAACCAGAGAAGCGTAATCCGGATAAATGGTGCCATTTTCATGACGATCATGGACACAGGACAGAGGATTGCATTCAGCTAAGAAAAGAAGTGGTGGAATTAATCAAGAAAGGTATGTTAAAAGAAATCATTAGAAATAATAAAAATACATCTCATGCAGGGGATGCACAACAGAAGCAATTCAATTCGTCAACTACCCCACAAAATGCTCGTACCATTCACATGATAATAGGTGGGTCAGAGGTAAGTGGAAGCACATATTCTGCAGCAAAAAGACATGCTAGATCTTTGTTAAATCATGATTCGTCGACTGGACCTTTAGGTGACGTTTGGTCGACTAATAATAACGTTAATGAACAAATAACTTTTAAGGGTAATGAAATTCAGATGTTTTCCTATCATGATGATGCTTTGGTAATAACTTTAATGATAGCTAATTGTAATGTAAAACGAGTTTTAATAGATGCAGGTAGTTCTGTTAATATAATTTATTTGCAAACAGTTAGAGAGTTAAATTTATAATCTCAAATTGTGCAAGCACCTACCATATTGGTCTTTGGAAATGGAGCACCAGATAGAACAGTAGGTGAAATTTCTTTGGTCATCCAAGTTGTGGGTGTCACTCAACTAATCAAATTTCAGGTGATGGATTGTCCTTCGACGTATAATGTGTTGTTAGGGCGACCATGAATTCATCAAATGAGGTCTGTACCATCTACTTTGTATCAATCTATTAAATTTCATACTCCTTGGGGGTAAGGGAAATTAAAGGAGAACAAAGAATTGCAAGAGAATGTTACCAAACTGCTTTAAAATGAATTTCAAAACGTCTTGAATCAGTATAGCAATTACAGAATCTGTCTCCAAAGGATAAGGGGGACTTAGGTGATGAATTAGAGAAAATTTCTTTAATTCTTGAAAAACCTGAGAGGACCTTATCCATTGGAGCAGATTTGAGTAAAGAAATTAGGGAAGAGTTAATTGCATTTTTATCTGACAACTTGGATTGTTTCGCTTGGTCTCATGAGGATATGACAGGAATTAGCTCAGAAGTGATAGTTCATCAATTAAATGTAGACCTATCTTTTAAACCAGTAAGACAAAAAAGGAGGAAATTTGCACCTGAAAGAAATAAGATTATAAATGACGAGGTTGACAAGTTATTAAAAATTGGTTCAGTAAGGGAGGTACAGTATCAAGATTGGTTAGCTAATGTGGTAGTAGTACCTAAGAAGAATGGTAAGCATAGAGTATGTATTGATTTTACAGATTTAAACAAAGCATGTCCAAAAGATTCTTTTCCATTGCCTCATATAGATACATTGGTCGATGCTACTTCAGGTCATGAATTATTGAGTTTTATGGATGCTTTTTCTGGATATAATCAGATTTTAATGCATAAGGACGATCAGGAAAAAACATCTTTCATAACAGAGAGGGGAACTTATTGTTATAAAGCTATGCCATTTGGCTTGAAAAATGCAGGAGCGACTTATCAACGACTAGTAAATAAAATGTTTTACCAGCATTTAGGAAAAACTATGGAAGTTTATATAGACGATATGTTAGTTAAGTCTTTGAAAGCAATAGATCATGTTAGTCATTTGAAGCAAGCTTTTGATTTATTAAGGGAATATAATATGAAATTGAATCTTGAAAAATGTTCTTTTGGGATAAAGTTAGGAAAATTCTTAGGATATCTTGTTTCAAAAAGAGGGATTGAAGCCAATCCAGCACAAATTAAAGCAATAATGGAAATTCCTTCTCCTCAGAGTGTAAAAGATGTTCAGAAACTAACAGGGCGTTTAGCCACTTTGACTCGTTTTATTTCCAGGTCATCTGAGAAATGTCAGCCATTTTTTGATGCTTTGAGAAAGTGCAAAGATTTTCAATGGAATGATAAAGCAGAAGGAGCTTTGCAGGATTTAAAAATTTATTTGAGTAGTCCACCCTTGTTGATGAAACCTGAAACAGGTGAAGTGTTGTAGCTGTACTTAGCTGTGGCAGAAAGCGCAGTAAGTGCGGTGTTGATAAAGGAGATTGGAAAGAAACAAAGTCTGGTATACTATGTAAGTAAGGCGTTGCTTGACACGGAAACCAGGTATTCTTTAATTGAAAAATTAGCTTTAGCTCTAGTATCAGCTTCAAAGAAATTAAGACCATATTTTGAATGTCATCCTATAGTAGTAGTAACTAATTATCCCTTACGAAATGTTTTGCATAAACCAGATTTATCTGGTCGACTAGTAAAATGGGCAATAGAGCTTAGTGAATTTGATATTTCTTATTTGCCTATGACAGCAATTAAATCTCAAGCATTAGCCGATTTTGTGGCTGAGTTTAGCCCAAACTTGCAGCAGGAAATAAATAAAAGTACATTAGGAGATAGTCGACAGATTACAATACAGGCTCCATGGGAGTTGCATGTCGATGGTTCCACCCATTCTAAAGGAACGGGGGTAGGAATCGTTTTACAAAATATACATGGGTACAAAATAGAGCAAGCTATAAAATGCGGATTTAAAGCAACTAATAATGAGGTAGAGTATGAGGCTCTGATTGCTGGTTTAAAATTAGCTCTAAGTTTAGGAATAACATCTTTAATAGTTTGTAGTGATTCACAATTAGTTTCAAAACAGGTAGAGAAAAGTTATCAGACAAAGGATGATAGAATGAAAAAGTATTTGGGTATTGTAGAAAGGCTAGTAGACAAATTTGAGAATTTCGAAATAAAACAGATTAGTCGAGAAGATAACCAACAAGCTGATGCTTTAGCAAATTTAGGATCAACTTTAGAAACAAACCAAGATAAGCACATTCCCTTATATTTTTTGACAACCTCAGCGTTAGAAAGTTCCGATAAAACAATAAATAGCAGTAATTTAACCTGGGATTGGAGAACCCCCTTGGTCGCCTACTTAAAAGATGGACAATTACCAAGTGATAGGAATGAAACACATAGAATAATTATCAGGGCAGCTAGATTTACTATAATAGGGGACGAATTATATAAAAGATCATATGCAGGAGGTCCTTTATTAAGATGTGTATCCCCATCAGAGTCAAATTATGTCCTTAGGGAAGTTCATGAAGGAGATTGTGGGGATCATAGTGGTAGTAGAAGCCTCTTGAGGAAAGTGCGTCTAGCTGGCTATTTTTGGCCCACATTGCAGAGTGACGCAATAGCATTAGTAAAGAAGTGTGATAGTTGTCAGAAATATTCCAATGTAGATAGGTTACCACCCGAAAAATTGCATACTATTGCGCCAATATGGCCGTTCATGAGATGGGGGATGGATATAGTTGGTAAGTTACCAGCAGCTCCTGGGAATGTTGTGTTTTTACTAGTAGTTACAGATTACTTTACTAAATGGATAGAAGCAGCTGCATTCGCTCAAATTAGGGAAGTAGAGGTAATTAATTTTATTTGGAAGAATATAATTTGTAGGTTTGGTTTACCAAAAGACATAATATGTGATAATGGGTCACAGTTTATTGGAAAAAGTTTTAGGATGTTTTGTTGGCATATTCATTTGAAATTTTCAACGCCTAGAAATCCCCAGTCTAATGGACAAGCTGAGTCAAGTAATAAAACCATAATTAATTCGTTAAAGAAAAGATTAGATAAGGCTAAAGGCCGATGGGCCGAGGAATTACCAGCCGTTTTATGGGCTTATAGAACAACGTCAAGGACGTCGACTGGTGAAACACCATTTTCATTGGTGTATGGGACGGAGGCAATGATCCCAGTTGAGGCAGGAATACCTTCATTATGATATAACTGGTCACGAGAGGAAACCAATAATGAGGGATTGCAATTAAATTTAGATTTGTTAGAGGAAAGAAGAGAGCAAACATTAATTAGGATAGCCGCTTATCAAAATAGAGCAACTAAGTTTTGGAATAAACATATTCGAGAAAGACAATTTAAGGTGGGTGACTGGGTACTTAGGAAAGTATTTCAGAATACTGAAGGGAGTAGAGATGGTAAGTTAAGTCAAACATTTGAAGGTCCTTATAGGGTAGTTGAAGTTACAGGACCTGGAGCATATAAGTTAGTTGACCAAAACGGCAAAGAACTTTTAAGAAGCTGGATTGCCATACATTTGAAAAAATATTATTTTTAACTATAAATTTGATGTTGAATGCAGATTGTTTGAATATTTGATATTGACAAAATCGTCGAGAACTTTGGAAAATGATGAAAAAGAGTGCTAGCTGGATCATGGTATCATGACGGTAATTGACAGCACTCAAAGTTTTGATCCATAGTCAAAACGAAAATAGTTTGCTTATGGTTATTACAGGTTGCAAGGAGGTTACCCCAGAAGGCGAATGTCTAAAAATCAAGCTAAATGACTAATTGTCAGAAATAGCTTAAGTCGACACAATTCAAGAAATGTAGTCGACCATGCTTACTCAAAACAGGATAGTCGACCAAGCATCTGAACTAGTCGATTGATCCAAAAGAGGGTAATGTTTTTTTCCCAAACGAGAGTTGGCAACCAAGCGTCTAAGTATGCTAGTCGTCTAACTCAAAAGCGGGTAAAATAACTTGTTATGCTAAGATTCATGACAGTTATAAATTTGCAATGCAAATAAAAATTAACATAAACAAACTTGCTTGTAACAATATCCAGGGAGATAAGACGAAAGCAACAGGAATTTAAAGCAGATTCTAGCTAAGTCACAGATTAAGCAGCTGGGGCATCATCATTGTTTCCTCCTTCCTGGACTGGGGGACTGCGAGGCTCATTCTCTGGAGAAGAAACTAGAGGATCTGGGAATGTGGCATAATAATCATTGATAACAGCATCAGGATCCCAGTTAACATGTTTACCCTCCTTGTACTCCAGCATCAGCTCCATTTGAGTTCTCATTTCAACCTCTGCAATAGCACTCTCCAGGTATTTTTTCCTGTCCTTGAGAGCTTTGTTCTCCACTAGTAGCTGCATGTTTTCTTGTGCTTTGCTGGAGATCTCGCCACCCAGATTGGTATTTATCTCCCTAAGCGCTGTAGCCTTTTGCCTCCACTCTTCAACACCTCTGCGAAGGTTGTAAATTAATTCAGTTTTCTGAAGTGAGGCTGATTTCTCTTTGGCTAAAGATTGTTTCTCCTTTTCAATATGAGCTTGTAGAGCTTCCAGTTCCTTTTCCATATTTGTTATCCTTTCATTTTTCTCCGCTTCCAGCTGGGAAAGGCGATCTTGGTGACTAAGGACTTAACTTGCTCCCTATGCAGGGACATGAATTCAAGAGCCTGAACAGGAAAGTAAAAATATATAAGTAATAGTTTGATATTTACAAAATAAAGTAATATGGGTTATAGTGATTACCAGAAAGAGGTTTCTCATTGAGTTATCAATATTTTCTGTCACCTCTAAAGATTGAAATGTCGCCCTGTCAGTAGGAGTGGGGAGCCTTTGCAGGATATCCAAGGTGATCGCCCAAGGTTTTCTGTGGAATGCAGAAGCTTCAGCAGGAAGGGAAAGATCAATACCCTTCATTTCTTCAGGAGAAACTAAATCCTGAGAAGCGCTCTTCAAACTCCAATCTTTGTCAGAAGATGCCTTGAACCTCTTAGGCGACGGAGGAGCTGAGTTGGTAGATGGTTCTTGAATAGTGATTCCAGGAAGGACTGATCCCTTAGTCCTCTTGCTTCTGGTAGCAGGAGGATCAGCAATGACGACAGCCGTCTCTTTGCCTTTCACTTTGGCTGGAATAGGATTTTCAGTTTGAGGGGGAGGTGGAGTGGTGGTAGCAGGAGTAGTAGCAGCAGCATTCATGGAATGCCTCTTTTTGCTCCTAATTTCAAAGGCAGCAGCATTTTTGGCTTCAGCTTTGAACTGAGCCCTTTCAGCAGCAGATAGCTTTGGAGGCATCTTTCCTGCATAAAGTACGGTAAAAATTATCATTATTTTTGCAGAATAAGTAGGATTTAAAAAGGTATTAAAGTTTACCTGATATGATGGTTGAAAAACGTCTAGATTCTTTAGGAAGGGCAAGAATTTTCTTGATCTTATCAGTAGAAGTTCTTTCAATAAGATGGGTGTAATTTAGTTGTTTGTCACCTATAAAAGAAAATGAAGTAAGAATGAGTATTGAAAGGAAGTCTATAATTAGGAAATAGAGTTAGTCGTCTTACTTAGACGACACCACTTCCTTCTGAGTTTGACACCAGGAGGCTCTAAGATAGCAATCGGAATAATCAAAAATCTCTCATCCCATTGCCGGTCATTAGGGCCCTTGTCAGAAGTCCAAGTTTTGAGTCCTTTGCGATTGCGGACAAGGGTATAAACATCTACTCTAACTTCACCTGAACTAGCTTTAACTTCACTAATAGAGTAAGAGATTAAAACATCTAGAAGGTCAAGGGGAAACCCTAAATGACGCCCTAAAATTTCAGCTATTATGGCTACCCTCTAGACATGAGGCATTAACTGGGAAGGGGATAGGTCAAAATGCTTGCAGAGTTGCTCAATAATGAGAGGAACAGGGAAACAACTAGCATAGCGAAATGCTTCTACACTAAGAGCAATGGTGTTTTTGGAAAATGAATCAAGTCTTTCATCTTTGTTAGGGATCCTAAAGGGTACCAGGGGTTAAAGAAATATAAATTTTTCTCTTCTAATTTCCTAGATTCAATTGCTTTTAACTTGACAGGTTTCAAGTCCGTCACTAAAGAAGATCTTTTAGTCTCAGTACTAACTATTTCTTCAGGAATCACTCTCACTAGGGACCTCAGTGGAGGCGACCTAGAACTAGTGCCTTCTGTAACATCCCAATTTTCAAATTAGAGATAATTAAGATTTAATCAAGGTGTTATGATATCATTAGTAAATTAAAAATCATTGTTAATAAATAAATGTCGATAAGTATATTTTTAGAAAATAATATGCTTATTTTCCTTAGAAATTAAAGAAATATAGTTAAAGTAGTTATTTGGAGTTAGAACTTACATGAAAAGTATTTTGAAACTTAGATAATATTATGATGGAATTAAAGCAGTATATACAGACATTTGGGGTTAGGAATATAATCAAGAATAAACTAATGGGTATATAGTTGGAATTTTCTCTAACATTATTTATATACACCAATGTTGTAAAAGCCGAACCGGAAGGCGAGCCGGAGAGAGTTTCGGGTCATGGTTCAACCGGTTGGATCGGTTAGACCGCCGGTTGGACCGTTTAGTAAATAATTAAATAAAGTTTAATTCTTTGTATTATATAAATATAAAAAAAATATGATAATATTATATACAAAGTCTATATTAATATCTACTGATTCTTTAAATAAAAATAACATACACATTAATGTTTTTATATGTATAAGTAACATACTTATTTTATGATGTTAAATAGTATTTAGGGAGAATTAATTAGAGGTCCCTTAGAAGAAAGACAATTAAGATGAGGTCCACGACTTGTAAATTACAACTTCTAGAGTTAACAATTACAATTTATTGGTTTCACACAACAATTTATGGGACCTCATTTTAATTATATTTCTTTCATAGGATATCTAATTATTCTCCTCTCCCTAGTACTTAATTGTCTCCACTCAAACTCGTGCTTCTTATTAGTAGAAAGGGAATTATATTAAAACTGATATGCATAATGTTACAAGTTACAAAGTAAATACTAAATACCATCCAGTAATTAGTAAACTTGGAAAAAACAAATTGGTGGGCAAACAAAGGCTGGCAAAGGTTTTTTTTTTTTTTGCCCGAGGCAAAGGTAAAATACTAGTAATATTTAATCCAATTGAAATAATTATCCACTGTATCCCTACTTTTTCCTTGACAGCATTAGCATACCCTAGTCTATCAATTAAAGAAACTAAAAAACTTACACGCAGAAAAAGTAAAAAGCAAATGTCAATTCAGACTTCTCCATGGTTTCACGCAACATAGAGCTCTTCTTCAGTTCTTCTTCCTCCGTCGTCTGTGCTTGCTCTCCCTGTCGATCTCTAATGGACAAACTATAAAAGGACTTTTTTTATAAGTATTTTCTCTCTATCTCTCACTGTGTTCTTTATTATTTTGTTCTTTATGAGCTCTTTTATCAGTCTTCGTTCTCTGTGGCCATGGATCCATCTCCCTCCCCTTCACTTTCTTTATTTTTTCCAACCGGCCGGATTTCTTGAAGCCGCTCCGGTTTCCGGTTTTCAGCCGGTTCCCGGCTCAACGTCCGGTTCTAGACGGCTGAAAACGGCTAAACAGTTCAGGCAGCCAGAAGCTCCAAGCCGAGCCGTCTCAGTCACCGGGTGACGGTCCGACCGGTCGGACCGTCCGGCTCGGTCCGGCTTGCTCGGTCCGGCTTTCATAACACTGATATACACACACCTATATACACTCAACTCACCTTCTTCCTTATCCATTCCCGTGTCCTCTCTTCCATAGCCGACACACACACACACTTCACTTCTCATCTTCTTCGATCTTCTTCTTCTTCAATCTGCGTCATCATCAAACCAGTCACCTTCTCCACCAAAATTTATAGAAGTGGCGGAGCTTCTTTGTTCTTTTCCTCACTGCTCTCTGTCGTTCTTCTCGTCACAGCGCCTCCCTCCTTTGTTTTTCCGGCGAGGAAGGCAGCGTCCAGCGACGGGGAGCTCCGGCGAGTTACGGGGAGTCAAAAACGAGTTCAGGTGAACTTGGTAAGGAAGAGTAATGAAGAGCAACAAAGTGCTAAGGGCGACAGGTAATCACACTTAACCTTGCTATAACATTGAGAGTGACGTTAGTTGGGATTTTCAAAATCCTTTTTCACCCTCTATATACACATTGTTTTGAAAACTTATTTTTATACAAAATAGGCTATCGGGTGCCTTTCAAACACGATTATTTTTCTTATAAAGAAAATGTGAAATATATATATATATATATTATTGATTTTAAAACTGTGGTACACTTTAGACGCCCTCGCTACCGCACATCTCACTGTTATAGTGAGTTAAGCGGTGATTACTGGGACAAATTGTCTCATCCCACGATTACTGACATTTTTGCAGGTATTCATGCACCGCGCAAGCATCAGGAAAGGGAATTAGGTTATAGAGGTTGTTTATATTATTTAGAGTTGTATATTGCCAATTGTTTAGGTCTGCATTCGCTTCCGCATATTTTCTTATGAAAACTGAATATTAGAATCATGGATGTTGATTTTGGATTGTAATATAATGAAAGTACTTTTCTAACTATGATAGGTTTCTATTAATAATGAAAGTCTTTTCTATCATAGTTAGGTGGTAATAATGATTATATTTTATAATATTGGTTAATCGTTGAGGTTGGCAGGTTATTACAATTTAACATTAGGTGACTTCTTTTTCTAACCATGTTAGGTGAATATTTTCTAACATGGTTAGCTGTTAATTATCCATGATAGTATTGTATTGTATTAGGAAATTCTTTTCTATCATGGATAATACTTAAACTATTAGAAAGTCCATTTTCTAACTATGATAGATTTATTTTTCTATCATAGTTAGCAAGCAATTGTTTAACTAAAACTTATAATGATGGTAATTAGGGAATTAGTAACAGTATGTTACAACTTGGTTATCAGTATTTGGTATACGATAACCCTGGACTGTGCTGCATTGCATATAGATTGACAATATACATAGTTTGTATTCCCTTCCTTTTGTGCATGAATATCTGTCTTTTGAGAGGAATATCACTCATCCCGTGGTGGGGAGAGAGTGATAAAAAGCAATTGAATAGATATTGTGGAGAGATTGAGATGAACATAGAAAGAATAACGAAATAATATTGATATGTATAAGAATTTAGGAAGAATGACGAAATAAGGATGCTTCTCTGGGGTCTCGAATATAGTTATGTGCCGGCCATAATCATAGTCGAGGCATCATGAGATACCTTATTGGGTTAAGAGATTATGGAAACTTGAAAATAACAATTAATAATGTGAATACAATGTGAATAAGAATTGTTGACCTTGTTCTGTGGTTGTTTTTTTTGTTAAACCGTTTGACTTATTGATAAATGTGAATTGTATTTACAAATGTGACTTGATTCTATGTTGTAATGGTTATGAATATGTGAAAAAAAAAGAGTTTATAGAATATGGAAATTAGTAAATTAGAAGTTGAAGTTTTGATGATTTCTTTCGAATTCAGATTTTGATGTTGATTTAGATTGTTGGATTCTGAGTCACAGACTTGTTGATTTTGGTGATGATAGCTCTAAAAATGTAAGGATGTGCAGTTGTGAAATTAATGGAGAGTAAATATCAAGAGGAAATGGTTCTTTCTTTACTTGTGTGAGCTGCAATTGTGTGAAAATTAGTTAGAAATATGCATGTTTGTTTTGCTTGAGTGTTTGAGAATTTAAAGAAATATTGAGTTTATGATTGTGGTTGGTTTGCAAGTTGCAAGTGAATAAGTGATGGGGAATTGTTATTGGTTTCATATATGAACCATTTTGCTAAACTTATAATGGTGTCTTTGTTGTCTGTGGCTGAATAAATATTGATAGTTGGACTTGTATGAAATGGATTTGAAAGTGTATATGAATGTTTAGGCATTTAAGGAAGTAATAACAACTGTGCTTCCTGATTTTTGGTTAAACTAGTTTGTGAGAAACTCTTTTCTTTGTTTGGGTCATTGGTGAAAACAAAAATGGGATATGAACATTTTAAATGATTTGTTGGTACCTGCTGAAGAGTATTAAATGAAGGTACCTAATCATTTAGTACATAGATCGGATTTGTTGGTACCCGCTGAAAATTTCTAAAGATTGTTGATGTTTTGTGCTTGCATGTGTACTTAGAAATTTTCTGCAATTTTTGTACAACAATAGCTGAAGAGATTTAGGAAAAAAAATTTGCTTAAAAGTTTCTGTTACAAGGTAAATTGATAGTTAGGAGATTGAGAAGGATTAATAGGTTTCTGAGCTGGTGATTCAATTTAATTAAATTGTGTCTCAAATATCTAGATTAACGTTAGAATTTGTATAGATAGCATGAAGTTGTACAAGTGTTTGATTTTAAGTAAAGGTTTGATGGGGAAATTTTGTTATTCATGGTATTGAAACAACAAGTTTTAATGATCTCTGAGAGAGCCCAAACTTTATGTTTTGATAAGGGAGGATTTGTAGTTTAGAGTTTAATTTGTATTCTCTTTTATGTCTAAAGACTGATAAATACTTAGGTGATGATTAAAGAAGTGAGAGTGATGGTTCACATGTATTGGTAATTATCAGAGTTGTTTGATTGTGTTTTGGTCACCAATGGAAGGTCGATTATTGAAATTGTGTTGATGGCTTAAGGTTTGAGTTAAGTATTAAGGAATGCAAGGGGTTGATTGGTTATGTATCTGAATATCAAATTTTAGATTTGAAACTACAAGTTTTGGGGAATTGATGGAATCCTGTTTTGAGATTAAAAGTTTTATTTGATTGCATTCGTAGGATTTTATCTGTATCATGATAGCCTAGGAGATCCTGTTTGGCTGACTGAAATCAGGAAGAATGAAGAATTTTCTTTGCATTGGGGGTTTTAATTGGTTGAAGAACTTTGAATAGGTGTTTGCATATTTTCTACAGCTTCCTTTATCAAGGCTGAATTTTGTTATAGGATGAAGTGTTGCTGATAAAGCATTGAGAGAAGATTATGCACTTGTATGTGAAATTGGGAGAAATATTTGAAATTGTGGTGAAGATTGTTAGTTTAGGAATTATGAAAGGAAGATTCAAATTTGTTTAAGTGTTAAAGAATTGGTTTCAAGGATAGTTGGTTGCCGATGTGAAAAGGCTTAAGTATACATTAATTTGGTTGGAAGGGGACGCAAAAAAAAAGTAGTGTTTTTCTGTTTTATGCAGTGAAATTGATATTGCTATGACTTGTGTTTTGTGATTTTTGACAGATGTGTCCTTTAATCTGCTAGAATAACGGAATCAATTGCGATCTTGAATGGAATTTTAGTTATAATCCTAGTTTTCTAGAGTAGTGCTTCTAACCTTGTTCAAAAGGTTATATACATTCAACTCAATTTGACTTGATTTCACCTCTTTTGAATCACTAAAGGAACTTGAGAATGTGTGCTAGTGTTCTTAACACCTTTATCAAAAGAAGACAATGTTCATACCCCACAATTGACTATACGTTCTAGAAAATTGTGGTTAGCAGCCTCATATAGAATGTTCATAGTTCCTCTAAATCCTTGATATCATCTCCATTATGACACATGGATGACACTCATGGCAAGAAATCCTCAATGCCAATGAGTTGAATCTCCCTAAACTATATTCAAATTTCTTTTTCTTCCTCTGGAAATAGGATTATCAGTCCAAGAAATTGTTTCCTTTCCTTGTATCCGATGATAAATTCTACTAATTTCGAGAACGAAATTATTTAATGGAGGTAGATCTGTAACATCCCAATTTTCAAATTAGAGATAATTAAGATTTAATCAAGGTGTTATGATATCATTAGTAAATTAAAAATCATTGTTAATAAATAAATGTCGATAAGTATATTTTTAGAAAATAATATGCTTATTTTCCTTAGAAATTAAAGAAATATAGTTAAAGTAGTTATTTGGAGTTAGAACTTACATGAAAAGTATTTTGAAACTTAGATAATATTATGATGGAATTAAAGCAGTATATACAGACATTTGGGGTTAGGAATATAATCAAGAATAAACCAATGGGTATATAGTTGGAATTTTCTCTAACATTATTTATATACACACACATATATACACTCAACTCACCTTCTTCCTTATCCATTCCCACACTCAACTCACCTTCTTCCTTATCCATTCCCGTCTCCTCTCTTCCATAGCCGACACACACACACACACACTTCACTTCTCATCTTCTTCGATCTTCTTCTTCTTCAATCTGCGTCATCATCAAACCAGTCACCTTCTCCACCTAAATTTATAGAAGTGGCGGAGCTTCCTTGTTCTTTTCCTCACTGCTCTCTGTCATTCTTCTCGTCACAGTGCCTCCCTCCTTTGTTTTTCCGGCGAGGAAGGCAGCGTCCAGCGACGGGGACTCCGGCGAGTTACGGGGAGTCAAAAACGAGTTCAGGTGAACTTGGTAAGGAAGAGTAAGGAAGAGCAACAAAGTGCTAAGGGCGACAGGTAATCACACTTAACCTTGCTATAACATTAAGAGTGACGTTAGCTGGGATTTTCAAAATCCTTTTTCACCCTCTATATACACATTGTTTTGAAAACTTATTTTTATACAAAATAGGCTATCGGGTGCCTTTCAAACACGATTATTTTAGACGCCCTCGCTACCGCACATCTCACTGTTATAGTGAGTTAAGCGGTGATTACTGGGACAAATTGTCTCATCCCACGATTACTGACATTTTTGCAGGTATTCATGCACCGCGCAAGCATCAGGAAAGGGAATTAGGTTATAGAGGTTATTTATATTATTTAGAGTTGTATATTGCCAATTGTTTAGGTCTGCATTCGCTTCCGCATATTTTCTTATGAAAACTGAATATTAGAATCATGGATGTTGATTTTGGATTGTAATATAATGAAAGTACTTTTCTAACTATGATAGGTTTCTATTAATAATGAAAATCTTTTCTATCATAGTTAGGTGGTAATAATGATTATATTTTATAATATTGGTTAATCGGTGAGGTTGGCAGGTTATTACAATTTAACATTAGGTGACTTCTTTTTCTAACCATGTTAGGTGAATCTTTTCTAACATGACTGTTAATTATCCATGATAGTATTGTATTGTATTGTATTAGGAAATTCTTTTCTATCATGGATAATACATAAACTATTAGAAAGTCCATTTTCTAACTATGATAGATTTATTTTTCTATCATAGTTAGCAAGCAATTGTTTAACTAAAACTTATAATGATGGTAATTAGGGAATTAGTAACAGTATGTTACACCTTCCGTAGGCACATTTTGATTACTAATGTTGGGTAAAGTTTCATTTGATCCAGAGTCAGATAAATTAGTAGAAGCATTACTCGGATAATCAACATGTGAGGGGTTAGATTCAGAACCAGACATTGTAAATGGCGGAGTAAGAAGATACCTGAGAAAATGACAAGGAAAGCGCTTGAAAGAAGGATGACCTAAGGCGATGAAACGAAAAGTGTGAAGATGAAAGAAGAAGCTTCAGTTATTAAAAGGAAAAGAGCGCCAATCAGTGCCAATTTTCAGGGGAATGCATCCAAGCCATCAAACGTGGGCAAAGGAAACGTCGATTTAATCCCAACCGTCAGATGATAAACCGCTACTTCCCAATGACTTCAGCAACGTCATCGAGAAGTTGGGGACTTAATGTTATAACATTATTCACCTTTATGTTGGTAGGCCCACTAAGCCCAAACAGAAAGCAAGTTTAGCAAGGCCCAACGCATCAAAGGAAGTCAAAAACATAACTTCACCGGTCAAAGATATTTTGTAACCGCAAATCAATTATTTGTAACCTCCACATTCATGAGGATCAAAACGGAAAAGGTTGTAAATGAGGAAGTTAATTATTCCAACAGGAAAGGAAATTTGTAATCTATATATAGAAGCTCCAGCCGTGTAGAAAGGGCATCCAATATCTTCTGAATCTTGTACTTTCAATTTCTCTCTTTCGCTAGTCGACCAAAATCTAGGCGACTAATCCCTTGTAGTATCATTGTGGTTTGTCCACTCATTCATTCTGAATAAAGATACTATTCTTTTCTTTGATATCATATAATTTGTGTATCAACATAGCGCACCCCTCAACTTTGCAATATAGACATTAATTTAACATTTACACACATCACTATAATGAGGGATACACACAAATAGTAAAGTGATTGGAATGATAACATTCTACATTCTCATACCTAGATACGTTTTGTACATGAGCATTAGCATTTTCCTCTTCCTATGATTGTGTCTTAATGTAGCAAACTTTCTGTAATTGTTAAAATTCATCTTTCCACTATTAATTTTGCTACCCATTCTCTAGCATCAAAACTATACTAATGGGTTTGGAGTATATGTGAGCCTATGAAGCCGTTCGGTCTTGGTGGTGCCCGAAGAAGCCATTGATTTGATCGGTTTGATTTTTGGGAAGAAACAACTAAGAAAGATGGAACATAAGCACAGTTGAGACAAGTTCAATACTTTTTGGGGAACAAACAACTAAGAGAGGTGGAACATATGTATACCGACCTGACAACAATTAGCCTAATACTGCCTTGCCCAAAATTTTCGAGTTACTTTTTTCGGGTTAGGATAGATAGTTTTTAATATAGCGCTAGGGTGGGTATACATTGGCTTATTGTTTTTTAACAAAAAAAAAAGTAATGAAGTGAAAAAATTCATTTAATCATAATATATTTTGGATATTATTATTTTAAATATATGAGTTAATTGACATTTTTTTGAAAATAGTAAAGAAAGCTAAATATGTTAGTTAAAAAATTGATTTTCTTAAATTTTTTCTAAACTTAATTTGTCTTATAAGTTAATATGTGATACAGACAAAATATATTGTGATTATTAAGTGGTTTATTTCACTTTATTAGCTTCTTTTAAAAAAAAAATCAACCAACTCTTATTTACCTTATAAGTCAAATCTAACAATGACACTATTTTGAGAGGGAAAAATCTAACAATGACGGTATTGTTAGGAGCTTGGCACCCACGCATAATAATGTGTATATTATAAAAACATATTTTTATGAGCTTGGCACCCACGCATAATAATGTGTATATTATAAAAACATATTTTTACGAGCTTGACACCCAAGCATAATAATGTGTATATACTCCCTCCGTTCCTAAATATAAGAGCACTTTGACTTTTTTGGATAATCTTAAAAAAGCAAAATGAACAATTTGATCATAACATATTTTAAATATTATTAGATCATATGTAAGTTCATAAGTCAAATAAACTAGTTTAGTGCAAAAATTTGGGAAAATCAATTTTTCATTACTCTATTTAGTTTTCTTAGGATTCTCCAAAAAAGTTAAAGTGCTCTTATATTTAGGAAACGGAGGGAGGGAGGGAGTATATTATAAAAACATAAGAAAAGGGAGGTTGCAGTAAAGAGCGGTTGGAAAAAGAAAAACAATAGGAAGGAAGAGGTAACAATTACGTATTGTGGTTTTGTTGGGTTGAAACAAGAAGAAGAAGAGGAAGATGAGCTTTCTAGGGGGAAGACTAGCAGGGAAAGAGGCAGCCTATTTCTTCCAGGAATCCAAGCAAGCTGTTGGCAAATTGGTGGAGAAAAGGAATCATCCCAACAACAACAACAAGGTCGTTTCATCTCAACACCATAATAACGCCGACGTCCTTCCCGAGGTTCTCCGACACTCTCTGCCCTCCACCGTTTTCAGAAACGACCACCTTCTCGAATCCTCCTACTCTTCCCATTCCTCCCTCGTCAATCCCTCCAAGTGGCTCATTCCCAATCCTTCCACCTCCAATTCTCTCTCTTCCTCTCATGCCATCAATCCCCTCACGGCTTATGTTTCTCTCCCCCAGGTCACTTTTGGCCCCAAAAGGTTCTTTCTCTCTCTCTCTCTGCCTCTAGCTTTTGGGGTTTGTCATTGGAAATTTTATTCATTGCTTTCTTGCTCATGTGTTTAATTGGAGATTGGGAGGATACCCATCAGTTTTTTTTTTTAAAGAAAAAACGACATCAGTGCTCATATATCTGCCTATCAATGTCTTTGCTGTGGTTCTGTTTTTCCCTGTTTGAGAAGGAATAATTCTGATATTTGTTCACCTTTTATCTTCATTGCTTTTTTACATGGGTAGACCCAAAATTGAAGTCTCTAGCATTCTGTTTTGTACCCTTGCAGCTGAGGCAGGGTCTATGTGAATATAGCTTTTGGATAATAACTTAAGGAAAAAAACTGAAAAAGCTTTCTGAAAAATAGATTCGGGAGAATAGCTTTTTCCCGAGAATAGTTTCGGGAAAAAATAGCTTTTGGTGAAACCTATGTTTTCTGCCTCAAACCTAGGTTTTCACTTAAATAAACTATTGTGAAAAAGTTGGGACTGTTTGTCTAACCTGAATGAAACTTAGGTTTTGACAGAGAAAAACTATTTTGAAAAACCCGTGAGTACTGATTTCAAAACATAGATTTGAGGGTGTGTCAAACTGGCCCATATTGAATTTGCTTTCTTTGGTGCTTAATTGCTTTTTTCTTTTCTTCAAGACGTGATTGTTCCTTTTGTTTTTGGTTTGAAATGAGAGTAGCTAATAATGTTATGTGACTTAATGTTTGCAGATGGGAATTGCCTGAAATGTCACACTCAGTGTCAGCTTCCACTGCAAATGAATTGCATCGAGACAGGCACATCACACCTATTAATCCGGAAAAGATAAAAGCTGCAGCTGAAGGGCTTGCAAATGGTATATTTTGTTGCTCTCTATGGGCCTGTTTGGATTCAACTTCTGGAGAATAGCTTCTGGGAAAATAGCTTTTTGAGAATAGCTTTTGAGTAGAATAACTTTTCTAAAAATAATGTTTGATGAAATGAGAGTGTTTGGATTAAGCTTTCTGAGAATAGCTTTTAAAAATAACTTTTGAGTAGAATATAACTTTTCTGAAAAATAGTTATGATGAATAGTTTTTCATGTTTCTTTCATTTAAAATAAATATTTTTCCTAAATGAGAGATCGGATCCTTCAGCTGGAAAAGGAGAAAAATGTAGTTTTTCTCAAAATAGCTTTTGGAATCTCAAACCTAGCTTTTCTTCTCAAAATAGCTTATCCAAAAACATTGAGTGTTTGGATGTCTTTGTGTGAAACCTAGGTTTGGGAGCCAGAATAGCTTTTGAAAATGTATCCAAACAGGCACTATGTCTTTTTATGTGGCGAAATCGGTTTCTTCAATTCTTACAAATGTTACATCCGTCTTGGAATTGAGATTATAATGTAGGAGCTATATTTTACAATTGAGACCGATAAAGATGGAAACTTGGAATTCTATTTCTGAAGCAACATGCAGGAGTAAAATGTTTATTTTTGTCCAAGATAGGCTGCCTGATTCATTTTACACCAAATCAATAGTGACAGAAATTTAACTATTGTTGGTGCTTTTAGAGGGTTTTTATAGGTTGAAATTGAGCTTAAGTTTGAGGTTTAGTCTTCATTGTATGTGTAGAGGAACTGTGAATTATTATAAGTTTGTATGGTTGAAGATGAATCAAGTGGTAAGAGTTTCTGTCTATCTGGAATGTAATAGGTAATAACAGGATTGACTATAAAGATAAAAAAGGTTATGTTATATGTTCTAATCTTTTCAAAAGAAATAGGATGAAAATATTTGAGTTTGACATTAAAAGTTATTTGAGATTCATGCTTGAAAGAATTGAAATTGATAAAACTTTCTTAAACAGAAAGCTCAATACTCTTCTTGACTTGTGGTTTCGAAAGCTCGATCCTATTACCTCAAGAGTAATGCCTGTTGTGAAGGCCTTCCAGAAAAAGATAATTTCTGGGGAAATTAAGAAAAAAGGAAAATAAAGAAAGAACCAGAGGCTTTCTATTCTGAAAACGAAGAAATCTCCTCATATATTCTATCTTCTGACTTATGATATATGAATACGCTCATATCTTGCAATTTTATTTCTCAGAGAATGCTTTGAAAGGATTACCTTATTATATGGAAAGCCTATGCCTTATTCTTTATTTAATTGGCTTAACTGTGCGTTGAATCTTATTTCAAGTATGTTGTGCTTTTATCACGATGCCAATTGTGTGAGCTTTCTTTGGCTGATATCCCTCAAGAGACTTTTTTTTATAATGCTGCTTATGCTCCATTTTGGTTTTTGTAGTTGGAAAGGCTTTTGCTGTGGCCACTGCAATAGTGTTTGGTGGAGCTACATTGGTATTTGGAATGGTGGCCTTCAAGTTAGATCTGAAAAATGTAAGTACTACTAAATTATTATATATTCTATAAGTTACCCAGTATCATGGTTATCTTGTAAGTTACCAAACACCCTTTTATTTAAATGAAGCCTTAATTGTTTTGACAGGTTTATGACATCAAAACTAAAGGAATAGATGCATTTGAGCCAAAGTTTGAGAATATCAGAGAGCAATTAACTCCCTTGAAAATTTGGGTAAACTCTAGACTATATCTCTCAATCCTTGTTTCTATTCTTTTGTGGCATGTGCATAAGCATGGTTATTTCTTGGTTACACAGGCTGAAAATATGAACAAGAAATGGCATTTGGAAAGAGAAGGAGATCTTAAGCAGAAGCCAATCGTAAAGGAACTGTCCAAAATGTTAGGTGCCAAAACTTATGATTGACACATAATCTCTTTTTCGTTAATTTCTTTCTTTTATTTTTGTTTCTCTTGAAAATGTTGAAATAGAAGATATGTTTAGTACATATATGATATATATATCTAGGTATCCTGGTTGGAGTATGCCTCTGTCTATTTTGTTGAGTTGCAGTAAAATGTCAAAAATAAGAGTGAGAGTACCACAAACTAGAATATGTTGTAAAATCTTATCATTGCTTGTATGATAGTGTTTTTTGAATGAGCAAATAATTCCTTTATACTTTCAACTTTTCAATTCGTGAGATTTATTTGAGAATAAGTAATTTTTCCCCCTCTAAAAATTAGACGACACTTTGAAAGTTACTCCCTTTGTTTCAAAGCAAGTTTCTCACAACAGCAGTAATCATCTCTATGCAATTTTGCGAACAACACATTCTAAGATTCTCTTTCAAAGTAAATTATGCTGAAGCGATGTTTATGTTTTTTCATCAATGTTCCATATGTGTAATTAATATACAAAATAGAAATTACATCTATTTATACAACAACAGTGACAAAGTTTTATTCCACTATATGGGGTCAGTTAAATGGATTATATGACGTCATTGTGCTTTATTGATAATCAACATTTTGGAGATATTATTCATCAATAGGTCCATGAGCGTTCGTCTTAATCTCCCTCTTCCTCTTTTAATTGGAGTCAAAGTTGTTCCGTTCACTCTCCTCACTGACACATCTATTGGCCTTCTTTGAACATGTTCAAACTACTTTAAACAATTTTTTACCATTTTTTCAGTAATTTTATAGAAAGAATTATCGTTTCAAATTTTTCAAATTTTAACTAATATAGAACGTTTTTCAATGGGGGAAGACAAAATAATTAATACCTTTGAATTTGTGAATTATTCAAATACATGCATGTTTGGTTAAGTGGTAAGGGACAAATAATCCAGTCAAACCCCAAAAAGTACTTTTGTTTTTGGCCTTCTAAGATAAGAGTAAGAAAATCTTTTTAACCCCACCTCCCAATTTTTTCAATTTCCCCTCAAATACCTCATGTTAAATAGCCCCAAGAGAAACGAGACTATTGTAATTTGACAATATCTTAAGGACCCGAGGAGAATGAATTTTATTTACTTTAACATTAACAATCAAATGTAAAAGTACAAAAGAAAAAATAATTATCACACTAATGATACAAAGCAACGTATTCTTCCCTAGAAAATTGAGGACCATCTCCGGAAGATTAATATATTTATCTGATTTTCAGCTCTATCACTTTCAGTGAATAAAAATAAAATTCAAGAGTGAACAAGAAATGCACCAATTCGAAAGTGCCAAACTTTCTGAATAATAATAATAATAATGTTCCCAACTGAATTAGCCCTTTCCTGTGTTCAAATCTGTGGTCCATAAGTTTTAAATGAGGCTAACTAGAGTTTGTAGTCAAGTCCAGCTCCATATTTCCAAGAATCAAGATTCCTCTTCCACTTGAATCTCATATCGGAAGGAAGTGCATTTAAGAATTGCCTAGCAAGAAGAATACAAGAAAGAGTATTGGAGATTATGAGTAATTTCTCTAGCAGTTAGCATAAAAAGTGGAAATGGTTCATATACTTGTTACTAAATCATGAGAAGCAACTTACATTTCACTAAAATACTTTGACAAATAGTGATTTAGAGAGGACAATTACCTCACAATAGGGCTAGCATAGGTGTAGAGAAAGGTGTAATAACCAAGCATGAAAAAATGTCTGGACCAGTCAAGAAGCACCGGGACTCCAACCTGAAATAGTACATCAATTTAACTTGCATGCAAATGAGACAGTTATTTTTCTTATATTATGCAACTCTCGCTATAGTATTAACATTTTTGGATGTTGCTCCATGACAATTTGAAAAGAAAAACTCACGTGCAGATTTCAGTTGTCTGGCACTAGATTTTCTCAAAAAATAATGTATTGAAAATTGACTCGTCATTGAACTGCTTGAGATTGTAGTTCAAGGGTGTTTCAAATGCAAAGGAAGACAAAATTAAACCCAACATGGTAGACACATTAAACCGAACTGGTTTTCCGTTTCACTAGTGTGACCAGCCAACCTAGGTTGGGTTTTAACACCATGATAAAAAGACTAAAAGGAGGCTTTTCACTGTTCAAGAATGAATGATTGAGTTCTCCAGGTAAATAACCCCACGTGATTATTTTACTAATACAGAACTTGACAATTAAAATTTAAATAAATTTGCATTTCTCTCATCCTATTTGCTAATCAAAAATTGTTTATGATGCAGTGTCATTTTCATGGGGCTAACCAATAAGCTTTTTCCCAACAAGAAACATATGTTTTGTGATTTTTTCCAACTCAAACCAATAAAAAATAGTCAGTAAATGGTATTAGCGAAACAGTATTGTTAAATAGGAATGCATTTTGTTTTTGAAAAATTTTGGATAAGTCATGAAGGGACCTTAAGAACAAGTTTCTGCTATGTTAAGATATAAAAAAGCAGCAGATGCAGAGAAAACTAAATGAAAATCTGCATGTTTGTATTATAGTAACAAATATTAATATTAATGTGTTAAAAAAAAATGGCATGTGCCTTGCGTATGTTGGTGTGGGTGGCGCTTGCGCCGTACTGGGGGGTCCCTGTGGGATCTCTTAGTCCCACATCGACCAGGAATGTGTGTGTGTGTGAGTATATGAGTAGGACATTCGCACTTCAGCTTGCCAACCGCGTTAGTTGGTTTTGCTGTTGTGTTTGGTCCGAAAATGTGTTAAAAAAAACAAATATTAATATTAATGTTGTAATTGTTCTATTTATAAATATATTTAACACTTTTTCAGACAATCCCTCATAAAAGAAGAAAAATGAAGCAACAAGTAAACTCATGAAAATTACCTGTTTGAATATTGATGGGAGTATTTGAGGCCTAGTCAACATGACAAGGCCTAAGGTCTTGGAAAGAGGACCAAACTGTACAACATCCTGTAATAGTGTCAATGAATTCAATCATTCTGGAGGAATATATCACCAGCATAATGATATGATAGAATTCATCCACAAAAAGCCCAAAAAAGAACAACCTGTAGAAACGGCCGTAGCACTGGATCTCCAAGCCTCTGAAAAGGTTTTTAAAGATGGGCTTTAATCATGTGGGAGAGAATGCAAGCGGAAATTACAGTTTAATCATCCTATGGTTTGCCTTTGCTCCCCTTTGAAAGATTAATGTTCAACACCCCTATGGGATATAATTTTTTTTGAAACTGAACCAACACTTGGTAAGATAAAACAAGAAAGCCGAAAATGCATAAATCAGATCAAGAAACCATCTTGAATAATTTAATTGCAGAATCTCTTATTGAGTTATTTCACTTTCTGAGAAAGAGTTTTTGAATTGGAGTTAATAGATAGATTACGTGGACAAGTAGAATTCAAACTTTTAACCAAGTACGTATTAGCCTTAATAAACTATGAAACTGCTTACGCATACACGTTTTGAAATTGGAAGTGAATTGTATCTGTTAAGGGAAAAAATATCAACGACAGAATAATGACGGTACTACTACTAACCATAGGAGAATCACAAGAGACGCTTCAAACCATATGAATAAACTACAACTTACTCAATAATTTGTTTCCCTCAATATTTAGGAGAGGTAGGCCTACCTGCATACAGTTGAAATTGGCATAAAGCAGTTCATTAATAAAATCTGGGGAAACATTGGGCTGCTGCTTTGCTGACATTGCTCTTTGAAACAGCCATGAAGCACTCAAGTTTGGCTGAATTACACAAAAGCTAGTCAGGTGTCTGGCTAGTTGCTGTATCATATGACCATTTTCTAAAGCAGCTAAGTACCATGTATGGGTTTAGCAGAGACAAGCTGTTTGAGTCAAGATAGTCACCACTGATTGCTTCATATATTCCTTCATTATAAAAAATAGAGTAATTAGATAATCTCTATAGTTGAGGTTCAACTAACAATTGAGGCAGCGACAAAAAGGCTCAACCAATTAATTGGTCCCTATATTATTATACCTATTTAGCTTTTGTCACTAAAAATTAGTGATCTCATGAGTTATTTTCATAAAATAATAAACTCATGTATCAGTCCTTTCAAGAGTTTTAAAACTCTTCATTGAAGAATTAATCTACGAAGAACCTGTTACTTTTTTCCAAACTAAGGTGGTTTGGACCGACCAATACGATGCTAGTAAGAATAGTAGAGTATATGGTTGTTAGCCTTATGGAGACATATAGAGGGAAATAAAAAAATGATATTCAATTATTGGAAAATATTGACTCAATAAATTTAAATGGTGATTATAAGTTAATTGTTGGCAAAATGTGCATAAATTTTAATTATTTTGGTATAACCATTTTTATGGTTTAAAAATTTATCATTTTGTATTCGCATTTAATATAGTCGGCCTTTACATTTGTTGAGTCACCATTTTTCGTTCAATAAAACCAGCATTGTTAGCATAAAAGAATTGAAAGCACACTTTTCAAACTTGAAGTACTTTATGATACCTAATGCAAACATAAAGTACACTCCAAAAGTATACTTTAGCTGAGATTATTTTACACACATGATTTTCAGACTAAAATTAAATAATTCTAATAAGCAATGATGTTTTGTCTACCTTCATGTCCTCATTGCCAAAAGGAGCATATAGCTTATTTTACCTCCAAACTTTTTTTGGTAAACAGTAATAACGTTTTAATGTCAGAGTCCATAGACACTTGTTTAAATAATGTACGGAAAAGAGAGGTTGACGGTTCCATCATGCATTCAAAAACTAACAGGTAAATAGTTTCATTTTGAAGATGCAGAAAACAGAAATTTTTTCCATTAAAACATTGAAAAGTTCTTCAACTTGTTCTAAGAAAATGGGGTTATAAAATATTATGATTTGGGCATAAAGTTCATACCTTCTGACAATCTACCAAGATGCCTGGTCAAGCTACCGAAACCACCAAATGATACAGGTGACTGTATGCCACTAGCATCACCAAACTACATAAACAAAGTATCAGTGTGATAGAAACAGAAAGAAAGATAGAAAAGGAAAGAAATAAGAGAAGAGATTTAGGAAAAGTCTATAATTTCATTCATGCCATATTTCACGTTTACAATTCCTTTTATAGACTTCACAATAACTGAAATAACAAATGCACTAAGCCATGAAATCCCATGACTGCTGAAATCTAGGCCACATAGGCCACTACCTGATTTATTTCCTAATTGCTATTGCTAATAATTAAATAATAACAGAATAACTAAGAAATAAAATAAAATACTCTGCCTAGAATCCTAAGCAGCAGGAGCATGTCTCCTGGAATAAACTAACGTGGGTCTAACACAGTGTTAGAAGATTATTAGGAAATAATTATAGTATTAGGAAATATTTAGAGTATAAGAATATTATGTTTTTATTAGGGAATCATGTTAGGTAAACTTGTAGGAGAAGTTTATTATCTTTTAGGAAACTTTTATATTATAAATATGTAATCACATTAATGAATAAAGTGAAGACTATTTTGGAATCCTCTTTGTTTTCAACACGTAGTAGCTTATATAAACTGACGGCTCTAATTGATTGGATTTATAAGTAAAATATATGATACTTACCTGTAGAACTCTATTAAAAGCAGCTGGTAGGGGGCTGTCAAGTTGCTCCACATCACAAAACAGGGTCAGGTTTCATGTTGTTTCGATAAAGAGGTAGCAAAATGTAAAATGGTATCGAGCATTATGATAAAAAATATGTCAATATTAAAAAGTATTGCTTCATTAGTAGGAATAGCAAGGAAAATGAAAAAGTCTGGCAGAGAAAAATAATGCATATTAATGAAAAAGATACCATGCACGTAGAATAGGAAAGGAGAAGGGAATTGTATTACATTTTACATGATCTCCAACGGTCATCTCTTACAAATCTTGAAATTAACTTAACTCTTATAACCACATGACAAATAGCAATTTCCATGAGGGGCATCTGACAGTGACTGGACTGTCAAAGAAAGTTCTAAGCAGTCCTTATTGTCCGGAACAAAATTTTTTAAAAAAATCGATTTCAACTTGATTGATCAAACTTATTAAATGAATGCTTTATGAAGTAACTTAAAACCTAAATATTAATTTATAAAGTAAAGTAGTTAAAAAAGCTTGAACAGTGACTGTTCAAGCAGGTAAGAGGTTTCAACTTGCAGGAGAATTGAGTTACAGTTGCGAAAATTGCAGGAAATTATTATTCCTAGAAGATAAGGAGTACGAAACATGGAGACTGCATTTGCATCCTGATACAGTTGCAGACCAGAATTTAAAATCCTTACATGCATATGATAGGATGATATAGCTGGCCATATTTTTAAATGTGTTAAAAAAAGTAACATCTTTAATGATGAAAACCTATGAATCATAGATAAGTTGTACGATACTTAATCTGGTAAGCATCATTACCTGTCACGGTATGTTGGAAAGATGCCATAAATGACCCTCAGTATCTCCAAATTGTCCAGTGAAACACCCTATCATGTCAAAATGCATATTGCAATTCATTATTAGTACAAGTGTTGTGGTGTACCAGATTGGAAAAGAAATATTGAAGGATAAGGTACAGGACTAAATAATGTTTTTTTATAAACAAGGAACTTAAAAACAAAAGGAAAGTAAACAGAAAAACAAACAACTATACTATGCAGAGACTCCTGGTTCAAATAATGGTTTTATGACTATAAATGCCCATATTTACTTGATGGCTGGGAAAGAATATTTGTACTTCTTTCATTTACGAGCTAGCTTTATGAAAATGGTAAATAAACTGGTGATGAAGCAGATTAGTACATTTTGATCAAAATATGGGTTTCTCTATTCCACCATAGTAGGTTCTATTTATAGGATGATGTGAAACAACTTCAAATATTGCTTTAGTTGTTAACCAATCAAAACAAACTACTGGATATGAAACTATGGTTCCCTACAAATAGATTGACAACTACAAAAAAACAAGGAAGGCAAAAGTGAACCTATGTTCATTGAAGTTTACACAAGATTTCATGTTGGTCACTTAATTTTATGTAGTGTCGTTTTAGCCCTCCAACTTTAGTACCATCACTTTCATTAACATTTATTCTATAACATGTTTAGATGCTTAAAAACATTCTCAAATGTTGACATATAAGTTTGATTTTAAGAAATAACAATGCTTACTACAAAAAGTCATCAATTGAAAACAATGTTAGTAGGGTTAGAAGACTGAGAAGATGCTTTATATAATAAAGAGATCAAATTGAAACCTTGGATAATATTAGTAGACAAAAAATGTTCTTCTCCCCAAAAAACATAAAAGCAATGATGGCATATCAAAAAGCTAACCTGATATTCTGGCATTAAATTCCAATACTCTTCTAGCATTTCTTCAAGTTTTGGGGCTTTAGGCTGGGGTTCTACATAAGTGAACATATAAGTAGTACGATCCATGGGACCTGAACCAGCTGGAAATGCCTGTGAGCTTTTCAGAGAGCAAGATCATTCTAAATAATCACATAACACTATTATACGCATAATATAAGGTATAGAAAATTACCTCCCAGAAAAATTGTGCTTTGGAATTTCCAACTGGTTTTACTGATGAACTGCAGTATATGACATCACTTGTTGAATTATTCTTAAAGCCACGTGCACAGGTTCCAACGACAAGGCAAACACCGTCAGGCTTCCTCCCACCTCTTATCTGGAAAATTTTTGTACAAGATACTGGAGAGGATATTCAGGCCAATTTTTTAAACTTGTAACAGTAAACTTATAGGTTTAAATTAATTCGATATTTTCATTGCTTCAACTAAGATTCTTACCTGTTTTACAACAGGTGAAAAGTTCCCCATTGCGTCAATTATAAGACGAGATGACAATGTTTTGCCATCAGAAAGTTTTAGGAGCTGAAAAGAAAATTATACAAGGATGAAATTCACATAGAGTTCAATGGAATCATGTTATCCATGTAACTCACCCCAAAGAGTGGGGTAAAAAGATGTAGTGTTCAAATCCCAATGCTTTAAGACATTTTACAACCCCCATTAGGCAAATCCATTTCCCACCTCAACCTCAAGTTAATACTTTCTCTGCAAAATCCTCCAACACTTCTTCATAGTTTATCTAATCAATTTTCTTAGCCGGAATTTTCATCACTGGAAAGGGATAAGTTTGTCCTGGACAAGTCAATTTGAGGTCAAAAACATTGTTTCGTTAGAAATGGTGAGAGGGATGAACACTAATGTGTTGCACTTGACCTCATATAGTCTAGGATATGTGTAGCATTAAAATTTATAATAACATTAGGATAAGTAAATATAAAAGTCAAAGTAAACTCACAGCAGCATCTTCATATACATTAATGCAGGATACACCACAACCTTCATAGATGACTCCACCAAGTGAGACAAATCGTTCTTTTACAATTTCAATGAGTTTTACAGGTCTGAAATGGCATAAATCAAAATTACTGAGATAAAATTACAAGGGAGATGTTAATTACAACAATAATTTTCCAACAAAATGTTTATGTATGAAAAAAGCCTTAATAGAATTTTCAAGTCTTCCTTCATGTCTTGCAGTGAATATGTGCTGGCATGATAAGGACTTTGGCTCCGACATTAATTAATTTTTGGTATCATTTCAAGCTCGGACATTTTTCAAATGGCATCTTCATGTATTCAATGCCATATTGAAATTTCCAACTTGTAAGTGCATGGCCAAATTTCCTAACAATAACTTGCAGGCAAAATGCATGTGGTATAACCAACTTGAACAATAACACATAAAAGTCAAGACACTTATTTCACATGATATCACTAAGTAAAAAAACTCCAAATCCATGAATTTATATTTACCCATATTATGGATTCGCCCCAAATCGAAATTTAGCTATCCTCCTAATCTAAACACAACATTAGAGATGTTTGATTTTTATCTTTTTTCCATTGAAAGAGTTCTGGGAAACTACTTAAGCATTAAACATGGAGCTAATAAGATCAGGGCATCAAACTATTTTTACATGATCGAAATCCAGGATGATAGTTTCTCTCTTTCTTTATTGGTATATAAAATTTTAGTTCATGGGAAGAGTGACTCACGAGACACCAAGATTTAGAATGTTCTCAACCCAGATATCACCTTTTCCTTGAAATCCACATCTATTCTGCAGAATCCAAGATAATCCAGATAATAAGTGAATGAAAGAAATCAAAAGGAAAAACTTTGAAGAGTAGGTAGCATATAAACTGATATATCACAAAGAAGACACATGTAGGCAAATTATAGCGTAGTTGTGCAACTTGTGATACTAATGTTGGTAATTTGACTGATTTCATGCTTTTTGAGACCAATAACTGTGAAGTGAGACTTCAAGAAAAAATTTGAAGCAACAAATTATATATATAAACTTTGCAGCATTGTATTTTCTTTAGGCTATCCAAATTTGAACATGAATTATATGGGGTGATTCTAATATCAGAAGTGTGAGAAATAAATATTAAATAGAACAACAGTTAGTCCTCTGAATCCAAAACATAAATCTCATGGAGCTCCAAATTCAGTTGGTACATTCATTTGTTACAAATAAAATGCTGAATGAAAATAACTTCAATGATAAAAGCATAAATGTGAATACAACAATATATACTGCATTAATGAATAAGTTACGTGTTTCATAATTTTCTTTTCTTTCTTTCATTCTTTTTTTAAAACTTTCAGTCACACACACTCTACCTTCCCCACAGGGAAGAGAACTCACACCTAAGGACTCAAACACTCAATCTCACCCCTTTGAAGCTGCGTCTAATACTAGTAAGCCATCAAGACTTTGGTAATAGAGGAAAAGTCACAAAGTGGATAGCAAGCATGGAAATATTGTCGTAACCTCTAGTTCTTTCTTCTTGTTAATAATATAATACTACCTCTGTTCCTAAATATAGGATCACTTTAGCAAATTCGGGGAGATTAAGGAAGACATTCCAATGAGTTAGGATTAAATGAAATTTCCAAAATACCCTTCACCTAAGTTTTAAAAATATCCTCTCACTTTCTTCAAACCACTATTTTTGGGGTGGAGGTAGTATAGGGGTAATTTGGGGAAAACTTGAGTTAATTAAAAAGTGGTATTATATTTAGGAACAAGCTCTCCTCCCTAAAGTGATCTTATATTTAGGAAAGGAGGGAGTAAGTAATAACAAATGAAAGTTGTAGCAATTAATAAATATAGAAATAAGATAAGCTTGGCTAGCTTATTCTTCTTTACTCTTCTGATGATTTAGTACAGATATAGACAAAGCCGGAATAGCAATTGTTCAAGTTCATGACCTACCAGTTATAGTATCATAGAATTTCAATATTTGTTATGTGAGACAATGTAAATATTACTCAAGTTGACCTCTTTTAAAATTTACAAATATCACAAAACTGGAAAGGTGCAGAAGATTACAGGGTTGAATTTAACTGATGTAGCTCTTTCAATGTCATCTTCTTCCAAGACTCCAACTTCTACAAGTTCTAAAAGCTCCTTTCTTGATATGTTCCATTCTTGTTCTCTCTAATAATGCAAATAACAGAGACAACAACGAATCAAGCAACAAGAAGCCTTATGCCAATAAATGGAATCGACTATATAAATACACAACTACATATTACTCCCTCCAGTCCTATGTATGAGCAGAATATCTGATTTGAATATATTAAGAAAATTTATTAAGTTATTTCTTTGTTTTTACCATTTTAATCATTTGCATTGGAAACTATTCCTTTGATGAAGAACCCCTTTAAAATGTGCAATCAATAGAGAGAGTTTTGGGAAAAAAAATATAAATTTGGGAAACATAGCGGATTGAAGCCATTTACATATAGCACGAAAACAAATTTCTCTACTAGCTCTTACATTTAAGACCAAAGGGAGTGATCATCCATAGAATTTTTATCAACAATATTATAACTCACAACATACCCCTTTTAGTACATTTCTTTCAACAATTGCAACTCGAAGACCTTTGGCACTCAAGGCTGTGGCAATGAAGATTCCCAGAGTACCTCCACACACTAACACATCATATAAGTCGTTGCCACCGAGACCAGATGAGTGAAAGTCGCTTTGGATCGTGGAGACAACGTCTTGTGGCTGTTGCACAACTATAATAAAGATTTGAAGATTAAAAAAACATCCAGAGAACCTTTATAAATGATATGAACAATTGAAATTGAAGTACTCTTAAGAACCTGCTTGAGCTAAGCATATGCCAGACCATAATTGGTCTAATCTTTTCAAGGCTTCATAAGAGTATGCTCCTCCAGCACCACCTACTTCCCCACTCACTGAAACACTCTCCATTATCCTCTGATGTTCAGAAGAAAAACACAAAAGCATTTTATCTCAGTTTTACATTGTCATGCATTGTACTACGATATGCAATTTGAAATTCTAAGAAGTCAAAGAAAACAGAGATAATACAAATTCCAATGAGTGTACGCAGTACATTTGGAGCACAATTAGCAAAATTTGTGCAATCACATAGCAGTATTACAAAGTCAAAATATGTCCTGTTTTTATGATTTATAATAATAGTACCATGCTTTTTGACTCTTCATATTTTACAATCTCAATATCATTTTCATTTGGTTGTTTGGTTTTATGCAATCTAAGTCGTCCAAGAAACAATGTTTCATGGGTTCAAGATAGAGAGAGTTAGAGTTATCAAGTCTCACAGTGATCCAAATTTAATTCCCCCATCCCTTCCCAACAAAAGAATTCATTACTCTAAAAAATTTACTTATTATGGATGTTTAGTTTAGGGTAGATTTTTCAATCAAAAAAAAAAAGTTTAGGGTAGTTTTCAATATAAATAATCAGCTTATGAAATTATAGTTTAAGCAAATAGGATAAGCCTCATGGAAAAAAAAAGTAAATAGTATATGCCTCAAAACAGGCATGCCTATAATGAATGAGTTGATTTTTGAGTTTATATGAGTGCAGTATTTATCAGTTGAGAATGGCAGATTATCATTGGAAACTCTACAGAACACCTTCTAGCTCTAGCAAACTGCCCAGAATACAGTATATTATATAGGAATTGAAAAAAAAAAATCGAAACTGAGAATTTCTCTGAACAAAGTAAATTAATAAATTAAAAACAGAAATAAATAAAATGGGAAAAAATCTACCTGGGTTCTGGATGGAACAACTTGTGCTCTCCATGGCTCACATCTGCCACCATTTTTCCGTACAACAGAGGAGTGTAACAAGCCATTCATTTTCATAGGTAGAAAATGAAGCAATGCCATATCCAAAAATCTCTCTCCCTATCTTTCAATTTTCAACTTTAAAAAAAAAATTAAAAATGAGAATAAATTAATTAGCTACAAGAAAATTGCGCACCAGAAGTTGACACGTTTAACGGCTTAAAACTGTCTAAACTATCAGATAAAGTACAAAAGAGCAAATGACCGGTTGTTCCGGTTCCCGGTCTACTACTATATAAAGTTGACAGATTTTGGATAAACCTCTTGCTACTATTCACTCTTTGAGGGTTTAACAATTCACACTCAGGTAAGTAAAGACTCAAACTTTGTATCATTTTCCTTCTATTTTTCGTTATTCTGCTCTTGCTTTTGTTTTTTTGCTTTCGGGGTATTCATTTTCTTGGTTGATATATGGTGCATAAGGCTTCAAAGGAAGCTTTGAAGTATTGTGTGAGAATATACTCTTCTGAAGTTTTCTGCTCTGTGGGAGTTTTCATGTCATTAAGCTACAACACCATTGGCATAGACAAATGAATTTTGTTACAGCGCATGCTTGTACATAATTTACTAACTTATTCCTTGTCAATTGTTTTTCCCTTTGTATTGTAAAAATAAAATAGATAAAACTGGTTGATGTCCATTAAGTTGTGTCAATGATTAGTCCATCTTATGTTTGCGCTTACTTTCAACCTGCTAATTAACTACTCCCTCCGGTCCTAATTATAAGTCGCCTTTGACTTTTTTGGAAAATTCTAAAAAAGTAAAATAAGTTAATTATAGGGATAATTAATTAGAGGTCCCCCACAAGGGAGTTAATACTGGAAAAATCCCAAAAGTTGAAAATATTAATGTAGGGTCCCAAGGGACCTCACATTAATATATTTGAAAAGTGAAAAGACAGTTTTGCCCCTAGCCTTAAAAAAAATTTACCCCCCCACCCCCACCCTCCTCCCCCACCCCCACCCTCCACCCTTCTCCTTCAGCCCGCCACCCTCCTCCCCCCACCCCAGCCACCCTGCGCCCCCCCACCCCCAGCCGCCACCCTCCTCCCCCCACCCCAGCCTCCACCCTCCTCCCTCCTGGGTGGGGTGGCGGCTGGGGGTGGGGGGAGGAGGGTGGCGGCTGGGGGTGGGGGGCGCAGGGTGGCTGGGGTGGGGGGAGGAGGGTGGCGGGCTGAGGGAGAAGGGTGGAGGGTGGGGGTGGGGGTGGGGGAGGAGGGTGGGGGTGGGGGGTAAATATTTTTTAAGGCTAGGGGCAAAACTGTCTGATAGTTTTTTTTAATCACATTTAATAGTGATCTTTTCAGCTGTACTATTTATCTGCAATAGCAATTCATCCTACCGACACAAGATGTCAAATTAAATCTGATAATTTTTGTTTCTTTGAATTACCCAATAAACTAATCATCTGGTCCTATCTATAGAGCATTTCATATATGTTTCACACAAACCAAGGAAAACCTTAAATATCATTAACTTCCAATTAAAATCCAACAAATTTCTTATTCTACCCATGTTTAATATCCACCACATGAAAACAAATGTTAAACCTATAAAAAATGAAAGGTGAACTTGTACATTCATAATGAAGTGACTTATATATAGGGCAAAATGAACCTCTCTTTGCCCTATAAATAGGACCGGAGGAGTTTCAACTATTACTTACTATTCTCAAAACAGACAACAGAAGATAGAGGGATTATGTGCTTCGTGTTTTCCTCTTACCCCTGGTGAGTTTGGATTGTTTTTATTGATGTCGAAAAATGACTCATTTGAAGGAAATCTGTCACTTGCAATTGAATCATGATTGAGATTTCTTTCTTCGTTAAAGATTGAAAATCATTCCTACTAGATTATGTTGTGTTATTTTAGTCCCCAAAAAAAGATTATATTGGTTAATATTAACTGTCATTTTCCTGTCAATAATTGTGAGTATACTTTTGGCAGTCTCTTAGAATGCATGATCTTTTAATATTTAATGTTATTGTAAAATATGTTTATTGCCGAGTCCCACAACAAAAATTTCTTGGAACAATACCTGATTCCTTTCATGTCTGATAGACCAAAGCATATGGCAAAGGAAGCTTAATAACACACATATTCATCAGAGTATTTCTAATTGTGTGGATAATTCACTGTAGTAGCAACTCATGCTTTATACTGAGTGAGCCAATATATCAATTTTTCTTGTAGTTGATGATCTCAAGTCCAAATTGTATTTTCTTACATTACATTTCATTGAAGGGATCACTAGGAGGTTTTAAATAAGAATGTTATCTGGTGTGAAATCAAAAGTTTGGCACTTAAGCCTAACTAAACTTATGTTTTGTTGATCTTATTCGAGATTTCAGCTGTTTAGGAAGTGAAGAAACATATATCTGTTCTCCAAAAACAGAAATGACAAGTGTGTTTATGAATCCAACCTCCACTTGTTTTCCTCCGAGTAGAAAGTCAGGAAACCATGGTATCAAAAGATGCCACATAAGGGCCACCTTGAGAGTGGAGAAACCATTGGAGGAACTGTACAAAGTGAGGGTGGAAAGGAACGTGTCTGCTGAGAGACTTGCAGACCTCGGGGTGTCGGGATGGTCGGTGTGGAAGACGGGCAAGTGTCGATTGCCGTGGGACTGGCAGGTGGACCAGTTGGTGTACATAGAAGAAGGGGAAGTCAGGGTTGTGCCTGAAGGGAGCAAGAAGTTTATGCAGTTTAAGGCAGGTGACCTTGTTAGGTACCCCAAATGGTTTGAAGCTGACCTCTGGTTCAATGGTCCATACCAAGAACGTTATAGTTTCAGAGCTTATGGTGATGATTTTTGAATTTTTTTTATATGAATTGTTTAGCTGAGAAATGAAGACCGTCAGATATTTTGTGATGTATCATAAAATTGATTGCGCCGGGTGAAATGTTTAAACTTAGTTAAATTTTTTGCAGCAAAAATCAAACCTGTTTTTACTAATTAGGTTGATGTACTCCCCCCCCCCCCCCCCCAGTTCACACACGCACACACAAATATATATATATATATATATCAAATCTATTTGAACCAAGTGTTTGTTAGGAGGCAGCCCAAGTATTTGATATTATGTTTTATTTTGATTTTGTAGTAGCCCCATATGATGCTTCAACTTGGTAGAAATGAATTATGAGCTAAGAGTGAAAACCAAGAAGAGGAATGGGAGTATTCTTCTTCTATTCTTTGATTTTACCCATATTAATAGTGTTGTTGGTAATGACTTCTAATTCATTAACCAATATTTGTAAAATTTGAGTGGGTTGATTATAAAGACTAATTGACATAATATGTAGCAAGGAATTATGGATATTTAGGTTAACTAAGGTTTTGGTAAGCTTGAGAGAGTTATTCAAGTATTTCAGACTTCAACATCAACTTGATTTTCATTAACTAACAATAGAGGAGGGTTAATCAAGCATCATGATGTATAAAACGGATAATTAAACTTAAGTCTTTCCCATTGTGTTGAATTTTACTTAAATTTTCTCATTTTGCAATTTGTTAATTTTAATCATCTAATTTTCACTAAACCACTTGTTTTTGCCCATTGTAAATTTAGAATTTGCAAAACGTAAGAGTGGCACTCTAATGCCTAAGCTAGAATCAATTCAAGAATAATCATAACCAAAATGAAAAAGATGAGTTAGAAACAACCATTCATATCTCATCAAGATTGATCATACCTAATCCAATTCTTATGAAGGTGAATCGGTCTGTTGCAAGTGGCTTTTTTTTTTTGCTTAGAGCCCCGGTGTCCCACACCCTTTGGATGCAGATTAATTCGGAGTCGCCCCTTTGTTTAAGACTTCCCAGGGATCGAACGCAAGACTTGACGGGTACAAAGTGTCTTGCTCTCCCCTTTCAACCAGCGCGCCAAGCCTCCTGGGCTGCTGCAAGTGGCTTTAAACAGATGTCTGCTAGCTGCATCAATTTATATTGTTTTTATCACGCATTGCATTGTGACAGTATTTATTTTGGAAAATCCTAAAGAAGCAAAATAAGTAAATTATGAATTAATTTACCTAATTTTTTCTTTTTCACTACTTTATTTTACCTATAAACTAATGGATAATCTAAAAAGATATCCAATATGTCATGATTTAATAACCTATTTCGCAACCTTATCTTTTCCAAAAAAAAGTCAACTAGGTCTTATATTTAGGACCGGAGGTAGTGTTAATTTTCTGTGGATAAAATCAAAGAAATCTCTGGTGTATAAACATATCCTTTTAGTAAAGAAAATCTCCAAGCAACGACTTTGCATAAATTTTTCTTACCATTTTTACATTGAATTTAATTGTTATCTTACAACTGAATATCGATATCAACTTCACATATTTGATCTGCAAGAGCCTTAAAATTGATATCCTTCATAATTAAAGTACTTTTTATTCATATTATTAATGTTCACCTCACGGCTAGTTACATAGCCTGCACGTACCAAATAAGCATGGGAAAAAATAATAGGTCTCATGGAATACATGTAATCACCTAAAAATCGATAACTGAGAATGATATATGATTAATTCTAGAGCAGAAAAAAAAACAATAGGATTATGGTACTCAATTGTTAATTATTCTAGAGCAGAAAAAAAACAATAGGCTTATGGTACTCACTTGTTATAAAGACACTTTATATTATTTAATCGCTTCCTTAGGGACCTCATAGAAATTCACCACCCCCAAAAAAACAATAATTAAGGACAAACTCCTTCCGAGGATGAGATCAGCTAAAATGAAATAATGCCTTCAACTGGTTAGATCATTGATATCTTTTATAGTTACATACAAAATGAAGTCACTGTGTCATCATTTTATAACCAAGGAAAAGCTAGAGTTAGTCCTAGATTCTTCCTAAAAAATAAAAAATCTGGATTCTGAGTTCTTGAGCAGTAGAACTACTCTCCAAAGTCAGCTACAAAAGTGAGGCCAATTTACTTCTGCTTGATAACAACAGCTTCAAAAATGCCATCAGACCTAAAGTTCGGTGCCAACAGTCTTGGATCAACAGGTCCCGGAAGATTAAAAGAAAGAGTGAATGGCCCAGGTGGGCATAAGTACTGGATTTTCATCTGGAAAACACGTGAGTTTTTCCTTATAGTTCTTTCCCCACTTAACAATCCTTGGATATGAACCCTCCCATCAGATTCAATCTCACAGCTGAACTCACTAGCTACAAAGGAAATTGATAATTTCAAATAAATAATGAGTATATGAGTCAGTCAAATGGATCTTCTTGGAAAACCAATCAGTCAAGCACATGTTAGCTAAAGGATGCACACAAAATCATGATTGGATGCAACTTATCAAAATAAATCATGATTGGATGCACAATTGTTAGAATGGATACTTGAAATAAGCAAAACTAAATCTACATGCCAACTGATCTGGACTTCATGATTAATACTAAGATATATTCTTCATAGCCAGCCTTTGCTAAGAATTCTGAGTCTCAGCTGTATGTAGATTAATAACATAATGATTTCATAAATGATAGAACAAAATACTTTATGAGGCCCGACAGAACTTGAGGCTGCATACTTATGACATTGATGACCTTTTGCAAAAATTTTGTTAAAAAAAAGTTGCCTCTGAAGTATTATCATCATGAGCAGCATGGACAATATACTACATATTCATCATGATCACGGAAAAGGAACTTTCTAGTAAATAAATGTTAAATGAAGAAAGAAAAAGACAAGAGAAGGAATATGAACAGTCGATTAAGGGTGAGGGAGAGATATACCGTTATCTTTCTTCACCCCAGGTAAAGAAACTCGGAATATATATGCAACTTTGCTGATACCAATATCCACAACCCCAACAGGTGGACCTAATGATCCTTTTCTGGCTGTCCCTGTTAAATGAAGAAAGGCATCTATATCACAATCATCTATATCTGGAATAGGAAGAACTGGCATCAAGGTAAGCCCATTATTGGATTTGCAAGTCCTCTTAGAAGGATCTCTCTTGCCAACAACATATTTTATAGAAAATACACCAGGAAGTTCTGTCATTGGATAGGAATCATAAATACACTTCCGCTTGTAATTTTGTTGAGACTGAGGGCACTCCCCATTCAAAATGACCGTTTGGTCTTTGTTGACGAGAGTATGTTCATCATCCTTCCTTGCTTGAGAACTAAGATGTGCATTCAGACATTCATTTATTTCAATCTTCAAACTATTTACACCGGTCAAATATTTGAATCTTTCAATATCCTCCTGCTTCATGTATGATGTAATTGGATCAGCGATTAACACGATCCCTTTAACAATTCTGAAGCTATCAGGGTACCATATCTGTTCATGAAGATCCAAAGGAAAAATACTAGTGAACTGCTGACACTCCTCTACTGAATCAGAACTAGGCAATGATAACTTTCCCTTCAGATATAAATGCAATAAATTCTGCTTCAACACTAAGTGGGGTTGAGCATCTCGCAGGACAAAGTAATATAATCTCTCCAGCAGAGAAATGCTAACATATGAAGGTCCCAGAGCACCCAAAGTATACGGAGGCACATCTGCCGCTAATCTTTGAGCTGCCGAACACCTAGGCTCATCACATTTGACATCAGGTCCCAAATAAGCACTCATGATGAAGTTTAGAAGAAATTCAGCATCAGTAATCAAAGGTTTGACAGACCTCCCCTGGTATGTACGTTCATTTAAACCCATGTCAATCTGACTATCCTCTTCACTCATCTTCTCAAAAATATAAATCTAGCTTTCATAACTCTCCTCTTCTGCAAAATAATGTGAATGCACAATGCAATAGGTATCAATATTTTGACCACACCAAACAAAATTTATATAAGTTATCAGATTTACCTTGAAATGAATGAAAAGTATGACAGTATGAGAAAAGCAATGTGTACAACACTTTTGCATGCCAAGGGAAATGAGTCTGAACTTGCAATTATAAAGTAAAAGTTTCTTGTATTACCAAATACTTCAAATGATACCAATATTTAATGTTATATTTAGAATTGTATTAAAATACACATAAATTTATTCTAAACCAATCATAACATTCTAGCTTTAAGTCAGGTAACGATACTTCCCAGCAGCTGCAAAAACAAAACCAAAATCCACGATGTAGATAACTAAGAGAACTAAATTTCATCATTTTAATAATTACATCTACATCGTTTTAATACCATCTTCCACACATTGATTTTATTCAATAATCCACCATAATAACTGTGTGTACACAATGCCCATATTTTTTCAAATTTCAATATAGAAAACCAAAGAACCCTTATACCAACAATTTCCATTCCTCAATCCCATATATTTCTATTCTCAGACATTACATGGAGCACTGCATGAACCCAAGAACTACTACCATAAGCATAAACAAATTAGTTATAGGAATTTCCCAACATCAGTAACAAGTTATAAAGGTTTCCAATTACATCCTAATGCAGATTTGAATCCAAATTCTCCATCATCACCAATTGGAAGAATGAAAACCAGAAATACCCAATTGACACACATGATGAGAGAGAGAGTGCAAAATGCAACAATATTGAGTAAAGATATATAGCATAATTTGTGGGCAAAAAATAGAGAGGAAGGGGAAGAGATTTTTGAACAGACCCCACAAAAGAGAAGCAGGAGAGAGAGAAGGAAGAGGAAGAGGGCGTTATACTTATAGGCACAGCCAAACAATTATGATCGGTCCAATGTTGAATGAAGCTCCTCTCGGTCCAGGTTCCACACTGTCACTGCTTCGCCACATATCATCTTTTCATGAATGTGTTTTTCTTTTTCAGCAAATGAGCAAATATGGTAGTACTACCTCCAGTCCTAAATATAGGATCTAGATAACTTTTTTTTGGAGAAGTTAAGGTTGCAAAATAGTCTATTAAATCATGACATATTTGATATATTTTTAGATTATCCATTAGTTTATAGGTAAAATAAACTAGTTTAAAGGAAAAAATTAGGTAAATCAATTTATAATTAACTTATTTTGCTGTTTTTTAAGATTTTTCAAAAAAGTCAATTAGGTCTTATATTTAGAACCAGAGGGAGTATTATTTTTTAAAAACATTCAATTTTTTCCTAATTACTCCTATAAGATTACTTTCTAAATTTTCTCAACTTTACCCCAAATTAACCCTAATAATTCTTATATCTATAATATCAAGAGAGGGAGAGTGATGATAAAGGTATGTACTTGAGATAGACTGGTAATATCACGTGTAAATAACTAATTTAACTAACATCCTTAACCTACTCAAAATAAAGAAAATGATCTTATATATACTCTCTTCGGTATTTAGACCTAATTGACTTTTTTAGAAAATCATATAAAAAAGCAAAATAAGTTAATTATAAATTGATTTACCTAATTTTTTCTCTTAGACTAGTTTATTTTACCTATAAACTAATGTATAATCTAAAAATATATCAAATATGTCATGATTTAATAGCCTATTTTGCAACCTTAACCTCTCCAAAAATAAGTCAATTAGGTCTTATATTTAGGACCGGAGGTAGTATTTAGGAACAGAGGGAGTAGTATTTATTTATTCACCAAAGTTACTAAATAATTTATTAACTCATTTTTTCAAAATGTAGCCTGGCATTAATTTTTCCTCACTTCACCTTTGTTAATAATAGAACATTTAAAGTTGAAAATTTTGACTCATGATTTCATTGAGTGTGAATTTGAAAAAAATTGTCTATTTTAGTATAAATCTAATTATAATGAACTATCTCGACGTGAAAATTAGTAGTTGTTAACTTATACTCCCTCCGGTCCCTAATGTAAGAGCTAGCCGTAAAAAAAAACGTTTCTTAAGAAAACATGTGAATGTTAGTTGGGTGTCTGAAGTTAATGCTTCTTTTCCAAAATTGCCCATATTTATTATAGTACTTTTAAGAGAGAGAAATATATAAGCATTAATAAATATAAAAGAGAGTTAGGGGTAAAGTAGGAAAAAATGCATTAAATGAGGAGAGAATATGGGGTGAGCTCTTACATTAGGGACCAAAATCATTCAAATTTTGGGCTCTTACATTAGGGACCGGAGGGAGTAATATAGAATAGATGAAGTATTATAAGGAGTTTATAACTTATATGAGACGTGAAACAAACTATATGATTCTACCATTAATATTGAATTCTACAAATTTGGAAGACTTGATCATGACAAATAAGAGGTTTGCGATGTATGGACACATTCCCATTGTCCCTCATATAAAAGGTAGCCAGAAAAACATCCCATAAGAATTCTAAATGTTGGTCATCATTCAAATACAAAGGCTACCATTTCATACTGAACCCACATATTCTAGCCCAAGAACGCGAAAGAAACAAATGATTAATGGATTCATCCTTATGACTTATGAGCACATGGATCATTAAATGGTATGGTATATGATGAAGACGTAAAATCACCCCCAATGGTAATTGCTTTGTTTAAAATGCGCCACATCCTCAATTTAAATTTGGGTGAAATTTTGACACGACATCAATTCTTCCACAAACTTGAAGCAACAGTTGCAAGTGAAGAACATAACATTTGTAAGCCATACGTACCTTATACTATACTGATCATCACCTAAAGGATGACCAAGCAAGAAGATATGACTAATTATAAATTGAAAAGTGTTGAGCCAAAATCTTACTTTACACCTATGAGTAATATAACAAACTCAGAAAATCTTCATCCCATGCTAACATTCATCACAGGTTTATGCTTAAGCAAATCTGATACCACCTTTATATTCAGTGGAGGAACTAACAACATTGGCCACCATTTCTGGTAGTTGATTGGGATAGTGTTGCCAGAACCAAATTTCTTAGATTGTCCTCAATTAGATCTTTTTTATTTAAAAATACCATGCCACAGTGTAGATAAACCAACACCCAATTTGATTAAACCTAATGTTGCCCTTAGATTTATCAAATGAATACAATACTCAAACTCACTCTAGGTAAAGTGATGAGTAAGGGTCTATCTCACAATTTGATTTCACAATCTTGCTTATCCTAGGATAGAAATGTCACACAAATTACAAATAAAAGACATGAGAGATGATTTTTAACTACAAACTACAATTAAAACCTAATAAAACAATTAACAACTACAATTAAATCTAAAAATACTAAAGTAACCGAAATGAAGGTGGTAAAAATCAAGTGGAGAAACCTCCTTCTCCAAGCTTCCTTTGTGCATGTGGGAACAAAAGGAGAATGGGTAAAAAGTCTGATATTTATTTCATTGATATGATTACATATTTATAATACAAAAGTTTCTTAAAAGATGGTAAACTTCTCCTACAAGTTTACCTAATATGATTCCCTAATAATAACATAATATTCTTCTACTCTAAATATTTCCTAATAATATAATTTACAATTATGACAAAGATATACAAATATTCTACAAATACAGAATAGGAAATGTTGACATAATTTTCATTATTTCTAACAGTGCATTAGGATGAATAGACCTTATATGTTTATTTTCTTTTGATATAACTTGTGTAAATCATCGTATGAATCTTATATCCAAGATTCCTAAGTTGATTTAAACAAATCAACCAAATTATCCTATCTCTATGCTCATATACATTCTTAAGCAAGATAAATGCTAAAACTAGCTTCTAATTAAGTAAATCACTCCAAGGAACATATATAAAGCTCACACATATACATTCATCACAGGTTTATGCTTAAGCAAATCTGATACCACCTTCATATTCAGTGGAGGAACTAACAACATAGGACACCATTTCTGGTAGTTGATTGGGATAGTGTTTCCAGAACCAAATTTCTTAGATTGTCCTCAATTAGATCTTTGATATTTAAAAATACCATGCCACAGTGTAGATAAACCAACACCTGAAACAAAAAAAGGATTTTGTGGTTATAACTTGCAATATTTGCTTTTTGAGATTTATGAATTTATTTATTGTGCACAATTATGTCACTGTTGTAGGAAAAACCAAAATATAAATATTTAATCTACAATAGGTTGTTTCTCATTTTCTCTACATAAGAATTGGAGTGATATTGATTGGAATTGTTTTGACTACCTCATCAATGTCAATTTTTAATCCTAAAATAGTTGCTAAAAGAAAATTCTTTAGTTTCTTTTCCTTTTTTGAGTGAAAAAATTTCCATGTTATTGTCACAAAAAATTTTATATGGACACTTTTTTTTTTCTTTAGATGGGCAGTTTTACCCCAATTTTAAAATTTGATGGGTAGTTTTGCTCTAAAAAATTTTACATGGGTATTTTTGCACCTCTATGATAATTACATGAACATTTTTGCGCTTTAACCCTTTTTAAAAATTCGAACTCATTTTTATAGTCAGAAATAACCATTCATGGAAAATGTATTCTGTAATTACAGTTTTAATTATAAGATATGATTGAATATTATGATAAATGTAAAAATATCAATTTAAAACTCTTAAATTTTCTTATTTGATAGAGCATTCTCTCTAAACATCTTTTAACCAAAACAATCCATTCCTAGCATGCTAAACATTCAACAAATGAAATCATCAAATCCTACTTTAATTATTATTTTTTGGTTAATCATCGCCCATTATTCCGATGCCTATTGGCAACCGAGTAATCCGGACTTGAGGGGTAAGAGTGCTACCCACATAGGTCATGTTGTCCCTTCTCTCAAAATGAGAGTGCTTCCCGGGATTCGAACACAAGTTCTCATCCTTACGGGGTTGTAGTCCACTTACCAATTCAATCAACTACCCATTGGAAATCCTACTTTAATTATTAGTGACAGGCGGCTTATTACTATTGCAATTTCCTTTTTTTTTACCATATACACTATTGCAATTTCCTTAATTCTATATATATAAGAGAGCATGTTAAAAGACTTAAGGCCTATATATAAATACAAGGTACACTTAGTATGTAAATCCACATAATTTCATCCAACTCTTTTTTATAAGATCGTAAGAGTTTTTTCTCTTTTAATTAAGTAATTATGCTTTCATTTATGTTTAATCAAGTTCCTCCACTTTCTTTGATATCAGGCTTTTTATGTTTTTTAGATCTTTAATTAAGTACCTCTGATTTTTATTTTATAATCTATATTCGTCATACATTCTATTATATCCATCCTCCTAGAAATATATACTTCCTTCATTCCTAAATATAAGATCATTTTGGCTAATTTGGAGAGATTAAGGAAGAGGTTTAAATTACATTTGATGGATATTAAGTTCTTCCCTGCCCAAGAACTTGTTCTACGTGTGCATGACTTTGTCATTCCTGCCCATGACCTCGTCAATGCTTCCCCATTAAATTGTCACAAGGTGGACTATGACCTTATTAGAGTTGTCCATGATCTTGTTATATGTGTGCATGACCTCGTCATTCCCTGCCCATGACCTTGTCTCAGGGAGAGGTAATCTGGTCTTTTTGTATTTGAAGTATATTAAAGTAAGGTCGCTAGAAATCCTACTATAATATGTGGAGTTTATGAGACTTTTCTACTCCCTTGTGAGGGACTATAAATTAATTTTCCCAAAAAAATATTCCAGTGCCCCTATAGTTGTTGTTTTTGTAGCCTCACTTTTTTTGGGATATATTAAATTTGTGCTTAATCTGTGTTCTATCACTAGGTATCCAAGCATCTGATTACTCTACTGACTTTAAAAATAAGTCAATAATCTTATGTTTCATTTCTAAAATTCAATTCTTTCTTGAAATGTCATATTTTTAAAAATGTTACCCAACGGTCAGAAAAATCAACGTATAAGTCTAAAAAGGGGTATAGATGATTTTGGGTCTAATTAAAAATAGGGTGAAAGTGCAAAAATGATACTAAACTTTATCCAAAATTGCGTTTCTAATATTAAAGTTTCGAGAGGAGCAAAAATAGTAAGCAACTTGGGCTCCGGGTGCAAATATAATATTTTCACTTGAGGAAAAAAAAATTTAGATACGAAAAGACTCTTATGCCCCTATTCCTCCATCATTAAATAAAAATTTAATGAAGGACATAAAAGTCTTTTCGTATCTAAATTTTATTTTCCTTAAGTGAAAATATTATATTTGCACCTGAACCTCAAGTTGGGTACTCTTTTTGCACACCACGAAACTTTAATATTAGAAAATTTTGGGTAAAATTTAGTATCATTTTTGCACATTCACCCTTAAAAATATTAAAACCTAACAATAACAAGTAACAAGGACTTTATTATTGTGAAATGGTATGAAAATTGATAGCATACTAAGACTTTATTATTGTGAAATGGTATTAAAATTGAAAGCATGGGTACAGTTGTCTAATTAGGCCTCATATTGTCATTCATTTTGTCATCAAATCCGTAAATATATAGTATAAGATTGTCATTATGATGAAATAAAAAAAAAAGATTGTCATTATGAAATTATACCACTATTTCTATTTCCTATTCACGACTCACCCGCCTAAATCATAATGCATAAAACAATAAAAGATTGAACTTGAAACCTCACCCCTAAGAAAATCGTAAAGTAGGTGTTTGATGTGATAATGTCATGAGTTGGAATGACCTAACAAAATTGAGAACTTGAACAACTTAATGAATTCATTGAACTCATATGCACTTCTGGTTAAAAAAAAAACTCATGCACCTTTTTTATACTAATTAGTATTTCAATTCTCACCGACAAAATCCATAGGTAAAGTTAGCATGCAAGACAAGTTACATTATTACAGTTGAAGTTGTCGCTCTAGACCATCAAATATCAACAATTTAACGGTCAAAATTTTAAATTGAGTCGAAATGAAGAGGAAAATTAGAGGATCCAAATTATATTATCATGGGAGCTAAACGATAGATCAAAATTGGGATTGCTATTGAGGCTTCAATTTTATACAATAGAGATGATAGTAAACTGGTCTATAAGCAAAGATATTTGCAATAAATGGTTATGAGATCGTACAAATTAAGAGATTGGTCTCAACAAAATCGAAAACTTTCATAGCCTTCTGGAATAACCTGAACCTCCACATTTCTTGCAAAGTATCAATCCTATGACGTGGAAAAAAATCAAGCACAGAGATATATGAGCAGACTTTTATAACATAACTGTGAAAGCCTTTCAATACTAGAGTGATAAATTAAATAAAACAAATAAAATGTAAAACAATAACAAAAATAGTTGAAGAAAATCAATCTTAAATAGTGAAATTTTAGCACTTATTCCATGATTATAATAAATATAAGTGTCAATGGCCTATAGCCTAGTGATATGTAAGATTCTCTGAGAATCTGAGTTTGTGAGTTAATTCCAATTTGACTAGACTGTTACTGCCTACCATAGTAACTTAAATGCGCAGTTTACATATAACTTCTTAGAGGTTTGGTAAAATTACATCAACATCTCTTCTTCTAATTAGATATTAGAATAAAAGAAAGATCAACCCATTTCTAATCCCCACTTGGTGATGGTATTGGGGAAAGAAATATATTAGGCAGCCTTACCTCTGCTTTTTACAGAGTGGCTGATTCGAACCCACGAACTCTGACCCTACGGCAAACGAGCTTACTATTGAGTCAAGCCGGTCATTCAATTAAACATAAGAATAATGATAATAAAAACTTCCAGGAAATTTTATTGAGACTGCTATCCATACTTTTTTTAAAACTAACATAAGCATCCTTTACAAATAGATTACATAAGCATCTCTTAAATTTTGGTGAAACTGTACCTAGCTGCATTTAATTTTCAAAACACAAACTTTCCCTGAGTCACGTGTATTCATCAAAATTCATGAATGATTTGCATGATTTATTCTATATTTTGATATATGTTTGTGTAAATTTTAAAAATAGATGAGAAATTTAGAAAAACACAAGGGAGCTATTTTTAATAGATTCATTCAAATTTTACGACAAGTCTATATATATGCTTTGAAATAAAATAGAAAAGTTTGTATAATCTCAGTAAAATTCATGGGATATCTGGGTGAATTGCTCCATATAATATAGGAGCACTAAGTTTAATATTATAGGGAGTATTAATTGAGAAGAATTATTCATAAATGAATTCGTCAGGTGACAGATTGACAATAGAACTGATAACTGAAAGTGTCATAGTATGGTCAGCCAAAGCAACATCACCATCGTTACTAGTAATCCACAGCTGATGTTCACACAGGTATTCATTAAGAGTCACCTAAGTGGACTTACTACAAAAAGTAATATTTGAAGGATGCAAAAAAACGATAATTTTAGCATGCATCCAAAGAGTTTCAGAACAGAACTTTAAGGTAGAATTGTTTTTGTATATTCAAAAGGATCAGGAAGAAAACAGAAATACCTGCACCCTTGCATACTTTGCAGTCAATTAACCCACGATCTTGCTCCATCTTACCATTGTTGCAAAAAATGCATTTCGTTCCGCCTGCTTGTCAGAAAAAGTACATAACAATTTAAAAGTTTTATCAGTATCCAAAACAGAACTGGTTCAAATTGATAAGGAATTAAGGATAGATTCAAATAACAAGAAGCACTGGGTGTCGGTGGAGTAACAAAAAAGAAAAAAGAAATAAGATTCAATATTTGAAGAAGCTGGCAACTGTCTTCTGTCACATAACATACCACAATTATATTTATATCCATATTCTGGCAGTTAAATTTTCTAAAAAGAAGATAGCAGAGGTGGTTGGGAAAAGGAAACAAATCAAAATGATAGCCAGGGGAAACTAGCCTCTACTGAATGAAGCAGACTACAAAAGTCATTGAAATATAGTAACAACGAACCCTTCAATTACATCATCTCCTAAGAGGTTGTAGAAAAGTGTACCGTGTTTGTTAGAAACAAAAAGAAATTTTAGAACGAATTCAGTCCTAATAAGCTTCCTACACTTTAAAAGAATGAATTGATAATAATTCAAATATCTTCCGCAAGGAAAAAATCCAATGTGACACATGCCATCAACATCAAAATTTGAAAGTTACCCTCCATGCTTTGGTCAAAAAAAAAAAAAACCCTCCATGCAGATATCAGCACAGATCAAAGAAGCAATGGAGAGAAACTAAAGAAATTAAGAGAAAGAGGGAGTCAAGGTTCAGAACAACAATATTTCCATGCAGCAAATAAAATGTATAGTATACTTAATCCACATTGTTCTTGGTGGTAGTCAGCAATCAATCTTAACAACATGACCAATGTTTTTTATTCTTGCAATTAGCAACAACTTCTATCAAAAAATTATAATGCACCAATTGAAGTGTTGTAAAATTTACAGCGCAATTGAAAACAGAAAAAATCCATTGTAAATATAGCACAATAATCTGAAGCAGAAATACAGAAAGATCATTACCATTGCCGCCACAACGCTCACATGGCAGAGGATCCCCCTGTAAAATCCTCATCGCATATTAGCAGAAGAAAAATGAAGGTTGACCCATAATGTCACCATAAGCAGTAAATATTGGAGGCAGCATTATTGAAATGCATCTAGAGGAGCAATGCATATCGATTTTTGCACATTTTCTTCTGAACAATATATATTGAAAAAAAATATGATTTTCTTTCCTAAATGTAAAACTTAGATTACATTTTTGTTGGAGAATCCAGTAAAGCTAAATACTAAGTTATTTCTCTATCATATAATTTAGTAATACAAAAAATATATCTGCTAATTTAGCTTCCTCAGTTTAAAAAAAAAACAAAGTCAAGTGAGTCTTATATACCCTCTAGTCCTAGTCATAAAAATCAAGTTGACCTTTTTGACCACCTAATTATAACATAGAGCACATGTAATTATATTACATGGTAGTTTATAAAAAACATAATACTCTCTCTCTCTCTCTGTTACTAAATATAAAAGACCTATTTGACTTTTTTTTAGAAATTAATAGGTTATTAAATTATGACATATTGATATATTTTAGACTATCAATTACTACTTTATAGGTATAATAAACTAGTTTAAGGGAAAAAGTAGGTAAATCAATTTATAACTAATTTATTTTACTTTTTAGGATTTTCCAAAAAAGTCATTAGTTTCCAGGAAAAAGAAAAATATACGCAATTTCATCAGTGAAATTTAGACAAAACAAAGCCTAAATCTAAATAAGAAGGAAGACAAGATTGTTACCTTAAAACCAAGGAACAAGGAGAGAGCAATTGCAGCGAGAACACTAACAGTGGCAAGAAGGGTCTGCGTGTCAAAACTGAAACTGGAACTACTCACGCCATTGAAAAGCAAAATGGGGTTAAAGATCATGCAGAGCCTTTCATGATGCGCTTCTTTCCTCCACTTCTTCTTCTTGGGCCTTCTCTTAGGGAAGAAGAATGAAGAGAATTGGAGTTTGGAATGAAGAGAATTGGAGTGTACGGAAGAAGAAGGACAGAGGAAGGAGGAGAGAGAGGAAGAGGAGGATGTGGTGAGAGACGAGAGTGGAGCAAGAAGAAAGGTGGAGTGAGAGAGAGAAGCCATGGATGAAAGAGAAGAGAAGAAGAGAAGGTTGTAGTTGCTTCAGCCATGGCGCTTCACAGCCTCTAGTTTCTTTCGAGGTTTATTTTGGAATATCATATTTTGGGGATATTATTATTTTGACCTGTCCTTTTGTTACATGAACTTTTATCATGATTTATTTTTATTTATTATGGACCCACTAATGTTAATTTATCATGGGAAAATGTCATTTAAATCCCTCCGAATATACAAAAGGACAATTCAGGAACTCAAACTTCCAAAAGGACCATGAAGGAACTAGGACCTAGTTGACATGTTAAAATTGTGTGAAAAGACAAAATTACCCTAATCATAAAACAGAAATTACTAACCACCCAATTTGGACAAAGACTGATATGCCCCTCCCCTAACCTCAAAACCTCCCACTTCTTGCTCCTCCCCTCACCGTCGCCGTTCGCCGAGCACCACGCTCCTCTTCGACGCCGTTCACCATCATCGGAGTAGGTGCAACTTCTTCCCTCAAAAGATAAACCCTAATTAAAGTGAGTTCTTTATTTCGTTCCCTTTCGATTGACAATAGTTTTAGACTTCTTTCCTATATAGAGGCTACTATTATTTGTTCTTTTACTGAATACAAGTTAATGTTTCGTTTGCTTTTATTGTAGATTGCAGGGAAATAAGATGAAAGTTAAGGTCTTGCGTATCCTTTGCACAGCATTCTAATCTTATCACCTATCTTTTCTTTTACAATTACAATGTAGTAGTAATGTTGAGATTTCACACAATGCTTTCTCATTCATCTTCAGAATCATAGACTAGGAAATTGCATATTTAGATATTTGGATACTTCACTGCTGTTGTTGCCACGTGTAAACTGGGAATTTCAAAAAATGGCCTCCTAGTAGAACTGAGATGCCAGATAAAAGCTTATCACAACCTACATCTGGAACTTTTTAAATTCAGATTCCCATGCTGTTGCAAACAACTATAAAGGTTTCATTGTTGTTGGTTTTCAAATACTTGTAGTGGGTTGTATAGAATTTCCATATTTTCAATCTGCATGTTTGCTTTTGTGTTTCATCATTAAAACTTTGGTGTGTGTATCAAGTATTTTGCATAATGTTTTGCTTGACTCAGCTTTCTGTCTGGATTTCCCCCTGGGCTTCCATATAGAGTATGTTTTCTTTCTTTCTTGAAGATCTGTTATGTAAAATTTGAGCTTTTATTTTCTCATTTGTTGTCTGTTAGAATTATGAAAATAATGTGTGTTGTTTGGAAATGAATAAATAATTGGGTGATTGATATTAGTTTAAATGAGAGGTTGTGATTCTTTTTTCCTAATTCTGTTGATTTATGCGACATATATATACAAATATGTGTTGCTGTGATTGAGTTAATAAGCATAATGATTGATGTTATACTTGTATAAATTGTGAAGCATTAAACTTTGGATTTGTACTCCTCTGATGTGTATGTAAAGTTCTTGAATTTGAGTGATTTACCTTATTGCCTTTGTTTTGATCATTCTCCTATTGATCTTTGAATGTATAGTCCATTTTGGTAATATGACTTACATTTGTCGTCCTATATACTACATCGTGTTCTTAATATAAGATCTAGTTTTTAATGGCAAAAAAAGATCTAGTTTGTAGTGCGAATTACACTACAAGTTAGATTTCATTTTCAGAACTAGAGATAGTATTTGGTATTCTAAAATTTGTCTCCTCCCTACCTTTCAAATTTCTAAAATCTAAGTTTATGTGTATGTGCAGGTGAATGGCTACGGAAGTGAGGTTGACAGTAAAGCAAACCATGTTGGGGTCAATATCGATGACATGAACTCAAGTGTCAATGAACCAGCTGCTTATATTAAAGAGGGTACAGAAGCTCAGAAGGAAGAATTCAGCATGGAGGAATCTGATGCTGTACAAGCTTGGATAGATTATGATGGAGAAGAGAAAATTGTGGATGTGACTATAGCTCCTATATCATTGCCTAAAAAGCCCTCCAAACCACTCATATCTCATACTATTGACCTTCAAGAGGTTCTACAAGAAACCATGTTTGTTGGTTTCTTAGCTTCAACTGGAGAAAGTAAAGCAAGCTCCCATTACGTTTTAGGATGGAGCTTGGGTTTATGTATGAGTGGAAAAGAATTATTGATAGTTTGGGTTTATGTTAGGACAAAAACATGGAGGTGTGTTGTGGGGCACATTTTTTTTGTGTAATGTAACATTTGAACCTTATTTGCTTTTTAGCATAAATATTGCTTACATTTTCAGTGTGTCTATCAACATTTGATTAACAATGGAACTTCCGTCATTAACATTAAGATCATAATGATTAACATTGTGACACTACCACAGATTACCCCATTTACATGCGCTTATTTTGGCCTTTACATGCGCTTTATAAGCGCATGTAGAGGGGGGCGCTGGTAAAGGCTCTACATGCGCTTAAAGCGCATGTAGAGGTATGTACCTCTACATGCGCTTTAAGCGCATGTACGCGCATGTAGATGTACATGCGCTTAAAGCGCATGTAGAGGTACATACCTCTACATGCGCTTTAAGCGCATGTAGAGGTACATACCTTTACATACGCTTTAAGCGCATGTATAGAATGTTTTTTTTTTAAAAAAATTATTATAAATTTACATTATTTCCCAATATAACCACCAATACTAGCTGTAGTTCATAGAACCAACTATCATTATATCAAAAGAATTTACCAGAAAACTAAAGAAAATCCACAAATTCTAAAATCAAACTCAATCATTCAAGCTCAACAAAACATCAGTCCAATCAACTCAAAAAGTCCTCAAGTAATGAACCATCAGAAAAGCTTAAAGTTTACTCTTTTTGCAGCATAATCCCTTGAATAAAACCACACACAAGCAAAATCGCATAGAAAATCATTTTGACTAATAAATTCATTACTACAATCAAAGAAGACTAACTTGTAATTCAATCAAGCACTTTAAACTGAACTTTTCTTTCCTACACCACCTAAAAGAAGATTCTGACTCAGTAGACCACAAAATTATGGCGATTCCACATAAGATGGTTTTGATGGCTTAAAACATAGACACTGATCATCACATATAAACACTAGCTATATATAAACATTGAAACATTGATGGCTTATCGTGAGTGTCATCAATAGCATCTTGATCAAAAGACTATTCTTCATCATAAAAAATCTGCATCATATATATAAGTATGTGAGTAGTGATATAACATCAATTAATCAATGATACTTAATAAGGGAAGCAAACAGTAAAATTATAAGGGTGACATAAAATTACAATAAAATAATTTAGTAACTCAATATTTGCACACTTACTTTAATGAAAATCCTTTTATAGAAGGGTGGCCAAACATGTCATTCACATAAACTTCAAAGAACAAGGCACACAAAATCAACCGATTAGTCAATATAATTGATAATAACTATTTTACATTTATAAAATAGCGAAGGAGAAGAAACAAACTCACATCTTTATAATAGATCCATACATAGTTCAAAATTTAAAACACAAGGTTTTAAAAAATATTACGTTGAAAAGCAAGCCGTAATAGACAAGAGTAATTGATTTCCCCTATTCAATGAGGCAAGTCACTTAATGTTAGATATAACCGATTGAAAAAAGAAACAATAGCAACAGTAAAAGTTCTGCTAAATTGTATATGTAAAAATTTAGGTCCAAGTCAAGGTAAGGTGAGATTCAAGATTCAAGGCATCCTTTGATCAGTTTGATGTTGAGCATGCAAGTATATTCTGTATATACTAACAAGTTGAATATATTTTTCCAAGGAAACAGATTGTAATCAACTAAAGGTGTTTTCTCTATTTGTCCTCTTCTTACTACATTGTGGGACTAAGGCTTCAACATGTTAAAGCTAATTCAAACTACCAATGATAATCCATAGTTAACTACGCAACCAGGAATTTGAAAACAAGCTCAAAACATCAACATTAATAGAAAATTTTACCAGTTATGTACAAAAAGATCTGTGAAAACAGCATTTATTCATTCACACAAAAAAGGCAGGTGAAGGCATACCTCAAAAGTGTAGAGATAGAAAGAAAGTTCCCAACAAATCCAGCTTCTCTTTGACTTTTTCACAAACACATTGAATGCACTCAACACCAAATGAAATCATTAACTCTTTAGAATGAAATATGAATTCCGAATGCACAAAGCAAAGCACTAAAAGATCTCTTAGCTTGTCTTCCCTTTTTTGCAGGCTTTTTATCCTCATTCTTTTCCTTATGATAATTAATAACAAGTAATTAAAATAAATTAAAATTCATAATAGCAACCACAAGTCTCTTGAATCGTCAGTAAATACCTGTGGTTCAACAATAAAACCAGGGTCGTTCCTAGGAGCATCGTGAAATGCGTGGCTGTCACCCAAGAGGGGGGGTGAATTGGGTGGAGAATAAAAGCTATGATTTTCTCTTTTTAAAACTTTACTCCTTGTGCTTGATGAGAGTGACGATGGATCATCCCAAGCACAAGTGAGTATACAGTGGTGTGGTGCTTGGTGTGAGATTTAAATAAGCAGAATATGCACAAGCGAGTTTATCCTGGTTCGGTCACTCCCAGACCTACATCCAGTCCCCAGGCTCCACCTGAGATTTTCAATCCACTAATCTTCTTGTTTGAACCAGGCACAAGAAAGCCTTTACACTTTAGGTTTTACGAACACGGGTTCACCTAACAACCCACAGGTTTTACAACGGGTTCACCTGCAAACCTTACAACCACAAGTTTTGCGGGCTAACTTGCAACCTATGGAGATTTAGAAAACCTCTAAATGCTCCCCCTTACTATTGTAATATAACAATTCTGTTCTTCAAGCACAAGCTTAAGAACAACCTCTATTAATTAGAGGATTTAATGATATGTTCACTTTATGAACTGATTTTGATAAACACTTAAGTACAAATAACTCTCTCTAAGAGTAGATGATGTTACTCACTTAAGTACAATTGAATGACTCTCTAAGAATGTTACAACTTTAGATCTGAGAGTAGAAGATGAGAGGAATGTAGAAGATAATACATCAGATAATATGCTCTGTTCTTCCAACCATCTTCTGAATGTAGATGTTTCCTTTTATACTCGGCTTCTTGGGCGGCAGGTTGAATATGAACGTTTGAATATAGCCGTTAATCCCATGTTACCGTTGAGAAGTACATCTTCATTAATGCTTAGCAGGGTTGACTTGCTTTATCTCTGAAAAGTAGTCCTGACACCTCTGCTCTGACAAAAGCATTCTGACTTCTGTGTATGTGACGTTTACTCGTGTACTCTTGCTGACGGATGATCATCGTTCATCCGGAAGTGGCAATCTTGCTCTGCAAGTGTTAATCTCTGAATTCCAATGTCAAGAGTCTTTCCATCCGGAAGCGCATTTGCATCCGGAAGTGTGACTAAGTTCTGCACATACTGGTTAGTCCAACATAGCAATATATATAATCAAATATAGTAAGAACTATACATGCTGTGGGAAGCTTGTTTGCTATGGGGAGTAGTCTTACTTAGACTATGTTCTGACTTAGTGTATTGTGTACTTTGAACGTTAGTCCTCTTAGTCTATGATGTATCCGGAAGCACTTCTACATCCGGAAGTGAAACCACTGGATGAAGGATTTTGTTTACTATTGCTCACTCTCGCTCAGTGTCCTTCAATCCATCAGTCAGCGCTAGTCACTAAGCTATCGGAAGCACTTTTACTTGACGTGGTGAAATCACTGACGCTTAGGGTTATATCTCTTCTATCAGCCTGTGCCAGTCTAAATCTAACAGGAAGCAATTTCACTTGACGAAGCTGATTCACTGACGCTTGGGGTTATTCTATTTTATCAGTCTGCGCCAGTCAAAATCTAACAGGAAGCATTTCCACTTGACGTTGCACTTTTACTGACGTTTGGGGTTATATCTATTTTATCAACCTGTGCCAGTCTAAGTTTAATAGGAAGCAATTTCACTTCCGGTTGAATCATAACTTAGTCTTAAGGTTTTGTGTACCTAATGCTCATGGACTAAGTTATTTCCCTAGTGAGTTACTCGCTGCCGCTGGGGGATGAAACATTCATCCGCGAGCCCAAGTCCTAGTCTATCCGGAAGTAAGTCCACATCCGGTTGCACTCTTACTTGGGATTCTATGTTCACCTATTGCTTTCTAAGTTCTTTCATATTTTAGTCTTCATCAAAACTTAAGATTCTAACATTCTCCCCCTTTTTGATGATGACAAACCTAGTTTTATCGATTAAGTTTATATGAAAGGATTAGCAGAATAATAAAAGCAATGGATAAGAACAAGTAACTCAGACAGATATTATAAATGAACAAAGATTACATGTTAGAGTATACAAGCAAAGCATATACAAGTAATCTACACTAAGTAAGAATGAGAGATGCATGAAAATAAGGAAAAAATTTCTAAGTTAAAGGTTTTTGGATTGGGGGTTTTGTTTTGGATTGGGGGTTCTGTTTTGGATTGGGGGTTCAGACTTGGTGTCTCTTTTTCCTCTCCCTTTCCCTCTGTCTCTCTTCACACTCTTTCTGGAGTCTGGCTACCTCTGCCTCATGCACATTCTGGTCTATCTGGGCAATGATATTCTGAAGCTCTTCTTCCTCTTTCTCTCTTCTGAGCCTTTCAGATTCAATGGACTCCTCGAATGCCCTTTTCATGTTTTCTACTTCTTCATACCCAGGGAACCCTGTAGCATCATCGAAGTAGGCGACCTCTCCATTGGGGTAGTGAACAGCCCGAATCTTTACGTTCCATACAGGGAAGTTGGGATCCTCCTCAACTTCCTGGGCTTTCCTTTTCCCTTTCCCCTTACTCTTCCCTTTGCTCTTGCTAATCGGAGGAGTAGGCATGGCACTTGCTCTGTCAGCATCGAGGCAGGCCATCTGACCGAAGGAGAGTTTGTCCGTATACCCGTATCTTTCGAATTCCTCAGGAGTCATGTCTTCAATTTCCAACTTGACCTCCTTTAGAATAGGAACTGCTTGAACTACTGGGGTTTCAGGCTCAACTTGGGCAGATGAGGTCTCTTCCTCACTCTCAGCAGTTTCAGTGGTGGCAATAATTTTCCTGGTCCGCTTCTTGGCAACGGCCTTCTTTCTAGATTCACTGAAGGTGACTGCTGGCTCAGATAAGGGAGGAGGGGCAGATGATTGCTCAGACGAGGGGATCTCAGACTCTTGCCCAGTAGATGAGGGGATAGGCTTGGCTATCACAATAGGAGGGTGATTGATCTTCTTCAGTCCCCACTTCATCATTATCTCCTCAATATCCTTTCTACTTATCTTAGTTGGAGGAGGTTCTGATGAAGATGACTCAGGCTGTGAAGGTTGTTCGTTTGGCTCAAAGACAACCATCTCCAATTGTGGTCCTTGCTCAGCCGTTCTCTTCTGCTGCATGAAACGGATGGCCTCTCCTCTTATGAGGCTTTCTGCACCACCCAGCCTTTGTGATTCCATTGCATGGCGAAGGGCAGCCATGATATCTTCTTCAAGCCAGAGGGATGGTTGGCTGAGCACATCCCTTGTGTTCAAGGATAGGCGAAGGACGGTCATCACATTTCTCCCCCTTTTGTCATCATCAACAAGGGCGAGTGCCAGGGATGGAGTAGATGAAGAGGAGGGTAGAGGTTCAGGGTTAAGTGGAGTTTGGGGTGAGGATTCTGGGGAAGAGGCAGGTAAGGTATGTTCTGGGGATGTGGATTGGTTGGGGAACCAGGAAGGATTTACGAATAGACCTTCGAATGGGTAGGTGGAGGAGTATTCAGGGAAGGTAGTGGAAGAGTGTGGGGTAAATGGGGTAAAGGGTACGTGAGGATCCTCAGGAATTTGCTGAAGGCGTGGGTAATCTCGTAGATAGATGTGGCTGAGGGGGTGAATGGCAGTCTGAAATCCAAGGTGTTCGGCTAAGGGGTTGGATGGTGTGCGAGTGGATGAGGGAGGTGTAGATGGGGAGTTTTGTGGAGATGGGGAGTTGTTGGAGTGAAAGGGTGATTGGCTAGGAGATTGTTGGTGTGTGTCTTGGGTTTGGTGTTCATGGTTGGGTGACGGTTGGGATTGGTGAGCATTGTTTGGTGATGGAGGGGATTGATTGTCATTTTGTGGAGGTGGCTGAGGTTGTTGAGTGTTAGGAGGAGGAGGGGGAAGTTGAGGGTGATTAGGAGGAGGAGGAGGTGGGTTTTGAGGAGGAGGAGGAGGAGGTGGTAGGTTACCTTGAGATGGTTGGGGAATTTGTAGGTGTTGGAGAATGAGATCCAACTTTGCATCCACCCTGGCAAGGTGATTCTCGATCTGTCCTACTCTGTCCTCGAGCCGCTGGATCCGCTCCCCTTGATGCTGGAAACCAGCTTCACATTCAGCACGGAGAGGAACCACCAAGGACTCAGGCAATCTGAAGAGAAGCTCTTCCTTTACTTCCTCGGCAAAGGTCCTAACAGAGGCTGGCACTCTTGCTACACGGCTTGGCCCAGCATGTGAGTCAACTTCCTGATCCCCTGCTCCAGATGCAGAGGGGGCTGAAGTGCCAGAAGCACTACTGGCTTGTGAGCCTGAGCGAGTGGGCTTAGGAGGCTTGAAGTACCTGATGCCCATCTTCCCAATATTGGTTGCTCCCACAGGCTTACACTTGACATTCTCTTTCTCCACAGCAGATGTAGCCTTGATCAGATGCTTCTCAAGGAGGAAGGCAATGATGGTGGGATAGGGAAGATGGCCAGACTTGTCATTGGTCAACCATCTCTGAAGCTCTAAGCAGATCAACTGGCCAGGATTGATAGGTTGTTGTTTGAGAAGTCTGGGGAACCAAGGGTTGTCAATGTTGGCGAACTCATTGAAGTTACCCCCTTTGTGAGTCATCATCCGGGAGTAAACATAGTACAGCAGTCTGTATGAATCAGACATTTTGGACACCTTTTTGCCATCGGTGCCATATAGCTTCACAAGATCCTCCTTGCTGTACTTGTGCGCCTCTGGATATAGCCACTCATTCATGCTCTCATCCGTTATCCCCATTAACTCATTCAGCGTCTTCCACGTGAACCTGAAGGTTCTCCCCCTTACTGTGGCGGAGAAGGAGAGTTTGTGGATTTGCTCTTTCCCATCAACCTTCCTGTACTTAGCCCTGCCAGAGAGAGATTGGGAGAAGACTCGCAGGACGTTGACGTTGTAGTCCTGGTTGATGCCCAGCCAAGGCATATACTTCTCCAAGTAAGAGCGCAGATGGGGAAACCCTAGTTCATCTATCTTGTCCAGATCGATGAACAGGCCATGGTTGAAGATGGGAGTGGATGTCTCAAATTTGGCGGCCACACTCTCCAATGCCCCATCTCTATATACTGTGGGATCATCTTCTTCAACCCTCTGCCTCTTGGAAGAAGGCTCCTCAGCAAATTGAACCTTCTTCTTCTTTCCTTTTCTCTGAGCATCCTTCTCTTGTTCAGAAACCACTAACTGTTCTACTCGACCAGAAGTTCCAGGCTGACCCTGAATATTCTCATCCTGTCCCAGTGGTTGCCCAGAAACTTCACGGTGTTCATGATGTTCAACGCGATGTTCTTCATGATGCCCAGATTTACCAGAGTGCTTGTGACTTGATTTCCCAGATTTCGACTTGTGTTTCTTGGATGAAGAGGCTTTCTGGGTAACTGGGTTGGATTCATGCGAACCGGCCATTTTTGTATGAATGTTGTGGTAAATAGAGATGAAATGCGAGGAGTATATAGAGAAAAATGAAGAACACGATGGAGAAGATGAAGAGACTTTTCAGAGAAAATGATGTGAGTGAAAAAGATGCAGTAAAAGATGAAAGTGAAAAATGGCATCTATTTATAGGTAAAACTTCTGAGGATAAAATGGGCATCTTCTTTCAAATTTTTTCCACATTGGGTAACGTAAGATTTTAAGTTGGAACGACACACCTGATGACACGTGTTGCTTCAATTAGTCAGAGAAGGCACAACGTTTCATAGAGGAAGTTGAAACGTTTTCTGAAGTGATGTGTCTTTTTGTTTGCCACTGGCGCTCTGGCTTGCTTTATTTCAATACTCAGTCCCAGCAAATAATCATCCGGAAGTGGTTTTGCTTCCGGTAATACAGGTGCTCTGGGTTGTCCTGAGAGATCATCCAGCGCCAGCAAAAGAGTATCCAGAAGTGGCTTTGCTCCCGGTTGGACTCACTTAAGATTTAACATTGAGGGACCTGCAAAACTTAAGGTTGGCACTTCGATGCCTAAGTTAGCACAGTTAATTAAGTATAGATGTTTTCTGAAGATTTAAACTTCATCTTAACATTCCCAAATGTCTCTTTATAAGGATAAATTAATTAACCCTTAGTGGTTGTCTGGTGACTATATCTGTAGTTGAGAGACCATTCTTGCACATGCTTCCGGAAGTGTATTTGCTTCCGGATGTGAAGGTCTTTAGATTTAACATTAGTGTACATGCTGAGGACTTTCCTAGTCACCTTATGTTAATCAGCTCATAACCAGAATTCTAAGAGAACGTGCTTGTTGATTAGTTTGGTAAAACAAGAGCATTAATAAGGTGAAGACAACTTTTGTAAATTTTAGTTCACAATTTCACATAGTTTCATTCTCAAGTCATGAATTTTACTCATACTCTTTTGGATAAATACCAGTGAGATAGTATAGGGAGTATGAAATAGATTGCATATTTTTCAGTTTCATAAACAAGTATAATTTGATAAATATGCCCTAAGAATGTTCATGCTAGATTATGAAGATATGTAAATTGTCAACACAATGAAATTCTAAAAGCCTTAGGTTTTAACAATCTTTGCAGAAATTGTGAATCAACTATGACTATATGCACATGGTTATACACAGTTTGATAATGATAGTCATAGATAGCATGTAGACTATGAACATTGTGGTAAACTCTTATAAGGCATATAATGTTCATATACATGACGCTTGATGTAAAATCTCAATAAGTCCATCTGACATTTGCATAGGAGATTTTATTATTGCATGCTTCAACCTTAAGTGATCCCTTGCTTACCCAAGGGAATCTTCTATACTTATCTTTGGTCTGAAGCACTTTCTTAGGAGAGACAGGATTCATAGGTTTTCTCCATGTTGGTTGAGACATCCTCTCTCTCTTGTTCTTCTCAGGATAGTTGAATGGAACCCTGTGATAGTTTATCCCTGAGACCAAGTCTTTGTTCCTTATGGTAGCGCACTGCTTCTTATGATTGTACCAGGTGGTTGCAGCAGTGACATCACCACGAGTTCTCTTCTTTGGGGCAAGAGGAACTCTTGATCTTTCCTGCATAAGTAAGGCACTGGAAGGGAGTTTTGGTACCCATTTGTACTTGGGTCCTACATGGTTAGTGCTGGACCTTACTTGTCCTTTGGGGATCCATACATATTTGTTCCTCACATTTAAATTTCTTTTAAAATTGCATGTGTGAGAAATATGACCTGTTCTACCACAATAATAACAGACAATAGGATGATGTTCAGAATAAGATTTCTTGTCATTATTGTGTTGGTCATTTTCCTTTTCAAAGACACTATGTTTGTTAACTTTTGAAATCTCAGAGTCTTTTGAAAATTCTTCTTTTAAGAATGGAACTTTGGACTCCTTGGTTGTAGAAAGAATAAGTTCCTCAAGTTCCCTATTCCTATTTCTCAAGCCTAGAACTTCTTTTGCAAGTTTACAGAATTCAATATGTAACTCATTATAAATGTCTTGCAATTTAGAAGGTTCAGGTTCAGGTACCTCATTTTCTTCAGTTTCTGAATCTTCTAGGCATGGATTGACACTTTCTTCACTGATGCTAGCTTCCACTACATCACCATTCAGTAGCTCATCAAAGGTAGATTCACAGGGAGCACATAATGAGCTTTGGACAGCCTTAACTTCAAGAAATTGATTAGAAGCATACATAGTGTCAAGAGTGTTCCAAATATCTCTAGCCCTAGAGCAATGTTTAATTTTCTGGAAATCATTTTCAGGTAAACTTTTGTGCAAAATTTGCATTGCTCTAAGGTTTAAGTAAAATAAATTTTTCTCCTCTTCAGTCCAATTTACTTTTGGTTTGAAATCAGAGTCCTTTTCAAAGACATCCCACATTTTGAAATCCGTGGATAGTATAAAACTTTTCATCCTTCCCTTCCATAAGTAAAAATCAGCATTTTCTAACACGGGTGGGATAGTATGATCAAAACCTTCAAAACACATTTTGTAACCCAAGTCAGCCTAGGTCTTTGCACTTGAGATCGTTGGATCCTTTAAACAAGTGACCTTGCTCTGATACCAAATGAAATGCGTGGCTGTAACCCAAGAGGGGGGGGGGGTGAATTGGGTGGAGAATAAAAGCTATGATTTTCTCATTTTAAAACTTTACTCCTTGTGCTTGATGAGAGTGACGATGGATCATCCCAAGCACAAGTGAGTATACAGTGGTGTGGTGCTTGGTGTGAGATTTAAATAAGCAGAATATGCACAAGCGAGTTTATCCTGGTTCGGTCACTCCCAGACCTACATCCAGTCCCCAGGCTCCACCTGAGATTTTCAATCCACTAATCTTCTTGTTTGAACCAGGCACAAGAAAGCCTTTACACTTTAGGTTTTACGAACACGGGTTCACCTAACAACCCACAGGTTTTACAACGGGTTCACCTGCAAACCTTACAACCACAAGTTTTGCGGGCTAACTTGCAACCTATGGAGATTTAGAAAACCTCTAAATGCTCCCCCTTACTATTGTAATATAACAATTCTGTTCTTCAAGCACAAGCTTAAGAACACCCTCTATTAATTAGAGGATTTAATGATATGTTCACTTTATGAACTGATTTTGATAAACACTTAAGTACAAATAACTCTCTCTAAGAGTAGATGATGTTACTCACTTAAGTACAATTGAATGACTCTCTAAGAATGTTACAACTTTAGATCTGAGAGTAGAAGATGAGAGGAATGTAGAAGATAATACATCAGATAATATGCTCTGTTCTTCCAACCATCTTCTGAATGTAGATGTTTCCTTTTATACTCGGCTTCTTGGGCGGCAGGTTGAATATGAACGTTTGAATATAGCCGTTAATCCCATGTTACCGTTGAGAAGTACATCTTCATTAATGCTTAGCAGGGTTGACTTGCTTTATCTCTGAAAAGTAGTCCTGACACCTCTGCTCTGACAAAAGCATTCTGACTTCTGTGTATGTGACGTTTACTCGTGTACTCTTGCTGACGGATGATCATCGTTCATCCGGAAGTGGCAATCTTGCTCTGCAAGTGTTAATCTCTGAATTCCAATGTCAAGAGTCTTTCCATCCGGAAGCGCATTTGCATCCGGAAGTGTGACTAAGTTCTGCACATACTGGTTAGTCCAACATAGCAATATATATAATCAAATATAGTAAGAACTATACATGCTGTGGGAAGCTTGTTTGCTATGGGGAGTAGTCTTACTTAGACTATGTTCTGACTTAGTGTATTGTGTACTTTGAACGTTAGTCCTCTTAGTCTATGATGTATCCGGAAGCACTTCTACATCCGGAAGTGAAACCACTGGATGAAGGATTTTGTTTACTATTGCTCACTCTCGCTCAGTGTCCTTCAATCCATCAGTCAGCGCTAGTCACTAAGCTATCGGAAGCACTTTTACTTGACGTGGTGAAATCACTGACGCTTAGGGTTATATCTCTTCTATCAGCCTGTGCCAGTCTAAATCTAACAGGAAGCAATTTCACTTGACGAAGCTGATTCACTGACGCTTGGGGTTATTCTATTTTATCAGTCTGCGCCAGTCAAAATCTAACAGGAAGCATTTCCACTTGACGTTGCACTTTTACTGACGTTTGGGGTTATATCTATTTTATCAACCTGTGCCAGTCTAAGTTTAACAGGAAGCAATTTCACTTCCGGTTGAATCATAACTTAGTCTTAAGGTTTTGTGTACCTAATGCTCATGGACTAAGTTATTTCCCTAGTGAGTTACTCGCTGCCGCTGGGGGATGAAACATTCATCCGCGAGCCCAAGTCCTAGTCTATCCGGAAGTAAGTCCACATCCGGTTGCACTCTTACTTGGGATTCTATGTTCACCTATTGCTTTCTAAGTTCTTTCATATTTTAGTCTTCATCAAAACTTAAGATTCTAACACATCGCTCACTTGTGCTTTCCCGATAACTTCAAGTATGTCTAACCTGCAAAAGTTAAACACTTCTTGAGCCCAAAGATTATATCCGAGTAATATCTACAAAACAGGGCGCATTCAAAGACCATACTTAAGATGATTGCACAAATACTGCAACCAAGGTTCATCCCTCAAGTACTCTCCCAATATTGAGACTGCATCCACCACTGCATCAGTAACATCAGTATATGATTAAGCAACAAAGTTTGTGGTGCCAAAAAACTAGAAATGCTCTTTAAGGGCATATTCTAAACGAAGGGAAAAGAAATTCTATTGCGATATCTATTTCATCAAGCGTGTTACCTATCAACCACGTGATTTGCCAATAGGATAAATTCAGCAGTTCATTTAACATTATGTGAAGCTGATGACAAATAAAAGATGATCATTTGTTTCAATGCAGTATATTATGTTATAGACATGCATTTACCTGATTAGAAACATTAAGTCCACTAGTGGCCAACCAAGCCTCATCATCATATTTGTATACACAAACACAATAGTTAAAACACACAAATCAAAGAGCAGATATAAGCACAGGATCCAAATTTCACATGTTCAATCTTATGATATAATGTTGGTATTACCCCTTTTCTTTGTTCAACATCAACCATGCGAAATTTTCAAGAGGTAGTAAAACTGTACGGTTATAAACAGTTTACAAATTTACATGTGTCTTTTTCTTCTTGTACAACATAGTTTCTACCCAGCTGGGGAAGAGTCTGCTTGAGCTGACAAACCTAATATAAGAGATGTAAAAATTACAAATTTTGTTACAGCTTTTAAAGCAATTATATAAATAATAGCCAAATATATATCATAGGACAAAGTAAAAAAGGCATGTCAGATGGAAGAGCTCTCACAATATACCCAAAGGATACATGTCCTAAAAACCATCCTTGACACAATTGGCTAACATAGTATGTGAAAATAATTGGCCATGTATGATTTTCAGTCACTTTATTACAAGAATGTTATAAAGCCCAGACATGAGTTCACTTTTACATATGATGGATATTCCACTGGAAGGAACTACTCTACTGCCGCATTATGCAGTCAAAATTAACAGTGAATATATGAAGATGCACCTTGTAGTACAGCCAACGTTGAACCTTTGAATCATCAAGCCTAAAGAATTTCATGGACCCAATTTCTGCTTAAGAAAAGAGAGAAGGTAAAATTAATCACCACAATCACTTATAATTACCTAGTTTTGAAAAAATTTGATCTCTGCAGAATTATTCCCTACATACAACCATGTAGCTATTCCCCATATGATAATATTATCACTACAAAACTGGAAACTGCATAGAGAATCTATCCCATTGTCAAGATATGAAAATCCAATTCATATATATCTACATATTCTTATGGGTGGAAAGGAGGACAAAATTATAGCATAGCCAGAAGTGGTCAATAATGAGATTGCCATGTTTACTTGTCTATGACCAGTATGATAGAGAAAAGCCTTGTATCTATCAAACTTCCGAATTTATGTTCTAAATAAGGTCTGTGCATATTACCTTTAACATCACAAACTACTTGCATACAGTTCTCCACGGTGGACAATAAATGTTGATATTCAGGATATCCATCAACAAACAATATCTCATCCAGTTGTCTGAATTTACCAGGATCCTCCCCTTTCTGCATGCAATTAAGCGATAGGTTGACATATTTAGAAAATAAAAATGATCTCTTTCCTCAAAATAAGTATAAGTTCCTACACCTTTCAAACTTGCCGCCGCCGGAAACTCGCCGGAAAAAGGAAGAGGCCGCCGGAGTTTGAAGGGTAAGAGGAAAAGCTCGCCTATTCTCGCCGTCAACCGCCGAGTCACCGTCGGAAATCGCCAGAAACGGCCATAGAGGCGTCGGACCAAACCCAAAAATAAAATCAAAAGGGAAAAGTGAGAAATTATGTTGGAAAGAGGAATAGTCCGAGGAGACACAAGAAAGGCCGAACCTTTACCTTTCTCCACCACCGTACATCCCCAAAATCGCCGCCGCTTCGCCGGAACATGAAGAAGACGGAGAAAAAGATGCATGGAGGGAGAAAGTGAGGAAGAACGTCGAAGTGTTTGGGAGAGGAACAGAGGGAGAGAAGAGGAAGAAGGCGGGTTTGAGGAGGTCGGCGCCGCCGTGCCATAGGTCGCCGGAGTTTGCATTGGAAGGAGATGACAAAGAGGGTGCTTAGGGTTTTGGGGGGGGGGTGGGTAGAATTAGGGTTTTGCTATTTAGTATATATATCTATAGTTTAGAGATAATTATAATTAAATACCCTATTGTTTATTCTTAACTATATTTCTAGCCCAAAAGTTTGTATATATTACTATATCTCTTTCTTTTCAACCATAATATGATTTAGATTCCAATTTACTCTTTATGTAAGTTTCTATCCCTATTAATTCTTTTTTAAATGTATTTTTTTAAAAATTCTAAAATAAATAAAATTTAATATTCGTAAATTGCCCAAAGTATCCTAAAATTTCTCCCTAAAACTTTACATTATATTTTATAAAATGACAACTCAAAACCTTAATAAATTCTTTATTATTCCTAGCTAATTCAAAATTCGAGATGTTACATAAAGACCAATGTCCATTTAATTATATGGATATTCATATGATTTGGTGCTTTTCAACTAAATTGTTTCAATACTTCATCTCAAAATGCTCAAATCTTGTGCTTGACAATGTTATAGTGAATTCCATTGAAGAACAAGCCTCTACATGCGCTTAAAGCGCATGTAAAGGGTGTTTATACCTCTACATGCGCTTTAAGCGCATGTAAAGGGTGTTTCACCAATTTCATAGCACCCAAAAGTAAGAATAGAGCCTTGAAACACTAAGTCCACAAGCAGGAACACCTTATGAGGTCTGAGGAGGACCTCTTATGCATGACTCCATGTTTTGCACTTCAGTAGTGCCTTTACATGCGCTTAAAGCGCATGTAAAGGGTGTTTGAACATTTTCATAGCACCCAAAAGTGGTAATGGAGCTTTTAAACACTAATTCCACAAGCAGGAACACCTTATGAGGTATGAGGAGGACCTCTTATGCATGACTCCATGTTTTGCACTTCAGTAGTGCCTTTACATACGCTTAAAGCGCATGTAAAGGGTGTTTGAACATTTTCATAGCACCCAAAAGTGGCAATGGAGCTTTTAAACACTAATTCCACAAGCAGGAACACCTTATGAGGTCTGAGGAGGACCTCTTATGCATGACTCCATGTTTTGCACTTCAGTAGTGCAAGCGCATGTAAAGGGTGTTTGTACATTTACATGCGCTTTAAGCGCATGTAAAGGGTGTTTGTGCCTTTACATGCGCTTTAAGCGCATGTAAAGGGTGTTTCCATATGATTTTGAGCTCTTCACCTAAGTTCATTTTATATTTTATCTCTAAATACTTAAATCCTTTTCTAGTCATTGTTTTAGTGAATTTTAATTGAAGCACATTTCTATACATGCGCTTAAAGCGCATGTAGAGATAAGGCCTCTACATGCGCTTTAAGCGCATGTATAGATTTTTACCTGTACATGCGCTTAAAGCGCATGTAAAGGACCCTCTATACATGCGTTTCTTCTAAGCGCATGTAAAGGTGCGTTGGTAGAGAGACAATTTGTAGTAGTGTGAACATAGGTATTAACTTCGTTAACAACATCACGTTGGTGTTAACATTTACACAGCACCTGCTAACAATTGAACTTTCGTGATTAACAACTGAACTTTGTCCATTGACAATGTAACTTTGGTAATTAACATTAAGATCATAGTGATTAACATTGTGAACAACGGAATTGACTTCGCTAACAACATAACATTGGTGTTAACATTTACACAGCACCTGTTAACAATTGAACTTTACTCATTAACAATGTAACTTCGATCATTAACATTAAGATCATAAAGATTAACATTATGAACATAGTTATTAACTTCGTTAACAACATAACGTTGGTGTTGTTAACATTTACACAGCACCTGCTAACAATTGAACTTTTGTGATTAACAACTGAACTTTGCTCATTAACAATGGAACTTCGGTCATTAAGATCATAGGGAGTAACATTGTGAACATAGGAATTAACTTTGGTGTTAACATCAACACCTTCTCATCAAACATAATGGTATATTTGATATCACAGTTATTACAATCCACCTCAAGCCATGATGCAATCATCTCCCTCAAACTTTCGATGCGAATAACAACTGTAACATACATATTAACATTTGCAATATAACATTTAACATTTTCAACATCACTATTAACAATACACAAATCTCTGTGATAATAATTACAACATAGCTATGTTGGCACATGGCCAAAAATTGTACCCTTAACCAAAATACTACTCTACACAAGAACATTCAGATTGGGTGGCACATGGTATACTGAGTGTGGATGAGAAATTTAGTATTCTTCCAAACATCTTCCAAAAAAATGTGCCCCCAACCAAAATAATACCCTGCACAAGAACATTAAGCTTGGGTTGGGATTTTTGCAGGTTCTTCTTGTGTGACCGACCTTATGTCATCGTGTACAATGATATATTTAATCTCACATTTATTACAATTCACTCCAAGCCGTGATGCAATAATCTCCCTCATGCCTTCAAGTTTTATCCCCTCTTTTATGCTTTTCACCTTTGCATTGCCTCCATGGTATATTAAACTATTCCTTCATGATTACTTCTAAAATAGCCTCCAACATGGATATTACAACATATAGTTGCTTTAATTCACTTGAGCCACCTTCATGTGTCATTTTAACCTACACAAAGCGATTAACTAGTTTAACATGGGTCTTAACAACTGGAGCATACATTTTAACATTTTCAACATACCTATTAACAAGGCAATGTCATGTTTACAACATAGCACCATCTACAACACTAAAACACAGATATGTACTTTCGGTAGAGAAACACAAATTGGCATACAAAATTCAGATTCACTAACATCCAACTCAAATTTCCCATTCTTAAATCAAACCCATATTTAACAACAACATTAACCCTGTCAATTCATTTAGAATAGAGCTAGAGACACTACATTTAAAAGTCATCCTTTTATTAGGAAATCAATCATACAAACATCCAAATTCGTATTTCACTAGGCTAGATTAGTTCATATGAATTCTTTCTCAGTGATAATCACAGTTTTCCATTTAAAGAAAATAGGAACCCAAATAGAAGATAATCTTCAAATCAAACAAATACATAAGCTGATAGATTAATGCTAACATATTCATACACCCCCCTTGATTAGGAAAATGGGAATGCAAACACTAATGAAGAATAGGAGACAAAAGAAAGGAGAAGATGGGAAAAGGGAAGAGAAAGTCATCCACAAGAAGAAGCTCTAGGGCAGCACTCTCCACTCAAAAGAAGAATTTGTTTGACCAAAAGCTCCTGCATCTGCGTGTACTTGAGAAGAGAGACGAGAAGGGGAGAAAAGTGAGAAGAGGAAGACGAGATCTTTATTTGTTCAAGGGGTGTGTGTGTTCTCAGTGAGGTGTGTTAGTGGCAAGGGTTTGTAAGTTGTTTGTAATTTGTGTTTGAGGTGGGGGCATTTAAGTCTTTTCACAACATTTGCAAATGTTATGTAGGTGTCTGGTTCCTTCATGGTCCTTTTGGAAGTTTAGGTTTCTGAATTGTCCTTTTGTATATTCGGAGGGATTTAAATGGCATTTTCCCATTTATCATTACCTTTTAATAGAAATTGTCGTGAGCCAGACTAATATAAGACATTTTATTATATCTATTAGTTTAACCTAAGTCGTAATTACGCCTTGTGGTTAAATTCACAATTGATATCCAAGAAATGCAAAAGGGGTGTAATATCAGGTCGTCTCACTTGGAGTCCTTTACCTATCCTAATTTAACTAAATGGAAATGAGAATTGACATAAAAAGGGTTTGGGGTTCGGTTTTGTAAAAACGTTAAGTAAAATTAACTTAGGTAAAGGAATGCTTGTTTTTAATTGCTTTTTTTGAGAAAAGGTAAATTGTTTAGGTTTAAAATCAAATTAATGAAAAAGGGTCTTGATAGTGATTTAGTGACACAATGCTTCACTCAAATGATATAAGAGTTTAATATACCATGCTAAATGATGAAATCCCTAAGCAACCACTAAGGGTCTCTCAAATCTAATAAATGACTAATCAAGAAACCATTTCAAATTAGTCGTTACTTAGGGTTAGGATGAAGCTCTACTTGGTTTTTTGTAAATGCTTTGATCAAAATAAAATTGGACTCTCATGAGGTGCAACCACAACAACATGAATGGAAGAAGACTAGAATTAATCAATAGCAACCACTAAATTATCCAATTCCAATAATCAACCACAAGTTGATAATCCAAATATAATCAATTACATTAAATCAAGGGCAAATGCCCAAAAGTGATACATAACTATTGGGCAAGGAACAAAAATAGTACATAACTATTCCAAGGTACACAAATGATACCCAACTATTGGGCATGAAATAAAAATGATTTTTTCACTAATATGACAAACAAATCAGACATGAAAAGTCTAAAATGCCCTTATGAATTAGTGAAAATATTTAAAAATAATAAAATTTTATAAGGGCATTTTGAACTTTTCATGTCTAATCTTATAGTTATATTAGTGAAAATATCATTTTTGATCTCATAATAGTTGGGTATCATTTGTGTACTTTGGAATACTTATGTACTATTTTTGTTTCTTGACCAATAGTTATGTATCATTTTTGAGCCTTCGCCCTAATTTCTAAAGCATCTACAAAGATGTTCAAAAAATAGATAGTAACCACATATCTAACTCTCAAATCCAAATAGACACTCAACACAAGAGTATTTGAGTGAATACAAGGAATAGAGGAATTGTGATGTAAAGAAAAATCCCTTATCATGATCATTGAAACTTAAGTCACCTCCACACCACCCAAAGCCTAAAGAGATTTAGCTACTCATGCAAAAATTAGTTAGGCACAATAAATTCCTTATAATTTAGACTAAAGGCTAAATCACAGGTTCTCAGGAGTTCACTTAAACAACAAAATAAGTTAATTATGTTGAAATTGCCCTTGATTATTGTAAACTCCAACAAAATGTGCAATTGCTGGAGTTCACTCCAATTAGTTAGGCACAATAAGCCTTTGATCATGCAAAAATTCAGTAAAACGGGCCATGAAAAGAATATAAAATAAAGGTGTAATCACTTATGTAGATTGAGCGAGGTTTATTTTGTGAATTGGGATAAGTAATTTGCATAAGGAAGATAGAAGAAATGAGGTTTATAGTGTTTGGATGATAAAATTATATTTGACCCCCTATATATAATTATTAATATAGTTAAAGTGTCAAATATGATGTAATGTAAGAACTGAAATATCTTGTGGTACTCTCACATTGCAATTGCTATCAAAATATAAATGCTAAATAGCTAAGTTAACATCAAGTGGTCCATAATTAAAAATAAATGTTTGGGGTTAAATATAAACTTTAAAATATCAACATGACTATATATGTAACATCCAAAAAATAATAATAACAATTATTTAGAGTTTAATATTTTATTTAAGATTTTAATATTAAAAAAATATAATATATTGCTATCAGAAAATGAGGTTTTAGGAGTGGAGATTTAATTGGGCTTTAGGATTGGGTCATACTTACCTCCAGTGCAGTACATCCAGTACAACCAGTTCACCACTAATTAAATGACACATGTATAATCTTTCATACACCCACCACACCATATCACTCTCCCTGCCTTCTCTTCTCTCCTTCTCTCTCTTCTTACATTCACGCGTCTGCTCCTCTATTCTTTCTCTCTCTTCCAACTTCCATCTTCTCATTCATTCACGCACGCTCCTCTCTTCTCTCTCTTTCTCTTCCATCTTCTCCTCCATCCACGCATCTCCGTCTCTTCTCTTTCTCTCTCATTCTACATTCTCTCTCTTCTACTCTCTTTTCTTCATCACCGCCACCACCCTTTATTTCACAGAGTGGAGGTGCCTCTTCAGAGAAGTAGGCTTCTTTGACTTCGTTTAGGACGCCATATCAATTGCTATCCAAGGGAAAGGCTCTCTGATTTGAATCGGACGGCGCCTGTTGACTCTGATGATGTTCATAATTTCATTTCGATGAGGGATCTGTATTCTTAATCAGATCTGGATGTGATTATTTTTGTTCTTTTTCTTATTGATAAATTCGAATGAGGGTTCTTTGTTCATATTTGATTTTTCGTTGTTTAGATCTATATTCTTTGTTTTGAGATTGAGGCGTTAGTTGCTCTTGAATGGAGGTAGATGAATGTCGGAGAATAAGAGAGGAGGTGAGAGAATGGAGAGATGTTTGGAGGAGAGTGGTGAGGAAAGAGAGAGAAGGTAGTGAGAGTGATATAGTGGTGAGTGTATGAAAAATTGCACATGTGTCATTTAATTAGTGGTGAACTAGTTGTACTAGATGTACTGCACTGGAGTTTAATATTTTATTTAAGATTTTAATATTAAAAAAATATAATATATTGCTATCAGAAAATAAGGTTTTAGGAGTGGAGATTTAATTGGGTTTTAGGATTTAATTTGAATATGAGGATTTATTATTGGAAGTTGATATTTAATTTGAGTATTTGTAGGATTAGTTAGAGATAGATATGTGGAAAATTATTCAAAAAAAAAAACAAAAAGAAAAAGGTAGGGTTGTAGAAACCCTAATTTCCTCCCTTCTCCTATTTAAAAACGTTGGCTTAGTCTTGATAGACATTTTTCTAAATAATTTTGCCGTCAAGTCTTCTCCTCTACTTTCTCCAAAATAGGGTCACATTAAAATGATGAATAAGATTGTTTCCACCGTTGGATCCTCTTCCAATGTAGACACCTTGTTTGACACAACACACTAGTTAATATGAACAGTTGGATTAGTGATTGGATCTTTGATGTTGCCTTGATAAGCCGTAGAAGAGGAGTGTTTTCCAATTCCTTGGAAATAGAAACCTAGTTATTAAATTTCGTGTTTTTACCTTTGCCACCGTTGGATCATTGCAAAATTTGGTCAGGTTGTTTGACAGAATACAGTCGTCTTTTCGCACGGGTGGATCGAGATTTAAAGCTTTATTATGGGATTAATAAGTCGTAGAGTGAAAGGTATTTTCTAGTTTGGTAGAAACAAAGTCGTAGTAGGTAAATCAGCAATTACAAAGGTTTCCACCGTTAGATCGTCTTGAAAATCGGTTAGCTAATTGTAAACATTCAGATATTTGATTCCACCGAACCGATCGAGATTTCAAGCAATAGGTTAGGAGTATTTAAGGAGACATTAGCAAGGGGAAAGCAACGCTGTTGTGAGATCAGTGAGAACTATCAGGTAACTACTTCTACTTGTTTGCATGTATGTGTGTGTTCGTGAGCATGTAGGTTAGACGATAAACATGTTATTACTGTTGATGTGATGTTTATTGAATACTCTGATTGGAATTCTGAATTGTCTTATACATCAAATAATATAATAACATAATTATGTTATCCCGGGATGAGGTACCCTGTTGGTCCGTAAGGCCTCAAATGAATAAAAATGTTATTGTGAATGGCGCCAGGTTCAAGCGAGGGTTTATCGGCCATTGAGTCGTGAGTTCCTATTGAACCGATATATTTTGTTCAAGCGAGGGTACATCGACCGTCAAGTCGTGAGTCCCTATTGAATTGTGATTCTTTGTTCAAGCGAGGGTACATCGACCATTAAGTTGTGAGTCCCTATTGAACCATTATGTTTTGTTCAAGCGAGGGTATATTGACCATCGAGTCGTGAGTCCCTATTGAACTATTATACCACAGGGACTAAAATAAACAGAGAAAAACGTTATTGGGGAGAGCGCCCCCAGATCAAGTGAGGGTAAATCAACCAAGAGTTGTGAGTCCCCATTGAACTGAAATATTATCGGTGTACTTGTGGATATTATTGATGTTGAACTTTGTGGTGTAGTATGATTAATGATTAGTTATTGATTTTACATGTGTATTATTGCTTTGTGTTGTTATCCATTGTGATTTATGAATGATGATATATATATATATATATATATATATATATATATATATATATATATGTACTGTTGAGAGTTGGTATTTGATTAATACTTGCAATTAAGTTATATTAAATGTACATGCAACACTGTTTGTAGCACACACCACTATACACGATATTGACACACACCACCTTGCTAGCATGCACATGTATGCAAGCAAGTGGTTGTAGTTGCGATTCTGAGTCTACCCCATGTTTTATTATTTCTCAGGTGCGGGAAGCGTAGTAGGAAATCAAGGGAAGGATCCGGGGACTACTCACTAAAGTGAGATGCTGACATGTGTTATTGCCACATTAGGAACTGCATATTTAATTCGATATTTGCATACTTGATGATTCTTTATTATTTGGAAAATACTGTTAGTTGATTATTTCAGCAAAACTTGCATACCTAGCCTGGTGATGGAAACCTACTGAATTTTATTACTGAATATTTGAATTTTGTGTCAAGTGGACTTTGTTAGATCGATGTTGTCTAAAATTTAGTTTCATCCTTTTCTAACCATGATAGGTAGTTGACATAATTTAGATATTTAAATTTTTTTATCATGGTTAGGTGGTATATAGCAATTTAGAAAATAAGTAATATCTTTTCTAACTATGTTAGCTGTTAATCAAGATAATTTCTTTTTCTAACATAGTTAGCACTATAATTATTTTAGTGAATTAAGTTCATTCTTTTTCTAACTATGTTAGTATTATTAATGAGTACAATTTCTTTTCTAACATAGTTAGTATGAAAAAAATCGATAAAAACGGCTTAAAAAAGTTACAGAATTAGGGTTGTTGTTAGAATCTTAAGTTTTGATGAAGACTAAAATATAAAGGAATAGGACAAGTACTTAGAAAGCAAAAGGATAACATAGGATCCCAAGTATGAGTGCAACAGGATGTGGATTTACTTCCGGATAGACTAGGACTCGCGCATGCAGATGAATGATTTATCCCCCAGCGGCAGCGAGTAACTCACTAGAGATCTAACTTAGTTCATGAACGCTAAGATATACAAAACCTAAGACTAAGTTATGATTCAACCGGAAGTGAAATTGCTTCCTGTTGGATTTTGACTGACGCAGCCTGATAAAATAGAATAACCCCAAGCGTCAGTGAATCAGCCTCGTCAAGTGAAATTGCTTCCTGATAGATTTTGACTGGCGCAGACTGATAGAATAGATATAACCCTAAGCGTCAGTGAATCTACCTCGTCAAGTGAAAGTGCATCCGATAGCATAGTGACTAGCGCTGACTGTTAGATTGAAGGACACTGAGCGAGAGTGAGTAAGAGTAAACAAAATCCTTCATCCAGTGGTTTTACTTCCGGATGTAGAAATGCTTCCGGATACATCACAGACTAAGAGGACTAACGTTCAAAGTAAATAATACACTAAGTCAGAACATAGTCTAAGTAAGACTACTTCCCTTAGCAAACAAGCTTCCCACAGCATGTATAGCTCTTACTATATTTGATTATATATATTGCTATGTTGGACTAACCAGTATGTGCAGAACTTGGTCACACTTCCGGATGCAAATGAGCTTCCGGATGGAAAGACTCTTGGCATTGGGACTCAGAGATTAACACTTGCAGAGCAAGATTGCCTCTTCTGGATGAACGATGATCATCCGTCAGCAAGAGTACAAGAATAAACGTCACATACACAGAAGTCAGAATGCTTTTGTCAGAGCAGAGGTGTCAGGACTACTTTTCAGAGATAAAGCAAGTCAACCCTGCTAAGCATTAATGAAGATGTACTTCTCAACGGTAACATGGGATTAACGGCTATATTCAAACGTTCATATTCAACCTGCCACCCAAGAAGCCGAGTATAAAAGGGAACAGCTACATTCAGAAGATGGTTGGAAGAACAGAGCATATTATCTGATGTATTATCTTCTACATTCCTCTCATCTTCTACTCTCAGATCTAGAGTTGTAACATTCATAGAGAGTAATTCAATTGTACTTAAGTGTGTAACATCATCTACTCTTAGAGAGAGTCATTTGTACTTAAGTGATTATCAAAATCAGTTCATAGAGTGAACATATCATTAAATCCTCTAATTAACAGAGGCTGTTCTTAAGCTTGTGCTTGAAGAATAGAATTGTTATATTACAATAGTAAGGGGGAGCATTTAGAGGTTTTCTAAATCTCCATAGGTTGCAAGTTAGCCCGCAAAACTTGTGGTTGTAAGGTTTGCAGGTGAACCCGTTGTAAAACCTGTGGGTTGTTAGGTGAACCCGTGTTCGTAAAACCTAAAGTGTAAAGGCTTTCTTGTGCCTGGTTCAAACAAGAAGGTTAGTGGATTGAAAATCTCAGGTGGAGCCTGGGGACTGGATGTAGGTCTAGGAGTGACCGAACCAGGATAAACTCGCTTGTGCATATTCTGCTTATTTAAACCTCACACCAAGCACCACACCACTGTATACTCACTTGTGCTTAGGATGATCCATCGTCACTCTCATCAAGCACAAGGAGTAAAGATTTCAAAAAGGGTAAATTATTAAGTTTTTATTCTCCACCCAATTCACCCCCCCCCCTCTTTGGTGACAGCCACGCATTTCAGTTGTTACAATATACAATTTCCCTTTAATTTAGAAAGGTTATTGTAGATAACCCATCACTCGGACCCAAAAGGAAAAACCTCTTGAAGAGCTTCATCTCTCGATTTCCCACAAATCCCATTCTTCAACGCCACTAAATCAGCCTCCATCCACCATCAAACCACCACACTGATCTTCAAGTTTTGTTCTCTAATGGATCATACTTTTGCACCATACTTTGGCATATATTTTTATGGCCAAATTCATTGAATTAATTTATGTTTTGATGATAATTGCACCTACTTAGCATAGATTCTAACTATTGCATAAGTTGTTGGAATTTGTTCTAGTTAAGAGCAATTTTGTCACATTTATATTGATTCATGATCAATCATCTTTTCAAAGAACTTTTTTATGCTACTTCAAGTCTTAAACCTTTGTCGATCATTGAGGAAACACCAAAGCTGAGGAGCTAAAGAAGATGGATTCAAAGGTGGCTATGCTAGGGTTCACTCAAAATCTCTCAAATTCACTCATCCCTCTTCCATTTCTATGACATTTCACCTCAAATCTTCCATATTTTCTTCTTCATCTCCATTTCCTCTTACATTTTCACCAACCTTCTTCTCCGTTTCATCCTTCATCATGACAACAACTTCTTGCGTAGATTTTGGGCGAAATTCCTCTCTTTCTTCCATGAGTGGCTAAGATCAATTGGGTTGGTGTGAAGATGATCAATAGCTTTAATGGGTTTCTTAGGGAAGCTTTCTTGTTCCTATGCTCTATGTTTTGTACTTGAGAGTTGTGGATTCACTTTCTCTTATATATTTGTGTTAGAGAAATATGGTTGTATCTTTCTAATTATGTTGGATTGATATTCTTGTATTGAACATTAAGTTTGATTATCAATGTTATGTATGTTTTATTTCGGATGTTTATTCATGATACTATGCTTACTTTAGTGATTGCTTAGTATGTGTAGTTAATGTTTCAATTGAGGTGTTGTGGTTGCACATTCTCAAGAGGAAATGAGTTTTCAAACTTGTTTTTACACATCAAGTGGTAGTTAACTCTAACCCTAAGTGATGGCTAGTGTCAAGCAATTGCTTGATTAACTATTAATTAGTGCTAGGGGACCTTTAGTGGTTGCTTAGCTTTGAGAATTTTTCTATTTGACTTGATGAATGATATGACTCCTTATCATTTTTGTAGAAACAATTGAACCTATAAATTACCACCAAAGCCTCTTTCTATTTCTTTTATTTAAACCTTCATACTTTGAATTCAAAAACACCAAAAAACAATCACTTACATTTTTTAATAGTTTTTTTTGACCAAAACATTTTTTAATAGTTTAATTAGTCAATTTCAAAAACCAAACAAACCCTTTTATCTTTGTCATTTTTAATTTGCATTTAGTTCATCTTCGAGTAGTTAAAAGACTCCTCAAGAGAGATGACCCGAGGTTGCCCCACTGTGTTGCAATCCTTATATTATAAATAAATTTACATTCAACCCCAAGACGATTAGGAACCTGTTAAATCAATGTATTTTGAATCAACTGTCGTCGTATATCGCCCTTGGGTCAATTGCAAAAGATATTTATACCTGATATAAGGGTATAGCAATAGGGTAAAATCTGAGTCGTTCGCAATGAACCTTGTTTAATTTAAGGGTTAATAGGCAAATCTGCCCCTGAAGTATACCCAAAGATGCAAATCCCCCCTTCAAATATTTTTAGATGCAATTATAACCTAGAAGTAAATATGTTGTGCAATTATACCCTTCTGTTAGCCTATTAGGATAACACTGTTTGTTTTAATCTACATGACACATAAGTTGCCACTCTAGCCCTAATATGAATAATAACAACGTAAACCTTATCCCATTCAAATGGGGTCGGCTACATGGATCACACGACGCCATTTAGCTCTGTCCCTAGTCATTCCTGAAGATAAATTTTTCACAACCATATCTCTTTGAATAACTTCATCAAGAGTTCTTTTTGGTCTTCCTCTATTTCTTATATACGGCTCCCTTTCCATCTGTTCCACTATTCTTACTGGCTCATCCAATTCTCTTCTTTGAACATGCCCATACCACCTTAAACGATATTCTCTCATTTTCTCTGAAATTGGTGCTACCCCAACTCTTTCACGAATGTGATCATTACGAATCCTATCTTTTAGTGTATACCCACTTATCCATCTCAACATTTTCATCTCTGACACATCCATCTTATGTTCTTGCTGTTTTTTAATTGCCCAGCATTCACTACCATATGACAATGCTGGTCTAATAGCTGTTCGATAGAATTCTCCTTTTACTCTAATTTGAACCATTCGATCACAAATAACCCCAGAAGCTTTTCTCCATTTGCACCAACCAGCCTGAATTCTATTATTGACATCTCCATCTACCTCACAATCCTCTTGTATAACTGATCCCAAATATTTAAACTTATCCACTTGATGTATAACATGCTCTCCTAATACAATTTCTATGTCCTCATGAGTTTGTCTATTGCCAAAACTACAGCACATATATTCTGTTTTACTCCTACTTATTCTAAAGCCTTTCGACTCTAGAGTCGTCCTCCATAACTTTAATTTCCAATTAATTTCATCTTTTGAATCCCCTAAAATTACTATATCATCCGCAAAAAGCATGCACTTAGAAATTTCTTCTTGTATACTTTCAGTCACAACATCCATAACAAGATTAAACAAATACGGACTCAACGCCAAACCTTGATATAAACCAATTCTTATTGGAAAATCAATTGTTTCACCTACAGGTGTTCTAACTCTAGTCATTACACCTTCATACATATCTTGAATAGCTCTAATATACTCAACTTGTACCTCTTTCTTTTCTAAAATTTTCCAAAGTAAATCTTTTGGCACCCTATCATATGCTTTTTCCAAATCAATAAAAATTATATGTAAGTCTTTTCTAATACTTCTATATCTTTCCATTAAGCCTTTAATTAGATATATTGCTTCTGTGGTTGACCTTCCTGGCACAAAACCAAATTGATTTTTCGATATGTTAGTCTCATTGCGTAACCTACGCTCAATTACTTTTTCCCACAACTTCATTGTATGACTCATAAGTTTTATTCCTCTATAATTAGCACAATTTTGAATATCTCCTTTATTTTTATAAGGGTTAAGGGTCAAATCTAGCACTCTACTATGGCCAAAAGGTCACCCAGCATAAACAACTATTAGATGGCTCAAAAGTAGCACACATCTATTCAAAAATGGCTCAAAAGTAGCATTTCCGTCAACTTTAACCGGTTTGACCGTTAAGTTTGACCCGAGCATGCCACGTCACTCGCCACGACACCCAGTTTTGCCACGTCCTCAATAATGGGTAGTAAGTAGGCCCATTGGGTGACGTGGCGGTTGACGTGGCAAAATTGGGGTGGCATGGTGGGTGACGTGGCATGCTCGGGTCAAACTTAACGGTCAAACCAGTTAAAGTTGACGGAAATGCTACTTTTGAGCCATTTTTGAATAGATGTGTGCTACTTTTGAGCCATCCAATAGTTGTTTATGCTGGGTGACCTTTTGGCCATAGTAGAGTGCTAGATTTGACCCTTAACCCTTTTTATAAATAGGTACTAATGTACTCTTCCTCCAATCATCTGACATTTTCTTAGACCTTAAAATTTCATTAAATAGTTTAGTAAGCCACCACACACCATCTTCTCCTAAACATTTCCATACTTCAATAGGAATACCATCTGGTCCAACAGCTTTTCCCTTAGCCATTTTCTTAAGAGCATCCTCAACTTCACTAATACTAATCTTAATATTATCTGTAAAACTGCTATTCCTATCACTAGTCCCTAAATCATCTATAGTATAATTCAAAGTTTCCACTCTATCATTAAACAAATTATAAAAATAATTCTTCCATCTATCCCTAATAATCTCATCTTTAACTAATACATTACCTTCTTCATCCTTAACACACATTACTTGATCTAAATCTCTTGATTTCTGCTCTTTTATCTTTGCTATTCTATACATTTTTTGTTTCCCATCTTTTGTCCCTAATTCTTTATAAAACTCCTCAAAGAAATTAGTTCGAGTTATACTAACTACTCTTTTCGCCTCTTTTTTTGCTAATCTATATTTTACCCAATTTTCCTCACTATCACATATTTGCAAATCCTTAAAACATTGTTTTTTAAATTTAATTTTCTCTTGAACATTATTATTCCACCACCAGGTCTCCTTTTTACGCCTGATATAACCCTTTGATTCACCTAAAACTTCTTTTGCTATTTTTCTCATCATCATACTTAAATCTATCCATAAATCATTAGCACATCCTTGTTTATCCCAAATACATTCATTCATCAACCTATTCTTAAAAATTTTCATTTTTTCCCCTCTCAATTGCCACCATCTAATTGTTGGTTGAAGCATTTCTCTCTTCTTCTTTCGATTAAACTTCACACGAACATCTAAAACTAAAGGCCTATGTTGTGTAGTCACACCATCACCTGGAATCACCTTACAGTTTATACACATTCTTCTATCCGAATTTTTTACTAAAAAGAAATCAATCTGTGATCTATTGCCTCCACTCTTATATGTAATCAAATGTTCTTCCTGTTTCTCAAAACAAGTGTTAACAATTCTAAGATTGTTAGCCATACAAAATTCAATAATAGAATGTCCTTCATTATTCATTGTGCCAAAACCAAAACCACCATGAACTTGTGTGTATTGTCCTGCATCTTTACCAACATGTCCATTAAGATCACCACCAATAAAAATCTTTTCAGTGTTAGGAATTCTTTTAATCATCTTCTCCAATTCGTCCCAAAATTGTTCCTTTATGAACAATTCTTCCCCTATCTGAGGGGCATATGCACTGATTATATTAATTGTATCATCCTCAACTACCATTTTTATCGATAATACTCTATCTCCACTTCTATAAACTTCAACCACATTCTTCTTCCACACTTCATCCACAGTTATACCTACACCATTCCTATGATTCACTTTACCAGTATACCAAAGTTTATAACCATCAATATCCTTAGTCTTTTCACCTACCCATTTAGTCTCTTGTAGACATAGAATATTTATCTTTCTATCCCTCATCACACCTATTACCTCACAAGCTTTGCCTCTCAAGGTTCCAATATTTCACGTACTAAATCTCATCCTACACTCATTCACTTTCTTCTTTATATATTCCTTCTTCTGTACACTGTCCATCGATGACATATTGCTAAGATGGTTGTGTGTGTCCATGCTTTAAGATTAGACAAATTTTACGTTGGCTGCCGAAGCCTAACACAACCTACTTTTTTATCCGGGCTTAGGACCGGCTAAATAAATAGGCAGAGTATTACACACAACAATAATAAAAACACATAAAATAGCATAAATAATAAAACTAATACAAATAAATCCAACACTAATAAGAATGAATCTAGCACAAATAATAACAATAAATAAAGAGATAAAACAAATCACAATAAAATATTAAAACAATATAATAATAATATATAAATAAATAAATGAAATAACAATATATAATAAAACAAAACAACCACAATACTGAACAATAAAATAAAGGGCAATGACCCTATTTTATACCCAAAGTAACCACCTTGGACCATCCACCACCATAAACTAACAGGTGGTACAATATTATACCCAAAGTAACCAAAGTGGTCCAAACATACCCTCAACCGACGGTCTCCAACAGTCAAACGTTGATTCCGTCAGTTGAGGTATTTTTGGACCATTTTGATTACTTTGGGTGTAATATTGTACCACCTGTTAGTTTATGGTGGTGGGTGGCCCAGAGTGGTTACTTTAGGTGTAAAATAGGGTCATTGCTCTTTAATCACACATAAAAAATGTAGCAAAATAATGTTAAATCTAGTACTTTAATATTCTTTCTTAATTTTTGATCAAAAAAAAATATTCTTTCTTAACTTAATTCACAAAAAGTATAATGGGTGATAAACCCATTATTTAACATCATTAATTTAGGTTAATTTGAATTAATTAGAATATATTTATATTATTTCATCAAAAAAACTATATTTATATTATTAGTCAATATCAAGATATAGTTTAAATTTGAATTAATTTTGATAAATTTGAATATATTTTTTTATATACATAAAATTGAATATATTTTGTTTAGACATCATGCGATTAAATTAATTTTTTTATATTTAGGCATCTAGCATATTATATAATTGTTGAAGACATTTCTAACATATTATCTAATTCTTGTAGACATTTTTTTGAACTGAATAATTCTTGTAGAAATGGGTGAGAAGATAGGAATCCAATAGAGCAGCTGAATATTAAAAATTGAAGATAAAATGCCATTAAAAACACACACTTACCCCGCCTTCACAAAATACATCATTTGATTCCCAGTCCACCCTCTCCAATCTCAAGTTGTTAAGGGTATTTGAATCTTTTCTCACAAATTTGTTAATGTGTATTAGGTACTTATGACCCAATTTGTCCTTTTTACAATTTAGCAACTTCAATTGGTCTTTTATTAATTAGGAAGACTTTATTTGTCTTTTTCCCTATTTTTTATCTCAAAACTAATTTACTTTTCTAATAAACTAGTAAGAGATAATTTAATCACGGGCAATGGCGCTATTTTATACCCAAAGTAACTACCTTGGACCATCCACCACCATAAACTAACAGGTGATACAATATTATACCCAAAGTAACCAAAGTGGTCCAAAAATACCCTCAACCGACGGTCTCCAACGGTCAAACGTTGAAGACCGTCGTTTGAGGGTATTTTTGGACCATTTTGGTTACTTTGGGTGTAATATTGTACCACCTGTTAGTTTATGGTAGTGGGTGGTCCAGGGTGGTTACTTTAGGTGTAAAATAGGGTCATTGCCCTAAAATAAAACAATAAATTAATAAATATCCTCTGAAAAACCAAATAACAACAAATGCTCAACAACGATATTCAAAGATTAAGATATGTATAAGAAAACAAAAGATTATAATCAAACTTCAATAAGACTATGTATATAAAACAAAAGATTTTAGAAGACTATGAAATTTCAATGAAATAACTTAAAGAAAATCAAACTTCAAACCAAGAATTTCTGATATGTAAACTGTTATAATAGTAAAACGGCTATGATGCTTGACGTAGTGGATTTCACCAAAAGATGATGAGGAAAATTGTGAGAATGAGAGATTGAGGATGAAGAATATTATAAGAATGAAAAAAAAAGTATATTTCAGCAATGAAATAAAAACAATAAATTAATAATAAATACTATGACAAACACAACAACGATAATGTTCAATATCAATAATAATTAATCAAACCAGAGATTGTTATTGATGGTGTGAACCATACTTGTATGAAAATGATTGTGATGAACTTAATGAAAATTCCTCGAAAAATTTTGAGGATGAGAAAGATTATAAGAATTAGAAGATTGAGGAGGGAAAGATTATAAGAATGAGAATATTGAGAAGAAGATGAGATGAAGAATGGAAAAGATTAAAATTGTATAAAAGGAATAGAGTAAACGGTAACTGCCATTTTCTAGCCCTAATATGAATGCCACATCATATTAGATAAATAAGAAAACCAAAAAAGAAAAATTGAAAAAATAAAAAAGCTGAAATAAGAAAACAGGCAGACACGAGTAAGTTGCAATAGAAAGAAACACTATTTTTCAAAAAGCTCTTCACACTCGACCAAGAAGGAGGACGACTAGCTTGGATAAAAAAATGGTTGACTCAACGACATTTTTGATATCGGGAAGAAGACTTCGTCGCGCGTCGTGGTTGCAGATCTAACGCCACTTCTCTGTCTTTGTGGAGTGCAAACTATCAAGGGGTTAGTGCAATCTTTTCTTATTTTTTTCCTATTCTTGGTTCGGATTAAGCATGGGTGTTTTGTGGCATTTAGGTGTTTGTGCGTTGAAGAGTTTTGTGGCATTTTATTAAGCATGAATTTTTTTAGTAGAATAGAGTAATTAAATTTCATTGTATGTATAAGTTTGGGGATTTTCGAGATTCATAATTTGGGTAGAATGAAAAATGGTGCTGCGTAAATTTATGTTAAAGTTATTAAATTTTGTGCTGTTCGTTTCTCAGTGTTTGGGGATTTTGGAGGATAAACTAAGCTTGATATGGGCAAAATGTCAGCGATCATGTTCCTAATGTCCTGGCAGTGGTCATTTTACTTCAGCTTGAGTTACTAAACAATATGTCAGTTTGATTGTATTTTTGCATTGAAATTCTGGTGTCCTGTAATAGCTTCAAGTGGGCCAATATGAATTATGATTACTCACCATACATGTTATGATGATGCAACTTGTCAGTGCATTTTATCTTTGTGCTCCCTATCATCGTTTTTTTAAGATCTATTTTGTAGCTCATGCAATTTCCTCAATGGAATAAATCTTATATTAAAAACTGAGGGGAGTATTATAGTTGATGCAGTGCAGTGTGTGTTTTTCAATTTGTAGTACATATAAAAAGGTATGGTGATGTGAAAAATATTTGTTGGAAATTCAGCAGGCTGTACAAGAATGGTTAAGAAAAATAATCAATCTTCATTTTTTGTGACTTGCAGTTCTGTGGAGGCTGAGGGATGAAGGGGTTTCTACCAATATATGAGATTTAATACAAATTCTTGTAATGAAGCCTTTTGGGAGAGCTTGTAATGAAGATGAAGGAGATTGAATTTTGTAATGAAAGCTTGATTGGGTTCAAGAATGTTGCCTTTTGTAATGAAAGCTTGATTGGGTTCAAGAATGATGCCTTTTGTAATGAAAGCTTGATTGGGTTCAATAAAGTTGCCCATTTGGATTTAGTTTAGTTAGTTTAAGAGGAATTCTTTTAGGAAAGCTTGTAATGAAGATGCCTCTTTTGTAATGAAAACTAATCTTAGCAATGCACAATGTCTTCCATATAAGTTATTTCAATTGTTTTCCTACTTTTTTAGCAAGTCTGTATCATCAAAAACCAATAAATTGAAAGACTAATCTAACATTTATATAGCATCAGAGACCACTCTTAATGGGCTTAATCGACTCCTCTTGGAACTACCACAACTACATCACCAATAGTCTATTTCGTAATATACAAATAAAATTGCTATCAAGTGAAGCCAAACTTGAGATTATACTACTGCAATCAAAGACAATAACTAAAAAGGAGAAAAAACATCAATAAAACTGTACTTGCTCATCGTTAAAAGCATCAATAAAAAATAAAAGTGTACTAAAAGAATTCCTGAAGTAAACTTAACACTGCAATCAAACACTAGTCTAGGAAAAACAATTCATGACAAATTGACAACAAAACAAAACCTTGAGACTATGACAGCCAAATCTGATCCATAACACCAAACTTGAGATTATGCTACTGATATCCTCAAGGCAAGCAACTTCCAAAAGTGAACATATCTCAACAAATCCCTATTACAATGTATTGTAGTGGGTGGGTTTAAGCACAAAATAAATGGCAGCCAGCACAAAATAGTAGTACACAAAATGACCGTCAACAACAAACTAATTATAAATGACAAATCTTCCACGTTTAATTTTATCAAGAGTACCCTTAATGTGTATTTTAACTTGTATATTAGCAGTATATATTTTTGATGTAATTTTAATATTGACGTAATCAATAGATCGAACATTTAAAAATTCATTTAACTTCGTTAATCTACTAGAATTATCTAATAAGTCTTGTAATAATATATCTTTTGCCCTACTTTTTTTTTCTTTCATGGGTCAGCAAATTTACCCATAATAAATAAATAATTCATTTAAAAGGGCGCTAGAGGTATAAGCATTTTTCAATATCTCACAAGAGCTTTGAAGACAACGCAAATTTATTGCCTGCACAAGTTGTTTTGAATAAGTCATCTATAAGCAATAAGCAATAATCACTTTTCATTGAATAAAAATATTAAATAAAGCATTCAAAAAAACAAACTAACAAAGAAACATAAAAAATGTCCATTAACCAGAAACACTTTTTAGCCCATTCGAAACAAAAAGTAAAGTTAAAAGGCCAATTTTGGCCCAAATCATATGCGGTAAAAATTGAAACATGATTCGCCCATCTTTGAGAGAGAGAAAACAACTTTCGTTAAAGATGAGCTTTCATATTCTCACAAGAGATTTGTTATAGCCCCAACTCTTGACAAAATTTAAGTGGGGCTTCAACTTCCAATACTGCTCTGTACTCGACAGCTGTGGGGCTTCAACTTCCAATACTGTTCTGTATTCGACTGTTGTGGGCTGTCATCAATATCCACATACAGTTTCTCTATTCATTTTAAATTTAGTCATTCTTTTTATAGGTCCTCCACCTTAGCACACATAAGATAATATTTCTCCTTTTCTTTTGATCAACACAGACAATCTTCTTTAGGAGCATAGAAAATCACTCTTTGACAAATATTCCAAGTTTAATTTTATCAAGAGTACGGTCTAAATAAGTCATCTATATGCAAAAAGCAATAATCACTTTTTATTGACTAAAAAAAATAAAAAATTCATTTAAAAAATCCGCTAAAAGATTGTGCCATGACATTTCACTAATAAATGGGAGCTTATGTGTGTGCATGTGTTTAGGTCGGGTTATTTTACCTAAATAAGCCAATTATTTTTAAAAAATTAATTAAATTTTGGACAAACTGTGTTTTTGGTATGACTGACTGAAATTATTTTTTGAATTGACTTATTTAAATTAAGTAGCTTATTTTATAAGTAGAAAAAAATAGTTTATTTTTAGCTTATAAGTAGTTTATGTTGTGGAGCCCAACATTTTTTTACTTATTTTACACTCACAACTAATCCAAGCATATACAGATTAACTAATGGAAAATAAGTTATTCATTAGTAACTTAATGCTCTCTGTGAATTGTACTTGTTGGTAATATTATTGTTCTTACGCTTTTGGTCTTCTCACACTAAGATGTGATGCGGAGAATATCTCTTTATGTGATTACTAAAAAATAACAATCTGTATTACCCAAGGTATAGATGCCAATATTAGTTGACAAAGTATTACATTTTGTTAATAAATATATGTTTTTATTAATTTATATCTATAATTATAAGGGCGAAGGCCCAAATATGATACACAACTATTGCCTAAGGTACAGATGTGATACAACACTAATCCGAGGGACACCAATGATGCTCAACTTTGCCATTAGACCAAAAATGATACATCCGCTTAATTTAACGGGGTTGACCGTTTGTTTTGCACATGTGGGACAGAGCTGGACCTTTTTTTGCCACATGGGAAGCTGAGTGTATTATACACCTGGCCAGAAAGAATAAAAAAAATAAAAAAATAAAGTACAAAATAAAACCCCAAAAAGAATAAAAACACACACACACACACACACTTATATCTGATAAAAAAACACACTAATATCACTTAAAGTGACACCAAACACACACTAATATCTGATAAAAAAACACACAAACTCTTATAACACTTAACACACACACAATCACACGATTATAACACACACAGTCAAAAACGCAGAAGCACAGGGGGATTAGGGTTTCGTCGCACGTTGAGATGGGTTGAGGCGAGAGACCGATTGAGCGATTGGGAGGTAATCGAAGGTTAGGGGTTGGTTTGTGTGAGTAAATACAAAGCTAATCACGGTGGGGTTGATTGTAGGCTTTGTTTGGACCACATAGCACCTGCTTAGATTCTCTGTGAGCTGTAAAATTGACAGGTGAGCTTGGTGCTTTGTGAAAAATGGTTTTTTTAACAGTGTTATGCCCTAAATGTCCATTGAATGTTGTTTTATTTACTTATTGTAACAGTGCTCAACATGGCTTCGGACAATGAAGGTGGGGACCACGTGGATGGAGACAACAACGAGGATGCCAACCAAGAATCACTTTTGGCTTTATTGAACAAGGTTAGTGAGCTTTCTGACAAATACATTAATATTGAGAAAGAGAAGGAAAGACACTGAGTATGGAAAAGGAGGACCTTCGGCTGAGGGTACTAGTGGAGTAAGGGTTGATAGGAATGATATAAATGATGGGGAAGACGAGTTTGTTGACCATGGGCCAGAGCTTTCTGATAGTGCGGATGAGGGTGAGAGAGTCACTGGTAATAATGATAGGGTGGTAGGGGGGGATGAAGATGATTTCTATGGAAATGTAGAGGGTTACATTGAGGTACCCCGAGAGCCTGAAAGTGCGGATGAAGAAGAGGGATACATTGGTCTGAATGTTGAGAATGAGAATTATGATGGGGAGAGTGATGATGAAGATTATGTTGGAGAGAGTGATGATGAGGATACTGATGAGGATGTGGATGACAGTGATGAGGATCGTGTTGAAGTGCCTTTGGAGCCCAGGGGTGGATTAGAACAAACTAGGGCGGGATACGAAATAGGAATGACTTTCTCTGACAAAGACAAGTTGATGAGGCATCTTAGACTGTATGCTATACTGAATGGTGTTAATTTGAAGATGCATATGACCAATTTGACAAGGTTAATTGCTGGATGTGTAGAGGGCTGCCACTTCAGGGTGTATTTAACTAATGACGGGGAAGATGAGGGTTGGAAGGTGAAGACTCTCATTAGGGAACATAGCTGTGCTAGGCCTGATGTGAACAGAAATGCGACGCAGAAGTGGCTTGTGGAGCTTTTTAAAGAAAAAATTCAGGACAAGCCTAAATTCACATGCAGGGATATGAGGGATGAGGTATTGAGAGAATGGAAGATACAAGTCAGTAGGCAAAAGTGCAAGCGGGCCAAGAAAGAAATCATGGACGAGGTGGAAGGCAGTTATATAGATGAGTTTGCTAAGCTTGAAGCTTATTGCGCAGAGGTAAGAACCTCAGATCCGGGCACAGATGTTTGGCTTCAGTTAAGTCGAGAAGAACTACGCAAGGATAAACGAGTTTTCAAAAGAATGTACATGTGTTTCAATACAGCAAAGGTGAGTTTAATGAAGCATTTTAATGTTAAATTAGTTTAATGCAACCCTTATATTATATGGGCGTCAATTGACGAGAAGGCCCGAAAGTGGAAGAGCACTTTCAGCCCACATTGTATGGAGTATTATGACATTCATAGGGGGTTGGCAACAAGGTGCCAAGTTAGATATAATGGAGACGAAGGGTATGAGGTGAGCGAGGGTCGGAATAGGCACACTGTTTCCATTCAGAGGAAAATTTGTACATGTCGCTTTTGGGACTTGACTGGAATCTCGTGTCAACACAGCATTGCAGCGACATATGCATCATAGCAAGGAGACATACCTGAACACATACAGAACAAAATTTGGAGTTGTAAGGGGGAGGGAATTTTGGGACACAGAGACATATGCACCAATGGCGCCACCGCCAATTTCTAAGTTACCTGGCCGCCCTAAGTTGAAACGGAGAAGGACAGAGGATGTCGACGGGAGGATTCGTGTTGGCCTTTATCCACTGCAAAAGGAAGGTGGTCCCCAGGGAGTGCAAATTGAAAGGCTCAGTAGAAAGGGAAGACCCATCAAGTGTTCAATTTGTAAAAGAGTGGGCCACAACCGGACAACTTGCAAGCAACAAGTGGTAATGGCTTTTATTTGATTTTTTATTGTTTTGGTGGACTTGTTTTGCTGTTTTTTGGTTTATGTATGTCCCATTATGGTTTCATTGGTGTTTACTGGTTATGGATTAACATTGTTTACTGATTTCATTGGTGCTGATTTGTGCTGAATTTAACATTGTTACATTATGGTTTAATTGATGCTTACTGGTTTCATTGGTGTTTACTGGTTGGTTTAATTGGTGTTGCTGCTGTTTTATTATTAATACATGATAATGGTTGTTTGTAGGCACCTCATGACACACCACCCCCTGCCTCACAGCCAGCTGGCAGTACCAGCACTCAACCCACCCCACCACCCCCTGCCTCACAGCCAACTCCCATTTCCAGCCCTCAACCCACCCCACCACTCCCTGCATCACAGCCAGTCACAATTACTTGCACTCAGGCCATCACCCGCAGCCAAACCAGGTCTCAGCCTACACCAGTGGGCCATAAACGTGTTCAATTCTGCCCTAATGTCTATACCCGCTCAAAAAAGCCTGCTATTGTGGGGTTTGGAACACTTGGGAACGAGGATGGCTTTCTTATTTGTGATGTAAGCTTCTCTAACACGTTTATTGTTTACAATTATCATGTATCATAACATGGTGGTTGAATGATGTCTTTTGCCGTTGTAGCCTGGGCAGGCAACTGAGGAGGTCATTAATGAGGGGACTGCTGACCATTACATGCATCTGTATTCCGATCCTCAAACCAAGTTCCCCATTCCCAATGAGAAAAAGAGAATGCAGGCGCTCCAGTAGAAGGGCCATCAAGGAAAATTGGATACAAAGGTTTTGATCCTTCAGTTGGCAAGCTTCCTGTGAATCCAGATGGTCTCATGTGGAGAGGTAAGCCAGCTATCTCCACCCGACAACTACAGTGTATGGGCGATGAGATCATGACAAGGAGCAAGCTTAAAAATAGCGGGATCCAGACTCGGAGCAAGAAGAACGGTTGATCTGCTGTTTTAATTATGAATCAAGCTTATGACTGCTTTAGTATCTTTTTGTAATGAGCAGGCACTAAGTAGTAGTGTTAGTGCCTTGTGGACATAATGACTGCTTTAGTATTTATTTGTAATGGCTTTAGTATCTTTTTGTAATGACCAAGCACTAAGTAGTAATGTTAGTGCCTTGTGGACATAATGACTGTTTTAGTATCTATTTGTATTGGTCAAGCACTATTGTAACATCCCAAATTTTGATTTAACAATAATGAGAAATTATCAAGGTGTTATTTAGGAAATTTAAAGTATTAGGGAGAAATTTTATGATATTTTGGACAATTTATGAATATTAAACCTTATTTACTTAAGAATATAAAGAAATATAGTTTAATGTTTTATTTGGAGTTAAAAACCTACATAAAAATTTTGAAACTTAGATAATGTTACGGTGGAATTAAAGGAATACATACAAACTTTTGGACAAGAAATATAATTAAGAATAAACAATAGGGCAGTTAATAGTAATTTTCCCTAAATTACATAAACATAATCATCTTCTTCCTCCTCTAACCCTAGCCGTCGGCCATTTCACTCCCTCCCTCTCCAAATCGGTGCTCTCCCCCTCCTTTCCGTCTTCTTCTTCTTCGTTTCTTCTCTTTCCGGCGACGACGGGCGGCCACAACGGCGGCCAAGGCTGGCCAAACCACCGTGCTCTCCTCCCTTTTCTCTCTCCCTCGCGTCACTATTCATTCGCCCAGCCACTAAAAGCGACAGCGAAGCCATTTTCCGGCGATGATGGTCTCCGACGGGCTATGCCATCGAGGATTCAAGCTCAGGTGATTCCTTTCTTTCTCTCTTTTCTCGTTTTCTGCTCGATTTGGGTGAGGTTTGAAAGGGGCTTGATTTAGGTTTTTGGGATTTTAGGTTCAATAATCATGAAAAGCAAAGTTCTAGTTGATTGTTGGTGATTTTGTTTCTCCTCTTTGCTGTCTGATATGATTTTCTGGTTTGGGAGGCTTTATGCTATGATTAAGGTCATTTAAAAGAAAGATTTTAGAATCTATAAAGCTTGTGAGTCAAATTTGTGAGTTGTAATTAATTGTTGAAAGTTGTTTTACTCTATTTTGGCTGCAATTTTGTGTTTATGATGTTTGTTTGATTCGGATTGTGATGTATGTTAGTGCTTGCATCTTGATAGGATTGTGCATGTGATTAGTGAAGTTTTGGACTGTGGCTATGTTTGTGAGAATGAATGTTCTGTATAGTGGGATAATAATGAAAGCTAATGAGCTACAATATTGTCTTGTATGCAAACTTATCAAGTTGTATGATTCTTTGTAAATTTCATGTTATTCTTTATGTGCACTGTTTGGGGGATTATTGATCTGATTAGGTGATAAAGTTGGTTGATGATGATTTGCATAGCTTGCAATTAAATTTTTTTTTGGAGAAAATAAGTATTGAGGAAAGTTGATTGAAAGGTTAATTCTTTATACTTTAAGATTAAAGTGAAGTGCTTTTGTTTTGGTGAGGAATATGTAGGAGTGTGATATGATGTAGATAAAAGAATTGGAATGTTAGGTTCATGAGTTAAAAATCTCATCCCTTTGTGAGAAGACATGGGGCTGGGCTCTTCTAAGACTTTAAGATTCAAATTTACTGATTTTTATGAGTTCAATGAAGTTACTAAGTGGTCTAGCATGTTTAACTATTTGAGTCTTCCTTGGCTAGTTGGTGGAATGTGATTTTCTTCCTTACTTTGTTGTCTAAACCGAATTTGCTGGTTTGCGGGAATTTATTCTTGTAAAATTTAAATGTTACATGGAAAGATTTTATTACCTATTGATTTCAATATTAATTGATGTTAATGAGAATTTGTAGAATGTGGATATTGGGGGAAGATTTGAGTAAATTGTGTTTTGGTGATTTTCTAAGAGTTATTAGTATTCATTGATGATTGTGAAGACGAAGGATTGGTAGGAGTATTTTTTGATTTAATAAAGGGTAGGTGTTAAAGAGAGAAAAAAAATGCATGTTATATATATATAGGAAGTTAGATTGGGGTTATCTTAGAATAAAGCAATAATGATTTATTAAAAGTGAGGGTAAAACATAGATTCATGTTGAATGTTTGGTGATTAACAATAATTTGATTTAATTGTCTTAGTAATTGGAATTTGAAAGCTTAAAACTTAATTGTTACTTGATACATGTATGTGTGTGTATGAAATCTGTTTTGGAAGATTGTTTAAATTTAAGACTCAAGAGAATTGGTTCTAAAATGTTGGTTAATGAAAGTATTTGGGAAGTACATGACTATAATCCGAACTTATTTGAAGTTGGATTCTACCTAATAAGGTATTGATTGGGTGAGGGTGCAATTATTAGTTAATTTGGGTGCTTTCTTTTGTGAAACCTTGCATTGAACAAGGTATTGATCGTCTTGTGGATATGGTGATTATTGTGAATGTTGTTTATTGCTGATTGGTTATATTTTCTTGAGTGAAAAGTTGTGGTGTGACCAACTAGGTGATTGTAAGTATACTTGAATGATGTGATTCCCTTGGATTGAAATTGATGATTTTGAAATTCATGTGACTTAGGATTTGAATTGGTTAAAGGATTTGAAGTAAGAAAAAGGGGAAAATGGGTAGTAACATTAGAATCGAGAGAGAGACGTGTTATTCATTAAATAGATTTATAAATAGTTGTTTACCCTTATTATTACTTTTATGTAATAATAGGTGAATCGAGTAAGGAAGGGTAAGGAAGAGCAATAGAGTGCTAAAGGGCGACAGGTAATCACACTTAACCTTACTATAACATTGAGGGTGACGTTAGTTAGGGATTTTGTAAAATCCCTTCTCACCCTCTATATACATATATTATCTTTAAAAGAGTATTTTTATACAAAACAGGCTATCGGGTGCCTTTCAAACACGATTATTTTTGTATAAAACATTTTTATACATTATGTGTATTATCCTGTTCTGGTGGTGACCATTGATCTGGAATGGCATGAAATGTGTATAGCATATCTTTTGGGTAGTGGTTTGAGAAATGGTGACGATAGAGAAGGGAGAGTTATGTTATGGAAAATCTGAGATGTTGAAATGTTAAGATATTGTAGGGAATTGCGAAAGTACATGACACTGATAGTGGTATTGTGATAATGAAATGAATTGTGGTTGAGAAGTTGAATATGGTGAATGAGATAGATATGGATATGGTGAGGTTTGCATGACACTGAGATACATACGTACCATCGTGCGATGATAACTGTCGATTGGCCGATCGACAGTTATTTGTACTGATGATCCTTTTCGGATTGATTAGACCGGGGATCATAGGTCAACTTATTGAGAGAAAGTGACCTACAGTTGTTTGGCATTGAAGAGTCCAACCGTTCCCATTCTGCAATGGAAACAGAATTGGGGTTCTCTCTCTGGAGATTGCCAGAGAGGGAAATTTGCCCCCTCATCATAGAGAGGGGCACAGTGTCAAATCATATAGAGAAGATTAGATGCTTGAATGCCCCGTGATGGCACAATGCATCTATAGGTGAGTGTGAGAGTTATGGTAGCATCATTAGATTGGAGACTGGGAGATGATATTTAGTTAATGTGGAATTGACTAAGGGATTTGAGTGATATGTGGAAAGTAGAGGTGGTGAATTTGAGTTGACTTGGATGTGACAGAGGGACTTGAGTGATGAATGGAAGGAGACTTGACAGATATATGTATATATTACTAAATTTAAAATGTGGTACCCTTTAGACGCCCTCGCTACCGCACATCTCACTGTTATAGTGAGTTAAGCGGTGATTACTGGGACAAATTGTCTCATCCCACGATTACTGACATTTTTGCAGGTATTCATGCACAGGCGCGAGCATCAGGAAAGGGAATTAGGTAGTAGAAGTTATATAGTTTATTTGGAATTGTATATTGCCAATTTGTATAGGCCTGCATTCGTTTCCGCATGTATATATCTATTTATTGTTCAATATCAATTAGTTTTGTTTATTAACCATGTTAGACAAATCTTTTCTAACATGGTTAGCAATGAATTATCCATGATAGTAGCTGTGTTGTATTAGTTTATTCTTTTCTATCATGGATAATATTTTAATCACTAGAATATTCCTTTTCTAACTATGATAGGAGTATTGACATTATGGAAATTCCTTTTCCTATCATAGTTAGTAAAGAGATTATTGAATTAAAAGGGATATTTTAGGTTAATTAGGGAATTAGTAACAGTATGTAACAACTATCACTCTGTAATGCCCAGGATCTAATTCGGCCAGCAGTAGCACAACTGTACTAGTGCCTTTTGGAACATATGCATTGGCTTGGGCTTAGTTTTGTAATGACTATTGACTTATTCAGTACTAATTACTTTGATGGATCTTGCCATGTTTGGTTAAACTTCTCTATGCTATATACCATTCATTTTTGGCAGTACCAAGCCACTTAACTACTATGGTTGGAGCATATATTATCTATGTCAGATGCTTATAATTTTTTCCGAGTATCAATTTTTTTCCCAGTATCTGCTTTTGCAAGGATATACTTCTATATGTCAGATGCTATATACCATACCATTCATTTTTTGGCAGTACCAAACCATATTAAACTTACCTAAAACCATGATTTAAAGTTAACCAATAACATTAACATAATTGTGAAGCCTCAACAAAATACCATGAATAACAACATAAACAAGCTAATATATATATAAACCAATTTAAACTTAACTAATAACATAGCTTAAAGTTAACATAACATTACAATAACATTACAAACTTCAACAACTACGTATGCCACTTGTTCTAGGCTAAACCATTACAATTACATCCACACCATTGTGCCTACATTACAATTACATCCACACCATTGTGCCTACATATGCCACTTGTTCTAGGCTAAACCACCATTACTATTACAACAAAGACAAATACAACAAATATGACCCATGAACAGAACATTGCAGCCTTCATTCTTTTATACTTCATCTTCCACAAATTAGTTTCAGCCACATTGGCCCTTTGCTTACGCTTCAACATTTTCAGATCAACATAGATCTGCTCAATCTCTTCTGCAAATCCATGCCCACGTTCTACTTCTCGTATCCTTCTTTGCAGCATCATATTTTCATCATATAGATGATCAATGTCATCCAGTAGCTCCAAGATCACATTGTTTTCTCTATCGCCGAATTTATTGTCATGCCAATCAAAGAGGCCACATTTCAATCTCTGTCACAAAACAACAAAAACCAAACCAACATACATGTCAAGCATCAGGGAGCAATATTCAAGCACAAAATCCACAAACAAAAACCATAAAAAAAGTGTATCATTAACGTTTATGCAATAATTAAAAACTGGGACCACAAAGAACACATAAAATCGGCACCTGATCATAGTAAAAGCGACACCCATAGAACCTTCGCCCCGGGTTTTCTTCAGTCCATGAAGTCCACCTAGGAGCAACTATGTTGTGATAGCAATGTCTCAAGGGATCTTCATACCTATCTCCCCTGCTTGTTTGCCTTAGTTGCGTTATTCGTCTTCTTTCTCTTGCAGATGTCGAGCTGGACGATGGCGCCATCCCAGCCTCTGCTTTCCTTTGCTTTCCTTTGCACAGATCGCTTTGCTCTGCCCCACCCACCCTTAGCTTCAAAACCTTCGATGGAGTTAGGGTTTATGTGGGTGACGGCTTTTTAGGACAAAGGGGGTATTTTTTTATCAAACTAGGGTTTTTTTAATCACATGGGGATTTATAATTGGAATGTTGAGGTGTAAATCCGACCTGCCATGTGTTCTAAATAATCCCACATGTAACTCATTCCTTTGCCATATCAGCAATTTTTAACCGACGTCAGGGAAAAATAACGGATGTATCATTTTTGGTCTAATGACAAAGTTGAGCATCATTGGTGTCCCTCGTATTAGTGTTGTATCACATCTGTACCTTAGGCAATAGTTGTGTATCATATTTGGGCATTCGCCCTAATTATAAATTATTTTTATATTTTATAGTATAGCGGGCGTTTATCGCTCGCGCTTTGCGCGGAAGCAGTGACTTTGCCAATGCCAACAAAGAAAACCTTGCGCCCTGCCCTACATGCTGCACAAACTCACACAGTACTCAATGACAACAAGATATGGTCAAAAGCGACCACAATCATCACTCCCAGCGCTACATTGCAAACATTGACCACTTTCTACCATAACATATGACAAAACAAAATTAAAAATTAATAGACAAACTCAGTTACCTCCCCAAGTCTTGACATCAACAAAACACAAAACACAAATATACTACTTTGGAATAACACATGAAACATTGGAAGCAACAAATTGGGCCACTATGCATTGGAAAAAAAGAGACAGCTTCAGATTTGACCACTCCATGACTTCGCCCACAAAAACAAATTACCAACATAACTGCACAGCAAGGTATAAAAGCCTCACATAAGAAAGCAATTCAACACCTACTTGGACCATTCAAACATCCCCATGGTTGATATTCCCTAAAATCTCCTTATACAACATTTGTTGCCCTCCAACCTTTAACTTGAAGGCCATCACCAAGCACAATTTTAAGTCCATCCATGCTCCTAACCCTTGACAAAGCAACATATAATTGCCCATGTGTAAACAGTATCGATAAGTACAATCCAACATGACGCAAGGATTGACCTTGACTCTTATTGATAGTCATAGCAAAGGAGAGTGAAATAGGAAATTGTCGTCTTTTCATTTTAGAAGGCATACTATTGTTTGAAGGATTCATGTCCATATGATGAATCAAAACCTTCTGGTTTGGATGAGAGCCATGAAATGCGTGGCTGTCACCCAAGAGGGGGGGGTGAATTGGGTGGAGAATAAAATGCTTAATAATTTTCACTTTCTGAATTCTTTACTCCTTGTGCTTGATGAGAGTGACGATGGATCATCCCAAGCACAAGTGAGTATACAGTGGTGTGGTGCTTGGTGTGAGATTTAAATAAGCAGAATATGCACAAGCGAGTTTATCCTGGTTCGGTCACTCCTAGACCTACATCCAGTCCCCAGGCTCCACCTGAGATTTTCAATCCACTAATCTTCTTGTTTGAACCAGGCACAAGAAAGCCTTTACACTTTAGGTTTTACGAACACGGGTTCACCTAACAACCCACAGGTTTTACAACGGGTTCACCTGCAAACCTTACAACCACAAGTTTTGCGGGCTAACTTGCAACCTATGGAGATTTAGAAAACCTCTAAATGCTCCCCCTTACTATTGTAATATAACAATTCTGTTCTTCAAGCACAAGCTTAAGAACAGCCTCTATTAATTAGAGGATTTAATGATATGTTCACTCTATGAACTGATTTTGATAATCACTTAAGTACAAATGACTCTCTCTAAGAGTAGATGATGTTACTCACTTAAGTACAATTGAATTACTCTCTAAGAATGTCACAACTCTAGATCTGAGAGTAGAAGATGAGAGGAATGTAGAAGATAATACATCAGATAATATGCTCTGTTCTTCCCTCCATCTTCTGAATGTAGATGTTTCTTTTATGCTCGGCTTCTTGGGCGGCAGGTTGAATATGAACGTTTGAATATAGCCGTTAATCCCATGTTACCGTTGAGAAGTACATCTTCATTAATGCTTAGCAGGGTTGACTTGCTTTATCTCTGAAAAGTAGTCCTGACACCTCTGCTCTGACAAAAGCATTCTGACTTCTGAGTATGTGATGTTGACTCTTGTACTCTTGCTGACGGATGATCATCGTTCATCCGGAAGTGGCAATCTTGCTCTGCAAGTGTTAATCTCTGAATTCCAATGTCAAGAGTCTTTCCATCCGGAAGCGCATTTACCTCCGGAAGTGTGACTAAGTTCTGCACATACTGGTTAGTCCAACATAGCAATATATATAATCAAATATAGTAAGAACTATACATGCTGTGGGAAGCTTGTTTGCTATGGGGAGTAGTCTTACTTAGACTATGTTCTGACTTAGTGTATTGTGTACTTTGAACGTTAGTCCTCTTAGTCTATGATGTATCCGGAAGCACTTCTACATCCGGAAGTAAAACCACTGGATGAAGGATTTTGTTTACTATTACTCACTCTCGCTCAGTGTCCTTCAATCCAACAGTCAGCGCTAGTCACTACGCTATCGGATGCACTTTCACTTGACGAGGTAGACTCACTGACGCTTAGGGTTATATCTATTCTATCAGTCTGCGCCAGTCAAAATCTATCAGGAAGCAATTTCAATTGACGAGGCTGATTCACTGACGTTTGGGGTTATTCTATTTTATCAGGCTGCGTCAGTCAAAATCCAACAGGAAGCAATTTCACTTCCGGTTGAATCATAACTTAGTCTTAAGGTTTTGTGTACCTAATGCTCATGGACTAAGTTATTTCCCTAGTGAGTTACTCGCTGCCGCTGGGGGATAAATCATTCATCCGCGTGCGCGAGTCCTAGTCTATCCGGAAGTAAATCCACATCCGGTTGCACTCTGACTTGGGATCCTATGTTATCCTATTGCTTTCTAAGTACTTGGCCTATTTGTTTAGTCTTCATCAAAACTTAAGATTCTAACATTCTCCCCCTTTTTGATGATGACAAACTTAGTTTTATCGATTAAGTTTATATGAAAGGATTAGCAGAATAATAAAAGCAATGGATAAGAACAAGTAACTCAGACAGATATTATAAATGAACAAAGATTACATGTTAGAGTATACAAGCAAAGCATATACAAGTAATCTACACTAAGTAAGAATGAGAGATGCATGAAAATAAGGAAAAATTTCTAAGTTAAAAGGTTTTTGGATTGGGGGTTTTGTTTTGGATTGGGGGTTCAGACTTGGTGTCTCTTTTTCCTCTCTCTCTCCCTCTGTCTCTCTTCACTCTCTTTCTGGAGTTGGGCTATCTCGGCCTCACGCTCACTCTGGTTTATCTGAGCAATGATCTGCTGAAGTTCTTCTTCATCTCTTTCCCTTCTGAGTCTTTCTGATTTGATAGACTCCTCGAATGCTCTTTTCATGTTCTCTACTTCTTCATACCCAGGGAACCCTGTAGCATCATCAAAGTAGGCGACCTCTCCATTGGGATAGTGAACAGCCCGAATCTTTACGTTCCATACAGGGAAGTTGGGATCCTCCTCAACTTCCTGGGCTTTCCTTTTCCCTTTCCCCTTACTCTTCCCTTTGCTCTTGCTAATCGGAGGAGTAGGCATGGCACTTGCTCTGTCAGCATCGAGGCAGGCCATCTGACCGAAGGAGAGTTTGTCCGTGAACCCATACTTTTCATATTCCTCAGGAGTCATGTCTTCAATTTCCAACTTGACCTCCTTTAGAATAGGAACTGCTTGAACTACTGGGGTTTCAGGCTCAACTTGGGCAGATGAGGTCTCTTGCTCAGGTTGGTCAGATGGAGTCTCTTCCTCACTCTCAGCAGTTTCAGTGGTGGCAATAATTTTCCTGGTCCGCTTCTTGGCAACGGCCTTCTTTCTAGATTCACTGAAGGTGACTGCTGGCTCAGATGAGGGAGAAAGGGCAGATGATTGCTCAGACGAGGGGATCTCAGACTCTTGCCCAGTGGATGAGGGGATAGGCTTGGCTATCACAATAGGAGGGTGATTGATCTTCTTCAGTCCCCACTTCATCATTATCTCCTCAATATCCTTTCTACTTATCTTAGTTGGAGGAGGTTCTGATGAAGATGACTCAGGCTGTGAAGTTTGTTCATTTGGCTCAAAGACAACCATCTCCAATTGTGATCCTTGCTCAGACGACCTCTGCTGCTCCATGAATCTTATGGCTTCTCCTCTTATTAGGCTCTCAGCACCACTCAGCCTTTGTGATTCCATTGCATGGCGAAGGGCAGCCATGATATCTTCTTCAAGCCAGAGGGATGGTTGGCTGAGCACATCCCTTGTGTTCATGGATAGGCGAAGGGCGGTCATCACATTTCTCCCCCTTTTGTCATCATCAACAGGGGCGAGTGCCAGGGATGGAGTAGATGAAGAGGAGGGTAGAGGTTCAGGGTTAAGAGGAGTTTGGGGTGAGGATTCTGGGGAAGAGGCAGGTAAGGTATGTTCTGGGGATGTGGGTTGGTTGGGGAACCAGGAAGGATCTACGAATAGACCTTCGAATGGGTAGGTGGAGGAATATTCAGGGAAGGTAGTGGAAGAGTGTGGGGTAAATGGGGTAAAGGGTACGTGAGGATCCTCAGGGATTTGCTGAAGGCGTGGGTAATCTCGTAGATAGATATGGCTGAGGGGGTGAATGGCAGTTTGAAATCCAAGGTGTTCGGCTAAGGGGTTGGTTGGTGTGCGAGTGGATGAGGAAGGTGTAGATGGAGAGTTTTGTGGAGATGGGGAGTTGTTGGAGTGAAGGGGTGATTGGCTAGGAGATTGTTGGTGTGTGTCTTGGGTTTGGTGTTCATGGTTGGGTGAAGGTTGGGATTGGTGAGCATTGTTTGGTGATGGAGGGGATTGATGGTCATTTTGTGGAGGTGACTGTGGTGGTTGAGTGTTAGGTGGAGGAGGAGGGGGAAGTTGAGGGTGACCTGAGGGAGGAGGAGGAGGAGGATTTTGGGGAGGAGGAGGTGGTGGAAGGTTACCTTGTGATGGTTGGGGAATTTGTAGGTGCTGGAGAATGAGATCTAGTTTTGCATCCACCCTGGCAAGCTGATTTTCGACCTGGCCAACCCTGTCCTCAAGCCGCTGGATCCGCTCCCCCTGCTGCTGGAACCCAGCATCACAATCATTTCTAAGTGGGGCTACCAAGGACTCAGAGAGTTGAAGGAGAATCTCATCCTTCATCTCTTGAGCGAATGCCTTCACAGTCGCTGGCACTCTTGCAGCACGACTTGGCCCAGCATGGGAATCCACTTCCTGATCCCCTGCACCAGATGTAGAGGGGGCTGAAGTCCCAGAGGCACTACCCGCCTGTGATCCTGAACGAGTGGGTTTAGCAGCCTTCACATACTTGATGCCCATCTTCCCAATGTTGGTTGCTCCCACAGGTCGACACTTGACATTTTCTTCCTCCATAGTAGATGTGGCCTTGATCAGATGCTTCTCAAGGAGGAAGGCAATGATAGTGGGATAGGGAAGATAGCCAGATTTGTCATTGGTCAACCATCTCTGCAGCTCAAGACTAATCAACTGCCCGGGGTTGATAGGTTTCTGGGAGAGGAATCTGGGGAACCATGGGTTGTCGATATTGGCGAACTCATTGAAGTTACCCCCTTTATGTGTCATCATGCGGGAGTAAACATAGTACAGCAACCTATAGGAGTCAGACATCTTGGACACTTTCTTCCCATCGGTGCCATACAACTTCACAAGTTCTTCTTTACTGTACTTGAGCGCCTCAGGATACATCCACTCATTCATACCCTCATCCGTGAACCCCATCAACTCGTTGAGCGTCCTCCAGGAGAATTTGATAGTTCTTCCTCTGACTGTGGCTGTGAAGTAGAGTCTGTGGATCTGTTCCTTTCCATCGATCTTCTTGTACTTCACTTTGTCAGAGAGGGATTGACAAAAGACACGGAGGACATTGACGTTGTAGTCCTGTTTGATCCCTAGCCAACCCATATACTTCTCCAGGAAAGGGCGCAGGTGTGGAAACCCTAGTTCATCAATCATGTCTAAGTCGATGAATAGGCCGTGGTTGAAGTAGGGTTGAACCGTCTCAAATTTGGAGGCAACAAATTCTAAAGCCCCATCTCTGTAAACTGAAGGGTCATCTTCTTCAACCCTTTGCCTCTTGGAAGAAGGCTCCTCAGCGAACTGAACCTTCTTCTTCTTTCCCTTCCTCTTGGCTTCCTTCGCTTGCTTATGCCCAGAAACCTCAGGCTGTTCTGCGTCTCGCCCAGAAGTTCCAGGCTGGTCCTGGACTTGTTCATTCTGCCCTTGTGGTTGCCCAGTCTTTTCTTGATGTTCATGTCGTTCTTCATGATGTTCATCGCTTTGCCCAGATTTTCCTGAATGTTTATGCCCAGATTTCCCAGTTTTGGATTTTGATTTCTTGGAAGAGGAGGCTTTCTGGGTAACTTATGACATGTGTCGTTTCATCTTGTCAGATAGGGCACACCTTCTCATAGAGGAAGATGAAGCGTTTCTGAAGTGACGTGTCCCTTGGGCTGGCATTGGTGCTCTCTTGGCTTGATCATCCAGTGTCAGTGAGTGATCATCCGGAAGTAGTTTTGCTTCCGGTTGGAGTGGTGCTCTTGATCACATTGAGTTATCATCCAGCGCCAGCAAAAGAGTATCCGGAAGTGATTTTGCTTCCGGTTGGACTCACTTAAGATTTAACATTGTGGGGAACCTGCAAAAACTAAGGATTGGCACTTCGGTGCCTAAGTTAGTACAGTTAGCAGGTCTTATCAATTAAGCACAGATGTTTAAACTTCATTTGAGTTGTATCAACTCCATGCCACACATCTGCTCTCAGCCCATTAAATTTGCTTTGCCTTTTTGTACTTCCTCACAGCTTCAACATTAGTGTCAGGAGAAGAAGCAACAATGTTGAGAGTTATCTTTCTTCTCCATCATCATCCTTGTCGTTGGAGGCCAAAAGAGTCTCAAGAGAGAAATCTTCCATTGATTGATTTGGTATGACTAAGCATCATTTGTATTGTGATGAATGTCAATTCTTTCTTTCCCTCCTTGTTGCTTTTTGACGATTAAGCTCTAACTCTAGCTCCCAAAATATGACAAATATCTCAGCTGATGTATAGTCTTGAATCTTGTTGTTGCTTCCAGTCTTCTTTCCTACAATATATCAAATAACCCCATTTTTCTCTTTTCAGTATCCAGACTTGGATCTGACTTGTCAGTTTGTAGGAAGTACGTGATTCAGATGCACCTAAAGATTATTCACTATGAATATGGCATTGCGAATCAACTATGACTATATGCACATGGTTATACACTGATAATGATAGTCATAGATAGCATGTAGACTATGAACATTGTGATAAACTCTTATAAGGCATATAATGTTCATATACATGATGCTTGATGTAAAATCTCAATAAGTCCATCTAACACTTGCATAGGAGATTTTACTATTGCATGCTTCAACCTTAAGTGATCCCTTGCTTACCCAAGGGAATCTTCTATACTTATCTTTGGCCTGAAGCACTTTAGGAGAGACAGAATTCATAGGCTTTCTCCATGTTGATTGAGACATCCTCTCTCTCTTGTTCTTCTCAGGATAGTTGAATGGAACTTTGTGATAGCTTATCCCTGAGACAAAGTCTTTGTTCCTTATGGTAGCGCACTGCTTCTTATGATTGCACCAGGTGGTTGCAGCAGTGACATCACCATGAGTTCTCTTCTTTGAGGCAAGAGGAACTCTTGATCTTTCCTGCACAAGTAAGGCACTGGAAGGGAGTTTTGGTACCCATTTGTACTTGGGTCCTACATGGTTAGCGCTGGACCTTACTTGTCCTTTGGGGATCCATACATATTTGTTCCTCACATTTAAATTTCTTTTAAAATTGCATGTGTGAGAAATATGACCTGTTCTACCACAATAATAACAGACAATAGGATGATGTTCAGAATAAGATTTCTTGTCATTATTGTGTTGGTCATTTTTCTTTTCAAAGACACTATGTTTGTTAACTTTTGAAATCTCAGAGTCTTTTGAAAATTCTTCTTTTAAGAATGGAACTTTGGACTCCTTGGTTGTAGAAAGAATAAGTTCCTCAAGTTCCCTATTCCTATTTCTCAAGCCTAGAACTTCTTTTGCAAGTTTACAGAATTCAATATGTAACTCATTATAAATGTCTTGCAATTTAGAAGGTTCAGGTTCAGGTACCTCATTTTCTTCAGTTTCTGAATCTTCTAGGCATGGATTGACATTTTCTTCACTGATGCTAGCTTCTACTACATCACCATTCAGTAGCTCATCAAAGGTGGATTCACAGGGAGCACATAATGAGCTTTGGACAGCCTTAACTTCAAGAAATTGATTAGAAGCATACATAGTATCAAGAATGTTCCAAATATCTATAGCCCTAGAGCAATGTTTAATTTTCTGGTAATCAATGTCAGATAAGCTTTTGTGCAAAATCTGCATTGCTCTAAGGTTTAAGTAAAATAAACTTTTCTCCTCTTCTGTCCAATTTACTTTTGGTTTGAAATCAGAGTCCTTTTCAAAGACATCCCACATTTTGAAGTCCGTGGATAGTATAAAACTTTTCATCCTTCCCTTCCATAAGTAAAAATCAGCATTTTCTAACACGGGTGGGATAGTATGGTCAAAACCTTCAAAACACATTTTGTAACCCAAGTCAGCCTAGGTCTTTGCACTTGAGATCGTTGGATCCTTTAAACAAGTGACCTTGCTCTGATACCAAATGAAATGCGTGGCTGTCACCCAAGAGGGGGGGGTGAATTGGGTGGAGAATAAAATGCTTAATAATTTTCACTTTCTGAATTCTTTACTCCTTGTGCTTGATGAGAGTGACGATGGATCATCCCAAGCACAAGTGAGTATACAGTGGTGTGGTGCTTGGTGTGAGATTTAAATAAGCAGAATATGCACAAGCGAGTTTATCCTGGTTCGGTCACTCCTAGACCTACATCCAGTCCCCAGGCTCCACCTGAGATTTTCAATCCACTAATCTTCTTGTTTGAACCAGGCACAAGAAAGCCTTTACACTTTAGGTTTTACGAACACGGGTTCACCTAACAACCCACAGGTTTTACAACGGGTTCACCTGCAAACCTTACAACCACAAGTTTTGCGGGCTAACTTGCAACCTATGGAGATTTAGAAAACCTCTAAATGCTCCCCCTTACTATTGTAATATAACAATTCTGTTCTTCAAGCACAAGCTTAAGAACAGCCTCTATTAATTAGAGGATTTAATGATATGTTCACTCTATGAACTGATTTTGATAATCACTTAAGTACAAATGACTCTCTCTAAGAGTAGATGATGTTACTCACTTAAGTACAATTGAATTACTCTCTAAGAATGTCACAACTCTAGATCTGAGAGTAGAAGATGAGAGGAATGTAGAAGATAATACATCAGATAATATGCTCTGTTCTTCCCTCCATCTTCTGAATGTAGATGTTTCTTTTATGCTCGGCTTCTTGGGCGGCAGGTTGAATATGAACGTTTGAATATAGCCGTTAATCCCATGTTACCGTTGAGAAGTACATCTTCATTAATGCTTAGCAGGGTTGACTTGCTTTATCTCTGAAAAGTAGTCCTGACACCTCTGCTCTGACAAAAGCATTCTGACTTCTGAGTATGTGATGTTGACTCTTGTACTCTTGCTGACGGATGATCATCGTTCATCCGGAAGTGGCAATCTTGCTCTGCAAGTGTTAATCTCTGAATTCCAATGTCAAGAGTCTTTCCATCCGGAAGCGCATTTACCTCCGGAAGTGTGACTAAGTTCTGCACATACTGGTTAGTCCAACATAGCAATATATATAATCAAATATAGTAAGAACTATACATGCTGTGGGAAGCTTGTTTGCTATGGGGAGTAGTCTTACTTAGACTATGTTCTGACTTAGTGTATTGTGTACTTTGAACGTTAGTCCTCTTAGTCTATGATGTATCCGGAAGCACTTCTACATCCGGAAGTAAAACCACTGGATGAAGGATTTTGTTTACTATTACTCACTCTCGCTCAGTGTCCTTCAATCCAACAGTCAGCGCTAGTCACTACGCTATCGGATGCACTTTCACTTGACGAGGTAGACTCACTGACGCTTAGGGTTATATCTATTCTATCAGTCTGCGCCAGTCAAAATCTATCAGGAAGCAATTTCACTTGACGAGGCTGATTCACTGACGTTTGGGGTTATTCTATTTTATCAGGCTGCGTCAGTCAAAATCCAACAGGAAGCAATTTCACTTCCGGTTGAATCATAACTTAGTCTTAAGGTTTTGTGTACCTAATGCTCATGGACTAAGTTATTTCCCTAGTGAGTTACTCGCTGCCGCTGGGGGATAAATCATTCATCCGCGTGCGCGAGTCCTAGTCTATCCGGAAGTAAATCCACATCCGGTTGCACTCTGACTTGGGATCCTATGTTATCCTATTGCTTTCTAAGTACTTGGCCTATTCTTTTAGTCTTCATCAAAACTTAAGATTCTAACAAGTCATTCAAAGTAACCCCTTCAATAACAGTATTACCTAATTGTGTAACAACTAACCTAGTCCCATTGCAAAGGCCATTTGCTTGGTCAATGTTCCTCAAAAGCATTATAGGACAACCGACCTTTAATATCATCCTGTGTGAAGGCAACCCAGAAGCATTTATGGTGTTCAAGTACTCAGTCGTATGCAATGCATCAAAACAATCATTATCCTGCAAAGCCTGACAAATTGAATTGCAACTAAAATATTCAAAAGGCTCACCCACCATTTGCGAACACATAAATTCATTTACTCGTTTCACAGACTCTATCGTTGGAGCCAAAATAGCCCTGTCATTGAAATAAACAGTGTTAAGCATGTTACCAAGTAGATTAGGGTATGTTACCTCCACTATGGCTTCAATAGAATCACCAGCTACAGACATTAGCATATGCGATGTTATATCGATCTCCAGTTCACCATCATGTGGTAGGCCAACTTTACATCGCCAACATCAAGCAGCCACTTGGCAAAGTCCCTTAACGAGTCCTGTTGTTCCACATCACCATGCGAAGCCAACCTCATATTACGTGTCAAAATAAATACAATGCAATGTTTTCACAAATGTGATGAACTAATGCATGCATTTTCACTTGCAGCCCTCAAACTTTTAGGAATTACAAGCAAAATTTTTCGAAAATCATCTCCCATAACAAACAACGCACTTGCCCCTAAATGGTCAGCAACTATGCAAAATATCCTGAAGAAAACGATCAAATGCCTCAACACAAAATCTTTGCACCATAGGGGGCTCATCTATATAATCAACTTTGTGCTAATAATAAGATTTGCCAAAAGATAACCATGACTTATAGAGCAAACATAATCCTCTTTAACCTGTATAGGAATTGCAAACCTTCAATGCACAGTCCTACCAGATGGCAACAAAGTATTAACAATGCCACTAGAAGCAACAGTCAGCACAATTTCACCCCTTGCTATAATAGTTGCGGCAAGAGCATTAAACAAAAATGTCTTTCTAGTACCACCATACCCGTTAACAAAGAAAACATTATTAACGGGATTAGAGACAACAAATATCACAGCATAAAAAATAGCACGTTGTTCAGTTGCTAACTCAAGCATCATTTTCTCAGACTGTACTCTTAACACATCCCAATCATATGCCAATTCTTGAATAATCAACTGATTTGACACATCAATTAACTAATGGGTAAAGGAGCAAAAATGGGTTAAAACTATTACGCCAGGAGCACGTAGGAGTAATAAGTATTTCCGGGCTCAATTATGGGACTGAAAAATAAATATTGGTGCAGTATAGGTAACGTCGACGTTGACCGTTAAAAGCTGACATGGCGAGGGAACTAAAAATTTTTGCTGACATGGTGCGTTTATGTGGCAATTATTTTCCGAGTGTGTGGGGCCCACATTATTTAAATTAATAAAAAAATTTATTAATCTTTATTATTTTTCTGAGTGTGTGGGCCCCACACACTCAGAAAAATAATTGCCATATAAGCGCGCCATGTCAGCAAAAATTTTTATTTCCCCCGCCACGTCATTTTTTAACTGTCAACGTCGGTCAAACTAAACGACGTTACCTATATTGCACCAATATTTATTCTTCAGTCTCAAAATTGAGCCCGGAAATACTTGTTACCCCTACGTGCTCCTGGCGTAATAGTTTGAACTCATTTTTACACCTTTACCCTTAACTAATTATCCTTTGGAGTTGCCATGTTAGGAAATCATGCAACGTCATACCATTCTTCTCCAGCAACAGCTGAATCTCTTGCAACACTGCCTGCTCTTTATCTGACTAGCTTACCTGGAAACCTAACAAACCAAAAACATCTCAATGATCAAACAAAACTTCATTCTTCCTAACAAATTAAATGAAAATGCTAACCAGTTCTCAGTGTCTCTGACCGCGATACATACATCATATCGTCTGACAGAAACATCGCATTCTCCTCCCAAACAAACTCTAGCCTGCTTAACTTGAGCAAAGAAGCATACCGACAAACATCCTCCTAAGAGCTTCAAATGACCACATATTCCCTGTCATCATCAATGAAACCACGTGCAAAGCAAGTATTTCTAACGTAACACCATCAACACTTCTAATCTCTTCAAATGACCTAATCCCTCTAACCTTTGTTTACAAAATTTTTAGATAATACAATTCTCTTGTTGATGGCGGAACATATGTAATCCTACCAATCGCCTTCCCTTGCTTCCTTGGCTTCCAATAGTGGCTGCTTCTTTCATACACTAATGCTTCAGAAATTCATAATAAAGAAGTTTTCATGCTTCAGGATCAAATTCATTAACCTTCATCCAAGACAAAAACATTGACTCGGCAATTCAAACTTTGTCCAGCAAGTCACCGACATCGACATTTCCGAGATATATGATTGATTGTTGATTCGGTAAGTGAAAACATGGCCTCTCTACATGAGGATGCCTACGATGAATAGCGAAAGAAAATATCTGCCAAGCTGCCTCACATGGTGCTATATACCTAAAATTATAATATTTCTGAATCTTATCAACCGTTGATTCGCATCACGACCACGAGCATTGCCATATATTGAAGCAACAACTCTATCGTGACCTTTGCTAATATACTTGAAGAGGTACTTAATAGTTGTTGACTGTTTACACTTCTCAACATCAATGTGAGCATTAAACTTGTAGAGAAAAGTTGAATTATAAGGGACAACAAAGCCATTACCCAACTCAATGTGTCTGACTTCTATTCGTCTTCCATCATCCCTCCTGCGGTATGTTGGAAACCCATCATGATCAATTGTAGTCCTGTCTGCATACAGTTTAGGAAAATACTTATTACAACGCTTTTCCCTCATGCACAATGCGTTCAAATTAAAAGAACCACATGGACCATGAACCATGAACCTCTTAACAAAAGCATACAACTTTGACACTTTCGTCTTATTAGGAATTTTGGATGAGATAATTCTATCTATATCATCAGCCTCCCTCAACTTGTCTCTCAGATGCAACCAAAACAAAATATGCGCATGTGGTAGTCCTCTTTTTTGAAACTCAATAGTATACACATCTACACAAAAAATACCCCACATCATCATAAGAAATATAACATAAACATATATGGTAATGAAAACACTAACCTGCTTTAACTTCTCCAAACAACTTCTTGTCCTTAATGGTCTTCATCAATTTCCTAAGCTTTATACGAAACACCCTGACCGACAAATCTGCCTTATTGGATGAAGAAACATTAGTATGGTGTGTTTTGACCCACTATGACAGCGCATTACACTCACTACCAAGCAACGCATAAAAAAGACCCTGGTAAAGATCAACTCTAAGCTCCGTCTGGTGTGTATTGACCCACAATGGCAAAAAAATCATCAGCCTAATGGCAAAAAAATCTCTCATTGTGATACATTTTTTCTTAGTTCTAGCAAGAATCTCCTCTCTATGAGAAACATCATCCCTATACTCATCTTCACCCTTTAGAAACACCAGGGTACTGCATAGGGAGATATGACGTGTAACATCCTGAAAAATTTTAATATAGGATTAGAGAGTATCTTAGGAAATAATAAATGGAGAAATTGGGAATTTTGAAATTTTTAGGAATTTTCGGTGATTTTGGGAATATTTTTGGAATTTTAAGTATTAAGTATACAGATAACTGATTAGGCAAATAAAGAATTTGAAATATGGGAGAATGGGGAAACTCAAAATATTATGAAGTTTAAGAAGATTGGAGGCTGATTTAAGTGGTTTTAAATCAAAAAGAGTACACTATGGCAAGTTTAGGCAGTAATTATCAAAAACCTCCCTTACTTCTCCCCATCCAAACACGCCCCTCCTTCCTTCTCTTAAGAAAACACGGTCTCCCTCCTCCTCCTTTCTATGCGCGCGTCCGCCCCCCCCCCCCCCCTTTCACCATTTTCTTCATTTTTCTCTTCCTCACACTTCACCATTTGGCCATTCTTTACCCAAAAAGCTTCCTCATTTCGGTTTATCTCCTTCTCTTCTTCATAGACCCGTGAAGCAAGAGTTCGATCTGTGGGTGTGTGTGTGTGTTTTCGTGTGTGTTCTTTCTCCGGCGGCGGCGGCTAGTTTTCCGGCGAAGGAGTTGTGGTGAAGGTAGGTGATAGTTTCTCTAGTTCTTTTTGGTGATTTCTTCATGTTCCAACTTCATTTCTCATTTTTCCCTTTCCTTTCTCTTACTTTAACTCGGTTACCACCCAAGGGAGGTGTTTTCCGGCGTGCTAGGCGGCGGCCGACGGTGGTGGTACTCCTCTTTTGCATCTTGAAAACTAAGTAAGCATCTTCACCTTTGGATTTTGGAATTTTTGGATAGAATTGCCTATTTGGAGTTAGGGTTTTGGAGTATATTGGAATTTTTAGATTATTAATGTCTTAATACTAAAATTGGGATATTGAACTTAAGTATTCTTGGGAGTAATTAGAATTTCTGGAGGTAATGAAGCAATTAGGAATTTATGGAGTTGGTAGGGGTTTTTGAAGTGTAAGTTTGATCATTTTTGAACATTAGGAGCTTAATCAAAATATTAGGAATGCTTAGTTGGGTAATTGGAGATTTTTGGGAAAATATTCTTGTTGTTTTTGAAGTTGGAATGTTATATGGGAATATTATGGGCATTTTATGACTCTTTGAAATTAGGATTTGTTCATAAAGGAGTGTTGGAATAAATTGGTGCTTAAGAAATGCTTGATGAAGTTATTTAGTGATGTTGGAATATTGGTTTTAGATGGATTAGTGTTGTAAGGAATTTTGTTAGTTAAAGTGTTGGTTAAAAGAGATTTTAGTTGGGAAAAGGAGTGTTTGAATAAATTGGTGGGTTTATAAATGCTTGTGAAGGTTATATTAGGATGTTGGAATGTTTATTTTGGTTGAGTTGGTGATTGGAACGAAATTTGGAAGTAAAGTGTTGATTAGAAGAGATATGGTTATGTAAAAGCATTATTTTGGAGATTTGGTGGAAAATATTGGGCTCTTTGATTTAGGATTTGGTTAAGCCATGATGTCTTGAGATAAATTTGCGTTTATTTATATTAGTGGGAGTTGTTTTATGATGAAGGGATGTTAATTTATGGTTGGATTGGTGCTTAGGAAGAAGTTTGGTAATTAAAGAGTTGGTTAAAGAGGAAATTGGTGAGGTAAAGTTATATTCAGATTGTCATGGAAGGTTTGTAAAGTTGGGAGGCACATTTAGTTGTCATATTCATAAGAATGAGTTGTTTTGATGGGGTTAACATTAAAGGTTAGTTTTGCAAGAGTTATAAATAAATGGTTAAGGGAATAGTGGGGTACAAAAGAATATAGAAAAGTGTATATGTTAGAAGTAATTTATTACTTTAATAATTGTTTTAGAATGTTTTTAGAATTAGTCTGAATGGTAGGTCAAAGTCACTGATATTGTGCCTTGACCAACAGTAGCTCATTGAATGATTATTGACGGCGGAAATTCGAGTGGAGCTTAAGGAAGATTTTAGCTGCGTATATCTATTGCTACTAAACTTGACAGGTAATCACGCTTAACTGACTGTGATACTGAGGGTGACGGTAGTTGAGGATTTCTAAAATCCTCTTCTACTTATATATATATATATATATATATATATATATATATATATATATATATATATATATATATATATATATATATATATATAAATGAAATGTGTTCAGATTATTTCATATTTAAACGTGAGCTATAGGGTACCTTTCTAAATACACTGTACTTTATATATACGTATTCATATATAAATCTTTTGTATGTTGCATGACACTGATTATTAGTACCGTCGGCCGATGTAACCATCGATTTGCGCAAATCGATAGGTTAATTGTACGGGTTCCTCAGATTGTAAAGGAACCAGGGATTTTTCACATTTTAGAGTGGTCCCTTTTTCATGCTTTCAGATTTGAGACTGGGCACAGTGTCAATCACGTTTATTTTTGCCTATTGAGAGATGGATGTATTTGTTCTGTACATATATGTATATATTACGTGGTTTATGCAGGTTTTGAAAACTGTGGTACCCTGTAGACGCTCCACTACCCCACTTCTGAGTCTCACAGTGAGTTAAGTAGTGATTACTGAGACATTGTTTTGTCTCACCCCATTCCCTTTATGTTTTTACAGGTGATCATGCCAGAGGGAGGCACAAAGGAAAGGGAAGGAGCCGTCCGGCCTGCACTTAAACAGTGAGTAGGCCGGGGGTGAACTATTAGGATTATATATATTGCCATTTTATTAGGCTGCATCCGCTTCCGCATTTGTTGGTAGTTATTTTGGAGAATTGATTATTTTGGATAAATGTGTTGGCTGTTTTTGTAAATTGTTGTGTAGTTCCTAATAATGTTGTGATGTGATAGTGAAAGATGTGTTACACACTATGTTAGTGTGATAACTGATTGTGTACTACTTGTAGATTATGGCTACATGAGGGTTGACAGAGAATGGAAAGGAAATCTTGTTTCCTGTTTATGGAATGCAGGTGGATTTATCGTTCAGGAGGATTGTCTGCTAATGGAATGACAATTTCCTTTCCTGTTACGAATGAATTAGATGATTGAAATTAGAGATGAACATTTGTGCTTCTTGATACTAACAAGTTGATTGTGGTTGTTGTGATTTAGTGATACAAGTGTTTGTTTGGATAACTGTGTTAAGGAAAATAATTTTTCCTAACATGGTTATGTGACACATTGAGGATGTGAATAACTGTATGCTTTTTCTTTATGTAACCATATTAGATGGGCCCCGGTCTAATATGGTTAACTTTTGTGTAGTTTGGTTAGTTCCTTTTCTAACTATGTTAGGTGATTCTTTTCTAACATGGTTAGATTTAGGTTATGGTATTGAATGTGTGATTTGTTAGGTGATGGTGGTTCTTTTGCTAACTATGTTAGAAGATTCTCTTTTCTAACATAGTTAGTTATGTAATCTCTGATTAATAGAGAAATTCTTTTGCTAACCATGTTAGGTGAATCTTTTACTAACATGGTTAGACATCATTCGTTTGGAGTATTTGAATATGTGTTTAATTAGGTGAAGGCTAGTAGGTTAATAATATATTATTAGGAGGTATTTTACAACTTGGTATCAGTTTTATGGTAAACGATACCCTGCTTGTTGCATTGCATATAGAATGGCAATATATATTCCTTTTCCCTTCCTGTTGTGCATGATCACTGACTGTTGTTTTCAGGATATGGCAGTCGAATTTTGTGGACAAAATTCCTATGGTGGGGAGAGTGGTTGCTCCGTACTAAGATTTATTGAAATTGGAATTGGAATTATTGGAATGAGGTAAGTAAATGTATTTTGGAGAAATAATTAAGAAAATTTGTGTTTAGAAGTAGTGGGTTTATATCAAGACTATAGATCATGGAAAGATTAAAGGACTCAAATGTATGCAAGGTTTATTTTCATGATGTGGTACGGATTCTCAAATGTGCAATTTGGTGATATAGGTTGTAGGGTAAGTGATGGCATTTGTTGATAAAGTAGCAAAGGAGGGATGACAAAATTGAATATTTTGGAGCTAAGATAGGATTGGGAGGAAATGTGTCTCAGGTGTTATGAGAGACGGCAAAATTCTGTATTGGTTTTTGGATTCAAGGATTCAATTTATCTTATCTTATCTTTCTTAGAAACTTATTCTATTCTATAGCCTTAGTTTCATTACATTTAAATTATCTAGTGATTGATCAAGTGGTTAGATTACAATTGTGAGTTGATAATGAATCAAAGAGTGGTTAAGAAGTGAAGAACATTGTTGGAGTATGGATTCTTATTAAGAAATAGGGAAGGTATATTAGGTCTATGAGAAATGAAAATAAACCTTGTAAGGGGATTGATTTGAGTCGCAATTGGACTATACTTTGAGAGATTTGAAATTCTAATTTAGGTTATAATTGTTGTTTCATTAAGGAGTGAGGATCCCTTATACAAGTGTAGTTTAAGGAATGATCATAGGGAATGGGAAGCATTGGAATATAAAGCTAGTTATGACATTTTAGTGGAGATTGGGAAGAAGTGTTCCAATTACTCTATTGCAATACTGAAAGTAATATGATGAATGTAGAATTGATCGATTTATTTAGTATAGGTGATTGACGTGCAATACTGGTTTTATATTAAGAAGGGAAATTTTTGTAGTGCTAGGAGTTGTGTTTTCAGTCAAATTTATAATTAAACATGTGGATTAAGCGATAGTTGATTGGAGTTGGATATTGGGAACTTATTATGTTGAATATTTTTCTTTTATGGAGGAAAGGGTTGAAACTATTGGATATTAACACATCAAAGAAGAAGATATGTAGTTATGTTTTAGTGATACAAATCCATTAGAATAAATTAAGTCCAATATGATGTTTACGTTAGGATTAATAATAGGAGAGGAGGTTATGAGATGAAAATAAGTCGGTATGAATTATTCAAAAGAGAAAATATAATAGTGATTGATAATTATAGTTGCTAGGTTAACAACATCCTTGTCTTGAAAGTCTGATTATGAACGACATTAAGGGACTCTTATTGTTGGAGGGTTATTCTAGGCTTGCAATTTTATTTGTGTAGTAGAATTTTAAGGCAATGTTTTAATTTTAGGATGTTCAATGGTAGTTATGTTCTAGAAGAAGGTGGAGTTCAACAATAACTTTGGGTTGAAATAAATTGGTTGGGATTAGATTAGGATGTGATTTTTGAAGAAAAAGGGTGTCTTTGGAAGATGTAGTATGTCAGAATCTTTACTAAGGATGAGTAATAATCAAACGGATAATGGAAATACGATAGTGGCATTGTGTTAAGACTGATTGAGAAATGGTGAAATTAGGAATAACGGGAGTAATTTGGGATTTGGTATGTCGGACGAATTGTGACTTAAAGGAGAATTGGTGATTTTGAAATATGAACTGTTGAGAGTTTCGTTGGTTTAGTCCGAGTTAAATAAGTTTAATGCAAGATGGTGCAATTTTATTGGAATCAAATACAACTTATGTGGTAAAATGTTATATTAATGGTTGGGAGGACTTGTGAGGTCCTAAATAGATTTATTCTCGGACTTTAATGGTATTGGATTCTAAGGTTTAAATTGTGAAAAAGAAAAGGGGGTTGGATTATGATCATTTATTAAGTTGGACTTATGATTTTATACATATTTAGGAAATAAGTGAAGAGGATACCTATAGTTAGTTGTTTCCAGGTGAGAACTAGTTTGTGTGAAGTTGGATGTGAGTTTGAACTTTCTCTTGGCTGTTACCTAAGCTTGATTTCCATTTGAGGTATTTTAATTTTGGACATTCAAAATATGGTTATGTAATCTAAGGGCCTATTTAGATTCAAAGATTATGCTTGAAGAGGTTGTTTTGGTTATCTTTGTTGTAGACATAAAGTAGAAAATTGAGAATATCTTTGGGCTTGAAATTAATTTAATTGTACTAGGAAGGTGTGAGTAATTAAATTGGGGTAATGTTTAGAAAGCAGTGCATGAATGCAAATTGCGTAATTGAGGTTTCTTTTTACTCGAAATTTAAATTACATAGAGAGATGATGATTCTGAAACTCTAAGTGATCGCGAGGTATTTATGATTCCTATATTATTAGGGGTACGTATGGATTTGAAATTTATGGAGTATAAGGATGGTGTTTGAGTTTATTTTTAGTTGTTCAAAGGGACAGTAATTATGTGAGAGACGTAGGAAATAGGAAGACTTTTTGGTGAATTGCTGTGATTACCATCTTGAGCAGTTAGATTTGAATTTATGTAGAGGTCAGGGAGGATATTGGCCGGTGAGACCTAAGTAGGATAAATTGTTGAATTTGAGGTCTTATCGAGGTTTAAGGAACACATACTATTTTGGTCATGGAACTTAGAATTATTGGATACGGATTACTTTTTAGGCTCGTGGACGTAACTGAAGTAATTATATATGGTATTTAATTGGCGAACAAATTGTGTATAAAGTGATTTAAATTGATTTAGCATGAATTCTTGAGTCATTAAAATAAGTGAGATTTTATATTGAGTATAAAGACAAAGGATTGAGTTTAATAGTTTTAATCATATTAGTATTAGCAGTATGGTGGTTTAGTGAAATACTAAATGGAGGATTGGAGTTACGTGATAAGTTGTCATTATTCTATTGAGGAAATTTAAGATGATTTGACTTACTGACGGATTTAGAGCTGTAGTCATGTGTGAGCTAAGTAGATAAAGAAAATAGCCGAGGTTAAAATGTTAGGTTGAAGTTTTAGCGAACTCTTAAATGATAAGAAGTATTTTGTGTGGGATTGAAATTAAAGAAGCTTAAGTGTTGATGTAAATTGGTTAGATAGTGATGATTTTCAAGGTGATGAAATTGTCTCTATCATTTCCTACCCTAGAAATTGGACTAAGGAATTGACAAGTATAAGTATTTGAGGTGAAATATTTTTTATAGGTGGCACATCAGGATGTGGTAAAGTTGAAATATGACTTGAAAATCTATAATCAAGGGAAATGATGTGTAGTAATCTGATTAGAATCAAAGTTTTTCTTTACTAATTCAAGTTTTAGGAATGTATTGAGTAAACTACTTTTTGGTATTATCTGTCAGAGTTGTTGGATAGGGCGAATTTTGAGGACAAAATTCCTAAAAAGGTGGGGAGAATTGTAACATTCTGAAAAATTTTAATATAGGATTAGAGAGTATCTTAGGAAATAATAAATGGAGAAATTGGGAATTTTGAAATTTTTAGGAATTTTCGGTGATTTTGGGAATATTTTTGGAATTTTAAGTATTAAGTATACAGATAACTGATTAGGCAAATAAAGAATTTGAAATATGGGAGAATGGGGAAACTCAAAATATTATGAAGTTTAAGAAGATTTGAGGCTGGTTTAAGTGGTTTTAAATCAAAAAGAGTACACTATGGCAAGTTTAGGCAGTAATTATCAAAAACCTCCCTTACTTCTCCCCATCCAAACACGCCCCTCCTTCCTTCTCTTAAGAAAACACGGTCTCCCTCCTCCTCCTTTCTATGCGCGCGTCCGCCCCCCCCCCCCCCCCCCTTTCACCATTTTCTTCATTTTTCTCTTCCTCACACTTCACCATTTGGCCATTCTTTACCCAAAAAGCTTCCTCATTTCGGTTTATCTCCTTCTCTTCTTCATAGAACCGTGAAGCAAGAGTTCGATCTGTGGGTGTGTGTGTGTGTGTTTTCGTGTGTGTTCTTTCTCCGGCGGCGGCGGCTAGTTTTCCGGCGAAGGGAGTTGTGGTGAAGGTAGGTGATAGTTTCTCTAGTTCTTTTTGGTGATTTCTTCATGTTCCAACTTCATTTCTCATTTTTCCCTTTCCTTTCTCTTACTTTAACTCGGTTACCACCCAAGGGAGGTGTTTTCCGGCGTGCTAGGCGGCGGCCGACGGTGGTGGTACTCCTCTTTTGCATCTTGAAAACTAAGTAAGCATCTTCACCTTTGGATTTTGGAATTTTTGGATAGAATTGCCTATTTGGAGTTAGGGTTTTGGAGTATATTGGAATTTTTAGATTATTAATGTCTTAATACTAAAATTGGGATATTGAACTTAAGTATTCTTGGGAGTAATTAGAATTTCTGGAGGTAATGAAGCAATTAGGAATTTATGGAGTTGGTAGGGGTTTTTGAAGTGTAAGTTTGATCATTTTTGAACATTAGGAGCTTAATCAAAATATTAGGAATGCTTAGTTGGGTAATTGGAGATTTTTGGGAAAATATTCTTGTTGTTTTTGAAGTTGGAATGTTATATGGGAATATTATGGGCATTTTATGACTCTTTGAAATTAGGATTTGTTCATAAAGGAGTGTTGGAATAAATTGGTGCTTAAGAAATGCTTGATGAAGTTATTTAGTGATGTTGGAATATTGGTTTTAGATGGATTAGTGTTGTAAGGAATTTTGTTAGTTAAAGTGTTGGTTAAAAGAGATTTTAGTTGGGAAAAGGAGTGTTTGAATAAATTGGTGGGTTTATAAATGCTTGTGAAGGTTATATTAGGATGTTGGAATGTTTATTTTGGTTGAGTTGGTGATTGAAACGAAATTTGGAAGTAAAGTGTTGATTAGAAGAGATATGGTTATGTAAAAGCATTATTTTGGAGATTTGGTGGAAAATATTGGGCTCTTTGATTTAGGATTTGGTTAAGCCATGATGTCTTGAGATAAATTTGCGTTTATTTATATTAGTGGGAGTTGTTTTATGATGAAGGGATGTTAATTTATGGTTGGATTGGTGCTTAGGAAGAAGTTTGGTAATTAAAGAGTTGGTTAAAGAGGAAATTGGTGAGGTAAAGTTATATTCAGATTGTCATGGAAGGTTTGTAAAGTTGGGAGGCACATTTAGTTGTCATATTCATAAGAATGAGTTGTTTTGATGGGGTTAACATTAAAGGTTAGTTTTGCAAGAGTTATAAATAAATGGTTAAGGGAATAGTGGGGTACAAAAGAATATAGAAAAGTGTATATGTTAGAAGTAATTTATTACTTTAATAATTGTTTTAGAATGTTTTTAGAATTAGTCTGAATGGTAGGTCAAAGTCACTGATATTGTGCCTTGACCAACAGTAGCTCATTGAATGATTATTGACGGCGGAAATTCGAGTGGAGCTTAAGGAAGATTTTAGCTGCGTATATCTATTGCTACTAAACTTGACAGGTAATCACGCTTAACTGACTGTGATACTGAGGGTGACGGTAGTTGAGGATTTCTAAAATCCTCTTCTACTTAAATATATATATATATATATATATATATATATATATATATAAATGAAATGTGTTCAGATTATTTCATATTTAAACGTGAGCTATAGGGTACCTTTCTAAATACACTGTACTTTATATATACGTATTCATATATAAATCTTTTGTATGTTGCATGACACTGATTATTAGTACCGTCGGCCGATGTAACCATCGATTTGCGCAAATCGATAGGTTAATTGTACGGGTTCCTCAGATTGTAAAGGAACCAGGGATTTTTCACATTTTAGAGTGGTCCCTTTTTCATGCTTTCAGATTTGAGACTGGGCACAGTGTCAATCACGTTTATTTTTGCCTATTGAGAGATGGATGTATTTGTTCTGTACATATATGTATATATTACGTGGTTTATGCAGGTTTTGAAAACTGTGGTACCCTGTAGACGCTCCACTACCCCACTTCTGAGTCTCACAGTGAGTTAAGTAGTGATTACTGAGACATTGTTTTGTCTCACCCCATTCCCTTTATGTTTTTACAGGTGATCATGCCAGAGGGAGGCACAAAGGAAAGGGAAGGAGCCGTCCGGCCTGCACTTAAACAGTGAGTAGGCCGGGGGTGAACTATTAGGATTATATATATTGCCATTTTATTAGGCTGCATCCGCTTCCGCATTTGTTGGTAGTTATTTTGGAGAATTGATTATTTTGGATAAATGTGTTGGCTGTTTTTGTAAATTGTTGTGTAGTTCCTAATAATGTTGTGATGTGATAGTGAAAGATGTGTTACACACTATGTTAGTGTGATAACTGATTGTGTACTACTTGTAGATTATGGCTACATGAGGGTTGACAGAGAATGGAAAGGAAATCTTGTTTCCTGTTTATGGAATGCAGGTGGATTTATCGTTCAGGAGGATTGTCTGCTAATGGAATGACAATTTCCTTTCCTGTTACGAATGAATTAGATGATTGAAATTAGAGATGAACATTTGTGCTTCTTGATACTAACAAGTTGATTGTGGTTGTTGTGATTTAGTGATACAAGTGTTTGTTTGGATAACTGTGTTAAGGAAAATAATTTTTCCTAACATGGTTATGTGACACATTGAGGATGTGAATAACTGTATGCTTTTTCTTTATGTAACCATATTAGATGGGCCCCGGTCTAATATGGTTAACTTTTGTGTAGTTTGGTTAGTTCCTTTTCTAACTATGTTAGGTGATTCTTTTCTAACATGGTTAGATTTAGGTTATGGTATTGAATGTGTGATTTGTTAGGTGATGGTGGTTCTTTTGCTAACTATGTTAGAAGATTCTCTTTTCTAACATAGTTAGTTATGTAATCTCTGATTAATAGAGAAATTCTTTTGCTAACCATGTTAGGTGAATCTTTTACTAACATGGTTAGACATCATTCGTTTGGAGTATTTGAATATGTGTTTAATTAGGTGAAGGCTAGTAGGTTAATAATATATTATTAGGTGGTATTTTACATGACGCATGCAACTCATCTATAAATTGTACTGCTCCAGAATGCTCTTCAACTAATATATCTCTCTGGCAAAAAGTTATATCAATGTCACCCTCAATGAGAGCAGCAACTTTTGAGACCACTGGCAAATTATAATTACGACCATCGCTAGCCCTCCTACCAATAAGACGTAGTTTCAACTCTCTACTTTGGCTAGATTTAGAAATCGCACTTGCCATATGATACTGTTTACCAAAAGTATTGCACTGATCAAACATCTTTCTAATTTGCTCAACAATACATAGATCTATTGCTGAGTCAGCCAAATGCTTGCTGCAAATTAAAACAGAAGATCAATTAACTGACAAAGAGAGCATCAGTCTATCCAAAATACTCAAAATCTAATTCGTACTTTATAGCCTGTATCCGAGTGGACACCTCATTTTCAGTGTCATATATATACAACTGTGAAAAAACAGGCGACTGACCATCGAGCGGAAGCATGTTACCAATCCTATGATAGTTCATGCCAGAGAGAACAAACGTATATGGACCATGCACAACATTGATTCCATGGTCTATTTTTCCACCCACAGAAGTAAATGAAAACATGTACAATCTTATAATTCGCGAAAATTGTTGTACCTATCATCCCTCTTATCAAAATACATGCTAGAGAAGGGTTCAGGCAGATGTGACAGCTTTGACAACTGTATTTCCCTTTCATACAGCAAATGGAGAACAACAGTTGACCTAACAAAGTCTCATTAGAAACTTTTTCTCCATCCCAAAGGCGTGCATTGCAGAACAAATATATGAATGAAGGAGCCCCCTCATGATCGTATTCTACATCACAGACAGCAAAAACATCTCACATGTATCCAAAAAAAACACTCACCAAATAATTTTGTCACACTACAAACAGACCTAATTGATTAGAAACAATTTTATATAGTTTAGCATGTGCAATTGTGGTGAATTAGTGAGCCTTAATTGAGATATTAATCAATTATTGTTGATCATTTCATGTGCATGCTAATGTAGTAAAATCATAGATTTTTCGCCCTAATTACTTGGAATGCAAGTTATTGGATGTATTTAGGGCCTTTGACTTGTTTCTCCCTCATGTTTATGTGTATGGGCGTTTTTGTTAGGCCCATATCCATATCCAATAGCTTGGAGGGCAAGGAAAATCAAGAGGAAGCATGTTTGGAGCTAGATGACAAAAATTACCACTTTTGGTAAAAAAGATTTTGGAGGGATTTTGAATGTTTGAATTTTTATCCATTTTGAGTAAAAAGAGATCCAATGGCCAAAATTCAATCTTGGAGAACTCATTAAGAGCTTGCTGTTTGAGAGGAAAATGGGAGAGGAAGGAAAATGGGGAGGGAAAAGGGGGCAAGGATGAACATGTTAGGAGAGAAAATGGGAGAGGAAAGAAAAAAGGGAAGGAAAATAATGTGGGCCTCATGCCCCATTTATCCCTCAACTTTTCCTCCTAAAGTGGGAAGATTTTGGGACAACTTTTTCTTTCCCTCTCTCTGCCCTTGCGTGCTCTTCCAGTTCTCACTGTCACTGCTATACTCACACAAATAACTTTCTTCTTTGTCTCCTGCTCTTTTTCTTTTCTTCTACGTTAAATCCTCTCTGTTTTTTCTCTTTTGCGGATGTCTTCTTTTTTTTTCCTTATTATGCTAAAACTCCACCAAGCAATAATCAAAATCCCGACATTGGAAGCTAAAACCCCACCAAGCTAAAACCCAACATTGGAAGCATTATTTGGGCAACTGTGAACGAGATGTTCCACTTCTTTTTTTCCTTTGTCCTCATAATAAATATATTTGTATTAAATAATAGATTATTATATTTATATCCCTTTATTTAATTTGATTTCAAGAGATGTTCCACTTATTGATTTATCTAAAAAATAACATTTTTTTGTTAAAATATATAGTTTTCTTTTAAAAGTGTTAACTATAAGGGTATTTTAGTAATTTTAGTATTTACCCATTTTCTTTCCTCCATGTTTTCCCTCCTCCATCCAAGCAGGAAAGGGGATTATATTTTCTTCCCAGTTTTCTTTCCTCTCCATTTTCTTTCCTTTCACTTTCTTTCCTCTCCCATTTTCCTCTCATCCAAGCACACCCTAAGGGTAATTTGGGAAGGAGGAAAGGACGCACACATAAGAAGAGAATAAAGAGGAAGAACATAAACCAAAAATGTCACCACATACATTTTTCATGCCCATTTGACCCTCATCTCACCTCACATACACTCATCTTCCTTCACCACACCATACAATTCGCCCAACACACTCTTTTCCTTGCCCTAGCTTCATTTGGCCGACCTCTCCCTCTCATAAACACATCTCACTTCATTTATATAATCTCCTAGCTCATTTTCTCTCATTCTCACACTTTCACACTTTATGTTCATATAATTTTCTCTCTTTTTGGCCGAATCCAAACCCTAACCTCTACACAAATTCTCCATCTTCCATGGCTTCATCTTCACAAATTCATCTCCTTTCTTCATCAACAATGCTCGGCTAGGCTTTTATCTCCTTCCTCCAAGATGAACTTGCACAATTGATGATGTAATTTCGGCCATATATGTATGTAGATGAAATCTTAGGATATACAAGCTTAGAATCATCTTGTATCTCTTATGTTCCTAGGTGTTATACATAAGAGATTAGCAAATCTAGTTTAGAATTACTATCTAGGTTTTCTACTTCATTGTAAGCTTGTGAATTCCTTCTTTCATATTTGTATATGTGAAAACCTAGACATATTCTTATGTAGCTTTATATATTCATGTATACGAAATGTATTATGTGCTTGTTTGAAGTTAGATACTCAAATAGATGTTAGATTCTTTATATCTATCTTGTTTAGGTGCATATATGTTTATGAGAGAAGCATAGCTTAGTTGATTAGGTTTAATCCTCCTAGGTATCTTGATTTCAAGGTTCTTAAGAGGCTTTAGTCAAATCATACCAAAAGAAACATGCATGTATGGCCAATTTATACTAATGTGCAATGGAAGCTTGGAGAAGGAGGTTCTCTTGATTTCTACCACTTTTATATTCGGCTACTTGTTAATCTTTTAGGCTTTAATAAGACTTTACCAATTTTGTATAGGATATTATTAAACTATTTTGCGTAAGAACAAGTTTTACAGCTTGAATTGATAGTGCACAGTAAGAAAACTATTGACTCAAACAGTTGATTTTATCAACGAAAAAATATATTGTAAAATACAAAAGTTTAATTATTATTTAAATATTGGAAAACCTCTATGTAAACTACATTTAATGTTTTGATTTTGCTTTTTTTGTCTTCATTTATTATCAGAATCTTCAATCCACTAATTATCTTCACACATGACAAAGCGACATACAACTGTCCATGTGAGAAAACAGGGCTTGACAAGTATAAACCTACGGTACACATTGATTGTCCCTGACTTTAATGGTCATTGCAAATGAAATGATAACGGTGAATTGTCGTCTTGTCATGTTGAAAGGTAACTTATTATCTGATGGGTTCATGCCCATATGATGTATAAGAACTTCATTCCCTGACAATTTACATTAAGAGCAATTGTTTGGATACAATTCTTGTCAATGCGTGTTACCCTCATTCTAGTTCCATTACAAAGACCAGCAGCTTGATCAATGTTCCTTATTAGCATAATTGGAATTCCAACCTTTGGTCTGAACTTGTGATGCGGCATCCCTAAACAATTGATTGAATTAAGGAATTTTGTACTGTATAAATCATCAAACTTGTCGTCAACACCATCATTGTCTGTTATTCGATCTGAGCTCATGTACTCAACGACTTCACCTAATATGTTGGAATATGTGTGTGTGTGTGTGTGCGCGCGCGTGTGTATTCATTCAAACTATCTACAACTTCATTTGTCGAAGCAAATATTGCACAACTATTTAAATAGTTATCCTCAACAAGGTGATTCTCTAAATTTGGGGTAAGTAGCTTCTACTATTGTTTCAATTGGAACACCAACATTTGACAATAGTAAGGGAGATGACATTTCAATCTCATGTGGAAGCCCAATTGCCCCATCTCCAACTGTCAACAGTCATTCCGTGAAGTTTTTTATTAATCCTTGTTATATTGGATCATTCGAAGATTGAAGCCTCATGTTTTGTTTGAGCTCCACTAAAGTACATTGATGTCATAGGGCTGATGTGTTCAATGTCGCATTGACTATTTCAGCCCTTCCACCCCTTAGGACCACTGGTAGTATATGCCCGAAATCTCCTCCCATAACAATACATCCTCCCCGAAATATAGAATCACTTCTCAACAGATATCTAGATGCTCTATAAATGGCTTCGACGCTATATTATTCTTATCACTGGTGTCTCATCCCATATCATTAGGCTACCTGCCTTGATTAGGTTTGCTTCTCTAGTGTATTATGGCTCAATCCCCTCGTGCAATGCACGAATCGTCACAAAAAAAAAGTTTCATCCAATATAAAATTGGGGCAATGGCCCAATTTCGCCCTTCAAGTAATCACCCTGGACTACTATGCACCCTCAACTAACACTAGGTACAATTTTACTCTTGAAGTAACCAAAGTGGTCCAATTTTACCCTCTGAAGAATGTAACGTTGACATGTGTGGACACATGTCAACATTACATTCGTCCGAGGGTAAAATTGGACCGCTTTGGTTACTTCAAGGGTAAAATTGTACCCGTTGTTAGTTTAGGGTGCCGAGTGATCCAGGGTGGTTACTTGAAGGGCAGAATAGAGTCGTTGCCCATATAATTGTTAATAATAATATAGCATCTGATATTGATTGATGACGCATAATTAACATCTAAGACAAACTGGAACACAAATTACAACTTTGGACATCTGTAAATGGCTTTCAAAGTCTGAAGTGTTATATTATTACTCATCAGCTTTGGTGGATCTTGAAAGAAAACCTTCATTATTTGCATTATTTTATTTTGTCTTTGGTTAAACATTGTCTGGATATCCATGCACTACCTCCTGGTTGCATAATCCAGTTCTTATTTTATTGTATATCGAAATCAAAACAAAAACAAACCAACTTACCCTCAATACCCCCACAATGCACTACCTCCTGATGCTTAACCACATTACTGGAGCTTTGGTTCTTCATGCAAGGTGCTTAAATATTCAGTCTACCATGACAGGCATCAATACACATAGTCTATACTAACCTAGAACCTACCATTTAAATAATAAAGAAATACCTATTAATTGAAAAAAAATAATCTGCTGCATAGTCATACCTATATTCCAAAAACATTGGAAACAACAAATCAGTGCCCTTTACTTTTGCCGCCAAAAGAAAATATGTCCAATGTATACTAAAATTCAACAATGACAGGGACATTGACATAATATAACCATAAATAAACCATGGTGGTCGATCTCTTTGATCATCAAGCAAAATCATACCTTGTACTGAAACTACATATCAACAACAAAAAGCCGCATCATTCACTTAAGACATCACAACAGTAAATTGTTTGTTGCTTACAGAACAATAACAAAAAATCTAAATTGAACATGCACAGAACTATACCAATCTTCAATATCCAACATCAAAATATTCCTTAACCAACAACTTAAATGTGAACAACTCATTGATACAAAAAAAACCTCTGCCTTATTTAGCTTGCTGTATAACCCAACTGTTGAACAACAATATAGTCTCCATTGTCATGGCACTCACAATATAAAGATTTAACTAATATTTGAGACAAACCTTGCTGCACGGAAGCATCCGATTAAACTTACACACATTGGAAGCAATACCAAACCTAAAAAGACAGCACCAAAATATTCCTTCACACACAACTTACATAAGAAGTCAATAAACAAAAAAAATCCTTCTCTGAGTTTTCTTTTTTACTTGTAAACCCAGAACCCATCAACAATTAATTCATACTAAAAAAGTCCAAAATACCCTTATATCATTTTAGACTTTTCATGTCTAATCTCATTGTCGTATTAGTGAAAATATCATTTTTATCTCATGCCAAATAGTTGGGTATGATCTGTATACCTTGGAATAGTTATGTACTATTTTTATTCTTTGGCCAATAGTTATGTATCATTTTTGGGTCTTCGTCCATAAAAGAAAAAAGAAAAATATTAGTGGAGAACTTACATACATAGAGTGGTGTGAGTGATAGAAATGAGTGGGGAAGAGAATGTGTATTTATGAGGGCATTTTTCACATAAACTAAGCTTATATTTTTCTTGCTAAATAAGGGGAGAGGGGCACATTCCATATATAATATAAAGAAATCGCCCCAAATCGAAATGTACTGTTCATAGTGTCATTCAAGGTGGGTCCCGCCGTTGAGATCACAAACAAAACTCCTTCAGACTGTCTTTCCAAACATAGCTAAGCACATGTTGCCTTCAGCCGATTTTTTGGTATTTCCAAAGCAAACATACCCTTCCATTTGAGAATGAGAATTGAGAGCAGGGCCTATAAAATAGAGCTAGTACTCTCTCATAGTACTTCTTTTCTAGACTAAATTCCATTTCTTCACTAGACAAACTTCTCCCAATATTCTTTTAAATAAGTTATTCTTTTATAATAATAGGTTGAACTTCCATTTAATTTGATGTATAAATAATATAGGAAATTATTTTGAGTTAAAGTTGCACGGGATATCCAGCTTCATTATTTTAGAATGAGCATCTTGTAAGTTATTTCAAAATTAATAATTTCATTAGGTCTAACTCCCGTGCAAGTTATATCTAGCTTGACCAATGATTTATCTCATAAAACTACATCTCACTAATGTCGTGTTTGTAGATTAGTAATTATAAATAAACTGCATGAAGCGTGGGAAAGCTGGATATAACATCACACTAATGTCGTGTATGATACCAAAGATTTGTCACTTCCTAGCTACTTTGGTGGGTTAGTTTGATAAAATAAAGTGTCCACATTTTATTTTATTTTTTTTTTGGCACCTCAAACCCCTTTTAATCAAATTGAAAAAATTATCAAAAAATAAAATTTCTAAAATAGATCAATTTCCCCATGCTTCGCATCAATAACCAATGAGCATTCCATATATAAGCCACCAATATACATAACACTCAAATTTCTTCCTCTTAATTAAAGAATTCGTCTTCTTTCATTAGAAAGATCTCAAATATCTTTGAAGAATCGAAATGTTTTCAGTTATATACTTACTTTGAATTGTGAAAGGTAGTGTATGAAAAACAATAACGAGAGATATTCAGGCATAGAAGAGATAATAAAGGGGAAAAAGAATGTGTAGGAATAAATAAAAAATAATAAAATTAGTAAAAAAATACTCTAAATATTCAGACAAAACCAAAATGAAACTTATGATTTGGTAGTTACTTCACAAATTTGAAGCTTAGATGGAGGAAGTACTTAACTATGGCATTTGATGACAATTCAAACACACCAAGTCGAAATATTAAAAGACTATAAAATCAATAACAGTCCAAGCAACATAAAACTGTATATTGCTTTCTAGTAACATTAAGCCATTCTGTGCATGAGAAATAATATCAGCCGCGTTCTTCAATAGAAATATATGGAACGAAGAAATAGACATTAAAGCTGTAGCAGAGCCATTTTCAGAGTTTTGTGGGCCATGAAAAAATCAGTAATTGGAGGGGTCAAAAGTAGAGTAAGTCTACTTTCTATGTTTGCCAAACAATAAAAATGTCTAGGGCACTTATTTTCCTGAATTATCAATTTATTCAACAGAAAATATTTTTACAGCTCATTATTACACTATGACTCGTTCAAAAGAGAAACATAGTAGAAGTATCTGCATACCATTGAAAAAATTGATTCTAGTGAATATGTTATAAGAAAAGAAAACAGCTATCCTATTTTCCCCCCTTTTATCAGTTGTCAGATTCAATATACTGGACAGAACACTACTAAAAATTTGTATGCTAACAAAAATAGTTCTCGAGAGACTGTCAAGCCTCCTATTCTAGATTACAGAAACCTGTCTCTCCTACACCATTTGCAGCCCTCAGTTAGGCTTTAGCATCTCCAGCTGAACAAAATCAGGAAGCAACCAAGAAAAATGATAGAGTCAACCAACTATACCCTGTATACACTCGCTAATCCAAAAATCTTATGTACTGTTACAAAGCACTGATGGTGCCGATGATCAATGTCCTAAACTTGAAGAACCTCCATATAAAAACCGAAGCAATAAATAGCTCACGGTGCTGCATTTGGAAGATACAAAGTGTTGAGCAATCCCATTCCATTGACAGAAAGAATTAAATACCACAATTAATATAAAATCCTGCAGTAACCAGCTCAAGCGCAGACTTCACTTTGTGACGGTGTTGATGGTCAATGTCCTAAACTCAAAGAACCTTCATATAAAAACCGAAGCAATAAATAGCTCATGGTGCTGCGATTGGAAGATACAAAGTGCTGAAGAGCAATGTCATTCCATTGACAGAATTAAATTTCACAATTAACATAAAATCCTGCAGTAACCAACTCAAATGCTGACTTCACTTGGATGCCTATACAGCGTAGCCTTTAGATATCTTCCTTGTTTTTACAAACAAATGGGTGTAGATGAATATGCCAAATTCACCCATAGCACGATGACAATTGATTTTCTAATTATAAATCTTTACTGGCTTCTCATAGGTGTGTCGATTCTGAAACAAAATAACATGAAATTTCAAATGAAGCAAATCAAAGCTGGTAGTAAGTACAGTGATGACAGACACAGACAATCGAAGATCATAATTTCCCTATGAAATCTTCCCTTATCATAACAAACGTACCTGATTAACTGCATATCTTTTCGGAGCACTGTCAGTATGCTCCAAGCCAAGATACTGCTCCCAAGCTCCATAAACATCTCTTCTCTATCCCATCACAATTTGAAAAACAAAAGACAAGTTAAGATTAATTTATTAAAGCCAATATGCATTTTATATTGATACAAGCTAAAAAACATGGGTGTTTAGAAAATATTGCACCTGAAAACGACTAGATATGATGTCAGAGTCCTGAAGATACTCAGGACGCCCTAAAGAAAGGAAAGCAAACTTCCACTAGCCAAATAAAAATATAAACAGTTAGGTAAACTAACTATAGACTCAATAATTAATATCTAGTCTGAAAAAAAAATCTATGATTCAAACCAAGGAAAAAAGATCCCCAAAAGTTCTGAAATACCTTGGCAAACTCCTCATCTGAAACTTGTAGTTTTTTCTGTACTCTCACTTTAATTTCAGCCAAAGTTTCACCTTCATGTATGACTAAGAAAAAGGGGTCCCCAAAGTTCTGAATTTGCTGTGAATTTCAGAAGAAATATAAAGGTACAGAAATTGTACAATCCAAATCAATGCAAGCAAACCATATCAAAAAGATTGAAATACTTGGAAACTAAAATAGAATGACAAAACAGCATAAGTAATTTACCATTTGGTTCTGAGCAGTATCTTTATTGAAATGGTACACATGAATCAAACGATCATGGGGACCGAGATTTTTTTCTTCGTCTGGAATCTGTAACACTCGTGTATTAGAAAAAATAAATATCTTGCTAGACAAGAATCAAAAGGACTACTAAACATTTTTGTTAATTGAATAAATGAAATAACAATCTGGTGGTGTCATTATTTGCACAAGTAACAGCAAAAATGTTAGTAATTTTCAGCTCCTACCAGCCCATTCTTTCCAGTTAAACAGAGAGACTCTTACCTCCTCTGCTCTCAATGTCCAATACTGGTCATTGATATTCTCAATCTTTTCACTGGGAGGAAAGACCTGCACAAACACAAAGCAAAATCAAATGAAAATTTGAACAATTTGTGCATTTGTTTAATAGACAACTAGCTATCAGCTCAGTGAGAGAAGATACAGAAAAAACAATATTTTATGTAATTATACAACAACAACAACAAAGCCTTATCCCATTACGTGGGGTTGGCTATATGGATCATACAACGTCATTGTGCTCTATTGGTAACCAACTCTTTGGGTATAAATATCTTTCATACAACGTCATTGTGCTCTATTGGTAACCAAGCCTTATCCCATTACGTGCAGTTAGACCACACACCTTGTAAATTTTGTGATAGAAAACTTCCAGCAGCCTAAGTTCTGCGTTAGGATGAGACAATTCTACCTGTAAACATGTACAAATTACAAGCAGCGAATGGAGGGGAAATTATATGAAAACAGACACTTGGCAAAAATAAGCACACTGATCTCTATCCTAGCTCATGTTTCCCTGAAACACTTAAAGCATTGTTTAAGTTGGATGGAGCAATGTGTATTGATAGTGCACAGTTGTAACAGGAGTTGTGGAAGCTGCTGATGCAGACTTGAGTATGGGATACAAGTCCCACATTGAGTAGAATGGGATTCTCAATGGGGTGTACAAGTGATTTGCTTCTCCCATGTCAACAGCTAACATTTGGTGTAGGGTTCCACATATAAATTAGGTACCCATCGATTAGCGTCAAAGCCCGTTTGTCGACCTCTCTGGAGAGGGCTAACCATAAATGTTTCTGAACAATAGGGGAGGCCAAATGAAATGCCATGGAGTGTAACCACCGGACGTCGACTTTCAATGGCGGGCCAATTGATGCAAACTTGATATATGGGTCACCAAGTCCCACATCAAGTAGAATGGAATGCCCAGCAAGGTATATAAGTGGGTTCTTTCTCTAACCTCAATGGCTAGCTTTAAGAGCCCAGGTTACCCATCTTACTAAGATACCCATTGGTTGCTACCCTTATATTTACATGTACACTGTAAGTACTTAGCCAAACAAATACTGAGCCAACCAACCTTTGTTTTAAGATCATCAAGGACATCACCCACAGTGCTCTGCTTAGGGAGCCTGATGGTATGAATAACAACCTGATTGAAAAATAAAGAGATGTGACAATTTGTCGGAAAAAAGAAATTATGAGAACCATAAGAAAACCATGTTGCCATACTCACTTCATCTTTAGTAGCATGATGAAATGCAACTTTCAGAGTTTTCAAACCTTGTAATTCTGGCAGAGGGATGTCAAGCACTTCATAGTATAATATATCTGAAGTCTGAAAAAAAATAAGCCATGAGAAAGGTATAAATGCCTCGTCTTTCTATAGTAAAATTTCCCATACATTGAAACGTAACTACCTGGTTGTAGTGGACCAGCATATCAGACAAATGATCCACCCCTCGATACTTGATAGCCTGGGGTTTTGGTTGTTGGGAGTAACAGTTGTGTGGTGTAAGCCTAATTTTAGATGGATCATCCAATCCAAGTTGCTGAGCCACTCTCTCTACAACATCATCATATGTAAAGAGTCTTGACCTAGAATTCAATATATAAAGACAGTAAGCTAGGATGCCATACTTCAAATATGAGACAGAATAGATTCTAGCCCAATATTACTTACATCTCCAGGCAGAAGTCGTCTTCCTTAGGTTTTTCCAAAGATCGAAAATGAACAACCTATATGTATCAAATGGAGATTAATAATTTCAGTTGCTGCTCAATATCTTTAAATTTATAAAAGATACAATTTAAAGATCCCAGTGATAAAGGACTGTAATCTCCTACTTGAAACAAAAATTACAAATCTAGCAAGGCTTCTTAGTGGAAACCACCAACAAGCACAAGAACACACATGTAGAGAAAAATAGTAAAAACAGAAAACCTAAATACAGGGAAAATAGCAAGGCTTCTAGGCAAGACACATGTCCAGATCCTTGAAAATCAAAACTACAATTGCATATATAACCCTACATGGAAAATACCTGACGGTTGTGAACGTATTCTAAATATGAAGAAACATCTGGATAGCGGACATGTTCACTCTCCATCAAGGAAGCTTTCTGAAAGCATATAATATCTCCATCTTCAAGCTGTAAATTAAGAAAAAAAAACAGTAAATATACCAGGACAACTTACAAAACTCACTAAATATCAACCATGAACAGACTATACCTGGCTTGCTCGAAATGTTAGTTTCTTGTCAATAGGTTCGCACATAACATTTGGCTCAAATTTAATTTCCTGCATGTGATAATTCATCAATGCCACACGAATAAAACCACACAAAAACAAAAACACAACAAAATCATTATTTACTCAATTATTAGGGCCATAAGTAGTAATCACAAGTTCACAACTTAGCTTCTAGAGCTTCTAACAGGACTCATGAGGAATACAATTTCCATGAAGCACAATGCAGTAATTAGTTATATATCACAAACCAGTTCAGTTGTAAATAATTCAATTCTTAATTACTTAGCTCACAGTCAAGGGAAAGAAGCATAGTAATTGTGAGCCCAATCTATTCGTCTATCATTATCAAAGGGATATATATATATATATATATATATATATATATATATATATATATATAGGCAACATAGGCTACTGACAGATCTAAAATGGAATCTGAAATGCTTACATCCTAATCATTATTTAAAATCTCGTACTAATTATACTACACAACTCACATGCAGCACAGCGGGAAAGCATGCAGGATCATAAAAAAAGTCTAAGTAGTGAATTAACAAGTCAATAGGAAAGTGGATAAGGTGGCACACATGCTGGGCCTAGATACACCACCACAACTATGCACATATCAGCTATTAAAATGGTGAATAGGAATTTACTGTTTCTGTTAGATATTATGAAAATAAAGTTAATATTTCCTATTTTGTATTAGTAGAATATTTGTATATCTTAGTCATAATTATGTTATTGTACTAGGGAATTAAGTTATTAGGGAATCATATTAGGTAAACTTGTCGGAGAAGTTTATTATCTTTTAGGAAGTTTTTGTGTTATAAATATGATATCATATCGATGAGATAATCATCGGACTATTCAGTCATCTTTGCTTCCACAGTTTCTATCTACTATCAGCTTGGTACTCTATAATAACACTTCTTTGTTAATATAAATAGATAACTGTCAGAGGTAGAGTCAGATTATTATTAATTAATTTACCTGTAGATTTTCCCATTTGAGTTGCAAGAGTATTATGTTCAACAATCCTACACCTAATGCTCTAACAATATTTCTTCCTGTTTTTTGGAAGAATGCTCTAATAATTCTTGATTTTAAATTTCATCTTGAGATTATTCAGCACCTAATTTTGGTATCAGAACCTCTAAGATAGCATCCACATGATATAGCATACTGATAATATTTTTGTGCCATATTATATGGTTATTATTTCATAACCTGGTAAAAGTGTAAAACATATCAGTTTCTGAACCCCTAAAGTTCCCTATATGATGGTAAAATTACAGTTGAGCAACAATCACCGAGCCAAGTGAGGCTACATTTGACAGAATAATGGTTGATCTATAAAAGACACAATAAACCAACCTCAAAAAGTGCTATCTCTTCCTCAGGATCAAAACCAGCCATTTCATTCAATTTTTTTAAGATTTCTGATGGCTTACCAGTACCCTTGACAAAAAGCCTTCCAACAAAACTGTGACCATATGAAAATAAATATGAAGTCAACTGAACTCAGTCTTGCACCAAAACAAATGTTAGAAAAAAAAAAAGTCATGCCTTACCGTAGCTCTTCTTTTTCAGGATCATATAGCTTGAAGAAAAGTAATATATCATCCTTTGTCTTCTCCGGAGGTACAATGGGCCGCAAGTCCTAAATAATTATGAAACTGTCAAAGGGACTCGCACATTACTATTTGATCCCACCAGGAAGTATACAATTAACAAATATTACCAGCCCCATCTCCACTTCCAAAAACAACTTTAGTTCAGCATTGTGAACTTTATTTGATACCTCCCTCAATTGTCCAACCTGCAATATAGTAAGATGGACTTAGATAAAATGCCAACAATTAAACCCTACAGAAGTTGAAAACTGACAGCAGATAGACAGGACATAAAAGCAATCGAATGAAGGAACAATACAACCAGCAGTATTCATTTTAGTCATAAGATCAATGAATAAAAAAGACAACCGATGAGGGGAAATAACACATCAGTACACTTCATTTTAAAGGATAAAAACAGCCACGCCACAGTAGGAAAAAGAGGATATTTACATTAAAGAAAAGGAAATATAGCAGGGAGAATTAACTAATGCCCAACAAAGTTTCAAATCAAATGACCTTAACATGTCTCAACATTAGAATCACGTGAATCTCAAATTCAAGTTGCCAAAGACAACTATCACAAATCAGACTAACTCAACAGTTAAAATTATCTATGAAAGAGAAACACGTGAATCAATTTTGAATCAAGAAGACTTTACAGATTGTGTCTCCTCGATGGGTGTCAATGGTCGATTAGGACGATATGTATGGTTCTGCCGTTTTGCCCATAACCAAAAGCGCTGAAATTGCACTGGTATGTTAAACTCTTTGGCAATTTCCTCCTGCATATCAAAATTTAATGTAGACAAGCATAAGGATCAAAATTATGAAAAAGAAAATCCAAAAATTCAATGTAAAAAATAGGATACAATCATAAGTTCATAACTCATTCTATATTTTATTGTGCAGATACTACGTCCAAAAATACACAGACAGCAGAGGCTCATGCATTTAATATTATATCATCCCCCAATATAAACATCATAAGCTACGCATGCAATTTTCAGTTCTTTTTGTTATATGAAAACTCTCCTTGCAGAAACAACTTCAATGCTGAGTTGCTCTGAACAAGAAGAAAAAATCCCTACTTTCCCCTAGAGCCAGAGAATCATCAAATCTGTGTAAGATTTAAGTAAAATAGAAAATATATAGAAACTGATATTAATCTCCAATTGTTAGCATGAAAACAAGAAAATCCAGGGAAGAGAAATAAGTGACACAAATGGTACATAAAGCTAAATCTAAATTTGAGCTTGCTTATATAATACTTGTCCTAACAAGAAAGCTATGACATCAATAATAACATTTGTATTATCATATTATTTTCATCTTGGGATGTCAATGAGACTGCTCATTAACTGTGGTTAATTTTATACCATTTCTTTCCTTTTACTGTAAAAAATATTAACTTGAAGAATATAACGTCAGAATCAATTCAATCTATTCACTTTATGCAACATAACAGATGCAAGTCCAAAGAAAATATTACTATCAGAATAAAAGGCTAGTCAAAGCCGCTAAATAAGCAAAGTCAGAAATAAATATAAATCAGTAAGGGCAGCAAGCCAAGTCAGAAAACTTCTTGCAGGAGAGCTTAAGAGCATGGTAAATTACGATACCCTGAACATGCTAAACGGCATCTGCTTTTGGAAACGGAAACTTCTCACTTTGTCATGGTCTACAAGGTCAAAATATATATCCTTTCCAATCTGATCCGCTAGATCTTCATCTCGTGCCACCTAAGAACAAGGGCTATCAGTGATTTTAATTTTCTAAACAGTAATATTTTTAAATTGTAATTTAAATAGCAACTCACAGAACCAGACTCTGGCAGTAAATATTTGGCACAAAAAGAATTACTATTAATTATGAAAAAGGTTGGAAAACCTTTATGATGGTATAAAGATGAGCCTCAGCCTTTTCTTTTTTCTTGTGTTCTTTTTCTTCTTGTTCTTTCTTCAACCTCTCCTGCAACAATCCATGGTGCAAATGGATCAGTTTACCAAGAATAAAGCAAGAGATTAGAACCAGGAAAAAGTCATTGACTAAAAAAATGAATCCTCCCTAGCTTCAGAGGTTTAAACTTTATAGAACAATAAAGTCAAATTCATCGATCTAATTACACAGCTCATTACAGCTCAAGAAATAAGATAAAATGATGATAGGATGAAATTAACTAATCAGTCAGATAATTACATTAGAAATTACTCTATGGCAAACTCTTATCCACCCAAAGTTATGATTATATGGCTGGATTTTTACAAACTAAAATTTGATTATCAATATCAGGAAATGATCATAAAATTTGAATAAATTTACTCATTGTAAGCCCTAATCGAACATCAAAATAGCATCTTACCCTCAAATGCTCAGCGATGTCTTTCTCATCAACATTGCATATTATTTTGTCCTTGTCACTTTCACGTATATACACCAACATATAAGCATTTGAATATTTGGTGAATTTAAAAGGAGTGTTATTGAATCCTGGATTGGTCTGTGGTAACTGACAAAAACAGAAATGGTTGAACTGTAAACAAAGAAATATTCAAAGGATTAAAGAGACCAGACAATGGCCAACCACAACAAAATAAATTACCTCCTCCTCACCACCATATTGTTCCTCTAAAGCCCGTTTAATGTCTTCTTTTGTTACCCTCTCATCATCAAATTTATACCTGAGAGCCAATTAGATTTTCAAGTACAAAATGTAGAAAATGACAATAACAGATATTGAAAAAATGCATGATAAAAAATTAAAAAGGGCCTGCCATTGGCTAAATTCCAATGCCCATTTAAATGCATTTAAAATAATATTCCCATTTTCACCAAAAAAACAATAATATTCCCATAGAACAATTAATGAATACAAAGATTCTTTCCTCTCTTCTCATACTAAATATATCATGTTTGCTTCCTAAGTGGCCTCAATTCCTAAGCAAGACACATTCAGCCATTCAAATAATTCTAGCTGCAACAATACCCCCCATAAAAACTGAAGCTTCTTGATAAAACAAAACCTAGAATGACAATCTGAATTAACCAAGCGTATTCTTCCTAGCCCAAGAAGAATATCCAGGGAAACAGTAAAATCACATGTATGTAATAAAGAGAGTCCCATGCAATGTTACATTCATTAGAAACACAATACAAAACCTTAAACAATTGTACATACCACTGATCAGAGAGAGTTGGCCTGATAAAAGCATAATAATGTCCACCATGTACACCACCACTGTGAACCAAAACACTGGAAAAAAAATTTCAACTACATCATGCAACAAACGTAAAAACAATGAAACAGATACAGCTAATAGAACCGTATAGAGAGGGAATAGAGTAGTAGGGGGAAGGGGAGCATAGATAGGCGAGACTTGACAGGAGAAATGATTCAAGAAAACAGAGAACAAAAGTGCACTATAATTAACTATCAACAATAATCTTCCAAAGTACAAATATTAGCTTTATGATTAGGCATCCATGGGCTAACTAATTGAAAGCAAAAACTAACAATTCTGTTTCCCATACACATTTATATCGAATGGACATCAATAAAATGAAAAGTTACAATAGGTATTACACATCCTCATCTTTGTTGATTGAAAATTTGGTTTGACAGAAGTTATTAAAAATTCATTTTTTATGAAGAAATGAAATCGTACAAATAGGGGAAAGTAGCAAGTCCTGGAGCACAAGAAATTCTCAAAATCATGCGCACAAAAAAACACAAACACAAGTACCACAGACCCTAAGAATCTAAGTAGTGTTATAAATATTAATCACCCAACACAATAGTGGTTGGGTTGAATGACAAGGAACACAACTACTATACAAGGTCTCAAGTTTGAGCATTGTGGATTGGAAAGCCCATGTTGCGAGAGCTTCCTCCCAATTAGGAAACAACACGGCTTGTCTCTGAATTAGTCATTAGTTCCGGATACCAGATAGATTATCACCAAAATTATACTAATTACACAATCATTAGCGCCCTTTCATGTATAATTTCACCTAAATATTGAAAAAAAAAGAGTGCCCTTAGATGACTCTCAGTACAATGTTTTGCAATGAATAATCAATCCCATCTTCCAAAAATACCAACCACAAACTCATTTCCTAAAGAATAAGCACAATTGAATAAAGCATATGAACACATCAACAAATTCAAACGATAAAATCATATAAACATGCCATCTGTTTTGTTTGTAAACATCCTGTCCAAACTAAAGCGTCACATCATTGCCATGGATTTCTTTGTCGCTAAGATGTAAATACATTATGTGAAACGCCCCATGCAGCAACTTAACATGTAATTAGCCATGAAGAAGAATTACTGAACAAGTCAAAAAGGCAAGTAGCCATAAAAAGGCTGATATAACAATGAAATATATACAAAAAAAAATTTTAAGAATAATAAGATCATTGGTTTATACCTGTGAAGCGTGTAAAGATTGCGGACACTCCTATCAGCATCGGGTGATAAATACTTACCATTCTCTCGGTCAAGATCAAGTTGCAAGGGAAACTCATATCGATCGTTAATCTACATGGAGAGCATAGAGAGAATATTGACCTTTGATGCATACCAAACAGAATAACATCTATCCAATACCATAAACGTACTTTTAAAATATTTCAGTTAAAAAAAACACTTGGTCACACAAGAAACCTGGAAGCAAGCAACCAGCAAAATCAAAATCAAAATCAAAAAGTCCCATAGCAGATCTAAGAAACATGAAGCAGTTAAGCATCTTCTACAAATGATCAAAATCAATCAACTGCGCCAGGTAGAATTCCTCTCTGATTCCAAATACTACAATACATTACATTCCGATTTCCAACAAACTTTCTCAACCACATCCCCGTCAGTGAAGATCTTGTGATGTTCACTAATGATATAGGGGTCCTCAAAAACTATCTTATTTGTATAAACAATAACCTTTTATCAATTACAGACTGCATGCCACCAACTAAATGAATATCATGCATTGTCACACAATTAATTACTTTAATGCAACTAGAGTTGCAACACAATGCTATTCCCATTATTTAAACCAAGAGAATAGCAGCAAGATATTGTGTCCAAAAGGTAGAAAAGATGGAGAAGAAAAAGGGAGGGAGATATAGAGAAGGGAGAGATAAAGAGATATACAAAAGTGGGTGTGGGAAATTATGAAAATAATGTTAATATTTCATATCTTCTATTAGTAGAATCTTAATCATAACTATCAATTATAGTATTACGAAATTAAGTTATCAGGGAATCATATTAGATAAACTTGTAGAAGTTTATAAACCTTTAGGAAGCTTTTATATTATAAATATGATATCATATCAAAGAAATATTCATTGCACTATTCAGCCATCTTTGTTTCAACATGGTACCAGAGCTAGGTTAAACAAGTAAGTTTGATTCTTAGGCACCGAGTCTGAGTTGCCTTTTTAGTCAAAAACTCCAATAGAGTCCAAATCTGTCTGATCTCCTCTCCAGTCTTCCCCATAAAAAATTTTAAAAAGGTCTTCCTTCTCTATCAAAGTCATAATAATTATACTATTAAGAAATATCAAGTAGAAGAATATTATTTTATTATTAGGGAATTAGGGAATCACATTAGGTAAACTTGTAGGAGAGGTTTATTATCTTTTAGGAAACTTTTGTATTATAAATATTTTATCATATCAATGAAATAATCATCAGACTATTCACCCATCTTTGTTTCCACAGAGAAGTCTCACCATTGGAGGCCATTTTGATAATCCGTTGAAAAGGATTGAAGAATGAGTTGAAAAGGATTGAAGAATGAAAATTTATGAGCAAGTTGGATATGGTAAATAACTATAGTCCAACTTGAGGGGAAGTGTGAGAAATAATGAAAATAATGTTAATTTTTCTAATTTGTAATAGTAGAAACTTAATCATAATTATCAATTATAGTATTAGGAAATTAAGTTATTAGGGAATTGTATTAGGTAAATTTGTAGAAGAAGTTTACTATCTTTTAAGAAGCTTTTTAATTATTAATATAATATCATATCAATGAAATATTCATCGGACTATTTAGTCATCTTTGTTTCCACGATGGGGAATACAAGAACATACTCGAATTCATTACTCCTAAGCCATGTTTACAACATACTCTGTAATTATAGACTAAGGCACTAGCGGCCACTAAAGGACTCCAAACTAACTCTTTTAAAGTATTATATTTACATATCATAAGACCACTAGAAGCAAAATTGAAGTACATTAAGAAATCAAGGTGCTAATTTCTTCACATGTTGGCAAACAAATTCCAAGAAAATGAAAGAAACAATGTGCCAGATTGACTACCAACCTTTACCATCGTATCTCGCATAAAGTCATATTCAAATCTTTTCAGCTGAAGCTGGAGGACAGGGGGAAAATCAATGAATAGAACACCCTTCTTAGCATCCTGAAATAATAATGCCCCGTCATCAAAATTAAATTACATCAGTTCCTGTGTCAAGCTCTTAAAGTAAAAACTAAACAGAAGATTGCATTCTAACAGTAAATACAAGCAGTTCAAGGTGACATCATTAAATATTTCAAACAAACTCTTATAGTTTTAAAGTGTAAAATCAAAATCTTTTTGAAGTGGAAAATCCCAATACCCAGAATGCCTGTAAAAAATAATACTGAAGTTCACAAATTGTGTACAAAGCAAACTTTCCATACGTAAAATGTCAAGTATTTCGCTATAAGAAATTAACTCAAAATGACATGGTAATTCAGAAAGCCATAAGGGTGAAAATTATACCATTCAATTGATGAATATAGATCAAGGGAAATCAATCAAAAACGTGATATACAACAACTTTTGAAAGGGAAAAATATTTACAACCCCTGGAAAGTAGACTTCAATACTTCATATGGCCGTTACAATTTCAAGAAACGCATTTTCTCAATAGGATGGTAATACTTCATCAGAGGGAAAAAACATCAAAGAAAATGCCCAGAAAATATATATTTTCCTCGGCAAAAATAAATTAAACTATCTAACAGCATCCCATGGTGACTTCAGCACTTGGTAAACAATTGCAACTAACCTGCAAACCATATTGTTCAGCATGATATTTGTTGTCACCCTCAAGCCGTTCAACTTCCACATACTTATCAAAGGAGTCATAAACATCACGGCAGCCCTTGACGTCTAACTGTAGATCTAAAACACAGGTCAAAGTCAATTAGCAACATGAGTTACGCATGGAGTTGTAGGGAAACAATTAGAAAACGTATATGAAAGTACCATAAAATGACTCCTTTCTAGTTGATTTATAGTCAACATTGATGCATTCAATGTAGTTCATATGGTGCCCTTCGAATAACTTTTGTATTGTTCCCTCAACAACAGTTCCCTGATAAAAAATGTTATAGAAAAAATGTCACATTTGGCACAATAATAATAATACTATCTAGAAAGATTAGCCTGTAATTATCCCAAAGGCCTTCCAATACCTTCATTTTATCTTCAAGTTTTTCGCAAAGGACCCTATTTAGTTCTTGAACATCATGCTGCATGAAAGAGTCATATGTATCCCATCCAAAAGATTTTGTCAACTCCTTGGTAGCAACACTGGTATCACTATATTGAAGCTTGTAAAATAAGCTTTGTAGAGCCAAAGGAATGCTTCCAGACGGTGCATCATTCTCTGTTGTGGGCATATGATAAACAGCCTGAAATGTTATTATAGGAACCAACTTTCCCATTATTATACATTCAATCAGAAAACTGTGAACGCAAAAGGTAAGCATATAAAACAACAGGTAGTTTTAACCTTTCTAAAATACGGAATATGATACAAAGTTTGGAGAAGAGAATTCATATAGCAGGTAGCCCCTTGGTTCTTAAGTCCAACATAGCCAGTCTCCTTCTTTGAGTCATATGTCCAGTAATCAACAATCCTACGGACCATAACGTCAGCTTCAACTACAAGAACATCATTCAGTAGATAACCTCTACTAGGGTCATACAACTCCCCAAGAGGCATGAATGATGTAAAACCCCAATCACTTTCTCTTGCATTGAACTGGTGCTGTGTGTCTGCATAGTGCAAGTAAAAAGAACTGATATCAGAAGATCCACTCAATCCAAAACAAAAGGTATAGCTTTCTCTTCGTTGCTTTTTATTAAAAAAAAAAGCAGGAAGTACTAAAAAGAAGAATAGCAGACCTATAGACTTTAAAGCCCAGTTCTAATATTTTCAACAGGGGTCTTAATTAATGCCAGCATCAGAATTATGAGTAAGAAAATTCAACACTTTTTTGGACTTCATGTCTATTCAAAGACATGAAAAATTATTAATATTGTACTATCCATAGGGGGGAACTTCAACATCAGAAATTACCTCACCCCATACCAACATGACAAGTTGACAACACAAAGCTCAAGATGAGAAAGTAGAGTTTAGCCATGCCTTGATACAGGGAAGGATACAAGGCCATTTAAAAATATTATCCAGAAGTATTTAAGGTAGAAAACAGAAGGAAAATTAAAAAAATAACCCCAAAGCTAATATTGATCATCATATAATCACATCAGTTAATACATAGAGAATTCCAAACAAGGGCTAAATTAAAAACTTAATGCAAAACTATCAGGTTCCATCTGGTTATAAATAGACCTACTGATTTATTTAGTCCACTGAAAAAGCAGCTCACGCAAAAGGGTAAAAACCATTAAAGAAATCACTGCCATGTGATTAAGCGATTTAGCAAGTTTACCAAATATATTAAATCAGCGCATTTATAAGCTTGAAAATAGCATGTGCCTTTACTCTTGAAACTTAAGTCTTAACTTCATAAAAATCTGACAGCTTTAAAACTGTCCATCAAACATAGTGCACATGCGACTGAACAACAATGATTGGGACCAGAAACGTAAGAAGATAACCAAATCAAGGACAAAATATATGTGCTATTGGCTACATCGATTTGTGGAAAGGAGTATGTTTTAATTAAATATTTAAAAAAAAGGGAAGCAGATGAACACAAAAAACAGTTGCCCAAACATTAGCTTTATAAGGCTTCAGAATTTTTCAGAGAATCTACAAACAAGAATCTAAGCAAATCATCTAGACAAATAAAGTTCTGTAGCCTATCTCCATGGAGAATTGAAAAAAATGAAATAGAAAAGCAGACAACATGATAATAACAATGCAAATATTGCAGAAATCGTCATAAAAATATGTTATTGCACTCATTCTAGATTATATTAAAATTTCATCAAAGGGTGAAAAGAAGGTTTCCCAGGCATCAAATGTCACTCCTTAAGCAGCAAATACAATGTCACAATTACTTTTAGTCACTCCTCTTCAACTTGTGGGTAGAACTATCACACTGAACAGTTTACCTTTTCTAACAGAGTACTTGTTATGCATTTGATTAACCACCGCCAAGCTAAACTGAGCATATCTACTCCACCCATAGGGCAAACTAGTTGAATCTGCAACATCCAAATACATGGACAAAAAGTCCACATTGTTCCCTTTTGGAAAAATAAGCACACGCCTGCCCATGAAAAATTAGGTTTTGAAATGACAACTAAAGATAAGTACATATAGGGTCGGATAATCAGAAACCAGAATATCATCAACCAAATTAGTAAATAGGCAAGCATCATACCATTTAAAACCTCCAGCACTGAATACATCCGAATAGAGCTTCTTTGTATTCAGCCTAGAAAAATTTTCGATTCTCCATGTGTGTCTTGTGGATGGAGAATCTTCAACAGGCTGACTGTCCACAGCGTTGGCGATTTCAGGTTGAGCCACACCTGATATTTTAAAGATAAAAACAAACAATTAGCATCAGCTGAACACTCAAAAACTGAAATGACCAAAACTGAGCAAGACATATAATCCCTCAAAACTCATGGCTTGCTAGAAAATATACTTCCTCAGTACAATGACGAGTAAAATTTTCAATCCTTGTATATTTTATGAATGAATTTATGTGTTCGTATGATTAAACAGGTTATTGAACTCTCTGAGCAGTTTGGTAGGATCCACAGAGAAATATTACAGATCGTAACAAAGCATGATTTTGTACAAATCACAGTATATAAGAACACTAATTACCTTCCATGGGCTGGTGATTATTATTATCATTATTATTATTCTCGGGCAAATCAGAGTGAGGAACAAGCATCTGCTCATCCTCTTGCTGCTGCAAACAAAAGCAAGGCCAAAACAAAAGCATTACACTAACAATCAAAGATCCAACAAACACCAAACGCATTTCAATTCACCACAAAGCCCTAAAACTCCAACGCCATCAAATGCAGGCAAGAGACAAAATTGCAGTGAATTACAGTCAAAAAGATCAAAACCACATAACATACATGAAAATCCAAAAACCTAAATGACCAATTAAATAACTAAAGTTGACCTAAATAACATTCATCACAAAATTCAACGCAACTGAACCAAAAAAACAAAGGCGGAGAGTGAATTCCAACCAAGAAGTGATTAAACGAAAGGAAAACACGTGTGGCACGTGTGAAGAGAGAGTGTAACAGATTAACGAAGAGTTAAGGGAAGAGCGTACATCGATGGGAGCAGGAGTCATCACCGTCATGTTGAATATGTGAAATTGAGGCTTGAAATTGGTAGGCTGTGGAGAAATGAAGGGAAATTGTTTGAGGAAAGAGGGAAAGAGAGAGGGGAGGGAAGAAATAGAGAGAGAAAGGGAGGAGAGAGAGTGAAGAAGGGGAAGGAGATTTTGTGTGAGACTGTGAGAACTGAGAAATGAGATCACCAGAAGCTGGTTCGAGACTCGGGAGGGAGGGAGGTCTTGGTCTTTATTTTTTGGGAGGATGGGCAATTTAGGTATTTCACATTGGAGATGTGGGATGACAACATTGTTGTAAGAACTGGATTGGAAGGCTTATTTTTCGACTCAACGACTATCAGTTTAACCATGGTTTCAACCATCGGTTCGACCCGCCTTCTGATCCGCATTTTACAACACTTCTTGATAAAAGTGAGAAATAAGGTATTTGAATTGGCCATTGGTGAAATATTGAGAATGTTTGAGGTGATAGAGTGAGAAATTATTTTGTTCAAGGACTTCACTTAGGGATTTTCTAAAAAAAGTTCTTAAAATTAACCTTAATTTAAATTTAAGTGTATTTTCCTTAATTTGATTAGCGTGAACCTAAAGTTATCATTTGGCTCAAGTTATTGTTATTTGGATGGTTTTTTTCCTATATTTTTTGTTTTTATTTTATTTGTATTCTTTTTCAAGGTAGTAGGATGTCAATCAATTATGTACTGACCCTCAGACCTTTGCCTGGATTGGGTTGGTTGCCAGACTAGGTTTAATTATCTTACAAAAACCTTCCTACTATATTTCAAAATTTATTTCTATCTGAGTATTGAGTTTAACTTTTAAATTTTATTTGGACAAAAACACTTTTTTAACATAATAATCTTTTTGGTAAGGGCGAGAACAGCTTTTCAAGCAGAGGGTTTTGCATTGCAATATTTGAGGCTTTAGAATTTAGAGATTTGTGGGGTGGAAATAGTGTGATTTTAGAGACTGGTTGGCAAGAATTATATGACAGTGTAAGGGGACTAATTAAAGTTGGCTGGATGTGAATGGGATAGTGAGGATATTGTACAAAGATGTATACAGATTTTGGGGAGGGAAGATGCTGAGAATTGGAGAGTTTTATTGATGGCAAGGGATGAATATAAGGTTGTGAGGAACATATAAAACTGGTATAGAGTGATATTGTAAGGAGATATATGAATTTGTTTCTTATTTCTGTTGTTACAACTAGATGCCCGGGGGCAAAAACTTATCGATCAACTATATCTACTAAGTCATTTCTCGATAAAATATGTGCATTTTTGCGAAGAATGATTGTACATAACGCATTACCAATAACCAATTAATTTATTAGACAACAATTTATATTTATAATAACATAATGTGTAGTACAATATAAAGTCAAAAGACTATCAAATACAATGGGGTAAAAAGTTACTAATCAGTTTTGTACACTCTATATCCTGATCAAGTGTTATAAATCAACTCAGAGTTTCATCAAAAGAACATGAAATTCACTGTGCATGTGTAACATCCCAAATTTTGATTAAGGATAATGAGAAATTATTGAGGTGTCATTTAGTAAATTTAAAGTTTTAAGAAGGACTTTTAGGATATTTTGGGAAAAATTATGAATATTAAATCTTCATTAGTTTGAAATTTAAATAAATACGGTGAAAAGAATTGATTGAGGATAGAAACTTCCATGAAAATAAATTGGAATCTAGATCATGCTATGATGAAAAGAAGGAGAAATAGTAATATATACAAACCATTGGGCTAAAAATACAATTAGGAATAAATTATAGGGTAGTTAACTGTAATTTTCCCTAAAGTATATATATATATATATATATATATATATATATATATATATATATATATATATTCACACCCCTCCCTCCAAAAACCCTAGCCGTCACCTCCCATCTCCCCCCTCACTCTCTAAAACTGATTCCTCCCTTCCCCTTCCTTCTCCATTCCCGTCGCCTCCCTCCTTCCTCCTCCACTGCTTTCGTTTTTTTTTCCGGTGATGTGAACGCCGGTGACCGGTGATTTGGCCCCAAAAACCGAGCTTTTCTTCTTTCTCACTCTCTATCTTCCACTTTTCTTTCGTTTTCTCTTCTCTCCGCCGGAGTTCACCGTCGATTTCTGCGATTCAGGCGAGCACAGCGGTGGATAGCGTCGGGGTTAAGGGTAAGCTTCGGTCTTTCTTGTGTTTCCTTGAGCTATTCTTTTTTTTCCTGCGTTTCCCTTACTCCTCTCTGTTTCTCTTCGTCTCTGGCTAGTCCGGCGAGTTTCCGGCGACGGCGAAGCTCCGACGAGACGTTGGGAGGTTGAAGATGAGTAAGGTAACTTCATTATTCCGGTTTTACCCCTCCTTCTGCGATTTGGTGAGATTTGAGTGTTTAGGGTTTGAAAGGGGACTTAAGATTTGATTCAATAATCATCTAAAATCAAAGTTTAGTGTTAGATTTGAAGTTTTCCTTAAGCAAATTGAGCATACATGATGTTTTCAGTTGGTTATTGAATCTATCATTCTTAGACACTGTTCAGCCACGAGTTTCAAAGATTTTGGGGCTGCTGTTATGATTTTTGTGTGATTGATTTCAAAGTATATGTGATATTTTACTTGTACTACTCCTCCATTGTGATCGCTGATTTTGGTTGGTTTGAGACCTAAATTGGTTTTTAGTTTGAGTGAATTTTTGTTGGTCAAATTGTACATTGTAGTGATAGATATGAATTGATTTCATTTTTAGTGAATTTTTGTTGGTTGATTGTCAGGATATGGATGTATTTGGATTGATTATTGCTTTGTGCATATGTGATAATGCTATTAAAGTTAGCTTGGTATTAGCACGTGATGATTATTTTAAGGAAGCATTATGGATTCTAAATGGTAACATTGCATGAATCATTCTCTTGAGCTGTGAATCTAATTGGGCTTTTGATGTCTTAAGACTTTAAACATTAAGGAAACTGCCACATAAGTCTATTTAAGTGTGTGATATAAATTGCTAGTATCTTAATTTCAGGTGATTGGGTGATTGATGTCAATGGTTGTATGCTCAATTGGGATTTTCAGGTTTTATTTACTGCATAGACCATGTAAAATTTTATAAGTGCAAAGTTCTGTTTGTGTATTGTCATGGGTTTTTGTTCCTCCTTGATTGACCACGCTGGTTTAATTCAGATTCATGAGAACTTCTTACTTTGCTATTTAAATTGATGTTGGCATAAATGCATAAGAATTTCTTTTCCTCTTTGCTTCACAGTTGGGCTGAATTAAGGAAGGTTTTTAGGAAGGATAATATTTCTCTGTTTTGACTAAATAGGAAGCATGAAAATCTGGTCTCCTTGTTTGAGTTAAGATTGGGAGAGAAACTTGATGTTTCAGGGCTGTTTGGAATAAAGATGCTTTGAATTGTAATTTATATGTGGTTAGAAAATATAGTAAGACAGTTCTTGGCTAATGCTTATGTTTTAAAAGAACGATTGATGTTGATTTCTTGTTCTTGTTGGTGCTGTTTTACTTGGTTGGTGTTGTGTTACTTGGTACAGGAACTAATTGAGATAAAAATTAGCTAGAGTAACAATTGATTTGTGTATGTTGGGTCTGAAGCATGTGTTGATCAAGGTTTTGGGCTGTAGTGTTGTTGCATGCAAAACTAAAAGTCTTTTTAAGCATTTTCTACTGATATGGCAGATTAGAATTAGGAAGGAATAAAGTTAATGGCTTGAATAAAAATCTAGTTTTGATTAATGGTTTTTCTCTATTTTGCTGCCATTATGTTGCTATTGTTGAAGTAGATTTGATTAATTGAATTGGGTGAATAAAGTAATGGTATTCAACTTAGTCATATTCTATTGCTTGAGCTATTTTCTTTAAATTGAGTTTGATTGAAATTGTGAAGAATGAACCCATGGAATCTGTACTAGGAATTTAGAGATTTTTACTCTCTTAAAATTGATTGTGTTGATTTGTGTATGTACTTAATAAACCACGTAGCCTTTCAAGTAAAGGGGAAAAGATGGGTAGTAATATATCATACGAGAGAGACGTCAAAGTGTTATATAGTGAAATGATATTAATTTATCATTTTGTATCCTATCATTATAGGAGGAACTAAGGAAAATATTTGAAGGAAATCTAAAGAAATGGTAAAGAAGAACATCGGAGTGTGCTAAAGGGCGACAGGTAATCACACTTAACCTTGCTATAACATTGAGGGTGATGTTAGCTGGGATTTTCAAAATCCTTTCTCACCCTCTATACATATTATCTGTGAAAAGCTATTTTTATACAAAATAGGTTATCGGGTGCCTTTCAAACGCGAATATTTTCGTATAAAGAAATTTGATTCATTATATATATATATATATATATATATTATGCTGATTATGCTGATTGGTGGTGGTTACTGACCTTGAATGGTGTGAATGAGTATAGGTATAGTGTTCAGATAGTGGTGGGAGAGATTTATATAGTACATGTTAGGGATAGTGATAGTTTGAAAAGGGAAGGACTTGAATAGTGAGATTGAGATATGAAAGGGAATGATAAAGTGTATGATATTGATATTGAAATTGAGATACTAAATGAGATTGAAATGGATAGATGAGGATGGATATTGTAAGCGTTGCATGACACTGAGATATTTATGTACCATCGCGCGATGATAACTGTCGATAGGCTAATTGACAGTTATTTGTACTGATGATCCTTTTCGGATTGATTAGACCGGGGATCATAGGTCAACTTATTGAGAGAAAGTGACCTACGGTTGTTTGGCATTGGAGAGCCCAACCGTTCCCGTTCTGTAATGGAAACAGAATTGGGGTTCCCTCTCTGGAGATTGCCAGAGAGGGAAATTGTCCCCTCATTATGGAGAGGGACACAGTGTCAAATCATATAGTGAAGAATAGATGCTTGAATGCACCGTGATGGCACAATGCATCTGTAGGTGAGTGTGAGAGTTGTTGTGGTCGTATTAGTTGTTTGGAATATGGGGGTGATAAATTGATTTGGTTTGGATGTGATTGTTGGATTTGAGTGATGAATGGAAGAAGATTTGACATGGATATATATATATATATATTACTGGTTTTAAAATGAGGTACCCTTTAGACGCCCTCGCTACCGCACATCTCACTGTTATAGTGAGTTAAGCGGTGATTACTGGGACAAATTGTCTCATCCCACGATTACTGACATTTTTGCAGGTATTCATGCACAGGCGCAAGCTTCAGGAAAGGGAAATTAGGTAGTGGAGGTGATATAGTTTATTTAGAATTGTATATTGCCAATTGGTATAGGCCTGCACCTGCTTCCGCATGTATAGATATTTATTTATTGTTAATATAATTAGTTTTGTTTAATAACCATGTTAGGCAAATCTTTTCTAACATGGTTAGTTATTAATTATCCATGATAGTGTTCAGGTTGTATCAGGAAATTCTTTTCTATCATGGATAGTATTTAATCATTAGGAAATTCCTTTTCTAACTATGATAGGACATTGATATTATGGAAATCCTTTTTATATCATAGTTAGTAAAGATATTATTGAATTAAAAGTGATGTCACAGGTTAATTAGGGAATTAGTAACAGTTTGTTACAGCATGTCCTTCCCATGTCTTCTAATAATGACAATATTTGCTTCCTTCAATGAAGGAAAAGGGGTGTTGTTGCAGTTTCAGCAACTATTTTCAACCTTAACCTCCACAAAAGAGGTCTACTTTTAAGGGTCGTTTGGTTCGCTGGAAGAGGTTTTGATGGAAGTGAAAGTGGAAGTGGAGGTGGATGTAGGAGTAGATGTGGAGGTGGAAGTGGGGTTTTAATGTGTCTTTGGTATGTGGTAAGTGTAGATGGAAGTGAGGTATTTTTTTAATATTTACATGTGTAAATAAAATAAGAAATTCCTAAAATGCCCCTAGATTACTGTTATTAAAAGAAAAAGAAAAAAAGAAAAGACTCTTTGCAAATTGGGAATCTGACCGCCTGAATTCCCAAATTGAGCTCCTCCAACTTGATTCTCCTTCTCATGAATCACTGTTTGCATTTCCTCATAATCTAGAAGCCGACGCTGATGACAAGTATCTGTTAACATTACAATTACAAATCAAATAAAAACAATCTCATGAAACATTGATTTTTTTCATGGAAAGCCTTTAATCAACAGGTGAAATTTCCCACCACAGTAACTGAATTATTACTATAACTATGATTATGATTATCTGGTTTGGCCTTCACCGGAGGGAGATTGGGTATATTGAGAGCCGATGATGTTGAGAAGAAGGGAGAGGTGTCGTTCAAAACAGGACGGAACTTGGTAGTCGTCGGAGTTTTCCAAGCTGAAGACGAACCAGCTCTCGCGGTGGGCGGAGCCGTCGAGGAGGGAGCTGATGTTTGTTCTACAACATTCTGAGACACACTTCAGGAACAAGAAGAAGACAGTCACGGTGGCGGAACGTCGGACCCGTCGCCGTCGCGGTGGTGGAGCGCCGGAGCCGTTGCCGGCATGGTGGTGAAGAAGGTTGGAGAAGAGAATGGTGTTTGATGTGTGCGTGAGACTGATAGAGTGAGAGGGTAGTGTTGGTAATAGATAAAAATGTTGAGGGTAGATTTGTCAAATAAAAGTGGGTTCCAAGGAAGTCATCCAGTTCCATAGGTTTTGTGATGGAACTCATTTTTATGATTTTTGATGGAACTTCCATCACACCAAAGACACAAAATGGTGTTTCCACTTCCACTTACACTTCCATACCCCCACTTCCAGCGAACCAAACGACCCCTTATTCTTCTTGAATAACCTATCATCCAAATTACCAATTTCCATGTACTCATACATTAGGCACCCATTCTCATGACATGCAGCAAGGAGGAGAACCATGTTAGGATGTCTAATGCAGCATATAGTACCTCAACAAATGCATGTCTGTAAGAGAAAGTAGATTTGTCAAAATTGCAAGTGATGCCATATAGTTAGATTGCAAGTCATGACATTTAGATATAGAGTTTTAAATAAATCTAACATCATTTTAAACCAAAGAGGTTAACACTTGGTCCTTTTCTTTTGCCTCTTTCCTGGCCTTTAGCTATGTTTGTCTCCCTCTCTATGGAAGCTTGTGGCGTATCCTTTCCTTTTCTTCAAGAGCAAGAGCTACCTCTCCTGACATTATAGTCTCCTTAAGTTTACACACCTCCCCTTGTTTTCATTGATCAATCTTGTCAACCTGCCAAGCATTTATCCAGCCTTAAATCACTTTACTTGACATTATTTTAATTATTACAATCTGTTTGGACATTTTCTGCATCAGATATAGCTCTCAGCAATGATTTGTGTATAGGCTGAATTTAGCCACATAAGAATATGTTAAGGAAGCATAACATGAAGTGTGTGATATAGCCAATAAAAAAATTTGGGTATAGCTAGTAAAAAATTTGCTATATCAAATACAGGATGAAGAGACCTACTGTAAACTCAACTAAAGAAATGCTCCTTTTCCTTGAATAATATCCTTGTAGTCTAACTCAATAAAAGTAACTATATGCCTTACACAATTAAAACATACAACATCACATAATATCTGATTCTAAAAATTATGTGAGGACACAATAACTAATTTTTCTTCCTGGCATAATTTCCATGTCTGAACCAATGAGATAGTGTAATGTTACTGTAAATTCAATTAGTAATGACGCTACAATATCATGTATAAACCACCAGAAAATCTGGAAATCAATTTTCAAGCAAATGTGACACTTGTAGAATACAAGTAATTGAGCTGTACAAACTGATATGAGTCAGATCAGGATAAGAAGAAATACAAACTAACAGACTGCAGTTACAAAGAGTGCCAGAAAGGAAGATTAGAGAAGAAATGGAGATGAATCAAAGGATAATCGTCACACTCACTATCTGTTTGAGGCCAATTCACTGACATTACAGGTCACAGTTCATAGCTTATGAACAATAAACTTTGGAGAGTTATTGATAAGAATAAGCCACTGTTGGTTTATTCTAGAAAGAGGAAAACAACTTAATGTTGCTGTTTGTTGTGTTAATCGTTATTGTTGTGTCATTTGTTATTTGTTGATGTCTATTTTATTTTAATTTCCAATATAATTTCCCTTTTGTCATTAGTTATTAGTTAGTTATGTTAGTGGGTTGTAAACATGGCAGTTACCATGTAGTGGATGTGTTGTCAGTTTTCTTTTCTAATATGTACAAAAAGGGATGTAACTTATCATTGGCATTATGAATGAAAATAGAAAAGTTATCTCCCAAACCTCTTCTACGTTCTTTCTCTATTTCTCCCTCAAGTTCTATCATTTTGGTATCCAGAGCCATCTTTCCTCTTGGCCTGTGCATCCATGGGCAAGACAAGAAACACCACATATGCTGGTATCCTTACCAGCCCTCAACCTGACCCCAATGACTCTAATTCTAGTTCTATTCCCAATCAAACATCAAACCAACTTCCAGAAACTGTTCCCGCTGCTGCTTTGGAGTCAATCAATCAACAATTTGGCTTATTGTTCTCAAAATTAAGCCATATTGATGCTGATTTGAATGAGATTAAGAAAGGAAAAAACAAAGAATTTTTCCAAGGAGAGACTAGCAAGGCTGGAAACACAGAGGATGGTGATAATGATACACCATGGTGGTCAAGAAATCCTTCTCAAAGGCCTCACTCTAAGATTGAATTCCCGAAATTCGAAGGGGGTGATCCAAAGGGATGGATTATGAAGGCAGAGAAGTATTTTCGTTATTATCAAACTCCGGAAGAATTGAAAGTAGATATAGCCTCTATGTATCTTGAAGGAGATGCATTAGATACTTTTACATGGATTTCATCGGGACGATCAATACGCTATTGGGATGAGTTAATTCAGATTTTTCAAGAACAATTTGGTCCTGCTGAATTCCAAAACCCTGATGCTTATCTCTGCAAAGTTAAGCAAACTGGTACTGTTAATGAGTATAAGCAGGAATTTGTTAGGAGATCATCTCGCGTGGTGGGCTGGCCTGAACACTGTCTTCTTGGAGTATTTTTAAATGGCCTAAAGGATGAACTTCAAGCAGATGTGAAGATTCATAAGCCACGTACAGTTTACAAGGCTGTTAGTTTGGCTTCAGAATTTGAATTAAAAATTAACTCTCAATCCCAAAACCGTTCGCAGCAACGCACTACATGGGGAAAAAGTTCTGATGCTTCTTTTTATAATAATGGGTTTAATAATAAATCCATTTTGGGTTCAGGCCCAAAATCCCAATCCTTCTCTTCTTCGTCAATTCAGGGAAGCAGCACACCAAACCCTAACCAATCCAACTACTCTAAACATTTTCAGGCTACAATCTCGGGTGCATCATCCCCAGTAATCTCCATCACGCAAGACTCTGATTTGGAGAGGCAAAATCGGCGAGAAAAAGGGTTGTGTTTCCGTTGTGGGGCAAGATATTCTCCTGGTCATAGGTGTTCACCCACGTTAAGAATCATGGATGTGACAGATGAGAAGGAAGAGAATGAAGCTGAAACAGATTCACCTATTTCACCCACTATGGAAGAGCATGCAGAAATTTCTCTTTGTGCAATTCTGGGTAATTCTTCTGCTACATCTACTATGACTATCAAAGGGACCATTAAGCAAAGGGAGGTAATGATTTTAATTGACAGTGGGTCTACCCATAACTTCATTTCTGACAAGTTAGTGGCAGAATTGAAGCTCCCCATTCGAAATCTCCCTTCTTTTGGAGTTCAAATTGGAGACGGCAGATTAGTCGCTTGTGATGCTATCTGTGAAAAAGTACCGATTTGTGCTCAATCTCTTACCATCACAGAAGATTTCTTTCCTTTCTCCTTGAAGAAGGTTGATGTGGTATTGGGTGTTAAATGGTTAGCCTCCTTGAATACGGTTCAGGCTAATTGGCAGCAAATGTTTATGGTCTTTTGGGTCAATGGAAAAAGATATAAACTTCAAGGAACTCCTCAAAACTCTCCTATAATTTCCTTTCAATCATATGCAGTTGAACATAGAGAGCCTATCCAGGTATCCCTTTTACAGCAATTACTTAATGCTTTTGCTGATGTATTTGAAGAACCATCCAATTTACCTCCTTTAAGAAACCATTCCCATGCTATACCCCTGTTACCAAATGCTGTACCCCCCAATATTCGCCCATATCGCTACCCCTTTTCCCAGAAAGATGAAATTGAAAAACAAGTAGAGGAGCTACTAAACAAAAAATTCATACGTCCCAGTACCAGCCCCTTTGTAAGCCCAGTCATATTGGTATCCAAAAAGGACTCTTCTTGGAGGATGTGTGTTGATTATAGAGAGCTAAACAAAATAACCATCCCTGATAAATATCCAATTCCAAATATTGATGAACTCATTGATGAACTTCATGGAGCAGCCTTCTTTTCCAAGATTGATTTGAGGTCCGGGTACCACCAAATCAGAGTTGTCCCAGAAGACATACACAAAACAGCTTTCCGAACTCACTCTGGTCACTATGAATTTGTTGTGATGCCTTTTGGCCTTACCAATGCGCCTTCAACGTTCCAGGCAGCCATGAATGATCTTTTTAGACCATATCTGCGAAAATTCATCCTGGTTTTCTTTGATGACATACTAATCTACAGTAAGTCACGCTATGACCACCTTAATCACCTTCAATTGGTGCTGCAATTGCTGAAGCAACATCAGTATCTGGCAAATCCCAAAAAGTGCATTTTCCTGCAAACTGAAATGGCCTTTCTTGGGCATGTTATATCCCATGAAGGAGTGGCTGTGGATAAAGAAAAAATTCAAGCAGTCCTACAATGGCCACAACCACAAAATCTATCTGAACTCCGGGGATTTTTAGGTCTCACAGGTTACTATCGTCGATTTGTCAAAGACTATGGCAGAATAGCTAAGCCTCTTACTGATATGACCAAGAAAAATTCTTTTTCTTGGACTGATGAATCCATCTCTGCTTTCACAAAACTTAAGGAGGCTATGACAAGTGTTCCTGTATTGCAGCTACCCAATTTCTATCACACTTTTGTGGTGGATTGTGATGCATCTGGTTCTGGAGTTGGGGCAGTCTTGCAGCAAAATGGCCATCCCATTGCATATTTCAGCAAGGCACTGACTATTAACAACAGAAACAAGTCTGTCTATAACCGGGAATTGCTAGCTCTAGTCATGGCTCTTCAAAAATGGAAGCACTACTTATTGGGCAGGAAATTTGTGGTGCAAACTGATCATTCAAGTCTCAAATTTCTGTTGGAACAGCGAGTTACCACTCCAGAGCAACAAAAATTACTTCTCAAACTTCTGCCATTTGACTTCTTAATCAAATACAAACCTGGAGCTTCAAATCAGTGTGCAAATGCTCTATCACGTATCAGCCATTCTGCAGACTTATTCAGTTTCTCCATTCCTCAAACAAATCTCTTTGATGACCTTCCAACTTTACTGTCCAGAGATGATTACACCTCAGGTATAATAAATTCCTTGTTGCAAGATAGTAATTCGGTACCTAATTTTGCTTTCTCTGGTGGACGTCTTTATTACAAAGACCGATTGGTGATTCCTGGCTCTTGTGGACTTCGTGCTATATTAATTGCTGAAGCACATTCTACTTTAGTTGGGGGGCATGGTGGCATTTTAAAAACTCTGAAAAGATTGCAAGATAAGTTTTTCTGGCCTAAAATGAAAGAAGATGTTGAGAAATATGTCAACCATTGTTCTACTTGTCAAAAGAACAAATATGTAACACAAGCTCCATCTGGATTGCTACAACCTCTTCCAATACCATCAAAAATATGGGATAGCATCTCACTTGATTTTATTTCTGGTTTACCAAAATCTCATGGTATGGAAATCATTTTAGTGGTGGTGGATAGACTCTCCAAATATTCCCATTTTATTGGATTAGCAAGACCTCTCAATGCTAAGAAAGTTGCTGCTGCATTTTGTAAAGAGATTGTTCGTCTACATGGTTTCCCTTCATCCATAATCTCTGATCGAGATCAACTCTTCATAAATGCATTTTGGCAAGAACTATTCAGCAATAGTGGTACAAAATTGAAAATGAGCACAGCCTACCATCCTCAAACAGATGGCCAAACTGAGGTGGTGAACAGGTGTTTAGAAACCTATCTGCGCTGCTTCTCTCAAGATCACCCTAAGGAATGGAGCACTTATCTACACTGGGCAGAATACTCTTACAACACAAGTTTCCACTCTTCAACGGGTATGTCTCCATTTTATGCGGTTTATGGCAGAGAACCAAATGACATGTGTATATATATGAAAGGAGATACTAATCTGGTTGAGTTAGAAGATTTGCTACTGGAAAGAGAAGCAATACTAGCAAATTTATTTACCCATCTATATCATGCTCAGACAAAAATGAAGGAGCAAGCTGATTTACATAGAAAAGAAGTTGAATTTTCTGAAGGAGATATGGTTTTCTTGAAGGTACAGCCCTACAAACAGAAATCTTTAGCGAAGTACAAATTTCAGAAGCTAGCTCCAAGATATTTTGGACCTTATGAAGTAATCAAAAAGATAAGCCCAGTTGCTTATGAATTAAAACTTCCTTCAACAGCCAAGGTTCATCCCATTTTTCATGTTTCACTGCTTAAACGTGCTCAAGGATACTCAGCAACAGAAGATATATCTCCGCTGCCAGTAACAGATTCATGGGAGTTTCTCTTAGAACCAGAATCAGTACAAGATGTAAGAGTAACTACTCTACAGGGAATTCCAGAAATTGAGCTTCTTATCAAATGGAAAAATAGGGATTCAGAAGAGAATAGCTGGGAGAACTATGATACTATTGCAGCCCAATTCCCAAACTTCAGCCTTGAGGACAAGGCTGTTCTCCAGGGGGAAAGTAATGATAAGAATAAGCCACTGTTGGTTTATTCTAGAAAGAGGAAAACAACTTAATGTTGCTGTTTGTTGTGTTAATCGTTATTGTTGTGTCATTTGTTATTTGTTGATGTCTATTTTATTTTAATTTCCAATATAATTTCCCTTTTGTCATTAGTTATTAGTTAGTTATGTTAGTGGGTTGTAAACATGGCAGTTACCATGTAGTGGATGTGTTGTCAGTTTTCTTTTCTAATATGTACAAAAAGGGATGTAACTTATCATTGGCATTATGAATGAAAATAGAAAAGTTATCTCCCAAACCTCTTCTACGTTCTTTCTCTATTTCTCCCTCAAGTTCTATCAGTTATCTCTTTGAATCATGTCAAAAATAACAGTGACTCCTATCTTAAATTTATTCCTTCGAGCAAACTCTGACCATCCTCTAATGAACCTAGCAAACACTTGAGTTTTTTTTTGTGAGGAAGTAATGTAACTTTCCATGTTCCATTCATTGTCTCCATTTCCACCTCATGCTTCTTCTTTCTCATGTACCTCTTGAAGAAATCGGTTGGAATGCACTACAAAAATTACTCAACATTCACCTTTTAGTCTAAATATATCACTTGAATCAACTCAATACACATATAGTACTATACTATGTTTGAACTGAAAGTATGGTATAAGAAGCCTTTATTCAAATCTAATATTAGTGACACAACATAACAAAAGAATGCACAGAAACAATCAGAAAAAAATCAACTTATAAAATAGAACTTTTGTATAATTCTCTTGACCATTGGTACTAAGTAGCCTTATTTGTTGTAAATATTTTTTAAATTTCCCCTTCTATCATATTTGAATAAAAAAATGACTTATTGTGTCATTGAAGTCAATGTTCTACAAAAATCTGATTCAGTAGAGATTGTGCAGTGCATAAGCTTGCTAATTTTGTCCAAAAAAGGTCTCAACTGTCTAATTTGATCCATTTCATATTGCACGAAATGAAACATAATTTACATGATACTAACTCTCACATGACATGGCACAACAAATGGAACCAATGAAGCGACCATAAATATTTTGAAGAGGATGATGGTATAAGGAACACAGAATCTAAGGAAGGAGTGGAAAGACCAGCCAAATAAGTTGTTGTTTTAATAAATTATGATGAGGAAAAGATAAAATCTTTTTCAATGAAGCTATCAAATCATTAACATGGTTGCTTTCACAGGCATTTCTATGTAATCAAGTGTGTAACTGAGCTCAAGAACTAACCATCACATCCGATTTCGCTGAAGCAAGCCCAACTTGTACTGTGAATGAAGGACCTTTCCCTGATAATAAATCAATATGTTAGCTCAAATATTACACTAAATGATAAAATAAAGTAACATAAACCTACTTGCATAATTAGTGTACTAAAACTCTCATTAATAAAAGCTATAGTAATCATACTCACCAATTATTGTACTTGACTTTCAGTAATATATATATAAGCATGAGTTTGAGTAGGATTATGAAGAGAAGGCTAGGTAGCTTACCAATATCACAACTTTCTTCTACAATCTCCTCCTCTTCTTCTTCATGTTCTGCATTGACATCACCATCATAGTCTTCATTCTCCTCCTCTTCTTCTTTAACTTGGTTATATGTTACAGGATCATCAAACACTATCTCCTTCTTGATGTCAACATAAGTATGCTCTTTTCCTTTCAGATTTTTCGAACAATCTCGAGTTGTTGCTTTGTGCAACTAAAATTGTGTGGGATGAAAAAGAATCGGAAATTGAAAAGGGAACATCTTGTTTCCGGAAAACATACCAGTAGAGAAAAAGATTAAGGATTAGAAGGGAAGCACAGGGGAAAAAAGAAAGAGGGTGAAGGAGAAAAAGCAACAGGGGAAATACAAAACTACTGTGTATTGAGTAATGAAAACTGGGCTGTTACAGAATCTATGTTTTGATTGAAATTAGCATCCATAAAGTCATAAACCATCAAAACCATGAAGGGCAATTGTAAGAAGACGAGCATGGAAATGAAAGTCATTTTAGAGCACCTTATTAAAAATGACTTCATCCTCATTTATTGTTTTCTCCTCAATACAAGGCAAGACTACCATCTAATCAACAAAAGAGCAAAGCTCATATTCTGTCCTTTACCACTTCCTGCACTACATCTGCAGATTTCAAAAGAAAGGAAGGAAAACATCAGGATGTAAACTTGAAAGGTCAAAAAGAGGAGGGGTGAGAAAACACGCAAAACCTCAAAGCAAATAGGCAAAACCAATTAAGAGAAAGACAAAAAAGGAAATCAAAGAGAGCAACTCACTCTTTTCGAAGCTGATCATAAAAGAAAGTAAGAAATGTAACCTGAAAGCAAACATGCAAAACCAACATTTACCTTACTCATCTTTTACATTCCAGGAAAAACAAAGATAAAATCCAAATGTAATCAGACCATGAGAGAAATCTTTATGAATATTAGTGGCTAGATATGTAGAGGCCATTTTTGGCATTTATACACACAAATATTTGATTATGAATTAAACAACACACCTCTAGGCATATAAATCAAAGGCTAATCAGTAAATCCTACTCAACGAACTATTTATAAAGCTGAATAACAAACCCTCCGCCACTGCGCCGCCAAGAAGTCCTCCGTCTCCAACACCATCTTACTTGGCCTCTTTGAAATCGGCAAGCTTCTCGGCCATGGAACCTTCGCCAAAGTCTACCATGCTCTCAATGTTAAAACCAACAAAGGTGTAGCCATCAAAATCACAGACAAAGAGAAAATCTTCAAAATTTAAAACCCAGAGAAATACAAACCTACTGGAATCTAATGAAATCGGAATGCGGTGGAGTTTGTTTGCAAAAAATTGATGAATGGTTGATTCTATGATAATTTGTAAGAGAGGAATCGCATATCTGATCAGAGAGAGCAAGCAGACATCGGGGAAGAAGGGAATGAGGTTTGAAATTTCAATGAAGATGAGGTACCACCTGCCTCAGTTGGAGATGGGAGAGAAGAGAGACAGCTGCGTTCAACTGAAGGAAAAAATTGAAGGAAAAATAAAAAAATAGAGAGGCACTGTTGTTCGGCTAAAATGAACTGGAAACTAAGAGAGAGCCAACAGATAAGCCAATTAGAAAATGAGCCGAAAAACACTGCCTTTGTAAAGATAGGATAGGATATAGGTACTGTGAGTAGGATGGTTTGATTCGTAGTTGTAATATAATATAGTAGCTTAATATTGAATGAGAAGTGGTGTTTTTGCTAAAAAAACCATAATAATCATTTGATTATTTATGTTTATTAAAAATATTGTTTATAAAATTAAAACTAATTCTCGTTCATTCATTTTTTTCAACAGCGTGCGCACACACATATATATTCACATTTTAGTTATTAGAAAATTAAAATTGAGCATTAGTGAGAAATAGATCCTATAAGCTGATAAAAAAAGAAATAGATCCTATAAATCTAACAAGTATATATAGTGTAATTGATAAATCCTAATCAACTATTAGTCTTTCAGTTCCTAAATATTAGAAATCATTATATTTTTTCCTCACTTTTGCCCTAAAATATTTCTATTTGTACACTTCAATAATGAATAAGCAAGAGATAGATGGTAAGAATAAAAATAAGTAGATATCTTGGTAGTATGATGTAATTTTAACTAACTTAAATAACATGAGTAATCTAACCAAGTTAAGCAAATTTGTCTCATATTAAGAAATATGACGAGTATAAAACAATCTTGGGTTAAACCAACTTTTGGTCCATATAGTTTGATGTGATTTAGGTTTTAGTTCCTGTAGTTTAAAAGTTGAGGTTTTGGTCCTTGTATTTTACATTAATTTTGGTTTTAGTCCCTATACTTTTAAAGAAAAGGTTTTAGTCTTTCAATTTTCATTTTGTTCAAGCAAATGGTCCCTATAGTTTAACAAGGACTTGATGGTATTAAATAAGATGATATGTCAACCTTAGTTTTAATGATGTGGTTAGATGAGTAGTCAAACTTACATGGAAAAACAAATTATAAATATATAATTAAAAACTATAATCGAAGAGGGACCGACGACATTAAGCGTGTGTGGATAGGAGGAATAATCAAGAGCACCAGAGGGGCTGCTGACATTAGGGGTATGATCAAAGAGGAGGCGGCGGTGTGTGTGAAGGAAAGGAAGAAATTTTTTTAAAAAAATATAAGATGTATTGTTCACTTGGAAAAAAAATAAGTGACAAAATTCTATGTGGGCATGCACATAATCAAGGCTTGGTCAACTAACATTTAACCATTAGAGATGTTAGTTTGGGGGTGAAATCATTCCTTTTTAAAACATCTAGAGCTTAATTGAGACCCAAAAAACATGCAGGGTGGAATTGAGCCTTTAAAAAAAACTTCTAGGGTCTATTTGGTATTTAACCCATAAACATATTGTAGCTTAACAAGTTAATCTCTATGGAATATTAATGTAGCCTCATCTGTTGGAAAAAAAAAAACAATCTAACATACTCATCTATGATGTCCTTAAACTGATGGTTGTTAAGACATCCCCTAGCAAGCAAGGAGACAATATTAAAATAATACTAAGTAAAATGGCCATTTTCCTAAAACTTATCACCATCATAAGTGGAGACTCTGGAAAATCCCGATCATCTGAAATATAGCTGGAGGGTGTGATTTTACAGGAGAATCCACGCATCCAAACGTTGCTGATCTCGCAAGACACTGAGACACTATATTTTTAAAAAATTCCAGAACAATAACTCACAATTTGAGAACAACATATAAACCTTTCAAATTGATATAAATTAACTAACAAAGTTTCATCTCAATTAAACGATTACAAGTCTGAAACCAAAACATTAAAAGCAATTACAATCCTCAAAAGTAGTGGTAGCGAAAGAAAATGTAGTTGTGCTTCCGGTTATATTCATGGTTTGGATGGACAATGTAGCTGTGCTTCCGGTTATATTCATGGTTTGGAAATGATTGTTGCTCAATTTATTTTTGGTGAAATGAGATGTGAGCCATCGTATAAGAAAGCATGCAGAACTAGCGAACAGGCTTCACACTTGTTTGGTAGGGAAACATATATTTGGGCTTATTTGAATTTATATTTTCATTAGTGACTTCTTTTCTAAGGACATTTCAAAGCTCCAAAATGGGTCTTAGTTTAGGTCTAATTCGACTCTAGGGATATATTTGACGATCAATGATAGACAATCACTTGGTTTAAATTGGCTTTGTGCCTTTTCAGTTGACCTTTATATAGTTGAAAAAACACAATCGAAACATGTCACACAAAAAAAACAATCGAAACAAGCTCAAAGAAAAGACAGTTTAGTTTCTAATGTGTAGAATAGTCTGAAGCTTTCTTTGAAGCTTGAAAAGAACGTTGACTTGTTTGATTTCTTGTTTTAACTTATTGCTACTTTTTCTAGTTAATGACTAGAAAGTAAAAGCACAATATCACCTGTGAAGAGAGCTTGTAGTGCACCATACGTTCCTCTTTGCATATGCAAAGACCTAATCTCGCCTGAAGATAAAGATTTAAGACTTAAAATTTATACATTTTAGGTTAAAAAACAAAGCATAATGTAAATTGAAGATAAAATTTTAGATTTTAGACTTAAAATCATCAACATTACTTGAACCTTTACTAAATTTTTTTACTTAAGTCTTAAACTAACTGGGTAATAATTGATTGAAGATAAGATTAATATCTCCTGAAATCTAGATATTTTAGGCATGAATTAGTAAATTGTTGATAGCTTCAAATAAAGTTGTTCATAATTTTTTTAGTGAATTGCTAAGTACATTCACTACTTCTCAAAAAGAAATTGCGTATATGACACATGACAGACAAATTCTTTTCAAGTCAATTTATTTTATTGCTCGAAATCAGTAATTTTATTTTCAATTACCAACAATTTGGTTCAAATCTAAAACAGGTAGCCTTTTAAGTGAATTAAGTACTTTTAATTGTGAAGTTATAATTTAACATTAACCTTACGGCTTTTTAGCCGGGTTTGTCACATTTTAAAGGAATCACATTGGGTTTAATAAAAGCTCAATTTTCCAGTGAAGCTCTCAAAAAGAGTAAAGGCAAAACACTACATAAACCACATTTCTACATAAAACGTAAACAAATAAACACAATAGCCTCCACAATATGGGAAATCCAGAATAATAAACCAGCAACTGAAAATTCAAGAGGAAAAGTGTGATTGTTATACGATAACCCTGGACTGTGCTGCATTGCATAAAGATTGGCAATATACATTATTTGTATTCCCTTCGTTCTGTGCATGATCACCTGACCTTTTGAGAGGAATATCACTTGTCCTGTGGTGGGGAGAGAGTGATAAGAGCAATTCGATAAGTAATGTGGAGAGGTTGAGATGAATATAGAAAAATAATGAAATAAATAAATATATTGATAAGAATTTAGGAAGAATGACGAAATAAGGATACTTCTCTGGAGTTTCGATTATAATTATGAGTCGACCATAATCATAGTCGAGACATCATGAAAAACCTTATTATTGAGTTAAGAGATTAAGAAAATTGGAAAATAACAATTAATAAATAATGCGATGTGAAATAAGAATGGTTGACCTTGCTTCTTATTTGTTTAGTTGATTTGCTAAATTGTTGTTATATTTGATGGTTTTTAAATGAAATCCTATTAAAATTCTTTGTGTTGTTATTATTTGTGTTTATGTAGTCTCCATATTGATTATATTACATGCTTTGTTTTGTTGATCTCTGATGAATTTGTTAAGTGCTGGTTAAATTATTTTATCTAATTCTTAACACAAATAAATTGTTTATTTTACTATTCTCTATTAGTATTTTGATTGTCCACCAAGTAGTAATGGTTGGTGGTTACATCATCATGGGTAGTAAGAGGTTGTTGCCCATTTATATTAGGGCAAATGTGCAAAAGTAGCCACTATAAATTTAAAAATGAGCACTTATAACTCTGGTAAATTTAAGGGGGCAAAACTGTACACGGTAAACCAAAATGGAGCAAAAGTAACTTCTCTATTAGGCAGAGTTAAACAGACGTTTTCCAGACGTGGCCCCACCATCAGTAAATGACATGTTATTTAAAGGTGCAATATGTTGATGGGGCTTTATTTTTTCAGATGGGCTTTATTTTTTTAGATAATTACGAAGAAGTAAGGTGAATTTCACATGATTTGGGATTCTATTTCGTTTCTTATCGAAATGATTTGGGGATTTAGGGTTCGTTTCAAGTGATTTATGGTTCAACTGGATGTCTTTCAGCTTCCACAGTGGATTTTTGAATTGACACATTATTTACTGATAGTAGAGCCTACGTCTAGAAAATGTCTGTTTAACTTTGCCTAATAGAGATATTACTTTTGCCCAATTTTTGTTTACAATGTACGATTTTGCCCCATTTTTGTTTACAGTGTACGGTTTTGCCCCCTTAAATTTACGAGAGTTAAAAGTGCCCATTTTTAAATTTACGGTGGCTATTTTTGCACCTTTACCCTTTATATTATGTCGCTGGAGGCTTCCTCACTATATTTAGTGATTGGAAGCAGCCCCCTTAATAATAGATGTTGGTAGCTCTCACTACTTCATGAGTGAATGTTTCCCCACCATTACTAAACGAAATAACGGTAAGTTGTTTGTTTAAAAGTGATTATTGATTGAATTTCATGCAGTTAATTATAGAAAATTGAAAGGTTTTGTAAATTAAACATATGTAATTGGAAGGTTTTAATTGTTAATACTATGTGAATGAGAAACTTATAGTTGAAAATTGTTGGTGAAATTGTGAATTGTGGTTATAGTTGCAAGTTAATTTTAGTTTGAGTGAATTTTCGTTCATTGATTTCAAAGATATTGATGCGTGTTTAAATAATTAATGTTGTTAAAAGCTGAATTTTGCTCATATGTTGGTCTCAACCATGAATTAAATTGGGTTTGCGAATTTATTTGAGGAACTTTCCGTTTATCGTCATATTCTTTGACTCAAATATAAAACAAAGTTGAAATGGGTGTAATACAAGTTGGTTATGAATTGGAAAATAGTTATGGAATGATAGACATGATTTCTGATATGCATTGAAGATTTGATTTGACGTTAATTAGGATTGATTGTATTAAATTGTTGTTTGTTTAAGGGTAAGTATTGCTCATTATAAGTTGATAATCTTATGTGATTAAAAGGTTCAGTTTATGAATTTTTTGTGAAATAGTGATTATGATTATAAATAGATAAATATATATGAGTTATTAATGAGTTTTAGTTATGGATGCTGAATTTGGTTGGTTTGAGACCTAAATTGATTCTTGAGTTTGAAGAGTTTTGGAGGTAAATGCATCATGGACTGTTGAGTGTGTGTTAAATTGTGGCATAGCTTTGATTTTGTTTTCTTCAAATGAATGAGCTGCTATTTGGATGTTTGGGCTTGGTGCGTATTGGTTTGACCTTAAAGATGGATACAATGATGAATTTTCTATTCTGTTTCACTTTTGTCGCATGGTTTTGCGTTAGTTGTTAGACTTTCTATTAACCTGACCTGATTCTCGGCATTAGGATGTGTCAAACTGCTAATTAAGCATGACATAGACATGATTATACCTAGTCTGACTTATACTTGTTAAATAATAATTTAAAGTCACTATTTTATTGGGATGCAATGAATTATTTGGGTTTGCTATGGTTGATATAATTTGTGAAGTTCCTTAGGTGCTTACATGTATTTGGGAACTATTTGTTTCTTGTTATTGCTGCATTAACTGAAGGGTTGATTAGATGAGGGTATTGTGATGTGTAACACCTATAATTTTCTTAGCAAATAATAGTGATTTAATCAATTTATAACCACGATAATATTATTGGAAACACAAAAATACATTAAAACTTTTTATTTTGAAAGATAAATAAATAATTTGTTGTCATTTAAAACTATTTAAAATCCTTCTTTTATAAAATGAGTTTCAATAAATAAATTATTTAGTTGTAATCTATTATTTGAAAATTCACGTGGATATAAATTCATTAAATGATTAAGTTTACATCTAATACTTAATTCTATTAGGTGGTACTTATTTAGTCAATCTATCTAGGACCTTATTTGGACTATTTAAATAAATACACCTATTATTTAATTAAAACAAATTGGCTATCTCAGGGTGATAGCTTCCTACTTATGTATATCACAAACTTTTGGCTTATTACATGATAATATAAAAAAAATAATTCAATTTACAACAATCCAACTATTCCTAACATTCATAGGGCCTAGCAAGCTTCCCCGCTGCTCAACTTAACTTTCTCCCTGCATCTCTGAAAACATTTTGAAAAACGAGGTGAAATTCAAAAAATCTCAATAGCAATTTATTCAATTCATATATCTTTTAAACTGCTTAGATAATGATAGTGCGCTCCTGTTGGTGTGATACTACCTTTTAGTAAAACACTCATACAAGGCTCCTACCTTAACAATATGTTTGTTACGGGCAGAATACATAATACATGTGCCTATTGCACCACCTACTACTTATAGCAATAAATTCGCTTTTCATAGTAGGCACACCTGACATGATTTTCTAAGAAAAATAAATTCAACAATATGGCATGGGGGGAGCGACCCTCCTCATGCCTGGAGTACTCCACATAAATATAAATACTGAAATAAACTCTATCAAAATCTGAGGCAGTAATATTAAAATTCATTTATAGCATGCTCTTTGTATGACTGAAATAACCCACTACTTGGGCTCCAGCCAATATTCTTCAATAATACATTCTGTACTTTCTTCTTTTCTTTTCCATGCCTTGAGACATATGATTCATCATCTTTTCCTATTATTACGTCGTGTAATAATAGTGAATAAATAAATTTTCTCATAATATATATTCAGCGTCTCTCTCATCAAATCCTAAATCAAATACTATACCCAGTCCCTTTCTTATTTGCACTATTTTTAAAACTATTTTGATTCTCTATTTATGAAGCAAACATTTACAACTTCTTGATGACCATCCAAGAATTTATTAAAGATCATATGTCATATGATTCTCTCAATCATCAAAAATCAATAATCAAATAATCATTAACCAACTTTCACATTTACCTAAAGATCTACTTATTTTCATCAATAACATTTACTCAATTAAAATCAAAAGAAATCAAGTTAAAGCAAAATAAATATCCCTCTTTGCAATCAGCCGTAAATACATTTAATTACTATCATTTATTCCAAATCATTAACATCAATCAATTCAAGATTACAAATTAGTGATCATATCACACAACATACCTACAATCTATTATCATAAAGTACATATCACTTTTAAGCATGGAAGGAAATTTAGTACTTACATGTATACTCAACTAATCATCTACTTTTGGCATAACTCACATATTTTAATTCCATATGTCTTACACATACTTATTTATTCCTTGAATACAGTCAAATCAAAGAAAGAAAGAAATGTTCATTTCTATATTTCCAAAACTTACATGATTAAAGTCAATCACACCAAGCACATGTATATCCCAAAGTAATCAATGAAACATAACACCACTCAATCAAGGAAAGGTGGCTCGATTAAGTCGGTGCTAAAACAAACAAATAGAGAGAGAGAGAAAGAAACACAAATCAGTCTAATCTAACATTAGACATCACAGAGGAAGAAAGGAAAATAATGAGGAAGATGTAAATTAATTATAAATTTAACACATGCTATGTTTCCAATCAGATTTTAATGCTTTCTTCCTTCCTCATCACAAATAAACAAAACAGCACAATTAGATATGATGAAGCCTGAGCAAAACCACTTGGCATAGGAAAGAACATAATTTCTGATTCAAACCCCATATTCACAAATTTTCAATCACTTATCACTTTATATAAGCCGGATAAAATAGAAGGAATATTAGTAGAGAACAAACTAATTTTGTCACCTAATCAAATCGAAAACAGGCAAGAATGTGCATAAACAACCACAAAGCTTTCTTGTTCAAAAGTATATGATTCTAATCCCTAAATCTACCCTACAAGACACCTATACATTCCCTTATAACAAACCCCAATATATCTATCTACACACACACAAGCTTAACAGAAAAGAATTAATATATACATCTACATTCATAAGCAAATAAAATCGGCCAGAAACAAAGGAACAATTATAAAATTTTAAATTCACAAATTCTGGATGTCCGACCACAACATAAAGGAAAAGAAATCGAAACTTGTCAACCTACTAAAACTAAAAAAAATCAGTATGTAATTAAATCTTTCAACTTAAAACACAAATCATTTTTCAAACATCAAGAATCAAACGTTAAACACTTTCTTAATTGATTATTGTACCTAAATGTGGAAAATCGTTTGAACCACTCTCATCTCCCAAAAATTAGAATATTGAAGTAGAATAAATAGAAAATGTTCACGTAGACTTGTTTCTGGCTTTGCACGCTAATTGAGATGCTAGCGACGTCATGAATGGCGGGAGAAATGTGTAGGGGCATGGAAGAAGAATTGAAGAAGACATACAACTATTTGAGAGAGACAGAGAATTAAGAACGAGAGAGAGAGAGATGGATGACGGCTAGGGTTGAGAGGAAGGAAGGAGAATGATGTATACACACAAGGACAAGCTAAAATTGCGTTTTTACCCCTCTACAAGTTCTTCTTTTCAATTCAATCCTTATTTTTAAATGTTAAGTTTCAAAATTAAAATGTTGTATCATGGTAGACATTTTCTTCATCCTTATTTTTGTTTGAACTTCAATATTATTTTTTATAAGATTTATAATCCATAATTAAATCCCTGATTAATTTTCTTTAATTTTGAAAGAAAATAAATGTTAAATTTCTTAAAAAAATACATTTATTATCAAAATTTATTTATAATTATTTTTAATTTCTTATTGACATCATTGAAGTCTCGAATTACTTTTTTATTATTTCTAACCATGGTTGAGTGTGTCGAAATTTTCATGTACTGGCTTATGTGGATTTTCTTGTGCTTTCTTTTGTATTGGCCAAAAACTTTTTCTGTTTTGGGTTGAACCAATCAACTAAGATGATCTTTAAATTTTCAATATACACGTGTGTGTGTTGGGGAAAGTTTGTGAAAAGCCTTAACATTAAGCCTTTTAGACCAATGGATTTTCTCGGTTTCTAAAGAGTCCAATTTCATATCAGGTAACTCAATAAGCTAAATAAAGTTATAAATAACTTTATATGGTTGAACTTAATTGGATAAGTTATTTCTACAGCCTTAATGTTCCTTCTACGTGTTTGGACAGCTAAATGACTTGGAGTAGTTACTTGTTTAGTCACAAAAATTTGCGTCTTTCCTAGTATTGACTGAACAGGTTTCATGGGAAGAATGGTTGAAATTGTGATGAAGGTTGTTATGAAGACTATTAGGGACATGTATAATGAGAAGTGTTGGTAGTTTGTGAAATGTTAGAGAAGTGGATTGTGTAACTATTTCATAGAAGTTTGATAGTTATCTCATACTTTAAGAGAATTTTTATCAAACACTTGGGGAAATCATGGATAGCTAGGGATGGTAGGATGAGGATTTGTGGATTATTTATAGGTGGACTAAAGATACAAGATGAAGGATGGTGTGGAGTGTATTAAGTGGTGGTGAAATGATTAGAGTTACTATGAAGAAAGCACAAAGTTGACTTGTGTATTTCTTTATGTTAGTTGAATGTGTCGTGAATTTTGAGGACAAAATTTTTAAATGGTGGGGTGAATTGTAACATCCCAAATTTTGATTAAGGATAATGAGAAATTATTGAGGTTTCATTTAAGAAAATATAGAGTTTCAGGAAGAAATTTTAGGATATTTTGGGCAAATTATGAATATTAAATCTTAGCTAGTTTAGAATTTGAAGAAATATAGTTAAAAGGATTAATTGGAGCTACAAACTTCCATGAAAAGTAAATTAGAATTTAAATGGCTAAAGTATGTTTTTGGTCCCTTAAGTTTGCACAAAGTCATGTTTTGGTCCCTTAACTTTGAAAAGTGTGTTTTTGGTCCCTTAATTTTGGAGAAAGTGTGTTTTTGGTCCCTTAACTTTGAAAATTGTGTTTTTTGTCCTTTAACTTTGGATAAAGTAATGTTTTTAGTCCTTTGGAAAAAGGATAAAATGTTTTTAGTCCTTTCCTTTTCAAAATTAAGGGGCTAAAACATGACTTTTTGCAAACTTAAGGGATCAAAAACATACTTAAACCGAATTTAAAAGGACTAAAAACACATTTTTCAAAGTTAAATGACTAAAAAGATGACTTTGTCCAAAATTAAGGGACCAAAAACACACTTTTCAAAGTTAAGGGACAAAACATGATTTTCTCCAAAGTTAAGGGACCAAAAACATACTTTAGCCAATTTAAATCATATTAGGATGAAAAGAAAGAAATATAGGAGTACTAATATATACTCCCTCCGGTCCTAAATATAGGACCTAGATAGAGACTTCATTTTTGCCCTAAATATAAGACCTAATTACATTTTTGGTCACCTTTTTCCTAAATTACCCTTCTTCTTCTTAACAACTCCTTAACCACAATCTTCCTCTCACCAACACCTTAAGGAATTAAACTAATTAGGGAGGAGTATTATTGGAAAGACATCTAAAATTAAGCCTTCCTTAATCTCCCCAAAAAAAGTTATCTAGGTCCTATATTTAGGACCGGAGGGAGTACAAACTTTTGAGTTAGAAATATAATTAAGAATAAACAATAGGGTATTTAATTGTAGTTTTTCCTTTAACATTTATATATACCCATCCCTTTCCTTTCCCTTGCCCTAGCCGCTTCACCCCATCACCTTCACCATCTCCCTCACCGATTCCTCCTCCCTCCCCTGCGTGCTCGCCGTCCGAGCGAGCTTCCGGCTACACACGGCGAAAGATAAGGATCAACCATTCTATCCATTACTCGAGCTACTTTTCCCTTCTCCATCAAGTTTTACTGCTTTCCTTTTCTTTTTCGTCGGTGTTTACTCCTCACTGTCGATTTCGTTTTTCCGGCCGTTTTCCGGCGGCGACGAGTTGGAATCAAGCATATAACTTTATATTCGAGCTTAGGTGAGTGCTAATTTCTGTTTCATACTGAGTTTGCATTGATTTTGAGACGCAAGAGGGAAGGGTCCGAACTGATTTTTGTATTTTTGGTTCAATAAGTAATCAAAATCCAATTTCTTATGGTTAAGGTTGTATTTAAATGTCAATATGAGTTCTGTTCAAATTTTTGCAAACCCTAGATTTTGGTGTTGAAGAAATCTTATGAACAAGTGGAAATTGAACTTTGAAACTTTAAATTAATCACTGTGGTAGTTTATTAGGGTTTGAATCTAGCATTTTCAGGTTTGATTTGTTGGGTTTTAGGAGTTTGGCTGAATTGCGTTGTTTTCTCTATTGCTAGCAGTGTTTTTGTTTGGCTTTATTCTAAGATTTAATTATAACAAAGGGGAGATAAATTGTTCTGGAATAGGTCCCTTCTTTGTCATGGCCGATTGGTCTTGGGGAAGAAAGGAAGAAATTGCAATTTGTAAGTGAGATTAATGATTTTCTGTAGTGCTGAATTGATAATAGGATTTGGATTTCTTTGGCCGAAAATGCTACAAGGTTTGGAGCATTAAATTGATTTTTTATGATGGATTGTGTTGGCTGACCTATTTCTTTAAATGTATAACTTGTAAAGATATTGTGTTTTTCTTTTGGTTCCTTGCTCCCAGAAATGTAAACTTAAGCTTATTGGATTCCTGAATTGTTTGAGTTTTGGATTTTTAAAGAATTTGAAGAACATTTGAAGCTTTGATTTACGGAAAACTAGGTGAGGATTTTGGTTGTTGATTAAGGTTGGTGAAGTCTGTTTGAAACCCTTAAGTTTGGGGATGTGAAAGTCTTTACAAATTGAAGCTATGATGGTGTGATTGCTGAGTTTTGTGAAGTATAAATGCTGTAAATTATGGTTTCTGGCTGAATGGGATAAGGGTTATTTCTTTGATAGGCTGGTCATTATTTTGAATTCTGCTGAATCTATTAAGGTTGCGAAATAGGTTATTGAATGATGACATATTTGATATTTGTTTAGATTATCCATTAGTTCATAGGTAAAATAAATTAGTTTAAGGGAAAAAATTAGGTAAATCAATTTATAATTAACTTATTTTGCTTTTAAGGATTTTTCAGAAAAAGTCAATTAGTTCTTATATTTAGGACTGGAGGGAGTGTATATATATATTCCGTCGTACAATACTAGCTACGCTTAAAAAAATACTATCTGGCTAGAGAAAATAACCCTAGCTTTTGAAGGCTAAGTAGGTTGAGTGATTTATGTTCTTTCTTCTCCAAATTGGTAATTGGTAGTGAGTTCTGGAGAAGAAGAGGCATGAAGAGGAGGAAGGAGAGGGAGAGGCAAAGCGTGAAGCTTGAAGAAGACGAAGAGGGTACTGATTCGTCGTTTGTTGTGGCTTCGAGCAGTGACGATGAGGAAGCCAACGAGGATCTTACCCTTAAGATTGAGCAGAAAGCTCAACGCTTGCGCCATGCAAGGCTTCTCCAAAACGCTGCCGTTTCGCCCGCTGAAAACGGAGACATTGCGATGAAGAAGAATGAAACGAAGGCCATGAAAATTGAATCTGGGGATCAAAGTGTGAGTATTATTACCATATTATCTACTCCCTCCGTTCCTAAATGTAAGATCACTTTCCATAATTTGGGGAGATTAAGGAAGGTGGTCAAATTACCTGATGTTCCAAAAATACCCTTCAATTAAATTGAAAACACAAATATACCCCTTCATTCTTCCAACTCAACCCCACAACTCAATTGTAAAAGGAGTATGGGGGTATTTTGGGTAAAACTTGGGAAAAAAGAGAAAGTGTTCTTACATTTAGGAACTTATCCATATCCCCAAAGTGATCTTACATTTAGGAACGGAGGGAGTATTATCTATAATTATAAATATAAGATCACTTTCTCTAATTTGTTTAGATTAAGTATGCTAGTTGAGTTACTTATTAACACATGCTGTTACCAATTTATATACCTTTGTCGTCACTCTCCATCTGCTTGTTATTATAGATATGCATTATTAGGGTTAATTTGGGAAAAGTTTGTGCAAAATTAGAAAATGATAACAAATTGAAATTCAATAGTGATATTATATTTAGGAACGGTGGGAGTATAGTATAATTATTATTCCGTGGTGGGTTTTTTGTTTTTTCATTAAAATTTGATGTTTTTATCTTTTCTTTAATTAGGTTATCACAGCAGTAGAGCAAGAGGCAATCAAGGCAAGTGAAACAAATGAGTCCCCAGAAGGAAGTACAGTTCACATGAGTGACAATGCTGTTCTGCGGAAGCTGCTTGTGAGTATGAATTTGAACTGCCGTGTGTAAATTGTGAATTTGAGAATGATATCATGCGTGATGGTTTAGTTGGATACGTGTTTCTGTGTCTGTCATATCAGCGTGGCCCGAGGTATTTCGATCCTCCTGATAGTAATTGGGGCACTTGCTTCAATTGTGGTGAAGGAGGTCATAGTGCAGTGAATTGTAAAGCAGGGAGACGCAAAAGGCCATGCTTTGTATGTGGAAGTTATGATCATGCTGCAAAACAGTGTACCAAGGTATTCATTTCATTTTATTTTTAATTTTCAATTTTTGCATGAGGTCATAGTGCAGTGAATTGAATGGTTGGCTTTGCCCAACGGTAAGCTCGCTTGCCGTGGGGTCTGAGGTCGTGAGTTTGAGACTGCATAAAGCAGTGGTCAAACTATCTAGTATATTCCCTTCCAGCCTCACCAAGTGGGAACTTAGAATGAGTTGATTATTTGCAATTTTTGCAAAGCAGCATGATGATTCAACTAGTAGTACAGTGTAGGGGATTGGGTCTAAGTGTGAATGAGACTGAATGCGAGTGCTTTGTTTTTATTTGGCCTATTGTTATCTTCTTTGTTCTTCTGTAGGCACGAGACTGCTTCATCTGCAAGAAAGGTGGTCACCATGCCAAAGATTGTCCAGAGAAGAGCAGTGGTGGGTTTAAAAGCTTGGTATTCTGTTTGAAGTGTGGGGATTCAGGGCATGAAATGTTTCGATGCAAAAATAGTTATTCATCATGTGATCTTAAGGTAGTTCTGTTCCACTTCATTTCATTCTCCCCCGTATTTTTCTTTTGCAACTTTGTGAGGGTTTTTTGTTGAATTTTCGAATATAATAAGGGAATTATATTGGATGTGGAATTTTTACATGGTCTGTGTTATATATATTTTTCAGGAAGTGCAATGTTATGTTTGCAAAGAATTTGGCCATTTATGTTGTGTTGATTCTGGTGATGGTCTGAAATGGGAAGCTTCCTGTTATAGATGTGGTCAGTTAGGTCATACTGGCATGGTGAGTTTTATTTATTAGACTGGCCTTTAATGTTTCTAGCCTTTGTTTTAGTATAATCTAAGGGCATTGGGAAATTTTATTTTATATTCTTATGACATTCATTTATCATGATGTGTGTCATATGTAAATTTAATCTAGAGTATCTGGGGAACTTAGAAAATCTAGCCAGCTATCCATTGTTCCTCACTTATGCGATGAATAGGTGTTTTGAGGCTTACTGTCCATCACTTTCATGCTATAGTTTCTGAATCATCATGGGATGTCTGAAATAATTTGTACTGCCATTACTTTCAGTTCATATTGGATTAGATGTTGGATGTTATGCAGCAGATTGCTCTTTGTTTTAAGTATAAAGTCTTGAAGAAATTTGATCAAAAAATTGTGGTAGTGCATGTTTTATTATATAATGTCACATATGAATGAGAATCAACAATGCAGGCATGCATGAGGATACAAGAGGAGACCTCTGGTGCAACTACACCTAGTTCATGCTATAAGTGTGGTGGGGCAGGACATTTTGCCCGAGAATGCACCAGTTCTGGGAATGAGTTATTTGAAGAGACCGCTGGTGCAGCCACACGTAGTTCGTGCTTTAAGTGTGGAGAAGAAGGGCATTTTGCCCGTGAATGTACAAGTTCTTCCAAGGTACTGTTGGGATATGTTTTTCGGTCATCATTACCGTAATAAACGTGGATATTAAATCTTATTTATAGAAATTGCATTTCGGCTTTTATGTTTATATTTAGGATAAATATCATGATCTTACCTTGGAAGACAAGTAGTTTCATGCCTTATGTGCTCAAAATTTTCAGGTACGGAAGAAATATCGCCAATTAAAATCTTCTGGATCCCGTAAGGAGAAACATCACATGGAAAATGGGACTGCACCTCCAGATATAGGTAAAGCTCATAAAAGGAAAAAAATCCGAAACGATGATGCAGTTGCAAGCACCTCCCGCAAATCAAAGCGCCGGAGTGATTGGACGAATAAGGACTTCAAAGAGTTTCCTTCAAAGTTTAAAGATAGAGGTGTAACCACGCCGAAGAGATCAAAGCAGAGAGGTGGTTGGATGTTTGATGATCCTTCAGACTATGCTTCACCAAAGTCTCATGGAAAATCTAAGCAAAGAGGGGGTTCGATTACTGAAGATCCTGAAGAAATTTATCCTGGAAAATTCAACAACAGATGGATTTCTCCAGCAACACCACCTAGGTGGAAGTCATACAACAATGCTGGGTCCTCAGGATCAAACGGATATAACTATAATTTTCAGCATAGAGCATCAAGATTTAACCGCTCAAGTATCAATCCACCACCAAGGTATGACTGGTGGTAACTTTCCACAATTTTGTAATCTGATCAGTCCCTGGTTGTCATATTACCTTACAAAAGCATTTGTAAGTTACAAATTTAATCAATTGCATCCATTTTTAATTTATAGTCTGATGTCATTCTTTTTTGTTTGGGTTTGGCAATATTCGTTGATCCCCATAGACATCCAATTGTGTGTACGTACGATCGACCTTTTAAAGACAGGGATCAAGAATTGTGATAATTCAGTTTTCTAAGTGGATGGACAATGTAGCTGTGCTTCCGATTATATTCATGGTTTGGAAATGATTGTTTCTCAATTTATTTTTGGTGAAATGAGATGTGAGCCATCGTATAAGAAAGCATGCAGAACTAGCGAACAGGCTTTACACTTGTTTGGTAGGGAAACATATATGTGGGCTTATTTGAATTTATATTTTCATTAGTGACTTCTTTTCTAAGGACATTTCAAAGCTCCAAAATGGGTCTTAGTTTAGATCTAATTCAACTCTGGGGATATATTTGACGATCAATGATAGATAATCACTTGGTTTAAATTGGCTTTGTGCCTTTTCAGTTGATCTTTATATAGTTGAAAAAAACACAATCGAAACATGTCACAAAAAAAAAACAATTGAAACAAGCTCAAAGAAAAGACAGTTTAGTTTCTAATGTGTAGTATAGACTGAAGCTTTCTTTGAAGCTTGAAAAGAACGTGGACTTGTTTGATTTCTTGTTTTAACTTAATATTACTTTTTCTAGTTAATGACTAGAAAGTAAAAGCACAATATCACCTGTGAAGAGAGTGTGTAGTGCACCGTACGTTCCTCTTTGCATATGCAAAGACCTAATCTCGCTTGAAGATAAAGATTTAAGACTTAAAATTTATACAATTTAGGTCTTAAACAAAGCATAATGTAAGTTGAAGATAAAATTTTAGATTTTAGACTTAAAATCATCAACATTACTTGAACCTTTACTAAATTTTTTACTCAAGTCTTAAACTAACCGGGTAATAATTGATTGAAGATAAGACTAATATCTCCTGAAATCTAGATATTTTAGGCATGAATTAGTAAATTGTTGATAGCTTCAAATAAAGTTGTTCATAATTTTTTTAGTGAATTGCTAAGTGAATTCACTACTTCTCAAAAAGGAATTGCGTATATGACACATGATAGACAAATTCTTTTCAAGTCAATTTATTTTATTGCTCGAAATCAGTAATTTTATTTTCAATTACCAACAATTTGGTTCAAATCTAAAACAGGTAGACTTTTATGTGAATTAAGTACTTCTAATTGTGAAGTTATAATTTAACATTAACCTTACGCCTTTTTAGCCGGGTTTGTCACATTTCAAAGGAATCACATTGGGTTTAATAAAAGCTCAATTTTCTAGTGCACAAAAAAGAGTAAAGGCAAAACACTACATAAACCACATTTCTACATAAAACGTAAACAAATAAACACAATAGCCTCCACAATATGGGAAATCCAGAATAATAAACCAGCAACTGAAAATTCAAGAGGAAATGTGTGATAAACTAGGTGCATCTCCACCATGCAAATTATAAAGAGAAAGCTTGAAGCACCATTACAAAATCATACTCCCTCCATTCTTAAAAATAGAAAATCACTTTTGAAATTCATTTTGTTTCTAATTATAAAGATCACTTTTAAACTTTTCTCAACTTTTTCCCCAAATTAACCCTATAATGTTTATCTATAATAACAAGCAAGAGAAGGAGAGTGAGAATCAAAGTATATAGTTGAGATAAATTCCTAATATCATGTGTAAATAACTAACTTAACAAACTTAATTAATCTACTCAAATTGGGGAAATTGATCTTTAAATTTAGGAATGGAGGGAGTATAAAACTAGTCATGGTCTTTTCCACGACGATTCTTGTCTTTGGCATTTGAATCATGTAATGTGACTAGACTTCTTTGGGGTAGACTCTGCAGCTCCCTTATGAGGTGAATTGCAATTTTTCAAAACTTCTGATCCAATTTGATAGTTTTTCCATTTATCAACTTCCTCTTGTTTTTCTTTCCCCTGAAATTTTCAGCCATCACCCAACAATCAATCCTCAAGATCCCTACTAATCTTATGATGAAGATACAAGTAGACACAATTAAAATATGGAAAAAACTTAGATGTTTTTTCAGCATATCACACCATATCACTGAAACGAAAGATGTACGACCTTCATTCACTCTCCCCAAATTTCATCTCCTTCTTCCTTCCTTGGCTCTCTGCTTCTCTGATCTCCTTTTTCAGCATTCACTCTTCACAAACGATGGCCTCCAAGCATCCTCCATAGATGTTTCTCGAATCTGTAGATCTGAGACGAAATCGCCGTGACGGCCTCCACGCAGGCCAATCTAGCGACGGAGTCGTGGTCGCGGAGGCGTTTGATGTCGAGGTGGACGAGGAGGAGGCCAAGATCGGCGGCGAGGGCGAAGTCAACAGCGCGATCAGAGGAGCCGAGACTGAGGAGGAAGCGGCACTGGTGCTGGGCGGCGCGTGGGAGGAAGGCGAGGAAGTTGTAGAGGTTGGCAGCCGCGGAGGAGAGGGTGTGGTGGAGAGGAGAGAAGGTAGGGAGAGTGATATGATGTGATGGGTATAGAAGAGGTTGTACATGTTAAATTTTAATTGGGAACTGGAGGAAATAGACATAAGGAACTGGTGTACGAGTAAGGGTCATTTTCGCCTACAGACTATCATGCAAGTATCAACAAGAACCTATTATTAAGTGGTTTTGTATATGCCAAAAAATTAGGTAAATGATTATTTTTCATATGAACTATGACGCAAGTATTTCCTAACACATTGGTTAATAAATGACATCTTATGTACCAAAGAAATTTGTGTAAACGATCATTTTCGCCACTATGACACAAGTATCACTTAACACATAAATTAATAAATGGTTAGCATGATTTATGATGACATGGTAGGGTTAGGGTTCCATTGCCACCGTCGATTTATTACGTTCTTTTTCTTCCTTATTTCATTAATCTCTATCGTCTAAACTTAGGGTTTTATTGTCATCATCAAAATCTTCTCTGTTTTATCCCTTTCATTCTTGCTAACTTAGGGTTTATTCACGATAAAGATGAATTTTGCTTTCTCATTGCTATTTTTTTCTGTTTGGATTTCTTTTATTGTCTATATTTCTATTTTTAAGTTTTTTAAATGAACATATGTAGTTTTAATTTTAGTTTTTAGTTTTTTATGTCATTTTTTGAATTACTCTATTGTGTACTAGTGAATAATAATGAATTTTAGATAGACCCATGCATTCTCATATAAGTGATTTGACTACTGAGTTGGTGTTAATGTGTCAACAGGATCATGGCTATTACCATATATTTAAAGGTTAAGGAAAATTTGTCACTTTCTAAAAGTTCTTTTTTATACAAGAGACTATTTATTTATTTGATAAATGAAAGCATGCCAATACTCTTACAAGCTCATTAGTGGCAAAAAAATCGGAAAGAAAACAAGGAGATCAAAATCATTAAATTTCTTCCCTTTCCTCTCCTCCAATGCACCAACGAGTAGTAGCGAGGCTTGGCGCAATGACATTAGGTGTAACATCCCAGTTTTAAATTAAAAATAATACGAGATTATTGAGGTGTCTTTAAGGAAATTTAAGGGTTCAAGGAAGAATTTTACGATATTCCGGGCAATTTATAAATATTAAATCTTAGTTTAGAATTTAAAGAAATATAGTTAAAAGGATTAATTGGAGCCATAAACTTTCATAAACAAGTATTTGGGATAGTAGATAATATTGTAATGGAAAGAAGGGGATATAGTAATATATACAAACTTCTGAGCTAGAAATATAATTACGAATAAACCTTAGGGTAGTTAAGTGTAATTTTCCCTAAAGTATATATATATATTCACCTTCTTCCTCTTCCTCTTCATTTTCCCAACCCCAGCCGCCGAAACCTCCCCCCTTCTTCGATCTCCCTCTCCTCTCTCACCCTCCGTTCAAAATCTCGACCGCCACCGGCGACGGCGGAGCAAGCCGTCAGCACGGCCTCTTCCCAACACTCCTTTCTCTCTCTTCCAAAAACATGTCTCTTTCTTCTTTCTCTTTTCATTCTCGCCGACCACCAAGGAGGCCGCCGCCACCGCCGTCAACAGCAACGACGGAGAAGGAAGCTGTTGTGGCTTCCTTCGTCTTCTTCTTCCCTTATTCCTCATCCAAGCTCGCGAGTGAGAGAGAGAACACGAGGTAGCGTTTTGAGTGCTTTCCGGCGAGCCAACAACGACCGATGACAGGGAAAGGTAAAGCTTCAACCTTTCTTATATTTTCTTGAGCTATTCTCCTTTCCAACGTCGTCTTGTCATTTTCTCAACTCCCCTTTCTCTGTTCAGCTCGGCCGACCAATTTCCGGTGAGCTACATGGCGGCCGGCGGCGGTGGTCATTGTTTCTCTCATTTTGGAACTTTGCAAGTAATTCCTATACCCATTTTCTTCAAATGGCTGCGAGTTTGGGAGAGTGATCAAGTTAGGGTTTATGATTTGGATTGAATCATTAACAAATAGGATGTTTAAAACTTCAAATTTGATGATGTGTGCCTGGGTTTTCTGTTTGTGATGTTTTGATGATATTGAATATAATCCATTGTGCTTCTTTGATAAATTTCTATGTTTGGGTGACTAAAAGTGATGATTTTGTAGAGTTGTTGTTGTGTTGGCTGATTTGTGCACTGTTTACGAGCCACTAATTATGTTTTTATTGGCTGATTTAATTCATGAGTTTTGGGGAATTCATGACTATATATATATTTAAGTTTGGAAAGCATTTTCTGTGTATATAGTGTTCTTTGAATGTGAAATGTAAGTTTTTCTAGGGATGTTGGCATCTTGAGCATGAGGATTCTCTATTTCATTTGTTTGTGGCTGAAGTGTGAAGAGATGAGATCCATACCCTGCTTGATGTGATTGGTTTTGATTTAATGAAATAATAGTATAGGATGGTTGTTCAAGAGTTAGTTTGGTTGTAAAATAACTCTGCATGAGATTAGTGAAGCTTTGGACTGTTGCTATGTTTGTGAGAATGAATGTTCTGTATAGTGAGATAATAATGAAAGCTAATGAGCTACAATATTGTTTTGTATGCATACCTATCAAGTTGTATGATTCTTTGCAAATTTCATGTTATTCTTTATGTGCACTGTTTTGGGAATTAGTGATCTGATTAGATGATAAAGTTAGTTGATGATGATTAGCATAGCTTGCAATTAAATTTCTTTTGGAGAATTGTGGTGAGGGAGGAAGGTGGTGATTTGATTGTGGTGCTGTTTTGACAAAGAAAAAGGGATTACTTTAGGTGGACTTTGATAAAGTTATGGAATGTAATTAGTTTAAGAAAACTATGGAATAAGGAAGTTGTGAATGATTGAGTTAAATTGGATTTCTTGGCATTGTAGGTGAGTTGCGATCTAAAAAGGCTTTTGGCGATTTATGGGCTATTGTTGAGTTATTTAAACTTAATGAAAGTTGTTAATGGTTAATTTGAGGGGATTGGGCCTTGTGTAAGGTTCCTTAATTCAAAATTCAATAAGATTGGCTAGACGATGGATTTTGAAGGTGTGAGGAACTGCATGAAGTGCTTTTAAAAAGGTGCCTTGATGTTCATAGATAATTTTATATAGGTTAGTTGGTGGATGGGTCATATGAATCAAATTGTTGATAAGTTAAGTTTGAAAGAGTTATACTTGGACATATTTCTGGAGGTTTATGTTAATTATGAGTAATTTGGAATCTTGAATATGGAGTTTTTAATCAACTTTGAGGTTGGAATATTTAACTGATGTATAGATGTGTAGATCCTTGCTAGCGTTGTTAGATATTATGAAACGGTAGGGATTTCATACTTGCGAAGGAATTAGTTCTTGATGTTTAAAGAATTTATTAAGGGTGTGAATGTTTTAATCGAGAACATGATGTTAGGTAAAAGCTGAAATTCAGCTTGTTATTGGCTCTGCTAAAATAACTGATTTCCATTTAAAGGTGCTTAAAGGAATAATAATTCACTTTCAAGTTTCTGCTTCGGATTCATGGAAGCAAGACTATTGATGTGTAAGTCTGTTTGTGATTGAATTTATTATATTGATTATTGTTTATTAGCTTGAATTGCGTTTGAAATTCTCGTTTAAGACAAAATAAGAGAATGGGGATTTGGGTAGTAACATATGAATAAGAGAGAGACGTTAATTAATCTATAACTCAGAATAATTATTAATCTACTATTATTACATGGTGTAATAATCAGGAAAGGATGTGATCTGCATGGTAAAGTAAAGGGAAAAGCAACAGAGTGCAAAGGGCGACAGGTAATCACACTTAACCTTACTATAACATTGAGGGTGATGTTAGCTAGGATTTTGTAAAATCCTTTCTCACCCTCTATATATATATATATATTATCTTTGAAAGGTTATCTTTATACAAAACAGGCTATCGGGTGCCTTTCAAACACGATTATTTTCGTATAAAAGATTTGTACACATTATATATATACTATTATCCTGCTTGGTGGTGGCCATTGATCTGGAATGACTTGAAATGTATATAGGGATAGTGTTGGATAGTGGTTTGAGAGGTTATGGAATTGAAAAGGAATGAGTTGTTGAGTTTGTGATTGTGGTGAGTTAGGTGGATGGGAAATATAAGGTATTGTTGACTGGAGTATTGAAACGTAATGTGGATTTGAAATAGGTACATTGTGGTCAGGGAATTGGAAAGTTATATTGATAGAAAGTATAAAAGGTTGTGGTTGGGACATTGAAAGTTATGGTGAGCATTGCATGACACTGAAATTTATGTACCATCGCGCGATGATAACTGTCGATAGGCCAATCGACAGTTATTTGTACTGAGGATCCTTTTCAGATTGACTGGATCGGGGATCATAGGTCGACTTAGTGAGAGAAGTGACCTACGGTTGTTTTGGCATTGAAGAGCCCAACCGCCCCTACGGTTGTTTGGCATTGAAGAGTCCAACCGTTCCCGTTCTGTAATGGAAACAGAATTGGGGTTCCCTCTCTGGAGATTGCCAGAGAAGGAAATTTGCCCCCTCATCATAGAGAGGGGCACAGTGTCAAATCATATAGAGAAGATTAGATGCTTGAATGCCCCGGGATGGCACAATGCATCTATAGGTGAGTGTGATCATTAGATTGGAGACTGAGGGATAATATTTAGTTAATGTGGAATTGACTGAGGGATTTGAGTGATATGTGGAAAGTAGAGATGATGAATTTGAATTGATTTGGATGGAGGGACTTGAACGATGAATGAAAGACTTGACATGTATATATATATTATTGGTTTTAAATGTGGTACCCTTTAGACGCCCTCGCTACCGCACATCTCACTGTTATAGTGAGTTAAGCGGTGATTACTGGGACAAATTGTCTCATCCCACGATTACTGATATTTTTGCAGGTGTTCATGCACAGGTGCAAGCTTCAGGAAAGGAAATTAGGCTTTAGAGGTTGCTTACATTATTCAGAATTGTATATTGCCAGTTTATATAGGCCTGCATTCGTTTCCGCATATTTTCTTATGAAACTGGGAAATAGACTTAGGGATAATGATTATTAATTATATTATAAGGAAAATACTTTTCTAACTATGATAGGGTTGTATTACTATGACAAGCCTTTTTCTATCATAGTTAGATAATTAATATCAGGTTGCTTCTTTTTCTAACCATGTTAGGTGAATCTTTTCTAACATGGTTAGCTATTAATTATCCATGATAGTAATCGTATTATATTAGGAAATTCTTTTCTATCATGGATAATATATAAAAAGAGATTAATGAATTGAAATAGATATTATTGGTTAATTAGGGAATTAGTAACACAATGTTACATTAGGTTGTAAGAAATGAGTGTAAATGTTTTTTAGGAGGGTCCAGCACTCTACAGAGAAATTTTCGGAAATATCATTATGCAAATGCAAATGCATGACTTGGCGCGCCATTTGCTGTTTCAAGTATGATGTCTGTATTGGTGTGATGACTTACACTTCTATTCCAAATGTAGTTGTTGGGTGGTTGGTATACTGTTTTGAGTGAGTTAGTCACAGTAGCTAGCATTGTTATGCTGCTGGTTTTAGTTGTCAATGTGACAGTTTCAGGTTGTTTTTTTGAAATTGCATGAGCTAGCCACAATTGGTGTCATAATGAATGTTGTCTGGAAAAGTGCACACTTGTGAATGTTGTTTTTGGATGTCTTGGGTCATGTTTTTGTCTTTTGTCTTGCCACGCGTTCAGCGAGTATGGCAGTGTTGCTATGCATAGGGTACTTGGTGGTAAAGGAGATTTGTGTTATGTTGTTTGTAATTTTAGTCTTCACAACTCGCTATCAGTTTTTTACAACGGAAGCTGAACTTAGAAACTCTTTTAAATCATTCCGTCGCATCCACCTTGGAACAAATGCAAAAAATCATACCCCTCCTCCATCTCTCATTTTCTAAGAAATCTGCTCATCCATTTTGTTATCTTGTAAAGTAACTGGACACGTTGAGTTTTTTTTTTTCAGGTTCACCAATCTTCAACTTCATTCCATTATCAAGGGATCCTCACTTTGATCGAATGGTGGAAACCTGTGATGGAATAAAGGCAGAAGACGGAACTTGCAAACACAGATTCATCTCTGGTTAATACACACTTGCATATTTTGTAATTCTATATATCTTTGATTAATTAAAAAAAATAGATTGTACTCAAATATTCAAAGTAATTATTTGTCAATGAGGTACTTGTTCTTTTTAGTTTTAAAACATAACTCTTGAAAAATTAGATTAAACTCAAATATCCAAAATAATAGTTATCCCAGTTCTTTAAGCAAAATCATTAACACTCTAGTGAAATTTCAACGATCAACATCCTATCAAAAGTTTTCTTGTTTCGTTGTTTACCAAACCTTTAAATATCACAAAAAAGTTATTATTAAATTGTAAAATTCAATATATCATATATATTACGAATACAAATTGAAGACTTAAAAAAATGAAAGTAACTAATGTAGCATCCTTCCAACTCCCAGTTTTTCGTGAAGATGAAAACTTATATACTAAAGCTAAATACAAAAAAAGTGAAACCACATCAATTATACTCCAATACCCGATTCTCTTGTAATCCCTCTTTTTTTCTTATTTTTACTGTGTTAGGAGACCCATAATGGACTAAAATGAAGCTAAAAGTTTTAACATGTCAATCGTGCAAGTAGAAAAATAGCACAGGCTATAATACCTGACCGAGAGAAAGAACAGAGGCAATAGAGAGAGCAGTGATAGGTTTCTGTGTGACCTTGGATCAAGAAAAATAGCACAGGCTATAATAAGTCAAGAAAGCCAAAATTCGCCAAACCATTCATCATATGATATGGAGTAATACCCAAAATTAAAAAAGCTTAAAAAGTAAGACCTGGATCAGTAAGAATTGCCATGAGAACTTTCAGAGGAGCTATATCAATTATTGAAGGGATTTGCTTTTTTTCTCCCTTTGTCAACTATGAAGTTCTGAGTGTAACTGCTGAACTTAGGGGCTACTGCTGATTCCCTCGGTAAATATAGCACAAATAATAGAGACCCTAACAGATTAAGGAGTAATAAAATTCTATTGTTGCAAGAGTTGTCAAAACCCCATAAATCAGGACAAAAATTAACAGTAGATGCATGGAATGCATTACCTGAGCCGATAGCTAGCCTCCAACAGGTCAGCGTAAAGGTTTGTTTGAAGCAAGGTGTACTCTTGTTCTATTCCAAACCTTAGAAGTTAGAGCAATGAAAATATCATTGTTACTTTTTTTTTAAAAGATATGAATCCAATAGTTATGAACAGAGGTTCAGTTATCCAAGGTTCATAGAAGTGACCAAGTGAAGGAGTATCCCATGCATGCTTAAAATTAGGCATTGCCAGAAGGGGCGTGCCATATGCATTTGAATATAAAGGATTTTCCCAAGAACATGCCTTTATTTACATGCATGGGAAAAATTCAATGCTATGGTAGGACACTCACTTTAAAATAATTTGGTTAATATTTTCAAAAACACACTCTCATTAAAGCATATAGTTCATCACCACAATGGTTTGTCATTTGTTCCATGCATATTTTGGTGTGTTACAACAAAAGCAAGGAGAATATACATCATGGAACTTGAACTATGACATTCAGGTCACTAAAGATTTGAGCAACACGGTGCTTCTTGTTTGTGGGGATAGGCTCACCTGCAGGGGTGTATGTAATACAAATTACCAACGCAAAACAGAATAAACAAAATTATCTTAAGGAAAAGTTGCATTATATCTCAGTAAATCAACACAGAACCCATTTAGATGTCTGAACTCTTACCAAAATATTATACGCCACAAAAAGGATCTCTGAAAATTGCTCAAGGACTGGATAAAGTGAGAAAAGAAAATTTAATTGTCATAGCATATATGATGGAATAATGTCAAAAGGAGATTAAGTTCAACAGCTCTTACTATAGGATTACTTCATTATCTTTCGCAGTTGCTTGTCCTGTGCTTCACCCATCAGAGTTCCACTTAGAGAGCTCAGAGGGGAGTTCAACAGGCTTCTCTATGGCCTGCAATTAATATAAAGTTCATAAAAGTATAGGATTAGTCAAGCACAAAGGGGAGTTCAACAGGCTTCTCTATGGCTCTTACTATAGGATTACTTCATTGTCTTATATATTACTTGTCAGAAGATGCTGGTAATAGGCTTGGCCCATAGCTACCACAACATTGCTTTCAAAATCCTATCGTTCTTATTATTTGATTGTGTTTGTAACCTGATTATGTTATTTCAGTATTTTTTTGTAGATATTATCATTTAGGTTACCCACCTAGATTTTCGAAACACTCACCCAGAACTTTTGGATTTTATGCCCATTTTTCTTGCCATTTGATGCACCAAAGCATGTTGATTTTTGCTTAAAGAGGCATCAAACTTGTATCCTGTGGATTGTAAGAACAAACACACTAATTCATAAACACACAATTCAATAAAGAAAACATAGGGACGTAGGAACTTAAAAATAATCATTTTTCAAAAAAACCCTCAAGCATATTCCAACAAATTAAAACATACACAAAAAAATCTCAAATAAAAAAACCCAGTAATCAAGTTCATTACTTTCCTATGCCAAAGCATAATAATGAGAAATCCCACATCAAAAGACAAATGCACACAACAAAAAAATGAAATAAATCATGTGGGGTACATGATATATTCATATGTCAAGAAATTTATTCATTTATTATTTTTATCTATCATTATAAGTTTTCTTGAACTAAACATAAATATATCTATTAAGAAAAACCACAGCCCTTTCTATTTCATGAAAGAGTACATGTGTCTACTTTAGTTTCTTTCTGTTATCACTTCTCTTACACGTATACAACACAACTCTACGCCCATTACATATATATGCTAAGCCCTCATCAATATATCACTGTACACAAACCCCTATACCACTATAAATGGAAATGCAAATGCTAAATTGGAAAAATACTTGCTCAGTTGATGATCCATAATCAAGATTATAATGGGAAAAGCTTACAACTTCACCAGTGCTGACAACTCTGTAAGAAACAAATGACTCAACATCATACCTGTAAATGTAAATTCAAATAAACATGAGATACAATTGCTTGTTGATTCCAGGCAAAATTGGAAAAGGGGAAGGGAAAGCAACAGATAATTCATTAAAACAATTTTGAAAAAAAACAAAGGACCAATATTATATGACTATCCCTTTCATTAACTTACATTTTTTTCCAAATGTTAAAACATCCCCTAAGAGATAAGTGCATGAACAGGATGCAACCATACACAGATTCTGTTCTAGTGTTCTATTGAAAAATTAAGAAATGGTCTTCTTCAACCTTGTTATAGTTGGAAATTTCACAGACAAAAAATCAAATTCCCACAACTGACTCTCATTTAAGCCAAATTGAAATTCAAAAGGCTTAAATCTAGATATGCAGAAAAGCAAAAAATTTTCAACATTGAAAATACTCAACCAAAAGAAAACCCCTCACCATGCTTCATCCATTGATGATCTACCTTCAATTGGACAGAGAAAACCACAATTAGACAGAGAGCAATCTAACAAATACAATTGTCCAAGTGATATTTATATTATGTGCTACTCCCTAACTAATTCATAAAGATTAAGGAAATTGGGTAGACCGTTACATTACTTATTTGGAAAAAATGTGAGCTGGTTTTCCTAAAATATAATCATTTACATTAAAGAACTATCTTTATAGCATATGCTTCATAGAAGAATCTAATATAGGGGTAGTTAGGGGAAAAATAATTAAGATGGAAGACAAAAGAGATTGAGATCTTACATTTCGGACCAGAACCAAACCCTCCATTAGCTCCTGCATTTAAGACAAGAGGAAGCATATTAGAAAAGCAGAGAGCAAAGCAATATGGTATAAATGAAAATTAAAATGCCTATATTACTATGAAAGTAAAATGAAGATGTATCACGACAGAAATTCCTTGTCAACCCTATCTAAATGGGAGGATTCAAGCAGGATGACATCAAGACAAACCACAATCTTCACGTAAATGAGAGATGAAGTCACAATTTGAACAGTTTGGGCAACACAACCATGAATGAATGTGAGAAATGAATGGCCAAAATGAGAGGGATGTACTCACAATTTGTCAGTTGTGGTTGGTTATCATCTTGTGAAGCCGATGCAGATGCAAATACCTTACTTCATTCCTGTGGCCGAATAGGCTTCATCCTCCGGAAAGCGCCGCCAAGAGGGGGAAGGGGCAGGACGTGATATTTAGGGTAGTGGTGCCCTCCAGGCAGATCGGGAAGGTCATTGGGAAAGAAGGGTGCCGTATTCAGAGCATCTGTTAATGTAAGTCCTTGTTTGGATGGAAGGATTTGAGCATTATTGTGTCGAGCTTTAACAACTGCTAGAGCTTCTCGCCGCCTTCCCGTTGACGATCGCTGGGGGAGGCAAAGAGAGGAGAGAAGACGCCAAGACGGAGAGTTAATAGTGAGAATAGAAGGGGAAAGACGGGCATTGAAAAACAGAGTGATGAGTTTTTTTTTTTATTTTTTGACCAAAAGAGAGTGATGAGTTAGTACATTGGAACACACGAAGAGATGTATTTTGTTTGTCCGGAAGAAGAGACGTCTCAAGAAAATAAATGCCAATTATTATGATAATCACAATCACAGTTAAAACTCATTCCAGTGTGAACACGATGAGTTTGACCACACGGAAAACATCTATATATATTAGATAGATAGATAGATAACTCACTCATGCAATTACTCTTACTTAAGAGATTTTTTCTGAAATGAATTAACTTATTGTTACACCTGTTAAGATAATGTTCTAATAATAATCTTGACGAGTTGACATCAGTGGTAAATACTCCACTCCGCTAAACTAGTGGTTGAGAGTCTGATCCCTAGCCTTTGTAGCGGTGAAAGTAGTCTTAGAATTCTAAGGGTAAAAGGAACAATATTTATCCATAATTCCATTTGAAATCAAATGGCCATGGCATCAGTTGATTTGGTAGGTAAGAAGTTCCATAAGAGCCTTCATAAAAACAAACTCATCATTGGAATGAGATTCGTTCACTTAATATGTTTTCATAAAAGATCGGAACTTATAATAGATCAGAGTTCAAACTTCAAACCACTGCTATTTAGTTGTCTATATCCATAAACAATTTTATACTATACCAATCAGTTTCTTAGCTTGAGAACTATACTCAAGCATCCAACCAATTTAATTAGTAACTGATCCCTTCAGTCCCAATTATAAGATTACTTTGACTTTTTGAAGAAATTACGTATGTAAAGTTAGTCACATTAAATTGCTTGTAGTTAATTTTTTCTTCAAAAATTAACTTATTATACTTATAAATTAACCTATCATCTAATTGCATATGATATAATTATAATTTAGTGATATAATTTGATTTTGTAATTTCTACAAAAAAGTAGTGCTATCATTCCTTATCCAAGATTGCAACGTTCTATGAAGAGTGAGACCTTCATCTCATATAGAGAATATTTGGACTTCTGTTTTTAATAAAATAGAGGGATTTCTGTTAATCAAACTTTCATTTTATACCATCCAAAAGTCATTTCCACACAAATGCGAGCAAATTCACCGTTCTTAGAGAAATTCCCGAGTAATCAAAACCCTTTCAAACTTCCACCATCCCCATCATCATCATTGACATGGGTCCGGTTTGTGTTTGTTGCATTGGAAAGTGAGGAGGGAAAGTGAAAGTGAGGGAAAAGTGATGGTTTTATGATAATTTACATATATTTGAGGGTTCACAAGTTTTCTCTTTCTATCTCACACTTTTTCCGAGTCTCACAAACTTTATTTTCCATCATTATCTAATTTACCTATACTTTCCATCTTCACCCCTTACACTCAGGGCTCGTTTGGTTCAATTCCAAACCCCTTTGGTAATGCAATGCAATGTGTTGTAATGTATTGTAATGTAATCTTGATTGTCATGCCATGTGTTTGGTTGTGTTTGGTTGGTTAATATCAAGATGTGGGAAGCTTATTTTTTTATATTTAATTATAATTAGGAAAGGTCAATAATGCCCCTCAAACAAAAAAAAGTCTTGCATCCCAGTCCCTTCTCCTCATCATCATCAACCTCATCTTCAGCGCATTTTCCACCGACATCTCCACCGGCGCCGACTCCTCTCCGCCGCCGCTGCCGTCGTCAATGGAGCTACCAATTGACCATCAACTCCAGCAAAAAAAAAATTGCTGGTTTTTAATGTAACTCCTCTCCTCATCATCATCAACTCTCGACACAAACCTCCACAACTTCCCCCTACACTGTAACTTCGCGCCGCGCCATGCCTCTTTCACCACACTCCTCCCAACCGGAGCCGCGCCAACCGGTCTAACCGCCGGTCTAGTAAAGACCTAACCGGCCTATGATGATGCATTGGTATGTTTCTCTTCACATCTTCCTGAAACTTCGGTTATTGTTTGCAATTTCTTCATGTAAATGTATTTTACCATTCCTGGACTCTTGTTTTTAATATATATTGCCAAAGAAAAATGATTTTATGTATAAAATTTACGATTTCAGGAAGTAAAGGTAGGTGATGAACTCAAGGAATCGGGTGAAAATGTCTTTGTAGGTGGGAAAAACAGTTGGAAGTGAGTCCATAATTTAATTATGCTAGTCTAAATTATGAAACTAGAATTTCATTAGAGCAGGAGGAACAAAAACAAATTTTCTTGACGTGCTTCAGGTATTCAACATTTGTGAACTGGGAGTTTTGGTGGCCCAACTTCCCTATCTTAGTATACTCATTTCAAAAAGCATGGAAAGTTTCTGTCTTGGCAGCAGTGATTAAACACATGTCTCCTGATTTGAACAGATTAAGGAGGTTGGTTACACAGTCAAAGTCTTTGCAAGATAAGATGACAGCTAGAGATACTGCCACATGGTCAAAGGTTGTGAATCAAGAGGAGGCACTTATGGCTTTAACTGAGAAATGCCTCAGAATATCTGATGTAGATGAAGAAGGAAAAGAAGAAGGACATGAAGTGAGTGAAGGGTCTAGTAGTCATGTATTGAACAATATTCTTTTGGGGGAGACAAGTGGATATGGGTTTGGTAAAGAAGTTGCTCAGAATGATGAAGAGAGAAGTGGTGTTGTGGGTGAATTATTGGCTCCTGTGGGATTTCCTGATGTGTCAGGGTGGGATTCACAGCAAATGGCAAGTGTGGCAGAATGGATGAACAAGGAGCTGGAAAAGGCTAATGAGGTCAATTATTTGAATGCTGTGGGAGATTATGGAGGATATTGGCTTGATGAGGTTGATGAAATGGATCTTCGTTCTGCTCTTGAATTGGAATCCAAAGGAATCAGCTTTCGAATATGAATCTATAGATCCTAAGTTACAACAAATTCTGAGAATGAATCAGCTTTTGAATGAATCAACAAATTCTGGAAAGAGCTAAATCATATATTAGTATTTTTTACATCATGGGATTGTTTTTTTTTTCTTGTGAGAGTTTTGCTTGTATGTTCTGATATATTTTCAATGTTTTGCAAGTAGGTTTGTGGGGATTATCCTAAAGCAGAAGAGTATATGGAGAGAGCCATTTTGGCTAATCCAGGGGATGGTAATATTCTGTCACTTTATGCAGATCTAATATGGCAAACACAGAAGAATGCTGATCGAGCTGAAGGATATTTTGATCAAGCTGTTAAAAGTTCCCCTAATGATTGGTAAGGAATCAACCTCTTCCTTGTGACATTTCTTTCATGAATATATTGTACACTTAAGATCCTATTTCCTGATTGGTGCAAATGCATTTGTTCAGGTAGTGTAAGTTTGCTTTATAAGATTGTTTTTCTATTTACCACATTCTATGAACATGTTAGATATGAAACTTAGACTTTTAGTTTTTACTTTTTGGAACACTGAATTGTTATAACTTAAATTGTTTAAGGTCATTGCTTTTTTGCCTCAAATTCTGAGACTATGTACAGGTTCAAGTGATGTTTAGTGTCTACTTTATGTAAGAATAACTTCATTAGCGTATACTAGGTAATTTGGATATGACTATGTTGGTTGGCATGCTGATGATGAGAAGATATATGGACCAACCCCTGATATTGCTTCAGTGTCTTTTGGATGTGAACATGAGTTCATTTTGAAGAGGAGACCAAGCAAAAGATTTAAGGGTATGCGTTTCTGTTTTTTCTTTTTTGGGGCGGCTTGCCATTGACATGTATTCACGTCTGACTAAATTTAAGTTAAGAAATGGAGTTCCACATTGATTTCGTGGATTTGCTGGCTTCTGACTGATTATAATGATCTTAGGCTTGTCTAGTCATGTTATGAAAATATGTCCCATCATCTGTGTTTTTTGTTCACATTTTTGTAAATTCTCAAACTTCCTTGATTATTTACAATTTATTTAATTTATGATAGTATTGGTTAATCTTGTGAATGAAAACAAACCAAGTATTTGGTTTGAGATTTTCTAACTGCGTTGTAGGAGCTAAAAAGAATCTAACAGACCTTGAGCCAAGCTTTATGTTTGTGTTGAAAAATTCCAGTATCACATTTTTTTATCAGAATTCTAGTATCACATTGATGCACATTCCTTACACTGTACCTTGTTTGATTATGTATATATATTTGTGTATCTCGATTACAAAGAGCTCTATCTGTGTAACTCAAATAAATGCCAGGAGTTTTCCCATAAGAACAATAATATTTGGTTTGGATGTGTAGATGGAAGTAATGGCCCTGCCAAGAAGAGATTAAAGAACAGTCATGGTGATCAACATGCATTTATCACTTCCCTACTTTTCTGGTTTTTAGTTTCAATAACAACTTGACTGATGTTCATGCTTATTTTTCTGCAGGAAGACGAGTTTCAGGTCTAAGTAAGGCTAACAAGGTATGTAAATATATATATACCTGATTTTTGGATCGCTATGTTGCAACTTTGGTCCCTATATGTTTGTGATTGAATTGGTGGATGTTATATACTTTTATTATATATGCAGGAGGGCGATCAGAGGGACTAAGCTTAAGCTTCATATGAGTTGGATGCTAAGATACCAATTGAAGCAATTCAAGGAGAAGCATTTATCAGAGGGAGTAGAGGGGTACTGCAGAATATTAATGAATTGAGAAATAGAGAGTGACAAGTTCAATTTGATGTGGGAATCTCCCCCAACTGTCATCGCTAGACTACTTGATGTGGACAACTCAGACCTTACTTCACCTTATTGTTTAGTTGAATGAAGATGGAGACTTATGAGTTGCTGTTTTTAATCTTCCATGTACCCAAAAGCATGTGATTTTGTTATCCAGATTTGATTATTGGCAGAACAATTATTTTTTATTATCGGATGTTCTTCAGCTTATGTTTGTGTACTAAACTTATTTGAATTAAAAATTGTGTTATCTCAGCTCATTCTGCAACAGTATATCTGATTTATAAAACCAATATGTATTGAAACTTTATCCAGCATAACAAAATCAGCTTATATCTGTTGCAAACCAGATTGATAATCAGTGCAAAGTTTATTGATTAGGAAAAGTGCAAAATCAGTGCAGATTGGCAAAATCAGTGCAAAATCAGATTATACATTTCTGGACAGTAACAGGAATAGTGCAGATTTGTTTTTAGTACCAAGCATATCAGTTAATCATATTTAAAATCTGATGCAAAAACAAATCTTATTTAAAATCTGATGTACCAAGCATGTAAAATCTGATGCAAAAACAAATCTGATGCAAAAATCTGATGCAAAAATCAGCTTATACATTTCTGGACAGTAACAGTAACAGGAATAGTGCAGATTTGTTGCTCATGTACCAAGCATGTAAAATCTGAGTTATTACTAGTCAGACTAGCCTTGAAAATTAGCACCACAATCTGATAAGCAATAGGAAAATGACAAACAGCACCAAGAAACCAACAAAAAATCATAGTTTCATATCTATTATTACAAAACCAGCAAGTTCATCTGATTAGAGTAAACTAGTTACTGAGCATACGACGAATCCAACCAGCCTTGCGTTCATCCGGAATGCGAGGGAACCCCATCATTAGAATTGGAGATGCAGCAATTTTAAGATGAGCTAAATCAATCTCTTTATCGGTTAACCCTTCAATTTTTTGCAATTCAGCATATAACTCTTGAGCTGCTTTAGAATTAGAAGATTCTCGACGAGCCTCAAAAAAAGATTTGCAAATATTTTCTGAGACTTGGACCATCATTTTGGAAGATTCCTTCATTGCTTGAGACAGCATCTTTACTGCATCGTAACTTGTCCTTCGTCTTTTTATAGATCTTTGCTCTGGACTTCCATCAACCTCAATATTTTGATCAATTATCGAGTCAACTTGGTCGTCAGAATTTGCTTGCTGATTTTCACTTATTTCTTGCTGAGCCTCCTCTTGAGCTTGATCTGGAGGCAGTGCATTATTTCTAGTTGCACGATCCTTACCCCATGTAAATGTTAACTTTTCAAAGTTTCGGAACTTTCTATTGCGGTATTTGCCAGCTGTAGGGTTCCTCTGAAATACAGATCATGTCATAACCCACAAACAACATAGAGTAAATCAATTATTACAACAATTAAAATGTTAGAACTTATGTTATACCTTCACATATTCTTCCCACACTGCATCCTCAGCCTCAACGCATTTATTCAAGGGATCCCAACCAAAACCAGAAGCATTTGGACCATAAATCAAATCATGAACAGCATGCCATTGTTTCTTCAATGTCCTCAACCTAGACCATATGTTAGGATGTGCCTTGAGTTGTGTCCCTGGAATCTTTTCTTTCAACATTTCCTCTAGCTTGGTCACATATCCATCTTTAAATCCTGTGTCAGCAACAAACGAGCCTTCTATCTTCAACTCAACCAAACAATCAACAAGGACATCATCCTCAAAATCAGTCCACACACGTTTATCTTGCCTTTGACTGGTCATCCTAAAAACCCACATAAACATATGAAGCATAATTTATAAAGAGACAACTAAAATCAGTAAGTGCATAACATGATATAACCAGCAAGTGCATAACATCATATAACCAGCAAGTGCATAACATCATAAAACCAACAATTTCATTAAAAACAATTACAATTGCAGAATATAAAAACTAATGATATCAGAGTCTAAGATATGTCACTAATGGCTTATATTTGCCTCCTACGATTCCTAAATGCCCTAAACATTTCTATTCCCATATTATCTCGTTTGGCACTCCACGCATCTGAGCGCTCCATAGCTACAATAGGATTGAACTCCAAAGGTATGTTCGGTTGTTCTTGAGCATCATATTCCTCCGCCACTGGATCTTTCAAGTTATCCCGTATTATGAGATTATGAAGCAGACAACAAGCAATGATATATTTGTTCTGAACGCGAATGGGATAAAATGCTGGATCCCTTAATATTGACCATCTCAATTTCAGCATCCCAAAACACCTTTCAATTATATTTCGCGCTGATGAATGACGCATATTGAAACACTCTTGCGGTGTTACAGGATGTCGACCATCTTTCCACTCACTCAAATGATATCGTTGACCTCTATATGGAGCAAGGAAACCTTCACAGTTCATGTAGCCCGCATCTACCAAGTAATAGTTTTCTGCACCAAATGAGTGAAAGTAATGGATGCACAAGAGGGGGGGGTGAATTGTGCTTCAAAAATAAATGCTCAAATAAAACAACACAAGAGTTATACTGGTTCGGTCTTCCTGACCTACGTCCAGTTCTCAACCACCCAGGCTGAGTTCCACTATATCTCCAGGTTTTAGAACGGGTTCACCTGGAACCTTTTACAACCGCAAGTTTTGAACGGGATCACTTGCAACCTTACAACCACAAGTTTTACTCAGGCTCACTTGCAACCTTTCTAACTAGCTCCCCCTTACACCTAGCAAGGGTTCAACCTTTACAACTAAAGGATTTTTCTAACTAAGTTCTCTTAAAGAACAGATAGTGTTACACACTTAAGTACAATCAATGCTCTTATAACAGAAAGAGACTTAACAACAAAGAGTACAGAATATGTAGATGAGAATGATCACTCGATGTGTTAAATGCTCTTTACTTTTCTGGGCAGCTTTGAATGCTTGAAGATGTTCTTAGTTTCTCGCTCTAACTTCTCTCAAGAGTATTCAAAGATAATTGTTAGCTTCATAAATGAGGTTGAGCTCCTTTATATACTCTTCAAACATTCTGACTCTTGGTAGGTGGGATAGCCGTTTGAATATGGCCGTTTCTCCCATGTTACCGTTTGCCCAATTAATGCTTCATCAATGCATAGCAGGGTTGACTTGCTTTATCTCTGAAAAGTAGCTCTGACAACTCTGCTCTGACAAAAGCATTCTGACACTGCATTTCTGAACACTCTGACATTCTGATTGCTTGCGGAAGCAGGTTCACATCCGGAAGCAACTCTACTTAGTGTGCTGCACTGAGTGTTAGTCTAACAGTATTAACATATAGTTACATGCAGTGGGAGTGTTCTTAGTCTAAGAGGTCTTCCTTGCATCCGGAAGCACTTCTCCATCCGGAAGTAAATCCGCTGGATGAAGGATTTTGTTCACTATTACTCACTCTCGCTCAGTGTTGATTCAATCCCACAGCCAGCGCTAGTCACTGAGCTATCGGAAGCACTTCTACTGGACGTTGCTCATTTTCACTGACGCTTAGGGTTATCTATTCCAACAGCCAGCGCCAGTCTAAGTTTAACAGGAAGCAAATTCACTTCCGGTTGAATCTTAACTTAGTCTTAGGATTTTGTATATCTAGTGCTCATGGACTAAGTTAATTCCTAAGTGAGTTTCTTGCTGCCGCTGGGGGATGAGACATTCATCCGCGAGCGCTAGTCCTAATCTATCCGGAAGTAAATCCACATCCGGTTGCACTTTTACTTAGGATTCTATGTTCACCTATTGCTTTCTAAGTTCTTTCATATTTTAGTCTTCATCAAAACTTAAGATTCTAACATTCTCCCCCTTTTTGATGATGACAAACTCAGTTTTATCAATTAAGTTCATATGAAAGAATTAGCATAAGAATAAAAGCATTGGATAAGAACAAATAACTTAGACAATATTATTAATGAACAGAGATTACACGTTAGAGAATACAAGCAAAACATATACAGGTAATCTACACTTAGCAGGAATAAAATATGCATGAAAAACAAAGAAAATTTTTCTAAGTTAAAGATGGGTTGGATTAGGGAGTTCATAGTTTGTGTCTCTTTTTCCTCTCCCTTTCCTTCTGTCTCTCTTCACTCTCTTTCTGAAGCTTGGCGATCTCAGCCTCATGCACATTCTGGTCTATCTGGGCAATTATTCGCTGAAGCTCTTCTTCATCCCTCTCTCGTCTGAGTCTTTCTGATTCAATAGACTCCTCAAATGCCTTCTTCATGTTCTCTACTTCTTCATACCCAGGGAACCCTGTAGCATCATCGAAGTAGGCGACCTCTCCATTGGGGTAGTGAACAGCCCGAATCTTTACGTTCCATACAGGGAAGTTGGGATCCTCCTCAACTTCCTGGGCTTTCCTTTTCCCTTTCCCCTTACTCTTCCCTTTGCTCTTGCTAATCGGAGGAGTGGGCATGGCTCTTGCTCTGTCAGCATCGAGGCAGGCCATCTGACCAAAGGATAGTCTGTCCGTATACCCATATCTTTCGAATTCCTCAGGAGTCATGTCTTCAATTTCCAACTTGACTTCCTTCAGAATTGGAACAGCTTGTACTACTGGGATTTCAGGTTCAACTTGGGCAGATGAGGTTTCTGGCTCAGGTTGGTCAGATGGAGTTTCTTCCTCACTCTCAGCAGATTCAGTGGAGGCAATAATTTTCCTGGTACGCTTCTTGGCAACGGCCTTCTTTCTAGACTCACTGAAGGTGACTGCTGGCTCAGATGAGGGAGGAGGGGCAGATGATTGCTCAGACGAGGGGATCTCAGACTCTTGCCCAGGGGATGCAGGAATAGGCTTGGCTATCACAATAGGAGGGTGATTGATCTTCTTCAGTCCCCACTTCATCATTATCTCCTCAACAATTTTTCTACTTATCTTAGTTGGAGGAGGTTCTGATGAAGATGACTCAGGCTGTGAAGGTTGTTCATTTGGCTCAAAGACAACCATCTCCAATTGTGGTTCTTGCTCAGCCGACCTCTGCTGCATGAACCGGATTGCTTCACCTCTTATAAGGCTCTCAGCACCACTCAGCCTTTGGGATTCCATGGCACGGCGAAGGGCAGCCATGATGTCTTCATCAAGCCAGAGGGATGGCTGGCTGAGCACATCCCTTGTGTTCATGGATAGGCGAAGAGCGGTCATCACATTTCTCCCCCTTTTGTCATCATCAACAAGGGCGAGTGCCAGGGATGGAGTAGATGAAGAGGAGGGTGGAGGTTCAGGGCCAAATGGAGTTTGGGGTGAGGATTCTGGGGAAGAGGCAGGTAAGGTATTTTCTGGGGATGTGGGTTGGTTGGGGAACCAGGTAGGATCTACGAATAGACCTTCGAATGGGTAGGTGGAGGAATATTCAGTGAAGGTAGTGGAAGAGTGTGGGGTAAATGGGGTAAAGGGTAAGTGAGGATCCTCAGGGATTTGTTGAAGGCGGGGATAATCTCGCAGATAGATATGGCTGAGGGGGTGAACGGCAGTTTGAAATCCAAGGTGTTCGGCTAAGGGGTTGGATGGTGTGCGAGTGGGTGAGGGAGGTGTAGATGGGGAGTTTTGTGGAGATGGGGAGTTGTTGGAGTGAAGGGGTGATTGGCTAGGAGATTGTTGGTGTGTGTCTTGGGTTTGGTGTTCATGGTTGGGTGAAGGTTGGGATTGGTGATCATTGTTTGGTGATGGAGGGGATTGATGGTCATTTTGTGGAGGTGGCTGTGGTGGTTGACTATTAGGTGGAGGAGGAGGGGGAAGTTGAGGGTGGCCTGAGGGAGGAGGAGGAGGAGGATTTTGGGGAGGAGGAGGAGGTGGTGGTAGGTTACCTTGTGATGGTTGGGGAATTTGTAGGTGCTGGAGAATGAGGTCAAGTTTTGCATCCACCCTAGCAATGTGGTTTTCAATCTGGCCTACCCTGTCTTCGAGCCTCTGAATTCGCTCCCCTTGCTGCTGGAAGCCAATGTCACACTCAGCACGGAGAGGGCCTACCAAGGATTCAGGCAGTCTAAAGAGAAGTTCTTCCTTAACTTCCTCGGCAAAGGCTTTGACAGAAGCGGGCACTCTTGCAGCACGGCTTGTCCCAGCATGGGAGTCCACTTCCTGATCCCCTGCACCAGATGTAGAGGGGGCTGAAGTTCCAGAGGCACTACCCGCTTGAGATCCTGAGCGAGTGGGCTTAGGGGCTCTTATATACTTAATGCCCATCTTCCCGATGTTGGTTGCTCCCACAGGTCTACACTTGACATTCTCTTCCTCCACAGCAGATGTGGCCTTGATCAGATGCTTCTCAAGGAGGAAGACAATGATGGTGGGATAGGGAAGATAGCCAGACTTGTCATTAGTTATCCAGCGCTGAAGCTCAAGACATATCAACTGGCCGGGGTTGATTGGCTGGTGGGAGAGAATTCTGGGGAACCACAGATTGTCGATCAAGGTGAACTCGTTGAAGTTACCCCCTTTGTGTGTCATTATTCGGGAGTAGACATAATACAAGAGTCTGTTTGAGTCAGACATCTTGGACACCTTTTTCCCTGTGGTGCCATACAACTTCTCGAGATCCTCCTTGCTGTACTTTAGTGACTCAGGGTATAGCCACTCATTCATGCTCTCGTCTGTGATCCCCATCAACTCATTCAATGTCCTCCAGGTGAACTTGAAGGTTCTCCCCCTTACTGTGGCAGTGAAGGAGAGTCTGTGTATTTGCTCTTTCCCATCAACCTTCTTGTACTTCACTTTGCCAGAGAGAGATTGATAGAAGACTCGCAGGACGTTGACATTGTAGTCCTGGTTGATTCCTAGCCAGCCCATATACTTCTCCAGGAAAGGGCGCAGGTGGGGAAACCCTAGTCCATCAATCATGGCTAAGTCAATGAATAAGCCATGGTTGAAGTAGGGTTGAACTGTTTCAAATTTGGAGGCAACAGGTTCCAAAGCCCCATCCCTGTAAACTGAAGGGTCATCCTCTTCAACCCTTTGCCTTTTGGAAGAAGGCTCTTCAACAAATTGAACCTTCTTCTTCTTCCCTTTTCTCTGGGCTTCCCTCTCTTGCTCATGCCCAGAAACCACTGACTGTTCTGCCACTCGACCAGATGTTCCAGGCTGATTCTGGGTGGGTTCATCCTGTCCCTGGGTTTCACGGTGTTCATCATGTTGTTCATCATTTTGCCCAGATCTCCCAGAACGTTCATGTCGAGATTTCCCAGATTTCGACTTGTGTTTCTTGGATGAAGAATGTTTCTTTGTAACTGGGTTTGTTTCATGAGATCCGGCCATTTTTGTGTGGGTTGGTGGTGAAAAGAGATGAAATGCAAAGAGTGTATGAAGAATGCGAAGAACTCAGATGAAGATGAAATATGTTATGCAGAGAGAATGTGGTGAAAGTAAAAAGTGAAAGTGAAAAAAATGACACCCTATTTATAGGCGAAGTAACTAAGGGTAAAATGGTCATGCTTTTTCAGATGAAAACCAAACGTTTGCACATTGGGTAACGTAAAAATTTAATTGAAACGGCGCACCTTATGACATGTGTCGCTTCATCTAGTTAGATAGGGCACACCTTCTTATAGAGGGAGTTGAAACGTTTCTTAAGTGACGTGTCTCTTGGACTGGTGCTGGCGCTCTCTTGGTTTCATCATCCAGTGTCAGCGAATGATCATCCGGAAGTGGTTTTGCTTCCGGTTGCAAAATCTTAAGATTTAACATTGAGGACCTGCAAAAAAACACGTATTGGCACTCCGATGCCTAAGTTCGTATTGTTGTAGGTTTTAAACAATCAAGTATAATAAATGAAGTTACACCTCATTTGGGTTTACCATTCCCAAATCACCTCTTATGAAAGTAAACTGGTCAACCCCCAGAGGCTTGGTGAAGATGTCAGCAAGCTGTTGTTGAGTGGGGACAAATTGCACTTTGACATCCTTCTTTTGAACATGGTCTCTGATGAAGTGATGTCTGACATCAATGTGCTTTGTCCTTGTGTGCTGAACTGGATTCTTGGCGAGGCTGATTGTGCTTGTGTTGTCACAGAGGATGGGTGCCTCAGGGAACTCCAAGCCAAGGTCTCTCAGTTGGTTCTTTAGCCACAGCACTTGAGCACAACAGCTTGCAGCCGCAATATATTCTGCCTCAGTGGATGACAAAGACACGCAGGTTTGCTTTTTGCTAGCCCAAGTCACCAGACAACCACCAAGGAAGGCGCATTGTCCACGGGTGCTCTTTCTATCAGTCTTATAACCTGCATGGTCAGAATCAGAGTAAGCCCACAAGAACTCTTGGTTACCTCTGGGATACCAAAGACCAAGTTCTTGTGTTCCCTCAAGGTATCTCAAAATACGTTTAACACATGTTAAGTGTGACTCCTTGGGGTTGGCTTGAAATCTTGCACACATGCCTACACTAAATTGAATGTCAGGCCTGCTTGCCGTTAAGTATAGGAGGGAACCTATCATTCCCCTGTACATGGGCAGACTGACAGATTTACCCTTTGCGTCAGCATCGAGTGAGACAGTGGTGCTCATAGGAGTGTCATACTCCTTGCATTCATCCATCCCAAACTTTTTGAGTAGTTCTTTGCAGTACCTAGCTTGGGATATGAAGATTCCATTCTTCTTCTGTTTAATCTGCAGGCCTAGGAAGAATGTGAGTTCTCCCATCATAGACATTTCAAACTCACCCTGCATAGTCTTAGAAAAATCTCCACAAAGTTTTTCATTAGTTGCCCCAAAGATAATATCATCAACGTAAATTTGGACAATTAACATATCTCTATCTTTGTGAAGGATAAACAGTGTATTATCAAGTTTGCCCCTTGAGAAACCTTTGCCCAGCAGAAAGCTGCTGAGTCTCTCATACCAAGCTCTAGGAGCTTGTTTCAGGCCATATAAAGCTTTCTTTAATCTATACACATGTTTGGGATATTTGTGATCCTCAAAGCCAGGAGGTTGTTCTACATACACCTCTTCTTTAATATAGCCATTAAGAAATGCACTCTTTACATCCATTTGATATAGCCTAAAGCCATTCATGGATGCAAAGGCTAGAAGAATCCTTATTGCTTCAAGTCTAGCGACTGGAGCAAAGGTTTCTTCATAGTCAATGCCTTCTTCTTGGTTATATCCTTTGGCTACTAATCTGGCTTTGTTTCTTGTGATTTGACCTGTCTCATCCAGTTTGTTTTTGAAGACCCATTTGGTCCCTACTATAGATTGATGAGACGGCCTAGGGACTAGTTCCCAGACTTGACTTCTCTCAAATTGATTTAGCTCTTCCTGCATGGCGATAATCCAGTCGCAGTCCTCAAGAGCTTGTTCAACTGAAGTTGGTTCTATTTGAGATAGAAATGCACCAAACTCAACTTCATTTTGAACTTGTCTTCTGGTTCTGACACCAGAAGAAACATCACCAAGCACTTGATCAAGAGGATGATCTCTGTGATGCCTCCTAGCTGTTGGAAACTGTGCCTCATCAGGCACGGTCTGCACACTAGGTTCATCACTGAGTCCATCTTCTTCCTTAGGATTGCTTGCTGGTGTTTCTTTTGGTGGTGAAGAAGATGATGGTAACTTTGGAAGATTCAGTATTTCATCATCTTCTGTGGATTGTCCCCATGTAGGAGTTTCATCGAATACAACATGCATTGATTCTTCTACAATTCTAGTTCTCATGTTGTATACCCTATATGCTTTGCTCCTAAGGGAATATCCTATGAATATACCTACATCAGCTTTTGGATCAAACTTACCCAGATTTACCTTTCCATTGTTATGCACATAGCATTTTGATCCAAAGATTCTGAGGTGGCTGATGTTGGGCTTCCTCCCTTTGTACAGCTCGTAGGGAATCTTATCCAGTCCTTTGCGAACATAGGCTCTGTTAGAGATATAGCAAGCAGTGCTCATAGCGTCCGCCCAGAACACTTGAGAAACCTCTTTCTCATTGAGCATGCTTCTAGCCATCTCTGTCAGAACCCTGTTCTTTCTCTCGACAACTCCGTTCTGTTGAGGGGTCCTAGGAGCTGAGAAGTTGTGTTCTATGCCATTTTGTTCACATAGCTCTGAGAAGCTATGGTTCTCAAATTCTCCTCCATGGTCTGTCCTTATGGCTGTGATTTTGAGCTCTCTCTCATTCTGCACTTTCTTAGCCAGGACAACAAAAGCATCAAAAGTATCTTACTTAGAGGCAAGAAACATAGTCCAGGTGAACCTTGAATAGTTATCCACCACCACTAGAGCATATAGGTTTCCACCCAAGCTCTTCACTCTTGCTGGCCCAACCAAATCCATGTGGATTAGTTCCAAGGGCCTGCTGGTGGAGACTTTCTTCTTGGTTTTGAATGAGGACTTTGTTTGCTTTCCTCTTTGGCAGGATTCACAGATAAAATCATGCTTTACTTTAAATGATGGAATACCTATAGCTAGCTCCTTTTTAATTAGCATGTCGAGTTGAGTAAAATTAACATGAGCTAGTCTCTTATGCCAAAGCCAACTATTCTCATCACTAGATATTAAACATTTTTCTTCTAGTTGTTGGCATAAGTCTAAAGTATATAGGTTTCCATTTCTATTTGCCTTAAGTTTGCATTTTAAGTTGGCCTTATCTAAATTTAGATCCTGCTTATCAACTATTATGCACTCATGTGAATCAAAAATTACCCAGTTTCCTTTGTCTGTGCTCTGGCTGACGCTTAGCAGGTTGTGACAGAGACCGTCCACTAGGTAGACGTCTTTTATTGGTCCGACCTCTCCAACTCCAGTGATCTTTCCACTTTGATTTCCTCCAAAGGTTACTGTGGCTCCATCTTTGATCACCAGAGATTTGAACTTGTCTCTGTCTCCAGTCATATGTCTCGAGCATCCGCTGTCAATATACCATTTCTTGTTCTTGGATGCTTTGAGACACACCTGGAAAAATCAAGTAAACTTAGGTACCCAATCTTTCTTGGGTCCTCGATCATTAGTTTTCAATGCCCTTGGTCTAGAGTCATCCTTGACCTTGGGCTTGTGATTATTCAGAGCCTCTGGCCTAGAGTTGGCTCTGGACTCTTGGGTTTTCCCTTTGGAATGATTCCAAGCTCGGGATCCTTGTCCTCTCTTAGTTTCCTTTGCAGATGGAGGATCCTTTGTTGCCTTGGTTCCTTTAGGGACCCATTTGTAGGAGCTACTTGCTCCATGCTTCTTAGCATTACAGGTGGACGTGGAGTGTCCCTTCCTGTTGCAATAGTTACAGAAGCTGAAGGGTGAGGAGCTATGACTAGTGGCTTTATGGAAGAACTTTAAGTAGGGCTTTACTTTTGGTTCCACCCACTTCTTCCCTCTAGGAGTATATCCTAATCCAGTTCTATCCCTATATGCCCTTTGATTCATTAAAATTATATTTAACATTTCTGAGCCATTTGTAAACTTCCGCAGGGCATTTTGCAGCTTGTCTTTCTCTGCTGAGATTTTGCTGCAATTAGGGCAGCTCTCAAGTGTTGGGGCATTGGGTTCTGTTTGTGGAGAACCCTGGCCATCCACTACCGGATGCTTTCTAGCTTCCGCTAGCTCTTCACTTAGTGAGTCCACCTTGGACTCAAGTGATTCCTTTTTAGTTTTTAACACTTTATAGGCTTTACACAATCGAGAGAATTCTTCATGAACCTCATTGTAAGCCTCTTGCAGTTCAGAGAAAGTTACCTCATTGTCTTCGTGGGTGAGGTCAAGTTCTGAAGATGCTTCCTCATCATCTTCTCTGGCTACCAGGCAGAGGTTGGCAACTTCTTCCTCATCACTTGCTTCGTCATCTGAGCTATTCACCCAGATGGAGGAAACAAAGGTCTTCCTTTTGTCTTTGCCTTTTGACTTCTGCAGGCTGGGACACTCAGCCTTGAAGTGGCCAGGTTTCTTACATTCAAAGCACACAGGGGCCTTTTCCTTCTTGTATCCTTTCCTCTGGCTGGAGTCACCTTTTTGAAAGTCTCCTTTCTTTCTGAAGAACTTTCTGAATTTTCTCACCATCATAGCCATCTCCTCATCGTCCATTTCCTCCTCATCATCCTCATCATCATCATCAACCTCCTTGCTGGGAGCAACAAGGGCAAGATTTTTGGCCTTGGATGAGGCTTGAGGAGCTCTCTGAGCCAGCAGGGTAGGTTCATATTCAGCTAGAGAGCCAAATAGTGCAGTGATGGAGCTCGTTGATTCTCCTTGGACTTCCTGCAAGATGGTTACTTTGGTGATCCAGTCACCTTTCAAGATCTTTAGGATCTTGCTAACTTGCTCTCTTTCAGGAATGTCCTTACCCAGCGAGGCCAAATTGTTGATGAGGTGAGTGAACCTGAGCTCCAGCTCCCTGATAGGCTCAGTAGGACTAAGCATGGCGAACTTGTGAAATTCTTCCACAGCATCTCAACTCGCCTTGCTTTCACTCCCCTGGTTCCAGAGTGAACAGCCTCAAGAGCCTCCCACATATCTTTAGCATTTTTGTGGTGGCTGATCCTGTGAAACTCTTTAGGGCTGAGAGCACACTGGATGTAGTGCATGGCCCGGTAGTTTAGTTGGACTAGAGCATAGTCCTCATTTGTGTACCTAGATCGCTGCTTGGCGAAACCATCCTCATCCAGTGGTGTGTGATCCCCACGTTCGATTACGTCCCAGAGTCTGATGTCGCTGGATTTGATATAGGTCTCCATTCGAAACTTCCAGAATGGATAGTTATACCCATCAAAGCCTGGAGGCTTATTGGGTTGAATAGAGACATCTGGCAGGGAGTAATCTGTATCCATTACTAGATCTTTGCTTTCTGGATTCGTTGGAATCGAGTGAGAAAGACCTGCTCTGATACCAAATGAAAGTAATGGATGCACAAGAGGGGGGGTGAATTGTGCTTCAAAAATAAATGCTCAAATAAAACAACACAAGAGTTATACTGGTTCGGTCTTCCTGACCTACGTCTAGTTCTCAACCACCCAGGCTGAGTTCCACTATATCTCCAGGTTTTAGAACGGGTTCACCTGGAACCTTTTACAACCGCAAGTTTTGAACGGGATCACTTGCAACCTTACAACCACAAGTTTTACTCAGGCTCACTTGCAACCTTTCTAACTAGCTCCCCCTTACACCTAGCAAGGGTTCAACCTTTACAACTAAAGGATTTTTCTAACTAAGTTCTCTTAAAGAACAGATAGTGTTACACACTTAAGTACAATCAATGCTCTTATAACAGAAAGAGACTTAACAACAAAGAGTACAGAATATGTAGATGAGAATGATCACTCGATGTGTTAAATGCTCTTTACTTTTCTGGGCAGCTTTGAATGCTTGAAGATGTTCTTAGTTTCTCGCTCTAACTTCTCTCAAGAGTATTCAAAGATAATTGTTAGCTTCATAAATGAGGTTGAGCTCCTTTATATACTCTTCAAACATTCTGACTCTTGGTAGGTGGGATAGCCGTTTGAATATGGCCGTTTCTCCCATGTTACCGTTTGCCCAATTAATGCTTCATCAATGCATAGCAGGGTTGACTTGCTTTATCTCTGAAAAGTAGCTCTGACAACTCTGCTCTGACAAAAGCATTCTGACACTGCATTTCTGAACACTCTGACATTCTGATTGCTTGCGGAAGCAGGTTCACATCCGGAAGCAACTCTACTTAGTGTGCTGCACTGAGTGTTAGTCTAACAGTATTAACATATAGTTACATGCAGTGGGAGTGTTCTTAGTCTAAGAGGTCTTCCTTGCATCCGGAAGCACTTCTCCATCCGGAAGTAAATCCGCTGGATGAAGGATTTTGTTCACTATTACTCACTCTCGCTCAGTGTTGATTCAATCCCACAGCCAGCGCTAGTCACTGAGCTATCGGAAGCACTTCTACTGGACGTTGCTCATTTTCACTGACGCTTAGGGTTATCTATTCCAACAGCCAGCGCCAGTCTAAGTTTAACAGGAAGCAAATTCACTTCCGGTTGAATCTTAACTTAGTCTTAGGATTTTGTATATCTAGTGCTCATGGACTAAGTTAATTCCTAAGTGAGTTTCTTGCTGCCGCTGGGGGATGAGACATCCATCCGCGAGCGCTAGTCCTAATCTATCCGGAAGTAAATCCACATCCGGTTGCACTTTTACTTAGGATTCTATGTTCACCTATTGCTTTCTAAGTTCTTTCATATTTTAGTCTTCATCAAAACTTAAGATTCTAACAATGAGTATCTGTTAAAAAATATTTACAATCATAATTTAAGTATTTTAAACATTATTGTTGTTTGTATGTGTACCTTTTGGGACCTTGAACCCATTAGGTCTACCAATATCATCTCGTAATACTCTTCCATCTGCGGCAGAGCCCTCCCATCCTGGATATACATATATAAATTGACCATCTGGGGAGCACACACCAAGCACATTGGTTGTAACATCTCCTTTTCTGTTCCTGTACCTAGGCTTTACAGAAACTGGTACTCGAACCCTTATGTGTGTACCATCCAGTGCGCCCAGACAGCCCTGCATTAAAAGGGATAATGAGTTGCCAAACAATATCGCACAAGTCAATAACAAAGTAAAAGTTAAAAAATGTTACCTTAAACCATTTCCACCTCTTGTCAGTTGAATTTTCAGGAATTGGCTCAGGAGTTTTAAAAAGCTCTTTTTGGATGAGCATCATTGCTCTTAGAACTCCGGTGAAGTAACGGCTAATGGTTTCCCCAGATCTCCCAAACTCAAATTGAACTACCCTATTTTTTTGATGGTGAGCAAGTATGTGCAAGAATATAGCCACTTGTTCATCCACTAACATATGTTTAGTTGGTTTGAGACCACCTATTGTGTCTAGCATGCCACATAGTTTATCAAATGTAGCTCTATACATCCTAATGTTGTTATAACAAGTAGTATCACACTTATAAACCATCTCCCTAAGGTGCCTTCTCTTATGATGAAAATCAAGAGCATATGAACGGTCAGTTAAGATCCTATTGCTCAATATAGTTACAGCACACATTGTATTCATTAATATTATTTGGAAGCCATGAAAAACCATTAACAATCCAAGCATTAGAAGGATCTCTGCTTCCTCACAATCCTGCTCCATAATTTTTGCTTCTCCTAATTATAACCTACTTGCAATTGCCACCACAAACAGAAGAAGAAAACAAAAAAGCAAACAAAATGTCACTTATAATGCCAAAAAAAAGATGTCAATACAGCAAGCTTCATTAGGCTTTGCATGAACCGGCGATAGATAATCAATAAGAATATAGATTTAGGAGCAGCTCTGGTAAATTATTAGTAAAAAAAATTTCCACAAAAAAAAAGATGCAGCTTAATATAAGTGTAACCTAAAATTGATAGAGTATATATCAATATTTAATAATTCCTTGCTCAGGCAACAAAGGAGGAAAAGATAACAGCAGGATAGGAGGAATTGCTATTCTGTACAGAGGGTGACAGTGAAAGAGGAGGAGATATAAGTGTAACCTAAAATTGATAGAGTATATATCAATATTATATGTTAGCTCTCTCATTTTGCATAGCTACAGATTGTATTTCTTTTCACCAACATGATGAAGCTAATAAGTGGCACCGGCGATAAAACTATCGAACAACAACAAAACAACATCACAGATTCACAGTGTCACAAACAGAAAACAGGCGCAACAAAATTTGTAATCATATCCTATTGACTTTAATTCAAAAGGCATAACATGCACGTTACAAGATCTACTCAAGCAAAATACAAAACCAACGCTAAGTACCAAGAACCATTGTGAAAGAAATTTGAAGCATGGTGTATGAAATAGAAATTTGAAGCATGGTGTATGAAATACACCGTGATAAGGCAGCTTGTATGCGTTCACTCCCAGTCCTCATCACTAAGTTGATCGTCAATGTCATCTCTAGGAGGCCTAACTACCAAAACTACAGTACCTAAAGCAACCTGAACATCAGAGGACTTCAAGGCAGACCCTCTTTCTACCTTGAAGCCATCAGCAACAGAGACCAAATAAAATCCATCATTAGCAACAACTTGATTTGTCTATGCCAATGGTGTTGTAGCTTGTACCTTAATGGACATCAACCAGTCTTATCTATTTTATTTTTTACAATACAAATGGGAAAACAATTGACAAGGAATAAGTTAGGAAATTATGTACAAGCATGTGCTGTAACAATATTCATTTGTCTATGCCAATGGTGTTGTAGCTTAATGATATGAAAACTTCCACAGAGCAGAAAACTTCAGAAGAGCATGTTCTCACAGTAAGTGGTAAACCAGAAATAGATATAGAACAATACTTAAAACCTTCCATTGATGCCTTATGCACCATATACAACCAAGAAAGCTAAATTTACTTTGGTTACTTTGGTCATAACTATAATTAAAGAATTCAATCTACTTAATTCCCAAATCTAAGTAGTTACAATGCAGATGAAGTAGTTATAATAATACACATGATTAAGTAAAGTTTTTTTAAGAAAATCGACAAGTATTGTAACAAGTAACACTTAGCTAGCTAATTTCTTTAATTTATATTCTCAAATCAGTTCTCAAGCTCTTATTAAGTAACGAGCTAATATCATTTGATTCCCTTGTCATTGTTTGTTCATTTTTATTTTTGTTCTATGATCCACCAATATCTGCAGAAATCCCACTGCTACCATATACAAGAGTAATGAAGGCAAAGATTCTTTGGCCCCTACGATAGCTTCCTTCTCTTCAAGGGGCCCAAACATGATTAATCCCAACATTCACAAGGTATTGTAACCATTTTATTCATTAGACTGTCAGCTAATAGTTTGACAGTATTAATCCCAACATTCTCAAGGTATTATGACCATAGAACAATACTTAAAACCCTACAAATGTTATATTAATTCAAAGTATGAACACACTCATAAATCAGTTGAGGCTGACTGAAGTAAGAGCGAATGTTAACAAAAATGAATGAACACACTTCACACCAGTAAAATAAAAGGCTGTACAAAAAAGCATCTAAAACAATCCAAAGTATAATATTGAATCCAAAAGCTACAGTAACAAAGTTAAATCAGCAAAAAAAACCGAATGATCAAAAGAAGAATCAACAAAACAAAACAGACCTCAGATTTGATTGAATGAAGATACAAAATCCAATAATCAAAAAATGGAGAGATTCCCTAAGAATAAAGCTTGAAGTGAAGCCTTAAATATGGAAACAAACATGTGAGACAAGAGTTCAGGAATCAATGCATAACATAACAGCCTTACATATAATTATATATATATTCATTTCCAAGGCAACAAGTGAATTGTCACTGTTACTCAGATATTGAATTAAATAGTATATTCAATGGATAAATATATGACCATAGAACAAACTAATGAACACACTCATAAAGTAAATAATTAAACTACATAATAATTGAGAAAAAATGCGTTGAGGCTGAGCGAAGTAAGAGCGAAGTATGCAAATGATCAAGGTGCAATGAATTTAACGACATAATAAGGCTGAGCGAAGTATTCAAGAAATTAAACTACATAATAAGTAAGAGAGAACTATTTAAATGCACAGAGAAATTAACGACACAAAAAACAAGTTCATCTGAAATGAAATCGCACATTGAGAAAGAAAATGAAAGAAATTAACTAATCGGAACCTTCAGGAGTGCTGCGAGGATAGTGAATGGAGCTGTGCAAGAAGATGATGAACTTCAAGTAATAAACTTCGAAGATGAATTTGATCTTCGAAGATGATGAAGCTCAACAGAATGGAGAAGATGCGAGCGATGATGAAGAATTCGAAGAAAGGAGAAGATGATGAAGAGCGATGAGAATGGCGCGTAGGCATAAGCAACGGAAGAAAGGAGAATTTGTTTCAGAGGATAGAAGTGTCTTTTAACATGTTTAAGTAGGGACAAAATAGACATTATACACCTCATTGCACTACTACAATGAAGATTCATAGGGGGTACCCTATGTTTAGAGATTACCATGGTTTGTGTAATCAGGATTACATAGGTAATTTGGATTACCATACTAAAGCCCAACCAAACATGCTCAGTATGGTAATGCAATGAAGATTACCATTGCAGTGGTGCAATGGGGTTCAACCAAACGGGCCCTCAATTTCATTTCCATTTCCATTATAAACTTTCAATGCAACCAAAGGGGCCATAATGTTGCTAGAATCTTAAAAATTTACAAGGGAACTACTACATTTTATACCAACAAACAAACGTTTAGATCAATTTGACAAAACATATTTTTGAAATGTTACTATTGAATGACATATTTTTAAAACTAGGGTTAATATGCAAATCCACCCCTGAAGTATACCAAAAGGTGCAAATTCACCCCTGACATATTTTCATATGCAATTATAACCTGTAAGTAACAATTTAGTGCAATTTTATCCTTCTATCAATTAAAGCTGTTTATTTTGATGCAAAATGACTCAAATGCCCTTCCTGATTAAATTCTCTCTTCTCTTCCATCCTCCCACCCCAAACCCCACCACTAACCACCACCCCCACCACGCGCCCCAACCCCCCTCCGCCATATCATGTTAATATCAATAAAGTTGGATTATTCTGGCAAAAAAAATAAAGTTGGATTACTTGTTTTAAAAAAGGAGCGAAATGGTATAAGGATACAAAGGTGACTTGTTATTCCCGCTTGGACCATCCATGGCGTCTCTGCAATTTCTCTCCCAAATAATGTCACCTTTCATCTCCGAAGGCAAATACCATCGAAGCCCAAAGGCCCAAAAACCCGACCACTATTACGAGCCTCTCTACTCTTCCGAAGCTAGCTTCGATGGCGCCTCCCTCTCCGGCGCCGTCTTCAACCTCTCCACCACCGTCGTCGGCGCCGGCATCATGGCCCTCCCTTCCGCCCTCAAACAACTCGGCCTCATCCCCGACCTCGTGTTAATCCCCCTGGCCGCCATGCTCACCGAATCATCCATCGATATTCTCCTCCGCTTCACACGTGTGTCCAAGTACTTTGCTTCGGTGGTTGTAGCGGAGGAGGGGTTATGGGGCGCACGTTGGTGGTTGTGGCGGGGGGAGGGTTGGGGTGGTGGTGTTTGGGTGGTTGGGCGACGGCGGTGGTTGGGAGGTTGGGGTGGAGGTGGTGGTGGTGGGGGGGGGGGGTGGTGGTAGTTGGGGTTTGGAATGAGAGGGTGAAAGAGAAGAGAGAATTTAATGGGAGGGTATTTGGGTCATTTTGCACCAAAATAAACAGTTTTAAGTGACAAAAGGGTAAAATTGCACTAAATTGTTACTTCCAGGTTATAATTACATCTGAAAATATGTCAGGGGTGAATTTGCACCTTTTGATATACTTCAGGGGTGGATTTGCATATTAACCCTTAAAACTAATGACGACAAAATTGATAGTGTTCAATTTGGTACCCCAAAAAAAATTATAAACTCATAATATGAAAGAATAAATTCACGTACCCGATCTGATGGCTTGTTTGGTTGTATGAAGAAAAGGAAAGTGTATGATGAAAATAATATAAAAGTTAAGGGGTAATATGGTCATTTACATATATCCCGAGGCCACAAGTTTTCTCTCTCCATCTCGCACTTATCCTGGGGCTCATAAACTTTACTCTCTCATCATTACCCCTACTTTCCATTTCTTACACTTTCCATTTCTAGTGCGAAATGCTTCCCAAAAAAAAATGTGAATGGGACAAGAAAAGAAAAAAAATCGAAAAGTTCCTCAGGGTGTGCTTGGATGGAGGGAAAATGGGAGAGGAAAGAAAATGGGAGAGGAAAATGGGGTGAGGGGGAGTGTTTTCCCTTGCTTGGATGGGGAGAAAATGGGAGAGGAAAGAAAAGGGGAGAGGAAAAGTTGGTGGGCCACATGCCCCATTTTCCTCCCAAAGTTTTCCTCCCAAAATGGGGGGATTATAGGAGAGAGAAAAACTACACATCATTGTCCAATGACCATGCTCCACCTCACCCACCCATTTTCCTTCCTTTCTATTTTCCCTCATCCATCCAAGCATGATGAGGGATAACATTTTCTCTCCCATTTTCTTTCCTCTCCATTTTCTCTCCTCCCATTTTCTTTCCTCTCCCATTTTCCCTCCATCCAAGCAGACCCTCAATCTTTTGCCGCCTTCTTCACTCCACTCCTCACGTCTTTCGTCAGTTCGTGCCCGCCCGAATCTCCCACTACTAAACTTCACCATTAAAGCGCACGCCTTATCCTACGCACCCCACACAACAATAACAACCAGCTTTGCTTCAACAAAACCTCCTTCTTCTAACTTCATTCCTTCGCTTCTGTGCCCTTTCAGTCTTCTCTTTCTTCTCTTCGCTTAGGTACTCTCCAGATTCTCTCTCTCTACTCAACAAATAAAATTGTGCACTAACTTCAACTAACTTATAGTTTCTTCTCTAGATTTGCGCTTTTCATCTCTGTTTACTGCGAGTTTTTTTTTTTAGTTTCGAGTTCAATTGACGAGTCTCTTCGTGGACTAGTGGTTTTGCTGTTTGCTGTTTTTTCTAACCCTAGAAAATTTGTTGAGCTGGAGTTTATTGTGAATTGTTTGTTCTAGTATTTGACTTCGCTGCTGAAATGTGAAGACACATGCTATGATAGATTATTGTAGGGTGATTTTGTTAGGTCGAGGTGGATTTTTTTTTTGAAGTCGTGAAAATTGTTAATGTACTGTGATGATTTAGCTTCTTTTGGTGAATTTCTTTTTAGTTATGTCTCAGGCTGTTACTTGACAGCGAGGAAGGTTTGAAGTTTAATCAAGCAATGCTGTTTTACTTTACTGCTGGGGTTTTTTTTTTTTGATCAAAAAACTGCTGTGGTTAATGATATTGTGAAATGTTTTTTTTTTCTTTTTTGCTCTTTTTTTTTTGCATGTTATAAAACTGTGGTGATGGATTTGGTTTGTGATATTTTGTAATTGCTTCTGCAGGTTGTGTTATGACACTTTCAAGATGCACATAAAGCAGGTAATTTCGCTCGAAATGCATTATTTGATTCTTTTCCCCCTGATTTGATACCATATGGTGTATTTGATGTATAAAATAAATTTGATTTTCTTCTTATATTACATGGATTTTTTTCTTCGAGCCGTTCTATAGTTTTTGACATGCAATTTTCTTAATCAATTGCTGTACTATTATTGAAATTAGTCCGACCTACTATAAAATGATGTGACAACAATATGTAGATTGCCCTTTTATTGGCGTATTTTAGTTATAATATGTTGACTGCCCTTTTATTGAAGCTAGTCCGACTTACTTTCAATCTTCCAGCCGTTTGATAGTTTTTGGCATGCAATCTTTTATTAGTGTATTTTAGTTATAATGTAAACCTGAACACTAGAAAGTAGAAGTCTCTGATTTTATTAAGGAGATATTTTGTAATGTGTAATGTGCTGTCCTAAAACTCAAGAAAATGTATCATGGCTGAGACATTAAGAAGGGCCGACTTAGCAGCAAGCTTGCTTGCTGTGGGATATAAGGTTGTGGGTTCGAATGGGGATCAAACTGGGCTGACCCTTTTTTTCGGCCTTTTGAGCCTTTTGTATTGTTGATTAGGAGCATTTGTTCCTTCTGTTGTCAATCAGAGTCAATTTGAGGGGAAGGTCGGGTGACAACCCGATGTCCCTCGTGCTGAGTGCTTTCTATAAGCAACTTGCCAGACCTATTAGGGCAGTGAAGAAGTTCTGTACGAATTGAATACTTTCATTTTAGTGTATTTGTTCGACTCTTAATGCTACTTTGTATTGCCTGTTTTGATGTGATTTGATGCTAAATTTGTTTTGGATGTTTTCTTTATCTTTTGATGTAGATTATAATTGAAGGCTTTAAGAGTTACAGAGAGCAAGTTGCCACAGAACCTTTCAGCCCTAAAGTTAATTGTGTTGGTATTGGTCCTATCTAAAACCTTTGAATTGTTTTTATCTGTTGCAAGGTAATTATTCATGATACATGATATGGGCCTGATATGCGGAAAGATCATGATCAGTAGACAATTTGAAGTTATATGTATGCATCATGCATGTATGTATCTTTCAGGCGAAGTTTTATATGGATATACTTGCAGAAATTGACATGTTTGTTCAAAATGAACAACATTGAGGGGCATCACTTTAATTATTATCAAATGTGTCATGTTGCTTTAAGAGACCTAAGATAATCTCTAATGATTCCGATATAGTAAATTCATCATACTGTAAAATAAGCAATCAACATATGCTGTCATTAGGGAGACAGAATGCTCTATTTAACTGGAAACCAAAGTATGACGTGATTATGATAGAATTGATGTTTTAGCTTCTGCTTATGTACATTCATCAAGTAAATGACTGTTGGAACTTTTTGATTGCTGTAAGTTTTTGTTAACTTCATTTTCCGTGTTGTCATTACTTGTATTTTTTCACATCTTTCTCCATCTCATCTCATTATGTGTAAGAATTATTCTTGTATATCATTTTCCGATTTGCACCTTTTTACCTTTGTAGTGACAATAATATAAATTAGTAAAGTAAATAACATCTAATCGAGTTTTTTACAGTTGGTGCTAATGGATCTGGGAAGACAAACTTTTTCCACGGTAAACTGAATTCTCCCCTCTTTCCTTCCTATTTATCGTATTTGTTTGGGGACATTTTTAATTGGGTGAAAGTAACTGAAATTAGATCTCTAACATCTGATCGGAAACTTTTTTCTTATTTTTCTTTCTAGCAATTCGTTTTGTGTTGAGCGATCTGTTTCAGAACTTACGCAGTGAAGATAGACATGCTCTACTCCATGTATGGTCTAGTTTATTTCTGTTTCAGGCTGTGATTTTATCACCATAAGTAATCATTTATAGGATTTCAATTTAGTTAAGCTTAAGTGAATCATTCTCTTTACAGGAGGGAGCTGGTCACCAAGTTTTATCTGCATTTGTGGAGATTGTATTTGACAATTCAGACAATCGCATACCGGTAAAATTCTAAGGCTAATGATTTATCTGTTAGGGGGCATTAGTCAGAGAATTTTTTTTACGTTATTTAAACTTAATTTGTTGAAATCATCTTATAGTTTTGCTTTGTTAATGTTATTATATGGGGTAATGACAGTTAGGCCTGTCAGTTCGTTTTGGTAATTGATCCCAAAAATTTGTGGATAGTTGAGCTATTTCTGGTAGATTCTAATTTGGAATTCTTAGCTGCAATAAACTGGTAGTGCCCTGATGATAAAGGTTGGATTTGTTGGTAAGAAAGTGACCTCTAACACACATTGGCGTGAGTTCAAATCTTGACGATGTGGGGGCCTTATTGAGGCATGCCCTAGCTCTGTTGAGCTATAGGACCCAATTCAGCTGAAGATACTAGAAAAATTTCTGGCACTGATCCATCAGACCTAAATGCCTGATTCGCAACTGGAATACCCAAACTTGCAACTGTTTAAATCAACATTTGCTGATTCATATTTTAGCTAAATGATTTGGACATAATTGTCATTAAAATTTATTTTTTTGAGATCCAGGCATCATCTTCCCTTTATGAATTATAGACATTTATTTGCATTATTGTTGTCTGCTTACCATCTTAGCTTATACCTCTGGACAGGTTGACAAAGAGGAAGTGCGCCTACGCAGGACGATTGGCTTAAAAAAGGATGAGTATTTTCTAGATGGAAAACACATAACGTGAGTTTACATAAATAAATTACAACACTTTCGTTATTGTTATATATAATTGTCAGATGACATTATATTATGGTTCATGCTACCTGATTCTAACTTATGCCCTGGCCCCTAAAGAAACATGGTAAATGATTTGCAGGAAAACTGAAGTAATGAATTTACTTGAAAGTGCTGGTTTTTCTCGCTCAAACCCTTACTATGTTGTTCAGCAAGGAAAGGTATTGATGGATTTTGAACAAATTTAGGTTGGAGTTGAATATTGTTGTAATGATAGATTTTGAAGGCTTGGATTGTAAATCTATTCTGACATATCTTTGTGCAGATAGCATCACTAACATTAATGAAAGACTCTGAACGACTAGATTTATTGAAGGAAATTGGTGGTACTAGAGTTTATGAGGAGAGGCGTCATGAAAGTTTGAAAATAATGCAGGACACCGGTAAGTCTTTCATTGGGGGGTTGATTTTCAATATTTATTAATCATTATTTTGAGGATAACCTATATTTTCCTGTTAAACAGGAAATAAAAGAAAACAGATCATTCAAGTTGTCCAGTATTTAGATGAAAGGCTGAAGGAGCTCGATGAGGAGAAAGAGGAACTTCGAAAATATCAACAGCTTGACAAGCAGAGAAAATCCTTAGAATATGCCATTTATAGCAAAGAAATTCAAGATGCTCAGCAAAAATTGGCAGAGGTTATAAATGTTCCATGCTATGGCATTTATTAATATTACATATTTTCTTCCTCTAGTGCTCTGTCTTTTCTTTGGTTTTATAATTAAATTGTCAGTTGTAAAAAATTTTGGGTTCTGTTTTAATGCTTGGGGTTTAATCTGTGTTATCTGTTAACATACAAAAACAAAATGTTCAAACTTTTTTTATGAAAGAATATTAATTTTTAATGCCATCTTTTTTGGTTTAAATTGATGAGATGCAAATTAGTGTTTTCTATAAATTGCTTTCATTCAGAGGACCTTGAAAACCACAATTGGATTTATTGGTTTTGTTAATGTACTTGAATACAATCCCCCTGCAAAAGGGGGGTTGGGGGGGGGGGGAATGGCACTGTTGACATAGAACCTAGATTTCTTGTGTCAGAATAAGTCTACATTAGAGGCATCAAGTAATGATCTTTTATCCGAATTTTGTGATATATGTCCTCCAGGTCCTAGAGAGGCCACTGGGTTTCTCTTTTCTCTGAAGAATGGCTAATATATTCAGGTAGAAGAAATGCAAAAATGAAAGAATTTGTGAGCAGATTTTGAAAGATTAGAATCACTGGTTTTGCATGTTCTATTCGGCTGTGGTTACCATGTATTTCCCTGCAGTTTTTGCATGAAACATAAGAAAGATAAGTAGATGGCAAATAAATAAGTTTTATGATGAGATATTTATTTCATGTGTTGAATTCAGAGCTTTTTTCATGGACGAATTTAAGCATTTTGATTCTCCTCAAGTAGATGTTACAAATTTTGCATATTGTTTTAGTACAGACTATAATTCTAACTTCATTGTTTTGTATAGAAAAACATATGCACTTCAAATCATGTTTTGTTACATTGAGTGTCTTATGCATGTATTTTTGTTTGAAATCGTGTGGAGGAGTTGAGTAATATCATTTTTTCTGGATAGGCAATTGGTGTGCTTATGCTTTCATTTTTAGCATAATTCCTTTCCAATTATCAAAAATGGACTGCCATATGGTGGTTTGCATGTAACAACGTGATGCTGCATACTTTGGCAGCATTAGTATTGTCACTACAAGGTGAACTGCTTAATTAAATATTTCTCTACTATCCTCTCAATACTAATTTAAACATGGACTGATATCAATTACCCAAAATTTCTGGAATCCCTATTTATGTTGAAGCTTGGAATAAACTGTACGTGCATGTCAATTCGTGTTTCGAAGGTTAAGATCGGGACTATATTAATCAAATTAATCTGGGGTTTTAACCTCCTGACAGGTCAAGCTTTGGTATTAGATGACCCTATGTGATATTTCCGTATTTGAGCCCCCATTACCAAATTGTCTGGAGGTCATCCTTCACTTCCCTACTATCTTTATTAATTAGATATTAGTTTAAGGTATTGTGACTTTTGCATGGTCATGCTTCATGCCCAAAGGACATTCATGGAGGGAGGGGTATTTGAAGATTGAAATAAAATTAATCCTTGGCCTTTACTTAGCAGCCTTTTTATTACATGAAATGGTATTGGACAACTATCAACACATAACCTCTGGTGTTTATATACTGATTGTACATGTGTTTGTAGAAGAAAAAACCTAATATTTGTGAGGTTTATTTGGTATAGAGTGATTAGCTGATTTGTTCAAGTGTTCTTTCAGTGCTTTCAGTACTGTTGTGTAATTCAATATAAAATAGTATTGGGTGCAATTATTTGCAGTTTATGAGTGATTTACCTTTTCTTTTTCATTATTGATCTTCTCACTCTTGACACCAGTATTACAGTTGTATGCTTTGTTCTTTCCATTTTCTTCTTTTATGCTCTTCTATAATTGGGAATTCTGACACTAGACATTTTTTTAGATAGAAGAAGCTCGAGCAAAGGTGTCTGAGTTATCAACGAAGAAGTATAATGATGTACTTGATGCAAATGAGAGGTCCAGAGATTTAGAAAATACATTGAAAGACATAACAAAAGAACTTCAAAGTTTAAATAGAGAGAAAGAAATTATGGAGAAGAGAAGAACAGAGGCTTTAAAGAAGCACACTGAGCTTGAGCTTGATGCCAAAGATCTACAAGAGAAGATCTCTGGAAATATCCGAGCCAAAGTAGTATTTTAATGTATCCTGTTATTAAATTTTTTTTTCATATATAATGGTTCTGTATCATCCATTTTTGTTTTCATGAATTCAGGATGATGCTGTAAGACAACTACAATTTCTTGAGAAAGAAATTCAGGACTCAATTGATGAGCTCGCCAGAATCAGTCCTTTATATGATAATCAAGCTATACAAGAGAAAGACATTACCAAACGGTATGCTGTGATTGTACCTGTCTGCTTTATGCCTCAATTCAGTTGATTGCCTGCAGCACCCCCTCTGTAATGTATATTTATTAATGGGCTACATGTGTTTTTCCCAAAAGATCACCCAGCACCGAATATTTTTGAGACAAGAAATACACTCAAGTTTTCATATTGTGTTCAAAAGTCACACAGGTTACTATATGACTTTTGAACCCAATATGAAAACTTATGTGTATTTTTGGTAAAAAAAATTTGGATCTGGGCAATCATTTGTGAATAACGTGTATATTTTATCCTTAACCCTTTAATTATTTATTTTTCTCCTGCATCATTGTTGTGTCCCTTTCATTATATAAAATTGTTGACATTTATCATTTGTCCAATTTATTTGATGATTACTGGTCCATGATGGTGGGAGTATCAGTTATTCTAAGTTTACTTCGATTCTATTATGTTATCTGCTGTTCATCATAACTGATTCATTTTCTCTTTTTTCCTTTTGATTGAATAGAAAGGTACTCCCTCTGGTCTTAAATATAAGACTTATTTGAGAAGATGGATTTGGTCCTAAATATAAGGCCTATTTTTAATTCTTTCCGAATTTCCCCCAAATTATCCTTCTCAATGTTCTCCAATATTAGACAATAAGAGAGAAAGGGTGGAGTTAAAGGTAGATGGTTAGGGTATATTGGTAATATCATGTTATTTTAACTAATTTAACCAACATTCTTAATCTAATCAAATTAGGTAAATAGGTCTTATATTTAGGACCGGAGGGAGTATGTAATATGGTGGTATATTGATGAAGTTATATCATAATTTACAATTTCTCTATCTCTCTCCTAAGTCACTCTCTCTCTCTCTCTCTCTCTCTCTCTCACACACACACACACACACACACTCATGGACACTTTTGCTTCTTACATTTCTTAACAGGTTAATGTAAGCATTACATGTATATTTTTTCATTTGTACATGGTGTAACTGCTTGTGTGTTTTTTTCTAATGAAAATGCTCCCCATGCCCCCAAAAAACAGAATAATGGAGCGTGAGAAGAAGCTGAGTATTCTCTACCAAAAGCAAGGACGTGCAACCCAGTTTTCCAGTAAGGCTGCTCGTGATAAATGGCTTCAAAAGGAGATTGATGAGCTTGAACGAGTGCGTTCATCGAACTTAGAGCAGGTATGGTTTGTTAATTTGTTTAATCTTTCTAATATTGTTATGACAATTGAATAAGCTATTTGCAAACAAAAAATGATCATTTTGGTCTTGGGTGTTAAATTTCTTTTTCAATCAATTTCTGGGTGTTGTTCAAAATCTGTTATTATGTTATTTCTGGAGTCTTTTGATTTGTTCTGATGGATGAAAGATTGTGAGAAAATGAAGGAACAATCCAGTGGTCAAAATTATCACTTGGAAGAAATTAAAATATCTAAAATCCAAAACAATGAGTTAAATAGATCAAATAAACGAAAGCTTGCTGTTATCTTTGATACAATTTAAACATATTTTTTAGGAAGTCCCATTTAACTACCTTGTTAGAAGAGTGAAATAGGAAGGGATTGTCTGTGCAAATTCTGGTGTATTCAAATTAAGTATTTTGGTGTCTTCTCTTAAACCTAGATGTATTGAATATTGAATGATCCTTAACTTTGGTTTCTATTTTCTGCTCGTAATTTATTATGTTAATTATAATTACTTGTTTAGGTCAACATACATTTTTCTATTATCTGTTTCTATATATGATAAAAAAGGAATTTATTTCTTCTCAAAATGGTTTAGTTCTTTATACCTCTTGGTTGACTGGTATATATCTTACTCTCTCTTTATTGTTTTCTGTTGGGGATAACAGAAGCAAAAACTTAGGAATGAAATTGATCGGCTAAATGAAGAACTACACAATTGTGATGTGAACATTGAGAGTCGTAAATCAGCAATTGCTAAATTGGAGTCTGGCATTTCCAAATCTCGTGAAAAGTTTAATGATCAGAGAGTTCAAAGAGACAAGTTGCATGATGAGCGGAAGTATGTTCTGCATCACAATTTTACTTAGTTTAGACTCCACTATCTAGTTCTTATGGTTTGAAATATTATAGGTCTTTATGGGCCAGAGAGAATGGGCTTACTTCTGAAATTGATAAGATGAAAGCAGAAGTTGAGAAGGCTGAAAAGACCCTTGATCATGCGATTCCTGGAGTGAGCAATCTATTTTTTGAACTTGTTATAGTGTCATATTTCTGATTTTATTGTTACGCTTTAGAAGAAAGCTTGTACCAGCACTCATTTTTTGGTTAGTTTAAAATATTGAACCAGTAACTAGATTATTTATCTCTTGACCAAGGAATCAATTGGAGAAACCAATATCCAAGGTGCAAACCGTTGACATGTTTTGTTCCATGATTTTTGGCAAAAATACGTATTTCTTCAAATAGATTCCCTGCTTTAATTAGCAAAAGGTTCCTGAATATACGTTAGTCTATGCCATTAACCCACATTCATAGAAAAATTACCACATTAATACATTGACTTGAAAACTCTATTACATCTTTCTTTTAGATTTAATCATACACTGTTTAGTTCTTGATTTTGGTGATCTTACTGATCATGTCAGAAACAGTGTAAAAATAAATGATGAAAGATGAAATTTCAATGACATGGCATAACTTTTGCAGTGATAAGTCGTGTTAATTATGCATGATGTTTCCATGTTTGTTAACCTTCATCAAATACCCAACACAATTGACCTGTCCTAGTTGTGAATAAAATGTATTCATGGTAAATTACAGATTTTTTTTTGTTCTCAAATTTGAAAATTTCTTTTAATTTTCAGGATGTGAGAAGAGGGTTGAATTCAGTTCGGAAAATTTGCCGAGAGTATAAAATTGCAGGAGTTCATGGACCAATCATTGAGTTGTTGAGTTGTGACGAAAAATTTTTCACTGCAGTTGAAGTTACTGCAGGAAACAGGTAAGTGATAGTTCTAGTTTTTGTCCCTAGTACATGGATATGTAGGCTTCACCAAGTAGAAAAATCGGGGATAGAATGTTAACTTTTATTTGGTTATTTGTTGATCTTGTAATTGCTTTTGCTATTGTCTACCGTCCCTAGTTTCATATTGTTGTATGCCTTGTTCTTTTTGGCCTTCTTTGTATGTCATTTTGATATTTCTGGTTACCATGATTTTTTGAACAGCTTGTTTCATGTGGTTGTTGAAAATGATGACAAGTCAACCCAGATAATTAGGCATCTTAATTCTCAGAAAGGTGGGCGTGTCACTTTTATTCCTCTCAATCGAGTGAAGGCTCCAAACGTCGCTTATCCTCAGAGTTCTGATGTGATCCCGCTTCTAAAGAAATTAAATTTTAAGCATGACTATACTCCAGCATTCGGTCAGGTTAGCTTCATTGCAAATGCTGTCTTTTATTTAATTGCGAATACTGACATTCAGTGCCTATCTGGTTGATACTCAGGTCTTGGTCTGTTCAATTTTCAATATAGTTGAAGGAAGTTGTGTCAAACGATCAAGTGATGTGATCAAACCGTTTCAGCGTGTTCCTTTTTTTAATATGTTTCAGTTATAACCGTGTAGAAGGAAAAAGTTTTTCATTGCTTTATAGTTTTTTGTATTATATGTTTTTTCTTTTCTGATGCTGAATCTCTGCATTTGTACTTGGATGTGTGTTATTTCTATGCCTTTTTCTTCTATATTTTGTAAATATTAGCATGATTTGTTGGAATTGGATATTGGCATATACAAATCGTTATTGTTAGGAAGATACATCCATTCAACCATGTTGGTCGTCAAATTTCCTTGACATTGCTTCTGGCATTTTCTACTAGGTATTTGCTAGAACAGTTATATGCAAAAATCTTGATGTTGCTTCAAGAGTTGCTCGCACTGATGGTTTGGACTGTATAACACTGGAAGGTTTGGTTTTGAAACAATTAAAAGTATTCATCATTTGATCTTGTCTTTAGTTTAATAGTTGCTTGTCATCCCTAATTCAGGTGATCAAGTAAGCAAGAAGGGTAGCATGACTGGGGGATTTCATGATCATAGGCGATCAAAATTGAAGTTTATGAATATTATTAAGAATAGTGCAGACTCTATTCACAGTAAGGAGGAGGAATTAGAGAAAGTGAGGATTGAGCTGCAAAATATCCTTTTCATGTTTATGATATTGATCTTTATCAAATTAAATTTTATTGTACTCAAATTAAAAATTTATAATGAGAGTGCAAGATACATATATAGAAGGTATACAAGAAAAATTTATGTTCTATTTGGATGGATAAAAAACATATTTCTGGTGATTATGGTGTTGATATCAAGTGGCCACATTTTTTGCTTCTGCTTAACTAATCTTACAGATAGACCAGAAAATCACTGAACTTGTTGCTGAGCAGCAGAAGTTTGATGCTGAACGGGGTCACGATAAATCAGAACTGGATCAGCTTAAGCAGGATATTGCTAACATTAACAAGAAGAAGCATCTAATTTCTGAAGCACTTGAGAATAAGGTGTTATTATACTATATACCTATATTTTGAGAACTCACAACAGTCATTGCATGGGAATTCTTTTCATGTTTTTTAATGCTTTACCTTAATTGCCTGTAGGAGAAATCACTTGGAGATATCCAGAATCAAATTGATCAGCTTGAAGCTAGTATTGAAATGAAGAGGGCTGAGATGGGCACAGAGCTCATTGATCACCTAACGCCTGAGGAAAAGAAGCTGTTGTCAGATTTGAATCCTGAAATCAAAGAACTTAAAGAGAAGCTTGTTGCTTGCAAAGCTGATCGTCTTGAGGTTGATGTTTGAATTTTTTGGTGATTGAGAGTTGAGATCTTATGATGGTCCGTAAATCTATATTAACTTAAACTCTGCAGACTGAAGCAAGAAAGGCAGAGCTGGAAGCTAATCTGACAACTAACCTTAGGAGAAGGAAGCAAGAGTTGGAGGCTGTAATATCATCTGTGGAAGCTGACTCTCTGGTTGTTGACTCTGAATTGAAGAGACAGGAACTTAATGATGCCAAACTACTGGTTGAAGATGCAAAAGAGCAGCTAAAAAGTGAGGCCTTCAGTCACCGTTGTCTCTTATCTATATGTGAAGCACGATTTATATTTCCTTCTGACAAAATTATCTTCCTCAGGAGTTTCTGATAGTATTGATGGTCGAATGAAGCATAGTAAGAAGATTAAAGATGAATTGAATAACTTGAAGGTAGAACCTCTCTTATAAATTATTTGGTGGTGGTGAATTTGGCTGCTCCTTAATGATTACTTATGGCTGTAGGCTTTGGAGGAAAATAATGAAAGGAAACTTCAGGAAGAAGCTAAAGAATTAGAGCAATTACTCAGTAAAAAAAATATATATTCTGCTAAAGAAGAGGAATGCACCAAGAAAATCAGGGAACTGGGTCCATTGTCATCAGATGCTTTTGAAACGTAAGTCTTCTCATGTCCCCCCGCCCCAAAAAAATAAAGATTTTTAATGTGTATTTTTTGTTTTGCCAGAGAAATTATTACAGGGTTAGGCTATAAAAAATTTTTGTCTTGAAAAACAGTTGAAGATGATTGTTACATAGCATGGTTGAGTGCTTCAACTTAATATTTGCTAAGGCAACTATCCTTAATTAGTTACTTTTCATCACTAAACAAAACACTGAAGTCCTATCGTGGAACAGTTAGTCATAAGATATTTTAAGTTTGCCACCTTTGTTAATATTCCTAACTAAAGCTACAGCATTTCACATGTATTTATATATGATTCTACCATTTGATTCCTTGAGTTTGGATATGGCATGCCTATCTTTTGATGTTGTGAAGCTCGCTTGCCGTGTGGGTATAAGGTCGTGGGTTCGAACAGCCACTGTGCAAAAAACATAGGTTAGGCTGCCTAGTATATTCCGTTCCCCAACACCCTCACCAAGTGGGGACTAGAACTAGGTTAAGCCCTTTATGCCTATCTTTTGATGTTGTGTTGAATGTCTTGTATGTATGAAATAGACAACAAACAGCTTGTTGCAGAGTCTGAAATGAATGTTTTTACCCTTTTATTTGCTTTGACAGTTGCACCATAACCTACCCTATAGCTTTATGCTACTTTGTCCATTGTCTTTTTGGTCTTAATAAATTTCCTTTCCATGTGTTTTTTGTTTTAAAAAAAAACGAGAATGGCCTCCCGCGCGATGCCACTGTACCATCATTTTGTTAGCAATTGCTCAGTGGTGGGAAATGGTTAAGGCTTGATGTATTTGGCTATATGTCATGACATGTTTATTTTGAATTTCTCGAAAATGAATTATTGTTTCCCACTTGTATTGAAATGAATAGGTACAAGCGTCGAAACATCAAAGAATTGCACAAGATGCTGCACAGGTGCAATGAGCAGTTGCAGCAGTTCAGTCATGTAAACAAAAAAGCACTTGATCAGTACATAAACTTCACCGAACAGCGTGAAGAACTTCAGAAAAGACAAGCTGAACTTGATGCAGGAGATGACGTATTTAATTTCTTTTCTGTTGGGAAATTTCTTGATGATTAATCGTGTATATTGCTTGACATGCATTGTTGGGTGTGAATTTTATTATCTTGAGCATTTGAAAAAATTGTTTATTCTTGTCAGGTGACATTGTTTCTTACCTGCATCACTGAATTATGTCTTAACAATACCCAAGTTCTATCTATTTACTTTACATTATTTGGTTTATGGGGTGAAATCTGCTGGTGTTTATTGACCCTTTGACAGTTTTAGTGCATGTTCTGATATTTAGCTTGATCTAGTCTGTGGGACTGATTCCTTTATCACCTTATCCTGCGATAAGATTTCCAGGACAGTAATTGATTTGATTGATTTTTGTCAATGAATATTTGCAGAAAATTAGAGAATTAATATCCGTTCTAGATCAACGAAAGGATGAATCCATAGAGCGAACTTTCAAGGGTGTTGCAAGGCACTTTCGAGAAGTCTTTTCTGAACTTGTGCAAGGTGGTCATGGTCATCTGGTTATGATGAAGAAGAAGGTTTGTACTGATTGTTTCAAAATTCTTTTGCTTAATTGCTTCTACATCGAGTTCTTGGGATTTTGATGGGTGAATTGGTATCTTTTAACTTTGCAATTAGATCTGCGCTTCACAATATTCTTTATATTGTTTTATAACTAATTTCCTACACACAAACACACACTGTCACACGCACATTCTTCTTACATATTGCAATGCTTTTTTGTCCTTTTGATGCTTCATTTTTGAGGAAGCTGTGTATTTATTTGTTTGAGGTGTTTGTGTGTTTTCTTTTTCAACAGGAAGGCGACCCTGTTGCTGACGATGAAGATGAGGATGGCCCTCGTGAAGCTGATCCTGAGGGAAGGGTAGAAAAATATATTGGAGTGAAAGTAAAGGCAAGTATACTTGGATTCTTATTAAATCTTTCATGCTTTCCTATGTTTGCTTGCTTGCTTATTTTGTAGAGATTGACTAAATGAAAACAGTTGTGATGTGTCATTATTTATAGCTATAGACCTATCTTCATTTGTTTCAGTTTCTGGTTGAAATTTAGATTGGAGTTGGATTCATCCAACAATGTCTTGGGTCAAGCTAATCATTGATAAGGCTCTTGATGCTATTAATTTGGAATGGGGCCTAATTGATAACATCCTTGTATTACATGATATAACTACAACTATTAAGCTCAGGAACCAAATACTTTCTTTATATTATTCACTAATAAATCTGGTTCTATAAGTTCACCAAGTATACTCCTTGGTCCCCCTCTCCCTCTTTTAATTGGACTTCCTCTTCTATTACATGATAAAACATATAGAAAATCTAGTTTCCGTCAGAGTTAACATTCATTACCTGATCCATTATTTGATTAGGAAACACGTTTGTTTGCTTCCCCTGCCCCTTTTCATGTGAGAGAATGATGTCTGTTCTCAGAGTGAGTTTGTCGGGCATCATCCAAACATTTCTTATGATAACCTTAAACAATCTTTTGCATTACAGGTGTCTTTTACTGGACAAGGAGAGACACAGTCTATGAAGCAGTTGTCAGGAGGTCAAAAAACTGTTGTTGCCCTTACACTTATCTTTGCTATACAGCGATGTGATCCTGCTCCTTTTTATCTTTTTGATGAGATTGATGCAGCATTGGATCCGCAGTACCGAACTGCAGTTGGGAGTATCTTTTTTCAAAAACTGTTTCGGATTTAAATATGAAATAAGTGCTTTGTTTTTTTTTATTTTTCAAATTCCATTACTCATATTTGAGCATCAATATGTGGACATATACAACAACAAAGCTTTATCCCATTAGGTGAGGTCGGCTACGTGGATTGTACAATGTCATTGTCATTGATTTGTGTTCATGAGATTTAATAGGGTTTTATATTAGCTGCAGGGCATAATACAACTGTCCTCCGTAATGCCATACTACATCCTGCTCTTTTGGATTAAATATACAACAACGCATGACTTGGGTATATAACTTATGCACATATATATTAATATTAATAAAAAGCATATATTGCTATCCTGCTTTATGCTCTTGGATTTTGTGGTTCTTTAACATAGCAAAAAACCTCCATAGTATTTAGAGTTCAACTGATTTTTAAATCAGATGGAACTGCCATTGGAAATAAAACCATTGAGTTGTGGCTGACACTAGTATTTGAAGAATTTATAAATTATAACACATTGCATTCGGAGACAAGTTGGTCTTTCACCATAATTTTCGCAACATTTGGGTTCTTGCATCATATTGTGCCATTTCTATTTCTTAACTTGAGCAGATATGATTCGACGTTTGGCTGACCTTGCCAACACACAATTTATTACAACAACATTCAGGCCAGAACTTGTGAAAGTTGCTGACCAGATATATGGAGTGACGCATAAAAACAGGGTCAGCCATGTTAATCTCGTGTCCAAGGATGATGCACTAGAGTTTATTGAGCATGACCAGACTCACAATGCTGAATGAGGTTAGAGAACCATCAAAAGTTTCACGTCTCTTTACTGATCAATTGATTATAGACATCTGATTTGTGTAATGGATGATATGCAGATAGCTCTAGATTATATACAGAACTTCCCTAACTATTGACATTTAACAACGAACCCCCATAAACTATGACATTATGTTGATATCTCATACAATTAATTTTGTGCATTACTTATCCCCACATAACTTAAAGGTTGGAGATTATATATTTATCAACCAATTTAGACGGTTATAACAGTTATATGTACCGGAAAATAAAGTTTAAAGGGGGTTATATAATTGATAGTTGGTGGAAATTGTACAGACTTAAAAGCTTTGGGATCTTTAGTTTTCCCTCAATTCCTAAATATAAGATCACTTTCCCTAATTTGAGTAGATTAAGGAAGTTAGTTTAGTTATTTACACATGATATTACCAATTTATCCCAATCATATACAAATCCTCAATCTTTCTCTTTTGCTTGTTATTATAGATAAGCATCATAAGGTTAATTTTGGAAAATGTTGGGAAAAGTTAGAAAGTGATCTTATAATTAGGAACAAATTGAATTTCAAAAGTGATCTTATATTTAGGAACAGAGGGAGTATTAAATTTATAAGGGTTAAGGAGTTATTCACTTATTTGTATAGGGCCTATTAGATAGTTAAGGGAAGTTGTGTAATTTAGCTTGTAAAATTTGTCATTTTTGTATATGTTTTGAAGTTCTTTCTGCTGTTAGGTGCTTGTGATTCTAACCAAGGTCTGATATAAAATTGGTTGAAGAGTATCGTTTCCACCGAGGATGATGTGAAGTAGATAGCTGATTTCTGTTCATTCAAATTCATGAGACGGCACTTCATTTGTATGATACATATTAACTCATCTGACGCCTGCGTTGGTCTTAGATAACCCACCAGTTGCTTCTCTCCTTATCTATAAATTTCTGTATATCCTTCTCAATTTGTTTATTACACTATTAAACGTCTTGTGGATATCCCCTGAGGGAAAAACTTAGATAACTGCTTGATGTTGATGAAGGAAATCTTTTTTTGTACAAAGAAATGTCTTATTCTGAATTCTACTTTTAATCTTTTATGGTGTGGGATATATAATTTTTTTATTTCATTATCAGGGTTTATTTGTATCCATCCTTTAACTTTTTGCCCGCATGCATCTGGGAATAACTCAAGAAGTTGCTTCTCTCGGTATTTATTCCTATTTCAATATAATCTGATACTCCCTCCGTTCCTAAGGGTCTGTTTGGTATGAGGGATTTGGAGGGAAGGGGAGGGGAGGAAACATTTTTGTAAGATGAATATTTAAATATTGAAGAAGTAAGGTTGTGATATTTTGATTTAGATAAGATGTAAAATATAAGAGTTATATATATTAATTTAGAATTTTTAACCCCACTTTTCAAATTTCAATAAATTCACGTCACAAAAATTTTCCCTCCGCCCATTTTCCCTCCCCTCCCCTCGTACCAAACAGACCCTAAATATAAGATCACCTTGGGGAAGTGGATAAGTTCCTAAATATAAGATCACTTCCTATTTTATATCAAGTTTTGCCCAAACTACCTTTATACTTCCTCTTTTCATTGAAAACCCCTCCTCCTTTTAAAGTTAAGTAATTGAGGGGATTTTGGGAAGGTCATGTAATTTTATTATCTTTTTTAATCTCCCCAAATCAATCAAAGTGATCTTATATTTAGGAATGGAGGGAGTATTTTATAATTTCAGCTGATTCATCGCATAATTTTCTGTTGAACCCCATTGTTTTTGTTCTTTACAAAGATCTTACAGTGACTTGATTTTTTATCAAGCTCTCATACCTATATGAATTTGATTAAAAATTGTGAATTTATATTTACATGATATAGCTGGTCTTAAGCCCACGTAAAAGATGAAAATTTTGTTAAATCTCATGAGCATGGAAAACAACAACGAAGTCTTGTTCCATTACGTGTGGTCAGCTACATGGATCATGACGCTATTGTACTATATCAGTAACAAACTCTTTGGGTTATTACTAAAAGGAAAAAATTAGACAAATATAATTAACTTATTATCCTTTTTTAGGATTTTCCAAAAAAGTCAACTAGGTCTTATATTTACGACCGGAGAGAGTATAACCACACATCTATCACTTTGATACTCTCAGTTAAAGTATCTACCATTAAGTTAAATAAATAGGGGCTTGAAGATAATCCCCGTTATAGGCTGACCATTATAAGGAAAGTCTTTTGTTTCATCTCCTAGTATTCTAATCTTTGTTAAGACTCCATCATACATATCTTATATTGTTTTAGTATATGCAACACTCACTCCTTTAGCCCTTTATGCTCTATTACTCTTCAAAGTACATCTCTTTACACCTAACTGTTAGAAAATATGAATATTTCCTATTGTGTATTATGTATAATAATTGTATATCTAAGTCATAATTATGGATTATAAAAATAAGGAAATGATATGATTTGATTAGGAAAATAAATGGTAAATTGAATTAGGGTAGAATCTTCCTTATTTTATGTATCACTCAAATCCCTACAATCATGATAGATTGGGAGTCTCTTGTACTATATAATGGAGTATAATAATCAGATCAATACATCAGACTTTTACCCATCCTTTGTTCCCACACTAACCATATGCTTTTTTTAAGTTAATGAAGACCATATGTAAGTCTCTTCGTCTACCTTGACACTTTTCTATCATCCCTCTTAATAAATATATTACCTCTACTGTAGATCTTTTTGACATGAATCCAAATATCCACTCTTAACCTATGCTCAATCGTCTTTTCCCATAATTTCATTGTATGACTCATAAGATTGATTCCCTTATAATTTGCATAATTCTGTATATTGTCTTTATTTTATAAATAGGAATTAATGTATTTTTCTATAATAATCAGACATCTTCTTGGAATGTAAATCCAACAAAGCATACACAATTTCACAAAAGCATACACAATTTCCCAAAAAATGGATGATTCAAAATCAACCTGAGTATTTAAAAGTCTAAAAAACATGGAATTCAGCGCTAAACCATTTAACATTTCAAAACTACATTTCCTTTTCCAAGACACATGATTAATTTCCGATATGTTTGTTCGTCTTTCCAACATTAGCATTAGTATTTTCAAGGGTTAAACATACTTTTGGTCCCTATAGTTTACACCAATTTGAGTTTTAGTCCCTGTAATTTAAAAGTGATGGTTTTGGTCCTTATAGTTTACTCCAATTTGGGTTTTAGTCCCTGTAATTTAAAACTAATGGTTTTGGTCCCTTAAGTTTGCTTTGTTTATAAGAGTTAGTCCATAGAGTTTAAAAAGATTTAAATTTGATTTTAAGAGAGTTAAAAGTGCTGATGTATCATGTATTAGGTTAATATTGCTGAGATGACATGATGACTATGAAAGATGAGTTGGATATATAATTTTACTAGTAAAAAAATATCTTCCCCTCCCTCCCTCCTCCTTCCCATCTCCGGCTACCCCTTCCACCCATAAACCTCACTATAGATCTGCAAGCACAAGAAACGCCTCACCCCTCTCCACAAACCTACTTCATTTGAACCTCTTGTTTGTGGAACACATTGCCCTGACCTGATCCCTTTCCCTTAAAGGTCAAGAAGCACTTCCTTTTCAACTCTTTTGTTGTGACTGACCAGTCCAAGCTGGAGCATCAAAATCGGTGAATAAAAGCTGATTGCGGCATTCATGCACCTTACTAGACAAAGGGAGAGGAATGAGGCGTTTCTTGTGCTTGCAGATCTGCGGTGAGGTTTGTGGGTGGGAGGGGTGGCCGGAGATGGGAAGGAGGAGGGAGGGAGGGGAAGATATTTTTTAGTTTTTTATTAATAAAATTATATATCCAGCTCATCTTTCCTAGTCATCATGTCATCTCAGCAATAGTAACTTAATACATGACACATCAGCACATTTAACTCTCTTAAAATCAAATTTAGGTCTTTTTTAAACTTTAGAGACTAACTCTTATAGACAAAGCAAACTTAAGGGACCAAAACCATCAGTTTTAAATTACAGGGACTAAAACCCAAATTGGAGTAAACTATAAGACCAAAACCATCACTTTTAAACTACAGGGACTAAAACTCAAATCAGTGTAAACTATAGAGACCAAAAGTATGTTTAACCCTATTTTCAAATATAAAAAAACAAATCATGGAATCAAATAATAAAGCATCGAACATTTTACAACTAGTTTCCAATACTCATGAAAATTTCCAAGATGTTTATATTTCTTTCCATCATCTGTGCAAATATTTTCAAGTTTCGAAAATCTTGTGAACAATAAGGATATTCTGGTCTTTTAAATTAGATATTTATTCTTTTGCCCCTAGTTGGGAAAAGTGAAGTTTTACGTGGGGAATCTAATTTGTTTTTATTTTCGCATAAGGACTAAAATGATACTATTTCCCATGAAACATTGTGCATCATTCAAGTCAAAAAGCTTTAAATATTTTCACGGAAAAAAATTACAGATGAAACATTACATATTGTTTTGTTCTGTTGACCAACAGATCATGCCATTTGCAGCCAGCTGCAAGAACCACTTGTAAGAAGGATACTAATGATTTTATTCAGTTCTTTGTCCTTTGCACTCGTTCTTTGTGATTCAACCAGCAAATGAGCCAACTCTTTTGTCCTCACCTGCCATAATTTGGTTTCGCTTTTAGTCCTAAACACGATTGATCAATAAGTGAGTTGGGATAAGTCAGATTCTGTTACTATTTTTTACTCCCTCCGGTCCCTAATGTAAGAGCTAGCCGTCAAAAAAACGCTTCTTAAGAAAACATGTGAATGTTAGCTGGGTGTCTGGAGTTAATGTTTCTTTTCCAAAATTGCCCATATTTATTATGGTACTTTTAAGAGAGAGAAATACATAAGCATTAATAAATATGAAAGAGAGTTAGGGGTAAAGTAGGAAAAAATGCATTAAATGAGGAGAGAATATGGGTGAGCTCTTACGGACCAAAACCATTCAAATTTTGGGCTCTTACATCAGGGACCGGAGGGAGTATTACTGTTGCCTCGCAGTTACTGGTGATCCCAGATTTACACAAAAAAATCAAATAGAATTCTAGATCCTGATCACTGCCTTATTTTTTTTTTTTGATACGGTCACTGTCCTAAATTTTGCATCTACAGTTTGCCTTCAAGTTTTCATATCATTTAAAAAAGATTAAGTTTAATTGTTGCTTTTAGCTAGCTTTAATTTTTTAATGAATAGCATTCATTTATTTTACCGGGAAGTATCTTGGTTGGGCTCTATCAGAGTATCTGAATGAATTCTCGTGATCATTTACATGGTACTCAATACTCATCCTAAATATGACATGTTATTGGATTATAAGTTTGTTTATAAGTTGAATAAATTAGTTTTAAAGGAAAAAATAATTATAAAAATTTAATGCGAATAAATTTCACATCTGTATATCATTTAAAAAAATTAAAGTGACATTATAATTAAAACATGAGAATGTACGATATATGGACTCATGGGGGTACGGTTTTTCTCCAACCAAGGCGGTATCCTAGCTTTCCACGTTGAGAATAGATAGTGTTAGATTATGTGTTCGTATGATTATTTGAAATGATAAGGGTCTAAAATTTAATGGGAATTGTCATTGAGCCTTCATTCCTTAATATAATGCACTAACTACCAATTTCTCACATAATAACTAATGATGGTTAAGTCTTAAAATTCATTTAAATTGACCACTTTTTCCATTTTATCCTTCATTAAATGACGTGTTTCACATTTTCAATTTTAAATCTCCAGTAATAATAGGGGAAAAGTGAGAAAAAACATATAATGTGGTGGTTAGTGCTTTATATTAAGGACAAAACTTGTAGGAAGTTGATACTTATATTAAGGATTGGAGGGAGTAAAATTATTCCCTTTTTTGTAAAGGAGAAAGTCTTCCATCATTACTTTTTTTTTTTATGGAAACTTCCATTATTATTGATTGACAGTGTTCATTAAAGGGAATTATGAGGGTAATTTCTTCCATTCTAGTATTTTCCTTAATCACTCTAAATAGGAGTTACCACTTACAAACAATTCTTTGTTCTTCCACGTGAGTTTGGAAAGTTCATATATGTCGGTTCCCTTGTCTATATATACCATTATCCTCTTATGGAAAGTTGATAACCCTCTTGTTGCTTCCTTATCATTTATCTATGGCGTCTCTCAATCCTAACACCTCCCTGCAAATACATGAACTTTGCAGAATATCTCCACCACCTTCTTCACCAAAGTCATCTTTCTCTCTCACTTTCTTTGACTTGCTTTGGCTAAGATTTCATCCTGTTGAGCGTCTCTTCTTCTTCTCTGTTCCTCACTTACTCCCTTCTTCCTTCTTCGATTCCTTCTTGCCAAAGCTTAAGCTTTCACTCTCTCTCATTCTCCATCACTTCCTCCCTCTTGCTGGTAACATAGTTTGGCCTTCGGATTCAACCAAACCAGTCATCCAATACAATCCTGGAGATTCTGTTTCTCTCACCATAGCCACATCTCATTTTGATTTCACCCATGTTTTGGACAACTCACCTTGTGATGCTTCACATTCTCGTGCTTTTGTGCCAAACCTGGATTCATCTGATTCATTTGCTTCTGTTATTTCCCTGCAAATCACTCTGTTTCCCAACAGGGGATTTTGCATAGGCATGAGCTCACACCATGCTTGTTTAGATGGGAAGTCATCAACCATGTTCATCAAAGCCTGGGCTTATCTTTGTCGAACAAAAGCTTCAGGTAGTGAATCTTCTGCATTGCTTCCTCCAGAACTACAACCATACTTAGATAGGGAACCTATCCTTGATCCACGTGGGATTGCAGATACATACATAAAAGAGTGGTCAGATTTTGATCCCAATCAGAGGCCAAGCTTGAGAATTTTGTCCGAGATATTCGTGCCGAAAGTTGATGGCTCGGCTCGAGCCACTTTTGAGCTGAAGCGTGAAGATTTAAACAAAATGAAGCAAAGGGTGTTGCAGAAATGGGATGATGTTGATGGCAAAGGAACAGGATCATCGATTTTAAAGCCTACAACTTTATCAACCTATGTGATTACAGCTTCTTATGTTCTAATCTGCTTGGCAAAAGCCATAGAAAGGAGTGAACAAAAGGTAGCTAAAATCTTTCATGGTTTTTTAGTTGATTGTAGGAGCAGGTTAGAGCCTCCAATCCCAGAAACCTATTTTGGTAATTGTGTTATGAGTCATGTAGTAGAAATAAAGCCCGAAGAGTTGGAAAATGAGGATGCGGTTGCCATTGTTGCTAAGAAAATACAGAGAAAGATAAGCAGCATACAAAATGAGAATGGGGCACTTGATGGAGCAGAAACATTGTTTTCCTTCTATTCTTCTTTGGTAAGTGAAGACAGCAAAGCTATTGCAGTAGGAGTTGCCGGGTCGACCCGGTTCGGGGTTTACCAGGCGGATTTTGGGTGGGGAAAACCGGAGAAGGTGGAGATAACTTCAGTGGATAGAGCTGTAACAATGGCTATGACAGAGAGTAAAGCTGGTGATGGTGGGCTTGAAGTTGGGCTGGTGCTGAAGAAAAATGTGATGGATGAATTTACCTGTCTATTTCAATTGGAACACTAGTCCATGTTTTTCTGACTTGGAAATTCGTTAAACGATGACTGATGATATATCATGATTCACTAAAATAATCGAATAATAATTCCTCTTGTCCTATTTATGTGGGTTCATGCACGGAGCAAATTATATCCTTATGCTATTTTAATAATGGGTAAAGGAGCAAATCTGGCCCCCAAGTAACCACCAAGGAGCGCTGAGTACCCTAAACTAACTACAGGCCCGGATCTGTACCCCAAGTAACTAAGATGTTAAAAAACTACCCCGGTTGAAACAACGTTTGACTGTTACTTTGCCTGTGTGGATGCCACGCGAGCACCTGCTTTGCCACTTGGTGCCTTGTCATTGCCACGTAGGATAAGTTATGTGGGTCCCACATTAAATAAAAAAAATTCTACTGAGGAGGATAGGGAGTTCAGTGGGCTTGGTATAAAAGATCTGAGGAGCCGAAACCAAGCTTTTATGATGAAATTGTGCTGGAATCTACTGACAAAGCCAGAGGCGTTATGGGTTAAGTGTCTGAGAAGTAAATATGACTGTGGATAGAGTGTTCATCCAGTTGTTACAAAGAAGAAGAATCAGTCGGCTGTGTTGCTCGGAATTACATCAGTTTGGGATAAATTCTTTAAATGGCGTTGGGAGGAAATTGCTAATGGCGCTAGCACAAAGGCATGGACAGATTTATGGTCACCCCTTGACCTCCCTCTTATCCAATATGTGAACAGGAATATGCATGAGATTAACATAGATGAGATGGTGGTGTTTTTTGTGACCAGTAGTGGTGAATGGAATTTTGGGAAATGGAAATGCTTTATATACCAGAGGAGGTAGTACAAAGAATAAGGAGTGTCAAACCACAAAGTGGCCTTGAGTTAGACAAGCATTGGTGGAGGAAATCATCAGACGGGCAATTCAGCGTTAGCTCAGCCTACCGAATTCTCTACGACAAAGGGGTTAATGAGTAGAATAGAGTGTGGAAAAATATGTGGCAAATGGGATGTACAAGAAAGAGTTAAGTTCTTCATGTGGCAAGTGTTCCATGAGAGTACCTACTAATAAACAAGTGAGAGTGAGAGTGAGAGTGAGAGTGATCTCTCAAATACTGAGTGATTGTCTTTTGAGTGTTCAGGTGAGGAAACCATAATACAACACTCTGAGAGATTGTGAGACAGCAAAACAAGTCTGGCTGGGAATTATTAGCCCTTCTTATATGTATAGTTTTTTATTGTTAATTTGCAGGAATGGCTACAATGCAATGCGAGGCAGAACTTTATAGCAAGAAAATGGCGAGAGTGGCCATGGCAGCGGATATTTGGGATTGTTTGTTGGCTGATCTGGAAGAACAAATGCTCCGGCTTTTGAGAGGAAAGAAGAGACACCAAAAAAGATCATCCATTATGCTATGTTCTCCCTTATGGAAGGAGTAGAGAATGGTATATACAAACACCATTTTTTGCAAAATTCTACAAGAAACCAAGCTAGGTTGTGGATAAGGCCGAAGGAAAATTTCATTAGACTGGATGTTCATGGGGCTGTTACACATCAAGGGGTCAGAGCAGTAGCAGGAGTTGCTAGAGATAGGAATGGGAATTGGCTATGGGGTTTCCAGAAGAATGTAGGATGTGCACCAAGCACTGGGACATAGTACTTCCAAGCTATTAGAATGGGACTACATGAATTTCTTGAGCGTAAGCAGGATAAGAGCATGTTGTATACTGAGTCAATGGAAGCATTACATCCGATTAAGCGCAGCTGCGAGGAGAATTACCCGATGAAGAAGGATATCCTATAGGATCGGAATTTAGTATGCTAGAGAGCGGACATTTAGGCCATGTTTGGTTCAACTGGGGAGAAAGGGGGGAGGTTCATTAAGGGTCTGTTTGGTTTGTGTTGACAAAATCAAAGGTGTATGTGCAAATTTGAAAGGAAAGAACTGAGAGAAATTTTATTCATGAAGATGAAGATGAGAATGAGTCATAATACAAATTTGACCATTTTGGCCACTTATATACAGGGAATACCGGACCTACACTTAAGCCCATCATACTGGCCCATAATATAGGGTCCAGTATTAAATACAAACCTATACAATAAAACTCTACAAATTACATATTAAAATAAACTCACTCACATTAACCTATACAACAAAAAATACTATCCTAATCTCTCAACACTCCCCCTCAAGCTGAGAACTAAACAAATCAAAAGTTCCCAGCTTGCTTAGTAACCTCACCTGCGTTTCCTTACCAACAGGCTTAGTTAATATATCTGCCTCCTGTTCACTGGACTTCACATGTTCTAAACAAATAATTCTTTGATTTACCTTTTCTCTTACAAGATGGCAATCTATTTCTATATGCTTTGTTCTTTCATGGAAAACCGGGTTTGTGGCTATATGTATTGCCGATTTACTATCACAGTGAACCTTAACAGGAGCATTATGCATTATATTTAAATCATATAGTATACCTTTGAACCATACAATCTCAGATACTGCAGAAGCTAGCGCCTTATACTCTGCTTCTGCTGAGGATTTAGATACTGTTACTTGCTTTTTTGTCTTCCAAAAAATGAGAGATCCTTCAAATTTAAGCACATATCCTGTTACCGATCTCCTCGTGCTTGGACAAGACCCCCAGTCAGAATCACACCAGCACTCCAGCTCCAAATTGCCCTTGGAACTTAGCAAAATACCTTTTCCAACTGACTGCTTTAAATAGCGTAAAACTCTATATGCTGCTGCCATGTGACATTTCATTGGTTTAGACATGAACTGACTAAGGACCTGCACAGAAAAGGATATATCAGGCCTTGTATTTGTCAAGTATATTAACCTACCAATTAAATTTCTATATCTTTATGGGTCTTGCATTAAGTCTTCTTTCTTATGTTTTCCTTCTTCATAACTCATCAGTCTTGTACTTGGCAACATTGGCAGCGAGAGTGGTTTGCATCCACTCATACCAGTATCAGCTAATAAGTCTAGTCCTTTGTGAAAGTATTATTCCTTTCTTGGACCTTGCAACTTCTATTCCCAAGAAGTACTTCATTATCCCAAGGTCTTTGATTCTGAATTGCTCACTTAGAAAACTCTTTACTTGTTGTATACCCAGCTTTGAACTCCCTGTAACAAGTAAGTCATCCACATACACAAGAACAATAACACTTTCACCATCTACCTCTTTAGTAAATAAAGAGTAATCACTATAACTTTGCTTAAAACCTCCTCTGATTAATGCTTGACTAAGTTTCTTATTCCATTGCCTAGATGCTTGCTTTAAGCCATACAAAGATTTCTTTAATTTGCAAACCATGTTCTTGCTATAACTACCTAAACCTTCTGGTATATTCATATATATTTCCTCATCTAGATCTCCCTACAAAAAAGCATTATTCACATCCATTTGAAACAATTCCCAATCATATAAACATGAAAGTTTTAGAATTAACCGTACGTTGCCATTTTAACTACTGGTGAAAAGGTTTCTTGATAGTCAATACCCTCTTGTTGATTATAGCCTTTAGCTACTAATCTAGCTTTGTACTTATCAACACTTCCATCAGGCTTATATTTAATTTTATATATCCATCTACACCCTATGGGTTTTTTATTCTTAGGTAACATAACTATGTCCCATGTTTCATTATTTTTAAGAGCTTCTATTTCTTGTCTCATAGCTTCTAACCAATGATCATGTCTACTTGCCTCTTTAAATGAATGAGGTTCTACAACAGAATCGATATTACACAAATAATGTAAGTGTGATGATGAAACATTCTTATATGTCATATAATTTTCTATTCCATATTTACAAACATTTTTACCATGAGCATTAAAGACCTTACCAGACTTCATTTCAGATTCAGCCAAGAGACCACATACATAATCAGATGCCCAAATCGGTGGACGTTTATCTCTAATTGGCCTTGACTTTGTTTCTACTGGAACATTTACTCTTGGACTGTTTTGATCTGGAATAAAATCTGCAATACTGGGTGTATGTATTATATTCTTTGCTGCATCTAAAGATCTTCCTGAAGCATCAACAGTAACTTGTTCCACATCATAATAGAACATGTCATCAAACTTCTTTGTATCTACCCTTTGATGTGAATGCAGGCTATCTTTCAAAGGAAATTTATCCTCAAGAAAATGAACATGTCTACTGACTAAAATGCAATTTGTATGCAAATTCAACAAAACATAGCCTTTTTTATGATCTGGATAACCCATGAATACACACGGCACTGATCTTGGCGCAAATTTATCTCTAGTTGTTAAATCAGTAGCAAATGCTAAACAGCCAAAAATGCATAAATGATCATAAGAAGGTAACATGCCATACACAATTTCATATGGAGTCTTAAAGGACAACACTCTAGATGGCGTACGATTTAAAATATGTACTGATATTTTGACACATTCTCCCCAATACTGAATTGGGATCCCAGAATGCAACATCAAACTTCGAGCAATTTGCAATAAAGTCCTATGTTTTCTTTCTACTACACCGTTTTGTTCAGGTGTATATGGGCATGTGGTTTCATGCACTATTCCATGTTCCTTCACATATACTCGCAATTCATGATTAATAAATTCTGTCCCATTATCAGTCCGAATTCTTTTAACCTGTACAGAAAATTGATTACAAATATATGCTACAAAATGTTTAATATGTGAAACAGTTTCTGATTTAAATTTCATAAAGAACACCCATGTGGCACGCGAAAAATCATCCACTATCGTCAAGAAATATTGATAGCCTGTATGTGTTGGGACCTTGTAAGGCCCCAAACATCTATGTGAAGTAATTCAAAATACCTGGTTGTCTTTATGCTACTCAAAGGAAAAGATAATTTTGTCTTTTTAGACCTATAACAGGTCTCACAATATTCATCAGACTCTTGTACACTACTTGATGCAGAATGCACATGCTTAAGAACTGAAATGGGAGGATGTCCTAATCGATTATGCAACAAACTAAATGTTGATGTTTTACATGCTAATACAACATTATGAGGAGCTGGGTGACAATCTTGGTTCAGCAAGTAGAGGCCTCGGATGAGTTTACCACTCCCCATCGTCCTGCCACCCAATAGGTCCTGCACAACACAATATTTAGGATAGAAAGTGACAGAACAATGCGAATCACCGGTAAGTTGAGATACAGAAATCAAATTAAACTGCAAATTAGGTGCATATAAGACATTTTGCAGTAACAGATTACTTGTTAATCTAACTTCCCCTTCATGGGTAATAGGTAACAAATCCCCATTAGGAATTTTTATACTTTTGATTTTACCACTACATGAATGACACTTATTGAGCAAAGACAGATCACTAATCATGTGAGCCGTAGCCCCTGAATCTATTACCCAATAAGTACAAGATTTCTTAAACATATGAAAGGATCTCAAACCTATGCCTGTTAAGGCCATGACTGATCCCTCTTTGTTCTTACGAATCATTGCAATGAGAGCTTCATACTCTTCCTGCGTAAAACTTGGCGATATAATCCCAGCTTGATGTGTCACGACCTCGGCCTCATTAGCAAACTCTGCATTAGAGGAAAGATTGTTGATTTCTTGACTTGTCTTACCACCTTTGAAATCAGTAGGGAACCCGATGAGTCGATAACACATGTCTCTTGTGTGTCCTTTCTTATGGCAGTGGTCACACTCAACATTCGGATTCCCACGACCCCTTCCTCTATTACTACGTCCACGTCCTCGCAATGCCATGGCAAGTCCTTGTGAACTTGCATTGTTATTAGAATCAGCAATGGCTTGTTGTGCCTCATCCTCCAAGATCATGTTGTAGGCTTGATTCACAGAAGGAAGCGGTGTCATCAAGAGGATTTGTCTTCTTGCATCGGCATGTCTTTCATGGAGATTTATCAAAAATTGCAAAAGTCTTTGTTGTTGCCTGATTTGGGCAAAAGAACGTGTTGACGCACACGCACAAGAAGGTAAGGTGAGAAGTGAACTTTGTTCTTCCCACAAATCTTTAAGCTTGGTATAATATGATGAGACTGAAAGAGTCCCTTGAGACAGAGAATGAATTTCACGATAACAGGAACTTTATCAAACCGCTCTTTAACAAATCACTGGATTCTTTGCACATCATTTGGAAAAAAATAATGAATCTTCAACAAAAACAAAAAACGCACACGTGAGCATCTCAATGAAAAACTATTCATTCAAATTCAGCACATTTCTTATGACTTGCAGCAAGCAATAATACCCCACAAAAAGTACATAAAAAATTCTAAATACTCAATCAATCAACGAAAACCTCGATCCATAAAATTATTATTTTTTATTTAAAAGTCCCATATTGGATTCAAGTCACAAAGTGAAGCAGTCATAGGATAAAACATATTGTGTCCATAAACTAATATATAAAGATATAGTAGTAAGTTTGTCATTACCTTTTCTCCCTTGGTCTCCCCTCTCAAACCAAATAACATATTTTTTTATAAATTGAATAAGATTTTTAGAGTACTATTATATAAATTTCTATATCTTTTAGTAAGTAATGGTAAATTTTATATCCTTATATCGTTTAACATATGAGGATAAAATAGTAAATTAATCCTCATTACCCTCCCCTTCCCTCTTTAACCAAACAAATTATCATTAAATCCTCCTCCTCCCTTCCATTCCCTTCACTCCTTCTTATCAGACCAAATAAAGTAATATTAAACTCTCTCTCTCCCTTCCGACCATTTTCTCCCCTCCCTCCCCTCCCCTTCCCTCAAACCAAACAGGCCCTAAAGGGAGGTGAGGGGAGGGGAGGTTCATTAAGGGGAGGGAGGTGAGGGGAGAAAAGATTAATTTCTTGTTTGGTTTTAGAAGGGGAGGGGAGAGGGTAATTTATTAGTTGACAATTATTATTTATTTTTTATTATTATTTATTGTTAAAAATATTTCATTAACAAAATAATGAATATTTCTGGCCAAAAAAAAATAATGAACATTTTTAATAATAATAATTCTAATTCTATTTTTGTTTCTTTTAAATTTAGACTATTTTTATGTATTTAGTGTTATATCTAGACTCAAATATTAGCCAAACAAATCTCATTAATTAGCACTTGGCTGTGTAGTTGATGTTGTAGACTTTTATTAATTATTATTAAAAATATGGAACCTTTTGTTGCCAGTAATAATGTTCATTATTTTGTTGTTTTTTTTTGCCAAAAATATTCATTATTTTGTTAATGAAATATTTTTAACAATAAATAATAATGAAATATTGAGGGGTATAATTGTCAACTAATAAATTACCCCCTCCCCTCCCCTTCTAAAACCAAATAAGAAATTAATCTTTTCTCCCCTCACCTAATGAACCTCCCCTCCCTCACCTTCATTTAATGAACCTCCCCTCCCCTTCTCCTCAGTTGAGCCATACATAGCCTTAGAGATCCACTTTTGTCATAGGGAGGCTCTGCAGATATGCTAGCTAAGAGAGCACTTGACTTAAATGGAGAGACAAGGAGACTAAATATATGAGGGAAGATGCTGAGTGTAATCAGGGGCATATTCCCCCACACTAATTTTATTTGAACTTGTCTTAACGGGTATTCAAGCTTTTTAGCTTGCCTTCTGTTCACCAAAAAATATATGCATGTTATATATATATATATATATATATCATTATGTCTTTTATTATTTCACCTTTATTTTGTAATTTTATATTATGCACTTTATTTTGTTTATATTATCTTATTTATTATGTCTCTTTTATTTTGTCATTTTGTTTACATTATTTTGTTTATCATGCCTTTTCTTATTTTATATTATGTCTTTTATATAAGTTGCAATTATATTATTCTACTTTAACATTTGTTATATTATATTATTTACCTTTCTATTATTACATTTAATGTTAATTTGAAGTTACTTTTATAACATATTTTTGAATGGCTAGTAGTCGTGATACTCCCAAAAATTTTATTAGATGGCATGAGGCCTCATCAAATTTAATAATGATTATTGATATAAAACCATCATGTTATTTTGAAAAATATGTTATGAAAAAGGGGAGTGACATTTTGATGCCCTGACATTTTGATGTGCTGAATATTAATACCAAGCTCTTGAGGCTAATGACAAATGACAAACAACAAATAGTATAAAAATAACTTTTTATCGTTGAAAGATACTTGAAGTGGTCTTAAAGACAAATATTTATGAAAAATGATTATTTGCTATAGAAAGCAAGGAAAAAATTACAATAAGAGTGTTAATTAACATTACCACATTCTCTTCGTGGTATTGATAAAAGCCAACAACATGCAAATCTTGGCTATTGAACCATAATCATATTTGTTTTGATGGATAGTAGTTGAGTTATTTTTTAGTTCTTTTGTAAAAAGAACATTTTATAAATATTAAAGCCCTGCAGCCCTATTGTCATTTATCAAATGACAAAAAGGAGATTTGTAGCCTTAAAAAAATATTTTAAGATTATAGGGTAAATGAGCATTTTTAGTAGTCTAGAATATAGCAAGGTGCAAGGAGTACCAAACATAATATACAATATTTTGGTCAATTTATGATAAACAAGAATTATTTTCATTGCTTATCTAGTAACGACGTTAAATAAGTCAAGTTTGACCATTAGGTGTAAAATTTTAACTATTAAATGGTGTGGTAAAGGAACATTTTTAGTACTCTAGAATATATAGCAAGGAGCACCAATCATAATACACAATATTTTAGTATGTATATTATGTTTGGTGCTCCATGCTATATTTTAGAGTACTAAAAATGCTCCTTTATGGTTTTATCCCACCATTTAATAGTCAAAATTTGAGACCTAACGGTCAAACTTGACTTATTTAATGACATTACTCGATAAGCAATAAAAATAATTTTTGGTTATCATAAATGGACCAAAATATTATATATTATGTTTGGTGCTCATTGCTATATTCTATAGTCCTAAAGATGCACTTTAACCCAAGAATATATTGTCCTGAAGACAAATATTTTATAGAGGATTATAATACACTAAAGCAATATTCCTGTAGGTTAAGTAGTAAAGTTTAATATGGTTACATAAGATAAAATTGCCCAAATTGAAAATTTGAGTCAAATATTTTAATGACTTGAATGTATTAAAAAAATAGGACAAATGTGCACATCTAATACTAAACTATTGCCGCTAAGAGCGTTTCTAATACCCAAATTTCACGAGGTGCACCAATGATACACATCTATTGAACATGGAGTTAATGTAATATTGCCGTTAAATTTGGATGGTTTCCATTAAAATTTTATTATCATGAGGTCCTTAGAAATCAACTAATTTTTACTATGTCCCAAGAGACTTGGGGGCAATTAAATTTAATTGAGAAAAGACTGCAACACCCTTGACTTCTAGTCTGGTGTAAGAAATACCAGTTTCAATCAAGGGCATTGTAGTATTTTCTTAATTAAATTTAAGGGTTAAGGTGCATTTTTAGTACTCTAGAGTATAGTGTAACACCCCAAATTTTCAAAATAAAATAAAGAAGACATTATTTAGAATGTTGTGATATTATTTAATATTTAAAAAGTTTTATGAACAAATTTACAGATTAAAACATATCTAGAGAAATTGTTTTAGCAACCAAATCAAGATCAAATAGGAGAAAATTAAATAAGAATTTATAAGAAGGTCAAGGTTGTCATTTTGCTTCTAAATATCTTCAACTTCATCCCTTTCCATCCTTATCTCTTTTCAATTTTATCCCTTATATTTTTTTTATTTAAATACTCTCTCTTCCATCGTCATCATCATCACATTCTAATCCTCTTTATTTTTTTTTTCTTCAAACCAAACACTCCCTCCCCAAAACTCAATCCATTCGTCCTCCTTCTTTGCTTGTCTGGTCGATCTAGCGTTGTTACCGGTGGAGATACCGTTAGAGCTGGACAAAATTTCCCTTTGCTCCTCACTCAAACCCGAGTTCCATTTCTCACTTGCACTGCTCTCTCTCTCTCTATCTCGTTTTCTCTGTTTCTCCTCCGCCTCAAAGTGGTGGTGGCGTTTTCGATGAAGGAGGCCGCCAGCGAAGCAAACAAGTACAAATTCGAACTCAGGTGATGATTCTTTTCATTTTTGTACCCATTTCCTTTCATTTGAGCGAGTTCTATGAGAGAAATAAAGTTGGGGTTTGATTGGGGTTTTAGGATTTGGGTTCAATAATCACTTAAAATCAAAGTTTAGAGTTAGATTGTGTTTTCCTAAAGCAAATTGAGCATGTATGATGAATTTTGAAGTGAATGCTAAGATCCTCTTATTTCCCTTTGTTGGCTTTGAAAGGAATTTGAAATTCTGTTATTACCCTTGTTCTTGGTTAGATTAAAAATGGTTCCTTTCCTTTCTCTGTGTTCAAATTGTTTATTAAACTAATCTATAAGTTTAATGAAGTTATAAAGTGATTTTTGCATGTCTAATTTATTCCTGGATTGATGACTTTATAGATTTTCTTTTCCTCTCCTCTGTTTGGACGCTATAGTATGAAGTGTATGATTTGTGGTTTTGTGTATTAAAGGATAGAATATTGATGTGTTAGATTCTATTATTTGCTGGATTAATATGTTGTCTTTTGGGTGCTTTACAAGTTAAGTATTCTTCCCTGTTTCTATTCATGATTCTAGTTTAGGTATTTTGGAATGAAGGACTCAAAGTGTAGGAAATATAAATTTCATGCTTGATTGTCGAATTTCATGTGTTTGCAAATTCTGATTTTGTGTTTTTTTTTGGCGTTGTTGAATGGGTTTATTGTGGCTGAAACAAAAGCTATTTAGATGAATCTAAAAAAAATATTATGAATCTGTTTGTAATTTTATTTGTACCATTTTAAAATAATAATATATAATGGATGAAGATGCATTAAGTAAATCTGATTGAAACTTAGTTTGCATGCTTTAAGAATGAATGAGTTATGCACTGCCCGAAATGAATAAGAGAAATTGATATAGATTGGAGTTATAATCTACCTTTTTGTTTTTGGTACCTAAATGAGTATTGAGTGAAAATAAAATTGGAAAGCATTTTTGGAACCAAGAATTGATCTTAGCTGAATGTCAAACAAATGTTATAATCACTTGCATGTGAACTTGGGAAAAATAATTGTTGTCCTTGATGCATTGGCCGAAAAGGGGAGGATAATGATTGCTTCACTATTTGATTATTCTGTTTGATTGGTATGTCTTATGAAACTAAGAAATGTTGCTAAATGGAAACTAGGATTTGTAGTAATGAATTGATTTGATGGTGAGTTCATGTGAGATTCATGAACTCAATAGTATTTTTCTAGCTGCTGTCAAATTCCATATATATTGGCAGCCACTTTTGCTGTCATTACACATATTTTGACAGTTGAATTTTGATGTTTGGTGTGAAATCAATTAGTGCCCTGTTTTGCATAAATCTGGAAATAATGGATGTTCTAAAAGAAAAGAAAAATTGAAATGATAAAGAAGTCCTTATCCTTGTGTTTGTGAGAATGCTATTGGTTGAATAAAGATTACTTGTGATATTGAAAGATACCTAAATGTCATCAAGAACAACTTGTGGTAGTTTGTTAATTAAATTTGAATTTTAGGAGTCAATAAATGGAATTATTTACAACGAGTGATTGAGTAGTATTATAGGAACGAGAGAGACGCTGAATATACATGAGCCAAATAAGAACAATCATTAATTCGCTATTACATGATGTAATAATAGGAAATGATGGATTATATGCTTCACGGCATTGAAAAGAAAAAGAAGAAAGTTCAGATATGTATTGTTGAGAGAGAATTGGCTGGAGCCCAGGTAGCGGGTTATTTCAGTCATATAAATAGCATGCTATGAATTTTGAAATTTACTGCATTAAATATGAGCATTGAATTCTTATACCTTATATGCTTATGTGGTATTATTTATGATTTATGAATTTTGGAGTACTCCAGAGGGTCGCACCCTCTTTGTCAATTTTATCATTCTGTATTGGTGAATTTAAAATTCCTGCAGGTAAAGATCAACATTAAATATAATGAGTGGTATCATTATATGAAATGTTGGTCGGTGCATGTCGCACCTTGTGTGTCAGAAGCTACATAGCAGTGAAGCTATTGCTGCTATGGAGTGGAGGCGTTATATACGCGAAAAGGATATAAGAATCATATCACTCATATGAATGCAGTCTTGTAAAACAAATGATAATGAATGAAATAAATTGCTATTGGGATTCTCTGAATCTCACCGCTTTTAAAAAAAAAACTGCAGGTAACAAGGAGAAGAATTAAGAACAAAGAATTTTATCATATAGATTGGAGATGCCTGCTAGGCCCGTATGTGCTTAGAAGATACTGGAGTTTAGGTTTAGATCTTTTTAGATCAAAATCTTGTAACAGGCAATTAGCTTGTGTTGTATACAGTTAGTAAGGCTATCACCAGAGATAGCCAATTGTGTTTAGATATAATTGTATAAGATAGAATCACTCATGATAGTTTGATTTCTTTGTAGTTATATTAAATTGTCCAGGTGTAGATGGTTACAGATTAAATAATAGTTTCTGTTTGAGCTGTGTAGTGAATCAATGAACCACTTGAGATTTTAATTGACAAATAAATTTTTACCAGGTGTTTAGAATGTCAGTTTACAAAGGAAAAATGTTTTATCTAATCTTCTAAAGAAAAAAAAACATTTTTAATTTATTCTCATTTTGGACTTCTAATATAAAAAAAAGTGGTTATAAATTTATTAATTGCTATAAATATGGTAGGAAAAGCTAGGATGTCATATTTGGTATCAGAGCAATGATTCTGGCACAGATTAGCTAGAATACTTTGCTCGTACATCACATAATTATGGATACCATCAGAAAACCTTTGGTAAATTCTAGGAAAAACCATTTTAGCATTAAGGTAGAGAGGGAAAAATAGAAGTGCACTAGGGATCGGAATAAGTAAATAACAGAGAACATTAGAGCCAAAAGAGGAATATCCTATCAGACAAAGTTAGAAATAACAGTAAATTTGAATTCACATATTGGAGATGTGAATTTCAAAAGTTAGGATTCAAAATCTCATAATGGAAATAAAATTTGTAGCATTATACTACTAGAGATTTATAGAGTCTAGAGGGGCCTAGCGGTATTCTCATAGGATTACTACAAAATTAATAGATCAAAGTCCAAATCTACGCTATAAATGAAGTTTGTGAAAGAAAATCAGGGATAAACAAACTAGTATTCATAAGATACAATAATGAGAAACAATTACAAATTAAATCATTGGATAAGAGATGAAACAAAAATATAACTTAACAAAAGAACAATAAGAAGTAGATAGTGACCAACTATGTCAAGGATTTTTGAATTGAATTAAGTAAAATTCACATCATGAAATAATGTTAGAGAAATGGTAAAACAATTTATTGGGAAATATATATAAAGCAGAAATTTAATAAAGTTAAAAAAAACAATATGGAAACATTAATAAGGATTTTGAGAAAGGATTGACGGAATAAGGATTCTACAGTGGGGTCTCGAATATAATTATGATCCGGACATAATCATAGTCGAGGCATCACAAAGGACCTTATTGGGATTAAGGGAATTAAAATAACTTGAAAATGACAATTAAAATGAATGTAAAATGAAATAGAAATTATTGACATTATCTTCTTGTTTGTAAAATTGTTGATGAATTGACTTGTTTTGTTTGATTGCTTTTAATTGAAATTCTATTGGAAATTCCTGTTTTGTAATCTCTAACATGATGTATGATATTGATTGTGATTTGATTTTGTTTTAAAACAAAATTGTTTCCTTTGGTTGTTGTATTAGTCATGATGTTAAATGCTAATCTTAATTTCTTTGATTGAATTGAATGAAGTTTATTGCTGATTTTGAAATAGCATAAAACTGGTTGTTAAAGATTGATTGAATTGAGTAAGGATACAATGTATGAGTACTAAATTAAGTATTTGAATGTTTGAATAATGGTTTAAGTATTAATGAATTGTGATGCTAAAAGTGATAGAGAGTGATGATATATTAAATTGCTACTGGGTAATGCCTTTGTTTATTATGTATGTGCAGTTGTCATATTTCTATTTCTTTTCCAAATCTGTACATAATGATTTGTTCTGGTTGTGAGCAAAAGTTGATTTTAAAAATTTAATCCTTACTTCTGAAGTTGTATCAGTTTCATGTTGGTTCTAATTGAATAAATCTAAGAAATTATTGTGAAACTTGTGTGTTTTATTTTTCTATGGGTGTGGATTTGTGATTGATGTTTGAAAGGCAAGAAGTGATTTATTGTCCTTGTAATTGCAGTGATGATTTGTTGATTGTTTGTTCATGATTATGCATTGATTAACTCCTAATTTGGTGTGATTAAAGCAGAATATTTCAATTGATATTGTTGGTTCATTAAAGTGGGTTGGAATTGTGTTTCCATGAATTTGTATACTGCACACAAAAAAAAAATAATATAATATATAAACACATATCAATGTGAGAAACATAAATAAAAATGAATTTACATGAGGATTAATTGACACAATAGAGATAATTAACCATTAGAGTTATATGAACAAATGAGTAATGTTTTAAAGTGGTGAATCAAATGGGTGAGTTATTGATAAGAGATTTCTTCAGATTTGGGTAACATATGTTAAGTATATGAATTTGTTCCTTCTTTAGTCACATCTCTTACCTTATTTGAAATATGGTTGACATTGTTATTTGCTTGCATGTTATGAATTACATTTCTATTTCTTCATTGACCAAACAAATTAAAAAAAAAGAGAAATGCTTTCATTGGGAATTCAATTTCAGAAGGAAATATATATAAATTTGTTTGATTATGCCTGTCAAAATCTGGATAACAGTTCATGTTAGGTGACTAACAAATGAGTTAAGAACTAATTTGAGCCAATGCTAATAAATTTATGACCTAAAGCACTGTCAAACCAAAATGATTAAATATGAATATAAATGGTGAAGAGTTATCATTTGTTATTACATGTACAGTGATTGTGGCTGTGATGAGTATATTATGCAGCACTTTATTTGCTCTCTAATTCAAATAGTCTGTGAATTGATCCTAGTATTAAAACTGAAATGAATAGAATAAGTGTAAAGCCTTATGCTTGCTGACTTGGCTTAGTCTCTTGATGGATTTTGTGATTTTAATAATTGAATGAGTCTGTTTTGGGAAACTACAAATATGTCCTTTTCTTTTGTGCTTTGGCTGATTCAAGAGCATGATAAACCTTGAGAAATATATATATGATAAACAATTGAATGTCTTTCTGATTATTAAGTGGGATATGATTATTATGTGGGTAAATTGTTTTGTTAATTAAGGCATTGCCAATTAGGTAATTAAAAGTATCTTTGAAGTTTTCAAATATTCTGCATAAAATTCTGGTGTTGGCTGAATTTCAGCTTATTTTTGCTTATTAATTCAGTTTGCCGAATAAATGCTAGTGTTGGTGCTGATTTGGAATTGATTAAAAATAATTTTTGTGTTAACTAAACAGGAAGCATGGACAATCTGACTTCTTTCATTTATTCAATTAATTAAATATGAAACTATGATCCTCATTAGTTATAAAGTGTGAATCTAAAACATTAAACGATGTATGCTGATATAGATTTCTGACAAAATGAGAATGTGATTTAAGAAAATTTTGTATGATCTTTAATTTTTATTATCTCATTTATATGTGTGCATGTGAATGTATTATTTATTAATATCAATGGTAGAATGAATGATGTAGTGTATGTTGTATTTGTTGTCTTCTATTCTATGTGCTATTTTAGTTAGTAAAAAAAACGGGGGGACAGTTAGATTGACTAAGTAAATGTGTATAAACTTCATTTCTGTAGCTTGAGCAGAAGAAAGTTGAATAAGAGTTGTCAAGGGTTTATAGAGTTCTTAGTTCAAGTTGAACTTGAATACAAAATAGATGATATCCATATACGGAGATTTCTTTCTCTATTCCGACATGAAGCTGCAAGCCCAGTATATTTCCTTTCTCGATATCTTCCATGCAGTTTTCCTTGCTCTCCATTCAAAAGGTTGTATACATCCAAATCAATATGGATTGATTTCATCTCTTTTGAATCTTAAAGAACCTCAAAAATCTGTTCAGTAGCAATAGCTACACAATTATCCATGAATCATCCTTCATATAGTATATCTTTGACCAGAATTTCTAATAGAACGGAGCAATTGGCCTCAGTCAAAATGCCTTACATGCGTTATGGCTTGAGAGCTTCTTGGCATCTTTGAGAACCACAACTATAGCGAACTCCTAATAAACTCCTAATAAATTCTCTTCAAATTTCGAGGACGAAATTATTTTAGGGGGAGAGAATTGTAACACCCCAAATTTTCAAAATAAAATAAAGAAGACATTATTTAGAATGTTGTGATATTATTTAATATTTAAAAAGTTTTATGAACAAATTTACAGATTAAAACATATCTAGAGAAATTGTTTTAGCAACCAAATCAAGATCAAATAGGAGAAAATTAAATAAGAATTTATAAGAAGGTCAAGGTTGTCATTTTGCTTCTAAATATCTTCAACTTCATCCCTTTCCATCCTTATCTCTTTTCAATTTTATCCCTTATATTTTTTTTATTTAAATACTCTCTCTTCCATCGTCATCATCATCACATTCTAATCCTCTTTATTTTTTTTTTTCTTCAAACCAAACACTCCCTCCCCAAAACTCAATCCATTCGTCCTCCTTCTTTGCTTGTCTGGTCGATCTAGCGTTGTTACCGGTGGAGATACCGTTAGAGCTGGACAAAATTTCCCTTTGCTCCTCACTCAAACCCGAGTTCCATTTCTCACTTGCACTGCTCTCTCTCTCTCTATCTCGTTTTCTCTGTTTCTCCTCCGCCTCAAAGTGGTGGTGGCGTTTTCGATGAAGGAGGCCGCCAGCGAAGCAAACAAGTACAAATTCGAACTCAGGTGATGATTCTTTTCATTTTTGTACCCATTTCCTTTCATTTGAGCGAGTTCTATGAGAGAAATAAAGTTGGGGTTTGATTGGGGTTTTAGGATTTGGGTTCAATAATCACTTAAAATCAAAGTTTAGAGTTAGATTGTGTTTTCCTAAAGCAAATTGAGCATGTATGATGAATTTTGAAGTGAATGCTAAGATCCTCTTATTTCCCTTTGTTGGCTTTGAAAGGAATTTGAAATTCTGTTATTACCCTTGTTCTTGGTTAGATTAAAAATGGTTCCTTTCCTTTCTCTGTGTTCAAATTGTTTATTAAACTAATCTATAAGTTTAATGAAGTTATAAAGTGATTTTTGCATGTCTAATTTATTCCTGGATTGATGACTTTATAGATTTTCTTTTCCTCTCCTCTGTTTGGACGCTATAGTATGAAGTGTATGATTTGTGGTTTTGTGTATTAAAGGATAGAATATTGATGTGTTAGATTCTATTATTTGCTGGATTAATATGTTGTCTTTTGGGTGCTTTACAAGTTAAGTATTCTTCCCTGTTTCTATTCATGATTCTAGTTTAGGTATTTTGGAATGAAGGACTCAAAGTGTAGGAAATATAAATTTCATGCTTGATTGTCGAATTTCATGTGTTTGCAAATTCTGATTTTGTGTTTTTTTTTGGCGTTGTTGAATGGGTTTATTGTGGCTGAAACAAAAGCTATTTAGATGAATCTAAAAAAAATATTATGAATCTGTTTGTAATTTTATTTGTACCATTTTAAAATAATAATATATAATGGATGAAGATGCATTAAGTAAATCTGATTGAAACTTAGTTTGCATGCTTTAAGAATGAATGAGTTATGCACTGCCCGAAATGAATAAGAGAAATTGATATAGATTGGAGTTATAATCTACCTTTTTGTTTTTGGTACCTAAATGAGTATTGAGTGAAAATAAAATTGGAAAGCATTTTTGGAACCAAGAATTGATCTTAGCTGAATGTCAAACAAATGTTATAATCACTTGCATGTGAACTTGGGAAAAATAATTGTTGTCCTTGATGCATTGGCCGAAAAGGGGAGGATAATGATTGCTTCACTATTTGATTATTCTGTTTGATTGGTATGTCTTATGAAACTAAGAAATGTTGCTAAATGGAAACTAGGATTTGTAGTAATGAATTGATTTGATGGTGAGTTCATGTGAGATTCATGAACTCAATAGTATTTTTCTAGCTGCTGTCAAATTCCATATATATTGGCAGCCACTTTTGCTGTCATTACACATATTTTGACAGTTGAATTTTGATGTTTGGTGTGAAATCAATTAGTGCCCTGTTTTGCATAAATCTGGAAATAATGGATGTTCTAAAAGAAAAGAAAAATTGAAATGATAAAGAAGTCCTTATCCTTGTGTTTGTGAGAATGCTATTGGTTGAATAAAGATTACTTGTGATATTGAAAGATACCTAAATGTCATCAAGAACAACTTGTGGTAGTTTGTTAATTAAATTTGAATTTTAGGAGTCAATAAATGGAATTATTTACAACGAGTGATTGAGTAGTATTATAGGAACGAGAGAGACGCTGAATATACATGAGCCAAATAAGAACAATCATTAATTCGCTATTACATGATGTAATAATAGGAAATGATGGATTATATGCTTCACGGCATTGAAAAGAAAAAGAAGAAAGTTCAGATATGTATTGTTGAGAGAGAATTGGCTGGAGCCCAGGTAGCGGGTTATTTCAGTCATATAAATAGCATGCTATGAATTTTGAAATTTACTGCATTAAATATGAGCATTGAATTCTTATACCTTATATGCTTATGTGGTATTATTTATGATTTATGAATTTTGGAGTACTCCAGAGGGTCGCACCCTCTTTGTCAATTTTATCATTCTGTATTGGTGAATTTAAAATTCCTGCAGGTAAAGATCAACATTAAATATAATGAGTGGTATCATTATATGAAATGTTGGTCGGTGCATGTCGCACCTTGTGTGTCAGAAGCTACATAGCAGTGAAACTATTGCTGCTATGGAGTGGAGGCGTTATATACGCGAAAAGGATATAAGAATCATATCACTCATATGAATGCAGTCTTGTAAAACAAATGATAATGAATGAAATAAATTGCTATTGGGATTCTCTGAATCTCACCGCTTTTAAAAAAAAAACTGCAGGTAACAAGGAGAAGAATTAAGAACAAAGAATTTTATCATATAGATTGGAGATGCCTGCTAGGCCCGTATGTGCTTAGAAGATACTGGAGTTTAGGTTTAGATCTTTTTAGATCAAAATCTTGTAACAGGCAATTAGCTTGTGTTGTATACAGTTAGTAAGGCTATCACCAGAGATAGCCAATTGTGTTTAGATATAATTGTATAAGATAGAATCACTCATGATAGTTTGATTTCTTTGTAGTTATATTAAATTGTCCAGGTGTAGATGGTTACAGATTAAATAATAGTTTCTGTTTGAGCTGTGTAGTGAATCAATGAACCACTTGAGATTTTAATTGACAAATAAATTTTTACCAGGTGTTTAGAATGTCAGTTTACAAAGGAAAAATGTTTTATCTAATCTTCTAAAGAAAAAAAAACATTTTTAATTTATTCTCATTTTGGACTTCTAATATAAAAAAAAGTGGTTATAAATTTATTAATTGCTATAAATATGGTAGGAAAAGCTAGGATGTCATATATAGCAAAGTGCACCTAACATAATATACAATATTGTGGTCCATTTGTGGTAACCAAAAATTATTTTCGTGGCTTATTTAGTAATGACGTTAAATAAGTTAAGTTTGACCGTTATGTGTCAAATTTTGACCGTTAAATTGTGGGGTAAAGGAGCATTTTCAGTACTCTAGAATATAGAAGGGACATCAAACATAATATAAAATATTTAAACACCATAAACAACTAAGTCACAATATTATTCAAAGTGTCAAATAATTAAACACTACAAAGTTATAAAGATCCATAGACTATCCTAGTATCATGCATGTATAAACTAATAAGTCATTAGTATTTTACATATATAAAAATGTAAGCAAAGAATCATAAACTAAATAGGTTGGCCTTACTGAGTTTAAACGGGTTAGTCATACTGGCTCGACACAAATTAAAACGGTTTGGTCATACTGGCTTGACCCAAATTAATGACCCTATGATGTAATAGAAGAAGAGTTACTTCTATCTGATTACATAGTTATAAACTTAAAATAATGTTCGTTAAATTGTCATTTCAATATACATATATTACATCATTATGTCACATTAGATTTTATCTTACAAAAGTGAGTTTTAGCTAACGAATTACTAGATAAACAATGAAAATAATTCTTAGTTATCACAAATGGACCAAAATATTGTATATTATGTTTGGTGCTCCTTCTATATTCTAGAGTACTGAAAATGCTCCATTATCCCACAATTTAACGGTCAAAATTTGACACATAACGGTCAAACTTAACTTATTTAACGTCGTTACTAAATAAGCCACGAAAATAATTCTTGGTTACCACAAATGGAACACAATATTGTGTGTTATGTTAGGTACACTTTGCTATATTCTATAGTACTAAAAATGCACTTTAACCCTAAATTTAATTGCCCCCAAGTCTCTTGGGACATAGTAAAAATTAGTTAATTTCTAGAGACCTCATGGTAATAAAATTTCAACGGAAACCATTCCAATTGAACGGAAATATTACATTTGCTCCATGTCTAATAGATGAGTATCATAGGTGTACCTCGTGAAACATTGGTATTAGAAACGCTCCTATGGGCAAAATTTAGCATCAGATTTGCAACTTTGCCCTTGAATATATCAGACTTAATTTAGGATGACGACCTCTTGTTAATGCATTAACAAATTGATTTCTACTAAATGCAAAGCAAATCATTCATAATCCCTCATATTCAATATTGAATAAAGCTATTGAGCAAATAACCTTTTTCACTAGTTTCTTTTGAAGGTTAATTTCTACATATAATCGAGCAAATTGTCCTCTTTCTACTTTAACTTTATGTTCATCATCTGAGCTTGAAAAGGTATTAAGGTCCACTCTAAGTGTACGCCCAATCCGATCACCTATCTCCACAGAAATTTCTTAGTATAACAATGAACTGGAATATTGGGAATTCTCACCCATGTAGCAATCCTTCCTAACGGGTTGAAGAAGGGGTCAAAGTAAGGTGTCACCTTTGTACCAACAGGCTCTGATAAGCTACAACCCATGGCCGTTCAAAGAGAACTCTTTTGTATTTTACTCCCTAACTCTCATCCTCAGGGAACCTTACCACATAGTAATATAGGGGAGGTCTATTAGATCAAACTCATCAAACCCCACAACATTCCAAGTCTTGCTTTCAGTTTATACAAATTTAGACTCGTACGACCTAGTATGGTGATAATCAAGGCATTATCCAGGGCCTACAAGCATCATTAAACTCCTCAGAAGTCGTTCGCACCACTGGATAGACCTCCATAAAATTCCTTATAATCTCAGTTGGCTCCGACAAGGACTATTGTTGATTTGCCAAATCATATGGCAAAAGGTCATCATCCTTAAACCACCCACCATTTGCCACTCTGTTGAACTCCGCCTTCTTCGAGCTGAGGAGTGACTCTTTATACGATGGGGGTTCATGTTTCCTGTCTCTAGATGTATATCAGCTTCATCCTGCTCCATAGCCTGAGATTCTTCTTGGGCTTCCACTTCGTTTTCTGCCAAATCCACATCGACTATCTTTGGCAGGGGTGGGTTCTTCTTTTTCTTTTTCTTCATGCTACCACAAACATGCTCATCCGGTGAGGGAAATTCCATGGATGACTCCGTCAAGTAAAGGTCACAGGTTTTCTTGCTTTCTCTCTCTCACTCATGAGTTTGGCTTTTTGACAAAAAACATATCAATCTATACATATGAAACTATTCCACTCCAACTCCATCATGTGTCTACTTTCACTGTTGATAACAGGATTTTTCCCCCTACCTCGCAGTCTCTCCTCACAACATACACTAACATGCCATTGAAATACATCTGTTCTTTTTGTCTTATTATGCTCAGCTTTTGTGAGGAAACCTCTATGGGAGTTGCCCACCAAAATCATCTTGAGTGTTCTCTGCAATGTTCCTACACCTAAGGCCCACTCTACTGAAATGATGTACTTTGCCTTGTAAATTGGAAGGTTTTGTCCGAGCTAGCACCCCCACCACTCTCTCTTTCTCCATCATCTTCACCTTCATCGAATCATCCCTCTCTTCCTTCTCACCATCGCCCATTCTCGCCTTCACTCTCTCTATTTATGTTCCTCACTCCTCTCTTCCTCTTCCACTCGTCGTCGGCGCTGACTTGACGGAAGGAAGCTCAAAGTTCTATGGGTAAGCTTCCTTTCATCTTTTCTTTTCTAATCTCTCCATCACTCTCTCATCTCACACCATCCTTATCTCTCTACAGGGCTCCACGGCGGCATACTGTGGCTTCATGTGGGGAGTGGACACTTACGGAGCTTGGGTCAGCCTTAGGTGACCTTTCCTTTCCTATTTTCTCTTCTCCTTCTGCTCCCAGCTGTCTTCCACTTTTGAAAAACTCTTTTTTCCCACATTGTGGCCTAGGTCTCACCCTATTATATTATATATTGTTTGGTGCCCTGGTTTGTGATGTAAATCATCAGCTTCTGTGGAAGGAATCGAGTTATCATGTATGATGGTTCTTAATAACAAGTTGGAATTGTTTACCTTTCAGATAAAACTTGAATGTGCTATTTCTATGCCTTTTGTATGATATTGGGAGTTGGTATAACTTTGCTTAATATTTAGCAGTAAGGCGACGTTCTCAGCTAATAGCAGAATGCATTTGTATCATCACCCTCTTGATTTTAATAACCAGAAGGTGAGGCTTGCATTGGAAGAGAAAGGCATTGATTATACCCATAACCATGTCAAAATGTATGCCCTTTATCCTCACTTCAAAATGTGTTCTTTTATCCTTGGCTTGAATAGATTCATATAAAGGATTTTATTTGTTTTTAGAGTGACTGGGTATTTAAAAATTAGAATTTTGGAAAGAAATTTGGTCAAATTTTATTCTACTAGATGCCCACTGTCAGTATATCCATTCATCTTGATTCAACAAACTTTTCCCTTGAGGTAGCATACACTTGAGATGATGGGCAAAGTTTGTATTGTTGTTTCTTCATTAAATTTAAGCATCTAGTCCTCTGTTCACCCAGTATGGATAAACATTACATTTGCACTTGCTTATAAATGCATTTATAAGGAGAAAAAGGTTGAAAATGTCATTGTGCTTTCAGGTACATAGATAGAATTGCTAAGGTTTCTACTGGCGCTGTGAGTATTGGTGATAGTGGGATCCCATATACCAGATAAAAATTGCATTTGTAGCTCCAAGTTTATAAGGCGGCTAGTGATTGCTCGAATGTCTGATTCCCCCGTGCTAGCCAAAGCCTCCCATAGAAAGTTGAGTGAAGCTTATCAGACTAAGAAAAATTAAAAGACTTAGGTGACTTGACTGGACTTGAAGTCACCTAAGTTTTTTAGTTTCTTTCCAGAATTTTGGATCCAATTTGATTGTTTCCGTCTTTGATTCCATGTCCATTTGATTCTATTTGGTTAACACATTCTAATCTCTAATAGCCAATTTATGTTACTTCGGTTCATGTCATTCATGATGAATACCCTTTGAATTTCAGGGTGTTGGTTATGAGTATGTTGAAATTGACATTTTAGGACAATGGCTACATGGAAGGATGCAGAGGTATGGGCATCTTACATGGGAAGCTCAGATAAAAATTCTCCTTAGGTAAAACCCTACTGTTGCTTCAAGTTGATGGGGGTGCGAACTTAATTTTTTTTTAAAAAAGGTACTTTTAACCTTTTTTCAAACCGTTTTAAGAAGCAATATGTATTTGATGTCTAGAGTGACCATGTCATTGTTTGTTTCTAACATGTCTTCATATAGATGTGGAGATGAGATCTATGGAAGAAAGTACAAGACAAAGACAAGTTCATGCATTGAAAAATTTGAGGCCAGCTAATTTTGGATCATGCATGAGCGACAACAAAAGCATGCACATGACATTTTGATTGCTTTACAGGCCTTACTTATTCTTCAACAGCTCAAGTAAAAGTAGATTTTCAGTTGGTTTCAATGATGTCAACTATGATATGTATTTTTAGACCCAATGTCATATTGATTGGTTTTATGCAGGCTACTGAAAGATTTGAGGCCATATATTCCACTTTGAAAGAGGTGGATCTTGCTTATTCCCATGGAAGTAAAGCAATGAAGCAAGCTGCCCAACAGATATTCGATTTTGCCCTCAGAGCAGCAGGGGGAAATATGTATAACTGACCTTTTTGGATTTATTACATTTTTTCCTTGCATGATGAATTATTTGGGAGATCAATAAGTTTGAGAGGTAACTTTGAGCATGACTATGTTTTTCAGATTACATAGTCATGCTTAAGGAGCTGATTACTATGTCTAGTTCCTCAATGTCTAGTTCCTCCTTTGCGTGGGTGTTATTCTTAAAATAATGAGCATGACTATGTTTTTCAGATTACATATTCATGCTTAAGGAGCTGATTACTATGTCTAGTGCAATAGTCAACTCCTTTAATTTAACACACACACAAAGCCTTATTTCATGATGAATGACTAATAGTTCCTCCTTTGCGCGGGAGTGCAATGTCTAGTTCTAAAATATAGTTCCTCATTTATATATTACATATCATTTGTTTTTTTACATATAACATTACATGTAACACCCCAAAATTTTTAATAGAATAAATAAGGCTATATTTAGAATATGAAGTATTATTTAGTATTTAAAAAATTTCAAGAATAAATTTGGGAATTAAACCATATCTAGATAAATCATATTTGGACTCAAAATATATCAAAAACTTATCTCTCTTTTCTTTTTTGATAAATATCTTATCTCTCTTTTCTCATTGTTCCTATCTTCCCCAATTAAATCTCAACCATTTATTTTATTTTATTTTATTTATTGTTTACCATCCTTTTCTCTCCAAAATCACTCCCTTTCATTCATTTAGTAATTAAATACCCTCCATCGTTATCTCAACATCACTCGCTCTTCATCACTCTCACCTTCTCTCCTTCGTCACTGCCCCCCAACCATCATCTTCACCAAAATTCTCCAACTCACGTCACTTTCTTCTCATCTTTTTTCTCACTTCACCATGAGAAAGAACATCTCTCTCTCTCTCTCTCTCGCCTTTCTCCATTTCTCACTCTCACTGCCGCTCATCTCCTTCAACTTCTCTTCTTCTCCTAATGGTTTTCATTGAAGGCGGCAGTGATTCACGGCGGCGCCAGCCTCTGTTCTGCAGGCAGAACTGGATTTGAATTTCGATGAGTCTACTTTACAATCTTTTGGCATTTGGTTCTCCAATTTGAGAGTTGGGGATTCAAATTGGGTTAGAGTTTTAAGAGTTTAAGTTTATTAAAATGAAGGATTGATGAAACATAATTATTGACTTTTTGTTATTCTGGATTTCCTATTTTCCTCATGTTTTGATTCTATTTTGCCTCTTTGCTCTGTTTATATAAATTAGTGATGACTGAATTATAAGTGGACAAAGTAATGGTTTTTCATGTTGATATTTGGATTATGTTCTATGAACCTAAGACCTGAAAGTTTGTGTTCCATATGTTCATGATTGTTGCCATGTTTTGGTTTGAATTGAGATGCAAGTAGTGATAAATATCTTCCTTTTCCTTTCTTGATTCGATTCTAATTCCATTTGGTCTGATTGTTGACGCATGACTTTCTAATCATCCAAAATATTGATAAGTGATGTTTAATGGATATGAAATGGTAATTGTGTTTATATTTGTCTCTCTATAATAGTGAATGCTATTGTGAAATTAAGTTTGAAAGGTGTTGTGTTTGATTACTTATCGTGGTTTAGAACTGATATTAATTTATCATTAATATATTATTAAAACATAAGAGTGGATGTGGTGTGGATTCTTGTGGCACCAAGAAGGAAAAGATGAGATGATGAGTAATTGTCGGAAGACAGGTAATAGTTTCGTTTATTATGATGTATAATAATTGCATGATGTATGTTTTAAAATCACACTAACCTCAGGGTTGAAAGGTCTCTCTAATCCTGTTAGAAATATTCAGTTTATCGGAGTTCTCCATGATTAGAGGGCCACCTACCCCTAGTTCAGCATATATAAGTGAAAAGTTATATTCAAGAGGTTGAGCCTCACATGCCGCACAATCAGGAAAATAAATTCAAATTGTTGTATGAGCAGAAGGATTAAGGTAAATTGAGTCACAATTTATAGGAGTTAATGAATTGTTATGCATGATAATAAATGATAGTATGATACACTACTATTGGGATTCTTTGAATCTCACTATTTTTCAAACAAAATTTTTACAAATAAGCAGGGTTTAAGACTAATTTTTGGGTGGAGACATAGTTGAGGATAGCAAAGATGCTCAATAGGCCTGAAGAACCTAAAGAGATAGATTTTCAGGTTGTATTATTTTTATTTTATACAAGTGAATAGCTTGTGAATGTAGGAAAAACCTATCACCTGAGATAGCCAAATTGCATTTAGACAGAATTGTAACAAGTTAGAGTTATTCATGAAATTATGTAGTTACAATTAATTGTCAAGGCTTAGATAACTAAAGATTAAGTAGTAACCACTGTAATAGCTATTTAAATGATTTATAAACCACTTGAGATTTGAAATATTGGTTAAAATCTTATAAACTGTGTAGGTTTTAAAAGAGAAGTTTTGATTCGTATTTTTGGGCCACTAACATTATAAAGTGGTTATAAATTGATTAAATTGTTATAAGGGTTAAACATAGTTTTGGTCCCTATAGTTTACCTCAATTTGGGTTTTAGTCCCTATAGTTTAAAACTGATGGTTTTAGTCCTTATAGTTTACTTCAATTTGAGTTTTAGTCCCTATACTTCAAAAGTGATGGTTTTGGTCCCTTAAGTTTGCTTTGTCTATAAGAGTTAGTCCCTAAAGTTTAAAAAGGACCTAAATTTGATTTTAAGAGAGTTAAATGTGCTGATGTGTCATGTATTATGTTAATTTTGCTGAGATAGCATGATGACTAGGCAAGATGAGTTGGATATATAATTTAATTTCCAAAATAATAAAAATAAAAAAATAATTCAAATTGAAAAGTCATTGTCCAGATCCCTTCTTGGTAAATATGCTGGAAATTTGAGATCAAGAAGCAACATATCTGGGTTTGATTTTTAATTGGTTCTGCGTTGAAACAAGCAAATAAAGCAATCACAATTCACACAGCTCTTCCAAGTCTTATGCCGCTATCTTTTGTGTGTGACAGATCCAAAAGGGAGAAAGAGAAGTAGAAGATGAAGAGGGAGGATAAGTTGAAGGTTGAAGAAAGTCAAAGAGCCTTCCACTTCCAGAAGAGCCACCACATGCTTCATCTTCTAAAGAACAAGACGAAGGAACTAAAGACGACGCAACCAAAGTAGAAAGCTTTGAATCTGTAGATGAAGGAAACACCCGTTAAAATAAGAAAAAATCTGACGATTATACTCCTCGATCTCACAAACCTGTGTGATCTGGACAGGCTCAAAGGTTGTTGGAGGGTGAATTGACCATGGAAAAGGAGGGAGGTTGGATGGGAGAAGATGAGGAAGGAAGGCCATTTTTCATTCTGGACAATTTTTTTATTTTTATTATTTTAGAAATAAAATTATATATCCAACTCATCTTGCCTAGTCATCATGTCATCTCAGCAAAATTAACATAATACATGACACATCAACACATTTAACTCTCTTAAAAAATCAAATTTAGGTCCTTTTTAAACTCTAGGGACTAACTCTTATAGACAAAGCAAACTTAAGGGACCAAAACCATCACTTTTGAAGTATAGGGACTAAAACCCAAATTGACGTAAACTATAAGGACTAAAACCATTAGTTTTAAACTATAGGGATTAAAACTCAAATTGAGGTAAACTATAGGGACCAAAACTATGTTTAACCCTTGTTATAATATAGAAATGAAAAGTTGGGTGTTACATCACAAATAGTTAATATTAAATTACTATTATGTCCATCTTGGGATAATATTCGTTTAGACAAACCCAATTCATTCTCTGCTAAATATGCCGTCAGTCCCCCTCCCCACTTATCAATCACCAGTCATTCACCATTCGAACCGTATTCCAACTCCCTCAAGAAAACTGACGCCATCAAGAGAGAGTTTTCCACCTTCACATTTACACTTCCGCTATTTCAACTTCCCTTTCTTGGACTTTTGAACTGGGCTATTTTCTTCTGGTCGTCGTTTTCTTCTGCTTTTTGTGAAGCTTAGTTTTTCAGCGCTTTCTTTCAAGTTAATTTGCCTCTTCTCTGGAATTTCATATTTTCGTTTTTAAATTCAAAGTTGGACGCTTCATTTCAAGTGACTAATCTTTGCTTCCTAACTACTACTATTCATTTACGTTAAAATCTGAAATTAAGATAAATCAAGCGCAAAGCATCTTGTTTTAGTTCCAAAGATGAATGGTATTTTTTTAATAAAAAGACAAAATGATATTAATATTAGTTAGGGTTACATGAGTCTTATAATATCCATAAAAGAAAAGGAAGAAATAATACTATTACACTGAGCAATAGAAATTAAGCTTATATTAACTAAATGGAAATGTTTAATGAGTTTTGCGACATCTTGAGCAACAGTGTGATGTATTGATGGAGCCCATTCCGAGAAATCAATCAGACGCTTGTGAACATTCCATATGGTGATATAATCTAATGGAAGATTTGAGCAGTGAATCCATTTGAGGGCCAAACGAAAGCATGCAAGACTGAAGATAGCACCTGACACATGATGTCGTTTCCAAGTGAAGCTCTAAAGAGGATGCTTATGATAGCAAATTGAGATGCGACAAAAAGATGAGCGATTGAACTTCCATTTCCCTATACATAAGTTCCATGGAGTTAAATTCATGGAAAAAGAAAGCGGATTGTTGGATGACAATTGTGGTTTCAGGCTGGAGGAAAAGCTAAGGCTAATGAAGAAGATGATACTATAGCCTGGGAGGCTCTGATAATGTCCTGAGGTTGAGGAACCTTCTCACCATGTACAATCTTATTTCTTTTGAACCAAATGTCATTTATAAGAGCAATTATTCCTTTCACAAGTGACAAATTGTCACTATTATCTAAAAGGAATTTTCTAAGCCACAACAGGATATCCTCATTGGAAAGGTTACATGGAGGTCTTATAGAGAAGCAACCAAACCAAGTAGCTTTAGTTAGGTCACAAGAAAAGAAAAGGTGATGAATAGATTCCTGCACTTTACATCCAAATTTGCAAAGACTAGTGACCATCAAGTGATGACTCTTTAACACATCAACCGTTGGTATTGCTTGATGGAACAGTTTCCACATAAAAAGAAGTTGCTTCCTAGATAAGGAGATTGACCATAAAAACTTCCAAAAGGGGTCAACACCAGGCTGCACTTGAAACTTGCCATCAAAAAGCAGACGAAAACCTGATTTAGCTGTATAAGATCCAGAAGTACCTCTCGTCCAAAATGATGGTGTCATTTCCCATGACAATTGAAATTGGAGTTGAGAGAATACAAAGAGATGTAGGGTCTGTATATGGACTTCTGACCAGGGAAGAATTCTATTGAACTGGGTTCCATGAATGAGGAGTATGCATAAGCAAGTTAGAAATCACCTGAACACCAGATTGATTTCCAACAGAGCCTTGCATGGGCCACCACAGAGGGTGGTTGAGAGAGATGGACCTACCATTGCCAACTTGCCATCTAAAATTATTAGTAATAAAAGGACCGCATTCAAGGATATCATTCCATAACCATGAAGTGTTATAAGGCCGTTTGAGCCACTGCTCGGAAGACCAATTAATGTACTTCTTCCCCATTGTCATTGCTAAAATAGAGGTTTGTTCTGCAGAGACTATTCGCCAAACCTGTTTAGCAAACAAAGATTTATTGACCAATTCCATAGGCCCAATGCCTAAACCTCCTTGATTCACTGGGTGAAAAAGCTGGTTTCTATTGGATAGGTGCATTTTCTTTGATGAACCATTGAAACCCCAAAAGAAATCCAGACAACGACTATCAATTCGTTCACAGATGTATGAAGGAAGTTTCACACAAGAGAGAATATGAATATTAACTGCTGCCAAGACGGATTTCAACAGAGCCAAATGACTAGCTTGAGAGAGAAGCTTTGATTTCCAAGAAGATGTTCTTGAGTCTATTGCAGCGAGAACTTGCTGATAAATAAGAGACTTGTCCCTACCAGGATCAACCCATGTACCTAAGTATTTACCCAATCTTCCAGAAAATGACATGTTCATTATATTAGACAGATGTAGTTTATCTTGATGAGATACATTAGGGCTGAAAACAATACATGACTTCTGAAAGTTGATCACTTGTCCAGACCATTCACAAATTTGATGAAGAACACTTTTAACAACATTGAAACCTTTCTGTGAAGCTTCAGTAAAAAGCAACGAATCATCAGCATACAAAAGATGGGAAATAGGGTGAGCAGTCCTACAGTTTAATACCCTTCCATTCCTGCTAGATGAATAGTATTTAAGTTCATATACAATAGGAGAAATTGAAATGCGTATATTTTTTTTTTAAAAAAAAGCAGCATTAAGAAATTGAAATTGAAAGCGAGCATTTAGGCTCAAGCCAAACCTATTTTTCATTTTACCGTTTCAAGGCTAGGCTATTTAGCAAAAATCTGATCTGACCTGACTCATTCCACCCTACATGGGCCTTGCAACTTGCTGCCACTAGGAAAGATCTAACAACCTAACCTACAAACAATTATGGCTTGCATTACATGTTTCAATGTTCATTATAAGGCGATTTATACTTTTGTGGTAAAATTGATTGAAAATTAATTATTTTAAAATTTATATCATTTTTGCCTCAAAACTAATTTATCTTGTCAACTATCGTAAAATATAATTTCATGTAAGATAAATTAAAATTAAGTGTTTTATTTGACTATTTAATTTTCATAAAAAAAGTCAAAATAATTATATTTAGAAGAAGTGGAAGAAGTATTATTGAATTCTCTATTGTGCAGTTGATTAAGTCTTAAATACTGTCAATAACTCTACACAATCAGTTTTAAAAATAACTATATACTCCATTGGGTCCCAAATATAATATCATTTTCCCTAATATTATTAGATTAATAATGTTAGTTAAGTTAGCTATTAGTGCATGATATTACTAATTCCCGCTATCCATATATATATTTATCTCCACTCTCCGTCTCTTGTTTATTCATTGAACCAATTCTAACTAACTTTTATATTTACATAAATGTATATTTTCATCTGTATTTTGAATAACATGGTGTAATAATCAGTGGGCCAAGAATGGTGTCCATATGATCGGCACCGATTTTCTTCGGATATTGACTTTGACACGTCAACACTAAACAATGAAGCCAACTTATTTTGAAAATGGAAGCCCACTGACTCACAAAAAGGGGTGCTCGTACCTGAAATCTGCCCCATGGTTCCTTTTTTTAACACTGCTTATGGTGCTTTACCTTTATTTAATGTTCTAACTTCCAATAGACCTTAATGGATGCGCTATGTGTACCACAATGTTTGAATCCAAACCCCCAAATAATGTTTTCAGATTCAGGTTCTCATCACTCCTTCTTTTATAACTCTCTTTAGTCTTAGACACAAGAGTTTGAAGGTCTATTTCCCTCCTAAATGAAATTCATATAATTTGCTAAAAAATAAATTAATATTTTTTTGATAGACACAATGGATTTGAATTATATATATTTTAGATTTTAAATAATATTAACTCTTACAATCATTCATAATCAACATTTAGAATATTTGTGGAGAAATATCTAGCCTTAAAATTATCCTCATAGCAAATTAAATTTTTTTAGAGTTAATTTCAACAGTTATGTAAGCTTTCAAAAGTAATTTTACAGGACAAGATTTATGTACCAACTACCAAATCGTCCATGTTTAATGTAATTTCTGAAAATAAAGATTAAAATAAGTATATTTTAAAGCATTAAATATATTGATAACAAGACCTTAAGTCTAGCATAGTTCCATTACCAATACCAACCTGTTATATAATAATAAGTAATGTATTACAAAACTTGCATACCAACTTAAGTCTGTAATGCAATATACCTAAGCTTTTATTTTGGGAAATTTAATTAGAGGTCCCTCACAAGGGAGTTAATACTGGAAAAATCCCAAAAGTTGAAAATATTAATGTAGGGTCCCAAGGGACCTCACATTAATATATTTGAAAAGTGAAAAGACAATTTTGCCCCTAGCCTTAAAAAAAATTTACCTCCTCCCCCAACCCACCCCTCCCCCCTCCTCCCTCACCCACCCCCCTCCCCCCTCCAGCTGCCCCTCCAGCCGCCCCCACCCTCCCCCCCACCCCCCTCCCCCCTCCAGTCGCCCCCCCTCCCCCCTCCCCTCCAGCCCCCCTCCCCTCCAGCCGCCCCCCCACCCTCCCCCGCCCCCCCACCCTCCCCCCTCCCCTCCAGCCGCCCCCCCACCCTCCCCCTCCCCTCCAGCCCGCCCCCCCACCCCCCCTTCCCCATCGAGCCCGCCCCCCACCCCCAACCTCCCCCCTCGAGCCCGCCCCCCACCCCTAACCTCCTCCCTCCACGCCCCCCACCCCCACTCCAGCTGGGGGTGGGGGGCGTGGAGGGAGGAGGTTACGGGTGGAGGGGGCGGGCTCGAGGGGGGAGGTTGGGGGTGGGGGGGGCGGGCTCGATGGGGGAGGGGGGGTGGGGGGGCGGGCTCGAGGGGGAGGGGGGAGGGTGGGGGGGCGGGCTGGAGGGGAGGGGGAGGGTGGGGGGGGGGGGGGGCGGCTGGAGGGGAGGGGGGCTGGAGGGGTGGGGGGAGGGGGGCGGGCTGGAGGGGAGGGGGAGGGTGGGGGGCGGCTGGAGGGGAAGGGGGAGGGTGGGGTGGGGGGGGGGGCGGAGGGTGGGGGAGAGGAGGGAGGAGGGTGGGGGGGTTGGGTGAGGGAGGAGGGTGGGGGGGTAATTTTTTATTAAGGCTAGGGACAAAACTGTCTTTTCAATTTTCAAATATATTAATGTGAGGTCCCTTGGGACCCTACATTAATATTTTCAACTTTTGGGACTTTTCCAGTATTAACTCCCTTGTGGGGGACCTCTAATTAATTACCCCTTTTATTTTCAGTTCTTAATGTTCTCAGTATTTGAAAAATGAAGTAAAGTTCCAAAAATTAGTTAAAAGATGATGGGAAAATGACAAATAAGTACCTCCGAATGTCTAAAAGGACAAGTAAGGAACTCAAACTTCTAAAAGGACAAGTAAGGAACTCAAACTTCTAAAAGGACAAGTAAGGAACTCAAATTTCCAAATCAAAAAAATAACAACTGGAAAATAGGTATTAACAACTACAACATAGTAATTAACAATTGTCTTGTTCCTTAATTGTCCTTTTGGAATTCGAAGTTCCTTACTTGTACTTTTGAAAGTTTAAGTTCCTTACTTGTCCTTTTATACATTCGAAGGTATTTATTTGTCATTTTCCCAAAGATGATCATATATACAAATAAAAACAAAAAATGATTATTGAAGAATAAAAAACTGTAGTTAATGTTGAACATACCATCTTTTTGGCAAAAAAAATGTAAAGTTTCAAAACTACTACACAGAGTAATATTTAAAAAATAGTATCTGACATCATTGTAAATTTTAGGGCGCAAAATTGACACTTGTAACTTAAAATGATGTAATTGTGACATTCCTATTAGATGGACAACATCTGGCAAGCAACCATCACAAAACAATGTGACGTGGGAGTAAATTTGGCTCTTTCTTTCTTGATTCTTCACTTTCCTCATTAAACCAGGCAGGTTTCGTTGAGCTCAAAGCCTAGAAATATACTTTTCAACACATTAAATGTTGGCGAGAGAATATGATGTTTAAAGGAAAATCATAGAAAAAGAAATCTAAAATATGCAAAAGGATAAGGAAAGAGTTCAAATTTAATTTGATTATGAAATATTACACAATCACTCAAATGTCCTCCTAAAACACACCACCCACACCAACCCTGTCATTCCGATTAACAACACTTTCATAGGGATTAACAAATTCATGATACAAACATCAACATTTTCATCATAGAAACTAACAAAACTCTGTATAGTGCTATACAACTTCCAAATTTGTGGATTGTTATGTTCTAAGTGATTAACAACTCTATCATTTCTATTAACAACACCTTAATAGGGATTTGTTAATGGCTATAACAATGTTGTTAATGAGTATCATGGATTTGTAAATACCTATGAGAGTGTTGTTAATCGGAATGACATGGTTGGGGTGTGTGGTCTATTTTGTGCAGAAGGACATTTGCATTGATTCATTGTGGAACATTTCATAATTCCAATTAAATCCCTAAGACCTGACTTTTTCTTATGCCAATTTTGAGTTTCTAATTCCTTTTTATTTTGCATATTCAAAGTTATTTTTCTGAGATTTTTCCAATAAAAAATATGGTGAAAAGATTAATACAATTAATTAGTTAATAAATCTACTTAATATACTCTACTTGTTCTTTTTATAAATCACTTCATGTGTGTCACTAATTAAAAACCTTGAATTTAATTCATTATATATATATATATATATATATATATATATATATATATATATATATATATATATATATATATCACATCATACCCCATGAGAACGACCTTCACAAAAAAAAGAACATAGAAAAAAATTCAACATTCATTTATACAATTTAAGTAACAGTACCAACAAATTAGTTTTTTTTACCTATTTATTATGACTAGTATTTGGAAGATTTATTTCCACAATTCTTTTCCGACAGTCACCACACATGAGTTGTATTCATCCACAGGAATCAATAAAGTAAGACGGTATTGACTCGGAAATAAGAAACATATACAAAAAGCTCAACCAACGGTCACAAACCATGCAAGCTTTGGTTTTGATGAGATGAAAGAAAACACATCAAACTACTTCTCATCCAATATAAATATCTCCAACATTTTCCAAACCTTCTCATCAACCACAATTTACAAAAACACATTTCAAATATTCCTTTCCTTCCTCCATCAGATTGTTATCGGCAAAAAATCAAACATGAGCGTAGAGATTCTTGATGGTGCCACAATAGTGAACTTTGTGGAAGATGAAGAAGCATTCAATATATCTGTGAGTAATCTGTTTGGTAAACTTGATAAAGACAAGGATGGTCTTTTATCTCATGGTGAGATGATGAACGAGTTGAAGAGGCTTAGAGTTTTTGAGACTCACTTCGGGATCGATGTGAAAACCGAAGAGGACGAGGCAACTCGGGTTTATGACTCTCTTTTTGTTCAATTTGATCATGACTTGAATGGAAGAGTTGATTTGACAGAGTTTAAGGAAGAGACTAAGAAGATGATGATTGCTATGGCTAATGGTGTTGGCTTTGTTCCTCTTCAAATGGTTCTGGAACATGATAGTCTCCTCTTGAAGGCTGTTCAGAGAGAATCCGTGGCTCCACTTGCTGCTTAATTGGATAATCAATCACGATCATTATACTATAAATGCATGGTTTTATATTTATGTTCTTAATTCATTAGTTTTGTTCGGAATTATTTAGGATTTATATCTTTTTCAATCCACTAATGTATTGCGATTTTGTGACAATTACGTTGTTCCCTTATATTTTAGTTCTAATTCCCAATTGGAAGGTTCCTATATGCAATTCTCTATATATAATTACAATTCAATCCAAAAACATTTGAAGGAATTTCGGGCGTTACTAGATTGTTGATGAATTTGGCCAGTATCCACACGAAACCGGAGCACTTTAGGACTCTGAATACGTTATATACAGTATATGCACAATAGATGAGAGAAGAGACTCAGAGGTAAAGGAGTAGACTTTTTGTTTCTGTATTTTTGTTCATAAGTGAGAATCATTTCTACAAATCCCCCAATATATAACTTACATATAGTAAAGTTACATCCTTTGTGAAAAGTCATATATATTGTTTTGAATATTATCCATTGGGAAAATAAGTTATTTCAATCCATATTTTTTCATATTTACATAATGCCCTCAATTTTCATTGGGCTTGGATTTTGAGCTCTAATTCACCAAGTTTGGACCCAATATTTCCCTACAAAATTTATAATTATATGTCATTTTTAGTAAATTATTGTAGTTTTTGGTTCTATTTTTTTCATATAGTTTCCTGCACTATTTCTCTCCGCACATATGCTACTAACGTGCTGCTTTTTAAAGCAAATGATGTTAGTAGCTAATGACGTGTTATTTCATTAAACATATAGATTAATTTTGTTATATAAATTTAAACAAAATCAAAATATAGAGATGCAGTGAGATGATCATTATGGCCGGTCAGAATATTTTTTTTTAATTATCTATGACAATAAATAAATTCTATTCCATCATTTTATTTTATTTTTTTAAAAAAAAACTCTTCATTCCAACTTTACTAAAATAATTAATTAGATGGATTAACTAACTACTGTTTATGAGTATAGATAATAATACTTGTAATTGGAATAATTAACTATAAGGGGCGATTTGAAAAATTCCTTGACTTTTTTAAAATGAAGTGGAGCTACATATATCGATGAATTATTTTTTCTTTCAATGAATGAGTTTATGCAAGTGTTGAGATTAGTAGTGATTTTAATCGATCAACTTTCATAATCCACAAAAATTATAAATAGTTTGGGCACTTGAAATTAAATATGCGTGTTATAAATACGAATCATTCCTTTTTTAACCCTACCGATATATTTCTGACATGTAACTTATTCATATATATAAAGCTTAGGATTTGAAATAGTTGGTTTGCAATCTCAGCGGCATACAATTGTATTCAAAATGTTCAAATCTACAATAAACTGAAGTCTTTATGTCCAAAAAAAAAAAAAAAAAAGAAGTCTACAAAAGAGAAAAATATGATAAGTTTTTTTTTTGGGTTACTGAACTAACGTAGTTAGAGCCTTAGGCCCTGCGTTTTACACTGATATCCACCTTTTTTTTGGCCCTGACATTCTTAATTGATCCAGATAATTCTAGCAACTGATTACTCCGAAGTTAAGGTAATGTGGAGTGCATTCTATAGCTCTTTATACTTATATAGATACCAACTTATACATACAAGTGCGCTTTTTCACTGCGCCCAACACTTTGTACGTTGGTTATAAAAAGTGTCATTCAATGATAATTTGAACTCTGAGCAATGGCTACATGTATTTCTCTGACAGAACAGACTAGCTATAATTTGATTTTTTGTGCATGTTCTTGCTCATGAGTTATTTATTATGATACCATGTGAAGATTTTGTTTATGTTTTCATAATATGTTATGTTATTTATAATGCGTCTTTTTCAAAATATGTTGACAATGGTTGAAAAGGTTTTGTGAAGGTGAAATCATTTAAATACAATATATCATCAATATTTAGGTCTTGAAAGCCAAAAGCAAATCTTCCTTAGTTTAACGTATGTTGCATTTTATAAAATCATTGTAGTGACAGATGAATCAAGGGGATGTAACTCAAATGGTAGAGCATTGTTTATTAAAACACTGGTACGAGGATCGATACCTCGCATCTCCAATTTTATATTTTTATACTGAAACTAAATCTCCCTTAATTCAATCTTACTGTAAACGTTATTAGTAACTTCAAATTTATTTTGGGAATTATTTTCCGATTAGTCTAAAATAATATAATTTTGTTTTGTTTTTTATTTAAAATTTAATGTAAAATTGTGATACATCGTGCCTTATGCGTCTTTTTCGAAATATGTTGGAAATGGTTGAAAAGGTTTTGTGAAGGTGAAATCATTTAAATACAATATATCATCCATATTTAGGTCTTGAAAGCCAAAGGCAAATCTTCCTTAGTTTAACGTATGTTGCATTTTATAAAATCATTGTAGTGACAGATGAATCAAGGGGATGTAGCTCAAATGGTAGAGCATTGTTGATTAAAACACTGGTACGAGGATCGATACCTCGCATCTCCAATTTTATATTTTTATACAATTTTATATTTAGTATAAAGAAAAAAAATTTAGTTTTGCTTTTGATTTACAATTTAATTTAAAATTGTGATACTTCGTGCCTTATGCGTCTTTTTCAAAATATGTTGACAAATGTTGAAAAAGTTTGTTGAAGGTGAAACCAATTATATACAATATATCAGCAATATCTTGGTCTTGAAAGCCAAAAGCAAATCTTCTTTAGTTTAACGTATGTTGCATTTTATAAAATCATTGTAGTGATTGATGAATCAAGAAGAAGTATCTCAAATGGTAGAACATGAATTATTGTCAACACTAGTACGACGAACGATACATCGCATCTCCAGATCTACATTTTTATATTGAAACTAGATCTCTCTTAATTCAATAATACTGTAAACGTTATTAGTAACTTCAAATTTATTTTGGGAATTATTTTCCAATTAGCCTAAAATAATACTCTCTTCGTTCCTAAATATAGGACCTAGATGACTTTTTTGAAAAATCCTAAAAAAAGCAAAAAAATAAGTTAATTATAAATTGATTTACCTAATTTTTTCTCTTAAACTATTTTATTTTACCTATAAGCTAATGGATAATCTAAAAAGATATCAAATATGTCATCATTTAATAACCTATTTCGCAATCTTAATCTTTCCAAAAAAAAGTTATCTAGGTCTTATATTTAGGAACGGAGGGAGTATAATTTTGTTTTGTTTTTGATTTAAAATTTAATGTAAAATTGTGATACATCGTGCCTTATGCGTCTTTTTCGAAATATGTTGGAAATGGTTGAAAAGGTTTTGTGAAGGTGAAATCATATAAATACAATATATCATCGATATTTAGGTCTTGAAAGCCAAAGGCAAATCTTCGTTAGTTTAACGTATGTTGCATTTTATAAATCCATTGTAGTGACAGATGAATCAAGGGGATGTAGCTCAAATGGTAGAGCATTGTTGATTAAAACACTGGTACGAGGATCGATACCTCGCATCTCCAATTTTACATTTTTATACTGAAACTAAATCTCCCTTAATTCAATCTTACTGTAAACGTTATTAGTAACTTCAAATTAATTTTGGAAATAATTTTCTAATTAGTATAAAGAAAAAAATTTTAGTTTTGCTTTTGATTTACAATTTAATTTAAAATTGTAATACTTCGTGCCTTATGCGTCTTTTTCAAAATATGTTGACAAAGGTTGACAAAGTTTGTTGAAGGTGAAACCATTTAAATGCAATATATCAGCAATATCTTGGTCTTGAAAGCCAAAAGCAAATCTTCTTTAGTTTAACGTATGTTTCTTTTTTTATAAAATCATTTTAGTGATTGATGAATCAAGAGGAAGTATCTCAAATGGTAGAACATACATGAATTATTGTCAACACTAGTACGAGGAACGATACATCGCATCTCCAGATCTACATTTTTATATTGAAACTAGATGTCTCTTAATTCAATAATACTGTAAACATTATTAGTAACTTCAAATTTATTTTGGAAGTAAGTTTTCTAATTAGTCTAAAATAATATAATTTAGTTTTGTTTTTGATTTACAATTTAATGTAAAATTGTGATACCTCGTGCCATATGCGTTTTTTTCAAAATATGTTGACAATGGTTGAAAAAGACTTTTGAAGGTGAAATCATTTAAATTCAATATATCAGCATTATTTTGCTGTTGAAAACGAAAAGCAAATCTTCTTTAGTTTAACGTATGTTGCATTTTATAAAATCATTGTAGTAACAGATGAATCAAGGGGATGTAGCTCAAATGGTAGAACATTGTTTATTGAAACACTGGCACGAGGATCGATACCTCGCATCTCCAATTTTTCATTTTTATACTGAAACTAAATCTCCCTTAATTCAATCTTACTATAAACGTTATTAGTAACTTCAAATTTCTTTTGGAAATAATTTTCTAATTAGTATAAAGAAAAAAAAAATTAGTTTTGCTTTTGACAATTTAATTTAAAATTAATGTACTCCGTGCCTTAATTCAAACACTGGTATCTCCCTTAATTCAATCTTACTGTAAACGTTATTGGTAATTTCAAATTTATTTTGGAAATAATTTTCTAATTAGTATAAAGAAAAATAATTTAGTTTTGCTTTTGATTTACAATTTAATTTAAAATTGTAAATGAATATGATTGAAAAATTATGATTTTCGCAATCCTACCATATTTATTATTTGATCACATTCAAAGTCTAATTATCCTACATTCATTTCGAAATCTTTCCTTTGTTGGAGGGGACACGTGTCAGGCTACTCAGAGGCCAAGTGGACCAATAACATCTCGGCTATAAGCAACTAAGATATATAGTTGATGGATAGGTAATATCTCAATTTCGCGGATTACGATGAATCAAATACATTACACACAGAAGCTGGTTCATATTAGAGATACGCGCTATTATCAAATACTAATACTAATATATAGATCATTTATAGTTGTTAACAAGAAAATCAATGAATGATTGATTGGCAGTTATATTTGAAGATTATTATTATACTTCCTACTTACCCTTTTTATAAGGCGCAACTAAAACGGTGAGAAAATTTTGTTATCAAATATGATGAATCAACCGTCACATTTTTTCAATTTTTTCACACATTATGTTAAAAGCTGAAAAATTTTTGCTATTCATTTATGTTAAAAGCTGAAAAAATATAGGCCAATTCATATTCAAGATGGATAAAATCAAAAGAATTCATCAATCTAGGACAGATTTAGATATCTAGCTAACTTCCATTTCACAGTACTGGAGAATCTGTAGTGGATTCTTGCATGTGTACAACAAGCTAGCATATTATATATAAATGATTCTAAAAGAAAACGAATAAATTGAAAGCTCTATTGTAAGGAAAAGAATTTGCACACACATTTTCTTGAAGGTGTAGAATTGATAATGGATAGCCTTGCAGAGAAGTCACCCTCTTTAAGAAACAAAACTAAAGTATATTTGTATGTCACGAAAAGGAAGAAGCTAGAAGAAAATAATTCAAAGAAAACACAAAAATTATGATAATAATTATTTTTTGGTGTATTATAAAAAGGGACGAAGCCAAATGAAATAGTTCACAGTTTCATTTCATTCAATTTTCAAAGCTTTTCAACCGCTCACGGTTCTGAAACATATATAGTTAATCTTCAATCATTAATATGGCACAAAATCGTAATTATGAAGATTTTCAACCTGCTCACGATTGGGGTCGTGACGAACAAAGTGACACTCTCATTCTTCATCTTCCAGGTTCATATATTTTTTGCACTTTGACAATTATTAATATATTAGTTAATTAGCCTTATTATTATTCAATCAATTTCTTTTAAATTATAGTAAGTGCCGTAGTATATACTCCCTCCGTTCCTAAATATAAGATCACTTTGGTTAATTTGGGGAAATTAAAGAAGACAATAAAATTACATGATCTTCACAAAACCTCCTCAATTATTTAACTTTAAAAGGAGGAGGGGTTTTCAATGAAAAGAGGGAGTATAAGGATAGTTTGGGCAAAACTTGTGATAAAATAGGAAGTGATCTTATATTTAGGAACTTATCTACACCCCCAAAGTGATCTTATATTTAGGAACGGAGGGAGTATACAATGTACAGATTCACTTTTTCCTTTTTCCACCCAACCTACACAACTTGTTAAAAGTGATCAGGGAGCCACGCTATGGTGAAACAAAATAAAATGGAATTTGATATTTAATTTGAAAAAAGTAATAATAGAATGGACACAAAATAAAATGGAATTTGATATTTAATTTGATATTGTGGGGCGGCAGCGGGTGGTGGGGCGGCGGCGGTGCCGGCATCATCTCCGGCGGAGTAGAGGGAGAGGCGGTGAGGGGGTATGGGGTTTGGTGAGGAGTAGCAGTGAGAAGGCGTTGATCATGAGGGAGAGAGGTGGTTGGGTGGGCGGCTCCGGCGGAGATTGTGCCGGCGGTGGGGTGGTGATTCTGGGCAGAGGAGGAAGATGGGATAGGTGGCTGGAGATTGAAGGTTGGAGATGATGATGGGTTTCTTTGTTTTTAATTGGTTTATTTCTTTTTTTTATTACTATACAACTAAATATTTGAGCCTAGTCAGCAAGCATATTCATTAACTCATTCAGCCTCCAAATCATTGACCATGTGACACTTATATTGTTGAGGTGTCCAAAAACTAACAGTGTTAGTTTTTAATTGACATTGTTGGCTAATTTGAGACTTTTTTATTGTTCGGTGGCCAAATTGAGACCGTTTATTGTTTATAGGCCAAATTGATACTTTGCTAATTGTTTGGTGGCCAAAATAACCTTTAACTCATTTATTAATTATACAACAACAACCAGTAGCATCTCATTGGATGGGTTGGTTACATAGTTTTTTCAATGTAATCATGCTCAATAAAAATTGAAAATTTAGAAAACTTATTAACTAAAATGCTACAATTCAATTACTCCGTCAGGTATTATATTCGAGAAAACCCCCTTCTCCTTTTTGTAGAATTCCATACTATCTAATGGCCATTCTTTATTGGTCATTCGAGCATCTTTTGATTTGTTTATATTATCTGAATCATCACCTCACGATTTTCTATCATTTTCTCTCTAATATGAAAAAATATCAAGCACTAATTTTATCTCTAATTTTGTTAACCTTAATTTGACATCAAACTTTTATTTTATTGTTTTATTTAAACTTTGAAGGATTGATATTATATTGTAACTCTTTGAACTCAGTAATGAAGTTGTTATGTAACACTAATAAGCATAAACTATACATAATTAATTTTAATATAATTAATAACAAGCAGGATTTACAAGGAGCCAATTAAAGGTTCAAATAACGTCAACACGCAAGATAAGGGTGAGCGGTGAACGACAAGTAGAGGGCAACAAATGGCGTCGTTTCTACATAGAATTCCTAGCCCCACAAGATTCTAACACAAATGACATTGGTGCCAAGTTTGAGAAAGGCATTTTGTATGTTAAGTTTCCCAAGCTCATTGCTCCTCAGCAGCCGCCTACAACTCAACAAGCTCCTCCTCCACCAAAGCCGGAAAAAAGAGAGGAATGGAAATCAGAAGAAGCATTAGAGAAAAAGGCTGAAACAAAGATGGAACAAAAAGAGAAAGAAGCACCAACAGAGAAGAACGAGAAGGAGAATGGCATATCATCAGGAGGTAATAGAGGAATTATTATCATTAATAATTTTTTTTTTAAAATTATATTGACAAATACACTTAGGATAAATTATTACTTATATCCATTTTGTCAATTTTCAATCACAAATGGTTATGTGTTAGATTTACGAAATATTATAAGTTAAGTAGCCCTCTGACATTATTATATGGTAGAGTTTTTTATAGATGATTTTTGACCCATAATATAAGGTAGTGTTTGAGTTAGGTTAAACAATAAATATTTTCCCTCCAATATTGCAATCAATAAATATATATTATCTTTGCTCTTTTATTCTTCCATAAATAAGGGCATTTTTGAAAATAAAATTTTGCCATATTTATTGCTTTTTAATTAATTGTAACAGATTTTTGGGAACACGTTATTTGATTAAAACCATCTTATAATATGAATCGGAGGTAAAGTTACGTGAAAAACTTAGGACAAATGTATGTGTGTGAATGAATAATTAGACATAATGTATATCAGAAACTTGATTTAAGTATAATTCTGAAATTGATAAAAAATTTAGAAATTTTAAATTTACACATACATTCTTCGGAAAGAAAATTCAATAAAGATGAATTAGTTAAATTACATACTGATTACACTCACATATGAAAGAAATTGCATATATTTTAATTCACTTTAGATATTCCAATGGATAAGCACATATAGGCTAGGCTAGGATTCTGAAGTACATACTTAATGAAATTAAATAAAGGAATGTCCATTACTTTTTGCCTAAGCTATTTAATTATAAAGTATAATTTAATTAGTTAAACAAAATTCAAGAGTTCATTTTTTCTCTTTCTTTGAACAATCAACATAGTCATTATAAATAAATTCACACATATAATCCTCTTCCACGAGTAAAGCTTTACTATTTAAAACAAATTTGATATAATAATACTAAATCGGGAACTTCACTCACGCGTACATGAAATAGTATACACTTCTTGTTTGATTAATAGTACACCATGTTATTATATATAATTAATTAAAAATTTAACACATAAATCAATCCAACAGGGGAAAAATTGGAGGAGGAAGCATATACAAAAGTCACAGCCAAAGCTATAGCCCAAGAAACAGAAGATCGTGGGAAGCAAGTAGAAGAATCGAGAAGGGCTGAAACATTTACTGATAGATTGAGTTCAATGCAAGCTCAAGATTATAGGGACGCCATTGTTGGTTTGGTTGGAGAACTGAAGAAGCAGAAGGATGTGATCACCAAGCTTGTCTTCGTCTTCTTAGTTCTCTTGCTTGGCCTTTATCTCAAACACTTGGTCACGTCATTTTTTGGAGGATCGAACAAAAGCCACCACGAGCTATAAAATAATCACCAGTTTGATCCTTCCAACAATACTTTGAACAATTAAAAAAACAGAGAGAGAGAAAAAGGCGCCTTAGTGAAAAAAATATTATAATTATTCATCGCTCCAATCAATTACTCCATCTGTTTAACACACAAAATACACACACAAACAATGTAATTCAATTATTTATATTTATGCTTGTACATGTGCGTAAATTTTTAAGAATGTAGCATAATCATATTTTTATTTCATTGAATCTCTGTTTTTATAAGATTGCATTCGTATATCTCAAAATGATGAAGATACTGACTAATAGACATAGAAAACACAAATGGAAATGTGAAATTATATACTACCTCCGGTCCTAAATATAAGACCTAATTGACTTTTTTTGGAGAGGTTAAGGTTGTTGAATAGGCTATTAAATCATGACATATTTGATATATTTTTAGATTATACATTAGTTTATACGTAAAATAAACTAATCTAAGGGAAAAAATTAAGTAAATCAATTTATAATTAACTTATTTTGCTTTTTTATAGGATTTTCTAAAAAAGTCAATTAAGTCTTATATTTAGGACCAGAGGGGAGTACTATCTAATTGTATTTGATATAAGAGATAGCTTAATCAATAACTACATTAAGTAGTTAGTAAGAAATTATAAACAATTAGTGTTGGTTTCTTGAATTTATCATATTTCTTGATCATTTGTGTCGGAGTTACCTCTAGATGAAACTCAGTTAATACGTAGAACATTAGTAATTAAGCTATCTAGGTTCACCCTCGATAGGCCTCATCGTTTGGAAGATGATCTGACAAATGAGAAGCGATAAGGAGAACGTGATAGTTGACCCAATAATCAACAATTAATAAATGATAATTATTCATTAAATTCAAATCATTTCTATTCAAGAAAATGAGAGAATTTGTCATGATAACTAATTGATAATCTTAATGAAAGACATTGATAATGGTGGTTTTCTTCATTTCTAAGGTTCATTCTTTTTTTGGTCGGAATTCTAACGTTCATTCTAAACTCTTTTTTTATACATGATCAAGGTATCCCCTCACTCGACAAGTGAGAGACTAATCCCCCGCTAATTTGTAGGCACCTCAAAGGATGGGACAGCTGGCGTGGGAGATTTAATGTTTCTCCATACCCAACGCCAGGGATCGAACCCCAGACAATTGGTTAAGGGTGAATGAGTCCTTGCCACTCAACCACACACCCAGGTTAACGTTCATTCTAAACTCTAATGTTTATAAACTTTTAATAATATACACCTTAGGTTTCTTGCACTATTAATTAGTTCTCAATCCAAAATTATCAAAATTTGAAAGCCCCATGTTGTCAACCATCATTGACTATTTCACTTTAGTCACAGAAACAAGGATAAAAGATCATGGTGGACACTAAACAAATAACAAAGTATCAATTTGACCTAAGAACAATAAACGGTCTCATTTTGGCCAATGAACAATAAAAAATGTTTAAATTGGCCAAAGCTATCAATCATAACTTAACATACACTGTTAGTTTTCTGCCACCTCTGCAATATGGATTCCACATGGGCATTGACTTGTAGGTTAAATCAGTCCATGAATAAGCTGATTAGGCTCAAATATTTAGTTTTAATATTTCAAAAGAAAGAAAGAAAGAAAGAAAGTGATGTAGGTGATGTTGGGGTTTCTTTTTCCTTTTCTTTTAATATTAAAACTAAAGATTTGAGCCCAGTCAACTTATTCATGGATTGATTCAACCTACAAGTTAGTGCCCATGTGGAATCCATATTGCAGAGGTGGCGAAAAACTAATAGTGTTAAGTTTTGATTGATAGCTTTGGCCAATTTGAACTTTTTTTATTGTTTAGTGGCCAACATTAGACCATTTATTGTTCATAGGCCAAATTGATACTTTGTTATTTGTTTAGAGGCCAGAATGATTTTTTACCCTAGAAACAACCTTAATACAACAATATCAATACCTTTAATAAAATAAGTTTTCAAAGCTTCATATAAACCAAAACTTGAATCAAGTAATAAACCAAGGATTAAGGCTTCAAAATCTTTATTCAATTTAAATAAATTCTTTTAAATTATCAAACCATTTAACTCCTCTTCTCTATCTTCAAAATAGATTTAAATTTTCTCAATATATTTTTTGAAACTTGATCAGTAAAACCTAATTAGAGCATAATCCAAGGGATTTTTTTTTAAAAAAATTCACATATGATTTTATTAAACTAGAAAATTGGAATACAAAATAGGTATTCAAAAAGAAAATTCAAATGATAATACATAGAAATCGTATAAAAAGGTAAACATGGGTAGGAGTGAGCCGTAGTCGCAAAAACTCTACCGTCTTCATTTTTACTTCATGAAAATTTTGTGGGTAGAAAAGAACCATTAACGGCAGAAAAACCATTGAGTAGTGGTTGTTCGAAGAACCATTTCAAAGGATCCACACCTCCTATCGGCTTTGAAAAACTTCCATGAGTAGATCTCACAGAAACTAACGTACCCACAAAACTTATACATAAGATGAAGATTGGATAGAATAAATTCTTATTGTCATCAAAACTCACAGACCAATTTATTTCAGAATAGATATGACACCAAATCATTTGAATATGAAAAAAAATGTAAAAGTAGACTAATGAAAGTTACGGACATACCGGGGAAGGAAACACCGATGAAAAAACTCGTACAATGATGAGAGAAAAAATCTCACCACCACCCGAAAAGTTAGAGAGTAGGGGGAGAGAGGATATAATCCAAGGGATTTCAAGGTTTAGAACTCTCTATCATCATTTCTAATAAGCTTCTTACAAATAACAAACAATTTCTTACAACAAATATTTTTGAAATATTGATTAAACCCGTAACATTTCTAAACATTGCAATGTGCGTGAGATCTTTGCTCAAATGTAAAGTTTAAAAATCACATAGTATTAGAAAGTGTAACAGAATAGGAATAAGACTCAATGTAACAATTAAACCCCATTAAATATCTTAAAATTTCAAACCCTCACTTAATAACATGGGAAAATGATAAACAAATAAATGACACTTGAATTTGAGTTGGATAAAATCGGGTCTCCAATTTCAACTTAGACAAATAAGGGATAGTCCCCAGTTTGCCCTATATGAAGTTTGTGACTTTGTGTCAAAAGATTAGTTAATAGCGATACAAAAGTAGTTAACTACGATACATGAGTACGTAGTTACCGAGTAAATACACATGTATCGCAATTAACTACCCTTGTATCGTTATTAACTATCCTTCTTAGTTACTACTCATGTATCGCAGTTAACTACCCTTGTATCGCTTATTAACTACTCTTTTAGTACAAAGTCACAAACTTCATTTAGGACAAATTGGGGACGATCCCTTATTTGTCCAAGTTGGAATTGGAGACCCCATTTTGTCCAACTCAAATTCAAGTGTCATTTTCCCTAATAACATCCTCAACAACACATATTTTTAAATAACCAAATCATGAACAAACCATCTTTTTAACAAGGGAAAACATAATACAATCTAAGAAGGACTTCAAATCAAGTTACGATGCTCAAATCAGGTTTTTAAGAATATATAATTAGAAAAATCTATCATGAAAACTCCAAATAAAGGCAAGAGAGTCTTGAAGAAATTGAAGGTAAAGGAAAGAGAGGAAGAGGAGACAAATACTTAGTGTATTTGAGTTTTAAAATGCTCTTGAATCACACTCAAACTAAAACCCTAGCACAACCCATTTTCTTTTTATTCTCCTTGCTCTTTCCGCGGTCGTGCACAACTCCCTCTGATTCCTCTTTGACTGGGGGCGGGGGTACTCCCCTCGATTGATTTCAAGTGAGCAGCAACGAGGCTGCCCACTTATGGCCACATGGCCCATTCAATTTGTTGGGTGGCACAAATTGAATGGGTTATGTGATTTTTTTATTATATATATATATATATATATATATATATATATATACCATATAACGGACAGCCTGCTATCAATACTTAAGAAGATCATCCAGGGATGACCAGAAATGATCCAGGTTATAGAAGATCAATCCTTGCCCTTTTTCATACAAGGAATAACAAGACTTCTCACAGAGGAAGTCATCAACAGATCTTCTCCCTTCAGACCACCCCAGCACAGTCTTCCTTCGTTTCCTACTGGAGACGTAACTGGATGGTTTTCTTAAGTATTCATAGCAGTATGTTTTATGAAATCATAATCCCAGGTTAAATAATACTACTACCCTTAATCCTTGCTTAGAGTTTAGTTACTCATACCTTAATTTTGCAGATAACCAGAAATGATATTGATAAGAAAGAGAAATAGCTGATCCACAAATAGACTTTTTATTTATCTAAGAATTGTATTACAAGAGGTGGTGAGGAACTTGAGAGCATTTAGTGAGATTGCCTTCGATGATCCCTCCTACTCTAATTACATGACTTATATAGAGAGGCATTCCTCTCAATTTACATCATTCCTTGCGTCATCTTCCATGATTACTCATCTCCTTCTTATCTTATCTTTTTCTTTTCCTTTTTATCTTGTCTGCCATTTCTTGTCTGCCACTTCTTTGTCTTCTTCTTTTTACTTGTCTGCCACTTCTTTTGTCTTCTTCTTTTCAGATTATACTCATGTCCATTATCGGATCTTCAAAATCTCGTCTTTCTGGACTTCTTTCATCACAATAATTACACTTGTGGGTGGCATATTCAGCTAATAATTGGCATATCCTCTTCTTAGTATCTGTACTATTTTCAAACTTGTTATTTTTTATTTTATCATAAAACTGATTAAATTGATTGATGTTCCTTGTATTTCTCCCTGAGGAGTAAATTAAAGTTGTTGGTCCTGAGAAATAAACCCAAGCAGCTTCGTCCTCAGTTGCCAAGATCCTATTCATTTCTTGGAAAATTATATGATAATCTTGGGACCTTATTCTGGATACTGTTTCCATAAATTCTTCATCATCATTAATATCTTCCTTTGGCTCAACTGTGTGCTCAAAGGGTTTCCTTGTTGTTCCAAGTCTAATGAGATTAATTGGATGATAAAATTTATCTGGAGTTATTTCTGCTACTGTTGAATAACATCTTATAAACACCATATGCTGGGTTACAATACCAAAATAGGTTTTTACAGCTTTTTTTAATGGTTCTGGTAGTTCTGCAATTTCTTCTAAACTTGCTGATGGATAAATGGATTGAATTAATCCGTGTTGGTATAAGGCTTTTACTACATTAGATGGTGTTCCTTGGTGAATTATTGCTTTATTAAAGGCATAATGAGATATATATTTGATTTTTGGTGTTTTGAAGGTAAAATGGTTAAGGTTATAGATAAGTTTCTTAAAATATGCAAAATATTCTAATAGCTTAAAGACTGGGTTACTGGCTGGTAATTCTGCTGAGGTCTTCTTAGATTTTGCTGGCTGGTTAGAGGTTGATGGTTGATCAGATATCTGGCTTAATGATGGTTCTTTGTGGGCTTCTTTATCTTTTTCTTTTTCTTTTTCTTGGGCTTGGCTTTTCATAATCTGAAGTAAAGGAGTTATTTTTTGTGTCAGCTCCTTTCCAACCTTGTTTGGGTCTTCCTTTTCTTCCATTCCTGCATTTAAATGTCTATTTACTTTTTCTTCCAGTTTATTTACTCTGTCAACAAGAGTATTCACAGTATCCAACTGGTTAAAGATCTTTGTAAAACTTGCATTTATTGGATTGAGCATTAAATTCATATTCAGTTCCACCACTTGGAACCTCATATTAATTTGCTCAATTAAATTTCTCATTTCCTCAGAAGTCTCATTACTTGTCGGAGTTACAGGTCTTCCTGATTCCATCTGCTCAGAAAATCAGCAATTAAATTATTTTTTCCTTTAATATATTCAATTTCATAATCATAATATGTCATATCACTTTGCCATTTAATTAACATCTTATTACTTAATTTATTAGTTTTAATTCCTCTATCTAGCCAATAGTTTTACTTGGGTATTATCAGTCTTTATAACAAACCTAGTATTTACTATAAATAATTCGAATTTTTCTACTGCTTTAACAATTGCTAAAAATTCTTTCCAATTTGAATGGTATCTAGACTGAGAATCATTAAATTTTCCACTTGAGTATTTAGTGATTAGTTCTTTTCCTTCATTATTCTCATGATATAAGGCTGCTCCCCAATAATTTTCTGATGCATCTGTATAAATTATCCATTTTACATTATTATCTATAGGAATAGTTAATTTTGGCAAATTCTGACATAATTTTTTAATTTGTTCTATAATTCTTTTTGTTTGGTCATTCCATGTCCACATACTTTTTTCTCCTGCTAGTCTAGATATTTTAGCATTTAATTTTGATAAATTTGGTATATAATTTCTAGCTTGATTTACTAATCCTAAAAATGATTGTAATTCCTTCTTATTTCTTATTTCTGAAAACTCTAATACTTTCTTGCTTATATGTTCCTGTAATTCTATTCCTTCAGGTGAAATATATTGTCCTAAAAATCCTATTCTACTTCTCCTTAATTCTGCTTTGTGTGGTGATATATTTAATCCTTTGTTTTCTATTAATCCAATAAATTTTTCTAAATGTTCTTCATGTATTTCTTCATTTTCTGAAAATATTAAAATATCATCAATATAAATAACAGCAAAATTTCTTATTGGTAATAATAACTTAGTTACATATTCTTGAAATATACTTGGACTATTATGGAATCCCATAGGTAGTACATTCCATTCATATAGTCCTTCTGATGTACTAAAAGCAGTATATTTTTTACTTTCTTCTTCTAATCTTATTTGAAAAAATCCTGATTTACAATCAAATTTACTAAAAATTCTTTTTCTCTTATTAAGTTAAATAATAATTCTATTTTAGGTATAGAATATCTATTCCTAATGGCTAAATCATTTAATTTTTTATAATTTATTACCATTCTTGATTTTCCTCTTTTTTCTTCACTGTGTTTTATTACAATCATAGCAGGTGAAGAATATTCAGATTTACTTTCTCTGATTAAGTCATATTTCTTCATTTCATTTATATGCATCTCAAATTCTTTTTTATCCTGTTCTGTCCATGGGTAAGGTTTACAATTAATTTCTTTACTATAATCCTTTAGCTCTATTCTAGCTAATGGTTTTGATTTTTCCCAATGAATTAAAGAATTTTCTCTATAATTTTCTATTAGTCTTTGCTCTATTGTCTTTTTTATTTTTCCGTCTATTATATTAAGTCTTAAAATTTCTTCAAATTCTACTTCCTTTATTATTAATGTTGATAACATATGATTTATTTCTATAGGTTTATTATTTTCTAAAAACTGTACTTCATTTTCATTATATTTCTTTTGAAATTTTTCATCCTTTCTTCTATATGGGTTGGTTATTCTTATTCCCCATATTCTAATTCACTATAAATTGGTTCATTGATTTCTAAAGGTTCTAATTCCCAATTAAAAGCTTGTTCTAGTATCTTCATAAATTTCTTTTCTTTAGGTTCTGGACAATTAGTACTTATATGTCCTATTTTTCCACAATTATAACATTTACATTTTTTAGGTTTCTTACTATAATTAATTTTTCTTTTTCCTTTTTTAAAGTATTTTCTTGGTTTGAATTTTCTGTAAAATTTCTCTTTTGGATATTTCTTGAATTCATACTTGGTCTTTCTTCTTCCTTTTTTATATTTTCTTCTCTTTATTCTTCTTTCTTCGCATCCCCATTTATGAGGTTTCTCTAATTCTCCACATTTTAATAATAACTTATTAGCTTTATAATATTTTTTATTTCTCCATGCTTGTTTACATGCATTTGATAAATATTCTCTTAAATATTCTTCTCTTCTTCCCATTGTATCTACAAATGGTAATACGAATAAAATAGCAGAAATATTATACCAAACAGGTTCAAAATTAGACTATTTAATGGAAATAATGAATCCAAAGAAACAAGAAAAACAAGAAGATAAGAAAAATAAGGGAATCAGTATAAACATGATGAATGTTTTAGAGAATATAGATGATGATGAAATAGAAGAAATAATGGGTCAAGAAGAAGAAGAGATAGAACAAATAAGGAAAGAATTTCAGTATGCTACAAAAATTAATATAAAAGAAGATGAAAATCTTCAGATCAATATGGAAAGACAAGTAGAACCAAAAGATGAAGAGACATCACAGCAACAATTAGATCATGAAATGAGACAGAAAAGAGAAGAAGAAGAACAATGTAGTATATTATATCATAAACAACCAATAAATCAAAAGAGTTTCGAATTTTCATTTGAAACACCAACTAAATCTAGATTTACACCAACACCTTTAGAACAATATGAAACAAGAGTAATACCAAGTATGAGAATATGGTTAGATTTAGATTGTAATTTAGATAATGAAAAAAGATTAGAAGAATGGAGTAAATCACATTTGGTAGCTTTAATAGGAAAAAGTTTAAACCCACAATTTATACCAATTGTAATAGAAGCAAGTTTTCTAGGAAATGTTCATAATTGGTGGAAAAGTAAAACAGATATATTTAGAAATAGTGCAAGACATATAGAACAAGGTACATATAATGATAGAAAGGAATACATAGCAATGTTAATTAGAAAATATGAAACCCTAATTAGAAATGAATTTTTAGGAAGAAGTGTAGCATTAAATGAAACTACAACAAAAACAAGAGCAATAGAAAAATTATACCAAATAGAAATATGTTCTCTAAATCCAAAATATTTAGAACAGTATATTTGTGAATTTAAGAAATATTATTATGAGGCTAGAATGGAAGATTATAATACACAAAAATTTTACCTGGAATTATTTTATAGGAAATTGCCTAGATTAATCTCAGAAACCATAATGGAAGATTATTACAAGCACATAGGGAAATGTAGACTTATTACCATTTGTAGATACAATGGGAAGAAGAGAAGAATATTTAAGAGAATATTTATCAAATGCATGTAAACAAGCATGGAGAAATAAAAAATATTATAAAGCTAATAAGTTATTATTAAAATGTGGAGAATTAGAGAAACCTCATAAATGGGGATGCGAAGAAAGAAGAATAAAGAGAAGAAAATATAAAAAAGGAAGAAGAAAGACCAAGTATGAATTCAAGAAATATCCAAAAGAGAAATTTTACAGAAAATTCAAACCAAGAAAATACTTTAAAAAAGGAAAAAGAAAAATTAATTATAGTAAGAAACCTAAAAAATGTAAATGTTATAATTGTGGAAAAATAGGACATATAAGTACTAATTGTCCAGAACCTAAAGAAAAGAAATTTATGAAGATACTAGAACAAACTTTTAATTGGGAATTAGAACCTTTAGAAATCAATGAACCAATTTATAGTGAATTAGAACAGTCTGATGTAGAGATATATAAGTTAAAGGAAGTAGAAGAAGAAACAGAATCAGAATCAGAAATTTCTCAAATGTCAGAAGAAGAAGATATTATATTATATATGATGAATGTTAGTGAAGAAGGACAGAGTAGTAATAATGAAATAGAATATGAAGAATACAATGAACAAATAAGTAGTGAAGAAGGAATATGTGAACGAAGAATCACATTTAATGAAAAACAATATAATAAAATAAAAGGTATAAAATTAGATTTGAAACCAGAAGAATTTAATGGTGAAAAAGGATTTATAAGTAGAGTAAGTAAAATAATAAAAAAGAATAAAAATGAAAAGAAGGCATGTGTAGTTTTAGAGAAAAAACATCCTATAGAATCAACATTAACAGAAGGAATACTTAGAATACCACTAGTAAGTAAATCATTAATTGAAAATGAGATTTCAAGATTATCATTTAAAGATGAAGTGACAGAAATTTATATAGCGGGAGTACAATTATTAGTAAAAGCATATTTTAGAGAAGGAATTAATTCACCAATAGAATTACTAATAACAGATGGAAGAATAATAAGTAATGTGCAGGATAGTGTACTAGGGATATTAACAGGAAATTTGATATACCAAAAATTAAAATTTACAGTAAATACAAATTTTGCAATATCAAGAGCAGATGAACATATAGATCAATCAATAATTGTTTATCATAAACTAGGAGGAATACAAATGTTAAGAGGAGCTAAAACAATAAGTATAACTGCTATGATAGGACTAGTATTTACAAATGAACATAAAATATATAACAGATCACAAGGAAGAATAACTATAGATAAAAATTTTATGCCAATATTACAAGAAATACCATTAGACCCAACAAATATAACAATTCCAGAACAATTACAAATAGAATTAGATAGAACTGCTAATATAAATCAAATAGAAAACCTTAGAAGAATACAAACCAATAATACATTAAGACAAAGAATGTTAAGAATAAATACACCAGATTTAAACATAAATATAAATACTGCAGCACGAAGAAGTCTAGAAATCCCAAGGAGATTAGAAATGCCAAGAAGAAGTATAGATATTCCAATAAGACCTGAATCCAGAAGAGGAAACATAGTAAGAACAGAAAGTAATATATTTGAAAATGATACAGATATAGAGGCAAATATGTTAGCAGAAATACCAATAACAACTAGTTTAGCACAAATTAGACCTAGAAGTAGGCAAATAAATTTAACAGAACAAAAGCACTATATAAAATTAGAAATAAAGAAAGAAGCCATATGGGAAGAAGTAAAAGCATTAGTTGATCAAGAAATAGGTAAAAGTTTTATTGAAGAACAATATACAGAAAATAATTTAGAAATAGATGAAGAAGGAACCAAGACAAATATAAATATAAGATTTAATAAAAGAGATATAATGAGTATGAAGATTTGGGTAGAAGAAAACACTGAAGAAGAACATAAGATTACATTAGGATCGGATTTTTTAAGAGCAGTAAAACCATATAGGATACAACAAGACAGAATAATGATTAATATAAATCATCAAACTTTAATATACCAAAATGTTAGTAGGTATAAATAACAAATGTTATAAAATAAACTTAATATCTAAAAGTAATCTAAGATGGTTAAGAAAACAAATAAAAAAACCAACAACAACATTAAATTATGTAGCAGGAAGAACATGGTATATGATGATCCCAGAAATGTGGAATTATATAGCAAAACAAAGAATTTTAGAGAAGATAAGAAAAAGATTGAGAATTTTAAGTGGGGCATAAATGAATAATAGGAGATTATTTTTCATATTAGTAAAATTCAATTACCAGAAATATAGATCAAGAAAATATCATGCACTTATAGATACAGGAGCAAATTTAACAGTGGCAAAATATAATGTTTTACCACCAGAACTATGGAAAAGGAAGCAAAAAATGTTAAGAATGGAAAGTGCAGGAAAAGAAATACATATGATAGAATTAGAATCAAGAAATGTTAGTATACAAATAGGAGAATATGAATTAGTTATACAAGAATTAAATCAATATAATGAACCTTCTTGTGATTTAATATTAGGATTAGATTTTTTAAGTCAATATTATCCTTTACATTTAATAGAAAAAGCTATTATATTAACTACACCATGTAAGCATGAAGCATGGGGAATAAGAATAACCAACCCATAAAGAAGAAAGGATGAAAAATTTCAAAAGAAATATAATGAAAATGAAGTACAGTTTTTAAAAAATAATAAACCTATAGAAATAAATCATATGTTATCAACATTAATAATAAAGGAAGTAGAATTTGAAGAAATTTTAAGACTTAATATAATAGAGGGAAAAATAAAAAAGACAATAGAGCAAAGACTAATAGAAATTTATAGTGAAAATCCTTTAATTCATTGGGAAAAATCAAAACCATTAGCTAGAATAGAGCTAAAGGATTATAGTAAAGAAATTAATTGTAAACCTTACCCATAGACAGAACAGGATAAAAAAGAATTTGAGATGCATATAAATGAAATGAAGAAATATGACTTAATCACAGAAAGTAAATCTGAATATTCTTCACCTGCTATGATTGTAATAAAACACAGTGAAGAAAAAAGAGGAAAATCAAGAATGGTAATAAATTATAAAAAATTAAATGATTTAGCCATTAGGAATAGATATTATATACCTAAAATAGAATTATTATTTAACTTAATAAGAGGAAAAAGAATTTTTAGTAAATTTGATTGTAAATCAGGATTTTTTCAAATTAGATTAGAAGAAGAAAGTAAAAAATATACTGCTTTTAGTACATCAGAAGGACTATATGAATGGAATGTACTACCTATGGAATTCCATAATAGTCCAAGTATATTTCAAGAATATGTAACTAAGTTATTATTACCAATAAGAAATTTTGCTGTTATTTATATTGATGATATTTTAATATTTTCAGAAAATGAAGAAATACATGAAGAACATTTAGAAAAATTTATTGGATTAATAGAAAACAAAGGATTAAATATATCACCACACAAAGCAGAATTAAGGAGAAGTAGAATAGGATTTTTAGGACAATATATTTCACCTGAAGGAATAGAATTACAGGAACATATAAGCAAGAAAGTATTAGAGTTTTCAGAAATAAGAAATAAGAAGGAATTACAATCATTTTTAGGATTAGTAAATCAAGCTAGAAATTATATACCAAATTTATCAAAATTAACTGCTAAAATATCTAGACTAGCAGGAGAAAAAAGTATGTGGACATGGAATGACCAAACAAAAAGAATTATAGAACAAATTAAAAAATTATGTCAGAATTTGCCAAAATTAACTATTCCTATAGATAATAATGTAAAATGGATAATTTATACAGATGCATCAGAAAATTATTGGGGAGCAGTCTTATATCATGAGAATAATGAAGGAAAAGAACTAATCACTAAATACTCAAGTGGAAAATTTAATGATTCTCAGTCTAGATACCATTCAAATTGGAAAGAATTTTTAGCAATTGTTAAAGCAGTAGAAAAATTCGAATTATTTATAGTAAATACTAGGTTTGTTATAAAGACTGATAATACCCAAGTAAAACATTGGCTAGATAGAGGAATTAAAACTAATAAATTAAGTAATAAGATGTTAATTAAATGGCAAAGTGATATGGCATATTATGATTATGAAATTGAATATATTAAAGGAAAAAATAATTTAATTGCTGATTTTCTGAGCAGATGGAATCAGGAAGACCTGTAACTCCGACAAGTAATGAGACTTCTGAGGAAATGAGAAATTTAATTGAGCAAATTAATATGAGGTTCCAAGTGGTGGAACTGAATATGAATTTAATGCTCAATCCAATAAATGCAAGTTTTACAAAGATCTTTAACCAGTTGGATACTCTGAATACTCTTGTTGACAGAGTAAATAAACTGGAAGAAAAAGTAAATAGACATTTAAATGCAGGAATGGAAGAAAAGGAAGACCCAAACAGGGTTGGAAAGGAGCTGACACAAAAAATAACCCCTTTACTTCAGATTATGAAAAGCCAAGCCCAAGAAAAAGAAAAAGATAAAGAAGCCCACAAAGAACCATCATTAAGCCAGATATCTGATCAACCATCAACCTCTAACCAGCCAGCAAAATCTAAGAAGACCTCAGCAGAATTTCCAGCCAGTAACCCAGTCTTTAAGCTATCAGAATATTTTGCATATTTTAAGAAACTTATCTATAACCTTAACCATTTTACCTTCAAAACAACAAAAATCAAAAATATATCTCATTATGCCTTTAATAAAGCAATAATTCACCAAGGAACACCCTCTAATGTAGTAAAAGCCTTATACCAACACGGATTAATTCAATCCATTTATCCATCAGCAAGTTTAGAAGAAATTGCAGAACTACCAGAACCATTAAAAAAAGCTGTAAAAACCTATTTTGGTATTGTAACCCAGCATATGGTGTTTATAAGATGTTATTCAACAGTAGCAGAAATAACTCCAGATAAATTTTATCATCCAATTAATCTCATTAGACTTGGAACAACAAGGAAACCCTTTGAGCACACAGTTGAGCCAAAGGAAGATATTAATGATGATGAAGAATTTATGGAAACAGTATCCAGAATAAGGTCCCAAGATTATCATATAATTTTCCAAGAAATGAATAGGATCTTGGCAACTGAGGACGAAGCTGCTTGGGTTTATTTCTCAGGACCAACAACTTTAATTTACTCCTCAGGGAGAAATACAAGGAACATCAATCAATTTAATCAGTTTTATGATAAAATAAAAAATAACAAGTTTGAAAATAGTACAGATACTAAGAAGAGGATATGCCAATTATTAGCTGAATATGCCACCCACAAGTGTAATTATTGTGATGAAAGAAGTCCAGAAAGACGAGATTTTGAAGATCCGATAATGGACATGAGTATAATCTGAAAAGAAGAAGACAAAAGAAGTGGCAGACAAGTAAAAAGAAGAAGACAAAGAAGTGACAGACAAGAAATGGCAGACAAGATAAAAAGGAAAAGAAAAAGATAAGATAAGAAGGAGATGAGTAATCATGGAAGATGACGCAAGGAATGATGTAAATTGAGAGGAATGCCTCTCTATATAAGTCATGTAATTAGAGTAGGAGGGATCATCGAAGGCAATCTCACTAAATGCTCTCAAGTTCCTCACCACCTCTTGTAATACAATTCTTAGATAAATAAAAAGTCTATTTGTGGATCAGCTATTTCTCTTTCTTATCAATATCATTTCTGGTTATCTGCAAAATTAAGGTATGAGTAACTAAACTCTAAGCAAGGATTAAGGGTAGTAGTATTATTTAACCTGAGATTATGATTTCATAAAACATACTGCTATGAATACTTAAGAAAACCATCCAGTTACGTCTCCAGTAGGAAACGAAGGAAGACTGTGCTGGGGTGGTCTGAAGGGAGAAGATCTGTTGATGACTTCCTCTGTTAGAAGTCTTGTTATTCCTTGTATGAAAAAGGGCAATGATTGATCTTCTATAACCCGGATAATTTCTGGTCATCCCTGGATGATCTTCTTAAATATTGATAGCAGGCTGTCCGTTATATGGTATGAAGGGAGAAGATCTGTTGATGACTTCCTCTGTGAGAAGTCTTGTTATTCCTTGTATGAAAAAGGGCAAGGATTGATCTTCTATAACCCGGATCATTTCTGGTCATCCCTGGATGATCTTCTTAAGTATTGATAGCAGACTGTCCGTTATATGGTATCAGAGCCCCTTGGTTTAAATAATATGAAACATTAATCCTTGTTTATCATTCTTATGTCTACACACTTCCATCTCATCTTCTACCTTCTTCCACTCGATCTCTTCGTCAATTTCTTTCATTTCAATTTCGCATGATTAATTTCCAATTACATTTCTTAAACCTATATTAAATTTATAGGATGTTACACTATAGTCATATAAATTTTTATCGTAGTTATATTTACATTTTCTCATATTTTACTTTAATTTTATATTATTATACGAAATTGTGTTTAATAATAATAGTTTTTCTATTATCATTATTTTTTATTTATAATATTAAATATTTAATTCAAACTATTTTTCATTATAACATTGTTTACATTATAATTATATTTTTAATTTTATAGTGTATATTTACATAAATAAAAATAATTTTTAAGATATCATATTAATATTGAAAATTAGTGTTATCAATGTCTTCATCTCATGTATGTATGTATGTATGTATGTATGCATGCATGCATGTATGCTATAAAACTTTTTTAAAATTAATTTCATAATAAATTTGAAATAAAGTACTAATTGAAAGGGAATAAATGTTACAATTGGAATATTTTGTGGGTATAGTTGTAAAAGTATTTGGCTCCCCTACAACATCCCACCCCCAAGAATTTGGAGCGGTGCCAAAATGGAGCGGGGCATAGGAGGAAGGAGAGGAGGGAAAGGTTTAAAATTTTGGAAGGGAAGTTTCATATATCCTTCCTTCAAGATGAAACTTAATGCATCTTGTTAAAATTATTAAATGATGACAACAATGTCTAGGCCAATGCAACTTTTTTTGTTGAAGGAAATTAGGCAATTTCATATGATGAGAAATTTAATTCCAAAGTAGTGTCTGAACTCTGAACACGCTTCATAGGAACGAATCCATTTTGAAGGAAGTTTTAAATTCCTCTTAGAAGCCGCCCTTACATATCTTTAATTTCTTCTCAAGGATTATAAAGGGAAGAAGTATACATGGTTTTTATTATCACCATGGGTTCTACGGAGTCAAACTGTTAAAAGTTAGAAAAGCTAAATAAAGGAGCCTAAATGTAATTTCTTTTAGGGCTAAAGAGCAAAAATACTCATGTGATTATGATTAAGATGCAAAATACTCGTGTAATTATTTTGGAGCAAAAGTAACAATAACATTTCAAAACAGGGAAAAAGTACCCATCACCCCTCTTTCGAAATGTCATGGGTAAGCCCCTATTTTAAAATGTTATGGGTACTTTTATTCCAAAAAGTTTACATGGTTATTTTTGCATCTTGGCCACAATTAAATGGGTATATTTGCAGCTTATCCTTTTCTTTTAACGTAAGCCTCCATACCATAATGTGAAAGAAAAATAGTAGTTTATTTCAACAACATTTTGCATTACAGAAAAGTGAGAACCAATTTTTCTTTCAATTTCTTGTTTTATTTTTATATATTTAATTAATTTTTTTGTCCCAAATGCATGGAATGCATATGTGTGTGCGTGTGTGAGGGGAGAGGGGGGGCTTGCGCATGTGCCGACATGAAGTCCTGAACAAAGAAACAAAGCATTTATATGTATACACACACAAACACACACACACGCACATATATATATATATATATATATATATATATATATATATATATATATATATATATATATATTTTCTTGAACCTGAGTAGAGAGAAACAAAGGTTTAATTTGCACGTCAAGAAAGTAATAAAGCATTAACAAATATTGGAGGAAACAATTTAGAATTTGCGTGTGAATTCCGCACGCTTAAATTAGCATTATTAATTGATGCTTATAAAAATGGCACGGGGCGGCTTGCTATATGATTATCATATCGTTACCAAAAAGAAGAGATCGGAGATATAGCAGAAATCCTAAAAGCAAGAGAAAGAACAAGAAGAAAGTCAGGAAGTGATGGATACAAAGTCACAATCTGCTGGCAATCGTGTCTATGAAAATTTTGAACCTGATTTTCATTGGCAGAGAGACGAAACTGCTAAAACTCTAATTGTACATCTGCCTGGTAAATTTTCAATTTCCTCGTAATGTGGAGCAAAAGATGTTTACCCTTTATGAGCTAAATGATTAATATATAGAGCTTAATATAATTAGTTGAATTGATCAGTTGTTTATAAAAAATGCGTAAATTTTCTAAGATACCTCATGCAATATAATCAGTTACAATGAAGGCCAATTCCAAACAAAAAATCGTTCTTCAATACGTTTGTTTGATTTTTATGAATAAGTTGAAAAAAAATTTAAGCTAGCTTGAGAGATAAAAAGGTTGAAGCATATAATATTTAGAATACAAACATCTAAATTAGAACTCATCACATTTAAGATTGGAGACATGTTTCCTTTTATTTCTAACAGAATCCTTTTAACAAAATATCATTATGTCTATATATTAAAAGCGACCTAAAATAATACTACCTCTGGTCCTAAATATAAAACCTAATTGAATTTTTTTGGGAGAGGTTAAAGTTGCGAAGTAGGCTATTAAATCATGACATATTTGATATATTTTTAGATTATACATTAGTTTATAGATAAAGTAAACTAATCTAAGGGAAAAAATTAGGTAAATCAATTTATAATTAATTTATTTTGCTTTTTTATAGGATTTTCTAAAAAAGTCAATTAGTTCTTATATATAGGACATGAGGGAGTATAACATTTTAAACCACTAAATAAATAAATTTTAGAAAATTCAAACAAATTTCCGTAATCTAATCCCATTCCCACCAAATATATATATATATATATATATATATATATATATATATATATATATATATATATATATATATATATATATATAAAGGGAGAGAGAGAGAGAGAGAGAGAGAGTGTAACACCCCAAATTTTAAAATAGAATAAATAAGGCAATATTTAGAATCTTGATGTATTATTTAGTATTTAAGAAATTTTAGGAATAAAGTTGGGAAATAAAAGATACCTAGATAAATTATATTAGGACCAAAAATATCTATTCACTCAAAATATCTCTTCACTCTTATCCCTTTATCTCTCATTCTTATCCTTTTCATTTTCTTTTAATCAATTACTCCCTCCCAACCACATATTATTATTCATTTAATACTCCCTCATCCACCATCATTATCCTCACATCCATTTCACTCTTCTCACTTCCTCACTACTCTTCTCTGCCTCGTCACTTTTCCTCCTTCCCCCCAACCATCATCTTCACCAAAACTCTCCAACCTCACCTCACTTTTCCATTTCAATATTACAACCATCACTCTCCTCTGCTTCATCTCCTTCACCATCATCATCGGCCACTCCCTTCATCATCTTCATCACACTCCCATCTCTCACTCACTTCATTCTCTTACTTTCTCACTTCACCAACATAATCACCACTCTCTTTTTCTCATCACTATGACAACCGATCTCTCACTCTCTCACCTTCCCTTTATTTTTGTTACAACTCTGCTCTCTCGCCCTTTCTCCATTTCCTCAAGCTCCAGTGGCGCTCCGGCAGTGATTCACGGTGGCAACGGCTTCCGTTCAGTCGGCAGAACCGGATTTGATTTCCGGTGAGCCTACTCTATACTCTTCTAGCCTTTGATTCTTTGATTTGAGTGGTTTGAGAGTTGGGGTTTTAGATTGGGTTAGAGTTTTAAGTGTTTAAGCTTATTAAAATAAAGGATTTATGAAGCATAATGATTGATTTCTTGTTATTCTAGATTTTCTATTTTCCTCATGTTCTGATTTGATAAATCTTAATATGCTCAAAAATCACTTTTGTCACTTTACTCTGTTAGTGATGACAGAATTTTAAGGGAACAAAGTAATGATTTTTCATGTTGATATTTGGATTATGTCCTATGAACCTAAGAACTAAAGGTTTTGTGTTCCATGTGTTCATGATTGTTGCCATGTTTTGGTTTGAATTGAGATGCAAGAAGTAGATAAATATCTTCCTTTTTCTCTCTTGATTCAATTCTGATTTTGTTTGGTCTGATTGTTGAGCATGCAATAGGTTTTAGAAATAGATTGTTAATTATTTGATTTATCATGTGATGGAAATGATTAAATGAAGATGATAATTTATTTAAGCATGTGTAATTATAAATTTCTGCACTTTATACTCTTGTGGCTGAATATAATTATTGTTAAGTTGAAATCTGAATATTGCTAATGAATTTGATAAATGTTCTAGTAGTTTAGGATTTTCCTAATTCATTTTCTCATTGTTGTTAAAGCTTGTGATGTCAAAAGTTTAAAGCTATTATAAAGACTGGTTTGCCTAGGTGTATGACTTGGAAGTAAAACTTGAATTGGTTTAGCGTGATAATTCTTTGAACATGGTTGCTGGTATTGTTTGTAATCCAATTATGAAAGTATGTTTGGAATAACAAAATGCATTTGCTTGTTTTGTTGTGATTTGGCAGCTTGCAATTGATAAAGAAAATAAATGATTGTTAATAAGTTGAATTGTGATGGTAAAAGACTCTTAAGTTAGAAAAGGATCAAAATGTTTAATAAAGAATATATTAAGGAAGGGTTGGGTAGTTTATAGGCACGTGAGAGACGCCAAACTGTTACTTGATTTAAAAATGATTTTAACATGTCATTCATATTTATTATAATTTAGGAGTGGATATGGTGTTGATTCTTGTGCCACCTAGAAGTTCAAGAATGAGGTGATTTGTAATTGCTGGAGTACAGGTAGTAGTTTTGTTTATTATGATGTATGAGAATTGCATGAAGCATTTTTAAAATCATATCACATCAGGGCCGAAAGGTCGCTCTAATAACCTCAGGGCCGAAAGGTCGCTCTAATCCTGTCAGAAATATTCAGTTTATCGGAGTTCTCCATGACTAGAGGTTCGCTACTTCTAGTTCAATTGATATAACTGAAAAGTTATATTCATGACATATGCCACACAATCAGGAAAATAAATTTACATTGTTGTGTGAGCAGCAGGATTATGGTTAATCAGACAATCTAAATCACAATCTCTGTTTATGAGTTCATCAATTGTTATGCATGATAATAAATGATAACTACTATTGGGATTCTTTGAATCTCACTGTTTTTCAAACAAAACTTTTACAGATAAGCAGTTCAGGATAGGAAGGATGCTTGATAGGCCCGAAGAAGATGAGTGAGATAGATTTTGTGATATATGTTGTACTATACAAGCTCATAGCTTGTGATTTATTAGGTAAAGTCTATCCCTTGTGATAGGCAAATTATATTTAGACAGAATTGTAGTAATTAAATTTAAATATGACAGGTTTGTATTTACATTAGGCTGTTCAGGTGTAGATTTAGCTATTTAATGGATTTATAAACCACTGCGGATTTCAGGGAACATTTATATTTTTAAAGTTGTGTAGAAGCCCAAGTTTACGCGGAAAAATATTTCATACATGTTTCAAAGAGAAATGTTTTAATTCATTCGTATTTTTGGGCTTCTAACATTATAAAGTGGTTATAAATTGATTAAATTGCTATAAATATAGTAGGAAAAAGCTAGGATGTTACATTTGGTATCAGAGCAAAGTTTCTGGCATAGTTTAGCTGAAATACTTTGCTCTGAAGTTAGATAGTTATAGATACTATTAGAACACATTTAGTAAACCTTAGGAACCAACCACCGTGATAGTAATAGATAGAGAGGAAGTATAAGTTCATTAGTGAAAACCAAATGACTAAGTGTTAGGTGAGTTGATAGGATATAGAATTTTGAGATAGTAAGGGCCTAGAGTTATCCTTATAGAATTATTAAAAATGGAAAGTTTCAAAGTTTACTTAAAGTAACCTTGTTACTCAAATAAAGAATGTGACATTCAATATAAATGATGGCATAAGATATTCATAAAGCAATGGTTAGGTAAAGCTTTATACTAGAGACAAAGTTTAACAAGTAAGAAGAAATTACTGAGAGGATTGGCGAATAAGGATTTTTCTTTGGGGTCTCGAATATAATTATGGTCCGGAACATAATTATAGTCGGGGTATCATTGAAAACCTTATGGTTTAAAGGGAATACAACCAACTTTGAAAATGATAAGAGATGATATAAATTGAAATAAGTTGTAATGAGTGGAATAATATATTACAATAAATGTGTTAGATTCTCTGTTTGCTAATGAATGGCTTGTATATGGCTGCAATTAGTTAGAGTGCTTATTGGTTTTACATGAAGTTTGAGCATGTGTATATGTTAAGTATTTTGATGATGTTCTATTATGATTTTGAATTCTGATTGTTGTGCAAGAAATTGTTTGTGTTTTGTATTTGAGCTGTTAGGGTATTGTAAGAGTTTAAAATAGAAGGGTAGTTGCATTCAATTTCGAGGACGAAATTATTTTAGGGGGAGAGAATTGTAACACCCCAAATTTTAAAATAGAATAAATAAGGCAATATTTAGAATCTTGATGTATTATTTAGTATTTAAGAAATTTTAGGAATAAAGTTGGGAAATAAAAGATACCTAGATAAATTATATTAGGACCAAAAATATCTATTCACTCAAAATATCTCTTCACTCTTATCCCTTTATCTCTCATTCTTATCCTTTTCATTTTCTTTTAATCAATTACTCCCTCCCAACCACATATTATTATTCATTTAATACTCCCTCATCCACCATCATTATCCTCACATCCATTTCACTCTTCTCACTTCCTCACTACTCTTCTCTGCCTCGTCACTTTTCCTCCTTCCCCCCAACCATCATCTTCACCAAAACTCTCCAACCTCACCTCACTTTTCCATTTCAATATTACAACCATCACTCTCCTCTGCTTCATCTCCTTCACCATCATCATCGGCCACTCCCTTCATCATCTTCATCACACTCCCATCTCTCACTCACTTCATTCTCTTACTTTCTCACTTCACCAACATAATCACCACTCTCTTTTTCTCATCACTATGACAACCGATCTCTCACTCTCTCACCTTCCCTTTATTTTTGTTACAACTCTGCTCTCTCGCCCTTTCTCCATTTCCTCAAGCTCCAGTGGCGCTCCGGCAGTGATTCACGGTGGCAACGGCTTCCGTTCAGTCGGCAGAACCGGATTTGATTTCCGGTGAGCCTACTCTATACTCTTCTAGCCTTTGATTCTTTGATTTGAGTGGTTTGAGAGTTGGGGTTTTAGATTGGGTTAGAGTTTTAAGTGTTTAAGCTTATTAAAATAAAGGATTTATGAAGCATAATGATTGATTTCTTGTTATTCTAGATTTTCTATTTTCCTCATGTTCTGATTTGATAAATCTTAATATGCTCAAAAATCACTTTTGTCACTTTACTCTGTTAGTGATGACAGAATTTTAAGGGAACAAAGTAATGATTTTTCATGTTGATATTTGGATTATGTCCTATGAACCTAAGAACTAAAGGTTTTGTGTTCCATGTGTTCATGATTGTTGCCATGTTTTGGTTTGAATTGAGATGCAAGAAGTAGATAAATATCTTCCTTTTTCTCTCTTGATTCAATTCTGATTTTGTTTGGTCTGATTGTTGAGCATGCAATAGGTTTTAGAAATAGATTGTTAATTATTTGATTTATCATGTGATGGAAATGATTAAATGAAGATGATAATTTATTTAAGCATGTGTAATTATAAATTTCTGCACTTTATACTCTTGTGGCTGAATATAATTATTGTTAAGTTGAAATCTGAATATTGCTAATGAATTTGATAAATGTTCTAGTAGTTTAGGATTTTCCTAATTCATTTTCTCATTGTTGTTAAAGCTTGTGATGTCAAAAGTTTAAAGCTATTATAAAGACTGGTTTGCCTAGGTGTATGACTTGGAAGTAAAACTTGAATTGGTTTAGCGTGATAATTCTTTGAACATGGTTGCTGGTATTGTTTGTAATCCAATTATGAAAGTATGTTTGGAATAACAAAATGCATTTGCTTGTTTTGTTGTGATTTGGCAGCTTGCAATTGATAAAGAAAATAAATGATTGTTAATAAGTTGAATTGTGATGGTAAAAGACTCTTAAGTTAGAAAAGGATCAAAATGTTTAATAAAGAATATATTAAGGAAGGGTTGGGTAGTTTATAGGCACGTGAGAGACGCCAAACTGTTACTTGATTTAAAAATGATTTTAACATGTCATTCATATTTATTATAATTTAGGAGTGGATATGGTGTTGATTCTTGTGCCACCTAGAAGTTCAAGAATGAGGTGATTTGTAATTGCTGGAGTACAGGTAGTAGTTTTGTTTATTATGATGTATGAGAATTGCATGAAGCATTTTTAAAATCATATCACATCAGGGCCGAAAGGTCGCTCTAATAACCTCAGGGCCGAAAGGTCGCTCTAATCCTGTCAGAAATATTCAGTTTATCGGAGTTCTCCATGACTAGAGGTTCGCTACTTCTAGTTCAATTGATATAACTGAAAAGTTATATTCATGACATATGCCACACAATCAGGAAAATAAATTTACATTGTTGTGTGAGCAGCAGGATTATGGTTAATCAGACAATCTAAATCACAATCTCTGTTTATGAGTTCATCAATTGTTATGCATGATAATAAATGATAACTACTATTGGGATTCTTTGAATCTCACTGTTTTTCAAACAAAACTTTTACAGATAAGCAGTTCAGGATAGGAAGGATGCTTGATAGGCCCGAAGAAGATGAGTGAGATAGATTTTGTGATATATGTTGTACTATACAAGCTCATAGCTTGTGATTTATTAGGTAAAGTCTATCCCTTGTGATAGGCAAATTATATTTAGACAGAATTGTAGTAATTAAATTTAAATATGACAGGTTTGTATTTACATTAGGCTGTTCAGGTGTAGATTTAGCTATTTAATGGATTTATAAACCACTGCGGATTTCAGGGAACATTTATATTTTTAAAGTTGTGTAGAAGCCCAAGTTTACGCGGAAAAATATTTCATACATGTTTCAAAGAGAAATGTTTTAATTCATTCGTATTTTTGGGCTTCTAACATTATAAAGTGGTTATAAATTGATTAAATTGCTATAAATATAGTAGGAAAAAGTTAGGATGTTACAGAGAGAGAGAGAGAGAGACGTGCCCACACACAAACACAAGCATAAAATATATGTATTTATTCAATTTTATTTTTTTCACATAAAGGGTTCAGAAGAGATCAACTAAAGGTTCAAGTGACTTCAACTCCTCTGGTAAAGATTATTGGTGAACAACAAATAAGTGATGACAAATGGCGTCGTGTCACCAAAGAATTACCAATTCCTTCTGAATGCGACACAAATGACGCCAGCGCCAAGTTTGAACATGGAAGGCTATATATCAAATTCTCCCTAAAACCCTCTAAACCTCAAGCACAAGAAGCTAATTCTTCATCATCAAGGGCAAGAGTAGACGCAAAGTCTAGCAATGAAGTTTCAGAACAAAAGAAGGAAGATGGAGAAATGAATGAAGAGAAGAAGAAGAAAAGAGTGACAACTAGTGGGGTGGTTGAGAATATACCACCACCATCATTAGAAGCTTTAACTTCTAAAAATGGTGAAAATTTGGGAACCAACCAGGGACTGATCCAGAGAACAAAAACTCGGGTTTTGGATTACACAATAAGTTTGAGACCATCTTTGGAATCTGAGGATTTTAAGAATCCCAAGAACTGGGTGAACATGATCCTTCTCTTCTTATTTGTTGTGGTACTTGTGATATACATTAAACAAGCATTTAGGGCATTTCTTGCAGTAATTTCCAATAAGTTCTAAAAGCTTCAAGATTGTATAATTCCTTTCGTTTATCTATGTACGTCAACCTTCTATAACAACATGTATACATGTTATTATTATCATTAAATTAATTCCAATTCATCTTAAAAAGTACTCCCTCCGTTCCTAAATAGGAGTATAAGATCACTTTAACTAATTTGGAGAGATCAAGGAAGACATTAAAATTACATCATCTTCCTAAAATACCCTTCACTTCAATTTAAAACCATCACTCAGCTCATCTCTCTCTCGCGCATCTGTTCTCTCTCTCGCGCATATGCTCTCTCTCCCCTCCACAGAGTGGTTGCCGCTAAGAAAACACTGTGAATCTTCCTTCACACACAAATTCATACACGGCCAAAAATTAAATTAATTACTCCATCACACAGATTCATTTTTTTATATTTAAATGAATGTATATCCGAACTGTGAAGGTGAAGAACTGAAGGGCATTCCTTGAAAAGAAAAAGAAAAGGACAAAGGGAGTAACTTGCTTGAAAGGAGTATAAGGGTAACTTGGGAAAACTTAAGAAAAAAGAGAAAGTGATTTTATATTTAGGAACTTATCCACATCCCCAAAGTGATCTTATATTTAGGAACGGAGGGAGTAATTAGATTTATGTCGAACATTCTATTCCACTTTCTCTTTAGCTTGCTCACACCGACACTGTTCTTTTCTTTTTTTTTTCTTTTTATGAATACACACAAATTTGGAAAATAAATTAAATTTGTTTGTTCATATAATGCTTACTTAATTTGTCGGTAAAAAAACCTAAATTGTAACTCATTCCTTACATTTGGACTTGGTCGTACTTTCCGTCTCTATTTATTTTTACTTGGTTGTAACTTAATCCGTAAACTTTGACCAACTATAACTCAATTCTCATAGTTTAAGTCATTTATAGTCTAGTCCATATGTTTTAGAATAGAGGTTAATTAAGGATAAAATTATAAAATAATTAAAGCTATGAGGAGTTGTAGCGGTTCAAAGTTCAAGGACTGAATCACAGTCAAATCAAAACTATAGGCTTTAATTGCATAGAGATAAAATGTAAGATTTTAATTATATATAGTTTAGTTAAAACTATAAAGACCACAAAATTAATTTTACCCTTTTATGAAAACATTCAACCTCAAATATGTGTTCATGTGGCTTAGTTTTCATTGTATTTAAAATTAATCTGCTTAAATCGGCCATATATGGTGTACAATATTATATAAAATATAATACGGCTATCACAGGTGATAACTTATACATCACAAGTTATGAACTTGTATAGAAATATATACAACAAATAACATATGATAATAATATATCTCATATTGAGCTTCGAGCCTAATAGGCATCCTTCCTACCTTCTACTAGAGCTTCCCTTACAATCTACTTCTCCCTACTTATCTGTAAAAATATTTTGAAAAACAGTGAGATTCAAAGAATCCTAATAACAGTTTATTTCAATAGTTTATCTTTTAATCATGATAACACAAATCCTTTTAGTTGTGAACCCATATACTCACCCTCCTTCCTCTTTCCAACCATTTGTTGGAACTTGCCTCCCTCTTTATGCCAACGACTATTAACGATATATTCGTCAAATATTGGAGGTATTCTATACCTGCAGGGTTTCTGTAAATGTTAAGCATAGGGGGAGCGACTCGCCTAATGCCTAGAGTACTCTACGTTCTTATTTATCTATCTGAGATAAATATACTTCTTTCTCTTAGAATTAACATTATCATGTTTTTGAAAAATATTCATGCGCGTGCTTATAATAACTATTGAATTAAACTATTACATGTCCTTCACTTTACTAATACTTCTCTTTTCCTTCTTGCTGCTTCCCAAACACTTGCCTTCTACCTTCTCCTACATAAAGTAATAGTGACTATAAATAACTATTCGATATAATAAGCAAGGTCTCTCTGGAACCTACATTTCTACCCAATCCCATCTAATTAAATTATCCTACTCAAGTTCCTTATATCTTAATGCTTTGAACATTACAATTAATATATCATTACCATATTTATCACAAACTATATATGCAGCTTACTACTTCAAGGAAATACAAGCTCATTAAATCAGAAAAGAACTTCACATTTAAAACTGAAAGTTTTCAAAGTAATACTTTCTTTGTTATTTCTGAGATGAGAGTGTTACAATATATAGAAGGACTAGAGAATATCTATCATAATGACCTTGATCACTGCCTATTTAAGATCCTTGATCTCATCCTATTATGACAGAAATAATATCCCTAGAAATACTCATGAGATTGCAACAATAAAGAAAATGATTATGATGCTCAGATTTGAATCAAATCTGACCATTATACAATTAATACATGATTAGAAAATCTCTATTTCCTTAAATAAGCACAAGATCATATTCCAACAAAAGCCATCATAAAGTCTTCAATCATCAATAGACACAGCCATTACAAAGCATGAAGAAGAACGAAATCACATTCACATTTGGAATAGAACTGAACATCTACAATTTAATTATAAGCCTCATTTAATGTCGTGTTACCAAAATAATCTCATTACTAATTTGTCTTGTCTAAGAACATATTCTATAAAATTAAACTATCTTAATTCTCATTCATTAATAGCAAATTCAAAGATTTTTAGCCAAATCAAACATTTCACATCCATATTTCGAATCGATTAACATTCATTCCATTTAACAAATCTAAACAACTACTAGTATTAGCTATCAATACCAATTTAGCTTAGAATTTATTTTTTTTAAACACCATCCGATTTATTCAATTAACAAACAAGGTATTTAGTTATCTTACAAAAGTAAGACACTTTCAAAGTAAAAAAAAAATCAAGGTTCTTCCACAATATGCATGCATAAAGATGATTATAGTCCTTCAATTAAACTCAAAAACACCAAACATTCATCATCATTCATTTGTTTTTAACCATAGTTTAAAATAGAGTGACACTTACCATAAGACAAAGATTTCCCATTCCTTACTAACTTCATTTAACTACTGCAGCAACATGGCAGAAAATTCACAAACAATACATGCGATTTCCCCATCACAACTACCTCATTATATTAATAAAACATGCATAGCTATATATATACACATACAAAAATCCAAACTGAACATGGCAATACTATAAACCTTCCCACATATTTTCAAAGAAATCTTAACTTACACTAGTAATATGACTAATTAAAATCCCAAAACTTCCAACCTGGAGGGTTGGCGTGAGTGGTAAGTACTCTCATCCCTTAGCAAGTGGTTGGGGGTTCGATCCCTAGCTCTTGCAAATAAAGCAAATCCACAGGTCAACTGTCTACCCGGATATGGGACTTCAGAACAACGAGGGATTAGTCTCACTTGACACGCGAGTGGGGATACCCATGGGTAACCAAAAAAAATCTCAAAACTTCCATATTCAATTTTTAGAACATTAAATCTGAATTAGAAATCAATAAGCAATATATCAACCTAAATAAAGATTCACATGCTACACACAAATCACCATAAACAATATCAAGAGTCACAATATCAACAAAATAATCAACATAAGGTTCATTTCACTTTCCCAAATTATAGACAATGAAAGAAAAACTTCCACTACATACCAAAAGTTTCTTCTAGTCATTTTAACAAACATCATGAGTGCAAAGATATTCAAACATTGATTTTTAATTTCTCAATTCTCAACACACTTACCCAAAAGTTCCAAAACATCATTTAATCAACTAAAAACATCAACCTCCAACACCCATATCAAAAATTTGTTTGGAAATATGCCAAAACTTGTAAATCAACAAAACTTTAATCAATCAAACATGCAATACGATATTATCATTCAAATGAACTTCTACAACAACAAATTGAAAGTTTCAAACCCCAAACACCATTAAAGCCATCGGATTTGAGCACTCTAATTTGGGGTTTTTCACAAACTCAACTAAACCTCCAAGTAACATTCAAACCCACCCACAATCATGAAGAAGCAAAGTTTAATTTGTATTTTATAGATTGTGGAAGCCTAAAACTAAGAATCCCAATTCGGATCCTCTCTCAATCTCGCCAAAAACGAAGGAAAATGAATATAAAAATGAAGAGTAAGATAACCTGAAGCTGAATCCATCATTGCATGTTGGATTTAGGCTAAAAATCACCAAGAATCGTCACTGGTAGAGGAAGAAATGAATGATAAAGGAAGAGAGAAAGAGCTGCTCATTTTTGGAGAGAAAGGGAGTGAAAATGACGATGAAGAGGATGAAGAGTAGGGATATAAAGTATTTTCACGGAAATTACCATTTTACCCTTATTTCTTTATATCATTTACATTTTAATTGCTTTCGAATTCTCTAATGATATCCTAAGACCTTAATTAAATCTTGGGTTAAGGGTCAAATCTAGCACTCTACTATTGCAAAAAGTTCACCCAACATAAACAAGTATTCGATGGCTCAAATGTAGCACACATCTTTTAAAAAATGACTCAAATCTAGCATTTCCGTCAACTTTAACGGGTTTGACCGCTAAGTTTGACTTGATCATGTCATGTCACCCGCCACGTCAACTAGTTTTGCCACGTGGCCTGCCACGTCACCCGCCACGTCACCCAATAATGGATAGTGAGTGGCTCATTGGGTGACGTGGCATGCCACGTGGCAAAACTGAGTGACGTGGCATGGTCAAGTCAAACTTAACGGTCAAACCCGTTAAAGTTGACGGAAATGCTAGATTTGAGCCATTTTTGAAAAGATGTGTGCTACATTTGAGCCATCGAATACTTGTTTATGTTGGGTGAACTTTTGGCAATAGTAGAGTGCTAGATTTGACCCTTAACCCTTAATTCTTTACTATCCCTAATTTGAAAATTAGGGTGTTACAAGCTACAACACCATTATTTCCCAGGAGGTAATCTATTCGATGAAGAGGACAGCCAGAGCTACAGGTTGGATTGCGATGAAAGTGGATCTTGAAAAACCCTATGATAGACTTAAATGCAGTTTTATTAGAGAGACTCTTGAGTTGATAGGTATCAATGAGAGGGTCTGTGAGCTCATTATGACATGCATTTCTACATCCTCATTTAGGGTGCTTTGGAATGGGGAAAAGAGTGAGAAGTTTAACCTTTCTCGAAGTCTCTTTCAAGGTGATCCTATGTCTCCTTATTTGTTTACTCAGTGTATGGAACGATTTAACCATGTGATAAGCGATGCCATAGAGGAGGAATATTGATCCGCGATCATTGATCCTCTTTGGAAAAGCTACTAGCTTTCAAACAAATGTGATGCTAGGATGTTTAGATTACTTTTGCACGGCCTCTAGCCAAAAGGGATAAACAAGGAGAAAACTAAAGTTTGTTTCTCAAAAATGTTTATGTATCAAGGAAGATAAAGTTGAGTGGCAGGGTTGGTGTGGGTCTTACAAGTGATTTGGGTAAATATTTGGAGATTCCTCTTGTGCATAATCGAGCTACCTTAACTACCTTTATGTCAATTTTGGAAAAAAAAGAAGCTATCTGGGTGGAAGAAAGGTTGTTTGAATCTATCGGTAGATGCACCCTGGTGAAATCAGTCTTATTGGCCCTCCCTTTTTACTACACTCAAACAGTGTTACTCCAAAAAAGTAGTGGTGCATGATATTGAAAAACACAATAGGAGTTTTCTATGGGGTTGCATAGGAGAAGGACGAAAATTTCATCTTCTTTCTTGGGACCAAGTCTTACAAGACAAGCAAAAGGGTGGGGTTGGGAATAAAAAACTACAAAAGCAGGACAAAGCTTCCATTATGAAGTTTTGTTGGAGGCTGATTTGTAAGGAGAATTTGTAGCTCAAGTTCTTCGAGCTAATTGTAAATATGGTGAAGGTGATCTTCCTCACGAGCAAAAAAAAGAATGCATCTCTCACATGGAGGGGAATCAGTGTGTGTAGGAGAAATTTCTTTAAGGATTGGGGAAAAGAATCACGAATGGCCGCTCTACTCCCTTTTGGTCAGAGAGTTGCTTAAATATAGGCACCCCTCTTATCGATCTCATCCAAGGTTATGAGGGTTTTGTGGATCATAATGAGTTGTGTGACTATGTTATGAGTGATATGCATGGGATAGAAATAAGTTGGCTTTGTGGTTCCATCCACATGACATTGACCGGATTGTTAGTGCTCACCCCCCTTGTAAGGGCAGGAGGAGAGGACATAACATACTGGAAACCTTCTACTCATCGTCGTTTTTCTATTAAATTTGCATATAACTTTCTTTTTACATATATTGCAAAGAGCGCAAATAACATTTGGAGGAGGATACAGAGATGTGCTATACCAAAGAAGATGAAGTCTTTTATGTGGTTGGCAGCTTAAGGAAGAGTCCATACAGTCTAACTCAGAGCTGATAGAGGCGTGAGTTTGAAAGCTACATGCTCACTTGGATGCGATTAGGAAGAGGATGTCATGCATTTACTTCGCGATGGTCACCAAGCAAAGAGATGTTGGCTCTCATCAGTCAAGTCCAGTAAAACTCACATCTTATTTTCACTACAGGGAGAAGAGTGGATTAGATGGAACCTTTCACAAGAAGCAGGCCTAGACATAACAAAGAGGGTATCATGGCCTGTCCTCTTTGGATATTGTGCTAAGATATTCGGTCTAACCGATGTAGTAGGTTATTTGGTAGTAGACATGAAAATGTAGCTGTTAATGTTAACCATAGTTTCTTTAGGGCTTGCGTGGATCAGGATGCCATGCACCTTTATTCATCTAAGGAGGCTCAATCACCAGTACCCAACATAGATGCTACTGTTAGTGAGGATTGTACTCAGTTATTTGTTGATGGCTCAATCTTAGCAGATGGCAGAAATGGATGTGGAGGGGTTGTCAAGAGCCAAAATGGAGATTGGATCTCAAGTTTTTACTACTAATTGGCTAGGGTTCCTTGGCAATAGCAAAACTTATTAGTGTATTTCGTGCCTTAATTTATGCTAGTTTAAAGGTATTAGGAATATAGTTATGTGCTCTAACTTTATAAAAGCTACCAAACTTCTGTTGAGAGGGTGTGATACAAACCACCCTATTTTTGATATCATTATAGATGCTTCTTATGTATGGAGATTGGTCAATTATGATCACTCATGCTGATAGGGAATATATGATGATAGATGATCATAAGAAAAAGCTAACACATATGATAGATGTCAATTGTGCTGTTTTTGTTCAACAACCACCTGATATTTCTTAAGTGGGGTTTGATGAAAGATAGCATTTTTGGGTCTCCTTTTCTTTGGAGGTTGTTTGGGTTGTAATCGCTCACCTTTTGATTTAATGATATACAAGTTTCTAGTAAAAAAGAGTTAATGGGTATGATAGCTCCTGCCTGCCATATAAGTTTAGGATGATTTAAAGACATTTTCCCTTAATAAATTGAGTTTTGGGTTTAATGGCTCTTTTCTCAGCTTCTATTATGTCAATTAGCTTCCAAAATAGATTTTAGAAGTAGGTACATAAGTCTTTTGCTAACTGGTCCAAGAATACACACTCTCAGGTGAATCTTCCTTCTTTTGATAGAGTGATCTGAGACTATGATGTGATTAGTCCTGCATATCTTGATAAACATGATAAGAGAGAAATAATATATTTCTTGATAAGCTCCATGTTTCTCCATGATTGCCTGTTAATTTGCTCAGTCCTAGATAATTCTTTCGATCAATCTAAGTTAAGACTTGACTATCATAGTCTTTCTAATAGTTTACTTTAAAAGTCATCTAATTTATTCACCTTTCTTGATGAGTCTCAAACTTTAGTTTCACTTTATAGTTTAGTGACTCATATTTCTTCTTATTGCTCAAAGCATGTGCTAGGTCGATTTTCTTTCTAAATGATAATGTGAACTGCAGTTATTTCCTCAACTTAAATCATTTGTTCTTAAATCCGCTTTTTTTTATTAGTTGCTCTTGGGACATAGAGTTGATCCTTAATTTATAACATGTTCAAATTATCACAGGGACTCTACGAAAAATATGACTCATGATCTTAGCTTCAATTTAATCTTGTTCTAATCGGTCAAGATATTTCAATTCAATATAATTCCTCTAAGGACAATAAGACTTGTAAATTATGACACATGAAGGTAAGAGAAAGATGATGCATTGCTAAGGTATAAATAAGATGGATGAGATTTGAGTTACTTGGGGATCAAGAAGGAATAAATAAGGATTTAAAGAAGATGAGGAAAAGATATGGGATGAATGAATGACTTAGAGAACAAGTTGAAAAATGATAGGATTTAAATAAATGATGATTTTAAATGGCTTGACTTGGAGAACAAGAAGTGGGATGAAGCCAACAAGATCAAAGCCTATGTGTGTGTGGTTTCTATTTTGCTTTAAATTAGGACAGAAAACAAAAGGTCTAGAAAGGAAAAGAAGTGAGTGATGATACTGCAAAGTAAGGATCTTCTTACTAAGTGATACTTTACTGCCTATATTATAATATTTCTAAACTACCATTCCCTCTGTTCCTAAATATAAAATCACTTTTGAAATTCAATTTTTTATACATTAGATTTAAACAAAATAACAACACTACACTACTGTAAAGTCTAAAAGGACCTATCCGATGTCATTATCAGTGAATATCAAGATTGCAGTATCTCTTGGATAAAGCTGGACCCCACACATACAACTTATTGACTTGGCAAAGTAGTCAGCAATTTGGTTATCTTCTCTGCTTATCCATGACATATGAACCCTCCAATCTCTTTTCAATAAATTCTGATACATCTCAATCAGGTTTTGTCATCATGATCTTCATAATTCTTCAATATATCAATACCATAAACCTCCATTGAATCCGTCCATAGCCTATAGAGTATGATGCCTAGATCCCATATTCTCCTAAGTCCCATACATCCCATAGCTCTGCTTCAAAACTGCTAGAACAATTAATATTGCAACTAAAAGCTTCTATCACATTACCTTCTTTGTTTAGCAGTGCTCCCCCACATCCAGCATCTCTTGAAGCTAATGAGAAAGCTCCATTTACTTTCATTATGTTCCAAGATTCTTCTTGACCTCCTACTTCATTTACTTCATAATTCTTTTTGGGAAAAGAAAACTGATGCCTCTTTAAAAGGAAAGGAGATAACTTCATACATCTAGCAATTCCAAGAATTTCCACTAAACCTTCTCGTATTGAGGAAGTCGAGCCATGGTGAACTCTCTCATTCCTCCTCCTCCACAGAATCCAGCATGCAATATAAAAAATTATCTTCCACTGAATTCCTTCATGCTCGTCATGTTTCCTCATGTTCATTAGAATCAAATCATCTAAATTGCTCTGCCAAAAGTGCAAGTCAGAGTTAGATATTCCCAACCCATACTAGATACTACAAGCTGGGGCACAATCTCTTGATACATGAAGCGTGGTTTCCTGAGTATCTGGGCAAGAACTACAATCTCCAATATCATGAATGTTGCATCTATACTTGAATTTATTAGTAAGTAGTCTATCTTGAGCCAAAAGCCACATATGTGTAATGCATCTTTGTGGAGCCTCCACTTTCCATAAATTCCTCCAAGAAGAATTCACCTGAGTATCTTCTTGAGTGATGGAAGCATAAGCTGAACATGTAGAAAACATCCCAGATTTTTCATAATTCCACCTAGCACACTCAATACCTTGACGTTCAGAAATTTCAATCCCGGCATGCACCAAATCCCATACTCTCTTGAGACCATTCCACAATATTGATCCAGGCCGTTTTTATCAATAAATGGCAAAAGGTCACCTTCACATCGGTATTTTCCTCTCAACACATTTGACCATAATGCATCTCTGTTTGTAACTAATCCTCATCCTACCTTCATGAGAAGAGCTTTATTTTGATTATGAGCATATCTAAAGCTAAGACCCCCTACATCTTTCTTCTTACAAATTTTCTCCCATGAGATAAGATGCTTTTTTCTTTTTGATTTGATTCGGAGACTGATTTTTAAGGAAATTAGAAACTTGTTAATTGAGCATTTTGTTCATCATGAAAATAAATTAAAGTGAGTAATTTCCGGAGAAGCCTATAATTTACTTCAGATAAAAAAAGGTTCAAAAAATAACCTAGTTACATTTTAAGTAACCACAAGTTAAAAAACACCAATTAATTAATCAACGAAAAAACACTCAAGTGCCACGTGGCAAATTAGCAGAATTAAACAACTGCCGACAAGCTTAACAAGCTTAGTCCCTACTAAATTCTGCCACGTGTAAATAAGAGAGAGAAATTTAGCTCAATAAATAAATAAATAAATACCTATAATTTTTCTTTTTGAATATTTCACCATACACACACATATAAATACACATCCCACCTTCAAATCATTCACAAATCACAACGTTATTTCCTTTTTTCACTATGGATTGGAGAAGAGGTCAATTCCTAGGTCGTGGCTCATCCGCCACCATCTATCTCGCCGCCGTCGCCGATGAAACCACCGTCGTGAAGTCGTCGGAGATATCCAATTCTTTGTTTTTACAAAAAGAACAGAGCATCATATCTACTCTGTCATCTCCCCATAAAAAACCCCTTGCTAGTTTATCTATCTCATCACAACAACTTGCCGAAAGAAACGTTGTTTGCATAACATAATTGGGAATAGGATTTACAGTTGCTTTCAATAAAGTGATTCTAACTGCAAATGATAGAGAACAAGCTTTCCAACCAATGAGTCTTGAGCGAACTTTATCAACAACAAATCTCTATGTATTCTTATTCACCCACTTTTGATGAAGGGGAACACCCAAATATTTCCCTAAGTTTGCTACTTGTCCATTGCCAAGAACATTGCTAAGCTCTTCCTGAATATTGTGATTTACATTTCTCGAGAAAAAACTCTGGCTTTTGCACTACTAACCTATTGACCGGAAGCCAAACAAAAAACTTCCATGCTTTTTCTCACCACCTGAACTTATTCATGGCTAGCCTCTGCGAACAAAACAAGGTCATCAGCAAAGAAGAGATGAGAGATTGGCGAGCCATTACGACTTAATTTAATTGGTCTCCATGCACCAAAACTAATTTGCTTTCGGATCAAATGTGCCAATTTATCTATACATATCACAGATAAGTAGGGAGAGATAGGGTCACCTTGACGAATTCCCTTTGAAGGATTAAACTACACTGACTTACTTCCATTCCACAAAATTTGCATTGCCAGAGAGCTAATACACCAACCAATCGAATCAATTAAATTACTTGGAATATGTAATTCCGTCAAGCATTCAATCACAAAGCTTCACCTAAGTCAATCATACGCCTTCTCAAGATCTACTTTGATAGCCATAAATCATTTCTTTCCCTTCATGGAACTCATAGAATGTATAACTTCCTGTGCCACAATATTATTACCAGAACTCAATCTCCTAAGTACAAAGCTACACTAATTAGGGGAGATAATACTCGAAAGAATTGGCTTGCTACGGTTCACCACCACTTTGGCAATAATTTTATAAATGACAATGCACAAACTTGTAGGCCTAAAATCCATGATAGTCTCTAGCTTATCAATCTTTGGAATAAGAACCAAATGCATATGATTAATTTGCTGAATTAATTGAGGGTTTGAAAATACCTTCAAAACAAAATTGTACACTGCTGGTTGTACTTGGCTCCATTGACTCTAGAAATAGAGTACATTAATACCATCTGGCCCAAGAGCTTTCAATGGCCCCATATGTTTAACTACATCTTCAAACTCATACGCCATTATATTTCTATTCATTAACTACATAGCATCATGGTTAATAGCAGAGTAACCCACATCACAATTAATAAGAAGATTAGTTAATGATGTCTCGCTAAATAACTCCATTAAGAAAGCCTCCTTTTTAATACTCTCAACATCATAGAGCCACTCACCATTTGTAGTCAACAATGCATCAATTCTATTCCGCTTCTTATGAGCATTAGCCTTCCCATGGAAGTATTTGGAATTTCTATCCCTAGAGTAAACCATTCACATCTTGCTTTTTGAGCCCATAACAAATCCTCATGAAGAATAATTTCCTCCAGTTCTATCCACAACTTTTTTTGTAGGCTTTCAAGAGAATGATCAATATTACTGATACACTTGTTAATACCCTCTATTATATTCATTATATGCCTCTTACTGCGAAATAAATCACCATATACCTCCTTACTCCAAATTCAAAGTTTTTCCTTAAACCCCTGCATATTATCGCACCAATCAATCAAAACCCATGAAGCTTCAAACTTCAACGGCCTCTTTCTCAGAGAATTATTTTCTTGGCACGTCATTTGAAGCAAATCAGGCCGGTGATCGAACTTAAATTGATATAACATAGTAGCTCTCGCATCCGGGAAAGCCTCAAGGAATTCATAATTAGCCAATATTCGATCAAGAGGACTTTCACAACCACTTCTATTCCATGTAAATTTTGGCCCCACTATGTGAATATTTGAGAAATCCATATTTTCAAGGGTAAAGGTACAAAAATGGGAATGAACTATTATGCTAGGAGCACTCAAGGGAAAAAACTGTTTCCGGTCTCAATTCTGATAATGAAGAATAAATTTAGTTTCAATTTAACAGTTAAGTTTGATTAACGTTGACCGTAAAAAACTGACGTGACTGGGAAATAAATATTTTTGTTTGGACCGAGCAAATAGAGATACATTTTTTCAACTTTGTAGCATGTTAGAGACTATATCTGGCCTTAAATCAAACCGTCACAAGTTAGTGGATGAGCAAGTTGCAATCTTCCTATATATACTTGCTCATCATGTCAAGAATAGGGTTATTCAATTTAGATTCAGGAGGTCAGCTGAAATCATAAGTCGATAGTTCAAGATAGTGTTAAAAGCGGTGGTTCATCTCCAAGGTGAGCTATTTTGAAAAACCTAAGCCAACTCCTGAAAATTCAAACGATGACCGATGAAAATGGTTTAAGGTAAACATTAGTCCCATAAATCTATATTTCTAAGTCATTTTAATTTTATGTGACTAACCTTTTATGATTAATAATTGTAGGGATGTCTTGGTGCACTTGATGGAACTCACATTGAAATTCAAGTACCTGCAGAAATAAAGGGAGGTATCGTAATAGAAATGGGGACATAACTACCAATGTTTTTGGTGTTTGCAATCCTTCATGTCAATTCACATTTGTATTTTCGGGATGAGAGAGATTTGCAGCTGATAGTAGAGTGTTAAAGGATGCAATCACTCGACCCAATGGTTTCAGAGTCCCTATAGGAAATTATTACCTTGTTGATGCTGGATACACAAATTGTGAATGTTTACTCGCCCCATATAGGGGACAGTGATATCACTTAAGTGATTGGCTTAATGGAAGGCAACCAGAATCTTTCTAAGAGTGTTTCAATGTGCGACATTCATCTGCTAGGAATGTTATTGAACGAGCATTCAGGATCTTAAAAATGCGTTGGGCAATATTGAGGGAACTATATTATCCAATTCAAACTCAAAATAGATATATAGTTGCTTGTTGTCTAATGCATCATCTTATTATCCAATACGATGATGAGGATGACCCAATTGTGGCTGAATTTGATGAAGTGGACCAAGCAAATCCCCAAGAGGATAATATTCCCATATTACTAATGAAACCATAATAGATAGTGTTTGTTGAAATTATATTTGATTTGGACTCGAATATCTAGTTGTTTGAATATGTATACTTAATTATATGTCTATTTTATTTATTTGGGTTGTTAAAACAATTGGTATTTGTCAAAATCTTGTATTAATGATGTTATTGCTTATTTTCTTATTCATAGAATGGGAACACGAAAAGATGATAATGTAGGAGGTAAACATACATGGAGCGCCCTAGAAGATACCTCATTAGTTGAATGTTTGGTACAAATGGAGACTGATGGGAAATATGTTGCAGATACATGGTTTAGTAAAGGGTACTTAAAATAGTTAGAGGAGATGTTAAAGGAGAAGCTCTCAAATTGTGGCTTAAAAGCTGATCCCCATATAATGTCCAGGCTGAGGACAATGAAGAAGCAATGGCAATTGCAATATGATATGGTGCAAAATAAAAATACTTACGGCCCGTTTGGTTCAATTACATTACATCATATTACATGGAATCCTGATGCATTAGGGCCATTTACAACGTTTGGTTCGTTTATATCATGTAATTGTGATTACATGTTGTAATCCTGATTACATGTAATGATGTAATCATAATTACATCAAAAGAAGTGATGCATAGGTATTACATGTATGTTGTAATCATGTAAAAAGACCATATACCCATTGTAGATTTTTAAATTGACCGAATTGCCCTTGAACAAACTCTCTCAATTCTCCTATTATTTCATCGTCTTCTCACTCAAACTTTTTTCTAACTCTTCATTATAAAAATTCCTAACCACCCATCCTTCATAAAAAAGGGAATGACACCATAAAAATAGGAACTAATAGATAAAGGGTTCAATTTTTTTAATCAGATAACAAATAAGAAATTAAAATATCATGGTTTCAACAATTTTAATTTTTAAATGTGATTAATTTTTTTTTCAAAGTTAGTTACATTTTTTAGGGTGCCATTTGAAATGTTTTTTTATTTACTAAATGTAATTTAATTCAAATATTTTTGTTGAGGTGGAACATCATGCAAGTAGTTATGGTTCCAATTATCAAATGATGTTTGCATTAAGCGTTTCTCACGTGATGTTGGGTTGAACTTTCAGACTTGGTCTTTAACTCTTGATGGTTTTTTATTTTCAATAACCAAAGGGGCCATTTTAAATATCAAATAACATAACGTTATTATTTTCAGATAATTTGAAATTGGAATATGCATGTGATCTGGTCAATAAAGACGTTGCACTTGTTTAATAAAAAAAAGACGTTGCAGGTAATTTTTACCTATATATATATCTAACCAGAATGATTATTTCATATGATTCATCTCTTTGCCATCTCATTGAAAATCTTCTCTTCCCTTCTTTCAACTCGTATTAGATTCAGGTAATTTTTTTCCATATAACATGCTAGTTACTAAATTGTTTCATTATCCATTATGTTACTATTTAAAGTACAAATAATTCTTATTATATTGCTCTGTGTGAATTGTCTTCAGTACTTTATCAATTTGGCTGGGAACATTTAAATATGGATGAACGGATGCGAATCATACGTCATAAAATATTGAACTATTTTTTGATAGTATTCAAAAAATGTTTAATGACATGATGTTTAGTGTGGCTATATATAGTTCCAGAAATCTACAAGATCGATCATATAGCCTTAATTTCCACAAAAAAAGAAGAAACCGTAGAGAGATGGTATATCATAATGACAAAACTTGTTTTGACCAAAATAGAATGAATAGAGATACATTTTTTCGACTTTGTAGCATGTTAGAGACTATATCTGGCCTTAAATCAACCGTCACATGTTAGTGGATGAGCAAGTTGCAATCTTCCTACATATACTTGCTCATCATGTCAAGAATATGGTCATTCAATTCACATTCAGTAGTGTTAAAAGCGGTGGTTCCTCTCCAAGGTGAGCTATTTAAAAAACCTGAGCCAATTCCAGAAAATTCAAAAGATGACCGATGAAATGGTTTAAGGTAAACATCAGTCCCATTAATCTATATTTCTAAGTCATTTTTAATTTGTATCTGACTAACCTGTAATGATTAATAATTGTAGGGATGTCTTGGTGCACTTGATGGAACTCACATTGAAATTCAAGTCCCTGCAGAAATAAAAGGGAGGTATCGTAATAGAAAGGGGGACAGAACTACCAATGTTCTTGGTGTTTGCAATCCATCGTGTCAGTTCACATTTGTATTTTCTGGATGGGAGGGATCTGCAGCTGATAGCAGAGTGTTAAAGAATGCAATTACTTGACCAAATGGTTTCAGAGTCCCTATAGGAAATTATTACCTTTTTTATGCTGGATACACAAATTGTGAAGGTTTTCTCGCCCCATATAGGGGACAACGATATCACTTAAGTGAATGGCGTAATGGAAGGCAACCAGAATCTCCCCAAGAGTGTTTCAATATGCGACATTCATCTGCTAGGAATGTTATTGAATGAGCGTTTAGGATCTTAAAAATGTGTTGGGCAATATTGAGGGAACCATCTTATTACCCTATTCGAACTCAAAATAGATATATAGTTGCTTGTTGTTTACTGCATAATCTTATTATGTAATACAATGATGAGAATGATCCAATTGTGGCTCAATTTGATAGAGTGGACCAAGCAATTCCCCAAGAGGATAATATTCTCATATTACCCATGGAGCCATCAGTCCATTAGAGTACGAAAAGAGATGATATGGCAAACACCATGTTTAATTCTTTTAGAGAACTTAATAGATAGTGTTTTTCAAAACATATTTTCCTCACAAAAACAAGAAAAATAAGATGATGCCCAAGGCACAAACACACAATGGGACAAATCACGACCCACAGGCCCGTCACAGGTTTCATAAATGGCAACAAAATTCAATTGAAAAAAAAATATTTCTAATAAACAAAATAAATTTCATAGTCTCAATAACAATATCAAAATAAGTCAATTTCCAAACGGAAGATAATAAATCCAAAAACTTGACGAAAACATCATTTGAAGGTTTTATAACAAAAATAAAATCAAAATAACAAATGAGCAATTAAATCAGAAATGAAAAACAAAAAAAAATGCAACTAATGTGGCAATATAATTAATTCAGCAATATAACACCGTTTGGAGAACTATAACTTTGGCTCCTTCCCTTTGCGATCACCTCTACAGTAATACTCATCTAAAACAAAGAGTAATGCAACAAAAAAAAGTATATTTGGGGTCAGTAACCCCGTGTAACCAATATCACTTTACAAAATATACAAGTATGAAATATAAGCCAATGAAGTAGTGCTTTATAAATTTAACATAGAAATTTTCCAACCAAAACATTTTCATAACAGAGAAATCTTTCATAACCCCCAACCGATCTCCTCCGTATAACTCCCAGACGTGGATCCATACCATTCATGCTGTATAACCCCACTTAGTTTATACCACTCATTTCAGGTGTCGGTCCCCTCTCTTACCTCCCACCTGGGTCTAGGCTCAAGGGGTGTCTTACCCAAGCGCCTATTGCCAAATTGTATTGAGCTTTAGGGATTTGAAAGTGGTATATGAGTGAATTGGTAATGCAATTTCATACTTTCCATGTTATTAAAATGTTCACATGTAAGAAAGATGATACAGAAATTGTAATGCATTGGTGTGTTAGGATTTTTCTGTTATGTCTTCTAGAAAACTTAACTGTTACGGAAAACAAAGTGTTTAAAATCATCATTTAAGTAATATTGGAACATAGGATGAAACTACCCATGATTTGGCATATGAGGCTACAATCCAAAATTTTGGAATTCTTAGATTGATTAATAATCATTGTCTTGAAGTGATTGTGCTGTTTGATTGGTGTTTTGAAATTTCCGTGTTCAATATTAAACATATAGATATGAAATGCTATGATTGTATTAGCATTACATGTTAAATTGCGTAATGATTTGAAATGTAATAAATCCTATTGGCTTAAAATGAAAATGCAAAGGACATGAGATATGTTATTACATGGTAATCCATGTTCAATTGCTGTTCTAATTGGGACTTTATGTTTGTGTGCTTTGTTGTCATTGAGTACCTATATAATTGTTACCTTATTTGAGTGATGTAATTGACGTGTGGTGATTGGTATGGTTGAACAATAATTTGACTCTTTAGTAACAGGTATGATAATGATTTGAATCATGTTGCTCAAAATCTAAACAAGATAAGTATTGGAGACATTGAGGCTTTGTTGCTGAAACTAAATAAGTTGTTATATCTGAATTTTGTGGAAATTTGCTATATAGTGATTTTCTTTACTTGTGTGACTCCGTTGATTGGCTCACTTTGAATGTATGATGTAGTATGCTTTGGATTTGTCCACTTTGTGTGTCCAATGTTCTGTGTTAGACTAGTATGAGGATAAAGTGTTATATTCAATGTAGGGGCATGCACCCGTGGTTTTCTTATGATTAGCTTTGGGACGGAAGTAAATTCCGATGAATTATATTGTATGGTTTAAAGTAAATGGCGAAGTAGACCAAAAAGAGTCATGCACTCGTAGTCTTCTTACCTAGTGCTTCTAACCTTGTTCAAAAGGTTAAATACATCCAAATCAATCTGACTTGATTTCACCTCTTTTGAACCTAAAGGAACTTAAGAACGTGTGTAAGTATTATTTACTTCAATTTCATCATGAGAAAATATTGTTCATACCTTACACTTGACTACACTTTCTAGAATATTGCGGTCAATAGCCTCAGTTAGAATGCTCGTAATCTTTGTAAATCATCAATATCTTCTCCATTGTGTTACATGGATGAGACTTATGGCACAATTATATCCAAATTTCTTTTTCATCCTCTTGAGTAGGATTATCAGTCCAAGAAATTGTTTCCTACTTTCTTTGTATCTAACAATAGTTTCTATTAATTTCGAGGACGAAATTATTTTAGAGGAGGAGAATTGTAACATCCTGAAAATTTAACACAGGATTAAAGAGTGTTTTGGGAAATGATAAATGGAGAAATTAGGAATTTTGGAATTTTTAGGAAATTTTTGGGATATTTTGGAAATTTTGAGTAATTAATGTGCATATAATTAATTAAGAAATGAAGAGTTTGAAATATGAGGGAATGATAAAGCTAAAAATATTTTGAAGTTTAAGAAGATTGGAGGCTGGTTTAAGTGGTTTTAAATCAAAATAAGTACACTATGGCAAGTTTGAGCTTTAATTATCAAAAACCACCCTTATTTCTCCCTAACCAAACACGCCCTCCCTCCTTTCTTTATATATTTCAGCCGAACCCCCTCACCACTCCCATCTCCTTCTTCGTTCTTCCTCTTCCTGACGGCCAACGGCGGCGGCACCACGGCAGCGGCGCCCTTCCTCACTATCCCTTCCATCACTCTTCCTTCTTATTTTCTCTACTTCCTGCAAGCTCCACCGTTCGTTTCTTTCATCTCCCTCGCGTCATCTCTTCCCTGTTTCTTCGTTCTCCGACGAGCCACGGCGGTCGACGGCGAGAATAGTGGTAAAGCTTCAACCTTTTTACCATATCTTGTGTTATATTTTCATGTCAATGTTGATTCCTCACTTTCCCTTCCTCCCTTTCCCAAAATTTCGAGCTTCTCCTTTGACCCATCAAACTCCGGCGGCTTCTTCTTTTTCCGGCGAGTTTCCGGCGGCGGCAAGTTTGACTGTAGGAACTTATGAGCTGAAGTGGGTGAGCATTTCTTTTCGTTTTACCCTTCTTTCTTATGATTTTTGGGCGACTTTGAGAGGAATCCGAATGGGTTTTAAGATTTTGGGTTTAGAACTAAGAGAGTGTTTGAGCTTTGGTTTATGGTGTTTTGATGTTGATGAACCAATTAAACTAGATTTTATATTTCATATTTGCCTAAAGGTAGTGGTTCTTGAAGTTGGTCCCTTATGCTTATGCTTTGTTCTTGTTTTGTTTCCTTGGTGTATAAGTAGTAGGAAAGTTGAGGTTCAAGTATGTTGATTCCCTTTATTTCTATTATGTTTTGGCCGAATTGATTTTGTGGTAGGGCGTGTTCAGATTTTTGCAATCTAAGTCATTGTCCAAATATAAGATGAATTTATTGGATGATCGGTGATTGGGTTATGAATTTGAAGCTTTAGGGCTTGATAGATTGGTTAAAATGAACCTGAACTTTCTTTGTTTAACTAGGAAGGGAAATATGTGTTAACTTGTTGTAGAAGTTTATAGTTTGAGTTGCTTTAATATGCCTAAAGGATGTATGTAATCTTTTGAGGTTCTAAGAAATATATATATATATATATATATATATATATATATATAGACACACATTGTTGCTGTTGATTTGAGAATGAATAAATTATTGTGTGTTTTATGTTAATGGGACTAAAATGTTGTGAGTCTCCTGGTTCAAAATCTGTTTTATTCGTGTGTATATATATATATATATATATATATATATATATATATATGTATATATATATATATATGGTTGTATGATTTTAATTGAATCTTAATCTAGTTGTGCATGGTGACTTTGGCTAAGCAAGTGGGGTTCATAAGTTTTGGTTCTTCTTTGCTCTGTGGATTGTAATTGGTCAAGGATAAGAAAATTTAATATGTGTAGGTGCTTTGTTGTTCTTGCTACTTGATGCATAAATGATTGTATATTATGTAGGATTTCATACTACATTCCATATTATAGCATGTTATGGATGTATACATTTTGATGTCTAAGCCTTTTCTGTTGATCAAATGGACTGTTGGCATGTGTGTTTGATATGGGTAAACGTATGAGTTCATCAAAAGTATTAAGATGGCTTTGCATGTAAGATTTTGAGTAAATTGTGGGCTGATAATGATTTTTGTTTAAGTTTTATGTTATGTTCAGCTCTCTTTCTTTGCTTGATTACCCTTTTGTTTGATGGTTTGGCTAAATTGAGATGAGGAAAGGCAAGTTAAAAATCTGTCTTCATTATACATGTGATTTTGGAGCGTTGCTCGTTCTATTTGGGAATTTAAGGCCGATGGGATTAAGTCTTTTAATTAGCGATCAGGTAAACTAAAATGTGTTATAGTTGCTGATTGTCTTTAATGTTCTGCTTTGCATGGATCAATATGAAAGAATAATGGTGGTTGTGGTCGGGGTTGATGTGTTGTTATGAGTCAAGTTTGATTTGTTTGAGATTAGGTGTTTTGCAAATTTCAAGGTTCTTTCTTTGCTGCCTTAGTCTGATTTGTTTATGTGAGCCAGTATAGTTTGTTTGCTTCCTCTGTTGTTTGATAATAAAATAAGTTGCAAGTGTATCCTAATCAAATTGTGTATGTGGGATTGGTGAAGCTTTGGACTGTCTAATGTAATTGTGGATGAATGAGGTCAATGTTTGCATGCTCATTTGAAGTTTCCTGATTTTATTTCTGCATAGGCCATGTGAAAATTATGAGTGCAAAGTTTGGTTGTGTAGAACTTCTCATTGTTAAATGATCATGGTGAAATAAAGTGGAGGTATATGACCATCCTTCTATTGAAGTTTTAAACTAAGCAATGGTAACAAATAATGAGTTTATATCATTATTTTGACATATGATAATTAAATGGATTGAATGTTTGATGGTGTGCTATTGATTCTAACTGGAGATAGTAACTATATTTATGGGTGAACTAAAGGTTATTCATTTGGAATTATATACTGGATGTATTATTAGTTTTCTATGTCCCTCTTGTTTTTAAATGCATAAATATGTACTTGCAATCCTTTGGAAGTGTTGAATGAATAAAAGGTGGATGTGATTTGTTAAAATGGAGGGAAACTCTTGGTTGATGTTTGACAAAATACTTGGTGATTTAGAAATGTTTTGCTCCTCTTTTGTTAGTAATTTTTTTTTGAGTTTGCTTTCACTTGATTATATTGATTATTTATTGATGAATTGGGATAGGATTTGAAATAGATCTTAGGGTAGGAAAATATATAAAAAGAAAGGGGATTGGGTAGTAATATATAAGAACGAGAGAGACGTTGGATTATGATAAAACGGAGATGATATTAATTTATCATTTTGTGTTATATCATTATAGGAGTATATAGTGGTGATGACACTTGAAGAGCAACAGAGTGCAAAAAGGGCGACAGGTAATCACACTTAACCTTGCTATAACATTGAGGGTGACGTTAGTTAGGGATTTTGTAAAATCCCTTTTCACCCTCTATATATATATATATATTATCTTTAAAATGGTATTTTATACAAAACAGGCTATCGGGTGCCTTTCAAACGCGATTATTTTCATATAAAAGGAATTTGAAATATTATACATATTATCCTGGCTGATGTTTATTCTGGTATGATATGTGAGGTTCAGATGATATTATGTGAGAGATGTTGATAGTTAGGTCGAGAGAATAAGTTGAATAGTTGAGATTGAGATAGTGAAGGGATTGATAATGGTTCATGATATTGATGATGAGATTGAAATTGATGGATATGAATACTGTGAGGTTTGCATGACACTGATATACATACGTACCATCGCGCGATGATAACTGTCGATTGGCCAATCGACAGTTATTTGTATTGATGATCCTCTTCGGATTGATTGGATTGGGGTTCGTAGGTCGACTTATTGAGAGAAGTGACCTACGGTTGTTTGGCATTGAAGAGCCCAACCGCCCCTACGGTTGTTTGGCATTGAAGAGTCCAACCGTTCCCGTTCTGTAATGGAAAACAGAATTGGGGTTCCCTCTCTGGAGATTGCCAGAGAGGGAAATTGTTCCCTCATTATGGAGAGGAACACAGTGTCAAATCATATAGTGAAGATTAGATGCTTGAATGCCCCGGGATGACACAATGCATCTATAGGTGAGTGTGAGAGTTGTGGTGGTAGTAGCATTAGATTGGAGACTGGGGAGGTGATATTTGGTTATGTGGAATTGACTGAGGAATTTGAGTGATATGTGAAATGTAGAGATGATGAATTTGAATTGATTTGGATGGAGGGAAACTTGAACGATGAATGAAAGACTTGACATGTATATATGTAGTATTGAATTTTAAATTGTGGTACCCTTTAGACGCCCTCACTACCGCACATCTCACTGTTATAGTGAGTTAAACGGCGATTATTGGGACAAATTGTCTCATCCCACGATTACTGACATTTTTGCAGGTATTCATGCACAGGCGCAAGCATCAGGAAAGGGAATTAGGTTTCAAAGGATATTTAGATTAGTTAGTTAGTTGTGTATATTGCCAATTTGTATAGGCCTGCATCTGCTTCCGCATGTATACATATGTATTTATTGTTTAATATCAGTTAGATTTGTTTAATAACCATGTTAGGCAAATCCTTTCTAACATGGTTAGCAATAAATTATCCATGATAGCAGCTGTGCTGTATTAGTTTATTCTTTTCTATCATGGATAATATTTTAATCATTAGGATATTCTTTTTCTAACTATGATAGGGATATTGATATTATTGAAATTCCTTTTCTATCATAGTTAGTAAAGATATTATTGAACTAAAAGAGATGTCACAGGTTAATTAGGGAATTAGTAACACAGTGTTACAATATATATATATATATATATATATATATATATATATATATATATATATACATACATACATACAGATGCATGTGCCTTATCTAAGATGTTATTAAATTATATTTTTTTATGCCATATATAGCATGATTTGCGTGAATGTGTTGTTGAACAATTCAATCCCAATGCATCAATCCTTCTTGAACTTTTCAAGGGGAACGTTATATACCTAATAGCTATTTAATTCTATTTATTTTATATTATTTAAATATTTATTTTATGGTATTTGTAAAAATACTTATTTTATAATTAATCCTACAATCATGCATTTAGTTATTTTTATTTTATTATCTTATTGAAACTAAACTATTTGTTTTTCAAGTTCAACATGAATGAGTCCAATCTCTTCCTAAAATGATGCATCAAATCATGCATTCAGTTTTTTTTGGCTAAATCTAACTCTACTTCAAAGAGACTCTATTTAAATTTCAATTTAAACATTAACAAAAAAAATATTGCTACAACCTCTCAACAACCTAAAACATTAAAATTTTCTATATTTTATATTCTTTACCATTAATATTATATATTAATTATTTAATTATTAGAATCAAAATTTCAGGATGTTACAGCGAACACCATGTTTAATTCTTTTAGAGAACTTAATAGATAGTGTTTTTTGAAATTATATTTGATTTGGACTTGAATATCTTATTGTTTGAATATATACTTAATTATGTGTCTATTTTATTTATTTGGGTTTTTAAAACAATTGGTATTTGTCAAAATCTTGTATGAATAATGTTATTGCTTATGTTCTTATTCATAGAATGGGGTAAGCATACATGGAGTGCCCTAGAAGATACCTCATTAGTTGAATGTTTGGTACAAATGAAGACTGATGGAGAGTATGTTGTAGATATGGGGTTTAGTAAAGGGTACTTAAAAGAGTTAGAGGAGATGTTAAAGGAGAAGCTCCCAAATTGTGGCTTAAAAGCTAATCCCCATATAATGTCCAGGATTAGGACAATGAAGAAGCAATGGCAATTGCAATATGATATGGTACAAAATAAAAACACTTCTGGTTTTGGATGGGATCCGGAGAAGAAATGTGTGATAGCTGAAGATCATGTATGGGATGAATATATAAAGGTAATGACATATTATATGTTGTTTATACTGACATTTGACAATACTTTAATTATTACATCATTCTATTAATTTTTATTCTAGGTTAATAAAGATGCGGGAAACTTCAGGAATAGATGTTTACCTATTATGAAGAGTTAACATATGTTTGGTCTAAGGATCGTGCTATAGGGGCTAAAGCAAGTTTTCCATCAGCTTTAGGTGAGGATGACGAAGAGGATTCAAGAATTGAAAGTGCAGTCAACGATGAGCAAGTGTTTAACACGAATACAAATGAAGATGCATCTCATCAACAACCTTCTCAACCAAATGAAGTCCCTTCATCCGGAAAACGTAGGCAAACTAATCGTGATGCTGTTGATGTGCTAGCTAAAGCATTGAAAGAATATTCTTCGAACTTATGTAGGGAATTGGCAGAATCACGAAAGGATTCAACAAGACATGGCCCTATTGACTTGGATAGAGCTGAGGAAGTATATAGGCAACTAATGAGAATACCAGGTCTCTCATGGGCTGACATAAACAAGGCTCATTTGAAGATCACTGAGTCTCCATCATTAGTGGTAGCATTTTCTCTTGTCCTTGAAGAGGAGTTGATGGCTTGGGTTTATAGTCTTTTGGAATAATGTGTTTCACGTTTAGGTCATTTTTTATTGGGTAATATTTAGATCATTATTGTTTTTTTAATTGGAGGTTATTCTTGTCTCTGTTGGACATTTCAAACAACATTTCGTCATTGTTTTTAAATTAATAAGAATATGATAGGGTGCAATTCAATATTTTTATATATGTGTAGGCGATTAAAAACACGAATCAAACTTTAATTTGGAAACGGATGATTTTGTCAATTAATTCATTATTATATATTTTAACAACATTAATAAATATCACAGTCTATATATATGTAGGGACACTTTTGTCTAATTCTATATAATTCTTGCCTATTACCATGTATAATGTAATCCAACCAAACAAATGCATGATGATTACTTGATGATGTACCAAACAGATTCATGTAATCATCATTACATTACATTCCATTGTATTTCATCTACGTAAACGAACCAAACGGGCCCTTACATTTGGGATGGGATCCTGAGAAAAAATGTGTGACAGCTGAAGATCATGTATGAGATGAATAAATATAGATCATGTATGATATATTATATGTTGTTGTTTATACTTACATTTGACAATACTTTTAATTATTATATCATTCTATTAATTTTTATTTTAGGTTAATAAAGATGCGGAAAACTTCAGGACCAACACAAGTTTTCCAACAGCTCTAGGTGAGGATGACAAAGAGAATTTAAGAATTGAAAGTGGAGTCAATGATGAGCAAGTGCTTAACGCAAATACAAACGATGATACATCTCAACAACAATCTTCTCAACCAACTGAAGTCCTTTCATCCGGAAAACATAGCCAAAGTAGTCGTGATGCTGTTGATGTGTTAGCTGAAGCATTGAAAGAATTTTCTTTCAACTTATGTAGGGAATTGATAGAGATGCGAAAGGATTCAACAAGACATGGTCCTATTGACTTGGATAGAGCTGAGGAAGTATATAGGCAACTATTGAGAATACCAGCCTCTCATAGGCAACTAATGAGAATACCAGGCCTCTCATGGGTTGACATAAACAAGACTCATATAAATATCACCAAGTCTGATCTTCACCATCATTAGTGGTAGCATTTTCTCTTGTCCCTGAAGAGGAGTTGACGGCTTGGGTTTATAGTCTTTTGGAATAAGGTGTTTTACGTTTAGATCATTTTTTATTAGGTAATATTTAGGTCATTCTTGTTTTTTTTAATTGGAGGTCATTCTTGTCTTTATTGGACATCTCAAATGGCATTTCGTCATTTTGTTAAATTAATAAGAATATGATATGGGTGCAATTCAATATTTTTATATATGTGTAGGCAATTAAAAAACACGAATCAAACTTTAATTTGGAGAGGTATAATTTTATCAATTAATTCATTATTATATATTTTAATAACATTAATAAATATCGTTGTCCATATATATGTAAGGAAACTTTTGTCTAATTCTAATTCTATATAATTCTTGCTTATGGTAGTATAATGTAATCCAACCAAACAAGTGCATGATGATTACTTGATGACAAACCAATCAAATTCATGTAATCCTTACATTACATTCCATTACTACCTAATGGTACGTTTGGTAGCATGAAAGAAAGTGAGGAAAGTGAAAGTGAGAGGTTTTTTAGTAATTTAAATACATCTCTGGACTCACAAATTTTCTCTCTCTATCTCACACTTTTCATGGAACCCACAAACTTTACTTTCCCATCATTACCTCTACTTTCCATCTTCACCCTTACACTTTCTAATTCTTCACTTTCCCTTCTTACAACCAAACACACCCTAAGAGCCCGTTTGGTTGGATGAAATTGAGAAATGGAATTGGATGTGGGAATTGAAGATAAGGGGGTAAAGATGGAAAGTAGAGGTAAATTAGGTAATGATGAGAATGTAAAGTTTGTGGGACCCTTGAAAAGTGTGAGATAGAGAGAGAAAACTTGTGGGTCCTAGGATATATGTAAATTACTATTATACTTCCCATATTCACTTTCCATTTTCACTTTCCTACTAAACAAACAGGCCCTAAGATTCCGTTTGGTTGATTGGAATTGGGAAATGGAATTGGAGGAATGGAGGTGGTGGAAATTAAGGGTAAAGGGGTAAAGATGGAAAGTAGAGGTAAATTAGGTAATGATGTAATGTAAAAGTTTGTGGGACCCAGAAAAAGTGTGATTTGGAGAGAGAAAGTTTGTGGGCCGCAATATATGGAAATTATCATTCTCAATTCCATTTCTCAATTCATGTGTACTAAACAGGCCAATTCCTCTACTTTTCAATTTTCATCCTGATCTTTCCCTTTCTATTTCTCCACTTTCCATTTTCAAGGGCCCCACTTTCCTATTTGCCATCATCTCAAGGGCAATCTAGACATTTCAATGCATCAAACCCCTGGTTTTCTCTCATCTCTCTATATCGCGACGTACGGTGCGGCGTCCCCTCACACCCCACCACACCACACCACACCACACCACACCTTCCCCTAATCCCTCTCCACACAACCACCCTTCTCTTTTAATTTCCATTTTCCAATTCTCTCCCTTCCCAAATCCCGAAATACCAATACTACCCCTACCTACAACCATGGCCGGAACCCTAGGCGGCGACAAGAACCCGCTTTCATCGCCGACAATCTCTCGGTCGGTGACGGAAACGGTGAACGGAACACACGAATTCGTGATACAAGGCTATTCCTTAGCGAAAGGGATGGGAGTGGGCAAATACATTGGCAGCGATTTGTTCACGGTGGGAGGGCACGAGTGGGCCATCTATTTCTACCCCGATGGGAAGAATCCGGAGGACAATTCGGCCTATGTGTCGGTCTTCATCGCGCTGGCGAGCGACGGCGCTGACGTCAGGGCTTTGTTTGAGCTCACGCTTGTTGATCAGAGCGGCCACGGGAAGCATAAGGTTCATAGCCACTTTCATAGGGCCCTTGAGAGTGGCCCTTATACGCTTAAGTATAAGGGTAGTATGTGGTACGCTTTTCTTGGTCACTCTTTTTGTTCTTTTTTTTTTTGTTTAGGGCTTAATTTGTTGGTGGTGTAGTTGGATTTTTGTCTTCAATTGTGTTTTAATGTTGAATTGAATTGGGAATGTTTAAAATCAGGGATGAGAATAGGAGATGTTTCCCTCATCTTTAAAGTTGTGTTATTGTTGTTGGTATTGTCTTTAGTTTTGTATAGGTTTCAGTGTGCAGGTAATGAATCTTGAATTGAATTGGGGATGTCCGAAATTGGGGTTGAGATGGCGCCCTAATGTTTAAAGATCTGTTCTTGTTTTTGGTATTGTCTTTAGTTTTGTTTAGGTTTCAGTGTGCAGGTAATCTATGTTGAATTGATTTGGGAATGTTCCAAATTGGGGATGAGATGGTGCGCTAATGTTTAAAATTTTGGTTTTGTCTTTAGTTTTGTTTAGGTTCAATTTGCAGGTTTAATGTTTAGATTTTTGTCTTGAATGGTCTTTTAATGTTGAATTTAATTGGGAATGTCCAAAATTGGGGATGGGATGGTGCCCTAATTATTAAAGTTGTCTAAAATTACAATTTTTGATGTACTGCTGCAGTTTTGTTCCTGTGAAAATATTAGCTGTGTAAATCATGTTGATTTACGATGGACTATTGTTGAATTGAATTGAGAAGATCTGGAAATCCGCGATGAGGCGGTGCCGTAATGTTTGAACTCGTCTGAAGCTACAATTTTTGATGATACTGTTGCAGTTTTGTTCTTGTAAAATGTCAGCTTATAAATCCTGTTGCTCTAGGGCCGAGCATTTTGTTATTGTTAAGATAATTGACAACTTGTGGTTGTAATTTTTCTCTCTATGTGATTGCGTTATAGAATAATAAGACTAAGACTTATTTAGAGTTAGTTTTAAACTAATGCCAGGTCAGCACATTATTTTGTGTATTTTTGAAACCGGATAGGTGAATAGTATTAAAGGCCTACTCCCTATCATTTTGTATTCAGATTCTGACTTTTGTGAATAATAGACACACTCATCCTTTTGGTCCTCTGTTTCATTTCTGGTTCTCTATCCTTGTTCTTGGTTCTCTTCTTGACTCTTTCCGTTTGTTCTTAAGCTTTTAGGTGTAGTATAACAGATTGAGTGATTGGAATAATCATTCTGTTATGTAATAATAAAATAAAGGAAAGCGTTAGTTAGGAGTTGGTATAAGACCCTTACTTTCACTTGTAATTGGTAATTGGTTTTTTTTTTTTTTGTGATGCTTTGGCATAATGTGATGGCCTAAGCCTTTATCTTCTATTTCTCCTTTTCTCTTCTCTTCTCATTCTTCTACATTCTTTACATCAGCGTGCGTGTATTTCAATTCTGAAAGTTTTGAACTTGGAAGATAAAAGAAGATTAATTATTGGAGAAATACTGGGATAAAGCTGTATGAAGTTTGTCTTTAACCTTGTGCTTTTATTCTTTTGTCCTTGAGTTTGGTAGAATTTGTGGGGAAAATTGTCTCATTTGTCAAGGTTTTACTCTCTAATTGAAGATTTCGTAATCTACACTTTGAGTGAAATTTAAATTATTTTGGGGAAAATCAGCTTATGTGAAGGGCCGGCTTAGCTCAATGGTAAGCTCGCTTGCCGTGTGGGTATAAGGTCGTGGGTTTGAATCAGCCACTGTGCAAAAAGCATAGGTTAGGTTGCCTAATATATTCCCTTCCCCAGTACCCTCATCAAGTGGGGACTAGAATTGGGTTGACCCTTTTTAAAATCAGCTTATGTAATTCTCACATTGTTTTCTTCACATTGGAAATAAAAGTCATTTCAATGTTAGAAAAAGAGTGTCTTTATGTTGAATTAGAGCAAACTGTCTGTATATGTATTCATGAATGATGATGTTAGTAGTTTTAATTTAATTAATTAATAGTTAAGAATAAAGGATTGTTTAACTTGAATGCACATTCATTATATACTGATCTAAGAGCTACATTTGTAGGAACTTGGTGATACGTTCCATTCATTTCATGTTTTAGTGTTTCTTATCTCTTTTATCGTGAAAATTTTCATATACTGTTTATAGTATTTTTTTATAGAATAAATTATTTTTCTCTTTGAGACAAACTTAATACTTACATACTTAGACTGTTCAGTTGGAGCTCATTTTAATTTATTAACGAAGTTATGATTATGATTTTTGGTCTTTATATTTATTGTAGTTTATTCTTCCTTCGGTTTAAATATCTAACACTTGATGGGGTGTCTTAGTGGTCCTGTATATATAGAACTTAAATACATTCTTCCTGAAATATCCATCATTAAATAAAGCATGAGAAAAAATGGGATTTGTAAGAAGAATTACCAATACCTAATTGAAGGGAAATGATGAAAACAATTCTGTTTAAATTCAAATATATTTCTTATGAGGTTGGTATTAGTGTCTTATATTTGAGATTGAATGTTGTTTTTTCTTGATTAAAATTTTAGTGTTTGCCACTACCCTTAATGAATTATAATATGAATTGCATTTTACTAAGCTTGCCTGGGAAAAGTTCCATGCCGTCTACTTGATTGAACTGCATACTCATTTATCTGTGCATGTGGTTGACTAAACAAAGGAATTTTGAAAAAAACATAAATGATCTATATGAAGTTAGAATTTAGTGATTGCTTGATCACTGAAATGAAGAATCTCATTTCATCCTCTGCTATTTCTCGTAGCACCTAATTTCTCTGCAGAAATTGGATATTATTGCAACCTGAAGAATGCTCTTCTGCATTGTCATTTGTGTGACTTTGATCTTGTTTATCCATGTTTGCAGGGGTTACAAGAGGTTTTATAGACGATCGATGCTTGATTCCTCTGATTTTCTTAAGGATGATTGCTTAAAATTCAAGTGTACAGTTGGAGTTGTAGTTTCAGCTGTGGATTGTCCTCGACTTCACTCTGTTAATGTTCCAGAATCTGACATTGGAGTACACTTTGGCATGTTATTGGAAAGTATGGAGGGTTCAGATATTACTTTTAATGTGGCTGGAGAAAAGTTTGCTGCTCATAAGTTGGTGTTGGCTGCTAGATCCTCAAAATTTCGGTCTAAATTATTTGGATGTTTAAATGAGGATAAAGAGGAAATTATTGTAACAGATTTAGAACCTAAGGTTTTTAAGGTAGATTATCATCACGTCCATAATTTTTCCTCCTTGGCCCCCCTATATCCAGTAGTATTTAAAGTTGTGTTGGCTACCTGTGTTTTTCCACTTTTTATTTTGATGGTGATTTGTGGTCCCAAACTTTCTCTTACATGGACAGGCTATGCTGCACTATATCTATCGAGATACCCTTACAGATGAGGTGGACACGATTCCATCAACCTCATTTAGTGGAACCTCTGCGGCTGAGACATTGTCAGGCAAGTTGTTAGCCGCTGCAGACAAGTATGGCTTGGAGAGGCTTAAACTGATGTGTGAATCTCATATCTGCAAAGACATCTGTATAAATTCTGTTGTGGATATATTAACCTTGGCTGACCAATGTCGGGCAAGAGAGTTGAAAGAAGTTTGCTTAAAGTTTGCTGCGCAGAATCTAGCAGGTATATTTAGTTAGCATTGCTTTCTTCATTTTGTATGAAATGTTATGGTAAAGAACCCATGAAACATGAATAGAGGCTTTAAGTTTAGTTGAATATGAAGTTTTATTATGGGCTCGTTTTTGGGGTTCTCTGTGCTCTGTTTAAAATTCCCTTGTGAAATTAAGGCATCAGAATATAATTATTATGTCATGAAAACAAATTTCTTGAATCTCTAAGTCCACTTGAAGAATGTCTGTAGTGAAGTATTTTGTTTTAAGATTCTAGTATAAAACTTGGAAAATTTGATTTGGTTGACTGTAAATTTTTTACTTTTTATCTGCAAGTTTTGCATCCTTATCATTCTTTGTTGGGACTTCTGCAGCTGTGATGAGGTCCGATGGTTTTCAGTTTATGAAAGATAAATGCCCATGGCTACAGTCAGAGATATTGAGGACAATTGTAGGGTGTGAGAGTGATCACTCCAGTGCTAGTGTAAAATCTCAGAGTGTGTGGGGCCAACTTTCTGATGGTGGTGATTCAGATGGTAGGAGGGTCAGGCAGAGAACCTGATGGCAATACGAGGCTCTGCTCTGATTATCATGGGAATGTGGATGGTAAAACCAAGAGAATATGAATGAGAACGGTGACAGAGTGGGAAGGCCCTCTTCTGATCAACTTTGCCATACTTCGATAGATTTTGTTCTATTTAAAAAACAGTTTAAGTAGTTTATACTAAGTATATTTTTAATAGTGCATCTGTTAGTAGTGAAAAGTTGTTAGGCTCTATAGTATGATAGGTTTTGTATTTTGTATAAAGATAGGTATTTTGCAACGATGATTGTGTGGGATGCCCTGATGTGACATTCAAGTCATGCTCATGCAAGGCCATTGTGGAATTGTATACTATACTGTGCAGGAGGCATGCAGCGTGTCTCCTGTAAGCATAATGTCCCTTCCAACAGCTCTCGAGTGCACATTTTAAAACGTGATCCAAGTTGAAGATTGGAGCTGAATTGTTGATCAACGTAGAAAGAAAGGTAATTGGGCTATTTTTAGATGCAGCTAGAGAGTGTGAATGAATTTGGATCCTTTAATTATTAAAGTGATGACAAATATACTGTGTGGGACTCACATGAAACACACAATGACAGGTGATCTGAATCTTTTGCTCTCTTTTGAGTGTAGCAATTAAAGGAATTGTAAGCCTCAAAGCAATCTTCTACTTATAAGGTAAGGCTTTGTACATCCATCATTCCTCGGACTCTACCTTGTGCCAGACATATACACTGAGTCGCCCGAATCATAAACTGGACTTGTACTACATCTCATTGTCAGGATGGATCAACAACTGTTGGGCGTATTAGTTTTCAGATATTGACTAAGATGAAACTAGGAGAATTTAGAATATTGGAGCTAGCGAGAGATGTTGATTCAACCAAGCTTCACAGCATGTTTTGATTGTGTGGGTTTTTTATATGCTAGTTTTGTAATACATGATTTGGCACATAGGTTGCCATTAACAGCTGAAATGTGCAGTCAGTTTGAACTTAGAACATTGGATGTCTGTTGGTGCAACCCATTATCTTTGCTGTTCCTTTGTTGGAAGCTGGAACAGAAAGATGTAATGTGAAGTTCATTTCTTGTTTGTACAGGACTCATTTTGCGATTATCGTTGGGTATGTGATTTGACCAATAGTGGAATGCAGCCCCTGAAATCTAGAGACAACACGAAATGAGAGTACTCTTGAATAAATGTATGATGCAAAATTAATAATTTTCAATTGTCTTTAGTTATATTTTTTTCTGAAAAAACTTATTCTACTTATGAACAAACGCACACTCTAATTACATGTGGCAAATATTATAGTTTAGAGGTCTAATTTGCTTTCTCAATTTTAACAATAAACAAAAACCAAAGGGTCTATATTTAGGACTGGGTGAGTATCATTATGTTAAATTAGATATATACAATGACCTTATATCCAATACCAATGCGTTAAATTTGATAGCTCATTTGGAAGATGTGTTAGATTTGAGATAGCTCATTTGGAAGATGTGTTAGATTTGAGAGCTCAATTGGAAGATTTGTCTCAATCAGGATATTGGAAATGGAGTAGACTAGTTGATGAATCAGTTGTTTTCTAGTGGAAGAAGAAATGATCAAACTTAGGTTGATTTGGAGTTAAGTGAATCTTGATTATATAGTACTTTATTTGGTTTAAGATATTAGATTAATTTATGTAACAATTATATTATTGTTGTTTGTGAAGTTAGTTTATACTCCACATGTTCCTAAATATAAGATTACTTTCACATTTTAATTTGTCTCTAAATATAATATCACATTCTAGTTTTTCCCAACTTTAATCTAATGGAGAGTGGGAATAGATGTATATGGTTTGAGAGAATTAGTAATATCATGTGATAATAACTAGTTTAACTGACATCTTTAATCTAATCAGATTAGAATGTAATTAATATTGTTAGAATCCCACATATATAGGATCATCCCACACATTTAGGTGATTAGATTCAGATCTAATGCATATTTTTATGTTTTAATTGTAGCTTAATTCACCCCTATTTCCTTGTACATTTTGTTCCTATTTTTCTGTAAGGCTATTTGTACACTTTGTTCCTATATGTATTTAACTTTTTTCGAACTTTCTTGAAAAAAGCTCTACATTGAAATAATGAAAGGATCTATTGGTTTGACTTCGTATGTAAGTTAATTAGTGACCAAGCACTTCTTTCTTGGTCTCCAAGGATTTAGAAACAAACAAGTGAGTCGTAGGGGCGTTGGCTATACACACACACACACATTCCTAAAACCTCAAAGCAACGTTGTCAGAATTAGAAACAAACAAAGAAGTATATATCTCAGTTCATCACCCAAAATTGTTTTTACATGTTTTGAAGAAAGAAGATATCATGGAGTTTTGCGATCACTGTGGAATATTATGCATATCGAGATATGATTCTGGCCCTTACAAATCCAGGTACGCCAGATGGTATCTGATTTTTCTTTGGAAAATAAACTGCATTCAACTTTAATAGAAGACAAATTAATACTATAAAATTATTTGAAATTTTAAAATCACAAACAGGTTTTAGGGGAGTTGTGAGAGATATAATTATCAAATTGTGAACTTATTAGGTTACCTTATTAAATTAGTTGTTAATACATATTGCAATGACTGTTATGGCAGTTAAATTTCTTTGTTAATAATAATATTAGTGTGTTGAACATGTTGATATTAATTTTGACAAATTAAAGTCATTGAATTTGCTTCTTCTTTTACCTAACAGTAAGATCTATTAGTAATTTTTATATTTTTATAGACCATATAATATTTGGTTGGTCTCCCTAGGACTTGAAAGCAATTTGCCTAGAAAAGTTTTTTTCCGATTAGTAAAAGAAGATAAATAAAAATAAACAACTTTTTATGTTTTGATTTTTTAGTTGATGGTTAGATTAAATAAATTAAATTAATTCGTCATCAAGCCTTCAAGTTGTCTATCCGTACCTATCCAGGCGAGTTTACTCCTTGGTTGAATATTCTTAATATTGTTTATTTGGATAATATTGTTTATGAAATATTAGAATTTATTTATAAAATTAAGAAATGGCATTTTGATTTTTTGGATATCAATTTTGCAGGTCTTGTCCAACTTGTGGAAAGGTCTTGAGCGACAAGTTCACCAGACGGTGTAAAAGGAATAAGAGACGACAAAGAATGGTGGATTGTTTCATAAATAAAGATAAAGGAATCATTATTCAACCGAAGATGAAAAAGACAAAAAATAATCAAGTTATGTAAATTTTATTATATTATTATTTATAAATTATAAATATAAATTATAACTTACTTCATTATTTTTGGGAAAATCCCAAATAAGTCACTCCGAATACCCAAAAGGACAAGTGAGGAACCTAAACTTCCAAAAGGACCATGAAGGAACTAGCACCAATCTGTCATTTTAAAATTTTGCGAAAAGACAAAATTGTCCCAATCCTAAAACACAAATTGCAAGAAGAGGGTGGATATTAGGATGAATTTAGGTTGGGGTAGGAATTTGTGTTTTAGGATGAGGGCAATTTTGTCTTTTTGCAAAATTTTAAAATGACAGATAGGTGCTAATTCCTTCATGGTCCTTTTGAAAGTTTAGGTTCCTCACTTGTCCTTTTAGGTATTCGGAGGGATTTATTTGGGATTTTCCCAAACTGAGTAATGTCCTCTGAAAAATGTATTGTTACTGTACTCTATAATATACATTAATTGGTAGTACTTCTTTTGATTATAAATGATTTATTATAGAAAATGAAATGACTGTTTTACCCTTGATGAAAAAATATTCACTCACAAGTCACAAAGACACTCCTCCACCATCAAAACCCTTCTCTTTTCCCTTTCACGCCCCCTATCAGACCCAGCAACCCCGTCGGCCGTCACCGTCACCGTCACCGTCACCGTTATCTTCTTCTACAGCCATCTTTCTTTTCCTCTTCAAAGCAGTGAGTCCCCTCTTCTTAGTTCTACTCTTAATCTTAATTTCTCTCATTTCAGTAGAAGGCCTTTTTGATATTCCAAACCCATTAGAAGCAACTTAGTGCAAGTAATAGGTTAGCATATTATTTATTCTATGGCTTCAACATGTTTGGTATAAACCTCAAACTTTGATTTACGTGATAGATGATGTGTTGAAGATGGGAAGAGAGTGAATGGTTGCCATGAATTAATTTTTGTGGTTTTAGATATGAATTCTAAAATGAATGAAACTTGAAGATAGAGCTCAGAAATGTATTTCCAACAACAATCTGTATTGAATCTGCCAATGACTGTTTGAACACATGTTATCATTATTTGTTTTTTTGATCGAAACATGTTGTCATGATTAAAACATACAAATTTGCTCTCTTTCCAGTATAACAACAAACTTGGCTGAATATTCTGAACAAACTTTTGCAAAATCAGACTATTAGTATTATTTTTCAAGTGAAACTAATTTTTTATAGTCTGTAACTAATCCATGTTGGTCAATGAGGCATATTTCTTAAAAGAAAATATCTGTTTTTGGTTCCTGGTTATATTTCCCTTTAGATAGCGATAGTATGCCCTTGAATGACCATTTTACATGTTTTTTTCATGCATTTAAACTTAGATTGTGTAAGTTATTATGCCTAGTCTTACTGCACTAGTGGTGGAGGGAAACTCTTAAAGATTCCGGATCTTTAGACTTATATATCTATATGTCTATTCTGGTTATGACTATTCATTGGAATGAGGTTGATGTCTTCTAAGTTGATTAATGCATCTTTTATTTCTTTTCCATGAAAATTTTGAACCAAAATTAGTATTTATTGGTTTCTATTGGGAAATATGGAAATGGATTATATGAAATCATATATTAACACCCCTCCTCCCTCCAAAAAAAATGTTGTAAATGTCCTTATATATTTTTCATTTATTAGAAGTTCTTCCACTTACCTTCAAATATGCAGAACTTCTAAACTAGGGAATGTAATGGAAAGCTTAAGACTTTGTAGAAATGCTTAGAATTATATTTATTATCGTTTCATATCCTTTGGGCCTCTTATCCTTTGCTTCCTAGATCCTTTGTTACTTGATTATTATTCAGTATTGGGCTGTATGCTGATTTTTGTTCCTAATTTCATTTACTTTTACTCATGATTTAGAGATTTGTTGTAATGTGCTAACCCAATCTATAAACAGGTCTACATGCCAGCATTGCAAAGAGAGATTTATATGCTTTTATTCTCCTCCAGCATTTACAAGCTCTCTTCTCCATGTTGCACATTTTCTCCATTGGAACTCTCTTGTACTTCTTCACAAGCACCATGGCTTAGGACCATACGCCACTTTAGCTCCTCCGATGACCATCATGGCTTCACCAAACAATCTGTGGGAACTTCTGATGATTTTTCACGTTTCGACGACAATGAAGCTAATGGCAGAGTCCAACAGCGTTCTTCAGAACCAATTTCAAATAGGTCTGCAAGAAGAGATGGCAGGTTCAATCAACCTCCCCCGAATTTCCGCGAATATAACAGAGGTTCTCGTCCTTTCACCCCAAGATCTGATAATCCACTAGGTGATGCAGAAAGGTCAAATAAATTTACCCAAATCAATGCTCAATTTCAGGGTAGAAATAAGCATGTAGAAACAAATAAGGAAGCCCCTCGATTTCAGGGTAGAAACAAGGCTGTAGAAGCAAATAAGGAAGCCCCTCGTATGGACCAAAGTTTCCTTGAGAAATTCAAGCTTGGTTTTGATAATAAAAGAGAAAAGTCATCAGTGGATGCAGGAAGCAACCAATTTGGAGAAGAGACTAATTCAAGCCCTGATCAGCAAGCTCCTGACTCCATTCCTCAGGATGCTGATGAAATTTTCAAAAAGATGAAGGAAACTGGTCTAATCCCCAATGCTGTGGCTATGCTTGATGGTTTATGCAAGGATGGTCTTGTTCAAGAGGCCATGAAACTTTTCGGACTGATGCGGGAAAAAGGAACTATTCCAGAAGTTGTCATATACACAGCCGTTGTGGAAGGCTACACAAAGGCCCATAAAGCTGATGATGCAATAAGAATTTTCAGGAAAATGCAGAATAATGGCATTTCACCAAATGCTTTCAGCTACACTGTCCTAGTACAAGGACTCTTCAAGTGTAATAGGTTGCAGGATTCCATTGAGTTTTGTGTGGAGATGTTAGAAGCTGGTCATTCTCCAAATCTATTGACTTTTGTAGGCCTAGTTGATAGTATCTGCAAGGAAAGTGGCGTAACTGAAGCTCAGGGTGTTGTCAGAAGATTAGTGGAAAAGGGTTTTGATCTTAATGAAAAAGCGGTTAGGGATTATTTGGACAAAAAGGCACCATTTTCATCTTCAGTTTGGGAAGCCATCCTTGGGAAGAAAACCCCACAAAGACCGTTTTAAATGTGTTGTCAGTCACTGAGGCTGTTTTGATTTAATATCGTTATGTTGAACAAACATGACCCTAATATTTTTTGTTCCTACCGTCTAATATAGGTTGTTCATGCAATCAAATGAAAATATTGAATGGTCTTTTTTTGGTGCACTTCTTAACATTTGATAATTTGATTTCTTAACTTGCGTCTCCGGTATTTGAATGGCCCATCAAACTTCTGGTTGTTGGTGGGACTGTGGGAGCATCTTGTTTTCACCTTGCACAAGGATTGGTTTCTCTGGATATAGAATTATACATAATCATCTTGGTGGGAGCATCTAATTTGGTTTATAAGATCAATTTCATGCTCGGGTGATTCAACAATGCGGTTTTTAGGCAATGAGAGTCAGGGTCAATAGAATCTTAGTCAACATTAATATATTTCGTCTTCGGTGAAAAATGTAATCTTGTTCAAGCAAAGCATCTAGCTTTTCTAGATTCACATATCCCTGCCAAGGTGCTATGGGTGTAGTTTAGGTTTTTTGGTGAAGAATGTAATCTTGTTCCCATTCTTATCACGTATGACTGTTTGTCTTATTAGGTTTAACTAGTTTTTTTACATATGTAAAACCAAATTATGATATAAATTAAAAAGTGATAAAATTAGAGTATGAATCTGGTTTAACCATATTTCGAAAATTCGGCTTGGCATGACCAGTCAGATTGGAAATCCAGCCACCTGGCTGTCCAGAGGGTCAATTCATGGTGCACCTAGGGGAGGAATTAACCAATGAATATCGGGTTGACGCTCCCAGGCCCGGTCAACAGGGCGGGTGGCTCTGGTTGGCCAAGCTACAATAAAACTCCCTAAACCAACATTTTATAAAAATAAATCAAAATTTAATCCCAATTACTAGATTAGAATCTTGAATATAACTCAAGTGCTTGGTTTGTCTTCTTGGTCACATTAGATGAAAATAATAAAAAAGGATATAAGAAAAAGTAGATGGAGATTATATTGATGAATAAGGCAAGCACCAACCAAGAAGAAGTGATAGAGGTTGGAGAACGAAAACAACACATAGCACGATCCACATAGATGAGGTGCCTGATAGAAATTAGAGGGTGTTTATTTTTTCATAATCCTACTAATATTCATTAGTGATTGATATCTTTGGAAACAATAGATTTTTCTTCATTGGAAATGGAAGCAGACTCTTATTTTATTTTTATACATTTTCTAAATACAAGAACTAACTTTCAAATTGCAAATAAAAAAATGTTAGAATAGATTTATAGGCTCTATGACTTGGAATAGAACTTATGCTTGATAGAAATACTCTTATCATATAGAGTTGGCAAATGAGGTGAAGCTGATTCCATTAAAGATGAAAAATGGCAAAAAAGAAAGTATTAATTCCCCTTCTGTATCTTACATCTCTAGTCTTTTGGCCTTGATGGATCTCATTCTCATTTAAAAAATGTGGAATCTTGGGTTATTACTAATTGGTTAAATGATTTTTCTTCATTTGAATTGGAAGCAGACTCTTTCTTTTTCTTATTCTAATTTTGTACTTTTTCTAAATACATGAACTAACTTTCAAATTGCAAATAAAAAAATGTTAGAATAGATTTATAGGCTCTATGACTTTGAATAGAACTTATGCTTGATAGAAATATTCTTATCATATAGAGTTGGAAAATGAGGTGAAGCTGATTTCACTAAAGATGAAAAATGGCAAAAAAGAAAGCATTAATTCCCCTTCTGTATCTTACATCTCTAGTCTTTTTGCCTTAGTGGATCTCATTCTCATTTAAGAATTGAAAATGTGGAATCTTGGGTTTGATTGGTTAAATGATATTCAAGAAAAACGTAATCTAAAATAATTCATGGAATTAGAGGAACTGTTACTCTTGGATGAAATGGTAAAGGAATATACCCGAAACACGTCTACAAAACCTTCATATCGGAATATACAAAGATTCAATTGATGAAGATGCACAATGAATATCATATGAATTACAATTTTGCACTTCTCGACAAATACAATATGTTTCGTTCTTGAAAGTGGTTATTCTATTCTAAGTAATCAAGAACTTATTATTCTTAACTCTTGTGTTCAAGAATTCGTATATAATTTAAGAGACACAATAAAAGTTTTTATTCTTTTATTAACTTGTGTGTGTCTATATATATATATATATATATATATATATATATATATATATATATATATATGGAGGATTCCATTCGGCACATATAGTTGGGAACTAATGATTGGTTTTGTATACATATAAAGATTTTGGATTTGCTCATAATTAATGTTCAAATTATATTTGGTCTTGTTTCCACTTTTCATTCATTCTAGATACAATTTTGAAATATTGAATTTTCCGTTATTTAAATCATGTATCTACGTCATTTGTAGACATTTATCATGCAACGAATGACTGAAAAAAGGATCTAATTATAAAGTTTGTTATTTTGTAGAAAGGATAATCATTCAAATAAAAAATTGATGACTTATATATTATATATTTGCTTTCTCTTTCTATACTCATCGAGGGGATTTCTAGCTTCTATATTCTAGCAAAATTCTTTCAAGACATAACAAAATCATGGATAGATTGTACCAGTGACCAACCTAACTTTTCAGGATCAATGATTGGACCGTGCAAGCGAAGAAAGTCTATCTAGCTAGGGTTTCAGTTAAATGTATCCAAAAAATATAAAAATGGCAACTATGTTGGTGTTCAAAATGCCGTTATAAGATTTAATTTGAAATAAAAGATCTTTGGCTGCGCCTTGAATGCAGCTATAATGCATTAAAAAAAAATGTACTTGCACTTAAAACATAGGTATAAGGATTATACCTGCTACATGTACTAGGTAATAGTCCACTATAAGTTTTAAATGAAAAATAAAAAAAATTGGCTACACTTTAAACGCTGTAATAAGATGTTAAATAAAAAAATATGTACATGCGCTTAGTTTATCTGCGCTTTATGCATAAGTAATTGGCTATCAATACCTGCGCTCCAAAAGTGCAAGTATTCTTATACTAGCGTAAGATGTATTCGCACCCATGTAGCGCACGTATACGCCTCAAAATGGGAGCAGGTAAAGATTTTCTTTGTGGTAATGGTGGTTAAAATATCAAAATGGACAAGTGTTGGACATTCAATTCCACAATGGCTTTGGCATAGTTCTTTCCGATATTTGAATCTTTTCCATAACAAATTTTATGGGGAATCGCCAAAATCACCGGTCTCGAAAATTGACTATTATATTTGTGATTTGAGTTTCAACAATTTGTTTGGTCCCCTACCATATTTTCCACAAAAGGCAGGAGCGTTATCTCGAATAATTCTCTTTTCAGGAGACATATTTTTCATTTGCTCTAATTTCCAACCAAGTTTAGATTATCTTGGCATTTCAAGCAATTATTTGTCGGGAAGACCTCTTGATTGCTGGTGGCAAATTCCTTTTTTGACGATTTTGAGATTGGAAAACAATCAATTCTCTGAGGCAATCAATTGTATCCCTGATGTTTCAATTCTTCAAAGTATTCATCTGAAGAACAACAACCTCTATGGAAATTTTCCAACTTTGATGAATTCTTGGGCTTGCTGTTCATTGATTTCGAAGAGAGCAAGTTGAATGGAAAATTACCATCAAGAATATAGGGAATTACTTGAACAACTTGATTAGCTTACGTTTGAAAGGAAATAAGCTTAAGAAAACCATTCCTACGTACAAGTTTATGTAAATTGTTTTATCTTCAAATCTAAGATCTCTCAAAAAAATATTGTAACAGGGCATATACCTCATTGCTTTGGTAATTTGAGTGTCATGTCTTAGTGGAAACTTTAGTCAATCGTCATTCGTCATGGAAAGGAGTAGATGTTGAGTATAATAAGATTTTTGGACTCAAGAAAACCATTGATCTCTCTTGCAATCCGTTGGCTGGACAAATCCCAAGTGGCATAAGTAAACTTACGTCAATGGCTTCCCTAAACCTGTCTAGAAATAATTTGAAAAGGATTTTTCCCGGTCACAATGGGTCAAATGGAAAGGTTGAAATCACTTGATTTGTCACACAATTCTCTTCCCGGTGGAATTCCAATCAACACAGCTTTTTAAATTTGAGTATTCTCATCAGTGCCTTGAACTTATCCTTCAACATTTTATCCGATCCGGAAATATTCCAACTGCCACTCAACTTCAAACCTTTGATGCTTCTAGTTATATGGAAAACCAGGGAATTTGTGGCCCACCACAAGGAAAGGAATGTCCTGATCTGAATCCCAACAATCCGCAGAACATTGTTGCATGTGGAAAAGATAGCCTCTTAAGCTTTGGTTTTTTTGTGAGCATGGCTCTTGACTTTATTTTTGGATTTTGTGGAACTTAAACACTCAAAAGTTCATCGAGCATTCCTTTTTTGGCTTCTTCCAAAATTTGAAAACGACTGGACTTATGTTCGAGTTGCCATTTTGAAGGTGAAGATAAAGAGAAGATTTCAAGACTAACAGGTAACCATCTTTTTAGATTACCCATTAGCTTATAGGTAAAATAAACTAGTGTAAGAGAAAAAATTAGGTAAATCAATTTATAATTAATTTATTTTGCTTTTTTTTAGGATTTTTAAAAAAAGTCAACTAGGTCCTATATTTAAGACCGGAGGGAGTATATAATTGTGATACTCTGATAGAAGTTACCTTGGTGCAATACGAATTTATGATCAACATTGAGAAAAGTTTTCCAGATTAAGTAGTACAGAGTTCTTCTATATTTTTTATTCAAATTAAAAGAATTTATCATTTTTACATTTGTATGTTTCTTTCAATCTATACGTGAATATACAATTAAAGTAATTATGAAAATTTATGTATTAAGCTGATGAAAATTGATGTATTAAGCTGAAGATAATACAAAATGTCACAAATGTGAAATATTTTGCAAATTTTCTGCACAAAAAGAAAAGAATAATTTTGAAAATTACACCGCAATTAGTTGAAAATATAAAAACCTACATAGGTAACATTATTTTGTGTAGCTCTAGAGTTGCAGCTGAAATTTGTCCCTGAAGGTCTTTTTTGTATGATGATGATTGTGTTGGCTTTGCCTCATTATGTAGATGTATGGTGGCAGAAGTAGCAAAAATTCTCATCTTATTGACGAGTTTGCGACTATTGGGATGGCAAAACACTAAATCTTTTCTTCACGCTTCTTGTGTTCTTTTGATTGCTATCTTTGATTCAGTGTATGAGGAAACTTTTGTTACAAGCCAGAGTCGTGAGTTTTCTGTTGTATTAAAATATATTGAAGTCTCATATTTTATATCAATAATTAATGACTTCAAGTTGCAATCATCTTTGAATTGAATTCTCTTAGCAACTTGTAAATCCTTGAAGTTTGTGTGCTAACTAATTTGCGTGTAGAAGTTGTATATAACTATAATTTCAGTAGATACAACCCCTTCCAAGTAGACGACTAATTTGAATATCTTAAGAAACCTGGTTAAGTTTTCACAAAAAAAAAGAAAGAAAATAGGTTAAGTTAATGGGTTAAAGTGCAAAAATGACCACGTAATTGTCACAAAAGTGCAAAAATAACCATGTAAAATTTTTTCGAGCAAAACTGGCCTTCGATTTTCAAAACTGGAGCAAAACTGGTTATCACAGTTTACTTTTTGACTTTTCACTTATCATCCTTTGTAGCATCATCACACAAAGGCAAATAAATACATAAGTCTGCCACATATTTTAGTGAGAAATGAATTAGATGATGAGTGAAAAAGTCAAAAAGTTTACTTTGATGGCCATTTTTGCCCCAGTTTTAAAATTCGATGGTCAGTTTTGCTCCAAAAATTTTACATGATCATTTTTGCACCTTCGTGACAATTACATGACCATTTTTGCATTTTAGCCCTAAGTTAATTATTGGCAACAATATATGGGTTGGTTTTTCCTAAATTACTACCTTTCATCTCGAAAACACCAAAACTTATGCAGTTAATTAATAGGGAAACTTTTATAGAGAAAAATTATAAATTTGGGTGAACAATGGATTGGGATATAATACTTATAACCCCATACAACCCATATAACTCTGATATTTAAGATCACAGGTGATGCACTCTCTCTGATCCTAAATATAAGACTTCTTTGACTTTTTATGTAAAAGTTATAGAAGTAAATTAGATCATTAAATTAATTCTAACGTGTCACATAATTAGATGATAGGTAAGTTTATATAAGTATAGAATAAATTAGGTTGGAAGAAAAAAATTAATTATAGGAATTTTAAAGTGAATAATTCTATATTCTTAATTTCTCTAAAATAGGGAAAGTGATATTATAATTAAGACCGGGGAGTAGTCCTTCTATTAAATAGTCTAAATATACAACTTATTAAGTTCTCAATGGTTGGACACTAACTACGTACTTTAATTTGAGTGTAGGAATAATATAATGATGATATTGATTCCATTATATATAGGACATATGTTTGCAAAGTGCAAGTTGTTTGCTCAAGTGATATTATCATTGTAAAGCAAGTTCAAACTCAATACACAACCGATAAAATAAATCTTAACAAGATAACTGGAACTAGGAATTAATACATAAACATGCGTAGGTGCGTATAAAGACAACGGCGACAATTCATTACTTGAGAGTAATTTTGCAGCATTAGCCTTCAATGGAAGATTTGTGAGCATTGTTTAGTATGAGATCCAACTCTTTAGCAAACTTCTCCATGCTTTCTTGTGGCAAACAAACAGGAACAATTCTACCTTCCTCACCTTTACTATTGGTATATCCAACATAAAAAGTGAATCCATGAAAATTCCCAAGTCCACTCAAAGCAGGACCAGCATAAACAGCCTTACCCCATCCAAAGTCAACATCTTTGAATCCAAGACGAGAGAAATCTGCAACAATGAATGATCTCACCGTTGTAAAACTAGGCCTTCCTCTACTCACCAAGAGATTAGCCACAGAGTGAAAATACTCTCCATTCACTACATCCTTTGCTTTTTTCACCAATTCCAAACCATACTCAAATGGCCTCTCACAAATCTCTCCGGCAGTGGAAATCGCGGTGGGGAACACGACCGCATTCCCATAGAATCCTTTTGGTAAAGGAGGGTTAAATCTATCACGTCCCATACGTGCATTAGCAAGGAACATGAGGCGAACATCATCTTTTGGGTCAAGTTGTAAGGCTTTTGTACGACAATGCCAAAGACATGTTGTGACAAGATCAAATGATGTTGATTGGGATAGGTTTTTGGGGAGTAACTTACGGAGGGATGAGATTTCGGTTGGTCCAAAGAAAAAAGAGCGATGAACAATGTTTGTAGAGGGAATTGGGTTACCAACAACTTCATCATACTCATGATGAGTGCATGTAATGTTTGGTGAGTCACTTGCGTTTAGACGATCTCTATTCCACACAGGTGGGATTGAAGGTTCGGTTGCTCCTTTGGCTATTTCTGAGAGGGCATTAATGAATTGTGCAATGCCTGGTCCATCGCTCATGCTATGATTCATGCGCAGACCAAAGATGAAACCACCACACTTGAGACGTGTTACCTATAATTTATGAACATATGGGTCGTATTAGTAAAGCAAAATGCATACCTCATATCCTAATTAAATACTCCTTTCGGATTTCACAAAGGATTTACTTCAATACTACTAGATATAAGATAATGATTCATTTTGTACTCCAAACTTATAAACGTTCCCCTCAATATATAGCTGACATATATTAATTGAGGAAACTTCCATCTGAGGTAGTTTCCATGGAAATATTGTGCGGTTTGCAAATATTTAAAGATTTTTTCAGGTGATTCAACACATTTTATTACATTTAAATATGTTAACTCATTTTCCTTATTGTTATGCACAAATTACATAATGATTTTAGTTCAAAATATATTTCATAATAACCTTGGGTTCCCCATATTGAAATTGATGCTAATTTATTTTCTATAATTTTTATGCTAGAGGTCTTTTTAAAAAAAAATGTAAATTTTCTATACATTACTCACGGTTAGTTCTACATGTAAAACCTGAGAAAGTTGTTTTGGTCATTTATGTAAAATTTCAATATTCTACTTTATCTGAGATTTAAAACCTTTTAGCACAAATTAAAGGCAACTTATATCAATAATCAGTTCCAATACAAACTTTTGAACGGGTGTTAGAGAAACCAACACACATTTATTAATTCTAAATGAGTGACTTGCGACTAATAATTTCATTAAACTATATATATTTTTGTTATCTTTTTACTCATACGTGTTGGTAGGAACGAAGTAATAATCATATTTAAATAACTAACTTTAATTTCATATTTGGGATTCTACGAATTGATTAACAAGAAAGTAACAAACAGAAAAGCGATGTGTATGAAACCTGAATAAGCAAGATGGGAGTGTGAAGGTTTCCATCTGAACCAGGGGGAGAGTAAAGGAGTTCTTCAAAGCATGGAAATGGAGGATGAAGATCTTCACCAAACTGATGAAGGGTGACGTCAGCATCAGCCTCAATGAACATAACACCTTCCTCATTACAATCCACCATAAGTTTGCCTCCTTCACCTTCCTGGAGTCTTCCTGCGAAAGGATAATAAAACACAAGTGTTTGAGCCAATGCTTCTCTTATGACTTTCACTGGGTCTTTTCCTTCCATGGAAGGTTCAGATCTATAAAAGTGTATAAATGGAGTTTGGGCCCGTAGGCCAGCTTGGTCATCTATGTCTGAAAGAAGCTTCACTTCATGAGGAGTAGGCTTCGCCGGAGATATGAGCTCCGGTTCGCTCCTCCTCACGGTGAAGACGAGATTAGAAGGATTTTGTTGTGCCATTAATGGTGCTCTCAAAACCCAAGATTGGGGGGGGGGGATTTTGTGGAAGTTGTAGAGGATGAGTTTATACTTGATGCTTATTCTTATTCGGAGCGTTTGTTTATGTATTTATAATAGTTTTATGACCTGGTTAAAGGGAATTAAACAATAATATAAAAAATGTCTTGGTCAATCGTTTTTTCTACTTTATATATTTTAGGTACTGAAAACCTAGAGAGTATTGATCCCATCGAACCAATAGTTGAAGGGTAATTAGTTGTACAATTGAGGTCAAATCGAGGATATATACACCTATCATGATTATATAGTAACACAATAATTTTAATTTAATATATAAAATACTATTCTGTTTCATTGGTGTTTAGCAAGTTTAATCCACAAGTGAATGGAACATTAATACTTAAAACACACACACATATATTCTGATTCATTGGTGTTTAGCAATTTTTTTAAATTCTATTAGCATGTACCCAAACAACCAAGTAATTTGTACTGAGGATCTACGAATAGTGCCTCTTACCAAGGATCTTTTGTAACATTAAGATTGGAACATCAAATCTCCCTCTTCATATTTTAGTTTATCCACCGTGTTAAACTAGGTAAATTTGGATTGATTGTCTGCTATCTTGCTAAAATTCAACGATTGATTATTTTACAATAATTTAATTCAACGATATAGTTTCTTACTCAACAAGATGGGAGAAAACAAACTTAGTCAACCTGTATCCAGAGTGTATGGGTTTATATGATTTCCTCTAGGTCATCCCAAAATAAAATTCAAGTATTCAACCGAGTTTATCCAGACCAATTAGTTGATTAATCCTTCCAAGTTATTGAGACCGAGTTCAATAATACCTCTTCGATATCAAATATATGATGAAATTAAGCAAAATAAACTAATTAATATTATCATATGATATCTTATTAGACTATATATTTGAATATAAATAAATTAAATATAACAAAAAGTGATGAGTATAAATATTTTGAAGTAATTTAATTTACTTCCTTAATTTCCTCTAGTAAGTCAACTTGACTTTATATTCACGAGAAGAAGAGTACCATAATATCACGCTTCTAAATTGGGACGGCTCTATGTCCCTATAAAGCTTGGACAAATAATAGAAAGGAGAAGGGATACATAACGACGAAAAAGGAAGGAAGGAAGACTTATTAAAGCAACCGACAAATTTATCATGTCTTTGCGAATCAGGAAATTGCTCGATTTATTGTTCTTAGATTGGAGCGTGCAAGAGAAGTCTGATAGATAATAACCAAATTATACAAATTGACCCCAAAAATAAAATAAAAAACAAACAAACAAGTCATACTTATTGCGATGCAAAGTGATTAATTCAGTATATCATCTTGTACAAGTAAACCTTATGCATGGATTGAGTTTTAACGGTTTATAAAGCTTATATATAAGTATTAAGAATCAATTTTAAATTATACTTATTGAAATACAAATTATCTACAAACAACTACATGAAATTAAATTTATTACTGATTTTTTGATAAGCAATATATTGTTGATTTTATTACTCCAACCACTCATAAATATAAGACTTCTTTCAAGAGGTGAGTTTCTTCCTATATATAAGAGTTCTTTCTAATTTATCTTAATTTATCCCCAAATTATCCTTAATGACGCTCCTCAATAAAAAAAGAAGTGAGTAATATAGGGTTGTAATGAAGGCAAGTGGTTTGTGTGTTTTTATAATATTATGTGACTTTGAATATAACTTAACTAACATCTATCCTTTTCTAAACTAATATTTATCTTTAATCTCATTAAATTAGGTAATTAGGTCTTATACATAGGAATTGAGAGTTCATTATATTGATTAATAAGCATTGAACATTTTTTATAAGGTCAAGCGTTTGATTAATGAGTCTTGAGCTTATTTAAAAGTGGTTTGAAAGCTGAATTCAGTGAATTGTGCAAGGGCCCATTTAGGTAACGGGAATTTGAGCAATGGAGACCAAAATTCTGGATTTTCATTCGAGGTCGCGCGTCTGGTAGGCTGTTCTCTAATTTTCATTTTTTCAGGCACAAATGTTCCTTTAAATAATACAGGAAAATGTTGAAGGAGAAGAATATCATTTTGGCCACTCCATACTCCTCGTCAGTTCTTGCTTTCTATATATTGTGAAGAGAGGTCAAAAAAATGAATGATCTGTCTCTCTCTTTCTGCAATGCGCGCACAATGGGGGGAAAAATTATAGTGTTGGAAGTTTTTTTAATAAAAATTTGTGGCTTTTTCATATCTAGATAATTTGGGCAATTAATTTCATATCTAGAAAATTTGTGGCTTTTTCATATCTAGATAATTTGGAAGTTTTTTTTGTAAAGACCAAAATACTAATTTGTGAAATTGTGAAGATAATTTGGGCAATTAATTTTATGAGATTTCCCAGATATTTCAATACAGGTTAGTTCAAATTGGATGGGAAATTGACATACTAATTTGTTGTGAAAATGAGTTTCAAAATACAATTTGAAACTGCAAAATGTATTTTTGAAACACAAATTCGATTTTGGGTACATAAATCTGATTTTTTTTTGGACGTGAGTTGCACATTTGAATGAGAAATATCCACAATGAGATAATTGTATTTTTATGATAATAAGGATTATAGGATGCTCGCAATAATTGAATCCACTAAATTCTCATAATTTATTTATTTTTATGATAATATAACTATTAAAACATTTGAAGTTTAGGAGAATGTGGGTGAGAAATTTTTGGGACTCATGCGGTTAGTTGATGCCACAAAACGTTTACGTTTAGTTTAATATGTTTTTTTTATAACAAAATTTTAGGAAGGGGTTTGGGTTGAACTCAATCCAAGGGCAGGGAACCTAACTCATGATCTATTGGGGCCTGTCCCTGTGGACTCTTGAGCATAATCAGCAAGCCCTTTCTGTCTGTCCACACAGGTAGATTACTTCCAACTTCACTTAAATACGGAGATGCCTCCCCAAGCGTCGCGATGGAGATACAACAAAGTGTCACTCCCCAGGATCGAACTCGCGACGTGGTGGTCAACCCAACGCTCATTATTCAATCCCTTCGCAACTGAACCCACGGAGTTAGTTTAATATGTTATTAATTATTGAATTTTCAATATAAAGTTATAATATTTTTTAGTAACTTAAATATATTTATAATATTTGAAATAATTTTTTATTAAACATTTAATTTATAAATAAATATAAATTTATAATATTTGATATTTTTGCTCAGACATAAATATATTTAAATATGAATTTTTGAATTTAAATATGATTTTTTAATAAATAGCTATTAAAGGAAATATGGTCATTTTGACATATTTCTTAGATTCCTTACACCAATTTCATTCATTTCCATCCTTTTCATGCTAAACAAAAAGGGTATTCTTGTGTCCTAGCCACTGGGCGCCTGCCCCAGCCCGAACGAAAACTGTATGGCCATTCCAACGAAAAATGAGTATGTATTAGCTTGGTATATTAATTACAAGTTAATATGCAAATTATTTGGACTACAAGGATTAAATTGGAATCATTTTTTCCTTGTTTTTAAAGGATTATGGATGCTGTTTGATTTTTGAATTATTATAGATATTTTTAAGACATACGATGGTTATAAAATCTCAATATATACTCAAGTACTGCTAAACTTATTTTGAGACGAACATTTTAAGGGTGTTATATAATCTAAAATATATCTGAATTTCATAGTGTGTTTATAATATAATTTTTATGGGGTGATTATATGGACATGATGCCTGCCCTCGCTTTGCGTAGTCCAAAATGGTGGTATGGTCTTCTAATTATGGTAGCACTGGTGGTTGGCTAACAAATACGATCCCCTCGTGTATTAGGGATGACATTAGGTAGAGGTCATATCATACTCAGCTTTACCCATTAGGGTTAGGAATAGTCCAGCCCAACGGTCTTGACCTTGGACAGTTAAGGCCTGAACTGACCTCTTGATTTCCAAGTCAGGCCTAGACTTAGACTTTTTTCTATTTCATTTAATAGATTAGGTGTTTGTTACTTGAAAAATCAGTTTATTAATCGTTCATTCTATCTTGTTAATCAATTAAATAATATTTTTTATACTTAAAATAATATTTTTAATATGATGTAATACTGTTATAATTAGTTGATGTTATTTGCTCCTAATTTTAAATATAAAATTATAATTATATGCTCTATCTTAGGGTTTCTATCACCTCTCATTCTTTAAATCTCTTTATTCAAATGATATCACTCACCATTTAGCTCTCTAAATCTCTCACTATTACTCTATTTAAGTTATCATACCTCCTAGTAGGCTAATAGTTAGGCTAGTCTAGGCCACAAGTCAGACTCAGACCTAAAAATGATATCTAATATATCACAGACTAGACCATACCTCTTTTTAATAAAACAGGTCTGGCCTATTATGGTTAAGCTTTTGACCAGCTTAGGCCATTCCTACCGGCCCCTACAACCCATGCACACCTCTACTAAGCACGAACATTCCTTCCAAATCTATTCCATCATAATATTTTATTAACCAAACAAGCTAAGCCCTGAATGTTTGTTCCCCGGACAGAAAAATGAGTTATAAGCCACGATTTGAGTTCATAATATTGCGATCGATAATAATTCACTTATTTGTACTTCATATATATACTGATTCGGTTGGCGTGTTGAGAAAGTTGATTTTGTTTATAAAACCACTGGCTGCTGAGACAACGGGATGCTTTTCTTTTTTGTTATTTTTGTTTTTGGTTGATGAATTGTGTTTTCCTTTTTAAATAAAAGCACAACTTGTGTTAATCCAAAGAAAAGCAGCAAGTGGTGGTGCACGAAATAAGATACACGGCGGCTGCGAAGAAATTATTATATTCCAAGTCAAAAAAGGAGAACCGGATTTTCTAATAACTTTAATAATGGAGATTGAAGAATCAGCATCAATTTCACCTGTTAATAAATCATTGAAAGTGAGGTAAATACTACAAAACTCCCTAACACTAAGATAAAATATGACTAGGGGGAGTAATCCTTGGCTATTACGATATTAAATTAATATTAATAATTTAATAATAGCAAGTTGTTAAAAGTTTCTTTTGTTAAAAACTAAGTAGTAAATATTAAATTAGTTAGATAGTTATTAGTACGATAGGTTTAATTATATAATAGGCACATATAAGAAATCAAGTAACTAACAGAAAGGACATGAGTTAAAATGTCATTCTATTAATGTTTGATAATATTCTCTACAACAAAAATAAGATAAGAATTAAATATATAACGTAATAATTCATAATTTAGATTAAAAAATTCGTCAGATATTTTACATGTTAGCAATGTGTGCTTTTTCTCTAAAATACTTCTCTGCTTCATATATTATGGATGGCGCCCAGGTTAAATGTATGTAATCAATAAAAGTAGTTTGAAGGAAAACAATAACTACAAAAAATAGGCATAATAAGGGATAAGTCTTTCATTTTTGTAGCAAACCATAAATTAAAGGATTAAGTCTTGCATTTACAACTAAAGCAAACATAATAATTAAAGCTTATGAAACTACTTTACAACAGTACATCATAATAACTAGGGAAAACGAGGTTGTATTATATATACATAATAATTTTTGGATATATGGGATCACTGTTTCATATACAGACACACTCATTAATTTATAACTAGTGGAGGACCCCGCGCGTTGCGCGGGGTTACCCGGTACGATTAATATAAAATATTTTATCTCTTAATAAGACACCTGGTTGATATTTTTTTACTAATAGGAAACCAATTATTTAATTACAATTTTTTGTAGATAACTAATATATCTTGTCCTTGACAGTTAAATAATAAATTGGATGATGTTTAGGCAACTAATCATTAGCAAATTACCTGTAATACATGTTGCTGAAGCTAATCAGTAGTAAATTATTCTTTTATTAATGATTCTGAGGTTAATGCTTACTTGTAATACAAGTTGAAACGTTTTTTTGTAATGTTTGTTGTCTTCTTTTCGTTGTTCAATGATTGGTCCAGATTTTTATTGATTTTCATGGCAAATGATGTAATAACATGAAACTATGTAATTTACACAAAACTTTGTTGTTAATAGTTGTTGTGATTTGATCATAGCAATATAAATTTCGTTAATTATTATGACTAATTCCTCTTATTGACCCAAATATAAATTTAAATCGCATGTATTACTATTCAACTTGGCTAATAATCAAAATCATTCGTGTACTAAAATAAAAGAAGATTAAAACTTCATCCCCAACCCCCTCCAAAAATGAGTTCTTCTGGTAGTAAATTCAACAATTTTTTTGGTATATATGTGAAATTATTAAAAGTAGAAATATTAAATAAGAGTGTTGATGGAAAATACTATCGAACTAATGATATTTAATGATCCATTTGACAATTTTCATATGTATGAAATTATTAAAAGTAGACTTTTAATGTCAAACAAAATTGGTGATTCTCCTATACTATTTATAATTAAGTTTCCAAGTCAAACATGTAAAAAAAACCATTAACATAACTCATCAACACAATCATTAAGTTTTGTATTCAACTTAATATTCTAAAAAATATAACTATCACACTACCACAGATTACCCCTTTTACATGCGCTTATTTTGGGCTCTACATAAGCTTTATAAGCGCATGAAGAGGGGGGCGCTGGTAAAGGCTCTACATGCGCTTGTAAAAAGCGCATGTAGATGTGCCTCTACATGCGCTTAATGTAACATCCACACTTTTAAAACCATTTTTACGGTATATATTTTTTTTTCTTAATTAAAAATAGTTTGAAGTCTAACTATGTTAGAAAAAGAATGAAAGTTAATATAATCGCTAACATAGTTAGAAAAACATTTTCTTATTTTCTGTAAATTACAAGTTAATAGACTAACCATGATAGAAAAATAAATTTAGAGAAAACAAATGACTTATCATGGTTAGAAAAAGATTCAATGTAATTTGAAATTTATAGATTAAAGTAAATATAATTTTAGAATCCAATATAAAATTCACGACCAAAAATCTTTTAGGAAATTAAGTTTTATCCATGTTAGATAAAAATTGACTAACATGGACCTAATAATACCTGATTAAATTCTTTCACAATCATTTACAAATAAGCACAGAAACATGTTTAAGAAATAATTACAGTTATCCAGCCTAAACTTATACACAGGTATACAGTAATCCAAAGAAAATAAATTAAAGAATTTTACAAATTATTAACAAATATATAAAAAAATGTATAAAAACATGCTGCCTAATTCCCAAGTCTCCGGATCCTTTCCCCGTTGACTCCTGCCCCGATCTAATACCTGTAATGACAACGATTGGGGTAGACCCAGAAATCGCAACTACTACCACTCGCTTACGTACATTTTTGCACTACGTGCATGTGCATGTCCGCAAGGTGGTGTGTGCTAATAATGTGTTAAGTGGTGTGTGCTACATGTTGTGTTGCATGAACATGCTATATATATCAACTTCAAATGACTATCAATTATCATATAATAAGCAGCACCAATATTTATTTACAAACACATCACAAAATCAAACATAAATAATAATAGCAATTAAAACATCCATAAACAAATCAAATCAAACACAACACACCGTAATATCTCAGTTCAATAGGGACTCACGACTCAATGGTCGATGTACCCTCGCTTGAACTGGTTCAAAGGGACTAACAACCCTACGGAACATGTAACAATTTTGTCTTATTCATTTTAGTCCCTGGGGGTTTTACAGGGAACCTCATTCCGGAATGGCATAATTATAATCATATTAACCGGTGTGCACCAAACAAATAATCAATTCTCATAAAGCATATAATAAACATCACAAATTCATAAACTGACATATATGCTTACCAACATACACACACACGCAAACAAATTTAAGTAGTTACCTCTTTCCATTTATACCAAACATAAACAACGTAAGCTCCCACGTGCTCAAGCGTCAATAAACAACTTCTACAAGCAATAATACGGCAAATACAAATAATTAAAATTTAATCAATTTAACGTCGCTCTCAGTCCTAATGATACTACCCGTTTCCCTTCTCAATATTTTCATTCCTAGAAGTTATTTTGATCCTTAATTTACTAATCAAATATTATATCATTGTTTAATTCAAAGAATCTTTAGCAACCAAATTTCATGTCATTCCAAAATCCACAACAAACTTCATTGAATCAAAAGAAACCAATTTAAGCAAATAAATACCCCACTTTGAAATCAGCCACTACAAATGCATTTTAAATTCTTATCGAATCAATAACAATCCATATCATATTTGATAACTCCTTTGAACCCTTTTCATAAATTTCCAGTAGTAATTGCATAAACAAGGCTATTTCTCAAAAAGAAATTCAAGACATCTTATACCCAAGAGTAACTCCTGTATAACAACTTATTTTATTAGTTCCCAACTACTTAACAATTACTAACCAAAATTCATACTCCACAAATAATTAAGTCTCCTGCCATAAACAAGTACCTAGCCAAAACTAATGACCACATCAATCAACAAGTCAGAGCTTCCAAGTCCCAAGAATAAATCCCCAAATAATTATCAACATAGCATAAAAGTCTCATTCTTTAACAATTTATAGCACATATCATATTCCAAGGAAATCATATATCTCGTTCACAATTATCAATTGGAATCATTCAACCAATACATCTGAAGTCCTAGAACAACCAATTTAATAAACATCAAGTAAAGAATCTGATTTCACTTCACATCCATTGAATTTCTCTCATAAATTTTTCTGTATTAGTTCTTCTTTATGAGGTAGTAGATGTATTTGCACAAAGTAATTTACAAAACTGTTAAACCAAAAAATATCTTGCCAAGTGAATGCCAAATAAATTCAGGAAGCCTATAAAAACTTAGCATGCAAGGTCAGCTAACTCCTGTTTCTCGTCTTTCTTTAATTAAGATTGTAAGCATCTTTAACCCCTAAATCAATTCAGCCTTTCATCACTATTATTTACACAACAAGCAATGCCAAAAACAAAAAAAAAATGAACTTCTATTAAATCATTTTTTTTTTATAAAAAGGAAGGAAAATACAAACAAAAAATTAACCTACATCTTTAAATTGGGCATGCAGAAATAAAACAAGAATCCCTGAAATCACCATACAAGCCTAATACATACATGCTTTTAGAAAATTACAGTCTTTCATTTATACAACTTAAGTACAAATTTTAAGTACCAATTTTAAGACCCATACCAATAATCTGTTCGATCAGAGAGAAGCAAAGAATCTAAAAATTCATGAAATGACAAAATCCAAACAAATAAATCAAGAATTATGGTAATAAAAATTACACCTTTAATCCAAAACTTGACTGAACTAATTAGTAAGAAGCAAGTAGTCAAACCTTTAAAAATGAATATACCACTATAAGCTTCATCATTCTCACATTAGGAACACATCAATCAAAATACAAAAGCACAACACCTCTAAAGTTCAGCAGCATAAACAAACACGCCAATAATTTTCATCCTTGAAGCATATATAACAATTTGAGATACATAACCAAACAAGATCAGCCAAGGAGACATAATTTTTATATCAAACCAACTCAGCAAATCAGACACACAATATCAGAAATCAGTTTTGCTATACTATTAATTAAGATGATTAGAATATGAAACCCAAAATACTAGAACCCCAAATGGATATCTCTCTTTAATCTCGCCCAAAATTGCAGAAACGAAAACAAAAAGAAAGGGACAGTCACCTAAGCTTAAATCTGGTCTTTTCCTCAAACTTGGAAGCTTCCACCTCCGATTATCGTCGTTGGCGATGGGGGAGGTCGTCAACAGCGAATGGCTCAAAGGAAGAAGATGGGAGTGAGGAGACCAGCGAAGGTAGAAATGAAATGCTTGGGGAAGAGAGAGAGATCTCGGGTTTGATAGAGAGGGAGGAAGGAAGAAAAGGAAGAGATTTTTGGTGAAGGTGTGTTTTGGTTGATGTCTTGAGGATGAGAGGAGTCTTTGCGATGATGAAGCAGAAGAGTTTGTGCGTGTGTATGCGGCTGAATAAAGGTGAGAGAGCGTGGAGTGTAATGACATTGAGTATTTAGGGTTCCTTTCTGGCCCTTGGCCCATCTCCAACTAGAGTTCAATCACATTTTTAATAAAATAAATTTAAATCAGTTAAGTATAACAATTTTTCTCTATCAAAAGGCAAGTATAATTATTTTCCATCATTTATATTTAATTGATTTCAAACTATTTCTTTAAATTTATTTTTATCATTATTTCTTTCAATTCAAATTCTAAGATGTTACAACATTATAGATAAAAATTTCCAAAATAAGGTCATATTATTAAAACCTTCATGACTATTGTCAAATTAAAATCAATAGTTAATTATTCTCATTAACTTAAAATGGAAGTAAAATATTAACAAATTAACTAACAGTAAATTAATTACAGTTTCTAAATTAATGGCTAAATTTCCTGTATTTATTAATTTGTTTTATAATAAAAAAAATATTCAGGATGTTACACTTAAAGCGCATGTAGAGGTATATACACCATACATGCGCTTTAAGCGCATGTATGGTGTATATACCTCTACATGCGCTTAAAGCGCATGTATGGTATATACCTCTCTACATGCGCTTAAAACGCATGTATAGTGTATACCTCTACATACGCTTTAAGCGCATGTACAACTATATTTTTTTTTAATATAATATTCATTTTACATCTGTCACCTGTATTACTTTCAAAAGTCACCAGAAACATTGTACCTGAGAATTACGTGAAATCTTGCTAATAGAAGTATATATTCTGTATCAAAATTACGTGAAATCTTTCATGTAGACTAATAATATCAATCAAGTTGTGTTTGAAAAATTAAATAATATGACATGACATGCGTTCATATCAACAAATGTTTAGGCAGAAGGAAAAACCACTAATTAGGTACACTCATGTAGGCAACATATGTAGGCTATGAGATTTCGCTAATATACATATAGACCTAAGGGGACTCATCTATCACAAAACTAATGAAAAAACACTCAACTAAGGTCAAATATATATCAGGCCCTATCAAATGAGAGGCAAAGGGAAATGTTGAATCCTCCGGAAAAATTCAGGACACCATGAAGCTCAACCTTGACTAACATTATTGATTAAACTGAACCTTTAATGTCCCCACTGCCAAGAAAATGCCACAATTCAGTATGACCCTATTTATGCATATATCTTATCATACAAACCAATCCAAAAGGCAAGAGGAAATAAAACATCTTCACTCAAAACAGAATTTTTTTCACTGAAATTTTTAGTGAACATATCAGCGAAATTTCGAAGCATCATGCATACACTTCTTGCATTTATTTCCCACCAAAGTTGGGTATTCCAACACTTCAAACAATGAGTAATAAGTCAGTGCAGCCCCTTTAAAACAAAAGAACAGCAAGGAAAAACAATTCTGAACATTCACAAATCATCTCAAATCAACATGTGAACAATCACAAAGCTTCCTAGTTCAATTTCAGCATCAAAACTCATTTACTAAACCTGAAAAACAACATTAGATACCCATGCATAAGCCAAATTCAGTCAATGTAGTGAAATAGAAATAATAGATCACAAACAACAATGAGAAAGACACAATTAGACCCAAACCGAGAAGAAGCAAAAGAAGCAAAGGAATTAGATTTTCTAGAACATCACTCAAAACCCAAAATTAATCATACCAATTAAGTAAGTATATGCAGCATATAACTAAAAACATACCAAATCTGCCATTTTAAGCAATCATCAAGGCTCATTCCAAAATTCAACATGTAATTAGTTCTATTAACTTTATTAATTCTTCATCATCAACTAAACATAATAGGGTGCTGAACATAGGACAGGGAAGAATGAAAATTAAGAGAATTACAAGTTTACCATAGACTTATCATGCATACCTAGAACAACCATATACTCATAATAAACCAAACCATAGCAAGAAAATAACAATCAATTGAAAAAGGAACACAACCAGAATTTTACTTATCATTAGTAAGCCAAGCAATCAGACTTAACACCTGTAACATCCCAAATTTTAATTAAGGATTATTAGTAAATTAAGATTTAATCTTGGGAATTAATTATGAGTTTGGGGAGCTACAAAGTGAAACCAGGTGAATTAGAGCTTTTTGGGACAGTCACAATATTTTTTTAAGAAGTTAACATACATATTTCTTTAGAAACTAAAGAAAACTAGCTAGAGATTGAGTGTAAATTACAAAACTTGTGGAAATATTTAGAAGTTTGAACATCGTTTTGGTGAAATAAAAGATAAAATACTTAGAAAATATACTTATTTCTATAACTTATCTCTAGTTGAGCTGAAAATAAGGAATTAAATAAATATAGATAGACCCAACTGCCCTAAAACCTATTATATCCATGTGAACCAAACACTTCCTTATCTCCCCCTTCATAACCCAATCCGTCGCCCCCTCCCCACTCATCTTCATCATCTCCTTTCTCTTCTTTACTTCCTCACATCCCTCTTACCTCTCCGATTCCTCACTCTCACATCCTCAAATGCATAAACCCATCCACTTTCCTCCACTGTTTTCTCTGATTCCTCACTTCATCACTGTGTTTATTTTCTTCCCATCGTTCAACCATTCCCTTCGTCCTCTTCTTCGGCTTTCCGGCGAGCTCAACGGCGGACGGCGGCAGAGGTGGTAAGATTCGACCATTCCTTGTGTACCTTATGTTATTTCTTCTTTGCAAACTTGATTTCTCACTTTTCCTTCCTTCTTGGATTTTCTGTGTTGCTCACCTTCGGCAATGGCCATTTTCCGGCGAGTTAGGCGGCGGTCGGCAATGGGTTTGCTTCTATCTCTCATTTTGGGACTCCGTAAGCATGTTCTACACCTTTCTTGCTTTTGATTTTTCGTTCTGGGCGAGTTTGAGAGGGGAGTCCGAAAATAGATCTAGGTTTTCTGGGTTTATAAATGACTTAAAGAACAACTCTTGCTTTGATTTATAGTAACCTAAGTGAGGATTTTGATTTTTGATTATGGTTAGTGAAGTTTTTGTAAAACCCTAAAGTTAGGGATGTGAAATCTGTCGACCTTAGGGGTGTTTGGGTGCAAAAACTTTTAATTTGTTGTTGTACAAGTTCATTGGAATGAGAATATGGTATTACATGTTGGATTTTCTATGGAGTTTTGGAATTTTTCTATACTTTCTTTGTTTGACCGAGTTCAAAGAATCAAAAGGGACTTGGAGATAAATTAAATGATGATGGAATGATATTTGGTATGGTATAAGTGCTGTTGGAAGTTGTTTAAATGGGTATGGTTGCTGACATGATGATATGTACCCTTATTGTCTCTTTATCTAATGACATAAGGATTGTTTAGCATGAGGAGTCAAATTGTGATTTAGGTGTCATAAGTATGATTTTAGCTAGGCAATGGGAATTCCACATTTCTTTTGTGCTTCCATTAAGAATTGAATTGATTTGGGGATTTAGGAACACATTAAAGTATTAGCAAAGCAAAGAAAATACAAAACTATGATTATTGTGAACTGTGTTTGTTAGATTTGGCGTTAAAGAGGCAGGATTTCCTGAGTAGCATCGTTGTCTTGACTTTTATTTGAATAATTCTAAATTCTGACCTTCAATGTTCTATTGTTGTTTGTTAGTGTTCAGCTTTCTTCCTCCGTAATTCTTAACTAAAACTGAATTTTTGTTTCAATTTGTCTTGCTGCATGTTAAGGTGGGCTTGGAAAGCAATGTTGATGTTATTGCTATTTTCCCTCTTGATTGTTCAATGCTGTGTATAAGAGTATTTGATGAACATATTGATTTTATTTGGGAATCTTATAATCTTTATTTTGTTGTGATATTCAATTTATGAATTGTGATGACATGGTGTTTGCAAGCTGGTTTCCTTGTTGTGAGAACTTAATAAACTTAAAAAATGTAAGAGGAATGCTTAATATTAATAAATTCAGTAGGTGTGTATGTGAAGTCCTATGAACGATGGTATACATGTGTGGTTTGTGTAGGAAGGATTTGTGAATGATTGATGCATTTTAGAATGGTAGATATTATGAGTACAAGTTTATTGATGACAAGAGTTCTTGGATTATGTAGAGTAGAAACTGTTATAATATAATTGTTTTAAGAAATACGATTGTTCTTTTGAAACAGATTTGAAGATGTTAAGGAAAAAGGGATTGTTGTTCGTGTTTGTTCTTTAATTTGTTAAATTGCGAAGTTGAGATGGGAATATTGACATTGATTGATTAAATTGGGTAACATTGTACTAGCAGAATGACTGTTGTGCATGGTGGTGGACTGTAATTGATAACTGGTTAAATGGTTTGTGGTGCTCTGTAAGCGTGTGGTTATTGCGAATCCTGACCTCTTTCTATGTTTTTGCTGAAATTGGTGCTAAAGGAAAGGAGTAATACAATTTATAAGTTTAGTGGTTTATCTTATGCTTTGTTGACTTTTGGTGTATGGGAGTTGTGACTGTGTAGTTAAATGAGGTTGGAAATGTGATTTTCTTTCTTGATTGGTATTATATTAGTAGGATTTGTAATCTTTTGTTTTGACTGAACCCTGAGTTGTTATTGATGTTGTGATTGATAATGTTTTAGAAAGTTTAATACTAGTGTTTATCTTGTTCTATTTTATTCCGAATCCTGTATATATGAAATGTATGTGAATGAAAGCTTAAGTAGCTAATTTGGAGTAGGCATGGTTGTATAGAGTAGTTGGATTAAGAAGGGTTGGGTAGAATATATAGATTCGAGAGCGACGTTACTCATTAATCATGTATACAAGAATAATTGTTTATGACTATTATTACTTTGTGTAATAATAGGAGGAAATTAAGAGGAAAGTACTTGGAAATTCTCAAGGAAGGGTAAAGAAAAGCAATTGAGCTCTAAGTGACGCAGGTAATCACTCTTACCTTGCTATAACATTGAGGGTGACGTTAGTTGGGATTTTCAAAATCCTTTCGAGCCCTAAAAAATCTTTAAAAGTTACTTTTATATAAAAAAAAACAGGCTATCGGGTGCCTTTCAAACACGATTATTTTTGTATGAAAGAATTGGATACATTATATATATTATTATGCTGTCTGGTGGTGGCCATTGATCTGGAATGACATGAAATATATAGGCATAGTGTATGGGTAGTGGTTTGACAGATTATGATGATAGAAAAGGGAGAGTTATGTGGTGGAAAACCTGATATATTGCAGGGAATTGCGAGAGTACATGAAACAGATGTTGAAATATTGTGATATTGAAGAGAATTGTGATGGAGATGTTGAGATTGTGGATAAGATATTGATAGGGATATTGTGAGGATTGCATGACACTGATATATTCATGTACCATCGCGCGATGATAACTGTCGATTGGCCAATCGACAGTTATTTATACTAATCATCCTTTTCGGATTGATTAGACCGGGGATCATAGGTCGACTTATTGAGAGAAAGCGACCTACGGTTGTTTGACATTGAAGAGTCCAACCGTTCCCGTTCTGTAATGGAAACAGAATTGGGGTTCTCTTTCTGGAGATTGCCAGAGAGGGAAACTGCCCCCTCATTATGGAGAGGGGCACAGTGTCAAATCATATAGTGAAAATTAGATGCTTGAATGCACCGTGATGGCACAATGCATCTGTAGGTGAGTGTGAGAGTTGTTGTGGTAGTATTAGTTGATTGGAGTATAGAGATGATGAATTTGAGTTGATTTGGATATGACGGAGGGACTTGAGTAAGGAATGAAAGAAGATCCAGTTATATATATTATTGTTTTCAAAACTGTGGTATCCTCTAGACGCCCTCGCTACCGCACATCTCACTGTTATAGTGAGTTAAGCGGTGATTACTGGGACAAATTGTCTCATCCCACGATTACTGACATTTTTGCAGGTAATCATGCACAGACGCGAGCAACAGGAAATGGAATTAAGTCTCAAGGTTGTTTAATTTATCTAGACATGTATATTGCCAAAAATGTATAGGCTGCATTCGCTTCCGCATATTTTTATTTGTATTGATTTTATTAGTTAATCGAAGGATTGTAGTACGCTGCTTCTTTTTCTAACCATGTTAGGTGATTCTTTTCTAACATGGTTAGCTATTAATTATCCATGATAGTATTCAGGTTATATTAGAAAATTCTTTTCTATCATGGATAATGATTATTAGTAGGAAATTCTTTTTCTAACTATGATAGATTTATTGATATTATGGAAATCATTTTTCTATCATAGTTAGTGAAGGTATTATTGAATTAATCAGGGAATTAGTAACAAGAAAATAAACAAAGAACAAACTCCTCTTTCATGATCAATAATCAGATTTTAGCAAAGGAAAATAAACATAACAACAGAATTTGCACATTATCAATACAAATTTCAGAATTTCAGATAAACAAAATGCATGAAGAACAATCTAGCAGCACAACTTATAAAACATACTTGTATCAAATTTGAGATTCAGTTCATATAAAACCAAGAACAAGGGTTTTTTACAAAATACTTTCAATAATCAAATTAACAACCAAAATCTCTCTTAAACACTAAAATTAGAAGTTTAAGCTTCACTTTAACATATTCGACAACCCAAATCAAATAACCCATTTTCGGTCTCCCTCTCAACTCGTGAAACAAAGGAAAAAATGAGTATGAATTGGAATAGAAAACTCACCTAGAATGAAACTCAGCTAGAAGGACCGAACGACGGCCATCCCCGTTGCGTGCCATCCGTCAAAAGCCGCTAAAGCTCACTTTGGAGGAAAAGAAAACGAAAAGAGAATGGAAGAAGCGAGAGAACTGAACGAAAATGAGAAGGGAAGGAGCTGTTTGGCTTGCTCTGCCATTGCTGGCCGCCGTGGAACTCGCCGGAGCGCTGAGAGCACGGAAAGGAAATTGGGAGAGAGGGAGCACGAGTTTGAGAGTGTTTGAGAGGGAGGGTGGCTGTGGTTGGTGAAGAGATAAGGATGGAAGAAGATAAGTTAGGGTTTTAAAGGGTTAAATTCTAAAATTGTCCTTCCATCTTTATTTATTTACTTTTCCATTGTACATTCTTTCTTAAAACAAATTATAAAGCTATTTTATAAAGCTATTTTATATATACCAAGTCACATATTTTCTCCCACTTTAGGATTATTTATGCCCTATAGAATGTTCCATAAAAGTTTTAAATTGAAACTCATCCTCTAACTACTTTTCATTAATTTTAGAGAAAATAGGCACATTATTTTCTTAACAATATATTTATCCTCATTTACTTATTCCCAATGCTCTTTAATTTACTAAAGATTTCCTAATACCTTAATAAATTCCCTATAATTTCTAATTTAAAATTGGGATGTTACACATAACAAAGAAAATAGAGAAAGAGGCCGGGAAAACCAATCAGACAAAGGCAGCAAAACAAACTTCATACAACAGCCAAAGTTCAAGACTTTTGTACACAACACCATCAACTTCAATCCATATACAAAATCTTTAATCAATCACTGCTAATCAAATTTTACACTTCATTTTAACCACAAATTTGCAGAACCACTCTCAGTCTCCCTTAAATTTGAGTGACACTTTAATAGAAGATGAAGATAAGAGAATCACCTAAACTCGAATCTCGTTTGGTATGCACGAACAACATCCTACACCACCAAGGATTTTTGGCCTTCACTGTTGGAATGTGAGGAAACACCGAAAAATAAGAGAGTGTGAGGGATTTTCGAAGACACAGAGGAATGAAAATGAGAGCGATATCAAGAGTGACGGCCAAAGCAAAGAAAACAATCAAACCCTAGAAATTTATCTCCCAATAATCAAGAACAGAGGGGAAAGGGAAAGAGGAGAAATTTATCTCCCAATAATCAAGAACAGAGGGGAAAACAACTAAACGTTAATGAGCTCTTTGTATCCTCCATCTTCGCCGGGAAACGCCTAGACCGCCGGCCACCACGAACACAGCTCTTCTTTTCTCCTTCCCGCCACACACACTATCGACGATGGTACGAGAAGTGAGAAACGGAGGGAAGCACGGGTCCCCACGCTGGTGTGACGGCGGCGACCATGGAGGAGGAAGGCCGGAGCTCGAGAGAAAGTGGGAGGGAGAGGGAGAGCGATCAAAATCGAAGAAGGGGGAGGGGGTCCGACGCTAGGGTTTAGGGGAAGGATATGTGAATATATATATATAAATACTTTATGGAAAATTAAATTACAATTAACTACCCTATTATTCATCCTTAATTATATTTCTATCCCAAAAGTTTGTATATATTATTGTTTCCATTAATTTCCATCATAATATTATCTAGGTTTCCCAATATTTTTCATGAAAGCTTCAAGTTCTAAATGACTTCTTTAACTACAATTTTTTCACTTTAGTACAGCCTTTACATGCGCTTTAAGTTCATGTATAGGATTTTTCTCACATGGAAAGCCTCTACATGCGCTTTAAGCGCATGTATATGTAGTATTACCACATGCAAAACACTACAATGTGGTCCTCTAGCTTTTAAACACCTAGACCACAAGCATGAGTAGCTTATGACATCTGAGGATGAACTCTTATGCATGACTTCAAGTTTTTCACTCCAATACTGCCTTTACATGCGCTTAAAGTGCAGCGCATGTAGAGCCTTAAGCGCATGTATATGTAGTATTACCACATGCAAAACACCACAATGTGGTTCTCTAGCTTTTAAACACCTAGACCACAAGCATGAGTAGCTTATGAGTTATGACATCTGAGGATGAACTCTTATGCATGACTTCAAGTTTTTCACTCCAATACTGCCTTTACATGCGCTTAAAGCGCATGTAGAGCCTGTACATGGGCTTTGTAGTATAACCAAAGCATAACACTCAAATGAGGTGCTCTAGCTTATAAACACTTGCATGAGTAGCTTATGACATCTGAGGATGAACTCTCAGCATAACTTCATGTTCATCACTTTACTACTGCCTGTACATGCGCTTAAAGCGCATGTATATGTAGTATATCCAAAGCATAACACCCCAATGGGGTGCTCTAGCTTATAAACACTTGCATTAGTAGTTTTTGCCATCTGAGGAGGAACTATTATGCATGACTTCATGTTTTTCACTCTACTGCCTATACATGCGCTTAAAGCGCATGTATCTAGTCGGCTATATTCATGCGCTTAAAGCGCATGTAAAGGTGACTTACTACATGCGCTTAAAGCGCATGTAAAGAGTGATATATGTACATGTGCTTAAAGTGCATGTAAATGTTATCTTTACATGCGTTTTTTACCGTCCTTTTTTAAGCGCATGTAAAGATGCGCTGGTATAGGTGTAATTTGTAGTAGTGTCATTCCATTCTTAAAATGAATGGAGGTAATATACCCCTCTGGGTTCAAAATCCTTTTCTTGTTTACAACAATCTTCCTTCCTATACTCCTCTAGGCTCCAATTCAAGCTTAAAATGTTGATCAGAGCTCAACTTTCATATTGTATATGTGACTTGAACCTGCGCATTATACCACATAAATAATAAAAAAAAAGAATCATAAGTAAAATCACCTTGTTAGGCCAAATGAAAAACATAATATTCTGTATAGTACCATTAAATCTTGGAGATTGTGTTATAATTAAACTTGTGCTTTGTCCTTATTATTTAAAAGGTATCATGACATTGGTCTTACAATTAACCAATTGCGTAATTTTAGCATAGAGGAAAAAGCTCATTTGCCCAAACCTAATTCTACCTCAACTTGACCCTGCAGCTGCAATGACTATACATAGTTCAAGATTTCATCAAGCATAAGGGCTTTTCCAGTGGCCTACAAAGAATTGTTCATAGTTTAGCATGTGTAATTAAGGATAAAACTGAACACAAAGTAGGTCATAATATGATTTATTAGCTTTTATGGATGGACCTTATCCCAACCAAACACAAGATGTAGCAGAAGTTTCATTTCCCTCACTGATTTTCTCCCTCCTTACCTTTTGTTAATACATAAAACATCAATATGAAACCCTATCATATTTTCATGGGATTCAGCATCACTATGAGTTCTCTATATTAATAAAAATTTTGGTTTAGTGTCATAATCAATTGGACTTAGATGAAGTCTATATATGAAAGCATGACACTTGAAAAAATTTAATAAATCATCAACGTTAAGTGGGTAAGATGTTCTTAAATTAAATCAGCTTCTATGGATAAGTTATTTGGCTGAGTAAACTCTACTCTGCCTGTAATGCAGTCAAGCAATAAGCAAAGCCAAGAAAAAAATACCAGGTCAGCAGAACCATAAATTATAATTGATAAATATTCTTCAATGAGTATTGAGATCAATGCTTTCCTTTATCATAACAAACTTCAAATTGGACATCTAGCAAACATATCAGTATTTAACTCTGATGTTAAGTACCTTGATTCATCCATAGTATGTAGCAGATCAATAATTCATCCATAGTATGTTAAGTACCTAGTCTGGCCTGTTTAACATTCAGATGTGATTCTCCAAAACAGTAGCAACTTTTTCTTGCATGACTGATATATTAGCAATGAACTCCATGAAACTGTTTTGGGGAAATAAACAATTGTCACATTAGCAGTTGTCAGTTAAATGCTGCTGCATATTACTTGTTACCCTTTAGTTGTAGCCTTTAATCTACTCTATATGATTTAATTCCTTATGTAAATTCAGTTAGGGATCAATCAGTGTTAGACAATCCTGCTGATATTTCATTTTGCCCTATTTTGAAATGAGAACTGAAGCATGATGCAGAATAAAAAACTTAATTCCCACTACCAAGTCACCACATAAGTGAGCAGAAAACAGGGAAACGAAATATTACGAGCAAAAGTCCTTAAAAATGAATCCAATCAAGCAAGATCAGCAGCAGGAATCAAAACAATTCATCAATGCAATACTCCCATTCTGTTTGCATTGCAAAGGCAATGCAATGCCCCCATTCTATTTGCATTGAAAAGGCAAAGCTACTGCATCTTAAATGTGAGATTTTACAAACAAAATTAAATTCATCATAAAGCATTCCTGGCTCGACATTTCTCCTCTGCCAAATCCCAAAGCTAACATGCTGAATTAATAATGGTAAAAAGATGAACACATAAATCCAGTTCTAAGTCTAAAAACCAAGAAGATTCCTTTTACAGTGGAGGGTATGAGTGAATTCATCTAAGTTCTATTTTGAAGGTGCAAAGTTTTATGAGAACACCACAAGAGAGAGAGAGAGAGAGAGAGAGAGAGAGAGACTTTTCTTTGGACAAAGTAGGCTCCAACTTGAAAGCCTGCACATGTGTGTGTAGTTGAACATTCAAGAGAAGAGATTGAGAGCCAATAAACAAATTAATTATTTACTATAAAAAAAATTAATTACTCTCTCCCCGTTCTTAAATATAAGATTTATTTACATAATTTAATTAGATTGATGAAGTGTTGTAAGAAATACTAATAAACATATACATTATTAAAACATTAATCAAATACTAACAGAACATTTATCCAAAGTTTCCTAATTAAACACACACACACACACAAATCTTTACAAACAAAATCGTAAAGGATACATCCAAATACCATTTTAAACTTGCATATAATACTTACCACAGTGGGAAGAAATGGAGCATCCCCTCCACCACAATACCCAACATAGGCTTCCTGCTATACCTCTTCGGATTCATATATGCAATCACTTTCTTCTCATCAACCTTCACAGACTTAAACAATAAAGTAGGCACATGAGCATTAACCCATGTAGGAAAAACCTTGCTAAAAAGGTAATAGTATGAGGAATAGGCCATCTAGGTATAACCTTATCAGAGATTTTACACATAAAAATTTGGGATGGGGTTTGCAAACCCATCCCAAAGTATGTTTTAACGCCAAATGCAAATATTTTAAATAATGCCTTTTACCGTTTCCACTCCAAATCTGACACTATGAACAATGAATCATTTCAAATGTGAATTAATAATTTTTGAAAGCCAAATGGAACCATCAGCACCTAAGTATACAGCAGAGAGCTTGAACATCAAAACATATTTTTTTGTGTGTCAATTACTTGATAGCCTATTGGGTAAGCATAAGTTACAATAGTTAGTAAGCAATGTCAAACTGAACTATTACTTGAAGAAAAATATAACAAATATATCAGTCATAAATAGCATGTATAAATCATCATATTTCAAAAAGATATATCAATGTATAAATTCCATTATATATTCATAAACTTGCTCTGCATCGCAAAGAACCATACGCATGTAACAGTTATCTTCACGTTTGACTTTGGTTTTCCTCATATTTTCCAAAACCTGAGACGTCTATACAAAGAAAACGGGAATGAAAATGACTTTAAAAATAATGGCAAGGAGCACATAACATAAACTTTGGAAAATAAGTATGAATATAGGTACAAAGTCTGCGATTTCGAACCAAAAAGGCACTCGATATTTTCGTTTTGGGGGGAAAGGTAATATTTCAAAAACTGATTTAAAATCTCAAACCTCTCTTGGTATGCAAGTGGGAATCCCTCTTAGCCAAATCATGCCTTTTCTCTGCCACAATGAATGTAAAAGCCATTTATTATTAAATTGATGAAAAGAGCAAAGGCAGTGTATTAGTGTACCATTTATTAAATTGATGAGAGCCAAGTACTGAGACCGAATCGCCCTCCGACTCGCCGACTCCTGCTCCTCATTGGCTCGGCTAGTGCTACTACTGGAATCAGAAATTTAATAGCTGTAGAGATGTAAAATATAATAGTTACAGAGTAATCGACCCTTAATGCAAATAAATTTGTATTAAAAACCCACAGGTATATCTAAAAATTTCACTAATGTCATAAAACGATTCAGGTCATAAAATATAACTTCAATCAAATTTTCCACAATCTCTCTAAGCATTCCAACATAGGAGATCAAGCCACAAAACAACAAAAACAAAATTAATAGCCTCCTGATTATTATACCCATAATATAAATTCAGCTCAAAAAGCTCTAGAACACAAAAATTTCTTAAGCTAACAAAGTTGAACCCAAAAAATATGAATCCAGCAACTGGGTTCCAATTATTATTGGTATTGCTGATCCACTGATAACACTAATATATCACATAAATTTGCTGTGGACATCATAAGATAACACTCATGCAAATAGTTAATAAAGATTATAGAAAACTACAAAATTAATCAATCATGACTTCTCTTTTTTCCTGCCACAGTTTAAACCTCTGACTAATTGGTTAGTGGCATAGTGCACAAACCAAATGGGCATCAACCATCTTGGCTCAATCATGACTTGTCTTCCCAACCCAAATTATTCACATAGGAGATGAAGTCAGAGAAAAGAGATAATAACACACTCCATCATCCAACAGTCAATATAACATTTTTTATGCCATAGAAACATAAACTCAAACACCTTGTCTGCTGTAACATCCCAAATTTTTAAATTAGAGATAATAAAGAATTTATTAAGGTATTGAGGTGTTATTTAGGAAATTTAAAGTCTTAGGAATAAATTTATGATATTTAGATGATTTATGCGTATTAAATCTTATTTACTTTAGAATTTAAAGAAATATAATTAAATGAGTCATTTGGAATTTGAAACTTTCATGAAAAGTACTGGGAGAATTTAGGTAATATTATGATGGAAAGAAAGGAGTGTAATAATATATATACAACTTTTGGGCTAAAAATATAATTAAGGATAAATAATAGGGTAGTTAATGGTAATTTTCCCTCAATTGTATATATATTCTCATCTCCTTCACCCTCCCAAACCTGGTCGTCGAGCTCTCCGCCCCCCCTTCGTTTTCGACCGCCCTCCCTCTCCCTCTCACCATTTCTCCATCCAAACTTCTTTATCCTTCCATTCAAAGTTGCTAAATCGCGTGGGTTACTCAGAAATTGGGATGGTTTGCTCGATCTGTTCTTCTTGGTCTCACTTCTCTCCTCGCGTTTTTCGGCGAGTTTTCCGGTGCCAGCACCTTCGTTCTCCGGCGGTCAATGGCGGCGAGTGCCACCTAAATGGCCGATTTCCGGCGACGGCGAAGCTCCGGTGAGTCATGGAAGGTCAACAACAAGTTTAGGAGAATATAGTAAGAGAGATGCTTGGAAGGAAAAATATACAAGATACGGTAAGGAAGAGCAAGAAAGTGCTAAGGGCGACAAGTAATCACACTTAACCTCGCTATAACATTGAGGGTGATGTTAGTTGGGGTTTTCAAAATCCTTTCTCACCCTCTATATATATATATTATCTTTGAAAACTTATTTTTATACAAAATAGGCTATCGGGTGCCTTTCAAACGCGATTACTTTCATATAAAGAAATTTGAAACACTATATATATTATCCTGTCTGGTGGTGATTATCATGGAATGATGTAACATGTATGCAGTGTAGTGATTTGATAGTGGTATGGAGAGGTTACGAGGATAGGAATTGATTATGAGATGAGTTGCAAAGAGTTATGTTGAGAGATATTGATAGTTAGGTGGAAGAAAGGAATTGAATGAAATTTGTGATTGAGATATGAATATGGTGAATGAGATATTGACAAGGATTCGGTGAGGATTGCATGACACTGAAATTGATGTACCATCGCGCGATGATAACTGTCGATTGGCCAATCGACAGTTATTTGTACTGATGATCCTTTTCGGATTGATTAGACCGGGGATCATAGGTCAACTTATTGAGAGAAAGTGACCTACGGTTGTTTGGCACTGGAGAGCCCAACCGTTCCCGTTCTGTAATGGAAACAGAATTGGGGTTCCCTCTCTGGAGATTGCCAGAGAGGGAAATTGTCCCCTCATTATGGAGAGGGACACAGTGTCAAATCATATAGTGAAGAATAGATGCTTGAATGCACCGTGGTGGCACAATGCATCTGTAGGTGAGTGTGAGAGTTGTTGTGGTAGTATTAGTTGATTGGAGTATGGAGATGTTGAATTGATTTGGTTTGAAGGTGATTGTTGGACTTGAGTGAGCATGGAAGAAACCTTTATATATATATTACATTCTGGTTTTTATATCTGTGGTACCCTTTAGACGCCCTCACTACCGCACATCTCACTGTTATAGTGAGTTAAGCGGTGATTACTGGGACAAATTGTCTCATCCCTCGATTACTGACATTTTTGCAGGTATTCATGCACAGGCGCAAGCTTCAGGAAAGGGAAATTAAGTAGTGAAGGTGATATAGGTTATTTAGAATTGTATATTGCCAATTTGTATAGGCCTGCATTCGTTTCCGCATGTATATATATCTATTTATTATTTAATATCAATTAGTTTTGTTTAATAACCATGTTAGGCAAATCTTTTCTAACATGGTTAGTTATTAATTATCCATGATAGTGTTCAGGTTGTATCAGGAAATTCTTTTCTATCATGGATAGTATTTAATCATTAGGAAATTCCTTTCCTAACTATGATAGGACATTGATATTATGGAAATCCTTTTTCTATCATAGTTAGTAAAGAGGTTATTAGATCTAAAATGGATATCCTTGGTTAATTAAGTAATTAGTAACTGATTCTTACATCTGCAGTCTCTATAAAGCACACGTTCCAGGGACCAAACACATTAATAAGAGAAGCAAATATTTTGTAAATCCAATAAACAGAAAAATCAAAGCTTAAACAAATCAAATCCGGATTGTATACTTTACATATAATATTGCAAATACTTAAAATTGGACTACCAACCATATTTTGCACAGAATCAAGAGAGCTAGTATGAAATAATCGGCCTAAAAGTATGAGAAATGAGATCATGAAGAAGAAATCTTTACCTTAAAAGATTGAAACAATCCTGACCAAAATTCAAGAAAGTAGTCCTAATGATGTTAGATTTCGTGGAACTCAATTCAGAACTTGAAAATGGGTTTCCCTCTGCATCAAAGTAACCCTTTTTCATCAAACACTCCATGAAGTGCACCCATTCAGGCCAAGGATGTGAAATTTGTACCCCAGAAGATAACTCTTAAAACACTTAACACTATCCAAAAAAAAGAGACAAAAAATATCAAAACTCAATGATGGCAGAGCATCTGAATCCCATGTGTTCACATCAAATTGAATCCATAAATATTTTCATCCTCCTCTCAATTCGCTTTAATTTATAAAAACAACTGGAATCGAAGATTCAAAAACAAACTTCAATTGCTAACCCTAATAAGAAAATACAATAACCAAGATCTGTGATATAAATCAAAAATTGAAGCAAAATGGGAGCAGAAGGAGAAGAGAAAAGGGGAAAAGAAAGGTCACCTAAAGCTGACGCAAGCTCTGTGTTCGTCCACCACCCACTTCAAGCCACCATATGAAAATGATGATGAAGATGACGAGAGATAGAGAGTCGGTAGTGAGAAGAGAAAATGCATTTGTGATGGGATACATGCATGTGCATCAAATGGAAGTAAACTGGATGAAATGGGGAATCTGAACAGACAAACTCCAAAAGAAAGTGAGAAACGATGCGATGCAATTAATGAATAGCCATATTTAATGAGTCTCCAAGTGCCAACGCCAGACAATCAGTTTCAACACAAACAATATTTTTTGTAAGAATGGAGCACCGAAAACTTAGGTAATATATCATATATTAAAAACAGCATCAGGTGTGAACGCAAGGGAATATTCCGTACCGGAAATTACATTATATATTTGATGATTGATTGATTGATGATTGATTGATGATTATTTAATCTATACACAAGTTGTCATAGAATACGAGATTTGACATACAGTTACACAACCCTCCGTCATCTTCAATCCAACTCGGGACTAACCTTAGCTTGAAACATACGTGTATAGGCGATATAATTTTTGTTTAACTTGTCGTCTTGGCTCATTATACTCGTTAACTAATTGTCAGGTGAAGATCAAGTTGATGAGAGTGACAACTTTTATTCATTTCCAATAATAATATGAGCTTGGTATGTAGGTCGTAAAAATAACAAAATATAATTAATCACATTATTGTAATAAAAAGGGCAAAAACGCTGATCTAACAACTAACTATTTTACTTTGGGCAAAAATAATAATTGACTGTTTCGCGGTGCAAAAATAATAACCAACTTTGTGACCCGGTGCAAATGTAATAAAACCGGTGACAATATGCTTAACGCCGTTTAAATTTGCCTCACAAAAATCAAACGGAAGATAGACCACAATCACCGGTTTTATTACATTTGCACCGGTCACAAAGTTATTAGTTTTACACCGCGAAACAGTCATTTATTATTTTTGCCCAAAGTAAAATAGTTAGTTGTTAGATCAGCGCTTTTGCCCTAATAAAAATGACAAGCGAAATTCAGACAAAATGAAGAATTTTTTATATAAAAAAGTGAAGACTTCTAAAGAGAGGTCGTAACACAAAAATAAATATAAAACTTTTGTCAACAATATATTTAAGGATTTGATTTTTCCTACAAACAGATTATTTGATTTTTAATAGAGTAGAATGACATGTTATAATCCATCTAGCGGACTCAACTTAATGAGACAATTATTTTTTCTACAAAGATAGCATATATTATTGTTTAGATTTTACATGAAAACAAATGGAACATATACATGTGTTAATAAAAATTGAAAAGAGATCCTTTGTAATGTAATAAAAAAATTGAAAAGAGATTTAAACAAAAACTGAAGTGAACGACCCAATCATAAAGCTTAAGTAGTCGGCGATTGTCCTATTCTTTTTAATAGTTACATTTATAAATTAAGTCTATGCAGTAGTGCACCTTGATTATCATGCACTTTTTTATATTTTCACATTATTTTTAATCAAATCTCTATATTTTTTTTATGCCCGTATATTTTCATCTCCTTTTTTAAATCAGGTTCATGTAGATCTCCTCTTTTAATAAAATCTCTTAAAATATAGGGTGTGCAACTTTAAATATCTAATTAAAAACTACGACTTAATTAAAAACAAGGGAAACTGTAAAATTATGTTAAAATATTTTTTTAAAAACAATAGAAAGACTTGATTAAAAAGTGAGTGAAATTTGAGGGAATTACAAATGAATTTTCCAAAAGAAAATGCATCATAAATGCAAGAACCACTAAAGCATTTGACGGACTCTCAACGGAATAACTCTTTTTTCCTCTTACAATGATGCATGTTTTAATTTTACAACTATCAATATACTCTCCAATTCTTAAATATACGAGTTGATTGACTTTTTTGAATTATCCTAAGAAAACCAAATAAGTTACTTAAAAATTTATTTTCTTCAATTATTTCTCTAATCGTTTATTTAATTTATAAGCTAACATATGAAGTGAATTAAAAAATAAAATAAAGATATACTTAGTTCGTTCTTAAGAAAATGATCAAGAGATTTTTTCATTCCCTCCAACTTGACATAAATAGCCAAGTAAGCATCTGGAGTGTCCCTTCAAAATAACTCATCGTTTGTCTATATTCCATATTGAGTTATTGCTTTGCTTTGTTTCTTTTTTTTATACATTACTTTGCGTTGTTTCTACCACTATCAATATATAATATAGATTATATATATATATATATATATATATATATATATATATATATATATATATATATATAATATGCAATTGATTTTATTTAGTCATCAGTCAATACTTTATAATTAGACCCAACAAACTCATCATGTTATATTGTTCAAAAAATATGAAGTGAATTTGTCTTTCCCATCAACTTGATCATCAACGAACATATAAACTACACTTTTTTGCCATGCATGAACCTTAAGGAAATTAAATGATGCAACTACCATCAAATTCCTTGCTTATCATATATATTTTTCTTTCCACTTTGTTTTTTTTTAATACGAAGTATCTTCTCATATATGATATGTTGTTTTTTTTTAACACATTTTTCGGACCAAACACAACAGCAAAACCAACTAACGCGGTGATATGTTGTTAAACATAAAGTAATATAGATTATAGACACATCTATTCAGTACGGATTTAAACATGACTTCATACTTTATGAGAAACTAACTCATACAATATTTAATTCCATGTATAAAGGTGTGAATTTGTAAACAAACTATTGCATCAGGTTTACTGAACACATTTAGAGTAGTACATGAGATAATGATGAATTAAAAATGTTGCAAATTTGGTAATGTCATTAAATCAACCTAAATTTCATTGAATATTTACTTTGAAATTCATCGGTCCAGCTTTCCAAATTTTGAATGGAGTCTAGACTAATTTGATGGCATTAACAAATTTGCAATTTTTTACTTCATTTTCTATTCTAAATTTATTTTTCTGTTTAGTGTACCTGACACAATAATTTGTTCAAATCTGCACTATTGGTATAATTTGTTATTCTTCTCTTTTCTGTCAACTGTTTTTTCTAATTTACCCACTAAAAACTGTCTTTTTCTTTACTCTGCAATGAATGATAGAGCTGTTAAAGTGGGCCGGCCCTGCCCTTAAGGGACAGAGCTAAACGGGCCAAGCCCATCAGGGCTTTTTTTCAAAAAAAAAAAACTCTGTTTTCTAAAGCCCGGCCCTAGAGCAATTGGGTCAGGGTCGGCCCTCAGGGCTTCGACCCTTATAAAAAAAGTTAAAATATCAACCACATACTATACAAGTTTTAACTTTTAATACACAAGTAGTACACTACATAAAACTCAAGTATTAATATAAACTAGATAGTAATACCCCTGGCATCGCTAGGGTAGCATTGACTTTTGAGGGACAAATTGTACTTAATCTAGAAGCGGAGGTAGTGACTATAGTTAATTTATGCATGGTAAGAAAGAGTAGTGAAACGGCAAATTTCGAAGGTAAAGGAATGTACATGTAATTGGAACGTAGATGGTTAAACAAACGAAAAGAAAACACTACGTTTACATTGATATGCTAAAAGAAAGACAAAAGGGCTGTTTGGATACATTTCCAAAAACTTTTATGACTCATAAACCTAGGTTTCACACAAAGATATCCAAACACTCAATTTTTTTTGATAAGCTATTTTGAGAAGTGTTGAAAACAAAAAGGGTTTCACCAAAATAAAAGTCTTCTAACACTCCCCCTCAAGTTGGAACATCAAACTTGTTACAAAGATAATCTCAAAAACAAACAAAACTCAACACTCCCCATGAGCAACAAATCAGTGAATTTGATGCAAAACCAAAACTGAAATCTGAAATCTAAATATGCTCAACACAGAGCAACCAAACCATGCCAAACAGGCACCAAACAGGAGCTCATCCCAACACAACCCGAATGCAATCACCACTGGGATCCACCGGAACGGGATGACAACTCTAAAACACGAAGTTCAAACAGAACTCCGAATTACAAAACTCCATACCGCAATGGAAATCGCATCAAGATCACAAACTCCATATCACAAGAGGCACAAACCAACACCAAAAATCTGGAACCACAAGATCACGAGCACTTTTTTTCTTTTTCTTTTTTTTCTCTTTTTTCTTTTAGCCATTGAACACAAGCAAAAATTCAAAAAACCCAAATAAAATTCCAACAAGCTTCACCAAGAGCTACAAAAGATCAAATCAGGCTCCGAAACAGATGGCGAACGTTCGCCGGCAGAAAATAGAGCTTTCCGGCAGGCGCGTGCGGCGGCGCGTGTATGACGGCGGCGGCGCGTGGGGTTACGGCGGAGGCGCGTGGAAGCGCGTGCGGAGGATCATGGAGACCGGATTGGCTGGGTTTTTCTCGCCATTCAACACAAAAAGACAACCAAATAACTTCACTAGGAGCTACAAACGACCAAATGGGACGTCGGATGGGGGTTCCAAAAGCTATTTTGAGAAAAACTATATTTTACTCCTTTTCCAGCTGAAAGTTTTAATCTCTCATTTAGGAAAAACACTTATTTTAAATAAAAGAAACATGAAATGCTATTCATCATAACTATTTTCCAGATAAGCTATATTCTACTCAAAAGTTATTCTTAAAAATTATTCTCAAAAAGCTATTTTTTAGAAAAGCTATTCTACTAAAAAGCTATTTTCTGAGAAACTATTCTCCAGAAGCTAAATCCAAACAGACCCAAAGTACAATGGAAAATGGTAGATTAAATACTAAGATTCTGAAACTTTTCTATGAATGTGAGTTGGAGGCAAACTAAAAAAAAATGCTTCAAAACCTGGGGTGTGTGGTTGAGTGGCAAGGACTCATTCACCCTTAACCAATTGTCTGGGGTTCGATCCCTGGCGTTAGGTATGGAGAAGCATTAAATCTCCCAGGCCAGCTGTCTCACCCTTTGAGATGCCTACAAATCAGCGGGGGATTAGTCTCTCACTTGTCGAGTGAGGGGATACCTTGATCATGGATAAAAAAAATGTTTCAAATGATGAAAGAATGCAAGGGTAAATTCTCATATTTTGAAAAGAATTTATTTGAATTTTGGCTTTTATATTACGGACCGTAAGAATACTATTCTTTGATGATAATAATAACAATAATACTCTTTTCGTCCTTAAATATAAGGTGAAAAATCACTTTGCTGTATTAAAAAAAATTAAAAATAAATAAAATATTTATTGTATCACAAAATTTTTTCCAACTTAATCTCTATTGATAAGATAAAATTTTTAGGCAAAATAAAGATAGAGTGTGTAATAAAGAAGAGAAAGAACAAAAAGGTAATTATAATATGTAAAGTCAACAAAAGGATAAAATGGTAAAAAAAATATTAAACCATTGTGACGGACATAATGAGAGAAACAAATCATAATTTTGTTTAAAAAAGACTATGTTTTTAAAAAAGAAACTATAATAATTAATTTCAAAATTTAAATTTAAATGATCTTATATAAAGGGAAAATGGGGAGAATCAACAAAAGGGTAAAATGGTAAAAAAACATATTAAACCATTGTGACGGACATGATGAGAGAAACATATCATAATTTGTTTTTAAAAAAAGACTATCTTTTTAAAAAAGAAACTATAATAATTAATTTTGAAATTTAAATTTAAATAATCTTATATAAAGGAAATGGTGAAACACTGTTAAATGAATAGTGATTCTCATCGTTCCCTTTATATATATAGGATAAACCACAATATAAAAAAGGAAGTAAAAAACATTCAAACACTAATAATCCATAAGACACAATTACAACTCATAAAAAGAAAATCCCAATAAATATCATTCGACGAGATTTGATTGTGTTTGGCTATGAGTTGCCTCCTCCTCTTTTCCACCAACAAAAATATCAAGTTTTTTTCATTTCTTCTTTACATTCATAAGCATTATCACCTCCATCATCTGCAAAAATAAGTAGCAAATAATAAATTGTCCTTCAAGCATATTTGAATCCATTAGCAAATAATTAATTGTCCTTCAAGCATATTTGAAAAAAACACACAATCATATTTAAATCCATGCAACCAATTCCTTGTTTAAATATGAGTCTGAACATTGGAAGGATGCAACCAATTTCATTTGGCACATTTGACCCATTACACTATTACACACTTATAGTGAGACTAAGGACTCTGAGAGTGGACACCTTTATTTTTTATTTTTTTTAATTTAGGAAAAAGGGTCGGGCCTAACAGGGTCGGCCCTCAGCCCGACCCTCAAAAGCCCTAGCCCTAATGGGCCGACCCTTAAGGGCCCACACCCCTATTTTTCCCTCTAAGTCTCAAGCCTGGCCCTACTAGGACGTAGGCAAAAATGGGCCGGCCCTACGGGCTCGACCCATATATATTGACGGCTCTAATGAATGATCAGCTTATTTGTTTGGCTTATTTTTGTATTTTTGTTTTAATAATTTAAGGGCAAAAGCGCTGATCTAATAATTCACTATTTCAAATTTGGACAAAAATAATAAATGACTATTTCGCGGTGCATAAATAATAACAAACTTTGTGACCCGGTGCAAAAATAATAAAAACGGTACTAAATGTTAATTTGTAGTTTTGTGGAACCTTTCTGATATTATTTTCTTAAGTAAAAATACCTTTTTACCCCTCACAATTAAAGTTCAACCCTTCTTTCTTCTGCCCTTCATCTTCCCATGCTAACTAGTATCAGCAAAGTTTTAATTGGGAGGGCAAAAATGTATTTTTCACTTTGAAAATAATATCAGAAAGGTTCCACATAACTACAAATTAACATTTAATACCGGTTTTATCATTTTTGCACCGGGTCACAAAGTTAGATATTATTTATGCACCGCGAAATAGTCATTTATTAGTTTTGCCCAAACTGATATAGTTAATTATCAAATCAGCGCTTTTGCCCATAATTTAATTTTCCATGTTTTATGTGTGTTTATTTGTTTATGAATGTGGTGATTCAGGGTTTCATACTGCCTAGCAGTTCCCTGGATTTGTGAGAACTAATGAGCTAATGAATTTTATTGGGCGAATAATTTGTACCATTGGTTTTGTCAGATGGGTTCGGGATGAATGAAATTTAATTAGGAATTTCGAGATGCTCAATACATTATACTTCAGAGATTTGTGATTGTCATTTTGTATTTTTCTGTGTTGCATTGATGTGTATTGTTCAGCAATATGGTATTTTTTTGTACATCTGCAGTAGCTAGACCATTATAAAGGATATAGTTGTTTAAAAAAAATTTCAATCTGAGGTGGCTATATAAGTTATCATAGTTGCGGGTTAAGTAATATCTATTGTTTAGCTGTTCAATGAATTTATGAACCACTTGAGTTTTAATTTGCAGATACAATTTAACAAAGTGTATAGAAGCCCAAAGTATGAAGGGACGTAATTTATCAAACCTTTAAAAAATGTTTTAATTTATTCGTATTTTTGAACTTCTAACATTGAGAAAGTGACTATAAATTTATTAAATTGCTACAAATAGTAGGAAAATTTAGGTGTTACAACAAGAAACTATAACAATATGTTGTGACTTGTGAGACATATAAAATCTTGACATGCAGAGACATAAGATAAGCTCCATTATATCCTCCACCTCATTGAAATTATTATGATGAGCACAAACCTATATCAAAAATAATAGTAGAAAGTAGAAACTATTCAAATTTTCAGATCATCAACTGCAAAATAATACTATTTGGTTATGTTAAATAGTGCCCATTCATGTTAGTCGGCATTCATATCTCGCATTTATTTACCAGTACCCTTTGTAGTGCAGTACTCCACTATGTATGACAACCTATAATAGAAGTGATCACGGATTCAATAAGCTTGATATCTTCCACATTTATACAATATCATCAACACAGTAATTCTTATAGTTAAAATGCTCAGCAATTTCTAAAAGCTCATGCAGGCTTGCTAACCAGTGACTTAAAATTCCAACTAAACAGTCAAATCAATTGAATTGTCACTAACACGCTCCAACACCTGGGTTTGAAAGGATCAACCATTTTATATTGAGCTGAATTGGACGAGAATCAACCATTTTATAGGAGGACACATAAAATTATACTACGAAATGGAATGACTGTTTTTGTTAAGAAAAACAATTGAATTTTTTTTTAAAAAAAAATACACACATATGTAATTATAAATATTAAATGACTATTTAATTATTAGGCATTTGATATTTATAATATTTATATACCAACACCAATATCAGGAAAATAATCTAACTAACGATTTAATCTTATACGCTCTCATGTCTCTATCATATTTAATTCTATAATACTACCTACGTTCCTAAATATAAGATCACTTCCCTAATTTAATTAGATTAAAGATATAATAAGTTAAAACAAATATTAACACATGATATTACCAATTTATCATAACTATATATCTTTATCTTCACTCACTCACTCTTGCTTGTTTATTATAGATAAGTATTATTAGGGTTTAATTGGATAAAAGTTGAGAAAAATTAGAAAGTTACTTATATTTAGGACCCAATTAAAATCTAAAAGTGATCTTATATTTTTAGGAATGGAGGGAGTAAATATATTATTCAACCTAGAAATGAACCTCTCAAATGCACTGATGAATATCATATATATGGAACATGTAAGCAATAGTTTGAAGAAATGAAGAAATTTCTAACTTCAAAACACAGTCAGATTTTCTGCTATTTGAGAATTCAAAATTTCTTGAAACATTCTTTAAAAAATTATATAAGGCAGATTACTGAATAAAAATTGGAGTTACAAAACCATTTGTGACATTTGTGCTTCATCATTCCTTTCATAAGTATCTTCCTCTTCTTTGCTTATGTCAATATGTTTGCCCTGGTCAGAACCTTCCAGTAGCTGATTACTATTTGTAATGCTTGCATCACTCTGTTTTAAGGAAACCTGATCTAAAAAGAGAGAATTCCTTTTGTAATTCCAAACAAGCATAGAAATGTAATCCTGTGGTGAAACAAGGCCTTGGTCCTTTATACAATTCCTTTGCTCCTCCAAAGTCTTGGGATCCTCAAGTTTTATATATTCCAGCAACGCCTTTTCATGATCCGGTATCCAATTATTTGGGAATGGGGTGTAATCCGTCTCAGGCACAAGAGAGATCCTAGTATATTGGAGGCCATCAATTGATTCAGCAAGACCCATCCTTAGTAAATTATGGTACTCAGGAGACTGGCCTTTTCTCTCCTTTAGTGGACGGCTCAAATTCCGAGAACCGATCTTGTACACTTTTGCCCTTGAACGGAGCTTGTACTTTGCAGCATATAGCTTTGCAAGAGAACCTCGTACTATGTAAGAGCAAAAGTTAACAACTTTTTTCCTATTGTCTGCAAACCTGTACCATTCAACCATGGTTGACAAAAACTTGTTCATTTGAGCATTGGTATGAGCTTGAGTGGCATGAAACATTCTAAAACAAGGCTGTGGATCTGGATCTCTATCTCCCTTGAGAAAGTTCAATTTTCTGAATTGCTTAATGCATTGCTTTAGACTTGCAGTGACTGATAAAAGGGTCCCTACACCCTTTTCACTGATAATCTTGCCACCGGTTGCAGTGTATCGAAGGGTAGGATAGACCACCCTCCTGCATAATACATGATCAAGAAACATTATACCTTTAGTTATATGCTCTATAGGGAGGCTCTCATTATCTAGCTTAAGCATATACTTCTGATCACAAAACTCGATCAATTGCTTTCTCAGTGTTGCTGCATCTGCTCTTGGACCACGAACACCGATTAGGATATGCCCTCCATAACGAATATAATCCATCTTCCGGGTTTTATCAGGTCCACTTGTGGGCACAAATTCAGGCCAGGATGTGTTTCCCTGCTCTGCTTCATTTTCAGGACTGTTCCATATGACATCACTCTTTGATGGACGATAAAATTCCTTGATCTTCCCTTCCATCCAGCGGTCCAATTCATCAAAACAAATATTGGCCAACAGAGGACTAAGAATTCCACAATGTCCCCAATTTGGAATTTTATCTGCCTCCTCAGGGGCAAACCCAAAAAATGTTTCTAGCCAATAGGGATCAGGCTTAGGCTCATCCTCTGCTAGCACCCTTTTCTTCTGGTATTTCCTCTTTGTTTTTTTCTTCTTCTCCCCATCATCAACTTTATTGGTGATGACTGGTGTTGTCAATGCTGCTTTGACTAGATCAATAATCTTTTTATCCCTCACATCTCTCATTAAAGCATTTATCACTAACCCTACCTTCATTCCATCCAAAATAGTACTCAAATCACCCTTTAAATACCACAAGTAGCCAGCGAAATTTCTTCTAATTACCCTCAAGACTGTGTGTGCAGTTCGTCCTGGTCTATATGCATATGACTTCTGTGAAAACCGAGCCTCATAAATTGGCTCCAAAATCATAAGCAAAACCTCTTGAACAATTTTATCTTGAAATGGTGCTGGCTGAGTAGTCGTTAAAATTGCTTTAATCTTTCTCTTTGACAAGGATTGATAATCAGTCTTATCCTTGGGAGATTTTATAAAGAAGTCCAACCTAGCTCCCCATTTGAACCTATTATCAAGAACAGCATTTCTAAGTGCCAACAAGTCTTCCAAAGCTGACCTTTGCACAGCACTACGAGGGAGGTAAGCACCTGTCTCATCAGCACAAACCTTCTGGTAAGCCAATACCCACAATTCAAACCGACGGATATATGAGGTCAAGTTGGTGACAACCCTATCAGGTTCTCGGTAATTCTCAATCCACATTTGACAACAAACTGAAACCCCATCCTCCTTCATCAAAGTTGTGGGATCATTAGGGTCAGGTGTCTGTGGACGCAGTGGAGTAAAGGAGGGCGACCGATAGCTGGCAATACCATTGGCTATAGGATATCTGCAACTAGGTTGAGAAAATACCCAAGTGGAGTTGCCAAGTGTGCGCAAAATATTGGAATTTGATATAAATTGGAGACTGAAGATGGTTATACGTCGATGCATCAGGCACTTAAAATAGCTCAGCTGCTTCAGGTCATTTTCAGTTTACAATGACGAAAATCATAGACATGGTCCACAGTTCTCACTTGCAGTCGAACCATAACTCTTCAACTGATGAAACCACAGGAAAATAGCAATGACAAATATTAGATATTAAACATAACAAAACAAAGGGAAATTTTGCCATTGATTCAAGGGTAAAGGGTCTTAAATACCCATAAGCTTAAAGGTTGGGAACTGTCATACCAACTTGTTTGAGTATAAATACCTATGAAGTAATACTAGTATTTCATAGCTAACTTCAACACATTTAATGGTGGGCTCTTAACACCTCTTAAATTTCCACGCTGGCCTAACAGATTCTTACCACATCACACTACGTTAGATATATGGTAGCTCCTAACCTATTAGTTTATGGGTATTTTAGAACATCAAAAAAGTTTATGGGTATGGCAACTCCTGCCTAGAAGTTTATGGGTATTTAAGAGCTAGGATGTGGGGTGACGTGGCAAATGTGTCTGGCCATCATGGACATTTAAGCAGTGTTAAGAGACCACCATTAAATGTGTTATAGTTAGTTATAAAATATTACTCAATGGGTATTTAAGATACCCAAAAACGTTTATGGATATGGCAGCTATTGGCCTGCAAGTTTATGGGTATTTGAGACCCTTTGCCCTTAATTCAATTTGTGCCTTTCAAAGGCAAAAGAAAAAAAAAAAGAAATTACGAATAGCGAATTTCAAAAGCTCAAAATGTCAAAAGAAAAACCTACTCTATCATACACATTAAAATCAGGTATAGTGTTGTATAAGATCTATTGAATTTGAAACACATCATACAAATTGGGAAGGTACTAATGAAAGTGAGAGAGCAAGAAAACAAAATATTCTACATGTGCAACAACTCAAAGCTACTCCTAGATAAGTGATGATATTTTTACCCACACAAGGAGTGACAATGGGGTTAAGTCAAGGTGACTAGGCCCTCCTAACAATCTGTCACAACTATTTTCACGGCTCCCTAATCCCTATAATGGGAGCAAATTTTTACCATCCCTATTCACCAAAACCTATGCAATATCCCATATATTAGAGAAAGCATAATGATAAAGATGAACTACACATTCCAAAAACACAACCACAGCTCTTTCTTTTATTCGGTAAAAGCCTTTGACAACAACTTTTGGCAACTACAGTAGTAGAGAGTTGCATGCATATCACTCTTCTTGAACTTGAAAGCATGATGACGGAGCTAATCAATATCAGCAAAACCTCACCAAAATTCCAGAAAGAAATGGAAGACTCATAAGTAAAATAAATATTGAATGGTTGTAAGTTCAGGTACCACTCATAAGCCAAATTTATAGGTATCAGTGTCAGACACACATTAGACACTGAGCTGCTCTGGATAGGCTATGAAGCTAAGATTAATATATGGGAACTTTGCAATTAATTTCAATTTTTGTAATTCTTAAAACAGACAAACTTATTTTATACAGAAGCCACTGAAGGCTGGAAAGCGAAATACAAACACATAAGAAAATTATAAAATGAAAATTCTAAACAACCTTTTCATATGCATCTAGACAGTTAGAAGAAAACCAAAAGGGAAAAAACAAATATAGTACTGTTCATTACCACAATATGATGCATTGCATATTCTGAACATCTTTTGTTGGGCTATCCCCTGTCTGTTCTAAATAGAAATGTTTTAGCGTTTAAAATAAACTGTGCCCAGGAAGTTTCAAAGTAATTCTCTTGTCCATTACTTTTCTTAAACTCTCAGCATCTCCAAACCTCCCAACACCAGCAAGAATATTAGACATAAGAACATAATCCCCCGCATATTCTCTCTCCATCTCCAGTATTTTCCTCATCACCCTCTGACTAATTTCAACATTTCCATAAAAATTGCAAGCACCTAAAAGTGTCCGCCAAATCACAACATTAACAACATCATGAGGCACCTGAAAAGCAGTCTTTTCAGCTTCTTCCAACCTACCTGCCCTTCCAAGCATATCTATTAGACAGCCATAATGCTTGGAATCCGGCAGAAGTTGACAATCATTAACCATTTTATGAAAAAACTTGAGCCCCTCCTCAACCAATCCTCCGTGACTACACGCATTTAAAACACTCAAAAATGTCACACGATTTGGCTTTATCCCAGCCTTTTCCATGGTTTCAAAATACTGGACAGCCTCTCTTCCAAGACCATGCATTGCCAAACCTGAGATCACTGATGTCCATGATACCAAATTTTTCCTATGAGCAGAAATCTCCTGAAAGAATCTGCATGCACTTGCTATGCACCCACATTTTGCATAAGAGTCTATCAATGAATTTGTTATACGTATATCAAAAGCATTGAAGCCTCTCTTTTCTGCATAGCCATGGACTGATTCACAAATCACAATTAACCCAAGATTTGAAATGGCTGGGATGATGGTCAGAAGAGTCACTTCAGTTGGTTTTATCCCATCACAAACAACCATTTCCCTAAACAAAGTCAATGCTCTAATAGGCCTATTCATGCGCGTGAATCCATCCATAATAATTGTCCAGGAGACAACACTCCGAATCGGCATTTTATCAAATAATGACAAGGCAAGGTCAAACTCACCCCCTTTAATCAATGCAGTAATGTAAACATTCCAGGTAACAGTATTTCTTTCAGGCATTTTGTCAAATACTTGTTCAGCTTCCATTAACAGACCCCAGGTTGAGTACATATGAAGTAAAGCAGTTTGTACATGCAAGTGAAAGTGAAAACCCACTTTGAATGTGACAGAATGAATCTGGATGCCAAGGTGAATACATTTCGAATTGGCACAGGCATGACAGAGGAAAGCATAAGTGTAGCTGTCAAGGGAACAGCAAGTCAGAAATGAATGGCAGTTTAGGGAAGATATACCAAACCTAATAGCTTCTTCAGGAAAGAGGCTAAGAGTGTAACAGCGAATCAGAGTGTTGAAGAGGAGCAAACAGGAAGAGGTGCAATAGAAAGGGTATACAAGAAACCCAGAGGTGATGACATGAGAGTGAACCTGCTGGGCAGCGTGGTGGTTCGATGGGTCTTTGAGTAGAAGAGAAACTAACTGCCGCGGATGCCTAGCTTGGGGGTACCAGGAAGACACACTGAATTCAGAGTAAGGATGGCGTTGAAGAAATTGGTGAGATATGGCTGCTAAACAAGCTGACACAGGGCTCCTCCCCTTCAAATTTGACAGAGGAAAGAATGGTCACAAAGACTGGGTATAACTACGATTAATTTTGTTGATAATTGATAATTAAGTAGAAACCAAAGAAAAAGGAAATGGTTGTCCACCTAATTCAGATATAACTTCCTCTACAAAGGCCATAAAATCGTTTCCAAATGCACTGCAGCCAAAGTTTAAAAAACAAACGCAGCTATACTAGTGAAACAATATACACCATCACCAACCAGAGTATTCATACTCATCCTAATCAAAATTCCCTAAAACCACAGCTATAATATATCCATTTTGCTGGCAACATGAACACTGCAATCTCTATTTTCAAAAATTGCCAGTCCACAATCTGGAAAGAACCAAAAGGCTCCAGAAACAGTGTTGAGTGGCATCACAAATGTCAAAAAAGAAAATCATAGCATAAATTGCAAAAGCACTCGCATCAATTCCAAATAAAAAAGGGTCAACCCAATTCTAGTCTCCACTTAGGGAGGGTGTTGGGCAAGAGAATATACTAGGCAATCTTACCTCTGTGTTATATAGAAGGGCTGATTCGAACCCACGACCTCAGACTCCATGGAAAACAAGCTTAATGCTGAGCTAAGTCGGCTCTATAAGACCTACTTGATTTGATGAGTTCATCTTGTTCTTAAATATAAGAACGAATTCTAATATTCGTCAACACCTCGCCAAATTACCCTATCGGTATTTAAAAACATATCGTGCTAAACATCATAGCTAACATCCTTAATTTAATCAAATTCGTACTAGAATAGAGCCTAACCTACATTAGAACAGGAGAAAGTGCTCAATAAAACACAGCATTTGAACAAAACCATAACAATTCCATTAAAAGCTTACCTCAATAAAAATTCCCCCACATAAAAAATTGCATAGCCTGTTATTTGTGTATTGCTGACAGAGGGAAGTTAATGAAGCTCGCATCTGCATAATTATTACTATCATTATTGGGTATCAAAGCTTTGCATTATTTCAAAAGTCCACAGTGACTTCGAAGTTCAAACCATAAAGCTGCACTGCAGGGTTATACAAAAGAGAAAAGTCAAACTTTGTGTAGAAAAATGAAACTTGGATGTGAGAAAAATAAAATAAAATTAATGTTTATGGGGCATACAATAAATTTGGGAAATTGTGAATTTGATGAAAGAGTGGTAGACGGCGGCGCCGGCGAGGATGGGAAATGGAGGGGCAGAGAGAACGGCGGGGCAGTGAATGAGCTGGCTATTATCTTATTACTAGGGTCTTCATATTTGTGTTTCTTTCGTTTTTGGTCAAGTTATTTATATTTCTATTTAAAATTAAAATTCACTAGAAGGGAAAGCATGTACTACTATCTTCTTTTTTTTTTATAAAAAGACAAAATGATATTAACTAAAGAGGATTACATAGTTCTAACAATGTCTTGGAAAATAAAAGGAAGTGTGGTAAACTGATCATCTGAAAGCAAAGAAATTGAAAGTAAAGTAAAAGGGCAGAGAAGAACGGCAACATCTCGAGCAATGATATGTGTGACCGAAGGAGCCCAACAGTTGAAGTCAATGCTACGCTTATGAACATTCCAAACAGTGAGACGCTCCATAGGCAAACCAGAATGGTGTATCCAGCTGAGGAACGAAAACAACCCAGGGCAAAAAGATTTCCAGGAATGGTAGTACGCTTCCATGTGAATGTTTGAAGATGAGACCCTTCAAAACAGACAAGGATGCGACAGAAAGAGGACCGTTGGAGTTTCCACTTCTTGACCAAAACATTCCATTGGTTATGATGAGAGAAATTAGGGAAGGCTGAGGATTGATGATGAGTATCCATAGAAGTCTTTTCCTGAAAAGCTAGAGCAGAGAAGACCACTATTGACTGGGAATCTCTAATAATATCTTGTGGATGAGGAACACGACCTCCATGGGAAACTTGATTACGTTTCCTCCATATATCATTCAAGAAAGAAATGATATTCTTGATAAGAACCTCATTATCCTTGCTTGATAGAAGAAAATTCTTGAGCCAAGATAAAAGATCATTACACTACAAAACACTTGCCGCTTACCGGCGTTTATTTTTGCCTCTTTCCGGCGTTTTTTCCGGCGAAACAACTCTACGGCGTTTTTGCAAATCGCCGAAAAAAAAACGTGGAAAAGTAGCACATCGGCGTTTTTACAAACGCCGTAGAGTACCCACAAACGCCGAAACGCGGGATGCAGAAAATAATATAATATTCAGACATACCGGCGTTTCCCAAAACGCCGGTATGTCCATTATTTTAATAATTGACATACCGGCGTTTCATCTATTTAATATAAATTTTTTCGGCGTTTGCAGAAACGCCGAAAAGTGTTTAAAAATTATTAAAAAAAATAATTTTCGTCCCAATTTAACATTAAATTGGGACGAAAATTTAGTATTATAGATATAAATAAAAAATATTAATAAATAATAATGATAGAAAAATCATATTACACATATTAAAAGAAAATAATACCTATAAGAGTAATTAAAGTATATCAAATATAAAAATTAACAATTACATAAAAATAAACAAAAATGAAGCAAATATAAATAAAAAGAGATATGTAAATAAGCAACCACCAAATGTGCAATGAGGGGGGAGCACCACTATTTATAATGATCGCTGAGAAACAAATAGAAAGAAGTAGGAAGGAGCAAGAAACGAATGAGCAAGGGAAAATGAGGGGGGAACATCGCTATTTATAGGGAAGGTGGAGCATACCGGCGTTTATGATGGGAACGCCGGAAAGTGATATTGTATTATTATTTTAACGGCGATTGCGCAAACGCCGATATGCATGGTTTGTTTTAAAAAAATATTATTTAATACTTACCGGCGTTTTTCTTACACTTATCGGCGTTTCCAGGAAACGCCGGTATGCATGTTTTTTTTTAAAAAATAATATTTAATACTTACCGGCGTTTTTCATACGCTTATCGGCGTTTTCCGGAAACGCCGGTATGCATGTTTTTAAAAAAATAATATTTAATACTTACCGGCGTTTTTCTTACGCTTATCGGCATTTCCAGGAAACGCCGGTATGCATGTTTTTTTTAAAAAAATAATATTTAATACTTACCGGCGTTTTTCATACGCTTATCGGCGTTTTCAGGAAACGTCGGTATGCATGTTTTTTAAAAAAATAATATTTAATACTTACCGGCGTTTTTCTTACGCTTATCGGCATTTCCAGGAAACGCCGGTATGCATGTTTTTTTAAAAAAAATATTATTTAATACTTACCGGCGTTTTTCTTACGCTTATCGGCATTTCCAGGAAACGCCGGTATGCATGATTTTTTTAAAAAAATATTATTTAATACTTACCGGCGTTTTTAAGAATGAAAAACGCCGATATGTGTTATTTTTTTCAAAAGAAAAAGAAAAAGAAAAGCAAATAACAAATTTTTTGATTAAAATATACATACCGGCGTTTTTGTGTCCACAAACGCCGGTATGTGTGCGCGGGAAAGACGGCGGGAAGCGCGCGCCAAATTTTGCGGCGTTTCTTTTAGGCGTTTTTTAGAAAACGCCGGAAGGCATGCCATTTCCGGCGTTTTGGATGAAAACGCCGGAAGGTGTACGCCGGAAAGCACCGTTTTTTTTGTAGTGTTAAGAGACAAATGAGATGGAGGGCACATGGAGAAGCAACTGAACCAAGCAGCTCTAACCAAATGGCAGGAGAAAAATATGTGATGAATGGAATCCGCATCTAAACAGCCAAAGTGACACAAAAAATTTGCTTGTAAATGATGTTCCTGCAAGACATCCGATGAAGGAATTGCTTTGTTGAGAAGCTTCCATATGAAGAGTAGATGTTTTTTGAGGCAAGGAGATGGACCACAAAAATTTCCAAAAAAGGTCAAAACCTGGTTGATTTTGCATATACTACTATCTTAAATATAAGACCTAATTGACTTTTTTTTGGAGAGATTAAGGTTGCAAAATAGGCTATTAAATCATGACATATTTGATATCTTTTTAGATTATCCATTAGCTTATAGGTAAAATAAACTAGCGTAAGAGAAAAAATTAGGTAAATCAATTTATAATTAACTTATTTTGCTTTTTTTAGGATTTTTCAAAAAAGTCAACTAGGTCCTATATTTAGGACCGGAGGGAGTATCATGTTACCAATGGGTAATTGGTTGAGTTGGTAAGTGTGGTACAACTCAGTAAAGATGAGAATTTAGGAAAGGGGATAAACTTGCTTATGTGGTCAACACTACTACCCCTCGAGTTCGGATTAGTCGATTGCTAATAGGCGACAGATTATAGTGCGTTGATTAACAAAAAATAACTATCATGTTTAATGTTTAATTTTAGAGCTAGGACTTTTGAATCCGTCCCACCAGGTTCAACCTAACCCGCTTTTAAAAAAACAGGTAGGGTTGAAGAAATTATAGCCCACTTATATCGGGTTGGGTCAACCCGCTAGCCTAATTATATCGGGTTAGGTCAGGCTAACCCATCAGGTTGTCGTGTTTGCCCGCTTAATTTTTTTAAAAAAAAACTATCTGTCTTTTCTTTGGGAACTAACACTCATCATCCTTCTTCCATTATTTAACGTCTTCTTCATTCTTTTTATTTTAAATTTGAATTTATTTTCAAGTTTTGTTTTGAAGTTGGGAGGTTTCAGATTTTTGTTTTAAAGTGTGTGTGACGTACATATGTGAGTTTAAGTATATATTAAGCGTATGAGGAAGAAATTATTGTCGAGGTCATGGATATATGTTCTTACATATGAGGTTTCTTGCATGAGATTGAAAAAGAAGTGCAAAAAAGTCATTTGACATTGTAATATGTTATAGATATTTTTGCTTGTTGTTGGGCAGCCACAAAAAAGACAAAATTGGAGATTAAAAAATATATAGTTTCCTGATTAGATAATCACATAACTTATGTTAAGATCTTTGAAAGTCATTAACTTTTTGGAATTGTTTACTTTATAATTTTGAAATTTAGACAGATAAAATTATTCATTTACTTTATTGGTAAATGATTTTGTCACAAATTTTTTGTACTTACATACTGATTTAATATTAAATATTAATTTGTTTGAAATAATATAGATTGAAATTTGTGTCGGGTCGGGTTGGCCCGCTTAATAGAAGCAATAACGATTCTCACCCCGCATTAGAATAATATAGTTTTGATGTTGTCTGATTAAAGATGTTGTTTCTTGTTGGTAACCAATAAGGATTCTTAACCCGCATTAGAAGCGGGTCGGGTTGAGTTGGCCCACTTCTAATGCAGGTCTGGTCGGGCTAACCCGTTTCCCGCTCTATATTTTAGAAATATGTAATGTGTAGTAATGGGTTATTAGTCATTTAATTATAGTGATAAAGCATTAAATTTATGTAATGCTCTTGATTACTCCATTCCATTCCATCATAAATTTTCAATAACAAATTTACCTTCATCAAGAAAACTAATAAAACTGCATAAAAAAGAAGAAAACTAATATAATTGGTTAAAAACAATAATCATGTTAGAAATCTAATATGATCATCTAATTATGTACTTCTTAATAAATATGAAAGAGAATGTACATGGAAAAGAGAATGAGGAAGAATGTGATAAATAAGATGTAACAAATAGGATATATTAAAGATGAAATAGATTGTGTAAGGAAAATCTAAACAATGCAAGAAATGAAAAATAAAATGTAATTAATGCTTAGATAAAACTAAAATAAGCAAGCTTATTGTAACACCCCGTTTTTTTTTTGTAATAATGGATACAAAAGAATTAATTACCGTTTTAGGATATCATGAGTAAATTAAAATTCATTGTTAGTAAATGAATGAGAATAAATATATATTTAAGGAATCAATGTGCCTATTGCGTTTATAAATTAAAGAAAATGGTTAGAGATTATATTATTGATTAAAATTTTCATAAAAAAAAACTTTGTGGTCTAAACATTATTTCGGTGTATGAAATCATGAAAGTATTCAATTCTATTATTCATCTTTACTTTAGTAGAAAGTAAAAATGTGAATCCTACTATATTCTAGAGTACTGAAAATGCTCATTTACCCCACAATTTAACGGTCAAAATTTGACACATAACGGTCAAACTTGACTTATTTAATGTCGTTACTAAATAAGCCACGAAAATAATTCTTGGTTATCACAAATGGGCCACAATATTGTATATTATGCTAGGTGCACTTTGCTATATTCTAGAGTACTAAAAATGCACCTTAACCCTAAAAGTTTTGATAATGGATGGAGGGATTATATCATTATTGTTATAAAACCATGGAAGTATAGAAGAATATTGAGATGAAAAGAATAAGAAGATGATAAACAAGAAGGACAAGAGAGATTGGAGAGAAAGTGGAGAATATTTTATTCATCTATGGGTACATCACATGTAGTACAATGTCTCTTATTTATAGGCCACCAACCTCAACTAAGTTACAAGAAAGTAAATGACAAATTCAATCCTCATAAAGTGTCAATATTGTAATCCTTGAATTATGACAATAACAACTCTTCAAGACACTTCATTAGAGAGGTTATTGAGAAAAGGAAAAGCCAAGAGTTTGTGGAGGTATGGACATCCATATAATCACAATATTCATAACACTCCCCCTTGGATGTCCATAACAAATATTATTGTGCCTCATTAAAACATTACTAAGAAAACCCATTGGGATAAAAACTCAGAGAAGGAAAAAGAGTACACAATAATTATCAATGTTGCCTCGTTAAAAACCTTATCAGGAAAACCCAGTGGGACAAAACCTTGGTTAAGGAAAAAAGAGTACAACATGATACTATCTCCCCTTGAAAATAGAATCACTTTCAATTTCTCGCATAATAAGGTCAATTTTACTCCCCCTCATGACAACATCGCTTTTGTTTCCATTGAGTAATCTATCGTGTTCCTTACAAAGCTATTTAAACATATCTTCATTTGACTGAATCATATTATCATCACAAATCCTGCAAAAATGTATTCCTCTAACATATCTCCATGATATACTTTTCATCCACATATTTATCCAAAGTCATTGTCAATTTGTGAACCTGCAACATCTAAATTCATCTACAAATTGTGATATGTAAGAGCAATAAAACTATGAGTCCTCTATATGCAACTCATATATTTTCTAAATGAAAAAATATTTTGTTTGATTTCTAATATATGCTTCTGGCATTTTTTTTCGATAATTCAAGAATTTCATGTAAATTCCATCATCAAGTGGGATATATATAAGTATTGATGCACTTTTTCTTTTCATATATTGCCAGACTTATAATATTTGTAGCATACTTGTATCCACCACAAAATAATATGTCTTATGACAATCTTTATAAGCTAAGCTTTGTTATAAGCTATAATTCACACAAGTATTTATATCCCATAATAACTTTATATATTTCTGAATTTGGAATTTCCGGGCTTTCAGCCCATAATTTTCGTATTTTGAAACATATTCAAATGTTCACTTCTTTTCATTTTCTTTTAGGCAATCATGTTTATGTCTACTTCTCATGACATATCTATGTGTAAGATCCTCATTTAATCACGTGATATCATTATCAAAATTCTCGTCGACTACTTTATTCCTTTTGATTCCATTTGTGACATAACTTATTGAGATATCTTTATTTGTCTAGGTACCTATACCTCTTTTGAGGTTTTTCAATTAGTTATGCCTTGGCACTCTTCTGGAGTACTTGCCTCTCCAATATGATCATCATACTTATAGACTCCTATTTATATAAAATATTTACATTTGGAATCGATTGATTTTATCATGCTTCAGGCATGTCACATTTATAGGAGCATTTTTAGCTGGAATATGAGATTCAATAATTCTCATTTAGGTCAGTAATTACATATCTGACATACACTTTGTATTTCATAAATTCAAAATCTGATGAACTTTTGTTCATACACTTTGTAATATTTTAGGAATGCAAAATTTGATGAACTTCTGGTTCATACTGCTACATTTGAGGATCTACATTTTATAATCATAATGCATTCAATGAGTTTTCTTTCCAGCTACACAATTTCTCCCCCTCATATTTGCATAACTTTCGTTAAATGTTAAATAACAAATAATCATGTGGTATAAGTCTCCTAAATCGATTTGTTTGTGTTTGAAACATCATTTTGTTTCATTTAGAAACATGAAGAAGTCACTTATCCAACAATTTTATCAACTTTGTATAATTGTCCATCTATGCACATTGCATGTGACATTGTGGTGGATTATTATGCAGTTAAAGAGCACATTCAAACTCTTTAGATGGAAATTATCTGGCTCCTGACCAAAAGCCGATTTTACTGGGAGAATTTTGTTGGCTTAAAGTTAATAAGTGATGCAACATAACAATGAAATAAAAACAATGTTCTCATAAGCATTGATGTAGTTATTCACGGAGGCTTTAAACTACGATTTCTTATCATATAATCTGGAAATTGTGCACTCAACATAATGTCTTATTTAGACAATATTGCAAACTTCAGGTTGCAAGCTAATATATAATGTCACATGTAACCATCTTGTAGATGCGTCTATCAAATTTATTGTATGTATACTTATTTGGTTTACATGTTATTTGGATGGGCCCATCAGTATGATATATTTTCAGAAATATAGATCTATTCCAAATCACAACCAGTGATCTATTCCATATCACAACCAGTGATATTTTCGATATGAATCTTCGAGAACAAGCAGCACAACATAACTTCTTTCGAAAGAATCTTCTGGTTCTTCTATGGATGTCAATATTTGATATGAATAATTTAATAGTTCATATATTTGACTTGGATGATCAAACAAGTCAAGCCAACAATAAATTTATTCAGATTAGCAAACTTATGTATGTATATTATCAACAACACTAAAAACAAATGTAAAGAATATACCTTAATATTCTGGAGCAAACTCGTGCTGATAACGTGTTATAAAACCATGGAAGTATAGAAGAATATTGAGATGAAAAAAATAAGAAGATGATAAACAAGAAGGACAAGAAAGATTGGAGAGAAAGAGGAGAATATTTTATTCATCTATGGGTACATCACATGTAGTACAATGTCTCTTATTTATAGGCCACCAACCTCAACTAAGTTACAAGAAAGTAAATGACAAATTCAATCCTCATAAAGTGTCAATATTGTAACCCATGATAACTCATACATGAATAAAAACAACTAAAATTAAAACAAAATGTGTCAATCTCTTAAATTAAAATTAGAATACATGATAACTCATACATGATACAATGCATCCAAATCAATTATTTGAGAGAAAAGAGAAGCATCCTATATTATCAATCTCTCCATCTCTTTCCCCATAATCTTACTCCTCATCAAGCTCCCAACGGTATTCACCACCATCTTCACATCCTCCCACCTATTCCCATCAGCCAACTTCTTATACAAATAACTCTCAAACGACATGCGTTGCACATACTCATCCCCACACAACTCCACCAAAGCCTCCCTGCACGCGTTATCACCATAAAAAACCCTCTGAAGCAAATCCAAAAACCTAAAAGTACTCACATACATTGCATCCCACTCCTTAAGATACTCCCTCCTCAAATCCTCCTCATCAATCATCCTCATCCCACCTTCAGACGCCTTTACGACGCCGTTTCCACACATCCTCCCAGATTTAGCAGCAAAATATATTCCTTCCCCTGAACACTTTGTCACATACCCAGCCGCATCACCCACGAGTGCCACGCGTCCCCTCACACGTACGGCACGTGGGTGTTCAGGTATGGGGTGGGCCTCCACTTTGATCACCTCTCCACCGTTTATCTTACCTTTAACTCTCTCTCTAATCCCTCTTTGGTACAACTTAATGTCTTTCTTGCGACACACGGTACCAGTCCCCACTGCCACGTGGTCACACTTAGGGAAAACCCATGCATAGAAATCAGGGGACACGTCATTTCCTACGTACATCTCTGCCATGTTTTCATAGTATTCCATTTTGTCGGTCGGCAGTTTTATTCTCTCTTGGAAGGCTATGGCGGACGTGTAATGACCTGCATGTATTGATTTGGCCACACGGCTGTTGGCGCCGTCGGCTCCGATGACGACGTCGACGGCGAGGGACCGCCTGAGGTTTTTGTCGGCGATGTAGTGGATGATGTAGGGGGAGTTGTGGGAGGTTGGGATTTCGACGTCTGTGACCAGGCCGGCGATGAGTTTTGCGCCGTTGGATTGGGCTCGTGACCGGAGGAAGGAGTCGAGGACCTCGCGGCGGAGCATGGCGATGAATTCATGGGACTTTAGGGTTTTGCCGAAGTCGGCGGCGATGTTAGAGGGGGAGAAGATTTTGACACGGTTTACTTGGCGGTCGATGAGGTTGAGGGGGATGTTGAATTCCTCTAGCATGCAGAGTGGGATGGCGCCCCCGCATGGTTTGGCGGTCGTCGGCGGGTTGCGCTCGAGGAGGAAGGTTTCTATGCCGCCGGTAGCTAGGGCTTCGGCCGCAGAGGAGCCTGCAGGGCCGCCACCGATAACTGCGGCTCGGAGCTTTCGGCCGGAGAGCGAGGCTGCGATTTTGATGGAATGGGAGTGGGTTTTATGGTGTGGGATTGGTTTTATGGTAATGGATGAAGGTAGAAATGTGGAATGGAGATGGTGGATTTGAGCAGCCATGGCAAAATTTTGAGCTATGTGTGTTGTAGTTTAGGGTTTTGGTTAACTAAACTAATCCATGCTTAAACTAGTCAATTAGTGGAGGAGTTTCTAAAAGGGCCAATACGGTATTTTACTGTTTTGTTGTTTACTATTAGTAATATGCAACTTGAAATTAAAGAATGAGAATTAATACTTTAATACAGGTTCAGTACTTTGAATCTGTCCTACGGGCTAATTTAATATTCATGCAAAGATACACTTTTTTGAACGCACTATTATACATGTGATTGGGCTCAAGGCTCAAGATTTAAGACAGTGTAAACTCCAAGTAGTAGAGCTTTGTTCTTCACTGATCTAATTGGTTAAATCGGAGGCTTCCATGGTGGAAGGGAGGCTAAATTGAAGAAAGTGTGGCAATGAAAGCAAGTTATAACATAAAAGCAACGTACACATGACAAACTTAAAAGGAGTTTTTATACTAATATTAGAAAAAGAAAAAAAAATAAAGGTGATGAAAGTAAAAAGGTGGAATGAAGATGGTGAGTTCGAGTTGCCATGGAAAAATTTGAGCTATGAGTGATATGATTTAAGGTTTTAGTAATCTATCTAGTTAACAAAACTAATCAGTGTGCTAGAGGAACAAGCTGAGAGTAGCTTAAACTAGTGCATTAGTGGGGTTTAAAGGAGTTGGTGAAAATGCCAAGACAGTACTTTACTGTTTTGTGTTACTATTACTTATCTCCAACTCGATATTAAAGAATTAAAATTTATACTTCAATAGAGTATACTAGCTCACAGAAAGACAAGGTTCAGCACTATGAAATGTGAATCTGTCCCACAGGCTATCATAATATTTATTAAAAGACACTCTTTCCTTAACACGTCCTTATTGAGCTTATATTAGATGAGATTGGGCTCAAGCTTTAAGACATGGTAAACTCCAAGTTGTACAGCTTTTTTCTTCACAGATCTAATTGGTTAGAAGGCTTCCATGGTGGCAATGAAGCCAAATTTGAAAATGTAGCAATCAATGCATGTTTCCTAACATAAAAGCCTAAACTTATATTTCAAAAAAGGGTAAGAGTGGAAGATGACATCTACTCTAACACAATTTACATTTACATTAGAAGGAAGTGGATATGTACTGAATCTCAAGCAAGATTCTTCAAACCTCGGTGACTAATTCACGGATCGTGATAGGGTGGCAAAGGCCAGAGAAGGGTTCGCCAGACCAGGCTGCATTAGCCAGGATGGAGTTCATTGCAGATGTGGGACTAAGCAAATCCCACCAAACATGAGTTGAAGGTTGGTCACAGGCTGTGTCCATGGAGATACACCCAATAGTAGCATTGTACGAGCCAAGACCACAACATGCATTATTTATGTCCATAAAACCTGTTCATTAAATAGAGGAAATTATAATTTACTTTCACACTGCCTTCATGATCAGTATAACAAAATGCTGTGATAAAAAAAAAGTTGTTGACTTTGTAGAATTCTAGTAAAAAATTCTAATAAAATTACTATTCATCCACCTGTATTCAAACCCTGAACATTGTACTGGAGTAATGTCAGTTTAACACACCGAGTAAATCAGAAATGTAAGATAGGTTTGTAAGCTGGGACAAAGATATTACATCTAAAAATGCTTGAGACATTACATTGAATATCATAAGTATTATGAAATCAGTGCATGAAAGATGTTAAACTGCGAAGGACAGATGAAGTCATCGGTAAGGTATTCAAAACCACATGATAAGAAAAGTTAAATCGTGTCATCATTGAGGTTTTTTGGTAATTGTTTACTCTATTTAATTGTTTTCTTCATATATTGATGGCCTCCAAATCATGAAAATTGGTTATGGATCCTCCAAAACTAGGGATGCATGAATTCATAACTCAAGTAACATGGCAAGACTGCAGCCAGACAACCAAAGATTTATTTTCCAATAAGGCATTAAAACTCTGCATCTCTAGCCAATATATTAATTGTGAAGGCAGAATTCAAACTGATTGTGAAAAAGAAAACATACCATATTGATTTTGCTTGCTCATGATCTCCATCATTCCTTCATATACATCACAGAACACAATCTGGGCATCAGTGAACTCCTCATTAAGCTCCTCTATACGCTGTGCAAGCAATTGATTGTATTCCAAGACAAACGTATTGACATTATCCGCACAAGCCTTGCCATGATCATCTACTCCTGATGATTTTTTACTGCACGCCCTGGCCATACGTGGGGTGTATCCCACAGGTAGTGTTCCCAGGCATATGATCTTCCTTGCATTTACGTCATAAAGATACCTCATAGCATTTGACATTTGATTGACCAAAACCGTTGCGAAGTCACGGGCAGTGTGATTGGATATATTGATGGAACTGTTACGTAAAAGGAGATCAATATAATCTTCTTTGCCAAAAGAGAGCATGAAGATGGAAGACTGTGTGAATTCAAGAGCAGCGTCCTCTCTAAGATAAAGTTGCAATAGCTGTAAAGCCTCAGAAACCTGACGGAGCTGTTGAGTGAGAGATTGGTGGCTCTGTCTGCCCTTTCTGGTCATTATAGTTGCCTGTGTTGATCCAAAGTTGAGGCCACTCATTACCTCATTCAGAGACCCATTTTGACTGTAAAATGGACGAATTAATGGGAACCCCATTTTTTCCCCTGCAAAAAAAACTTCATCAGAGTGATTCTGATGTTGATATATCTATATCCATCTAATGGTTTACAAACAAGTCAACGAAAAGTAACCATAGCCAATACTACATGCAGTAAAATGACCTATTAACACATCATGTTGGCAATTCTCTGTTCAAGCCACACTCTACATGTAACATAAATTCCCATGAACTTGTTAAAAAATCAAGTGAACATATACTTGACGAGTAAAAATTCACAAGAGACTGTTGAATGCAACGGAATTCAGTAATATACTCGTTGAATTTTCATTCATCCAACACATAAAATACATTCTAAAGTTTCATTATGTTTATACCAGTATTGTAAGAACCGAACCTAACTGTCAGACCAGTCCAACCATCGACCTCTTCATATTTCAGTTCAACGGTTATTAGTTTCACAGTCGGTCCAACCATCGGTCCTAGCGATCCGACCATGTTGAACCATGATGACCAGCAGGCCTATCCAGCTCGCTTTCAGTCCGGCTTTTACAACACTGACCTATTTGGCGAGTTGAGATTCTTTCTAAATATAAGACCTCTCTTATGTTTTCTCACATTTTCCCTAAAAATTAACTTCATATTCAGAGTCTAAGCGTAAATTCATGGAACAGAAGATCATCACTCACAAGTCAGAACGAGTTCCATAAATTGCTCAAAATCTCATCACATTGCTAAAGCGAAGGCTTCTTTGATCAAGATTGCGCATAAAGCAATAAATAAGGAGGTGAAGAAAGAGGAAGGTACCGAGTAATTGAGGAAGGAGAGAAGAATCGGAGCGATCACAGGAATAGAGAGAGAAGCGAGAATGAACGAGAGGATAGAAGAGAGTGTTGTTGCCGCAATCGACGGAAGAATCGCCCAAAACGTACAACGCCGAGATGTTCTTGTTATTATCTTTACTCTTCGCTTCCATTCTTGAATTTGCGACCATTGCTTCTGGGAGTCGGCATTCCACTGTGAGGCTGAGCTGGAGAATGATGAAGATGATTATGGCGGGAAGAAGAGAAGAAATCATAAACCATTTCATCTCATTGTCTTTCCTTTTCGCTTCGCTTTTTCTTTTCGCGCTTGAATTGAATTGCGTTTATTTCTGTTGAAGTTTCAACTTTCAAGAAGTGGTGTGTGGTACTGAAGGCTCAGTCTCTACTGAATGCTTAATCAAGAAGAGTGAGCTTGTCTACTTCTCCTATTTCTTTCATTATATTTAAGAAATGGAGCCATAAACAATACTCTCTCTGGTCCTAATATAAGACTCAGTTGCAAAAAAAATATTAAAAACATGTGAATATTAATTGGATCATGGGTTTCTGAAGTTAATCCTTATTTTCCAATATTACCCATATTTATTATCATACTTTTAAAATAGAGAAATACATAAATATTAATAAATATGAAAGAGAGTTATGAACAAAGTAGGAAAAAATAGAGTTTTAATAGAGTTTTTTATCTTTTTTTTTTTGCCAAAATAGAGTTTTTTATCTTTGAAAAAGAATGCTTTTAGTCCTCCAAAACTAATATAGTTAATCTATTTAACGAAAATTGTTGACTTATCGCATTCTAAGTCTCAATCAAACATGACAAAGCATATTTTATTTTAATCATTTTTAATATGGTGTTTCTAAATTAATAATAGTGTATAATAACAAAGCATATTTTTACTTTAATCATTTTAATATGGTTTTAAAAATATTTTATTTTAAGCATATTTTCGTTCATTTGTTATATTTCTTCCCAATTGATGTAGCGAGTACAGAAGATTGATCTGCAGAGATAACCCTCCAAACTTGCTTAACTAGTCATGATTTGTTAACTGTCTCTATCGGCTGATAACTCAAACCACTTTGATTAGTCAACCGAAACAAATCATCCTTATTTGAAAGGTGCATTTTATTAGAACCATTCATACCCCAGAAAATGTTAAGGCAACTACTGTCTATCTGGTCACATACATACTGAGGCAACTTAACACGAGAGAACATGAATCTTAAAAGCTGCCAATATTTAAATAGGGTAAGTCTACTAGTTTAAGATAATAACTTAGACTTCCAAGAAGTTGTTCTAGAGTCTATTGCATTCCGCACATGCTGATAGATTATGTATCTGTTTCTTCCAAGATCAACCCAAGTACTGTGATATTTACCCAGCTTACCAGCAAAAGTAATATTCATAGTCCTTGAGGGACAAAATTTATCAAGATGAGAAACATTAAGACTGAAAATTATGCTAGATTTTTAGAAATTAATTGATCTATAGATTACTATACTTGTGTAAGACTTGACTTACAACTCAACCAATAGTAGAAGCTTCCATAAAGAGGAGAGAATTGTTAGCATAAAGTAGATGAGAGATGGTCTATACTCTATACTAATATGCACAATTTAATTCCTTTACAAATATTATGAGATCCCGATGGTCGATAAAGCATGAGAGTACATAAAATGATGTACATAAACAATGATAAAAGATTCCCTGCTGAATTTCTCTTACTTGAAAACACTAGCAATTTGACCATTAAAAAGGAGATTGTATTCTAGTGTTTTGGAACATGAACTATCAATCAATTTTATTTTAGTTCATAAAATTTAAAATCAATGGTTTTAGTTCTCAAACTTTCAGTCCATTTTGATCTTATTCTCTAAACTTCAAAATCAAAAGTATTGTTCTCTAAATTTTCAATCGATTTTGATTTTGATCCCTGAACTTTGAAACAATTTTATTCTTAACCCTTGGACTTCAAAGTCTTTTTCAAAGTTCAGGGACCAAAACTAAAGTTGATCAAAAGTTCAGGTCCAAAATTGTAGATTTCAAAGTTTATGAACCAAAACTTAAATTAAACCCAAAGTTTAAGGATCAAAACCAAAGTTCAAGGATCAAAACTAAAATTGGTTAAACATTAAGGACCAAAAGTTGTATTAACCTTCAAATCTATCTACAATTGAAAACAAAAATAATTTTTTTTCCAATTTATAATTTGAAATTATATTTTATCTCTCTCCTATCTAAATATCCAATATATACGTCCAATATATACAGGTAATAAATAAAGATAAAATTGAAAAAACAAAACAAAAAAACAGCATTTACCAACTATATATGTGAGTTAAATCATATACCAACCAAGAATTTCTTCTAGGAGATGCCCCCATATTTTGGACTGGAGGAATAGTATATAGAAGATGATAGATATATAAATTTCAAGGATCAAAATACTTGTCAGTTAAAAAAGGATCCAAATAAGTTGTTTTTTTTTTTGGTGAAAGGATCAAAATAAGTTTTAATAGTGTAAACACAGTCAAATATTTATACAAGTAATTAACCTCTAGGTCGATTACATATCCTTAGAACATGATCATCACATATGAGAAGTACTCTTAACATTTTTGTCCTTTTAATTACTCGAATTATGCACTGTATAAGAGATAGATGATGAGACACACATGATACATCAATCATGTTACTGACAATCAAGCGAGAAGACAATTAATCTCCAAGGTAAACTATCATCTCACAAACTTACAAGATCGAAATTTGGTTATAAATCCTACTAAATTAAATATTGTACTCATCAATGTGCATTAAAGCTAAGTGAGAATCCAACATACACTTCATGCTGTTATATGCTATGCCTTCAGCTTTCCACTCACCCCACGCTTATTAGGCCAAATACCATTCCCTGAATTCTTCTTGGCAGCTGCTACTGAACATTGATCATTTCTGCCACTTTTATTACTCACCTCAGCCTGGAGCTTTCTTCGCCGCATTCTGTTTTCCAACCGCATGCCTCTTAAAGCACGGGCTCTACGCTCAATTTCCAAAGCTTGTGAGAAATTCCAGATCCTAACAACACCCTCCTCACCTCCACAGACGATTCGGTCAGCACCTATATCAACTGAGAAAAGATTGCTCTTAAATCCATGTAGCATCCTCTGAGGGGGTTCTACTGTGCTCTGGTTCAAATGCTTTGCCCTTGCACCTCGCTTTCCTAGAGCACGTTTGCTAGTTCGCAGCAGCTTTCTTACATCAATAAGAGCCAACTTGCCATCACTAGATGCTGAAACAAGCCAGGGAAACTCAAAAGCAAGTGAATGCACAGGACCATTGTGAGGAATCCATGTTGCGATTTTCCAAGCTCTGGTGTCATCATGACCATTCATGATCTCATACATGTGTATCGCACCATCCTCCCCTCCAGTAAAAAGGAAGTCACCCGTATGGCTTCGTGCCAAAGCATAAGTGTTGCCGGCATGAGCATTATGGATGACATGCATCAAAGTTCCATTATTAGTATCCCAAACATACACATCAGATCCTGATGAACTGGCAACTGTGGTATCATGGGGAACAAGCCCCCAGACCCAATCACTGTGCCTCAGCAGCTGTGTGCACTTCAGCGAGTAACGATCCCAAAGTCGAACAGTCATGTCCCAAGAACCACTGTATATCCTAGTCAAATCTAAGGCGAGTGAAGTTATCGGACCATCATGTCCCCAAAGTCGAAACTCAGTAGTCTGGTTCTGTGTGCTTCTAAGCTCAAACAGATGGGGGGATCCTTCAATTGCTCTCCAACAGTGAATGAACCCATCAGTACCCCCAGCAACAAGCAATCTTCTATCCGCTGAAACAGCACGAATGGTAGAGCCAAGGGGTTTCGATGATGCAATAGATAATCCATCCTCCATGTCCCACATCCTCACAACTGAATCATACCCTGATGTAAACACAAGCTTCGCAGAAGCCAACAGGAAAACGGTCCGAACCGCCTCAGTATGACCATACAACACATCAATACTATAACGTCCCATAAACGTCTTACTCCTAAACTCCCTCTCCACAAAAAGCTCCCTCCATGACTTATCATCCGCAACTCCCGAATCCAGAACAGCGGGAATCGTTGGAAGTCCCCACCTCTCACAATAGAACTCCTTCCAAGCATGGTGTTCAAATGCAAGTATATTGAAAATTGTGGAGACACAAGACACAACACCAAGCTCTTTTGGATCAAGATAACTCAGAATTTCAGAAATCAAAGCCGGCGGTAAATCAATCAAAGACCGACAACAGTCAACACCAACAACAACAACATCACTACAAAATCCTTTCTTGGAATGAAACTTTGATGCTCTTTCACAATTGACAGTAATCCTATCATGTTCAGGTTTACTACTATTATTATTATTACCAGTTTTAGCAATCCCTTCTTCACTAAGGGTTTTGTTAGTATGAGGATTTGACTCAACTATACCAATGTCAGGATCTAACACAAGTTCTACCAATCTTTCTGAAACTTCAGTACTTGGTGGGCATTCAAATGCCATATAATATGAAATCCTACACTTCACTACAAGGGTTCAAAGATCAAACCCAAAAAATCTAAAATAGAAAAAGAAAAGTTTGAAACTTTACTGGGCTGAAAACAAGGAAAAGAATTTAGAGTAAAAAAAAAATGAAAAGCAAGAAAAGGGAAATTCAATTTTAGAGTAACCCTAACAAGAAACCCTAAAAAATGTAGCCCCCCAACTTTGGAAAGTAGAATAGGAGTAAAAGTCAGGAAATTTGTAATATTTTGGAGGAGGAATCAACCCAGGAAGGAACAATGAAGAGAAATTGAAGATTAAAGTAATAAAAGTAGATTAGTAGAAGAAACTAGTTGAGGAAAAAAGAGAGAAGGAATTCGAAAAAGGAGATGAACAAGTGATATACCTGACAGGAAGGCGAAGCAAAGGAAGAGTAACACTAACACTAACACTAACACTAACAAGAGAAGAGAGAAGGAAGGAAGGGAAGCGATGCTAAAAGTAAGAGAAAAGAACAGTATCGGTATAGAACTATAGATCCAGTTCCTCCCACACTCGCCTATTCACCTTTCATTGCAAACCCACAACATTTTAATTTTTTTTTATCAGAAAACAACATTTTAATGAATAACCTCTTTTTTTTTTTGCCAAGATTTTGATAAATAAAATATCTCAGTTCAATGTAACAAAAAAAAAAAATATCTGGTATGACATCTCCCCTTTGAGTGGGAGGTTGCGGGTTCGATCCCGCTTGTAACCTCAAGCCGTTAGTGCTTGCCCCTTCAAATCAATAAAAAAAAAGAATATCTCAGTACAACTCTACAGTGCTGGGCTGGGTTGAGCCAGACGATCATACATTAGTTTCTTTGCCCTTGGATTGTGAGTCAGCCCAACCCCTTTACTAAAATTTTAATATAAAAAACCTCTAAAATTAATAGTCATACTTTATAATTTTATATATTAAGTAATAAAACTGAATAAATCACTTAAACTAAGTAACTTTTTTAAGAGATTATAGTTTATAAGTCATCTAAATTATTTTTAGGAAAATTTAAGGCAAAATATAATATAAGTAATTTAATCAGCTTTCTTGGCATTTAAAAATTAATTTGACCCTTATTTAGAAACAAATGGAATAACTATTTTGTGGATTATTAAATTGTTGAATCTTCACAAACACAATGTTCTTGAGAAAGTATGATATTTATGATCTTAACACCCAAAATTACTTTCGCTTAACCAAAAGTTTTCATATTAAAATTAGAAACAAAAAACACTTTATTTCAAGCACAACACTCATACAAATGCAAAAAATAATCATGTCATATGTTTACTTCTATTGTAGAGAAGCCACGACTTAACAAATTGTGATCTAAAAAAATATCCATGTCAATGTTTTGGTGCTTGTTTAAAACTATAAAGTGATTTAACAAATTTACAAACTTAGGGCGTGTTTGGAAACTCGTTCCAAGAACAGTTTCCATATTCTTTAGAGTAAAAAAGCACAACTTTTAGTAGGAGATATGATCATGAAAAAGGTTTAGAGGCAGATATGATCCTTGCATACTTCAAAGACAATTATGACATTTAACCCTTATTTTATTACCCAAACCCAAAATTGTTTTAAAAGAAATTCAAAACAGATAACGCCTTTGATTTTAGCTGATAACTAACTAAGGGAAAATGTGCAAAAATAACCAACGTAAATTTAAAAATGGACACCTATAATAACTCTGGTAAATTTAAGGGAGAAAACTGTACACTGTAAACAAAAATTGGGCAAAAATAACCTCTCTGTTAGGTAGAGTTAAACAGACCTTTTCCAGACGTGGACCCCACCATTAGTAAATGACTTGTCATACATTTAAGGGTGCAATATGTTGATGAGAAAACCTTATACCAGGGTATGACATGTCACGAATCCTCTTGAAAGAGAGGGTGCCTTTGGGAACGCAGACACAGGTGATGCATGGCTGTTGTCAACTCGCGTCTGGATTACGAAAAAGAGGGGTGAATTTCACATGATTTGAACTTCTTTTTGGTTTCTTATCAAAATGAATTGGGGGTTTAGAGTTTGTTTCAGATGATTTAGGGTTCATCTGGATGCACTTCATCTTTCACTGTGGATTTTGGAATTGACACGTTATTTACTAATGGGACCTTACTTAGGTCAAGTTCCTTTCTCCAGGTTCTCAAGTTCTTTTAATATAGGAGTGACACGTGTCCTTTTATAACAATCATCCATTCAATCTAATAGCCAGCTGTCACTCCTATATTAAAAGAAATTGATAACGTGGAGAAAGAAACTTGATGTAAATTTTTCCCTTACTAATGGTGGAGCCCACGTCTGGAAAATGTTCGTTTAACTCTTGCTTAAAAGAGATGTTACTTTTGCCCCATTTCAGTATACGATTTTGCACCTTTAAATTTACTAGAATTATATGTGTCATTTTTAAATTTACTGTGATTATTTTTGCACATTTAACCACTAACTAGCTATTGTAGAGTCACATTCTCACAAATACATAAAATTGCCTCAGCGGACATTTTCCCGCCATAAAAATCTTAGAATCCTCTTCCGGATGTCAAAAAACCCAACACTGCTTTTTCATTCGAACTCATTTTTTCCTTTTTCTATCTTTTCAAGATTTTATCAGCCCTTCAATTTTAGGTTTGTCACCGCCTCTTTTATTATTTATATACTCCCTCCGGTCCTAAATATAAGACTTAATTGAATTTTTTTGGAAAATCCTAAAAAAGCAAAATAAGTTAATTATAAATTGATGGTTTACCTAATTTTTCCCTTAGACTAGTATATTTTAGCTATAAACTAATGGATAATCTAAAAATATATCAAATATGTCATAATTTAATAACCTATTTCGCAACCTTAATCTCTCCAAAAAAAGTCATCTGTGTCTTATATTTAGGACCGGAGGTAGTATTTACTTCTCTTATTTACTATGCCTTTTCTCGTTTCTGTATTTTGCTTCTGCTTAGCTGTAGTTTTTTTCCCTTCATGGGATTTACTGATTTATGATAATTTAAATTATTTGAGGCCTTTGAGAACATGTTCTTTTTTTGTTTCTATACTTATGCCTAATTTATAGATGGTGTTTTTTTTTGTGTTATGGTTTGGAAATTACAAGTAGTGGGGTTTCTGATTAGAAAATACTACCTCCGGTCCTAAATATAAGACCTAGTTGACTTTTTGTTGGAGAGGTTAAGGTTGCGAAATAGACTTTTAAATCATGACACATTTGATATATTTTTAGATTATCCATTAGCTTATAGGTAAAATAAACTAGTCTTAGAGAAAAAATTAAATAAATCAATTTATAATTAACTTATTTGGCTTTTTTAGGATTTTCCAAAAAAGTCACCTAGGTCTTATATTTAGGACCGGAGGGAGTATTAAGCTTGTGATTGAAATGCGTGGCTGTCACCCAAGAGGGGGGGTGAATTGGGTGACAGAATAAAAACTTAAACTCTTTTTCGAAAGACTGCTTGTGCTCGGTGATGATGATAATGAGTAATGGTATGCACAAGTCAGTATGTTATGTGATACAAAATAGAATGTTTAAATGTAAATTTATGCACACATAAATTTATCCTGGTTCGGTCACCCAGACCTACATCCAGTCCCCAGGCTACACCTGAGATTTCCAATCCACTATTCTTGTTTAAACCGGGCACAAGAGAAGCCTTTACACTTTAGGTTTTACGAACACGGGTTCACCTAACAATCCACAGGTTTTGCTAACGGCTAACCTGCAAACCTAACCGCAAGTTTTACGGGATCACTTGCAACCTTTACAACCGCAAGTTTTGCGGGCTCACTTGCAACCTATACAGCTCCCCCTCACACCTAGAAGGGTTCAGTCTTTACAGACAATGATTTAACAATGATTGCAATACTGTTCTTCAAGCGACAAGTTTTAGAACAGGTTTGATAGGATGTTCACTCTATGAACTGATTGTGCTAAACACTTAAGCTCAACTAAGTGGGTTCACTCAATGAACAGATTATGTTACTCACTTAGGTACAATGATTGCTCTCCACTAATTTTCTCTAAGAGTATTACAATTTTATAATCAGAGAGTAGAAGATGAGAAGGATATTTCAGATAGTAGGCTTGAGCTTCTTCATTCTATTTCTCTTGCTTATCAAACTCATGAAGCTCTTTCTTCTCTAGTTCTTCTTTTTCAAAGCTCTAATTCTTCAGAAATGAAGAACATCTCTTTTATACCAGCCTCTGATTATCCAACCGTTGGAGAGGCAATAAGGCCGTTTGAATATAGCCGTTGGGGCCTTGTTTACGTTGTCCTCATTAATGCACAGCAGGGTTGACTTTGCTTTATCTGAAAAGATGCTCTGACCAGCTGTTCTGTCAACACTGTTCTGACAACACTGTTCTGGCAAAAGTCGTTCTGACATCTATACACTGTACGGTCTGACTCTTGCTTGTTGTCAGATGAGGACTTCGTTCCTCAAGCATAAGTCCAGGATGCTAAGAGACTTACTATCGGAAGCTCTCTTGCTATCTGAAGTGAAGCTCGTGGACTCTATCATTCTGCTTGCTATCACATAGAGGAACTTCGTCTTCCAAGCACTTGTCCATGAATGATAAGAGCGCTTTGCTATTGGATGCTCTCTTGCTATCAGAAGCTTTCTTATGGACTCTGACTCTTGTGGGTAGTATGAGCTTTGACAGCTTGAATGAATCTTCAGATTATGTTCTCCTTATCTCTCATACTCCTCATGCTTGGTAGGTAACAATGTTGTTTGAATATCTGTTAACCTCTTGTTACCGTTGGGAAGTACATCTTCTTAAACGCTCCATTAAAGCTTAGCAGGGTTGACTTGCTTTATCTCTGAAAAGCAATTCTAACCACTCTGCTCTGACAACATCATACTGACTTCTGAGCATATGTACTTCTGACTCTTGTAATCCTGCTGACGGATGATCATCGTGCATCGTTCATTGTTCATCCGGAAGCGGCAGTCTTGCTCTGCAAGAGTTAGTCTCTGAATTCCAGTGCCAAGAGTATTTGCATCCAGAAGCTCATTTGCATCCGGAAGTAAAACTAAATTCTGCACATACTTGTTAGTCCAACAGAGTAATATATATAATCAAGTATAGTAGGAACTATACATGCTGTGGGAAGCTTGTTTTGCTATGGGAAGCATTCTTACTTAGACTATGTTATGACTTAGTGTATTGTCTACTGACACTAGGGGATATCTATTCCAATAGTCAGCGTAAGTCTCGTTATTTTAGTCTAACTCTTCCTAAGTGACTTAGTGTGTCATTTACTCGTGCTATGGGATGTGTAGTATAACAACACATAATCACATGCAGTGGGAATTCACTTAGTCTAAGGAGCCTTTCTTGCATCCGGAAGCACTACTACTGGATGAAGGGTTATATGTACTTTTACTCACTCTTGCTCAGTGTCCTTCAATCCAACAGCCAGCGCTAGTCACTAAGCAATCGGAAGCAATTCTACTAGACGTGGCTCATGTTCACTGACGCTTAGTGTTCTTCAATCCAACAGCCAGCGCTAGTCACTAAGCAATCGGAAGCAATTCCACTAGACGTGGCTAATGTTCACTGACGCTTAGTGTTTCCCATTCCAACAGTCAGCGCTAGTCACTAAGCAATCGGAAGCAAATATACATCCGGTTGCATCTTAACTTAGTCTCAAGGGTTTTGTATATCTAATGCTCCTAGACTGAGTTATGACTAAGTGAAGTGCTTGCTGTCGCTGGGGGATGAGACATTCATCCGCGAGCGCTAGTCCTAGTCCATCCGGAAGTGATTCCGCATCCGGTTGTGATTCCGCTGTGGGATGAGTCTTTCATCTGTGAGCGCTAGTCTTAATTCATCCGGAAGTGAATCCGCATCCGGTTGTGACTTAACTTAGGATTCAGTGTTAGCAATCTAGACTGGGTTCTAACCATGTCATCTAATCCTTCCTAAGTGTTGATTATGTTCTTTTAACTACTAGACCATATCATACCTTAGTCACCATCAAAACTTAAGATTCTAACAGTGATTTGTATCTAGTTTAGTGGAAAATTTCTGATTATTTGTGAAGGACCATGAATATAGAGTTTTTTGTTTATAGATTTTTTTTAGAGTTCTAACATCAAAGTAGCAATTTTGTCTCATTTGTAGAATCTACTTAGCATGTAAGACTGAAATAAGTTACAAGACAAACGATGTTATTGTATCAAAGATTTGATTAGATGCTTGTGGCCGTAGTTATAACAAAGATTTGAACTTTGTTTTGAGTTTCACTTTTCTTTCATCTTCTAGTATAGTTTTTGCTTAGGGTTAATATAACTTTTGGTCCCTCAAGTTTCACCCAATTTTGGTTTTAGTCCCTCAAGTTTAAAACCCGTGGTTTTAGTCCCTCAAGTCTGCACCGTTAATAACAGTTAGTCCCTCAACTTTGAAAAGGACCTAAAACACAGTTAAGTTGTCCTACGTGGCGCTAACTCCGTTAAATATAATGACGTGGCATGCTGACTGGACCCAACCATATTTAATTAATAAAATAAAAATAAAAATTGAACCCCAGCCATCTTCTTCTCCGAGGCGGCGATGGGATTCGAGGGATGCTTGATGGTTCCATGGTGGCGGCGTAGGTCGTCGACGGTGGCAGACCTCCAGGAGCCCTTGATGGCGGCAGATCTATTCTTCGACGGCGGCAACTCCGCTTTGCTAGAAGGTAACTAACTCCCTATCCACTTTGCAATTCCAAACTCCGATCTATCTCTCTGGTTTTGTTCTTTGACAGTAAATAACTGACCAACATCTACTCTCTTTCTTTTCTTGTTTTCTTCGCCGGAGAATTACATCTTAAACCGAAAGATGAATTATTTGACTACCCCTTTATTGAATTGCTTCAAGCTGAACTGAGATAGAAGAAGCCACATAATTTCAAGATCCTGTAGAGATGAGATTTTGTCTTCTTGTGAATATTTTTATATTATCCATATATGCTTAGGACTAAGGTTGCTGATCAGGTGGGGAGTATTCAATAGTGTAAATAATGATTTGGCTGTGGGAGCTTTTATCTTGCAGAGCACAGCTGATTCAGATGTATAAAACCATAATTAGAGTGCCATTTTAGAACCCTCATGTTTGGGGAGCAAGAGTTTTGAAGCAGCTGTAAACTAGCAAGAATATTTTCGTTCGTCGCATAAGGAAGATGGTCGGAGAAGAAGATGGCTGGGGTTCAATTTTTATTTTTATTTTATTAATTAAATATGGTTGGGTCCAGTCAGCATGCCACGTCATTATATTTAACGGAGTTAGCGCCACGTAGGACAACTTAACTGTGTTTTAGGTCCTTTTCAAAGTTGAGGGACTAACTGTTATTAACGGTGCAAACTTGAGGGACTAAAACCACGGGTTTTAAACTTGAGGGACTAAAACCAAAATTGGGTGAAACTTTAGGGACCAAAAATTATGTTAACCCTTTTGCTTATTTTCTTCAAATAACTTAATTCAATTATAAAGGAGGGAGGGGGGTAATGGGGTTTAGAATCAATATGCAATTTTTGTTATCCAAGAGATTTAGCTACCTCAAAGCAAAAACGTTTATGGTTGAAGTTAAATAATGATCAAGTAAGAGACACAACAACATCATGAGTCTATACATTATGTCTGTTTCGTTTTTTCCAGTTTCTCTTTGTTGGAGATTGTTGGAGTTTCCAATGAATAACATGTGGGTGTAGAAATTAAGAGCTTGTTTGGTTGTAGGAAAGTTTGGCAAAGAATTAGAAATGGAAAGGGTAAGATGGAAAGTATGGGTAATGATGAGAGAGTAAAGTTTGTGGGCCCCACGATAAGTGTGAGATTGAGAGAGAAAACTTGTGGGTCGCGGGATATATGTAAATGACCATATTACCCCTTAACTTTTCAATTATTTACTACCCACTTTCTTGGGTTTCTTGCAACCAAACAAGTCATAAGTAAAGTGCATGTTCTGTAAAGTGTTTTTTTCCCCCACACACTCCTCTCCCCTCGGGTTTAGGTTTATCTATGCTAAACTGTTTATGTACAGTGAGTGTACAGTGTAAATGTACAAAAATAGCCACCGTAAATTTAAAAAAGAGCACCTAAGACTGTGGTAAATTAAGGGGAAAAACCGTATACTATAAAGTAAAATGGGGTAAATGTAACTTTCTCAAACAGAGGTGTTAAGTTTGACCATTAATTGATTAGGAATTCTGATGGGGCTTATTAACGTGGCAATATGTGGCATTAGGTCTCAATTTTTTTTTGACGTGGCATATGCTGACGGGCGTATTAAGACTTAAAACTGGTCCAACGCAACACACAACACATCGAACCCCTTCAGAGATCAAACCAACTCTATTTCGAACACTTACCTTAGAATCCTCATCGAAATGATTTTTGGGTTAAGGGTTCAGATGATTTGAGGTGGATTTCATATGATTTGGGAAAGGTATGAGTTCTAGTCGAAGTAATTTGAGTGTTTAGGGTTCGTTTTAGATGATTTAAGTTTCAACTGGATGCATTTCAGTTTCTATAGTGGATTTTGGAATTGGCACGTCATTTATTGATGGTGGGGCTCACGTCTGAAAAAACGTCCGTTCAACTATGCTTAATCGAGAGGTTAGATTTGCCTCATTTTGGTTTACAGTGTACGGTTTTGCCCCCTTAAATTTACCAGAGTCTGAGGTGCTCCTTTTTAAATTTACGGTGACTATTTTTGCACATTTGCCCTTAGGTTTATCTATGCTAAACTGTTTATGTACAGTGTACACATGACCATCTGACAGTAGAATGAGTAATTTTGCATGCCACTTTTCACCCTCATAATACCATAATCTTTTGCAGATTTATAATTGGGCAAAGACCCAAAAATGATACATAACTATTGGTCAAGGAACAAAAATAATACATAACTATTTCGAGGTACACCAATGATACCCAACTTGTATCATTGATCAAGAATGATATTTTCGCTAAAATGACAATAAAATTAGACATGAAAAGTCCAAAATGCCCTTATAAATAACAAAAAAAAATGCCCTTATAAATGCATGCCCATGGTGCAAATTACTGGGGAAGGCTGGACGGTGAGGAAGAAGAGGAAGAAAGGAAGAACATGTTTATTTTTTTTTGTTATTTATAAGGGTATTTTGGACTTTTCATGTCTAATTTTATTGTCATTTTAGTGAAAATACCATTCTTGATCCATGGTAAAAGTTGGGTATCATTGGTGTACCTCGAAATAGTTATGTATTAGTTTTGTTCCTTGGCCAATAGTTATGTATCATTTTTGGGTCTTCGCCCTTTATAATTTCACCTGTAATTTTACACCATCTGACACTATTTTATTGGTTTATCTTAATGTCTATTGACAGATTGAAGCAATTGTACAAGATGCTACATCTCAAGGCATTGTTTCGAACTTTGTTGCCCTGAATCTTAAACTGGATAGTCTGGTTATACAGTTTCACTTGCCTGAATTTCTCTATCCATAAATAAGTGATTATTGTTTTTTTTTTTTTTTTGAGTAATTGCTGCCCAGTTAAAATCTATTGTCGAAAATGTTGTTCAAATAGATTTTTAAATACAAACAACTTAATAAAACTTGAGAACCGAATACCTTGGTTCTCACATCTATGTTTACTGATTTGCACTTTCTATGTGAGTGAGCTATCCTGTTTTAGCTATAGCTGAATCGTTCAATATATACCAGCATAGAATATTTGTATTACCCTTTCAAGCAGACTGCTGTTATCTTTCTTTTGGAAAGTAAGAATGCAGTAAATTTTAAGTGCACTGAACAGCAATTCACCTCAAAGTTTCTAATTCAGCTAATATATGAAGTAATGAGTTCCTAATTTTTAGTTGAAATTATTCATTTCTCATTGAGGTTTCTGGAGTGATATTTGATCATTATGACTTTTTTGTTTCCTAGCAACCATATACACATCAGATAATGGTCCCAGAAAGGTTGACTGATGAAACTTGTGCTTGTACACTTATTTTTTAAAAAAATAGATGGAATGATTACCAGTTTTTTATGCCCTATACTCAAATAGGGAATTCTTTGGCACATCTGATGAAACAGACAATACTTACCTCAAAGTTAAACATTCTATTGTGATTTACAATTTTATGGTTTGAGTATGTTCAGGTTACGGTTGTATCACAATCTTAAGGAGGCCAGCATCAAGTCCCTACCGCATTGAAGCATTTCTCAATATCTCAGAAGGACAAAACTCTCGATGAACTTGTGCAGGACCAGTGGCTCAATCTGACTGTAGAAGGTGATATTAAACTTGGTGTGAAGTCATGTCTTGATCTACGGAGTTCGTCCGAAATAATGAAGTTTCATCATGTCATGTGTGCAATGAAGCTGAAATGAAGGTTATTCCTCTTGCATTACTTCAAAGTCTTTTAATTTTCATTATTGTTTCTGTTATTCTGAATCATCCATGGTTTTTCTATTTTCCGTTTCCCTTGGGGGATTTTGATACACTATAGAACAGTTGCCTAACCAGCTGTCTTGTTTGCACTTGCTACAAGAAAACCAATATCACTAGATATTGACGACATGTGAAGTTAGATTTAAAAAACAGTGTGATTGCTAGTGTTTGAACCTGGAATTCCATTCATTTTTGTTTCACAGGCAGAATCATGTCAAAATGAGGCTTGTACAGTTCTAATTCATTACTATTGCCTGAAGCTTGTACAGTTCTAATTCATCAAAAAGAATCAGTGGTGAAGATGACATGATTGGATCTGGTGTGTCTCAATCTTCATCTACTTCTGATTTTAGAAGGGTAACTCGAAGGTCTGCTCGTTTAATGTAAATATTGAATCACCCATTTGAACTGTATATTTGGCTGCTTACAAGTTACAACCATGCTCATTTAGATTATTTGTGAGGAAATGATTTTGCGCTTTATGAGACAAAAATGCTGACTGTAGTTTTGTCTCTCCAAGCTTAAAATTATTTTAGATAGTGTTCACAAACAAGGTGGGATGTGCTCTGATTTTTTTCAACTGTGTCATGGGGATGTTCCCTTCATTATTTACGTTGGAACAGAATGTTTTTGTGCATCAGTAGCCAAACAATGAGTTCCCTTCATCAGTAGCCAAGCGGGGCAAAGAAGTAAATTACCCTATTTAAGTAGAGGTGCCTCAAGTCGCATGAATGATATGATTATGTTTATTTTGCTTTGTCCTTGAACTGTGATTTGCAAATAGCCTCATCTTAACATTTGTTTTCTAATCCCAACATGAAGAGAAAGAAAAGGAGAGGCACCTATGCGCCAAGAATGTTCTTATGTGTAAGTGTGTGTCGTGCCCAAGATTAAAATCTTCCATAAAGAAATTGAAATTGAACATTATGGAGTAATAAAAAGTCAAAACTTCAATTTCATAAAGGTATTGGTACTCTACAAATTGAAACTAAATTTAAAAACTGATTGGGCGCAGAGATAGTGACAGGGAAGGTGACCTATACCAAAGACATGTAATGCATGATTGATACATACGAAAAAAAGAGAGCCAAACTAATTCTCTTCAAACTTTTTTTAATTATGTAAATAAAAATGTCTACACTTTCCTGTCAAGTGTTTTAGCAATAAATTGTTAACTTTACCAATAGTATCACTTTTGAGTCTCATGTATGCAGACAAGGTAATTTATTGGAGTTAGCCAGATGTACCTATTAGGACTTAATTACATTCCTGCATATTAAGCTAGTTAGCTCCTAGTATTGTCAAACACAAATCCAAAATATTAATCGAAAAGGTTTACTTCAATCATTCAAAGTGTATCTATTATCTAGAGTCAATTTATAAGCCAATAATCCAAACCACAAAAATATAAGAGGGTCGTATTCTTGATTTCTATCACAAATTATTTTTTGGGTGAAGTCCCAATTTACCCTCAATTAAATTACTACCTCAGCAGATATATAGATGTAACTTTCTTACTCACACACGTCCACTTAAAGCATATGCATATCTGAAAAGTGTACACTGTAAATTTGAACAAATTGATCACACCATCAATGGAAAAAAGAGTCAAAGAGATATTACATTTTTGGAGTAATCATCAAACTGATTCCCCTCAACCCTCTTGGAAAGCCTCAACAAGCTCTCAGTAGCCAAAATAGCCTTAGGATTCAAATCATGCAAAGCCCTCGCATACAAACACCTACAAGCATCACTTGCAACATCAAAAAGCTTCTTCTCCTTACCATTATCAATATTCAATCCCATCAAACAATGCCCCAATATCCTCAACATTGGCTGCAACAATTCCCATGGCAAAGGAATCCTCCCCTCCTTCTTCCTCATCCCCTCCTCATCCTCATTATCCTCGTCCTCATCCTCGTCCTCCTTGTTGGGCTTTTTCTCGGGTTCGGGCCCGAAAGAACTTTTATACATATCACCATCCTGACCAGCCCAAATCTTAAAAAACTCGCAAAACTCAATTTTTGACTCAATGGGCATCTCCAAAATCCTACTATAATACAATTCCAAGGTGACCCCAACAATCATAGCCCTCTGGGTGGATGGAATGGCTGCATGGGGCTCTAACGAGGGCGAAACCACGGCGAGATCAAGCTTGGTGACATCATTATTAACCACTAATGACTTGGGGTGATGGTAAATGCTAGGGTGTGACAAGTCAGGGATGGCGAGGGTGATTGCTTGGGCGTCACGGCAAGTGGATTGGAAGTTGTAGAGGGACAAGAGGAGGGGTTCGAAGGAGGGACGGGGCGGGGAGGAGAGGTAGAGGCCGGCGAGGAGGGGGAGGAAGCGGAGGACGAAGAGTTGGTGGTGGGGAAGGGAGGAGTGGAAGGTGTCATACAGCCATTGGCAGAGGTTAACGTTGTTGTCACTGTGGCCGCCGCGGCTGATGAGGAGGGCGGAGATTTGGGAGGTGATGACGGGGTCGGAGAGGGAGGTGGTGGAGGTGGGGATGGTGGGGATTATGGTGGAGAGAGATTGGATGGCCAATTGGGTTTGGTCTATGAATTCCGAGGTGGCGTCTGAGGAGGAGGACATTGGATGGTTTTGGGAGAAAATGTGGTTGGAGGAGAGAATGTGTGTGTTGTGTTTTTGGGATGGAAGGAGGGAGAGGCATTACGTAGATGTAGATGTTGGAGGGAGGGAGAGATTAGACGATGATTATTGTATACGTGCATGCATGGATTGTTGTGTATATTTGGTGGATAATTAGCAAATGAAAATAATTAATAAATATATTTATAAAAAGTATACTTGCATGCATGGATTGTTGTATATATTTGGTGGCTTATGGAAATGGAAATGATCAATATATATATTTATAAAATGGAAAGGCCTATACACCCGCTGAGAATGGTTTGTACAGAGAGAGAGGAGTTAATCTCCACCGAGATCAACGAGAGCTCAAATAGTCTCTAAAGGAAAAGTCAAAAGATTGCATCTTCGGGTCACCCCATATATCTTGAAAACGAACGAATGATCCATGATCTGATAGATTCACTCATGGTACGGTGGAGGTGGAGCTCACGTGACTTCCCTCTTCTTATTTCTATCTCTTTTCTTCCGGATTTAGAGAGATTTAGACAAAGAGTCAATTTGGGTATGAAGAAATTAGAATGTTTCAAACCGTTAAAAATGGAGATAAAGCTTCAATTAAAGTGTTTTCTGAAGAGATTTGGAAGAATGGTGATGTATTTGGTTGATTTAAGTGGAGGAAATATTCTCATAATTTTTTATATACTTCAATGTTTTCTATGTAAGATTTTGATTTGTGTGTATGAGATGCCTCCTTTTGAATTTTTAGTGTTAACAGTCTTGCAGAAATGATGAGAATGCGTAATTGCAGGAGAAGGTTGTGAGTGGGCGTTTTTCTTTTTACCATAGAGTGGGCTTTTCTCAAACTTTGGAAAAATGATGTTGTAGGAGGACAATGATGTTCTTCATCATTTCAGGGGGACAATGATGTTGTATGCATCATGTGTGGGACATTCTTAGGAGGTGGCATGATGTAGTGCAAAGTGCTTCCATTGTCAAACCCAATATGACAATTTTCCAAATAGCCCACTCATTCAAATTGTTTCTGGGAGTTTTACTATGACTTTTAAAATTGTTAGGACTTAATGTATGTCACTTTTTCTATCTCAATGTTAGATATATTTCATTGACAATATTATTGTTCCTGATCCTCCTTGCCATGCATATATGATTACACCATAATGTTCTTGTTTGTCAACTTGACCTAGGTGAATCATTCAAATTAGCATGTATTATGTAACATTTTTGAGTTAATGTTTGTTACAACACAAAGGAAGGTTCTTCTAGTCCTAAGAAAGAAGCTCATGATAGTTTGAAAGAGATGTCAGATGATAGATGCAGTATGTGAGGCCTATGCTTTTGTTGCAATGGGTCATGTTGTAAATGCTATCCCATTGGTTGATTCCGATGTATTTCCTTTTGGTTTATGTATGCTCATATATTCTATTTTGTTTTATTTTTAATTGCCGTTCCTAGATTTATTATTATTATTTTGTTATGCGCAAATGCCTATGCTATATCGTTGTTCTAAATTGTGGGGAGTCTTTCCATTGATTATTATTCCTTCTTTCTTCATTGGAGAGAAAATGGACAGAGGCAAGATTTTTGTAAAAAAAAATAAAGGGTCATTTAATTTGTTTATACTTTTCCTTCTTCATTGTAGAGAAAATGCTTTTTTAATGAAATGAATAATTTTGTAACCATTGAGCCATTGACCTAAATCTTTCAAGGGTTCAAATCAGAAGTAGTGATTGATTTATATACAATGTTACTCTTAAAATGTTTAATTCTTGAATTTTAATTTTTGATATTATCTTGTGAATAATAAAAGAACTGCACAAATGTCTTCTTGATTTGGAAGACAATTAAAGTAAAGTACCTTGGGACCCTATTTTAATTTTATTGTTTTATGGGTCCTTTTCTATATTATGTTGTTGGATAGGACCTCAAATTAATTACCCTTTTCATATTTCACGTTTTGAACCGAAATTTTATTTGGACAAATGGGGGCATTCATGAGATGCTAATTATTTTCATGCATAAGGAGAATATATTACGATGAAATGACATTTTACAAACAACAATTCTCACAAGGCGAAATAACAGGCAGTTCTAATAACATGAAAATCTAGAAGCTTAATTCACAATGGAAGTAATATATAACATGTGAATTGATTTTTTTCAGAGAAAAAATATATCTACCGAATGAACTCATAAATATACATCTTTTAAGATTTGAAATACACAAGACACTTTTAGTTTATGGCATTGGCACATCATTGCAGAAGACGACAACTTTTGAATTTTAACACCGGGGCACCATTGCTGCATAGACTTTACATGTCTTGCCCCATTCGCTTCAGAGGAGACATGCTCCTCGATGCCTAAATTTCTGTACAATATTGCACTTACTTTGCTTCAACCCTCTACCTGGAACATATGTGCATTAAAAAAAGGGCAAAGGTGCAAAAATATGACTAAACTTTACCCTAAGTTGCATTTCTATGACTAAAGTTTCGCAAGGAGCAAAAATACCACTAAACTTGGGATCGAGGTGCAAAACTATGATTTCCGTCAACTATGACGGTGTGGACCGTTAGTCTTCGACTTGTAGGGTGCTGAGTGTGCAATAATGACCATGTGGCATGCTGAATAGACTCTTTATTGGTGTTATGTAGAATAAGGGGTAAATGTATTTAAAATAATGCAAAAAATATGATTATTTTATTCTAACAATAGGCCCATATTTGCACTCAAAGTACATTTACTTTAAATACATTTACCCCTTATTCCACATAATACCAATAAAGAGTCTATTCAGCATGCTATATAGTCATTATTGCACACTTAGCATCCTACAAGTCGAAGACTAATAGTCAACACCGTCATAGTTGACGGAAATCATAGTTTTGCACCTCGATCCCAAGTTTGGTGGTATTTTGCTCCTTGCGAAACTTTAGTCATAGAAATGCAACTTAGGGTAAAATTTAGTCATATTTTTGCACCTTTGCCCTTAAAAAAACTAATTAAATGACGTATTTCACTACAAATAGAAGTGGAAAAACTAAATGAATAGGATTTATTCATTGACAGAAGTTATAATGCCAATACCTATTAAGAAGTAGGGCTAGAACACGAGGCAACTGTAAATAACTGTAAAAAGGGGAAGTCGTTCATCTATTACTGTATAATACTAAGTGCAAGGAATATGAAAACAATGTCACTTTCAGCTCCAAAATATTTGTCAGGCAGCAGTACCACAAACACAGAAAAAAGTAATTGTTTTCAGCCCAGGATCAATAAAAGAGGCCAACATTTTGAAGTTGGTAAATAATAAATTTAATCCAGTGCTAATTGATTAAGCAAAGATATGTTATGGTAAACAAAATAAACAAATTAAAAATGTTGCCAGCAATTTAAACAAGAAATCAACTTAGATGTGAAACCACTAATAATCTAGAGTTACAAGATTTAAAAGTACCTGTAAAGTGTAGGCTTCAGTTTTGAGAATCTTTCTTGGTAGCGGCTTTGACATACTATCCTGATTTGAAAAACTCATTGTTGTTATCTTTCAGAGATCTTTTCTCCATTTGCTAAAGCTGGGCAGCCACCATTGGTATACTACTTCAAAGAGACGAGATTTCACAGCAAAAGTTCAGAATTCACCTCCGATTGCTGAGCATTGAGCACTTTTCTCATTCCTGGCTCAATTAATCCCAGCAGAAATGACATTGTTCGGCAATTGGATGAAGCAACCAGATTACAGGCTATACAGTACACATAAAGGACCAGCTCTAGGAGTCATCAGCACCGCATTATGCTTAGTACCAAAACCAAGTTGTAATTATGCCGATATCTTGCGCTTCCTTATCAATTCTGACTTTCTCTGCAATGCAAGCCGAGCTAAATCTCGTTTTCCTTCTCTATATAATCCAAAATATACTGTTCGGAAGTTTATAGTACTGGGAACAATTCCACTATCTATCATTTCAGATATAAGCAGCAAACCTTCTTCAGATCTACCAACCTTACAAAGGCAAGTAAGGAACATGGAATATGTCTTAAAATCTGGAAATGGACCTTTACATTTCATACGGTAGAAGATATTCCATGCATCAGTAACCTTCCCCACATTCATGTAACCACGTATAAGAGCTGAATATGTAACAAGTGTTGGTTCACAACCATACATTCGCATTTCCTCAAAAGTTTCTATCACCTTTCCTATCTGCTTCTCTTTAAAGAAATGAACTATCAATGATGTATAAATATGTAAGGTAGTTGCTATACCTGCCTCTCTCAAGGAATTCACTTTTGCTATTGCATCTTCTAATCTTCCCATACGTAATAGACCATGGACGATGCTTCCACAGGTTAATTGATCAACGGTAATTTTGTCTTTTCCGACCTTGTCAGCCACTTTTAGCGCTTCTTCTACTCTGTCAGCTCGGCAGAGAGCCCGAATTAACAAAGCCTGACTGAATGGAACTGAGTAGCCAATTTTTTCAAGAGAATCTGTGCATTCTTGAGCATCCAGTACTTTGCCAACTTGGCATAAACAACCAAGGTAAGTTTCAACTAATTCTTGGTCAGGAACACATCCTGCAGAAATCATCTCCTTGTAGATTTTGATAGCTTCACCAACCTTCCTACCTTTTTTGCCGCAAAGGGCGATAATCAAACACTTGTATGTGCTATAACTGGGGCTACAACCATCGGCTTTCATCTCTTGAAAACAATCCATAGCCATCTGTGTCAATCCTGTACGACCATAAAGCATTACCATAATTGCCCATGTATCTGGTGTTACTAGATAAGAGTTTCTTCTCATCTCAAAGAATAGATTGCGCATGTGCTTGAAATCTTTCCCACTTCCAGCAATTTTGATCGCCATGTTGTAAGTTTCTGTAGTGTGCTTATAACCAACCTGCTTTCCCACCCATGAGAAAAAATTTAGCACATTGCTGCCATGCATGTTACAATTGTTCAAGACCTTCAAAACAAGTTCTGGGGTGAATTTGATGGAGCTTTTCTCCAATTTTTCTTTGATCAAGGACCAATCCATGGTGGCTGAAAGAATCTTAGAAAGTCCTTGAACATCCTGCTCTATATGATTCTCAACTTGTGGATTTACTAGGGAGTAATCCAGTTTTTGTGGCCTAGGTTGGTGGCTTATCACATCCATATTAACCTTACTCTTGTCTGATGCTTGTTCTCTGGATTCCTCACATGTATGAGGATCAAGTTTTGAAGCTCTATACATCTGTTGAACTTTCTCTTTCATTCCAAGCTCCCCCTTCTTCTCCAAATAAGTCATAACCCAATGGAATATTTCATCACCAATTACTATATTTGAATCCATCATTTCATTTAACAATTTGACAATGTCATCTGTCATCGAAGCCTTGCAAAGCTCCTTGATAAATATTGAATATGATTTCCGAGTGGGCTTGAAGCCCTGGTGTTCCATACTCTTGAAGAGTTTCCATGCTTCAGATATACGATGATGCGAAACATGACCAGCAACCATGGCTGTGATTGCAACAATATCAATCTTCATTCCTTTTCCCAGCATCTCATCGTACAGCTTGCAGGCTTCTTCATAATGATTCGACCTGAATAAATGCTGCATCAGTTTTGTGTACGTGGAAACTGGAGGAGCATGACCAGTTTCTTTCATTTTTTCAAATACACCTAGCGCATTCTGAGTCTGATTTTGCTGCAAATATTCATTTATGATGATCCCATGAATGTTATGATCAATGTTTCCCTTTCTCACCATAATTTCAACCATTTCCAGAGCATCAGTAATTCTGCCCGCCTTACATAATCCTCTCACCAAGGTCTTGAAATATTCATGTTCAAGGGCAAAAGCCTTGTTTTTGAGCTCACGGATCAATTCTAAAGCCACTTTAATCTTCCCAAAATTGCAAAAACTCTCCAACATACAACCATGAACTTTACTTTCTGGCAGCAGAGATAACCTTATCATGTCGTCTCCAACCAAACGAACAGATGCAGTATCTCCTGATCTTGCCATGCAGTTCATTAGCTTCTTATACACTCCAACATCAAGCACCGTACCCTTATCTATCACGTCCTTATAGAATTCCAAGGCGAGTTCACCTTTTCCTGCAGTACATAGAGAACTTATTATCGCTTTATACGAAGTAGCATCTGGTTCATAACCAGATTTTTGCATATTCTTGAAGGCCATCAATGCTTCACTAATTCGATTCACTTTCCCATACTTGGATATGAGAATGGTCCATGTACGAATGTCCTTGTTAAGAGAATACTTGTCCATTTCCTGCAGCAACTTTTCAACAAACCAAAACTCTTTGGCCTCTCCAGCAATGTACAACACAGTATTGTATATATCAGTAGTGCAGCAAAAGCCATCCTTGAGCTTCACCCATTCAAAAAATTTCATAGCCAAATATGGCACCTTGAAGCATCTTTTCAACACTTTCTCAACAATCTCCGGTTTCATCACATACTTCAAATTGTCTAACCGCTCTTCCATAGAAGCCAAATTGTTTTCCGCTCGAACAATTCTTGTGATCACATCAACATCTCTGCTCACTTTATCTTCATCTTCATCCAAATTTCCTAACTGAGCATTAATTAGAACTTTAATATTCTCTTTCTCATTCAATGAATTCTCTTTGACATTTCCACAAACATTGTTACTACAAGATGGGTAAACTATAGAACCTCCTTCATCCCCATAAGTTTCCCTTGATTTCGATGTTTCAGATATGGTATCACCCAGAAGCAGGTCCTTAGTACCAAAAATCTCTGTGATATCATTAAAAAGTGCACCAAAGCTGGCAACATCTAGCTGCTCATTTGAAATTTTTTGGGAATCTTGAATCCGGTGAAGCTTAGATAAATTGGAGATGAATGACAGATGTGAAGTTTGGGTCCGTGAAACTTGAAAGTTAAAATTTGAACGTAGTGATCGGAGAGAGCTTATTGGTCTCATGGCTAAAGTTTACTGGAACTCTGTGCACCTTCATTAAAAATCAACAAAAGGTATTGGCAAATAAAAAGTTAGAGAGAGTAAAGAAACAAAAAGACAAACAAATATATCAACATACTATATCAGTGTAGAAAGGAATGAGTACTAAGGCACTGAAAATCGGCTGGTCATTAAACTAAACTGGTTAAGGCCATGAGTCAAGGGTCAGAGGTTCAATCATGGGTCTTGACGATATTTTGTTTTTTTTTTAAAAAAATGATGTGACTGAAAGTAGAGTCAATTGCAACATCCATGTGCAATACTTCCTCTCCCTTTGTTTCTAAATATAAATAAACAAGCAATCCTATGTGTGTATGAGGTAAACTATCACATGTAACTTGTAATTATAAATACTTTTCTCTTTTTTTCTATTAGCTTCCAACAGTTAAATCTTACTAACTTCTCCTATTATTACACCATGTAATAATGGTGGTAAATAATCAATCTCATAAATATATTAATCAACGTTGCTCTCTAACCTATAATACTAACCAGTCCCATCTTATATGAATGATCCTTATGAAATCATCTAAATTCATAGTTACTTACTTGAGCATTCACAATTTCTCATCAATTTCAAATATTCTTCATCAACACATTTACACATCATTACCCAATCAATCAATATCCTCCATCTAATTCAATGTAAAGAAATTAAGATAAGCAATTAAACAACCTACTTTGCATTTAACCATCATACACATTGATTACCTTGCTATCACAAAGGTTCATCCAAACTCAGAAAATGATCTGCATACTTCTTATATCATAATAAACATTAGATACAGCAACAATACTCATTTAATCAAAATACCAAGTCAAACAAAACAACTATATTATCAAACATAGTTTCAGCCAGAACAGAGATGAAGCAGAATACTTCGTAAACTACTCAATCAAAACAAGAATCCAACATGCAAAAATGGTTTGCTAATTAAATTTCAGTGCCTTCTTCATAACCAGCATGTGTCAAACAAGAACAGAGCAATAATGTTACTAAATAAATACAAAGCCCTCTGGTTTAAAATTCATAGATTTCAGCAAGATCAGTATGCAAGAATTAACAGTTACTATTATAATCCTTCCACATCAACAAAGCCAATCAAAACATCAACAAAACAGAGGAAAAGAAACAAGAGATCTTTGGAATTCCCTTTTCAAAACTATTCTTTACCCACAACAGCATCTTCACTCATTTCTTTAAAACAACGATTAGTACTCAAAGTTGACACTTCCTTCCTAATTCCGGATTTCCAGATTTTATAATATTTTTAAAAATAATCCATGCACTTAATAATTTCTTTCAACTACTATAATTCGTTTTCAGCTTAACAGTTAACAAAGATTATAACTCAATTAATTGCACATCCAAATTGTCTTCTAAACAAGAAATGCACATACACTTCCCATTTATAAAAAATATCAGCAAGAATTATGTGCTATTTCAACAACTAGTAAACCACAATACTACCACATTCCACAATCAACATTTACCAAACTAAAACAAACATACTTTTACATATAAATAGACATACACACTGATTTGAAACCCCTTTTAAACCAGAAAATTGACATGCCCATTATCTACATTATTCCTATCATAATCATGTATTCATTTACTTACAAACAAGCTTCAATCCAGAGAAGCTTACAAAATAGAGGAAGAAAACGAATTTTTGGAAATCATCAACTCACAAGACACCAAGGCAAAATGGGAACTTAATGATCATCATTTGTATACACCCAAAACAGAAAATGGTAGGGCTATTAAAAAAATGAACAAATCAGTAAATTACTACTCCAATATTTTTCCTAGCATCATGAATTGAAGCTTAAAGCTGTTCATATTAAACGCATTTAAAATGCACTAAACCCAGAATAAAAAACCCAATTCGGATTCTCTCTTCAATTGAAGAAAAGAAAAGCAGATTCACCTGAGTTCGAATCCGAGCTTTGAAACTTGATTGGGAACCTTCGACATGACCGAAGAGAGGAAGAAAGTGGAGAGAGTGAGAGAGTGCGTCACCTATGACCAATTCCTAGGAACTAACAATACTTCATTATTCATTCTAATCACCTATATATAATAGTCCCTCCCGTGCTAAATATAAGACTAGATTACCTTTTTTTTTGGAGATGTTAACATTATAAAATATGTTATTAAATTATAACATATTTGATATATTTTTATATTAGACATTAGTTTATAGGTTAAGTAAACTAGTTTAAGGGAAAAAATTAGGTAAATCAACTAGCTGTTATACTTAGGACCGGGGGGAGTAAAGTTCATCCACATCACCCTATTACAAATGTTGCAACTCCGTGAGTTTTTCAGGGTTTGACCATTATTTTTGACCTAATGTGGCAAGTGACATGGCCTAATATGGTGATGTGGCAAGTGTCATGACCTAATCAGGTCAAAATTAACAGTCAAACTCATAAAAATTGATGTAGTTGCTACATTTGAACCATTTTTGTAACTGATAAGGCTAGATTTGGGACTAGAAATTGTTATATTATATTGGGTGAACTTTACTAATACTTGAGTGCTAGATTTGAACTTTACTATGGTGATGATGTGGTGGCGGCGTGGCAAGTGATGTGCCCTAATTGGATGACGTGACAAGTGACATGACTTAATTGGGTAATGTGACATAATCAGGTCAAAATTGACGGAATTGCTACATTTGAACCATTTTTATAATTATTTAGTGCTATATTTGAGACCCAAAATTCTTGTTTATATTGGTTGAACTTTTACCAATAGTAGAGTGCTAGATTTGACCTCTAACCCTTTAAAGAAAAGTAATCTATATCATACAACTTGAAAATTACTAGTAACAATCTCGTTGGTCTATATGTTCAATGATGTCGTCTGATCTATAGCTAACTAACTCTATCATTGGTCCAAGTGTTATCATAATCTAAAGAATAGTCTTTAGGAGTTATTATTGTCATAATTCAAATGTTATAATTTGCACACTCTTACGAGTCTTGAGAATTAATGTTTTTTTTACTTTATGTAATATATTGTTGTAGATGAAAGCTACAAATAAAAGACATTGTAGTACAAATGAGGTATCTCATGTACATATTTATGTATGTATTTATATTTAGGGTTAAGTTGCAAATCTAACATCCATCTATTAGAAAAAGTGCACCAAACATAAATGATAATTTGAAGTCCCAGATTTAGCACAAGTCATTTAAAAAGTGGTGCATATGTAACAACTTTAACGAGTTTGACTATTAATTTTGACATGGTTAGGCCACATCACCTTATTAGGCCGTGTTACCTGCCACACACAACCATCTTCACCACATCACCTGATTAGGCTGTGTTACTTGCAATCAAACTGACACTCATATCAGACCTGACATTAATCTAAAACACCAGTTTTTGTGTGTCAAACAATGTTATTTCAAACAAATTATTAAGTCTATTGTTATACCAATATTTGAATTTGTTCCATTACATTTATAATTTTAGTTTTGGTTATTTTAATTTTGTCAAAGAAGCTAAGAGTATTTGGGCTAGAAGATTACAAATGTAGGTGATGTGCAAAATAATTTTAGACGTAGAGAACAAACTTTCTAATTTATAATTTTGGGCAAAGTAGAAGGAGCTCAATCTATTTAACTTTTGCTCTTTAACTGAGAATCTAACAGCCCCCATTACTTCAATTATTTTCATTTATGAAAAAAAGAACCCAAATAACCTCATTTGATCCTTCCATCTTATTCATTAGAGAGACAGAGACAAAAAGAGACACTCTACCAAACACATCTCACATGGCCCTCTACTTCATCACTATCATGACCACCTTCAAAACTCAAGCAGCCATTGTTGCTGCTCTATTATTAATCACATCAACATATCATGGCACGGTATCGGCTAAGATTCCGGCATCTCCTCCGGCTCCGGCACCGGCAAAAGCCATAACAGAATGTTTTAGAGCCTTAGTGAACACATCAGATTGCTTGAGCTATGTGAAATCTGAAAGTAACCTCACAAAACCTGAGAAAGGATGTTGCCCAGAGATGGCAGGGCTAGTTGAGAGCAAACCCATTTGCTTGTGTGAGCTTTTAGGCCATCCTGAAGCACTAGGATTCGCCATTGATGTTCATAAAGCTCTCAATCTTCCTTCTCTTTGTGGACTGTCTTCTTCTTCTCCAAATGTTACCTCTTGCTCAGGTAGTTGCTTTTTGACACTTTAATCATCTTCTCACATTTTTTGTATGTTTGTTGGATCTGTTTTAGTTTGTCTGAGATTCATGTGATGGAGTTATGGATTTAGGGAATCAAATCTAGCTTTCATCATCTAGACTGACTATTTAGTTATAGTATAGACGTATAGTGTTATAGAATAAAGAAAAGGAGTGAAAAGAATCTTAGAAATTATATTGTAGTTTAATTTATTTTTGACATCTTCAGATCCTGTAATCACGGTGTATGTCTTGTTCCTTTCAAAATTATTTCCTTTCATAAAACATATGTGGATGCATGTGCAGAACCCACCGTCTTCCATAATGTGATGCTAATTGCCAATTTATATTGATAACGTTTTGTATAATTATGTTTATTACTTATACACACACACACACACACACTACCAAATATATAAAAAGTTCATTTTTTCATAAATGATTAATAACTGTGTAACTCACCATATATTTTCTAATAAAAATAAAAAAAATATCCTGAGTGGCTTTAAAAAATTGTTAGTGAGAAGGGACATGAATTTGAGTGCCAATGCCCTTAATGTGTGAAAATAGATTAAAATGTTTGAACCAATAACATTTTCAAGCAGAGAGTTTCGATCACAGAATTTTTGCTCAAAAACAAAACTATTTTTTTTACTTTAATTTTCTATAAGGTCATACCAGACTTAATTGACAGTTTCATAATCATTATTTTGAAAAATTTTGTAAATGGGTAGGCCTGTTTAAATATTTTATATGGATTTTACTATAGAGGATGATATTTTGAGTGAAAATATACAAAAAAAAAAAGAACATGCTTGAGAAGAGAAAGATGTAGTCATATTCACGATGCCTTTTTCAAATATGATTGCAATATATATAGGAATATTTTAGGAGAGCTTATCATTATTTATTCACCTTAATGAAATTTACTCTATATAAAAAATGTAGAGCTTAGTCATTATTTATTTATTTATTTATTGATTATTGATGCTCTCTTAGCCACCTTGAAGTAGATTAGTCATTTTTTCATATGATTTCATGATAATAGGCCCCTAACATTTTTTTTTCGAAATAACCGAAGTGTACATGTACGCAAAATCTTAAAAAACTAGACCACATTCATCATGATTTGTATGATATCACTTACGAATTAGAAAAGCATTTGATTATTACCTTTTCTATTTTTTATATAATCGAATATATAACATGAACTGTGAGTGAATATTCAATAAAAGTTTTACTGGTATGTGTTGCAGCTGCTGGAGTGCCAGTGTCGTTTGCCCCAACAAGTCAAGATGCCATGTCTCCGAGTAAGACAATGAAATATTTCCATTTTTATGTTTTTTATAATTTTCACCTTTTTCCTTTAATATAATAAAAGACTCATTAGTCATTACTCAGAACCTTTTCAATATCATTCTCTTCTTTTGGTTGTCCCCACCACGTGCCATGCTTATCAATGTGGTGCTACTCATGTAAATTTACTATTTATGTTAATTTATCAACTGGAGTAATTAAAATTAATCTGGAAACAATAATAATAAATTTATATTCATGAGTAATTAGGAATGCTATTGAAGGAATAATTGGCATCGCATAATGAAACAGACTGCAATTACTTTTAATTATACTTACTATTTTTCTGTAAAGAAAACTGTTTTCCTTTGAGAATAAATTGTTCTATTGTCCTTGCTTTTTAACTCCATTAATTTGTAGGCGACAGAACAACTGATGGATTAGCACCAAGCCCCTCAAGAGAAGAATCTACTCTAAGTTATCTTCCAAATGAAGACGATGAAGATGAATCTTCCACCATTATGAATGCCTTTACTTTCAATTTCATATTAACCTTTGCCACTTCCTTTATCTCTATATTAAATTATAATTTTTGATGTAATTATGTGCTTCCAGGACTAAGTTTGATTTTATCACTCAGCCTATTAGGGCATAAAAACAGAGGAATCTCTCTATCATATTCTTATATTTGAGCAAACATTTAGGCTCTCAAACCAAATGGCCTCAAATTACCGAAAGGACGTATTCTTTAGCTAGTCTTATGAACATCATTCGGAAAATATGATAGCTTATTCATATAGAGTGTTAGTTGACTATTTAGTAGTGCTAGCGACCATAGCATGGTATGTTTGGGAGGCATTTGAGTTACAAATGAAGAGCTTCTTACTGCTTTGGACAGGTTTTAATGACTATTTTATTTTATTTTTTGGTTAAACACCGTCTGGTAATGCAGCGCCTATTGACAACCGACTAATCCGGACTTGAGGGGTAGAAGTGTTACTAACATAGGCAAGATTGTTCACTCTCCCAATAAGAGTGCTTCCCGGGATTCGAACATGCATTCACATCCTTACCGGGTTGAAACTCACTTAGCAGTTCAACCAATTACCCATTGGCCATGATTATCTTTTTTGAAACATCCTTGTAAGTTTGTAGAGCCCTCATATGGCTCTTTTTTAATTGTTTTTCAAGATTTTCTATGTTAGTGAAGGATTGCATACAAGTAGGCATTTAGGGAGATTTTGAGCATAGAAGCAGGGGGCAAGCAAAGTAGTTTTGAACTGAGAGAGAAGGATCTTGGCGTAATATGTTACTTTATGTTAGTATAACCTCTAACTTTATGCCGATCCTCAGTTTGTGGTTCATTATTACTTCTCTTCCAAACCTGTTATTATTTGGCAAATGGTTTGAAGGTGGAATCAAATGAAGTGGGAAAAAAGAAGGAAAGATTGCAGCAAGAGTGAGAATGATCTTGGTGTGTCAAGTGTGTCTCCACTCCTGATCAGAAGATTCATTCAATAAAAATATTCAAATTTTTTTATTTTATATTTCATGTTTATTAGTATAAAATCTAAAAATTAAACAACGAAATTTTAACAATTGAATTCTAATTCAGACATTTTGAATTTCACGATAATTCCAAACTCATCTACTAAGCATGAGACTACTAAATTTTCTTTAATTTTTAATATATGACCTATTTGAGAATATGATTTTATTTCCTTCATTCCTAAATTTATATGATCTATTTATATATATTTTGGGAAAATTAATTTTATGCCTCACCCAAGTAGATAATATTGGAAAGGTTTCCCTAATTGGTCAAATTAAAGTAGGATCCCAATGTATAAAAAAAGTGGGATCTCAATAGACCTTACTAAATTATGTTATGATACAAAAAGACTCTTATGCACTCTTTGACTTTGTTTTTTTATTTAACAAAGAGGGCATAAAGCGTCTTTTTGTGTTGTAATTCATAAAGCAAGGTCCCTTGGTACCTTACTTTAATTTAGTCAATTGGTAGGACCTTTCCAATATTATGTGTATTGAGTGGGACATGAAATTAATTTTCCCAACTATTTTTCTCAATTTTTCTTTAAATTATACCTAGGGGATTAGTGGTGTGTAAACGGTTTTTTGTTCCAAATCAAAACTGAAAAAAACAACAAACCATATAATCCAAACCCGAACTAAAAAAAAAACAAAACTGAAAAACTTATTTGTTTTTGGTTTGGTTTTTCGATTATTTTTTAGGATTATTTTTTGGGCCTTTATGTTGCAATTTGTTCCATATGAAAATTCAATAAAAGAAATGAAAAACATATTTATTGTATCTTAATAGTCATTTAAAACATGTTGAAAATAAAGAAATGTTTTAAATTATAAAAATACTACATCTTATTCACAGTAATTAAACTATTAGTTTCTTAGATTTTGTATTTTGGTTTTATATTTTTTAACTTTATAATGTTTTCGGTTTTTGGGTTTGGAAATGAAAAACTGAAATAAAAAATCAAAAAGTATAAAAGAAAATAGAAAATGAAAATGAAAACTGACAAAACCAAAATTCATTTGGTTTGATTTGATTTTCAGTTTTAGGCTTACTTTTATCATTCCTAATTATACCTTTTGTTTCCTGTCAATAATAAACAACTAAAAGAGGAAATGTGGAACTAAAAGTAAGTGATATGGGTGTTTTAGTGATCATGGTGATTTCAAATAACTTAACCAATTCATTAATTTATTTAAAATGAGTTGAATATACATTTTGATTAGGAATTGAGGGAGTGGTACTTCATAAAAAAACATTATTTAATTTTTGTCAATGTTTTATGAATTATCCTGTTGACCATATTGATTCTCCTTCAATATTAGTTTAAATGAAGTGTGAAAAAACAAGGATAAAATCTCTACAAATTTAACTATTTTATCATGTCATAATTTTTATAGTTTTTGTGATATAGGAGTACCATTACATTTAAAAATTAAAACAACGTTTGACATTTCAAATATAACTTATAAGTATTTTATGTTTTTCTGCTTATAAAGACATGGCCATATAGATATTATACACACATATAATATTTTATATTTTGAATATTTAAAAATACTTAAAATTATATGTCAAATACCAAGTGCTACATTTGAAATTATATGACATATAATAAGAAAAAAATAATGACATTATAAAAGCACGCTACCCAAAATGTTAATTTTAAAAGTAAATTTAAAAAGTAAAAAATTGTAATACTATATTATTTGATTTAAACTTTTGAATGTTCATGAGATGAAATGCAATTAACCCAAAGCTTAGGATATTTTTTTGTATATTTTTGAAAAAAACTAGTATATGAAAGTGAAAACATGTAACTTGAGTTTTGAGTTTTGGATTGGTTCTTTTATTTTATCACATTATATTTTATCTAATCAATAATTTTATACACAAAATTTCAAAATGATTTTTTTGACCAAAAAAATGTATTTTTTTTATCAGAATAAAAAAATGTATTTTTTTTGGATCACGCCAAAATGTAATTTTTAATTGAAAGATGGGAAGTCCACATTAGTTGCTCGCAAGATCTAATTTATTTTCTTTTACAAAAGTTCAATAAATTTTCTCTCTACCATAGTCAACTTCTTTCTTTTATCCACTCTCTTTTCCTCTCCTTCAAATCAAGTGACTTCATTTTCAATTTCATTTTCCGGTGAGTTTCTTCTAACTATTCCTTGAGACGATTATAGTTTACTTGATATGACTCTTCTAACTATTCCTGTTGATACACAAATTATATGATATCAAATAAAAGAATAGTATCTTTATTCAGAATGAATGAGTGGACAAACCACAATGATAGTACAAGAGATTAGTCGCCTAGACTTTGGTGAAAGTACAAGATTCAGAAGATATTGGATTATCTTTCTACATAGTATAAACTTCTATATATAGATTACAAATTTCCTTTACCGTTAGAGTAATTAATCTCTACATTTATAGCTTTTTCCGTTTTGATCCTCATGAATGCAAATCAATCCTTTGCGGTTACAAAATATCAACGGTATCTTTGACCAGAAGACTAATGTCTTTGATTGCTTCTGTCGCATTGGGCCTTTTCTGAGTTAGCACAGGTTTGGGCTTGATGGGCTTGCTTATTGTAAATAATGTTGTAACATTAAGTCCCCCACTTCTCAATGACGTTGCAGAAAGTCATTGGGAAGTAGCGGTTTAGCATTTGACGGCTGAGATTGAATCGTCGCTTCGCTTTTCCACATCTAACGGCTCGGATACGTTTTTCATGTAATGGGCGCCATTCTCGCAAAATTGGCGCTCTTTTTCCTTTTATAATTGAGATTTTTCTCATCATTTTCTTGCTTCATCTTCCGTCACCTTAGGTCATTCCTCTTTCCAGCACCCTCTCTGCTACTTCTCCAGGTATTTTCCTCTTCATTCCTTATTGTAAGAATGTCTAGTTCTGATTCTAATCCTTCTCATGTGGATTATCCAAGCGATAATTCTTCTAACCTGTCTGACTCTGGGTCAAGTGAAACTCCGAAAAACATTAGTAACCAAAATGTGCCCATGGAAGGCACTAGTTCTAGGTCACCACCTCTTAGGTCATTAGTTAGGGTGATTCCTGAGGAAACCGTCAAGGCAACAACTAAAAGACCTTCCTTAAGGACAGATTTGAAGCCTGTCAAGTTAAAAGCTATTGAACTCAAAAAACTCGAAGAGAAGAACTTGTATTTCCTTAACCCTTTAATACCTTACAGAATTCCAAACAAGGATGAAAGATTAGATTCTTATTCAAAAAACACTATCGCACTTAGTGTAGAGGCTTTTCGTTACGCCAGTTGTTTTCCTGTTTCTCTCATTATTGAACAACTTTGCACTCATTTCGATCTATCCCCATCCCAATTAATGCCCCATGTCTGGAGGGTGGCCGTGATAGCTGAAATTTTAGGGCGACGTTTAGGGTTTTCCCCTTGACCTTCTAGATGTTTTAGCATCTTATTCTATTAGTGAGGTTAAAGCAAGTACTGGTGAAGTTAGAGTAGGCATCTATACCCTTGTTCGCAACCGCAAAGGGTTTGAAACTTGGACCTCTGATAAAGGTCCTAATGACCGTCAATGGGATGAAAGGTTTTTGATCATTCCAATTGCTAGCTTAGAGCCTCCTGGTCGTGGCGTCGTCGAAGTAAGACGACTAACTCTATTTTCCTATCTTCCCTCAATACTCATTCTTACTCCAACTTTACTTTTAGGTGATAAACAACTCAACTTCGTCCACCTTACTGAGGACTCTTCCATCAACAAGATCAGGAAAATTCTCGCTCATCCCAAAGAATCTAGACGCATTTTAACTATCTTGACTGGTAAATTCAAATATCCCTTTTAAATTCAACATATTTTATAAAGATAATAACTATTATTACCGTATTTCATGGAGAAAAAATGCCACCCAAATTGTCTGCTGCCGAAAGGGCTCAATTTAAGGCTGAAGCCAAAAATGCTGCTGCTTCTGAGATTAGGAGCAAGAAAAGGCACTCCATGAATGCTGCTGCCACTACTCCACCCCCTCCCCAAACTGAAAATCCTGTTCCAGCCAAAGGAAAAGGCAAAGAGGCTGTTGTTGTTGTAGCTGATCCCCCTGTTACCAGAAGCAAAAGGACTCCAATTCAGCTCTTCCATCGCCCAAAAAACTCAAAGCAACTTCTGACAAAGACTGGAGCTTGAGGAGCACTTCTCAAGATTTAATTACTCCAGAAGAGTTGAAGGGTACTGATCTTTCTCTCCCTGCTGAAGCTTCTGCATTTCATAGGAAACCCTGGGCTATCACACTGGATATTCTGCGAAGGCTTCCCACTCCTACCGATAGGGCTACATTCCAATCTTTAGAAGTGGATGAAAACATTGAAAACACAATGAGATACCTGTTCTTGGTAACCATCACAAATTCATATTACTTCTTTTCATAAGTATAAAAATTTCTCATATATGACAATTTGTACTATTTTGATATAGGCCTTGTAGTTCATGTCCTTGCATAGGGAACAAATCAAGACTTTGGTTACCCAGGATCGCCTTTCCCAGCTGGAGGCAGAGAAGAATAAAAGAATCTCTGATATGGAAAAGGAGCTGGAAACTCTGCAGGCCCAAATTGAGAAGGAGAAACAATCCTTGGCCAAAGAAAAATCGGCCTCACTTCAAAAGACTGAATTAATTAACAACCTTATCAGAGGCGTTGAAGAGTGGAGGCAGAAGGTTACTGAGCTAAAACAGATTAATGTTAACCTGGGCCAAGAGATCTCCCACAAGGCGCATGAAATCACGCAACTATTAGTGGAGAATAAAGCTCTAAAAGACAAGAAAAAGTACCTGGAGACTGCAATTGCAGAGGTTGAGATGAGAATTCAAATGGAGTTTATGCTGGAATACAAAGAGGGTAAGCATCTTAACTGGGATCCTGATGCTGTCATTAATGAATACTATGCCACATTCCCAGACACTCCAGCTTCTCCTCCAGAGAATGAGCCTCGCAGTCCCCCAGCCCAGGAAAATGAAAACAATGATGACACTCCACCATCTGCTTGATCTCATTTACCTTTAACTTGGATGTATTCTGTTTTAAACTTTTGCTGCTTTTGCTTTACCTGCCTGGATGTTGTTACAAATAGATTTGGTTATGTTAATTTTAATTTGCTCTGCAAATTTATAACTGTCATGAATCTTAGCATAACAAGTTATTTTACTCGCTATTGAGTTAGACGACTAGCATGCTTTGACGCTTGGTTGCCAACTCTCTTTTGGGAGAAAATCATTACTCTCTTTTGAATTAATCGACTAGTTCAGATGCTTGGTCGACTATCCTCTTTTGAGTAAGCATGGTCGACTTTATTTCTTGAATTGTGTATACTTAAGCTATTACTAACAATTAGTCATTTAGCTTGATCTTTCAGACATTCGTCATATGGAGTAATCTTCGCGACCTGCAACAAGCACAAGCAAACGATTCTTGTTTTGACTATGGATCAGAACTTTGAGTACTGCTAATTAACGTCATGATACCATGATCCAGCTAGCACTCCTTTTCATCATTTTCCATGGTCCTCGACGATATTGTTAATATCAAATGTCCAAATAAATTGCATTCAACATCAAATTCATTGTTAAAAATAATACTTCTTGAAATGTATGACGTTCCAACTCCTTAAAAGTTCTTTTCCATTTTGGTCAACTAATTTATATGCTCCAGGCCCCATAACTTCAACTACTCTATAAGGACCTTCATATGTTTGAGTAAACTTACCATCTCTACTTTCTTCAGTGTTTTGAAATACTTTCCTAAGTACCCAGTCACTTACCTTAAACTGTCTTTCTTGAATATGTTTATTCCAGAACTTTGTTGCTCTATTGTGATAAGCGACTATCCTAATTAATGCTTGTTCTCTTCTTTCTTCTAACAAATCTAAATTTAATTGCAACCCCTCATTATTAGTTTCCTCTCTTGACCACTTATATCGTAATGAAGGCATTTCTGCCTCAACTGGGATCATTGCCTCCGTCCCATACCCCAATGAAAATAGTGTTTCACCAGTCGACGTCCTTGATGTCGTTCTATAAGCCCACAATACGGCTGGTAACTCTTTGGCCCATCGACCTTTAGCTTTATCTAATCTCCTCTTTAACGAATTGATTATAGTTTTATTACTAGATTCAGCTTGTCCATTAGACTGGGGATTCCTAGGCGTTGAAAATTTTAAATGAATATGCCATTTTTGACAAAACTTCCTAAAATTTTTTCCAATAAATTGTGATCCATTATCACACACTATGTCTTTGGGTAAACCGAACCTACAAATTATATTTTTCCAAACAAAATTAATTACTTCTACCTCTCTAATCTAAGCAAATGCAGCTGCTTCTATCCATTTAGTGTAATAATCTGTAACCACTAGCAAAAACACAACATTCCCAGGAGCTGCTGGTAACTTACCGACTATATCCATCCCCCATCTCATAAACGACCATATTGGCGCAATAGTATGCAATTTCTCAGGTGGTAACCTATGTACATTAGAATACTTCTGACAGCTATCACATTTCTTAACTAGTGTCGTCGCATCACTCTGTAAAGTTGGCCAAAAATATCCAGCTAAACGCACTTTTCTTATAAGGCTCCGGCTACCACTATGATCTCCACAATCACCTTCGTGAACTTCCCTAAGAACATAATTTGACTCAGAGGGGGACACGCATTTTAATAGGGGACCTCCTGCATATGATCTCTTATATAACTCATCCCCTAGCAAAGTAAATCTAGTCACTCTGATAATTATTCTATGTGCTTCATTCCTATCGCTTGGTAATTGCCCATCTTTTAAATAGGCGACTAAGGGTGTTCTCCAATCCCAGACTAAATTATTACTACTTACTAGTTTATCTGAATTTTCTAATGCTAAAGTACTTAGAAAATACAAAGGAATATGCTTATCTTGATTGCTTTCTAAACTTGAACCTAAATTTGCTAAAGCATCGACTTGCTGATTATCTTCTCTACTAATCTGTTTTATTTCGAAACTTTCAAATTTGTCTATTAACTTTTCTACAACACCTAAATACTTTTTCATTCTGTCATCCTTCATCTGATAACTTTTCCCAACTTGTTTTGAAACTAACTGTGAATCACTACAAACTATCAAGGATGCTATTCCTAAACTCAGAGCTAATTTTAAACCAGCAATCAAAGCCTCATACTCTACTTCATTATTAGTTGCTTTAAATCCGCATTTTATAGCTTGCTCTACTTTGTCCCCATGTACATTTTGCAGGACGATTCCTATCCCCGTTCCTTTTGAATGGGTGGAACCATCGACATGCAACTCCCATGGAGCCTGAACTGCCATTTGTCGACTATCTTCCAATATAGTTTTATTTATTTCTTGCTGCAAATTCGGGCTAAATTCAGCCACAAAATCAGCTAATGCTTGATATTTAATTGCAGTCCTAGGCAAATAAGAAATATCAAATTCGCTAAGTTTGATTGCCCATTTTACTAGTCGACCAGATAAATCTGGTTTATGCAAAACATTCCTTAAAGGATAATTAGTTACTACTACTATAGGATGACATTGAAAATATGGTCTTAATTTCTTTGAAGCAGACACTAGAGCTAAAGCTAACTTTTCCATTAAAGAATACCTGGTCTCCGTGTCAAGCAATGACTTACTTACATAGTACACCAGGCTTTGTTTCTTTCCAGTCTCCTTCACCAGAACTGCACTCACTGCACTTTCCGCCACAGCTAAATACAAATTTAACACTTCACCTGTTTCAGGTTTCATCAACAAAGGTGGACAGCTCAAATATCTTTTTAAATCCTGCAAAGCTCCCTCTGCTTTCTCATCCCATCGAAAATCTTTGCATTTTCTTAAAGCATCAAAAAATGGTTGACATTTTTCAGACGACCTAGAGATGAAACGAGTTAAAGCGGCTAGTCACCCTATTAGTTTTTGAACATCTTTAATACTTTGAGGTGAAGGAATTTCTATTACTGCTTTAATCTGTGCTGGATTTGCTTCAATTCCTCTTTTTGAAACAAGATATCCCAAAAAGTTTCCAGATTTCACTCCAAAAGAACATTTTTCAGGATTCAATTTCATATTATATTCTCTTAACAAATCAAAAGCTTGCTTCAAATGATTGACATGATCTGTTGCTTTCAAAGATTTAACTAACATGTCGTCTATATAAACCTCCATAGTCTTCCCTAAGTGTTGGTAAAACATTTTGTTTACTAACCGCTGATAAGTTGCTCCTACATTTTTTAAACCAAAAGGCATAACTTTATAACAATAAGTTCCCCTTTCTGTTATGAAAGATGTTTTTTCCTGGTCGTCATTATGCATTAAAATCTGATTATTCCAGAAAAAGCATCCATAAAACTTAATAATTCATGACCTGAAGTAGCATCTACCAATGTATCTATATGAGGCAATGAGAAAGAATCTTTTGGGCATGCTTTGTTCAAATCTGTAAAATCAATACATACTCTATGTTTACCATTCTTCTTAGGTACCACTACAACATTAGCTAACCAATCAGGATACTGTACCTCCCTTACTGACCCAATTTTCAATAATTTGTCAACTTCATCATCTATAATCTTATTTCTTTCAGGTGCAAATTTCCTCCTTTTTTGCCTTACTGGTTTAAAAGATGGATCTACATTTAATTGATGAACTATCACTTCTGAGCTAATTCCTGTCATATGTTCACTAAATTATTAGATAAAAACGCAATTAACTCTTCCCTAATTTTTCCACTCAAATCTGCTCTAATGGATAAAGTCCTCTCAGGTTTTCCGGGAATTACAGAAATTTTCTCTAACTCATCACCTAAGTCCCCCTTATCCTTTGGAGACAGATTCTGTAATTGCTATACAGATTCAAGATTTTTTGAAATTCCTTTTAAAGCAGTTTGATAACATTCTCTTGCAATTCTTTGTTCACCTTTAATTTCCCTTACCCCCCAAGGAGTATGAAATTTATTAGACTGATGCAAAGTAGATGGTACAGACCTTATTTGATGAATCCATGGTCGCCCTAATAACACATTATACGCTGAAGGGCAATCCATCACCTGAAACTTGATTAGTTGATTGACACTCACCGCTTGGGTGACCAAAGAAATTTCACCTACCGTTCTGTCGGGTGCTCCATTTCCAAATACCAATATTGTGGGTGCTTTAACAATTTGAGATTCTAAATTTAATTCTCTTACCGTTTGTAAATAAATTATATTAACCGAACTACCTACATCTATTAAAACTCCTTTTACATTACAATTAGCTATCATCAAAGTTATTACCAAAGCATCGTCATGATAAGAAAACATCTGAATTTCACTACTCTTAAAGGTTATTTGCTCATTAACGTTATTATTAACCGACAAATCGTCACCTAAATGTCTAGCCGACGTGTCATGGTTTAATAAAGATCGAGCATGTCTTTTTGCGGCAGAATATGTACTTCCACTTACCTCTGACCCACCTATTATCATGTGAATAGTACGAGCATTTTGTGGAGCAGTTGACGAATTGAACTGCTTCTGTTGTCCATCTCCTGCATGGGATGTATTTTTATTACTTTTAATTATATCTTTTAACATACATTTCTTGATCAATTCCACCACTTCTTTTCGTAGCTGAATGCAATCTTCTGTCCTGTGTCCATGATCATCATGAAAATGACACCATTTATCTGGATTACGCTTCTCTGGTTCTCGCTTAAGTTTGTTGGGCCACCTAACAGAGTCGCCTAGCTTCTGCAATGTGTTAACTAGTTCTGCCGGGCTTACTGAGAAATTATGCTCACTTAATTTGGGCACTGTTTGCTTCTTGGAATCGTCGCCATGCGATCCTCCTCGATTTCCTGTGGGATAAGGTTCAGACCGGCAATTCTTACCTCGTGATTGTTGGGATCGCCTATCTACATAGCCGCTCTGCTGTGCATTTTTTTGTCGCTCAGCTAATTCCGATCTAAACTTTGCATCATCTTCCTCCCACCTTATCTGTGCCCAAGCATAAGCTTGAACTTCTACCCAAGTTTTAACTTGATGCATAGTGAGCTCCTTATAAAGTTGCGAACCTGGAAGCAAACATCTACGAAAAGCTTGTACAGCTATGAATTCATCACAATTTGGAATACTTACCATCTCTTGAGTAAACCTGGTTAATATTTCTCTAGTAGTTTCATTTGGTCTTTGCAAAATTCGATATAAATCATCAGATGTTTTGACCAAATTACGACTACTAGCGAATTGCTGCACAAAAATTTCAGTTAGTTGACTAAATGAATTTATACTACCTGGCATTAGATTCGTCCACCAAGATAATGTTGGACCAACTAAACTGATGCCAAACCCACGACACATCGCAACTTGACGTTTTTCTGCAGGGATGACGGCAGCCATCATGATCTGTCTATATTGAGCCATATGCTCATCTGGATCTGTTTTTCCACTATATTTTGGCAAAACAGGAAACACAAAACGTTCAGGTAAATCAATTAAAGCAATTTGATCAACGAAAGAACTATTTGAGTAATTCCCCAATCTAGCAGATTCAAACGGCTTTCTGACTCCCGGAATTTGCAGCACTGTTCTTTTCAAAGTTTGTACTTTTTTCTTTAAGTACTCCGTTTCAGTCACATGAGTATCACCTGTATAGGTTGATGCTTTGGTGGACTCCTCTCCTTCGGATCCTGCATCATGATTAGAATTGTTATGTTCAGCATCTTTATTAGTTTTTTTCTTACCTCCATTTTCGGAATCATGGGGAATATCTTCCTCATGCTCATCTTCATTATCAGGATACTTATCAGCTATGGCATTAATTTTCTGGTGCAACTCCTGATTTTCTTTCTGCAATCGTTGTAGAGTTTCAGTTTGGATAGCAATGGCTTCATTTTGCTGCGTGACAAATTGCTCCTGCCGATTCATCCTCTCAGATTGTTCAGTCAGCTTTGCCAAAATTTGCGAGAGCTGATCACCATGATTTGTTTGCTCCATGGTAAATAAGAATGAATTGCCAATGAAAAGACGGTAGCTTCTATGAAAAGACTATCGTCCCCACGGTCGGCGCCAAATGTTGATACACAAATTATATGATATCAAAGAAAAGAATAGTAGCTTTATTCAGAATGAATGAGTGGACAAACCACAATGATAGTATAAGAGATTAGTCGCCTAGACTTTGGTCGACTAGCGAAAGAGAGAAATAGAAAGTACAAGATTCAGAAGATATTGGATGATCTTTCTACATAATATAAACTTCTATATATAGATTACAAATTTCCTTTACCGTTAGAGTAATTAATCTCTACATTTACAGCTTTTTCCGTTTTGATCCTCATGAATGCAAATCAATCCTTTGCGGTTACAAAATATCAATGGTATCTTTGACCAGAAGACTAATGTCTTTGATTGCTTCTGTCGCATTGGGCCTTTTCTGAGTCAGCACAGGTTTGGGCTTGATGGGCTTACTTATTGTAAATAATGTTGTAACAATTCCAATCTTACCCAATTTCCTTTGAGCGAGAAAGTCCGAAACAACTTGGATGTTTGAGTTGAATAAAAATTTCTAAAACAATTTAAGCTTTGTTATATGTTTTAGTTGAATTTTCTTCTCTCTCACACTTTTTTGCTCAGGAATCTCTCTCACACTTCACCGACATTCAATTAGTTATTTTTGAGGTATGGTTAATGATGATTTGGTAGAGATTTCACAAAACCTTAAATTTGGGTTCTTTAATGTCCATGGGTTCTCTGCAGAAATTGGTAGTAACATCTCAAAATTTTTAATAGAATAAATAAGACAATATTTAGAATCATAAAATATTGTTTAGTATTTAAAAAATTTTAGGAATAAATTTGTGAATTAAAATATTTCTAGATAAATTATATTGGGACTAAAAATATCTTCACTAAACTTATATTCCCTCTAGTTCTTATTATAAGTCACTAAATACCTACAATTTTTGGTACTTAATATAAGTTACTAACCTCCACATTAAATGTTTTTTCCCACTGTACTTTGTTATTGATGAAAATTCAAAATTGAAAATATGAAACATCATTTAGTGAAAGGTGAAATTGGAAAAAGTGGTAAATTGAACATAAATTTTAATACCAAATGCCTAACTACTCCCTCCGGTCCTAAATATAAGACTTAATTGACTTTTTCTGGAAAATCCTAAAAAAGCGAAAATAAGTTAATTATAAATTGATTTACCTAATTTTTTCCCTTAAACTAGTTTATTTTACCTATAAACTAATGGATAATCTAAAAATATATCAAATATGTCATCATTTAATAACATATTTCACAACCTTAACCTCTCGAAAAAAAAGTCAATTAGATCCTATATTTAGTACCATTTTTTGGTATGTAAAAAAATGAGTAGTTGGTGAATGGTGATGGTGATTTATAACCCACATTGTGTAACAATATCTACTTCATCACCCTTATCTCTTCCCCTTAAATCTTAAATCACCATCAGAACATCATTCTCTCTTGCAGTCTTGCTTTTTTCTTCTCTCACTCCACTGACCTCTCTTCGTTTCTCTCACTATTGTGTATTTTTCAAGCAAAGTTGAAATCATACTCAGGTGAAGCAAGTTGGGTATTTTCGTTTTTTCTTCATTACAAAAACACATATAAGTGTTGCAACTTTATTATTCATTAATGTTCCTACTCATGATCTAAATATGAAAATTATAATATGGTTACAGTGCATTAAGTTTCTGATCTCTTTTTTCTTATATAGCTGATGTGAATGTGATTATTTTGGGATTGAATGAACTGAATTTTCACGAGTACATGAGTTGTTTTACCTCTGTTTTGTGATGTTCTGCTCAGTTTGTTGTGCCTATGATTTAATCATAATTGGTTGAAGCAAAGCTTTGGTTTTCAAGGTTTATAATTATAAGGATATTGCTGCACATTTGGGCCTTGGCATTTTTCTTGTGGATTTTAGTGCTGATAACTGGATTCTCTGGAGTCAGATTTTTATCAGATTGTTTTGTTGATTTCTTTTGGTTCATAAAATATTCTTTGATATGGTTTAGGTGTATAAATTTGTGTTTGACTACTCATTTTGTTCTATGATGGACTTTGAACAATAAAAGCAAAACGCCTCCTAAAACGCCTAAACATATAGTACCTCCGTTCCTAAATATAAGATCACTTTGGCTAATTTGGAGAGATTAAGGAAGGTTTTCCAATGAATTAGGATTACATGATCTTCCCAAAATACCCTCACTTAAATTTAAAAGACAAATAGGGACTTGAGAGAGAAGTGAGGGAGCTAAGAAGTACTATAAGGGTAATTTGGACGAAAATTGAGACAAAATAGAAATAGAAAGTGATCTTATATTTAGGAACTTATCCACTTCCACAAAGTGATCTTATATTTAGGAACGGAGGGAGTATCAAATTTAACAATTCATGCATTTATCCTTTTCCCTTGAAACGCAGATCATCTTCTTTCATTCTAAACAGAGAGCCAAGCAGAACACAGAAGCCTCACGCTTTTTCAATATATCTTCTCAGCTTTTGATTTCAAACCATTCTTCAACAATCACTTCAAACTTCTCAAAGCTTCTACATATATAATCCTACTTCCGTTTTACACTACTGTCAGAGCTTCTTCCTTCAGGTTTCTTGTGCCTTTACTGTTTTTGTGCTGGTTCTTTCATTGTTGTTCATAATGTTGCTCAACAATCATTTGTGGCTCCAAGTTTTGTTTTTCTGTTCTTACCTAAAGCGTTCAACTAGGTCATGTAGAGTAGGAGGGGATTTCATTTTTTGAATGAAGTGGGTTCAATGAATTTAAGTTTAGTATGTTTTTTCAAGTTTTATCTTTTAAGTTTGATACACGTTGGTAATTTCAAATTCTAATTCATATCATATGAAAATTTACTCAAATGAGTGGGGCAAAGGATGATGATGATGAGACCAATATGTCATTCTCTGAGCCCATTATTGTTTTGAAACCAAAGAATGAAATTAATCTGTGGAAGAAACAAAGTTTGCCTCCTCCTCCACCTCTTCGATCAAATCCTCGCCTCCACTAATCTTACTTCTCCCAGAATTTCAGTTTGCACACACACATACACATTGTATTGTGTTTATCCTATGGTTTGTTTTCATATGTTAACTTATTTATGTTCTGTGTTAGCCTCTGCCGGTCACAATGATGGTGCAAGTTGGTTCCTTTCGGTTTTTCACTCCCCCTGCTATCTCTCCCCCGGTTTCTTTTTTGTTTCCAACATTGATAATTTCAAAAGTTTACAAATTTTTTCATTTGATTATAAAAGTTGGTACTGATAACATAATCTTGGAATGTGTTGAAGTAGCCTTGTTTGATTCTGATATATATCATTAATGAATTTACTGCAGCACTTTGAGATGGAAATGAAGCTATTAGGGAGACCACTAGAGTCCCACAAATGACAGGAAACATTACTCAAAAAAGAGTTGAAATAAAAAATAATTAGCAGGAACCTACGATATACTTGTATCAAATTATCCAATCACATAAAGCCTTACACAAATGGAAGGTAGGAGAAAGAAAGCATTTCATGATTGAGCATTTTTTCTTCATCACTCCTGAGGTGAATGGCGATGTCATCCTCAACGTCATCATGGGCACCAACGTCATCCTTCTCCGCATCTTCAGGAAAGAGAATTCAGAGGGAGATGGTGGAGCTAAACAATGATCCTCCTCCTGATTGCTCTGCTGGCCCAAAGGGTGATAATCTCTATCATTGGGTTGCCACTATCATTGGCCCCTCAGGTCTCACCATTTTCCACTCTTTCATACCCATATATAGCTATTTGGTTCCAAAAATATAATAGTTTTAATGAGTTCACTTGAGTCTGCTACCCACAAGGCCTTCATTGTTTAAAGATATGTGAACATACTACAAGTTGTATTAGCATGAGCAGGAAATCTTGATGAACTCTTGAACCTTTCTTTTTTGTTCTATGTAGGGACACCGTATGAAGGTGGCATATTTTTCCTTGACATAGTATTTCCAAGTGAATATCCCTTTAAGCCTCCACAGGTATGTTGATTGAGCAACATTGTTTCTTCAGGAACTTTTGTGTTGTTTTGATTGTTTTTTTACAAAACTGGAGTACACTTGCCATTTGGCCAGGTGAATTCATGAAACATGACTACAGAAGGGGAAGCTTTTGAAGCTTTTTAATTTTTTCAGCTTGTCCTGGGCACATTTATCTATCAATCTGCCATTTTTATTTTTCTTGGATTTTTTGTAAAATTATTTTCTCCAGGGGCAATAATCTCAAATTTTAAGCCCCTGAATTCTTTATTTGTTGTAATCTTTGTCAACTTTTAATTTTTCAAAGAATGGGAGAGAAAAGGGAAATTTAATTTGGACATGATCATTGTTAGTTCAGCTACTTCTTTGAGAGTTTGCCTAGATTGAGGGTGTAAATTGAGAACGAATGGGAAGAACTGTTCAGCAGGACACACTCATTTTATCAAAAGCCTTTCCTCACAAAATAGTTTATCATTAAAAATGTATTCTATAAAGGGAGAATTATTCTCTAGATGCTAATCCAAATAGGCTCTAAAAGGGAGAATCTAGATGAATGAGGGCAGAAGTTTTACCTCTTGGTTTTCTTTTGTTCTGATTTTTTTTTTATAATGTAATGCTGGCTTTGTTGAGTGTTAAATGTTGAATGTTAATGATCTTTATTTGGCTTTGTTCCTCAATCGAACTATCTTTTGGCTTTGCAGGTCATATGCAAGACTCGCATTTACCACTGCAACGTAGATACTAATGGCCAAGTTAGCATCAGTATTTTGAAGGATGGTTGGAGTCCTGCACTAACCATTACTAAGGTGCTGCTTGCAGTTAGATCAGTTTTGATAAATCCTGATCCCTGTAAGTCCTGCCAGTTCCTCTTGGATTAACTTTGACAAATCAATTGCTCATCTTAATATTACATTCAATGAGATTATAGAGATAGATCTTTTCTTTAATAATCTACCCAAAGATGTGGTTTTTTTTAATAGAGTATAATGACTTTATGCGATCTTTGTGTCAAGTTGATTATTGGAGTCAGATATGTGCCATTATTGGCGTTGCCAAGGTTTTTTAATAACTTGCTTGCCTTGTATGTCAATGGATTGGCGACATGATGAAGAATTGAAGATGTTATTTGTGTTGCAGATAATGCCGTTCTCCCTGGTGTTGCCCATTTGTACTTGGGAGATAAAGCCCAGCACGATGATATTGCCACACAATGGACATTACGATTTGCCAAGTGAATATTGTGATACAGAGTCGCACAATATACATTTTCCAAGTTAGTAGCAGCGTATACCATAATAAAAGAAGGCAAAATTGTATGTTCATGGCTAAAATATAATGTAACTTAGAAATAAGTTAAAGAAAATATTGAATCTCCAATTTAAGAACAGGAGTTGGTGGTGCAATGACTTTCTTGTTTGTAGGATTTCCAATGGAAAGTCTTTATATAATCCTACTTAAAGCTACTGCTTTTGTGAAGGAATAAGTATCTATAACGCAAAGTACAATTCTAATGAAAGTAGCTCAATGACAATAATGGAGAGACAACTAGTTGAGATAGCTGAGTTTGATTCTCATTTTATTCGTTGATTATTTGTCTAATGTTACTAATTTAATAGCCAATTATAACAAATTACTGCATTAATAATATTCAGATTCTTTTATTTTAGAGCGAATAGAAAGATATTGATAATAGAATTTTGTAATTTTAAAATTGAATCTAGACGAAGTAAACATTAATAATAAAATGAATTTGGAAGATGAAAATTGATTCTATTTGAATCGTTTGTTTTAACTTTAAATAATTAGGTAACCATGTGATCATAATTAGGTAATCATGTGGTCCAATCACATTGTGGCAAGTGGTCCAATAAGAATATTGTCACATCTTTTAGTATATATAATAGATACTTGAAAACTTCACATTTTTTTTGGTTAATCACCGCTCGGTTTAATTCGGACTCGAGAGGCAGGAGTGTTGCTCACATAGGCAAGGTTGTCCGTGTCCCCTCTCCCAATGAGAGCGCTTCCCAGAAATCGAACACACGTTCTCATCCTTATGGGGTTGTAACCTACTTACCAGCTCAACCAACTACCCATTGGTGAAAACTTCACATTTAAGATAATTAGAATCCGTTTATTTTATAGCGAATTAAAAGATATTGTTCCAAGAATTTTGAAATTTTAAAATTGAATACAAACGAAATAAACATTAATAATTCAATGTATTCGGATAAAAAGGATAATATTTCTATTTGATTTATCTTTTTTTAACTTTAAATAATTAGGTATCCATGTGGTCCAATCATATTGGACCAAGTGGTCCAATAGGAATATCCCCATGAGCTTTTATATATATGATAAATATAAATCTAAATATCCATCATAATTGAGTCTTAGCCTGCACGATATATATTTCTTATGGAAGGAAGTTCATCATCCATTACTTTTATGTGTTTTCTATATAGCTGATCCTCATATTTCTTTTTCCCATTTTCAAGACTACATCGATACTTCTAGGTTTCGAGTGTCATTTAGTAGAGCGAGTGAGAGAATGTCTTCTATCATTCAAGAGGGTCAAATGAATTCTACAAACATGATTCAAAGAAGGAAAATGGATACAACATGTGTGAACAAGATTCAAGAGACGCAATTTTTCTGCAGAGAGTGATTTCTAGAAAAGAGAATATGAAAGAGTGGATTTCTCCTTTTCTTTCGGCCGTTGTGAATACTTAGGAACCCGACGTAATGCTTCATACAGACAACAATACTTTAGACTCTACAATCCTATGAAGACAATCAAGGACAAGGGAAATCGACAAAAAGAAAATGGAAACAATATATGTGAACAAAGTTTGAAAGGCGGAAAAGCTTTTCTAAAAAGGGCGGCATAAAAAAAAAAGATAATATGACAGTGCGGATTTCCCCCTCCCGACTTAATGCTTCCAACATACTCAAACCTCTTCAAACTTACAATCATATGGAGAAGAGCAACGAGAAAGAAACTCAGTTGAGAGAAAAAGAAAAGGAAAGTTACATGCTTGAACAAGATGCAAGAGACACAATTTTTTGGAATACGGTGATATCAAAGAAAGAGAATCAGAAATGAGAGATTTCTTCTTCTTCTGGAGGTCAATATAAATGCATAGAAACTCGACGTAATGCTTCTTACAGACATTATAGACAACAGTACCTTCGAGTATACAATCCCATGGAGATCAACAACAAAAAGGAAACCCGACAACATATAATGCATCGATTTAAGAAGTGATCTACCATAACTTTTCTGCATCACAAGGTTCATCCCACCACTGCCGCTCATGATTCTTCATGGAAACTGTAAATCATCTAGTATTATTATATGTGACTTTGAAGCTTTGTAAACTTATTGTTTTAATTTATTATAACATATAGTTGTAATAGATTTCTCACCATTTTTAATGATATTAAATGTTGATATTTAGAAATTTTTCGTTTTGTAGTCTATTTTTTGGTGAATTCATTCAGTTTTAGTTAATATTGAATGATTTTGAGATATTTCAACGTTGTATAAATGTTACCGATTTGAGAATAAATCAAACAATAGAAAAGAATTATATTGGTCAAGACTACCAATTTATCTCTATCAATATTGTCAATGTTGTCGGTGTAAAGTTACAAACGATACAATGTTAAAAGAAAAATTGATGGTCTTTTCCAAAATGACCCATTTTGATGGTTTATTGGCCAATCTAATACCATTTATTGTTTGTTGGCCAAATTGATACTTACATCATTGTTTGTGTGCGAAAACGGTTATAGACCCAACAAACTATATATACCAACAAATAAGTGTATTATCGGTAAAAACACAAATAATTGTATAATAAAAATATGAAAAGAAAATACTCCCTCCGGTCCTAACCTAATTGACTTTTTCTAGAAAATCCTTAAAAAAACAAACTAAGTTAATTATAAATTGATTTACCTAATTTTTTCCCCTTAAATTAGTTTATTTTACCTATAAATTAATGGATAATCTAAGAATATATCAAATATGTCATCATTTAATAACCTATTTCGCAACCTTAATTCAAAAAAAAAAAAAAACAAAGTCACCGTAATGAGTCACTGCTTTACACGCATTTATCCTTTTCTCTTACAACCCAACATCATCACATCATCTTCTTTCGTTCTGTAGTGTGAACAGAGAGCCAAGCAGAACACAGAAACCTCACTCACTCTTTTCAATATATATCTTCTCAGCCTCTCATTCCAAACCATTCTTCAACACTCACTTCTCGAAGCTTCTTTCTATACAATCCCACTTCCCTTTTCACTTCTCTCACACCTTCTTCCTTCAGGTTTCTTTCCCCCTTTACTCTTTTTCTGCTCATTCTTTCATTACCGTTGCTCAACTTTCCTTTGTGCCTCCAACTTTTGTTTTTCTTCTTCTTACTTAAAGCCTTCAACTGGGTTCAATTCATTTAAGCTTATATGTTTGTTTAAGTTTTAGTTTTTCTGAGTTTTTGTTGTATGTTCTATGCTTTAAAGTTTGAGTGCTTTATTATCTTTGTGTTCTACCATTTTTATGTCTTAATTTGAGAAGTAATATGCTGATTGTGAATTGATATTGATCTCAGCTACAAATTTTGTAGAGTTTTTATTTCTCATAAAAAAAGGAAAAATCCATATAATATGGATAAGGGTATTATTATTCATGAATTATTCTTTCCCCCCTCCTCATCCTCCAACAAATAAGATAATAATACAAAAGTCCCCTCTTTTGGTTGTGTTATCATAACCAGATGTCTCAAGTTCGAGTTTTGGGTGCAGCTGTATTAAATACCCTTTTGTTTTAATCCTGTTCAGATCTTGTTAACTGCAGTCCATTGTGTCGCTAGATAGGGCCGACCTAGTTCTAGTCCCCACTTGGTGAGGGTGCTGGGGAAGGGAATATAATAGGCAGCCTAACCTCTGCTTTTTGCACAATGGCTGATTCGAATCCAGGACATCATACCCCCACGGCAAGCGAGCTTACCGTTGAGCTAAGCTGGCTCTTTGTTGTGTCGCTAGATATTGGGTGCAAATGTAGCAAAATAAAGGCCACATTTATGCTTGCCTTCATCCTATTAAAAACTTCCCATTTAATATATGATTGTTGACAAATTTTGTCCATTTATGGATGACTCACTTGACAATTGAGGTCTTCAGTGTGTATCTCTAGCCTGTTGAAAATAAACAGATTAAATAAGCCTTTATAAAAATGCTCATTGAATCTTTATTAAGGTGTACTCCCCCGGTCCTATATATATGACCCCTTTTGGATTTGTGGAAGGAAATTTGACTACTAAATCATAACATTTTCCTCATGTAATTAGAAGATGAGTTAGTTTATAAGTAGATAAATTAGTTTTGAGAAAAAAAGATAACTATAAACAATTTAAAGTGATAAATTTTGCATCCTTAATTTTTCTAAAAAAGTCAAAGAGGTCTTATAATTAGGATTGGATGGAGTATTGTTTTATGCTATTTAATCTTAAACATATCTAAGTGCGATTCACAAGTAAGTGCATATGTAGTTTTATAAACATTGAAGATCAAATTGTTGAACAATAAATCCAATGAATAAAATGATAAGAGTTATATCTTTCAGAGGCTAAGATGGTTATTAACTCAGTATAAAAGTTCTTCCGTTTGGATAATGTATGGCTTCATATTTATATATGTTCATACATTACATTATTAGCTGTCCATGATTGCTCCAGGGTGTAGTTGCTTGTCAAAATTTTCCTGAGTTTTTCTATCTTGAATTACTACATAAAATTTTATAACTGAGATGGATTAGACTTTTTCATTCAACAATGACATCGTAGGATTGAAATACAGTGGGGTAGGTGGATTTATTTATGTTACATTTTGTTTGATCATTAACACTACACAGTTAATCTACCATTGCTGATTGAAGATGAAATTTACATAGTGAGTGATTTTAAACCCAATATAGTTTTTAACAGAAATAATTTGGCAACATTTTCTAGATGCTACAAAAGCTTTCTGCATGATTGGACAGAGCTTTGTGTTGAATTTAGTGGGAAGGATAGGACATGCTATTGTCACTGCAAAGCGAAGATGTTTGTTCTCCTTTGCTTATGGACCTTGTGAACTACACCCGTTTATAAAAAAATTCCAAAGTTATATGGGCAAATCCTTCTCTTCATTTTCTGATCTCCTAGATAAAAGAGACCAAATAGCCATTGCAAGTGCACTTTCACATTCTGGAGATTTGGAATCATTCTCTCTTTGTAATCAAATCCATTCTCATGTTATCAAGTTGGGATTTCCCAATGACATTTTTTCACAGAATAATTTGGTAAAGACATATTTTAAGGTTGGAGTCTTATCATATGGCTGTAAGCTGTTTGAGGAGATGGCTGAAAAGAATCTGGTGTCATGGACTATAGTGATTTCAGGTGCAGTTCAAAATAATGACTTCGAATTAGGTTTTAGCATATATTTGGATATGTTACGAGCTGGGTTGTTGCCAAATGAATTTGCTCTTGGCAGTGTGATGAAGGCTTGTGCTATACTGGGAGTGCACACTCTTGTTATAGCTATTCACTGTTCTGCTTTGAAAATTGGGTTGGGGCAGAACCCAATTGTAAGTACTTCAATTCTTAACATGTATGTTGAGTTGAGGGATATCGAATCGGCTGAGTTGGTTTTTGATTGCATGAAAGAGCGAGATGCTGGTTGTTGGAATGCCATGATTGGAGGATATATCAAATGTAATTGTGACTTTAAAGCGTTGCAGTTGCTAACATTGATGCCATATGGTGATATGAAAATGGATAAATATACCTTTATAAATGCTCTAAAGGGATGTTCAACTATGGGCTCTTTGCAATGCGTAAAGCAAATTCATTTGTTTATTATTCAATGTAAAATGGAATGTATTACTTCAGTTATGAATGCTCTGGTGGATGTGTATTTTAAAAACGGTGACCCGGACTCTGCTGTGAGTGTTTTCAATCATATTCAGGAGAAAGATATCATCTCATGGAATACTGCATTTTCGGGCTATTCTCGGAATGATAATGCTATAGAACTTATTACTTTATATCATAATCTAATGATAATAGGTGGGAAACCAAATAATGTCACTTTTTCAGTGTTGCTTAGAAAGTGTGGCGAGTTGCAAAATCTCAATCTTGGACTTCAGTTCTATTGTGTTGCCTTACACTTTGGATTGTTTGATGAAAGCAGCATCATAAGTTCTGCAATCAGTATGTTCTCTAGATGTGGGAAAATGGATATGGCATGCTTTGCATCCTACAGTTCACCGTTTATTTGTATCAATGCTTGGAATGAGTTGATTTCTGGATATATTGTAAATGATTTTTATGAAGAAGGAATCAAACATTTTAATAAACTTCGAGAATTTGGTTTTGAAGCAGATGAATACACCTATTCAAACACTCTAGAAGCTTCATGTAGATCTGAAAATCAAGAGATTGGCAGACAGCTGCATTGCGACCTCCTTAAATCTGGATTCAATTCTCATGACTGTGTTTGTGGTTCATTAATTAAATTTTATTCTTCCTTTGGGCTACTTAATGATTGCTACAAGTTCTTCAATGAACCTGAGAAGTTAGATTTAGTTTCTTGGGGAACAGCGATTTCTTCACTAGTTCACCAAGGCTTAAATCATGAAGCTATTAAATTTGTACAACTTCTTATGAAAGCTGGTGAAAGGCCTGATGATTATATTTTGGCCAGCATTTTAAGTAGTTGTGCTTGTATTGCAGCTTACCGGCAGGTGAAGTCTTTTCATGCTTTAGTTATAAAATTGGGATGTTGTGTGTATCCATTTGTTGCAAGTGCTCTTATAGATGCGTATGCTAAATGTTCTGACATAAGGAATTCAAGAGTGGCTTTTGACCAGTCTTCCGAATTGCATGATGTTGTTATATATAATGCCATGATCATGTCTTATGCACATCAAGGTCTTGTTGTCGAAGCTATGGATATCTTGGAGAAGATGAAATCAGCTAACATACATCCTAGCAATGCCACATTTATCTCATTGATATCAGCTTGCAGTCATAATGGTCATATAAATCTTGGTTGTTCTCTGTTTGAATCAATGTATTCAAATTATCACTTGATGCCATCCCCAGAAATTTATGGTTGTTTAGTTGATATGCTTTCAAGAAATGGTTACCTTGAAGATGCTAAACTTGTAATAGAAGCGATGCCATTCCCTACTTGGCCAGCTATTTGGAGGAATTTACTCAGTGGTTGTAGGATATATGAAAATAGAGCATTGGCGGAATGGGCTGCCGGGAGGTTACTTCAATTATTTCCTGAAAATGATGCAGGTTATGTGCTGTTAGGAAATGTTTACTCTGGAAGTGGTTGTTGGGAGGATGCTGCAAGCTTGAGGAGAAAAATGGCCAAGAGAGGTGTTGAAAAAAGTATAGGGTATAGTTGGATTGACACATAAGTTGAGTTCACAGATTATGAAGAAGGTAGAGTTGTGTAGGCACATGTCATTTAAAATCTTGAGAAGGTTGTATAATTCTTTTTTACTTTTTGAAGGAAATTTGTTATTAGTAATGTGAGGAATTTTAAAAGTTACATGCTATTATAATCATATAGGGAAGGGGATGGCAAATAAGGATGAGAGGATATCTCTAACTTCTAAGATTCTTGTAAAAGTGTTCCTATACTTGAAAAAAATCACATGGATAAGCCGTTTTAATTTAGTCAATAGACGATTTGTTTCTAAATATAAGACCACTTTATAATTTTTTCTACCTTTTTCTCAAATTAACCCTAATAATGTTTATCTATAATAAGCAAGCAAGAGAAGGAGAGTATGTTGATTTAGATCACTATAAAGGTGTATGGTTATGGTGAATTGGTAATATCAGGTGCAAATAACTAACTTAACTAACATCCTTAATCTAATCGAATTAGGGGAAATAATCTTATATTTAGGAACAAAGGGAGTTTGTTGATTTAGATCTCGAATCCTGTGGCATTTTGAATTCTGATTTTTTTTGTCCATTTCATTCTTGAGTATTAAACCTCTTGTATTATGGTTTGGAACATAAATTATATATTTTGTTCAATCAATCAAACAGGGAACTGCACATGTTTCAAGTGACTCAATCAAAATGGAAAATGTTATATATTTAATACATAATATATGTGCCAATAGAAGTTTTTGCTTCTACCATATCTAGAACTTTGAGATATCTGAATTTTTCAATATTTCTGTTGCTGTTTTATGCCTATTCCTCTGCTGTTATCCTGGTCTATGAGATTTTGAAGATTGCATGTGTGAATGTCTTGGAGTGATTAGACCGATGTTGCACTGATTCATTGCCTGGGTTTAAATTGGTTCCTTTGTGTAGACAAATAATCATTAACCACTGATCTGATAAACTTTTGTAAATTCCAGGGGAAAAAGCAGCAATGGCTTCTAATTGCTGTTATTCTTTTCCAGCTAGATCTCATTTGGTTTCAACAAACTTCCTCAAACCGTTAAATAATTCACAGCTTCCTTACAGGGTAAATCTCTGTTACCGATATTCACTGTTTGGTTAATTTATTGTCTCTTCTAGGGTAAGTTTATGCTACTGATATTCATTGTTTGGTTAATTTATTGTCCTTTCATATAATTCAACTTTCATTAAAACTATGGACAATTATTGTACCAAAGGTAAATTGTCAGTGTTATATACTCATATTACACAGCTGTCTTTTGACTATAATTGATTAATAAATTCTCGCATATTCTTTCTTAAAGTATATGTTGCTAATTCTTACATTTTTAAATTTTTGGTTCCATTGGGACACTGATGGGGACTATGTATGGGCAAAGTCCCACATCAAGTAGAATGGGATGCTTGGTGCGGTATTTAAGCCCTTGACTCTCCCTCCCTAACAGCTAGCTTTTGGGGATGGAGAGCCAAGGGCTTAAATTCCACACCAAGCATCCCATTCTACTTGATGTGGGACTTTGCCCATATAAAGTCCCCATCAGACACTATATTTGATATTTCCTTGAAACAATGTAGTCCTTGGGTATTTTCTGCAGTGGTAGTTGACTGAGAAAGTTGGTTTTATGCATTTGCTATAGACTTTTTTTATGTCATTGAAATTCAACTTATTCCTTTAGTTATTAGAGATTCATGATTGTGGCAACTTGCTCTCTACTTTGTGCTTATTTTATGTCATAAACTCAGGCAAAAAGAAGGTTAGGTGATTCTCCAGGATCTTTAACAGTTACTGCATTTTATGGCTTGAAGACCCCTCCCTATAAACTTGTAAGTGAATATACTGTGTAATTATTCAGTACATGCACGTTTAACGATATTATATTGTGCTGGCTCATGCATCAGCTATCACTGCAATGAGCATATTAAAGAAATAGTTGTGAAAGTTCTTTCATTTTACACAAGTTGTTGGCTTATATATATACAGTAGGTTAACCAATTATGACTTGCTCATTTATTAGTTGCTTCAATGTTCTTAGGATGCATTAGAACCATATATGAGTAAGAGGACAGTCGATGTACATTGGGGGGAACTTCATCGGAACTTTGTGGAAGGTTTAAACAAGCAGTTGGAGAAGGATGACATACTATATGGCTATACCATGGATGAACTAGTCAAAGAAACATACAATAATGGGAATCCCTTACCAGAGTTCAACAATGTAGCCGAGGTAACTAACTACATTACATACATGAGATTGATTTGGATGTTCCGTTTCAGTTTTCAGACTTGGAAACTTCATTACCTGATTTTCACGACTTACTTTATTATGATGGAGTTGGCTGCGGGATCATGCTCTCAAAAAAATATTTAAATAAGAGAATAATGTCAATGTGTAACAAATTAATATTGTGGAGAATTTCTTTCCAAAATGAAGCTGATTACTGTGCTGTATGACAAGTTTCTTCCTCTGTAACTATGTGCTAAATGAAGGTTGTGTTTTTATTTTACATACTACATACATATCTATAAAATATTGAACACTGATCTTTCAATTGTAGGATTACATTTCCACTGTATTTTTTGGGGGGGTACCATGATGGAGTAAAGTATTGCATTTGATCTCTTTGCTACAAACCTCTCATCAATAAATTGTTTCTAGTGGCTTTGTTTCTACTGCATCTTTAAAGCCTTTTTCTGACATATATGTTGGTATATCTTATCGTGTTCATCTCTTTGACAATTAAGAAAAGAAATCCTTAATTTTCCACAATATTTAGCTGTAAAATTACAACTAAGACAGCTATTGACAGTGTCTTATTGAGGATTAGTTTCATTAAGACATTAAACCTAGTTATGTCCGTTCATGTGCAGGTTTGGAATCATGACTTCTTTTGGGAATCTATGCAGCCAGGAGGAGGTGAGATGCCCAAACTAGGTCTCCTTAAACAGATTGAAAAGGATTTTGGTTCGTTTACAGATTTTAGAGAGAGGTTTATTGAAGCTGCCCTCTCAACGTTTGGCTCTGGCTGGGTTTGGCTTGTTTGTAAGTCTACTCCAAATTGATTGGCTCTCATTAAGGTTTTGTGTGTTTGAGGAGGGGGTACATATTTGAAGTGAAGAGAAAGAAGGATGAGGCCAAATAAAACATGTTATTAAATACCAATTTTTTATTAAGTATCACTACAAACAATTGATATAGTTGGTTACCAATAAAGCAAAATGGCATCATAGGATCCATGTAGTTGACCCCCACTTAGGATAAGGCTTTGTTGTTGTCGTATTACTACAACAACTATTTCTTAAACGTACGAAATTCTCCTATTCCTTTATATCTCTTGGCCATTCTGTTTTCTGAACTATATTTTCCCTTAAGATGCTACTCTCTCTAGTCCTAAATATAGAACCTATATAACCAATTTGATTAAATTAAGGGTGTTAGTTTTGTTTATTAATATTTTTTATCTAGAACATTCCAATCATAAATCCTTGTTCCCTCTCCAATCTCTTAGTTGATTATTGTTTTCCTTTACCAGATTAGTTAGTTATTGGTAGAGGAGCATTGATATAGATAACTTTGAGAAGTTGACAAAAATTTGAAATACCCACTATATTTTGGACCAAGAACAGCTTGCCAAATAGATTTTATATTTAGTACTAAATGGAGTATTCGGCATGCAAAAAAAGTTTTGTTCAAGATTTAGTGCATAAAATATAATAAAGGTTGAAGTTTATATTTTATGCTGTCTTTTTCCTAAACAATACGGTAAAAGATACTTTTTTCAACATGTCCCAAGCTTTAAGAAGAGTGAATACTTAAAATTAGAGTCCTATACATGTTTGATTTTTGTAGAACAGTCATATTATGTTTTTTTATTTTCTCGTTGTTTCTTCATGTTTCAGTCTGTTACCTTCTTTTTAAGTATGCACTATAATATTTGACTCTCTGATTTTACTATATAAGTGAGTCTTAGCTTGTAATCGTTTTAATTATAATGAAACTGTTTTAATAAAAACAATATTATGTACGCGATATTGTGAACTCTATTAGATATTTCAGTGTACATCTCAGTGTCTATGCTTCTCCGAAAGCAAGTGTCTTGATAGAACAAGATATTCACCAACCAAAGGCCAGTTACATCCATTACTGCCTCTTGAAATTTGGAACCGAATAGCAAATTTGACATGAATGACAGATCTCAAATATATCTCTGATCTATTTTATTGTCAAGTATTTTGGTTTATGCTGGTGACTTGATAATCCTTATAGCTTGGTTGACTCAGTGAAGAGAGAAGAGAGACGGCTCGAAATACGAAAAACATCTAATGCCATTTGCCCAATTGTATGGGATGACATTGTAAGTCGATTTCACTTCCCTCCATAACTTAAGTTGATATTCCTAGCATCATTAGATTTGATACTCTTTTTTTCTCGTGCAGCCCATAATCAATTTGGATTTGTGGGAGGTATGGTTATATCTCGCTCGCTAACATAACATTATTTTATTGATTGAGTTTTCACTAGCTGACTTTCCTTCCTTTTCTGCAGCATGCGTATTATTTGGATTACAAGGTACATAATAAAATTCATAGAAGTATTATTTTATTCAAGTTGGGTTTGTCCGGAGCCTAAACAACAATTTCAATAAATTTTGTTACCTCTTTTATATTTTCTTTATTATTTATTATTTATTTCAATTTTCCATACTCTCTTTTTTGAGCCTCTGCTTCAAATTTTCTACCTAGGAATTATATCTTTATTTCTAATGGTTGAGATGCAAATATGGCCTGGAAGTTTTCACTTAGGAATAATGTAATCTCAGAAGGTATTTTGGGAGTAACGTTGCTTGGGAAGTATTTAAAGGAAGAAGTGTTGCCCTTTTTCGTTAAATATTGTCAGTCTATTTTGCAATGGTCAATGTTAATTTTATAATACAATAATAATAAAGTCTTATCCCACTATGTGTGCTGTATATGGATCATACAATTTCATAGTGTTCTATCAATAACTAACTTTTTTGATATATTTTTCTCCAATGGTTATTGTACTATAAGTTCGCGCAGTGCTTGGCTTGATTTCTTTCTTCCTCTGTTAATAGGACTCTTGGTTGTTTTGTCTACCTTCTCATTGGTGCATCTAATGATCTTTTTTGAACATGTCCAAATTACCTCAAACGATTTTTTACCATTTTCTCGCTAATAGGAGCTACTCCAACTCATTCTCGTATATGGTTATTCTGAATCTTATCCTTTTTTGCATATTCATACATCCATTTCAAGATACTCATTTTAGCTACTCCCATTTTATATTTATGTTGTCACTTCAAAGCCTAGCATTCACTACCATATAATACTACTGGTTTTTAATTAGTGTACAACTTTCCTTTTACCCTATAGGGGTACTTTCTTAACATTAAGAACCCCAATGGTTTTTCTCTACTTACAACGCTTAGCTTGAATTCTATGGTTGACATCGCATTAATTTCACTGTCTTGTCGTATAATTGATTCAAAGTAAAACTCTGTCTCTTGAGGGATTATTTGATCTCCCAATTTAATATTATAATGCGTAAAACAATATTGCTATGTTCTAAAACTTGTACGCCATTTTTTATTCCAAAAATACTTCCAAGGAAAAATAAATTCTTGGGAAAATCATTTGTGGCAAATTTGCATGTAAACCCTTATTCTTAATAAATCAACTTATCACATTATTTATGTCGGGCTTAGCTAATGCCCAAACAATAAAAAAACCCAATTTTTGTTACCTTTTTCAAATGTCCTATCATTCATGGTTTCAAGGTCACAAGGCTTTTTGCATATTTTTGCATATCCAGTCTTATTTTATTTTCACATTATCAGTTTCATGCTGAAGGGCCGACTTAGCTCAATGGTAAGTTCGCTTACCGTGTGAGTATGGGGTTGTGAGTTTGAATCAGCCACTTTTCAAAAAGAAAGGGTTAGGCTACCTAGTATATTTCCTTACCCAGCACCCTCACCAAGTGGGGACTAGAACTGTTTGGCCCTTTTTATCAGTTCCATGCCCAAGATTTACTCCTTGGAACAGGTCATCAATGATGATGGGTTTAAATGTTTGATTGGAATTTGCTTGAAGCCCATCAAAACACACAAGCTGGTATACTTATGCCTTACCTTCCTTTGGAGATATCTTCCTCACAATTGTTTGATCTGTTTGACAGAATGACAGAGCCATGTATGTGAATAACTTCATGGATCACCTCGTATCTTGGGAAGCCGCAATGGGAAGATTAGCGCGAGCCGAGGCTTTTGTGAACTTGGGAGAACCTAAAATACCCATAGCATGAAATGTGGTAGGTAGGAGTTGATTTGAGTATGTCTGGGAGGCTTTTGAGTTTGAAATGAAGGGCTTCTTAGGGCTTTTGACAGGTTTTGGCCATTATTTTATTAGAAACATGCTTGTAAGGTTGTAGAGCCCCCATATAGCTCTTCTTTCTGTTTTTCCAGATTTTCTATGTTAGTGAAGGATTGCAGACAAGTAGGCATTTAAGGACGTTTTGAGCATCGAAGCTAGAGGGCAAGCAAAGTAGTTCTGAACTGAACTGGAGAGAGAGAGAGATTTTGTAAGCGTAATATGTTACTTTATGTTGAACCTCTAAATTTATGCCGCTCCTCTATTTGTGGTTAATTGTTACTTTTCCCACCAAACCTTTTATAATTTGGCAAATGGTTTGAAGGGTGGAATTAAATGAAGTGGAAAAAAGAAGGAAAGATTGCACTAAGGGTGAGAATGATCTTGGTATGTCATGTGTCTCTACTCTTAATTGGATTTGATTCGGTATTCATCAGTCATCGCCTTCTGATCACCATAAATACACACAAATAATAAGCCTATGGTGAGCTCAATAGGAGAGGTTTTAGGGCCCACAATGTCCTTATGTATTTTTGGTGATAAGAAGGTAATGAGCAATATGATGAGCACCGAATCAGAACCCTTCTTAATCAAAAGATTCATTCTAACAAAATATTCAGAATTTTTTTAATTTTATTTAATGTTATCAACATAAAACTGAAAAATGTAAAAGTGAAATTTAACAGTTGAATTTTAATTCAAAAATTCTAGATTTCACTATAATTGCAAACTCATCTAAATTTCCTTCAATTTTTAATATATGACCTATTTTGGCATATGATTTTATTCCCTCCATTCATAATTATAAGTTCTATTTCTATTTTGAAAAAATTAATTATAGGTTCCACTTAAGCCATAATATTGGAAAGGCCCTATCAATTTGCCAAATTGAAGTAGTGTCCCAATGAATCTTACTTTAATTATGTTACAACACATAAGACTCTCATATCCTCTTTGATTTTGTTTTTTTTAATGGGTAAATGTACAAAAATAGTCATCGTAAATTTATAAATAGGCAACTATAACTCTAGTAAATTTAAGGGGGCAAAACTGTACACTGTAAACTAAAATGGGGCAAAAGTCACATCTCTATTAGGCAGAGTTAAACATACATTTTCCAGACGTGGCTCCACCATCAGTAAATGACATGTCATATATTTAAGGGTGCAATAAGTTAATGGAGCTTAATTTTTTTCAGATGGGTTTTATTTTTTCACATGATTACGAAGAAGTAGGGTGAATTTCACATGATTTGAGGTTCTATTTGGTTTCTTATCGAAATGATTTTGGGGTTTAGAGTTCATTTCAAGTGATTTAGGGTTCAACTGAATGCATTTTAGCTTTCAAGGTGGATTTTAGAATTGATATATCATTTACTGATGGTAGACCCCACGTCTGGAAAATTTCTTTTTAACTCGGTCTAACAAAGAGGTTACTTTAGCCCCATTTTAGTTTACAATGTATAGTTTTGCCCCATTTTTATTTACAGTGTACGATTTTGCCCCCTTAAATTTAGAGTTATAGTTGCGCATTTTTAAATTTTTTTTTTTTTTTTTGATAAAAAGAACTACAATATAAAACAATTACTCAGCAACGATTACTGAGTTTCTACAGTAAGACAACAAACTCAAATCAAAAACCAATAGGCTATGAATCAGATCTGGAGGGTCAACATAGACCAAAAAATCAACTTTCATATCTTGAGCTACTCCGGCAAGCATATCAGCAACACAGTTGGCATCTCTTGGGCATATCTTAAGGATCACTGTCCATTTCTTTCTCAAAAAACTTTTAATTTCCTGCAAAACCTCGAAATCTGGATGACAAACTGGAATCGTCTTTTGCAAAATATTAACTAATTCATGGCAATCACTCTCAACAATCAAACTTTGAACTTTCTTCTCCCATGATAACTTGAGAGCCCATAAAAAGCCCCAAGCTTCAGCAGACAAAGAAGACCCAATACCAATACGATATTGAAAAGCCTGTATGAAATCCCCATTATGATCTCTCAGCACTCCCCCACACGTACAATATCCTGAACTCAAATTTCTTGCTCCATCAATATTGAATTTCAAATACCCATAAGCAGGACATTCCCATCTATCCAAATTATTTTCCTTCAACTCTTGATTCAAAACAGGTCTGCCCCATCCCAAACAAGCATAACTTCGAGCAATTACATTATATTCACCCCACAAATTATTGTTAAAAACAAACTCATTTCTCCTTAGCCAAAGATTTCTACAAATAATAGCAAACCATAACCTAAATTCAAAACCTTGAATTAAGATTCTTTGCCTCATACTCCAATTTAACCATTCATATACATTAGTGAAGTTAAAAAATTGAACTGCAATAAACTGAGGGAGCACTTTCCTCCAAACCTGATCAGAGCCACAACAATCTCTTAAAGCATGAATAAGAGTTTCCTCTGAATCCTTACAGATATCACAAGCACTCGTAGCAGAAATTTTCCTCTCCAACCTCAACTCATTAGTCAAAACTCTATCATGAAGACATAGCCATAAGAAAGTTCTATATCTTTGAGGCACCTTTAAACTCCAAGCAACCTTCCAATCTCTAGATATCGTAGCATTACTGGGTTTCTTTAGTTGCTCATACACCGACTTAATTGTGAAAACACCATCTGAAGTCCACCTCCAAACCGGGAAGTCTTGACACTCACTTGACCTCAATGAGACCCTCTCAATAGCCTTTAACACATCCTGAACAAAATAGTTTCTAAATTTCTGCCAATCCCAGGTACCTGAAGGAGATAGAACATCAGCAACTTTCCAATTTTTTATATCCTCAGGAATTGCCAGAACTGTAAGTGCACTTAATTTCCCCAAATGGGGAACCCACGAGTCCTCCCAAAAAGAAATCTCTCTTCCATTCACCACACGCCAAGCAATACCTTCCTTCACTGTATTCCAATTGCATCTAATACCCTTCCATGTTGATGATTCTACCCTTCGTTTCTTTACTTCTGGAATCAAGTCTGCCCCTCCCTTATACTTCTCCCTCAAGAATTGAACCCACAAAGAATCCCTTCGACTAATCAGAGCCCAACCAAGTTTGGACATATATGCCTTATTCTGGTATTTAGCCTTCCGGATGCCAAGGCCACCAAATTCCTTCCCAGAGCAAACTCTCTCCCATGAGATAGCATGAATCTTTCTTCCAGATGACGAGTTTCCCCATAGAAAATTACGACAACATTTATCAATTCGATCACACATACCTGACGGTAATGGGACTGTTTGCATCGCATAAGATGGCATAGCTGATAATACCGAAGATACAAGTGTTTGACGAGCAGCAAACGATAACATGTTCACCTTCCAGTTAGATAACCTAGTCTCCATCTTCTCCAAAACAAAATTATACGTTGAATTACTAACTTTGTCATGGATAATAGGCATACCAAGATACTTTCCCAAATTTGACGTGGGAGTAAACTCCAGAAAGTCACATATCTCTTTAGATCTAATATGATTTACATTCTTTGAAAAGAAAATCCTCGATTTGGAAGCATTAACTCTTTGTCCCGACACTTCACAAAAATCATCAAGAATAGCTTTTACTACTCCTGCTTGCTCCATATCTGCCTTAGCAAATAAAATAAGATCATCAGCAAAAAACAAATGAGAGATTGCTATACCCTTTTTAGATATCTGAAATGGTTGCCAATCTTTATCATTCACAGCTGTTTGAATCAAATGGCCAAGTTTCTCCATAGCAAGGACAAAAAGATAAGGAGATAGTGGATCCCCTTGTCTGACCCCGCGTGTGGGTTTAAAAGAGCCAGCATCAGCACCATTCCACAAGATGTTCATTAATGGTGTGGACACACATTTCTGAATAACTTTCTGAATATTCTCCGGAATCTCAAGCTCCCTCAGACAATCAAAAATAAAATTCCATTGGATACGATCATAAGCTTTCTCCAAGTCAATTTTAATTGCCATAAAACCATTCTTCTTCCTCATATTTCGCATAGAATGAATAATTTCCTGAACCAGGATAATGTTATCAGAACTCTGCCTCCCTTTTATGAAACTACACTGATTTGGAGCTACAACACGTGAAATAATTGGTTTCAATCTATTTGATATTATCTTTGTAACAATCTTATAAATCACGTTACAAAGACTAATGGGTCGAAGATCTTGAATAGTTTGAGGGATAGCAACCTTTGGAATCAATACTATTTGCGTCCCATTAATATGCTCTATTAAATCTGGCTTCTCAAACATGGATAAAACCAACTTCACAACAGAACCACCCACTGTCTCCCATTGGCTCTGGTAAAATAAAGGATTCAAACCGTCAGGACCCGGGGCTTTCAAAGGACCCATATCAAAAAGAGCTTTTTTGACCTCCACTTCATTTACCCCTCTTCCCAACATTGAAAGAGAGTTCTCATCAATCCTAGGATATGTACACCCATAAACTAATGAACCATTATATACCTCTGATGAAGTGTATAAGTTCTCAAAGAATCTCCTACCCATCTCCATAATTTCATCAGGATCATAAGACCACTCTCCTGACTCCAACTTCAAAGATAAAATTTTATTTCTGCGACGTCTCCCATTAGCTATCACATGAAAATACTTTGAGTTACGATCTCCCTCATTATACCACTTCGTTCTAGAATACTGCATCCACATAACTTCCTCTCTAATTAAAATCTTCTCAAACTCACTCCATAGTTCTCTTTGCGTCAACTCTAGAGATGAAGAGCAACCCATGCGAGAAATAGTATCATTTAAAACATCCAGCTGCCTCAAAATTCTTTCTTTAGACCTTTGAATATGCCCAAAGGTCTTTCTATTCCAAGCGGATAACTTCTTGGTGAATAAAGAAACAGAAGAATTCCAACTATCATTAATCTTCCAATTATTCTGTACAAAATTTGGAAAATCCTCATGCAAAACCCAAGGAGCAAAAAATCTAAATGGTTTGTAAACTTTCTCATAATTTTTCAAAATACTCGTATCCAGTATAATCGGAGAATGATCTGATTTATATTTCGGCAAATGAACAATATGAGCATCAGAGAAAAATTCATACCATTTTGATGTAACAAACACTCGATCAATTCTACTTTGACTTGATCCTCTTCCCCATGTAAACCTTGGACCCGAAAATCCAATATCAACCAAATCATTAGACAAAACCCAATTTCGAAAAGACACATCAACTCCTCCACTGCTCTGAGAGGAATTATTTCGATCTTCAGGACAAGTAACTGCATTAAAATCCCCCATTATCATCCATCTATCTTCCTCCGGGTTGCATATGGAATTAAGACTAGACCATAAAGATCTCCTCAAAATCATGTTCGGATGACCATACACCAATGTAACAAAAAACTCATTCCCAGTACCAACATCAATCACACCATGAATAAATTGATCCCCCGTGGTCAACATTGAGAATTTTGTTTCATCATCCCAAAACAACCAAATCCCACCACTGAATCCCCTAGCTTCCACAATATGCATATTAGGCCATCCCAACTTACGCGCTACGTTTCTAGCTCTTGACCCAGGTTGCCGAGGTTCCAACAAAGCCAACAAATTAACACATTTATTCCTGCACAATTCTCCAAGAAAACGGTGAAAAGGAGCACCTCCCGCTCCCCTAGAATTCCATGACATAAAAATCATAAAAAAGATATATATACAAAGAATGGTACAATATACGACTTCAAGAAGACATGACAACATCATGCATATTATCATCTCCCACAAGTATCTCGACATCATCAACAACTCCAAGGACCCCATTACTTAACCCAATCACAATATCTTTCAAAGGCTTTGTTGTATGCACTAGTGCTTTATCAATAGCCCCAGGATCCATTAAATCAAAATTATTCTTTTGAGTAATACAAGTAGGGCGCCTACTCTTGTCCAGAACATCCTTAGACACAATTACATCATTCAGCACACTAGGAAAGGAACAAGAAGATGAAGATGACCCTATCAACATTTGACTCCCCTGGACCTTTCTTTTTATCATATTATTTATATTTATTGGGCATGAAAGTTGGCTCCCTCCACTCTTCAAAGATGCTTCAGCTTGCTTGCCTATTTTCTTTTTCCCCAGTGACACATCACGTTTTATCTCACGTGATTGGGGATTTTTAGAGACTCGACGATGTGTATCATAGACAACAATATCTTGCTTCTCCATAATTTGTTCAACTGAATCTTCTACATTCAAGGCAACAAAACGAGATCCCTCAACAGCTCCTACATTCTTGGCAATCACCCTACTTCCATGCTTACTGTTAATGACTGGTTCAAACCTCGTACGATTCTCTTTTTGTGTCGTCGACGTGACCATCGTTCTTTGCTGCCGACGACGAGGAGGAACTACCATCCACTCTCCAAATTCATTGGACTTATTTTCATGAGGATTAGCTACAAACTCTGACTCCTCTTCATCTACATTATAATTCGACGACACACCCATATCCTTCCTTACCTCTGTCGTATCATTCTTCTTGAAAGAACAACTCCTCATGTCATGACCATAGCGACCACAAGAAAAACAAATTGAATGAAGTCCTTCATAAACCACCTTCTTCTCTATTCCATTAATCAGAATAGCTGGTAACAAAGGACGACTCAAATCAATCTCGACACATAATCTTGCAAACCTCCCTTTCGATTGGCGTAACGTATTGGAATCAATCTTTAAAACCCTACCTATTTGACTTCCCACCATATATAAGATACCCTCCTCATAGTAATCCACCGGAAACTTCGGAATACGGATCCATGCCGCAATTTTTGAAACTTCATTAGCATCAGGGTTAAAGTCAGACTTCCATGGTTGAACAGCAAGATAATGCTCCATGATCATCCAAGGACCCTCTGTCAAGGCAAAGTCATAATCCTCCTTGCTATGTAATCTAACTATGAAAAAGCCTGAACCAATCTCCATTGTGTCTACATCTCCCCTATATCCCCACATTTTTTGAAGTCTCATGCTAAGGTAATCCTCCCGAATTGTACGACCAAGAAGTCTAACAATCAGAGAGGTTCCCCATTTTTTGGCTAACTTCTGACAGAACTCCGGGAGGATAATGATATTCGGTCCCTTCTCCGTCTCCTCAATACGAATTCTTGACTTCCATCCGTCATCCAACCACCAACCCTCCTCATCCTCCTCTTCTTCATGCAAACTCGGTTCATCATTGACACACACACTCCTATAGGATTTTTTAGGAACAACCTTAGGAGAATCATCTGAACTGAATTTATCTTCCTCAAACATCCAGTCTTCCTTTCTTGGAATAACAGTATTATCATTCAACATCTTAGTTTCCCCAACCCTCACTTTTTTCCTGCTTCTATACAGCAGACCATCTTCCTCAGCAGAATTACTTCCCGCTCCAATTACCACGTTCGCCGGAGTTAAGGCCATGAAAACCTCTCTTTCCTCTTTTCAAATCAGAATCTCAGCTCTCAGTTCGGTTGTAACCGAATTCGTTGCGTGAGGACACTGTGACTCTTTCTCACGTGCCTCTTCGTGACGCTTTCTGCATTTTTAAATTTACTGTGGCTATTTTTGCACCTTCACCCTTTTTTAATTTAACAAATAAATTATACAAGCCGTTAATTTTCAAAATATCTTTTAATCAATATTTGAAAAGAAGATTGACAAATGTTGTCATGGGATTTTGTGGGGAATTCTTTCAATTCTCGTAAATTGCATCCATTTGCTTGGGAAGAGTTTGTTTAGCCAAGGAATTTGGTGGTTGGGCCTTCGCAATGCTAAATTTCAAAATAAAGCATATATGTCGAAGTTGGGTTGGGCGCTAGTGAGTCGTCGTGATGCTTTGTGGGTACAATTCTTAAGCGAGAGTATAAGGGGGAAATGACTTGGTTCTGAACGTCAAGAAATGGAAATTGGAATCTCTAATTTGGAAGCGTATATGGAGTATGACTCTATTCAACCTTTAACATGAAACAATACCCATCAAATCTCACCACTCAATAATCGTTCAATAGGTTGGTCCACCTTAATTTGATCTTGCAATACATCATCATTACCATCATTCCATGCACCAATGATTCTTTCATTATTCTCACTTCGTAATTTAGTTTAATTAACTTGCGTTAGGTCATCACATTACGATTCGCTTTCATTTCACTATTCAGTTATGTTCTTTTCCTAGAACAAATATATGTGCGGCACACTCTCATTTCTTGTCTCTCTTTATGCAATCTTTAACACAAGATCCATAAACTAATTAAACTGGACTTAACAATAAGATTAATGTTCTCTATTTGTTTCATATCCACGTTTTGAAGCACAATCTCGTTAATTTATACAGTTGTTTTTTAATTTCTTATTATTGCTATTAAAAGTTAAAACAATTGTGTCTAGTTTCTCATTTCGATTTTACGCGTTCATACTAAATTGTATGCAAGCAAGTGTTAGCTCACTATTTTTTCTTTTTTTCTCTTAGATTTTCTATTTTATTTTGAGGCCTACGTGCAACTCGTGTATCACATTCATCAATTATTCTCGTTACTTTAAGTTTTCTCCCTTATAAAGTTTCAACCATTGTATAATTTATTTTGCAGTTATTTATGTTGCTTTAATTTCTCATAGCTACATGTAACTTAGGGAATTGTGGAAGTAGTCTGGGTCAAGGTGATAATGACTTCACAAATTATTAATTTATCATTTTGAAGGAAATTTGGGAAAAAAGTGTAAAATTTTTGTTTAATATATAACTATCGTACTCTTGCTCTGATGCAAACAAGTGAATGATGATTACAATCTGTTTATTTATTTTGATCATTTATGCCATTGAAATATTGATTAACTTTAATTTTTTTTTATAAAAAGCACAACAAGTTTGCTTCAGCTACACATTTGTTCAATTAGCTCCATTTGCTAAGACTGTTAGCTGGTATATATGTATGTACACACCTTATTGCACCTGAAAGTTGGTCTATCCTCTAATTTGGTCTCAAAAAACAAATTATAGCCAACATTTGTCAACTCTAGAATTGAGATAATAATGTAAAGAATTGTCTGGCCACGCTGCGTTTTGGAGCCAAAACCAAAAAGGATCTATAGGGGATTATAAATAGGCCCCCCATTTCAATTACGGGAGAACCTTGAAATCATTTTTCAGATTGTAAAAGCTAAGGACTCTGTTTCCTTCCCAGTCTTCAAACCTTTGTTTCAACGCAAGATTGGACGCATTCATAATCTCCCTCTTGTTTTCCCTTCCCATCTTCTACTTTCATTTCCTTAACCAAAATTGTTTTCGTTTCTTGTTTCTTTTTCTTTTCTTTGAGATTGAAAGATTGGTTGACTAAGCCTGTGTTCATGTATTGCAAGACGAGATTGGATTTGAGGATCTAGAATTGAAGCGCCTCTATGCCCTGCGCATACCATAACCAAGGTGAGTTCTTTTTTGTATTATGACTCTATATTATTACTTATTTGACCAACTCTAACTTCTCTCTGATTATGTGGCAATTTATGTTTCAATTATATCTACCTCAATTTCTTTGTATTTGTCTGTTCTATTTCTTGATCAACGTGGCTTAGGATAATTTTTACTATTATTAATCTTGGGTTCATTTTTGATATTTTATAATTTATATGCTTTCTTGGATACACAGACTTATGCTTTATGTTCTATTTCCCTTTTTGTCAATCCCATATTCCCATCTAATTAAAGAAGATTTATAAAACCATAATCCAGATTAGAAATCCTTATCCAAATCTTCTCACGGTTCCTTCCTTTTTTTATATTGACCAATCAAGATTCATTCTTAATGATGGATCACACAACAAAATTACGATAGTTCTCTTATTAGGCGATCGGATCTTGAAGGCTGGGATGTTGTGCTTTTTGGATTCAACTGGTTCACTTGAGAGGCGTCGTAGACGAACATATGGGTGAATGCACGAAATTAAGATTGTATATGTTGGAATTTATTTTGATGTGTGAATGAAGAAAGTAATTAGAAAGAAAGAGGTGTACTGTGAAAGGCCTTTGCCATGACAACTGTGTTTGCAAGGCTAGCAAAACAATGCTCAATAAAATCTGTTTTTTGTGTTTGGAGGGGGGAAAGGAGATGTCATTGGCTTTCTTACTTTTTTTTTTCTTTTTTGCCGATAAGCTCTCCCACTTTTCCTTCTTTGTGTGTGTCTGTCCTCTCTCTCTCTCTCCCCCTCTCTCTTACACAACATATCAATCAATTATATCCAATAACTCTATTCAACATTTAACATGAAACAATACGCATCAATCTCACCAATCGATTATCGTTCAATACGTTGGTCCACCTTAATTTGATCTTGCAATACATCTACATTACCATGCACCAATGATTCTTTCATTATTCCTGCTTAGTGATTTAGTTTAATTATATCGCATCGGGCCATCACATTACGATATCGTTTTCATTTTACTATTCAGTTATATTTCGTTCCTAGAAGATCAAATATATGTGCGGCAAACTCTCGTTTCTCATCTCTCTTTATGCAATCTTTACCACAAGATCCATCAACTAATTAAATTGGACATGACAATAAGATTATAGTTCTCTATTTGTTTCAAATCCACGTTTTGAAGCACTATCTCGTTAATTTATATAGTTGTCTTTTAATTTCTTATTATTGCTATCAAAACAATTGTGTCTAGTTTCTCATTTCGATTTTACGCGTTCATACTGAATTATATGCAAGCAAGTGTTAGCTCACTTTTTTTTCTCTTTTCTCTTATCTGTTCTTTATTATTTTGAGGCCTATGTGCCACTCGTTAGCTGGTATATATGCACACACCTTATTGTATATGAAAGTTGGTCTATCCCCCTAATTTGGTCATAAAAACAAATTAAAGCCAACATTTGTCAACTTTAGAATTGAGATAATAGTGTAAAGAATTCCCTGGCCACGTGGCGTTTTGGAGCCAAAACCAAAAAAGGTTCTATAGAGGATTATAAATAGGCCCCACATTTCAATTTCGGGAGAACCATGAAATCATTTTTCAGATTGTAAAGCCTAACGACTCTGATTCCTTCCCACTCTTCAAACCTTTGTTTCAATGGAAGATTGAACGCATTCATAATCTTCCTCTTGTTTTTCCCTTCCCGTCTTCTACTTTCATTTCCTTAACCAAAATTGCTTTTGTTTCTTGTTTCTTTTTCTTTTCTTTGAGATTGAATGATTGGTTGATTATTAGCATTAGCAATATCTTCAATAACTTTGTGTTCATATATTGCAAGACGAGATTGGATATGAGGATCTAGAATTGAAGTGCCTCTATGCCCTGCGCATACCATAACCAAGGCGAGTTCTTTTTTGTATTATGACTCTCTATGATTACTTATTTGACCAACTCTATCTTTCATTCTTGATATTTCTTAATTTATGTGCTTTCTTGGATACACAGACTTATTCTCTCTATTACTTTGCTTTCTTTTCCTTTTGGGCAAAGGTCCAAAAATAGCCACCATAAATTTAAAAATGGGCAACTATAACTCTGGTAAATTGAAGGGGGCAAAAATGTACACTGTAAACTAAAATGGGGCAAAACCATACATTGTAAACCAAAATGAGGCAAAAGTAACCTCTCTGTTAAGCCGAGTTAAACATGCATTTTCCAGACGTGGGCTCCACCATCAGTAAATGACTTGCCAATTCCAAAATCTAACGTGAAAGCTAAAATGCATCCAGTTGAACCTTAAATCACTAAAAACGAACTCTAAACCCCCAAATCATTTCGATAAGAAGCCAAATAGAACCCAAAATCATGTGAAATTCACCTTACTTCTACGTAATCATTTGAAAAAATAAAGTCTCATCAAAAAATTAAAGTCTCATCAACATATTGCACCCTTAAATGTATGACACATCATTTACTGATGGTGGGGCAACGTCTGGAAAATGTACGTTTAAATTTACGATGACTATTTTTGCACATTTGCCCAATTTTGCCCCATTTTGATTTACAGTGTACAGTTTTGCCCCTTTCAATTCACCAAAGTTATAGTTGCACATTTTTAAATTTACGATGGCTATTTTTGCACCTTTGCCCTTTCCTTTTTGTCAATCCCATCTAATTAAAAAAGATTTATAAAACCAAAATCCAGACTAAAAATCCTTATGGATATCTTTTCATAGTTCCTTCCTTTTTTTATGTTGACCAATAAAGATTCATTCTTAAAGATGGATCACACAAAAAAATTATGATAGTTCTCTCATTAGGCGATTAGATCTTAAAGAGGCTGGGATGTTGTGCTTTTGAATTCATCTTGTTCAGTTCGGAGGCGTCGTAGAAGAACATATGGGTGAATGAACGAAATTAAGACTGTATGTGTAGGTATTTGTTTTGATGTGTGAATATAGAAATTAGAAAGAATGAGGTGTACTTTGAAAGGCCTTTGCCATGACAAGTGTGCTTGCATGACTGGCAAAACAATGCTCAATAAAATCTGTTTTTTGTGTTTGTAGCGGGGGAAAGGAGATGTCATTGGCTTTCTTAGTTATTTTCCTTTTTGCCGATAGGCTCTCCCAATTTTCCTTCCTTGTGTGTGTATGTCCTCTCTCTCTCTCACGCACACACACACACACAAGATATCAATCAATTTTATCCAATGACTCTGTTCAACATTTAACATGAAAAATTATGCATCAAGTCTCACCAATCGATAATCATTCAATAGGTTGGTCCACCTTAATTTGATCTTTCAATACCTCATCATTAACATCATTCCATGCACCAATGATTCTTTTATTATTATTCTCATGATCACTTCGTAATTTAGTTTTTTTCGAGCCAAAACAACATAAAAGGTCTATAGGGGATTATAAATGGGCCCCACAGTTCAATTATGAGAGAATCTTGAAATCATTTTCAGAGTAAAAAGCCTAAAAACTTTGTTTCCTTCCCACTCTTCGTACTTTTGTTTCAATGCAAGATTGAACACATTCATAATCTTTCTCTTATTTTTCCCTTCTTCGTCTTCTACTTTCATTTCCTTAACCAAAATTGTTTTTGTTTCTTGTTTCTTTTTCTTTTCTTTGAGATTGAATGATTGGTTGATTATTAGCAATATCTTTAATTAGTTTGTGTTCATGTATTGCAAGACGAGATTGGATTTGAGGATCTAGAATTGAAGCGCCTCAATGCTCTGTGCATACCATCACCAAGGTGAATTCTTTTTTGCATTATGACTGCTGACTATGTGGTAATTTATCTTTTATTTATATCTTCCTCAATTTCTCTGTATGTGTCTGTTCTATTTCTTGATCAATGTGGCTAAGTGTAATTTTTTATTATTAATCTTAAATTCATTCTTGATATTTTATATGCTTTCTTGAATACACAGACATATGCTCTCTGTTACTTTGTTTTTTAACTTTTTGTCACTCCCATCTAATTAAAAAATATATATAAACATAATCAGGATTAAAAACCCATATCAATATCATTTCACGGTTCATTCCTTCTTTTATTTGTTGACCTTTCAAGATTCATACATGAAGTAATTATAACCTTTATTTCTGATCAAGATGTGATTCTTCAATAGACATACATGGACCAAATTACATTTCAAATAAGACAGTGATGCTATAAATTGAAGTGTTTAATAAACAATGATAAATAAAAAACCTTATTAATAATTGTATATTAGGTGTTGAGAATGAAGTATAAAATATTCCTAATCTTCCTCTCGTCTTTTCCACTTCTCCATCTTCATCTGTCATTTTCTTTACCAAAAACTTCTTAATGACTTCTTTCATCTTCTTCTTCTTTTGAGATTGATTGAATGACTCCAACCTCCGATCTAACCTCAATGAAGTGGAGGAAGTTGTTCACAGGTCCAATGCAGATATTTTCTGATGCGGATAAATTCAGGAAGACATTATACAAGTACAGTGTTGGAAACAAGTTTGAGTACACTTATGTAAAAAAATAGCAGTAGGAAGATAACGGCAAATGCTAAGGAAGACAACTAGGATGCTTAAACTGACAACATTTATTGATCAACATGATCACAATGCGCAAGACCAACTTCAAGTCACCAATTGTGCGACAACTATCTTGACGTCATCCCTTATAATTGACGAGGTCAGCAATCACATTGACAAGAGGGCAAGTGAGATTAAGAAGACTTTACTCATAGATTATGGGGTGCAATTGACATATAAGCAAGCATATCGGGCAAAGGAGAAGGCAAAGGAAGACTTACAGGGTAATCCTGAACACTCCTACATGTTGATACCATGGATATGTGACAGAATGAAGGAGACTAACCCTAAAACCGTGGCAGAATGGGATTCTTTTGAGCCTGTTGTAGGGGAGCACATATTTCGGCGGTTATTCATTGCTTACGAATGTTGTATAGATGGTTTTTTAGCTAGTGCTAGGCCCATATTGTATATAGATGGAACACACTTGAAGGGCCCGTACATGGGAACATTGCTCTCAGCCTCTGCTTACGATGCAAACAATGATATGTTCCCATTTGCTATAGCAATAATGGGAGGAGAGACGTCTGACAATTGGGGTTGGTTTTTGGAGAGGATAAAAAGGGTAGTTGGCTCAATTGAGCTGACGATTGTTTCAGACCGCCACCAAGCAATCAAGACGGCTGTGGAGGACATATTTGGAGGCGAGAGACATGCATATTGTTTCAGGCATGTTAAAGAGAACTTTAGCCAATAAATGAATAAAATAAACAACAATGGCAAACGCCTCAGTCAACAAATGAAGCGAGACAAGCTAATTTTGTTGGACAACATTGCATATGCTATGAATGAGAAGTTTAATAAAGCAATGGAAGACATGCAAAATGCGTATCCAGAGATGCATGAGTGGTTGATTACCCAGGGGGACATTGAGGAGTGGGATGTAAGCCGGTTTCCACTCAAACGGTGGGATAACATAACCACAGACATTATTGAATCCTTTAATGCCTGGATGCTAGAGGAGAGCCGGCACAATGTGTCTCTACTTATCCACGAACACCATGAAAAGGTTGCAAATAGAAGTTTAGCAATGTTCAAGTGGAAGAACGTGATTGGTCCAAAAATAGAAGCAAAGATAAAGGAATAAGTCAATGTTGGGATAAGTTCGCACTTGACTGCGCTGCCGCATGGTTATGATAGGTTCAACATATGTACAATATATGGCCGTACACTGGTGGTGGATCTCCGGGCAGGTACATGTACAATAACGTACTTGCAAATAGCACTCACTATCATTTATCACTAACTTAAGTGAATACTAAAATATTTCAAACATTGGCAACTAGATGTACTCGGAGTCTTCTAGTGTGCGCCGTTGGGATATTGTTTGGAAAAATCTTTCAGCGGGAGACACACCACGTTTCTTCCTACGATATGCTTTAAGCATAACCCACGGAGATGCAACAGCTAGCTCCTTTGTTCTCTGTGATCTCCTTGGCTGCACTGCAAGATCGTCATCGACATCAGCATTAGCATCAGCATAACATCTTTCGGTGTACTGCACCCAATTTCATGTTCCCTTCATCTCTTCCTTTCTGTGCTCACTATCTTCATCAGCAGCATCACTTTCAAGTTCCTTCAATCTTTTGTCCTCGTCCTCAGCTTATGTTATTTCGTTTAGCTTGTGTTATTTCGCCTGAATTTCAGATTCAATTAGCTTGTGTTATTTCGCCTGAATTTCAGATTCTAGCCCGTTTTTTTCCCCTTCTTCGATGAGTTCTGTTTACGATTTCATGGTTTTGATGGTTTTTCTCGAGATTTTTTTTTATTTTAAGATTGCAGTGAAAAAGATGCACAATTAAATGGAAAGGTCAGAAGTTCTAAAATCTAACCAACTAATAAAAGAGGGCATTATTGGAAAACCACATAAAATTAATTAATTTAACTACTTTCCTTAATCTTCCCAAATTAGGTAAATAGGTTTTATATTTAGGACTAGAGGATAATGTACTCTCTCCGTTCCTAAATATAAGATCACTTTTGGGGATGTGGATTAGTTCCTAAATATAAGATCACTTTCCATTTTGTTTCAAGTTTTACCCAAATTACCCCTACACTCCTTTCAAATTACTCCCAATGATGCCTCTTGACTTTTAACTTTCAACAATGTCAGTCTCCACATACCTCGTCTTCCTCTTCCCCTCGTCAAAATGTGGCAATAATTGTTCTTCCTTTTCCCCTCTTCTTTCAATTTCTTCCTTCTCTTCTCTCTCTTTCTCCACATACGTCATCACCGGAATTTCATTAACGGACACAGGCGACGGCGGCAGCGGACGGCGTTAGGACAGCTCAGAAGAGCCCGAGCCACCGTCAGGAGAAGACGAGGTACATCGGAAGGGAGAGCTGAGAGATGATTGAAGGCATAATGAGAAATTGAGGAATTAATTACTGAGACTTTTATTGCGATTCAATTCAAAAATTGTAGAATCCAAATTTAAAACTGAAAATCCAATGGAGTTGAAGAAGCAAGTGGGTTGATAAAGTCTGATGGAGGAACTCCTCATCCATTGTACGGCGGAGCTCGACTTCATAATGCTCCTCCCCTCCTTTACTTTCTTTTCTGTAACTTTTCCCTTTAACTCTTTCCTTACCTAATTTATTAAGTGAAGGTATTTTGGGAAGATCATATAATTTAAATGTCTTCCTTAATCTCCTCAACTTAGCTAAAGTGATGTTATATTTAGGAACGGAGGGAGTAATAAGCAAGGCCAATGTGAGTGTGTACCTTGCCATGCTGAAACCAAAATCTGTTATGATCCTTACTCCATCTTGTATTATTATATCATCACAAACCATGTGTTTGAATTTAATAATATCGATTTTTAACTATCTAATATTTCATATCAGTTTTGGCATTTTATTAATTTCTTTCATCTTTTTGTTTCCTATGGGTATCCCTATACCCACGTGTCAAGTAGGTCTAATCTCTCGTTGTTTTGAAGTCTCGTAGAGGGGTCGGGGTAAACAGTTGGCCTATGAAAGAAGGCTATGGATTGAACCTCCAACCATTTACTTTAGTGACGAGAGTACTTACCACTCACGTCAACCCGTCAGGTTTGCTTTCATTTATTTTTTGGCAGATTAGTATGTTGCTAGTCCTGAATCAATCCTCATAGTTTAATTACCTCATTTTTTTTAAATAAACTCAGTTTATTTTTGTTCAGATTGATAAAGAGGAAAGCTCTATAGAATTAATTATGGTTTTTAAAACTTTTTAAAAACTATCATAACATTTCCAAAACATATGCATACCCTTAAAATCTATATCCTGCAGTTTCCTATACTACTATATCGGGTCAGTTGGAAAAACACTAAAAATGTTGTACTTTGGTTTGATAGACAAAATTTATGTTACACATATATTTACTTCTTAAAAACCTAATTAATTTAAGGAAAAAAGACAAATAAAGCACTCTGAATATGTGAAAGGATAATCAATGTGTTTAAATTTGGGAAAATGACATATAAAGCTTGCCCAATTGGGACTTGGACAATTGAGGTGGGTAAATTGTGGAAAGCCCAAGTTGGGTCATTGGATTCTAAAACACATTATCTAATTTTGTGAAAAGACTAAAGTGTCCTTCAATAATCTAATATATTACAACACAACCAAACATGAATCTCACACACTAAACAAAAAGAAAAAACACCTATGCCCACACACTAAGCAAAAATGAAACAGAGAATGAACACAAAACCCTAACGGTGACGGTGACGGTGACATTGACGGTGACGGTGACGGAGCTAACGGCGGTGGACGTTGGGTGACGGAGCTACGGTATTTATCCTTCTTGGGTTGAGGTTAGGATGTATTTACACATGAACAACTTTGTTTTCTTCTTCCTTTTTGGGTTGAAAATTGTTGTGGACTATAATAATTCATGATCAAAAGAAAAGCTAATACAAGATGAAGATTGAAAAACTACTCTCTTCAAGTTTGTTTGGTCATTGTGTCTTTTAGGGTGTGAAATAGAAAAATTATGTATATGTATTGTATAACCCTAAAACCTTGTCTGGAATTTAATGGTGGAAGAAGAAGTTCAGGTGGACTTAGATGTAATGAAGATGGTGAAGTAGATGTTCATTCACTGTTGCATTAGGTTTTCGAAATATAAATGCATGTTTCTATGGTTAAAATGCATGCGACAGTGGTTAATACGCATGTTACTGTGGTTATTCGAAATGTTACAGGGAAGCAAAAATGGCACATCAAGTTAAAGAACTATGTTGTTACTTCCATATTGGAGGGAAGTTTGACATTAATGCTGAAGGCATTGTGCAATACAATGGTGGTTACTTGAAGATGAAATCAATGAGGGAGGGAATAACATTTGATGCTTTGAGGTCCATGATAGCAGCATGGCTTGGGTTAGATTGCAATATTTGTGACATGAAATATACTGTGAGACATGATGAGAATATGCTTATCAATCTAGATGATGATAACGAGGTTTTGAACCTGTTTGCCTATAATGAAGGGATTGGCCACATATATCATTGTGGCAGATGCAATGAGATTGGTCACACCCGAAGGTCTTGCCGGAATCCAAACCCAAGTTGAAGTTTCATGCATTTTGTTTGGTTATTTTTAGGAGTTGAAACAGTGGTCTAGCTATTTACCCCATATATGTATTTTTGGGAATGCAACTATGTATATTTTTGGAGTTACAACACTGGTTGTAGCTAATTACACCATATATGTCTGAATTACATGTCTTTTATGTATTTCTTGGTTACATATTTTTGAAAATTTTTATGTGGCAACTTCAGTGACGTTGTTGTGGTTAATTGGGATGATAGTATAATCAATTTGTATATTAAAGTGGTTAATTGGTTAAACTATACCAACCCCACCAAAGACTCAGGGAAGTTAACGTGGTTAAAGGGGAAGCTGGTGTGGTTATTATGCACGACGTAGTGGTTAAAATGGAAGCTTAATTGGTTAAACTATACCACGTCCACAGGCACTGGCAACCTAAACCAAAGACTCACGGAAGTTAACGTGGTTAAAGGGGTAGCTGGTGTGGTTATTGTGCACGATGTCGTGGTTAAAATGGAAGATTAATTGGTTAAACTACACCACGTCCACAGGCACCAAACTGTTAGAACAAACCCACAAAATACTCAGCTACATAACAATGGCTATCTTGGAAAACCATCCAAATATGATTACAAAGAGATTACATTACAAGCCTCCAGTATTTTGTAAAAAAAATCAAGGCAATACATAATAGTCCACTTGAACCTCGCAATTCTTAAGTGCTACATAATATCAAGGTTTTTAACAAAATGGCCTAACAATGCTACATCAGTCAATATCCTCATCGTGCATTCCTCTGCCTCTTTGATTGTGTAGGCCCATCAAGAAGCGCCAATGTTCTTTCTTTTGCAAGGTTCCGAGGGTGTGTAATAAGCCAATGCATCAAGTCAAACCTGAACTTGGAGACATCGTCCTACATACAGCCAAATGTCAAGTAAATGTCACCAACGCGGTACGCCAATAATTAAATAACCATACAGATTGTCTTAATACCTTGGTGTATTTTAGCTCTGCATCTGGAACCCATTGGTTCAGCCACATCAGGACATATACGCCACAGTCGTACAAGTTCGTCTGCTGAGGGACATCTTCCCTAACCACTTGACCAAGTGGCTTCTCTGAGAACTCATCTGGATTGATTTGCTGCAGTATTACGGCAAATCTCTCCAACTGAAGCAGCAGAACAAGCAGCAACGTAATTAAAAACATTAGGACACTAATGGGTACCAAGCCACACAATGTTTATGGGAATAAAACAAACTTACGCATCTTTGGGCAACTTCCATGCGTGAGTCAGCCCCCACATTCTTCTGTTGTCCCTTTTTAGCGATTGAAGGTGTCATGGAGTCCAAAATATGCATAGTCATTGTTTTTGGCTCAAGAACAAGACAAAACCAATGCTCATCAACAAGCGTTGGACAAACAACCAATTCACACTTGGATATGTCACTCTTAATGAATTTGGGCATAAACAACTTCTTATCGCATGCATCCCAGCTCTCTTGGGTCATTTTAATCTGTTAAAAGACACGATGAGTTTTCAAACATATATAGCATTGTTCACCCGAGTTTTCAAACAAATCTGCAATACAGCACCAAATAAAAAAAATGTCATCATTTCAAATTACCATTAGGAGGAATATGTATGCACTTGACTAATATATTGAGCTTTGAATCATTTTCAAAACCATACCATAACATACAGATCATACGGTGCACTATTCAGTATTTACAGTCCCAAATAAACTTAACCATGCCTTTGTTAACTAGAAATCAAAGAAGCAGACATCAACATTAACTATAGAAAAACATCAACACTGACGACTACAGAAGCAAACATCAGCATTATTAAGAGTCAAAATGTCTTACGATTTTAGTCACAAATTGCATCCCCAAACAGGCCCAAATGGACATATGAGAAAAGTGAATTTCAGATTTCTTCATATATTTAACATGCATGAACTAAAACAATAATTATCTATCTTACTACACACTATATTCACAAAATAAACACTATACACATGCTAAGGAATCGGTCAGAAACAGAGGAGAATAAAAATTTTTGAAATCAACAACTCAAGCAACAAAGGAAACTAAAATAAGAAAGGAAATCAAACCTTCACGGTGGCCGCCTTGACTTCACGGCTTCGCCTTTGACTTTCACGGTGGCCGTGTACTTCACGGTGGCCGTCTTCGTCTTCACCGATTTCGCAAATGGGGGAGAAATTGGTGGATGTGATTATGCTATGATACGTTCTTGTTTACGGATTGTTGGCTACGTCTCATCTTCACGGGTCTGAGATCGATGCCTTCGCAGGTTAGAGATGAAGATTTGCAAATGGGGGAGAGGGGTGAGATGTCAATGGCTTCGCGGGTAAGAGATGCAGATTTGCAAATTAGGGTTTTATGTTAACAGGGGCACTTTAGTCTTTTCCCCAAATGTGGCAATGTGTTTTAAGTTCAAATGACCCAACTTGGGCTTTCCACAATTTACCCACTTCAATTGTCCTTTTCAAATTGGGCAGACTTTATATGTCATTTTCCCTTTAAATTTCCAAAAGGGCAACTAAGGTCATTTATCCTATAATTATTTCAAGTAAAAATATTTTCTAAAATTGAAAAATTGTAGTTCTTGTTTAAAGTTTTATTAGAGAGATGTTTGTTCAATAAAAAAATCTTAACTATTGTCACTTATCCTTTTGAACATTTTTTTTACGTTTTGATTATATATTGTTCACACGTGGATTTCTTTAATATGCCTTGCAAATAGTAGAAAAAGATGAACTCAGCCTACGAAAAAGAAAAAATGATTAAAATTACGGGACGATGATGACAAGAGTGTGTTTGGTTGGGCTTATTTTTCAAAATAAGCTGGCTTATTTTGAATAAGTCAGCTTATTTTGGGTGTGTGGCTTTTTTTTATGTTTGGTTGGGCTTATTTTTCACCCAACTTATTTGAAATAAGTCAGCTTATTTATAAGCCACACAAGGTAGCTTATTTCTGAAAATAAGCCACTTATTTTTCTACATGACTTAAAAATAAGCTCCTTTTAAACAAAAAGTCATCCAAACATGTTTATAAGTCAATTGAAAAAATAAGCCACTTTTTTCGAAGTTCATCCAAATATAAAATAAGCCAATCTAGAGCTTATTTTCCAACTGACTTAAAAATAAGTCACCTTAAAAATAAACCACCTTTCCACAAGTCGAACCAAACACACATTTTAGGCGAGACAATTATAATAAAGCAAAGAGGTTGATTAATTGAAATGTTGTTTGGCTAATTGATTGATTGACTAACTACAAAGACTAATTGATTGAGATTATTGTTCTAATTCAAGGGCAAGAATGAAGAGAACTCTCACCAGTTCATCATATCTTTCATTCAAGACAGACAGAGGCTTGAAATAGCAAACATGACTCATTCTCCTTCAAGTTAAGGAGGAACAATCCAAGTTACTAATTGGTATTATAATATAATAAAACAACCTCACATATAGGTGTGTGTTGTAAAAGTTGGACATGCCTTCAACACGGTCAGATTGCTCAAACTAATGGTCGGACTGACGTTTAAACTATTAACTGTTGAGCCAAAATATGAAGTGGTAGACAGTTATGAAATGCGTGGCTGTCACCCAAGAGGGGAGGTGAATTGGGTGGCAGAATAAAACTTATAAAAATTCTCCCTTTTAAAACTTTACTCCTTGTGCTTGATGAGAGTGACGATGTATTACCCCAAGCACAAGTGAGTATCTAGTGGTGTGGTGCTTGATGTGTAGATTAAAACAACCAGAATGAGCACACACGAGTTTATCCTGGTTCGGTCACTTCCAGACCTACATCCAGTCCCCAGGTTCCACCTGAGATTTTCAATCCACTAAACCTCTTGTTTGAACCAGGCACAAGAAAGCCTTTACACTATAGGTTTTACGAACACGGGTTCTCCTAACAACCCACAGGTTTTGCAACGGGCTCACCTGCAAACCTTACAACCACAAGTTTTGCGGGCTAACTTGCAACCTATGGAGATTTAGAAAACTTCTAAATGCTCCCCCTCACTTTTGTAAGATAATGATTCTGTTCGTCAAGCACAAGCTTTAGAACAGCCTCTATCAATTAGAGGATTTGATAATATGTTCACTCAATGAACTGATTGTGATAAACACTTAAGTACAAATGATTCTCTCTAAGAATAGATGATGTTACTTATTTAAGTACAAATGAATTACTCTCTAATAATGTTACAAATCTAGATCTGAGAGTAGAAGATGAGAGGAATGTAGAATATAGTTTCTCAGATAATATGCTCTGTTCGTCCAACATCTCTTCTGAATGTAGATGTTCCTTTTATACTCGGCCTCAATATTCAGGCTTGGGTGGCAGATAGGATATGTCCGTTTGAATATAGCCGTTAATCCCATGTTACCGTTGAGAGGTACATCTTCATTAATGCTTAGCAGGGTTGACTTGCTTTATCTCTGAAAAGCAACTCTGACAACTCTGCTCTGACAAAAGCATTCTGACTTCTGAGTGTGTGACGTTGGCTCTTGTACTCTTGCTGACGGATGATCATCGTTCATCCGGAAGTGGCAATCTTGCTCTGCAAGTGTTAGTCTATGAATCTCAGTGCCAAGAGTATTTTTCATCCGGAAGCTCATTTCCATCCGGAAGTTCAACCAAGTTCTGCATACACGTGTTAGTCCCACCAGAGTAATATATATATAATCAAGTGTAGTAGTAAGAACTATACATGCTGTGGGAGGTTTGTCTGCTATGGGAAGTAATCTTACTAAGACTATGTTCTGACTTAGTGTATTGTCTACTGACGCTAGAGGATGTCTGATCCAATAGTCAGCGTGAGTCTCATTATGTTACCCTAAGTCTTAAGTCTTCCCAAGTGATTTGGTGTGTTATTTACTTATGCTATGGGATGTGTAATATAACAACACTTAATCACATGCAGTGGGAGTTCATTTAGTCTAAGGAGCCTTTCTTGCATCCGGAAGCACTTCTCCATCCGGAAGTAAATCCGCTGGATGAAGGATTTTGTTCACTATTACTCACTCTCGCTCAGTGTTCATTCAATCCAACAGCCAGCGCTAGTCACTGAGCTATCGGAAGCACTTCTACTGGACGTTGCTCATTTTCACTGACGCTTAGGGTTATCTATTCCAACAGCCAGCGCCAGTCTAAGTTTATCAGGAAGCAAATTCACTTCCGGTTGAATCTTAACTTAGTCTTAGAATTTTGTATATCTAGTGCTCATGGACTAAGTTAATTCCTAAGTGAATTTCTTGCTGTCGCTGGGGGATGAGACATTCATCCGCGAGCGCTAGTCCTAATCTATCCGGAAGTAAGTCCACATCCGGTTGCACTTTTACTTAGGATTCTATGTTCACCTATTGCTTTCTAAGTTCTTTCATATTTTAGTCTTCATCAAAACTTAAGATTCTAACAAGTTAGACCAGTCTGACTGTCCGGTCCGATCCGGCTCTTGCAAGTTACAACACCATGAACACTACTAGAGCATCTAGAAGAAACTAAAGCTATAAACTTCAAGCACAATCTAGTAACTACACGCATCACATCGTTGATCCTTTCTTTGCTATTCTTCTTTAAAATAAAAAAGGTTAAAGTATACTTTTAGTCCCCTATGTTTCCATCAAGTTCCAATTTAGTCTTTTAAGGTTGGAAAGTACACTTTTTAGTCCTTTTTTGTTAACACCGTAAGTTTAACTTAACCGAAAATGTTAACTTAAAAATTTTAAATGGTTATTAATACTGAAAAATGTTTAGATTAAAATATTTGAGTGTAATTGTTATTATATTTTCAAAATTTATCATTTTTGGTCCCAATTTAATTATAAAATAATCATTTAAAATTTTTAAGTTAGCATTTTCCGTTAAGTTAAACTAACGATGTTAACAAAAAAGGACTAAAAGTGTATTTTTCAAGCATAAATGACTAAATTGAAACTTGATACAGACATAAGGGATCAAAAGTATACTTTAGCCAACAAAAAATTAAAGAATTAATAATGTTGGATCCTTACTAATACAGCCTTAGATTTTCTTCCAATAAACCATATAAGGAATTAGAATACTTTCTCTTTATGGAAATCTGCTGTATTAAATGTACTTCCAATATCTTTTTTACATAAAAGATTTTACAGAACTGAATAGAAGACTCAATCATATCAAAATCTTGAGTAATAATCACTAATATACTCTGTATCTAAAATGGGAAAAAAAAAACTTAGCATATGTAGACATGTACTCATATGATGAGTCATTCCAGCCACTTATATAGAGAAACCAATACTGCAAGAACGTAGCCCAACCACACTTCTCTAATTTTTTCATAATTTTTGACAACAAAGAAATTATGGAGAAGACTTCTCTCATCTCAGCTCTCTTTCTTGTTCTGCTTGCCTCATCTACATTATGTTATGGTAAAATACTTCCTTTTAGTGTAACTGTATATATATGATTTATTTTTCCAGTAGATGCTAATTATGTTATTAAATAGATCAGAATTTAAGGAATCATGTATATAGAATTAAATATTGCTCTCAATTTCTCAAAAATAATCACAACAATTCAAAATTACCCTTAATATAGATATCCTCAATGTCATTTTTCTATTATTTCCCTGTCCACTATATAATAGGCCACCTCATTGGCTTTACAATATGTTAAATTTTAACCTTAATTTTATTACTTTTATGTAGGCTGTCATTTTCTTGGCCTTCATCCAAAATAGTACTTCATATAACATACTCCCCTCGGTCCCAAATATAGGACCTTGTTGACTTTTTTGAAAAATCCAAAAAATAAGCAAAATAAGTTAATTATAAATTGATTTACCTAATTTTTCTCTTACACTAGTTTATTTTACCTATAAGCTAATGGATGATCTAAAAAATATCAAATATGTCATGATTTTATAACCTATATTTTGCAACCTTAATCTCTAAAAAAAAAGTCAATTAGGTCTTATATTTAGGACCGGAGGTAGTATGATATAATTAATTATTGTTTATTAACTTCATAGCTAATCTCCTCAAATTAGTTAATTTACTTAATTAGCTTTTAGCTTACTTACCGGAGGCTGTTTATTAAAATAGGATTAAAATGAATAATCATATACTTTGAGACATACAAAATGGATTTTAGATATTTCTTAATTTTATCATATAAATAGGATTAAAATAAAATATGTACATGATTATGTACTCATTTTCATCCTCCCTATGTGTGTGTCTGAATAAATGTGTGTGTGTGTGTGTGTGTGTGAGAGAGAGAGAGAGAGAGAGAGAGAGAGAGAGAGAGAGAGAGAGATTTTCATGTAAAATGAATATTTGTATACATGCATTTCAATAGGGGAAGATATTGGATGCAAGAGAGACGTTGATTGCCATGAGAAGCTTATATGCACAGGAGAAGTTTATTGTTTGGAGGGAAAATGCCGATGTGCTACTGAACTAGAAACCACACAACGTTCAAGTGAAATTAAGTGCTCAAGTGATGAAGATTGCCGGAAGAAAAATATAATTTGTATCCAATCACTACCTTTTTGTGTTTATAAGCTAAAATGTAATAAGAAAGGCAAATGCGAGTGTACCTGCAGTCATGCCGAAAACTAAATCTATGATAATCCCTATTCTATCTTGTATTATTATTATATCATCACAAACCATGCGTTTGAATGAAATAATATCGGATTTTTAAATACCTAAATATTTCAGCTCAGTTTGGGCTTTTTATTAATTGCTATCATTTATTTTACGGCAGATTAATATGCTGTTAATCCTTAATCTATCCTCATAGTTTAATTACCTCATATTTTTTTTATGAAATTCATAAAGTTTATTTTTGTTCAAATTTATGAGGAATAAAGTCTATTCCAAAATTATACACATACCCTAAAAATCTATATCCTGCACTTCCATATACTGATATAGGATCAGTTGGGAAAACATTGAAAATGTCATACTTTAGTTTAGTAGACAAAATTTGTTACACGTTATACACATACCCTAAAAACCTAATTGCTTTACTTGTTAATATAATTAAGAGTTTATTTCGTTAAAAAAAATATAATTAAGAGTTTTCAAGTAATAAAATTTGCTCAAATTGAAAAAACTTAGTTTTTGTTTTCAGTTTTATTAGAGTGATGATATCTGTTAAATAAAAAAATCTTAATTATTGTCACTTATCCTTTTGAACAAGTTAAGTTGTGATGTTTTGATTATATATTGTTCATTCACCCGTGGATTACTTTCTTTGAAATGCCTCGAAAAAAAGAAAAAAGAATTACAACTCAGCCAACGAAAAACAAAAGAAATGTTTAAAATTACGAACGAGGTCAAAGACACATACAGATGATTGAGGCGAAGTAATAACAATGAAGAGAAGAGACTGATTGATTGAATCCTTGCGTGGCTGATTGATTGATTGACAACAAAGACCCATTTGGTTGGACTGAAAGTGTATAATGGAAATAGAAATAGAAATGGAATTGAATCTAAGGGGATAAAAATGGAAAGTAATGGACTAATGGTAAATTAGGTAATGATTGGAAAGTAAAGTTTATGGGCCCAAGATAAATGTGTGAGATAGAGAGAGAAAATTTGTAGGTCCAGGGATATATGGGAATGACATTTATCAATTCCAATGCCCAATTCCATTTCTCAATTCATGTTGACCAAACTGGCCCTAAATTATTGAGATTATTCTTCTAATTCAAGGTCATGAATGAAGAGAACTGTCACCACTCACCAGTTCATCATATCTTTCATGTCAAGACACATAGGCTTGAAATAGCATATGTGACTTATTCCCCTTCAAGTCAAGAGCAACCATCCAAGTGACTAATTTGTATTATAAGATGATAAACGACCTCACTTATGGATGAACACTACTAGAACGTGTTCCAGAAGAAATTAAAGCTATATACTGCATGCACAATCTTGAAACTAAACACACATCACGCGTGTATCCTTGCTTTGCTTTTTTCTTTGGGCTAAAGTATACTTTTGGTCCCTTATGTTTGCATCAAGTTTTAATTTAATCCTCTATGTTTGGAAAGTACACTTTTAGTTCTTTTTTGTTAACACTGTTAGTTTAACTTAACGAAAAATACTAACTTAACAATTTGAAATGGTCATTAAATACTGAAAAAATGTTCATATTAAAATATTTGAGTGTAAATATTCTTATATTTTCAAAATTTATCATTTTTGTCCAATTTCATTATAAAATAATCATTTAAAATTGTTAAGTTAGCATTTTCCGTTAAGTTAAATTAACGGTGTTAACAAAAAAGGACTAAATGTGTACTTTCCAAACATAAAGGACTAAATTGAAACTTGATGCAAACATAAGGGACCAAAAGTATACTTTAGCCTTGCTATAAAAAAAAGTATACTTTAGCCTTTTTCTTTGAAACAAAAAATAAAGGAATTAACAATGTTGGATCCTTCTTTCCTAATATAGCCTCTTAGTTTTTCAAGATTTTTTACAGGACCGAATAGAAGACTCAATCATTCCAAATCTTGAGTCATAATCACTAATATACTCTATCACTAAGATTAAATTTCAAGGCATATTTTCATATGATATCAATCATGAGTTATATCCTGCCACTATAAATAGAGGGACCAGAAAACAAAGCGAAACAACACTTCTCTTGGCCGGTTTGGTACAATTTTTTTCAGAAAGTTTGACAACAAAGAAATTATGGAAAAGACTTCTCTCATCTCAGCTCTCTTTCTTGTTCTGCTTGCCTCATCTACATTATGTTATGGTAAAGTACTTCCTATTAGTGCAATTGTGTATGATTTATTTTTCCCCTGGATGATTTTTTTTTTGTTTCCCAATGGTATTGTCACTCCGCGTGTGTAAGTGGGACTAATTTCTCATTGTTCTGAAGTCGATAGACAGCTAGTTATTTTATTATATAGATCATAATTTAAATGAAAAAGGTATATAGAATCAACTACGTTCTCAATCTCTCAAAAATAATTTCGAATTTACCATTAAACTAGATATCCTCAATGTCATATTTCTATTACTTCTCTGTCCAGTATTTAATAGGCCACCTTATTGGCTTTACAATATGTTAAATTTTAACCCTAACTTACTACTATTCGTTAGGTTGTCATTTTCTAATCCTTCATCAAAAATACTACCTTAATATAACAAAGTAGGGTTTCATATTTTTCTCAATTTTATCATATAAAATATATTAAAAGTGCCTTATAAAAAAGATCAGAAACATAATATATGATTTATGTACTCATTTTCTCCTTCCCTCTGTGTGTACGAATAAGTGTGTGTGTGTGTGAGAGAGAGAGAGAGAGAGAGAGAGAGATAGAATTTTCGAACAAAATAAATATTTGTATACATGAATTTCAATAGGGGAAGATATTGGATGCACGAGAGACGTTGATTGCACTAGGAAGATTAGATGCAAAAGAGAAGTTTATTGTTTGGCTGGAAGTTGCGGATGTGCTTCTGACATAGAAGTCACACGTTCAAATGACAAGCAGTGCTCAAGTGATGCTGATTGCCGCCAGTTTAGAGTAGTTTGTGTAAAATCATCACCTGATTGCTTTACTAGGGTAAAATGTAACAAGAAAGGCCAATGTGAATGTATATGTACTGTCTAAAACTAAATCTATTATAATCTGATCTCTACTCTATCATGTATTGTTTGTTATTATCAACAAACAATGAGTTTTGAATGATGAGGAGAAAATCTTGACAATTAATTAGTGCTCATTTAATTTTTTAAAAACTATTATAACATTTCCAAAATTATATACATACCGTTAACAACTATATCCTTCACTTTCCTATACTATGATATAGTTTGTTGTAAAAACACTGAAAGAGTGGTGCTTATTAAGTAATTTAGTAGACAAAATTTATTACACGTATATTTACTTCGTAAAAATATAATTGATTTAATTGTTGAAATAAGTAAACAATTTTGAAGTAAAACATTTATATATGCAAATTAAAATAATTAAACCTCTGTTTTTTTAAGTTTTTTTCTTTTTGATAACTTGTTTTTTAAAGTTTTATTTAAAACATATTTGTTCATTAAACAATATCGTAATCACCGTCATTAAATATTGTTCAAATGCCTCGCAAAATGGAAAAAAAAAAGAAAAATAAAGAAACTCATCATTTACCGTATTATGCCAAATGGCTACCTTTATATATCTAAGATTAATTGAATTTCAATTTTTATATGAAGAAAATTCATTCAAATGATTTTGAAATGTTTAAATTCAAATTTCAAAGGTATTCAAACAACAAATTATTAATCACATCAAGAGGTTATACAAAGAACAATAAACATTATTCCCTAAGAACCTTTTCTCTGCACCTCTTCTTTTTCTGTTAGAATGATGTTTTTTTTAATACTTCATCCATGGATGATCTCTTCACACTCAAATTTTTCTGCAAGAACTTCCTCAACCTCATTGAAGAAGACTAGACAACTAACTCTATCTACCAACTAGTTTCCTGAAGAAACTTCTATCTGCCAACAAGTTTCCTGAAGAAACATCCATATGTCCCTTGGTTCATCACTCCACAAGAATCTTCATTCTTGGCTCGTTGTAGAAAATGCGAAAACTCAGAAAGCATGTTATAGAAGGAATGATTAAATTCTTTACACACCTAATAATGAATCTTTGTCATGATTCTTCTTGTTTTGATCTTGAAATATTAAATGATTCTTCTTCATGTGGTCTTGAAATATTAAAAGAGGCTTCAATGAATGGTAAAAAAGAAGCAATATATATGTGAGAGATGGTTCTTTGTGTAGATGTTGAAGAGGATAGGAGATTTCTGAGTATTCTGGTAAAGATGAGGTGCATGAAGGCATGTAGAAAGAAAGTGGAAGTTATGGAAGAATGATCATATTCGTATAATGTAAATGAAAATCTTCAAAATTTTTGTTTTTGTGGTGTAGATATGTGTCTTGGGTTGCATGAATTTGCAAGATTGGAAAGAGGATGGCCAATTGCTGATGATGAAGATGAAATTTCCTTGATCTCATAACAATTATATAGATGTGATTACGAGTTGCAATTACATACTATCTTGCTAATTCCGTTTTTGAAGGGGTGGGGAGGACTTCGAATTGCCGAAATATGAGGCGAATTTGTGATATTGTATGGAGTCAAACCTAGTTCGATAGCTAACGGTTAGGTCCAATCCAGTGTTATCAAATATAACAAGTAATTACCCGTGGGAAAAACCCTTTGCTTTCACACTTGAGCCGGATAAAATGTGGATTCTGTTTTCACAAGCTGTAGTTTCTTAGTGCTTTTTAAATATCCAAAAACTGAAGCGAGTATGATCAAATGTGGGTTTTAACTTTTAATGGTTCCCATTAATAATGTCCATAATTCCATAATCCCAAATGCAATGAATCACACTAACCAACATCCTCTCTCGATTCTCTTCATCTCCACCTACATCACTTTCTCTTCCGATCCCTTTCTCTGTTCAATCGTAGGTTTGAGAAATCATACGCCTCTAATTTAGTGCATTCAAAAATAATAAGCACTGATCTCGGCTACACCAGAATATGGATATGATGCAACCAAAGTTTTATTCTTATCTGAGGTAAATTTTCTTTGCTCTGTATGCTTAAGTTGTTATTCCAATAGTACTAGAATCAAGAATTCCCTTTTCTGCTTTTAATTTTCTTTTTATTAAGTTTGGCTTCTGATATAGTCAAATTTGATCAATTTTAATTTACTATTATGCTTGGTTTTCTCTAAAAAGGTCTTTACTGCTGATCAAATATGGATAATAAAGAGTATGGAGAAATATTGGAAGACATGCATGACAAAATGCAGAAAATTCGGTATGCATGTTGTCTGATATATTTTTTCACTATGTTTTTCGAGTAGTACATGTTATGCCATAACATTAGTCCGATTTTGTGAACTGGGTTTATTAGATAGGGTTAAATTCTTCGGAGCATATGAATGGAAAGTGCATACAAGTAATAGAATGCCAAATGCGCCCATAATCATATCTTGTGTGTTAATTTCTATTGTCTTAATCACTTCATATAGGTCAGTTTATGATAGTATAGCAAAAATGGAATATAAACTCACTTCATATTTTAAGACCGATAAACTATCTACATCAGTTACGCTGAAAGGTATCTCAGACCAAATAGGGAGATGAAAATGATAAACTTTGGTGGAACTTGAGTCATAAAATCGTTATTGATATTCAAATGATGTTAAAATATTGTAGTAAGCATCTCAGGTACTCAAGATGCAATTATAGTCAGCATTAACTTGGTCTCGAACACAATTATTACTTTATTACACATATCAGATTGGAACCAGATTACATGAACAAGAAGAAAGCCACGGCAGATCAGATTATTATGATTAAAATATACAAATAGAAGCATCTTGACGTGGTAATAAGATAAAACCACACATCATAATGAAACTCACTGGCTTACAAAGAAATCATAGCTCACATATAATCTCCCTAATTTTCTCATGAGGACTTGGAACTTGCTGATGAGATGTTGCTTTTTGCTTGACCAGACACAGCTGAAGTGTTGCTTCCTGTGTGTGAAGTTTGATTGGAGCTTGAGTCAGTGAAGAACACTATGTTCTCTTGGTCTTCAACAAACACTTGGAGATATTGGAATAGGTGGCAAATTCACATCCAAAACACCTTCAAGTATTTGAACTATCTGACCCATTGATGGTCTATGATTCAACAAGTATTTAACCTGTGGCTGGATATAATTTCACTTGAATGGTTAGGATAAAATTTTCAGGAAGTGTTGGAAGAGGAGACTGCATTTGCTGTGGCTTTTCAATTTTTGATGTGTGGTTATGATGCTCATAATTCAATTAGCTTTAAGAAATAGAGTGCATCTTTTCCCCTTGGTTACTACGTGAACGATAAGGAATGCCACACTTATTTTGCTGCATGACTAATTGGCTGGATTCTAGATTGTGTTTATTGGCTCATGTTTACTGATCATATTTGTTGGTGAACCCAAGTTTGCCTACATATGAAGCAGCTGAATCTTCAAACCGCAATGGAGCAAGAAAAGAGATGTGTAAGTTTCTATAGTATTTTACTGGAATAAATTTTAATTCCTAAGGATGAAATGATGTCATTGTCCTAATTTCATTGTTGCTAGATTATTGGGGTATTGTTCGATTCCATTTTTTGTGTGGTGGGTTGTTATCAATGCATTCCATTCTCCTGTTTTCTCATCCCATTTGTTTATTGATGAATTTTTTTAATGCGAGATTTCATTTGATTTTGGCAGAGAATAGCTGAAACTTTGGATGCTGAGGAATAACAAAAGGGCAGCAGGGAAAGAAGGCAATATGTGGGCTGTGATCATCACTACAATATGTATGTTCTTTTGCAATCATATTTGGTTAATCTTTGTGGTGCTTTAGGACTATAAAACATACCCATTTTAAAGATCTGTGGCCTATGGTTTTCTTTATTTAACCAATGATTATCTTAGGCACGTAATCTTAAAGATGTGATACTTGGTGAAGAAGCCCCTCCACCATTGGAAATAAATAAATAGGCGAGTTCAGTTTGTAAGAATTATGGAAAAGGATTCTCACTAAATTAGAATGGTTAGAGTTTGAACCTTTTTACTTCTTTTGGTTTATATTTAAATATTCTATTGCTTCATTAGTCTGTCATTATTCTTCCATTGCTCACATTTTTTAATAGTCAGGAATTTTCCATTTGAGGTACAGCAGAAAAAGTAGTCTTTGCATTTCATTTGGTGCTCAGTGAACAAATGAATGAAGGAGCAAAAATGAAAAAAAAAATGAAAGTCTTCTTTTCACCAAGTGAGACAGATGGAGGATGTTGATATTGCATGCTCTGTTGCTAAGGTCAGAATATATTTTTTATCAGAAGCTCATAATATATTATGGTATGTCTATATTATGAAATTTATTATTCTAATCTTGCTTTCTTTTTCAGCAAATGATCCAAAACAACAACCATGAAATGTAGATTTGATAATACTACAATTTTCTACATACCTTTATTGAACTTTTTTATTTTTAATTGGTTTGTGGTGGACAAGAATAAAGGAGGTAGAGAAGAAGAGAGAAAAAGAATAGGGGTTCTATAAGAATCTTATGATTACTTATGGATTCCATACACACAGATGTTTTAAATATTAGAAAAAACAACTTTGCCATTTTGGTCTATGGTTGCTGAGTTGCTTATGCTGAACTATAAACAATACTTCCTAAGATATATCCACTCGAAAAGTCTTTGGGTAACTATTATATAGATTGAACTTGAAATTCTGGGATATTATTTTCACTTCTAAATTAGCTGCTTATTTTGGTTCACTCGCATCAGATGGGGAAACAGTAGCTACTGCTGAGAGAGAAGTTAAATTATGACTAAAGGAGGGAACAAACGATATTGAGCTTTGGGAAATCCAAGCTACTACACTCTACGTGGAAATGCAGAGATCTACTACCAGTGAAATATCTATTGTTGTTGTTATACTTCTATTCAATCAGTGCAGAATACCTTTCAGTCAGAGACACTGATACAACATTTTAATGCAGAGATCTACATTTTATTTTCTTTAGTTTCCTTCTTTGATAGTTATGTTAAAGTGATTTTCCTCTTCTTTTTTCTGTAGGGTACATGATTGGATTGGGTGAAGAAATTGGTTTTGAGGTAATAAAGCAATTTCAAACCACTCAAGTGGAGAAGGGAATGATGGGAAAGCAGGAGACAACTAGCATTGACACATTTTCTTGGGTATGAATTGACACTAGCATTAGCTTTACTGGTGCAAGGACAAAAGAAAAGTTTAAAGAAGCAACTATCCAAACTTTTTTTAAAATATTCTCAAAATAAAATTTGCAGGTAGTGGGTAATAATTGTTGCTCTAGACATGTGGGTTAAGACATAGAGTAGAAAGAAAAAGGTAACGATTTTAAGTAAGTATTGTGGTTTCTTTGCTAAATTCAAATCCAATTCTGTAAAGATTGCCTTGAAACTTCTCCAGAAAAGAAAAAAAGGAAGTTATAAGAATATTTGGAATGTGAATTATAAATTGGTTTGTGTGAATTGGCAGGGTGCTATTCCAGTATTTGTAGGGAACCAAATTTGATGATTTCATTCACCTTCCCATGGTTTTGTAGATAAAAAAGAAGCGGAAATAAAGGATGAGATAAAGAGGGGCAAGAGTAGGAAAAACTACAGCGCAGCCAAAGCTTGGATAGTCTCTCGGATTATCATAGCAGCTGTTATTTTCTTGATTCATTCTGAAACTGTGCTGTAATATGTCATAGAGAAATTGATAGTAGAGTGTTCTAATGTTACCTTTTGACTGAAGAATCTGATTGGTTTAAACTAAAACAAAGCATTCTACAAATTTTATGTTTCTTTGTATACAAACTAAATTGACTTAGGAATTGGTATAGTATAACATGACAAAATGTTATATAATAATTAAGTCATTTGTCTTCTTTTATCTTCCCAAATATATTAAGATTGTGTGAATAACTGGATATCTCTTTCCATGTTAGACACAAATGTGCTTATAAGCTGTGATGTAAAACAACTAAATGTCTAATGCCTAGCGCAACGTATTACAGAAGCTAATTAAAGAAGATTACAATTGGGCAGTTGAATTCTATCTCCGGTGTTTCTTTGTGAGTATTCTTTAATTGTTTATCAAATTCACTAGAAGTATTGAATGAGACAAAATCACTTTTGAGTAAAGATTTGCTTTATATTCCATGAAATGCCAACATTCTTCAAATGCTAATCTACAAAGATACGTTCAGGTAATTCAGTTGTTAAGCCTACATTTCATGACCCATGCATGGCACGGAGATCAAGTCAAGTAAAGAAATCCTAATACATAAGGTGGACATGAATTCATCAGAATCAGTTACCATTTAAGATGAACAGAAGACAATTTCCAATCATCATATCTTTTGCTATGACAATAAACAAGAATAAAAAACAGTCATTAAACGACGTTGGACTATACTTGCCAAGTCCAATATTTTCCTACGACCAACTGTAAGTAGCTTTATCTGGATCAAAGTCAATCGATGGATTGAAAATTCTTATTCTAGAAAGGATAAAAAGACTACAAATGTCACTATAAATGTTGTCTATATTGAAGCATTCCAGAACTTAAACACAGAAAGGTACAATTTTTTCTTTTAAAATAAATTTTCAAATATATTGAACATTATAAAGTTCAAAACTACATTATTACTAACCAATTTAAAGTTGCAAGTATCTTCAACAATTACCAGTAAAAGATCACACTTGAAAAGATTGGTTCAAACTGGAGAGAAACACGACACAAGAATATAAGTCAAGACTAAGAAGCATGTAGTACATCTAATTTACGCATTTGTAAATTATAGTGCTAATATGAGATAATTTTGTAAATACACTATATTATACTCATGATATTTCATTATTATGTGGTTTTATTGTGTATCATGTTCAATAAAGTAATGTGAAGTATGGTAAAATATGTTTCCTTAATTACAATTACAAAATTTTAAACTAAATTTCTACAACTACTAAATATATACTCATAATAGCTGAACATTGCTTCAATTTTTCATACTACATTTCACAACCCGTGCATCGCACGGGGGATTTCACTATTTATTATTATTATTACTATTATTATTATTATTATTATTTTTATTATTATTTCTATTTTTCTATGGTTGTAAGGAATACTTTGCCTATATTCATAGTTAGTCTCAAGCTCGGATAAAGGAGTAGGGTTGTGTTAGGTTTCAGTAATTAATGTAAAAATATGTCGAATTTTATGAACATGGACACACACACTTCAAACATGACTATTGATCGAACACAATGGTGTCATATGATCCATGTAGCCGATCTCACCTAGTTAGGATAAGGTTTTGTTGTTGTTGTTGTAAGAGGTTTTACAAAGATTTTAAAGTCATTAATTCTACTTATAAGTCCTTTTATTATTTTCTTTTAATCATCTCTTTTCATCTTTTTTCAAATAAATAAATAAAGGACATTACATAGGTCAAGTTCATCCATCCAGGTTCTCTATTTCTCCAATTACTGGCCATTAGATTGAATGGATGATTGTTATAAAAGGACATATGTCACTCCTATTTTAAAAGAACTTGAGAACCTCGAGAAATGAACTTGATATAAGTTTTTCCCATAAATAAATATATTTATCTGATAAAAAATTTAAAATCATTTTTAGAATTTTCTTAAAATAAAATTAATTTACTAAGAGTAACTTTATTTTTAACAAAATCAATTAGTTTCTTAAAATTTATTCTATCATATGAAGTTTATATGTAAACAAATTTACACAGATTGAGAGCCGTAGTTTTTTATTTTTTTTTAAAAAATAGTGAAATTGAATAATATACTTACTACTTATACTTGCTACGTAGCATATAAATATGTCATAGGTAAGGCTCATGTTGGGGAACCAGAACTCGTCACTATATATAGCGCGTGGTGACTTTCTTTCTTCTAATGACACAGGCATTTTTGAACATGAAAATGTTTTTGTTTTCTTTCATATCATTTTAAATAAAAGGCCGAATGCCCAAAAATGATACATAACAATTGACTAAGGAAAAAAAATAGTAAATAACTATTTCAAAGTACACAAATAATCATCAACTATTGGGCATCGAATAAAAAATGATATTTTCACTAGTATAATAATAAGATTAGACATGAAAAGTCCAAAATGCCCTTATAAATTTATTTCATCAAGGAGTCCACAACAAGTTTGTCCTTAGAAAGGAGGATCGCTCTAGTCAACTCTATTACCAACACCATGGCCTTATATCCCATGCAACATCACAGAATTCCAGAGGGAGTGCTCAATGAGATAGAGAAAGAGCAGAGAAAGTTTATTTGGGGCGAGAAGGGAGAGAAAAAAAAGACATGCCGTAAGCTGGAACTAGCTAGATGTGTAAGCCAAAGGAAGCAGGGGGTGTTGGCATGAAGAGTCTTCAACTTATGAATGGTATGTTCCTCTTAAAGCTACTATGGAAGATGGAGGTAGAGCCAACGTATCAGTGGGTGCAAGTATTGCTTGGAAAATATGGGAGAGAAAGCTCTGGGGGAAGGGAATTAGTAGCCAAAAAAGTTGACACTAAACTCTTGAAGGACCTCGCAATTTCGGGGCAAGAGTACATAGATAATGTGCAACGAGTGGGAGATAACATTGGAAATACCAATCTAATACTATAAGCAGGTTCAAGAAATCCACAAAACACCCAGAAACCCGACTTGAAAGCTCATTTGGAAATTCAAGATTTCATGAAGGGTCACTAACTTTTTATGGCTAGCAAATCATGGAAGATTAGCAACATCACTAGTAACAAGTAGATGGAATAGCAATGTTGGTACATGTGGAATCTGCCAATTAGAGAATGAGGATCAGATCTATGCGTTACGTGATTGTCCATATGCTAAAAAAATATGGAAGCAATTTATCCCAAGTAGTTGATGGAGTAAACTTTTTAATGAGGATCGGGGAACTTGACTAAAATCTAAACTCAATCACTACAGCAGGTTTGTAGGAAAACAAGATTGGCCTGAAGTTTTTCTGTATGCTGCTGGTTTTTGTGGAAATGGCATAATTTTCAGGTCCATGAAGAACATTTTGTTATGCCAAAAACACTGCAACTCAAGTAACTACCTCTCCAACTACAAGCAAACATGGAGTGGCAATGAGCTCAACAACACTCTAGAGGAAATCATCCTTGTAATATGGAAACTACCATTGCATGGTTGGCACAAACTCAATGTATATGGGTTGCTTACATGGGAAAAGATCACGGGCGGTTGAGGCATTTTGAGTGGGGAGAGAGGAGAATGGTGAAGAGGATTTTCCAGAAAAATTAAGGAGTTAAGTGCCATTGCAGTAGAGTACAGGGCAATTATAGAAGGACTCAAGTTCTACTGAACACTCGACATTAAAGAATTAATTGTTGAATCAAACGCAAGGCAAGTCACTGAATCAATAAAGGAGAAATAAGGCATTATTAACAGATGCATGCATTTGTACCTAGAAATGCAGGAGCTCATTGATCAAGAATGGGTTGTCAGAGTGGAGCATGTATTTAGAGAAGCCAACAAATATGCTGACCCCATGGCATGAATTAGCATTACTCAAACAAGAGATATGATGGAGTGGATTCACCCACCTCAATCAGTTCAGCAACTCATAGAAGCAGATAGAAATGGACAAGGGTGTCCATGTAGAATAGTATCCTAACTTGTTAGGTTTCTTGTAACAAAAAAAAAGAGTAGACTAGAAGCGACACATTAATTAGTTGATTTGGTAAATAGACTATATGCAATTACTCTAGGTTTCATATTAGAATATGGATTGAGGACTCACATATCATAAATGAAACTAGGAAAGTTGAAACATCTATTGAATGACTTATTCTTATCTCATATAGTTATTCACATCACATTTTTACTTGTCTTTTCATAAATAAAAAATACCAAAAAATATAATTGTTTAGCTTAGTAATATAGGTAATCACAAAAACTCATATTTTATTGATTTCTTGCATTCACTTAGTTAATTTAGGTAGCTAATTAAAGACTTCATACAGAGACGATATGAGATAGTACACTTGATACAACTTTTGGTAATTGAATTAGCATTTGGACTCCAAAGCTTATAGGATAAAACTCAAATCAATAGTGCCATTACCAGGGATCCAAGCCAGTTTACCCATGTCACATATAGAAACACTCACCGTTATTTCCAAGGGTCCGGATTCTCTCAGAATTCGGACTCTCAGAATCCCTCCAAATCCTTCCCTATAGGGTCATATTTTGGCCCTTAAAATTCATATAAGAGCTTATAATTTGCCACTTGTACTATTAAAAATAAAAGAAATTATATTACTACCTCTTGTCCTAAATATAAGACCTAGATAACTTTTTTTTGGAGAGATTAAGGTTGCGAAATAGGTTATTAATAAATTATGACATATTTGATATATTTTTAGATTATCCATTAGTTTATAGGTAAAGTATACTAGTCTAAGGGAAAAATTAGGTAAATCATCAATTTATAATTAACTTATTTTGCTTCTTTAGGATTTTCCAAAAAAGTCAATTAGGTCTTATATTTAGGACCAGAGGGAGTATAATATTAAATAAACGAAGAATTTTTTTTTTTGAAAACTTTTTGACATAAAAATTTCAACTATCTAGACCTATTTCATTTTAAGTGAAGGACCTATAAGAGATTCAGACTTATCCAGTTAACTATAAATTTTATTTATAGTTGACTGGATAAGTCTGTATCTCTCATAGGTCCTTTTGTTGAAATGAAATAGGTCCAAATAGTTGAAATTAAGTTGAAATTTTTTATGCTAAAAATAATTTTATATAATATTACAATTTTTTTTTACTTTAATGAGACAAGTAGCAAATTATGAGCTCTTAGATGAATCTCAATGGCCAAAATGAGACCCCAAGTTGCTTCTGAAGGATTCTCAGAGAATCCCAACCCTATTTCCAACTCTTTAGTCATAATCACTAGTATAATGTTTATCTAAAATGGAAAAGACCCCTTAGCATATGTAGACATATACTCATGATATATGAGTCATATCCCGCCACTATAAATAGAGGAACCAATGTTTCAAGAAGCACAAGCACAGTTCTCTTGTTTTGGTATAATTTTTTCATAACATGTTACAAGAAATAAATTATTGAAAAGACTTCTCTCATCTCAACTCTTTTTCCTATTCTTCTTGCCGAATCGACATTATATTTTGGTAAAATACTTCCTTTTATTGAAGCTATATATGATTACTTTTTTCCGGCCAGTGGATGCTAGTTATGTTATTATATAGATCATAATTTAAATTAAAAAATGTCTATATTAACTAATGCTCTCAGTTTCTCAAAAGTAATCATAATATTTCAAAATTACTCTTAAAATAGATATCCTTAATGTCCTTTTTAATAGGCCACCTCATTGGCTTTACAATATGATACATTTTAGGGTGAAGGTCCACTTTGAATACATAATTATTACCCGATGATCAATTATAGTACAATACTATTTCAAGGTTTACCAATAATACTCAACTTTTACCATGAAATCAATAATGAGATTTTCTTTAATATGACAATAAGATTAAATGTGAAAAGATCAAAATGACCTTATAAATATGAATTTTAATTAAATTTTATTGTATTTACAAGGGTGTTTTGGACTTTTCATGTTTAATCTTACTGTCATAGTAAGGAAAATCTTATTATTGGTCTCATGGTAAAAGTTGGGTATCATTATAAACTTTGAAATTGATTCTCAGACAGTAGTTATATATCAAAAATATACATTCGCCCTAAATTTTAACCCTATTTTATTACCATTATGTACGCTATTATTTTACTTCATTAATTTTAACCCTTTTTTTTTTTGAATTGCTTCCCCCGGTGTCCCACACCCTTCGGGTGCAGACTAATCCGAAGTCGCCTGCCGGGATTCTCGTAAACGGGGTAACTGACTTCCCGGGGGTTTGAACTTGGCACCTTTGGGCTAAATGACGGGATCCACACCTTGGGAATCCACTTCAAACCATCAAGTTACGCCCCCCGGGCTCAATTTTAACCCTATTTTATTACCATTATGTAGGCTATTATTTTACTTCATTAATTTTAACCCTATTTTATTACCATTATGTAGGCTATTATTTTACTTCATATAATATATGATATAATTAATGTATGATATAATATATTAAATCTCCTCATTAAAAATAAAATGGTAATTAACTTCATATAATATATGATATAATTAATTATAGTTTATTTACTTCATAAATCCTCCTCAAATTCGTTAATTAGCTTTGATGTTAATACGGGATGTGGTTTGAATAGGATTAAAACAATAAAAATCTTATATTTTGATACATATATACAAAATGAATCAGACATGATTTATGCCCTCATTTTCTCCCTCACTCTGTGTGTCTATAAATTAATTAATGTGCGTGGGTGATTGAGAGAGAGAGAGAGAGAGAGAGAGGGAGAGGGAGAGGGAGAGAGAGAGAGAGAGGGAGAGGGAGAGGGAGGGAGAGAGAGAGAGAGAGAGAGATTATGATTGCTGAACTAAAAATCACACAACCTTCAATTGAAAATATGTTCTCAAGTGATTATGATGATTGCTGGAATAAAAACAATATAATTTGTATCCAATCACCACCTTATTGTATTTGATAAGCTAAAATGTAATAAGAAAGGCCAACGTGATTGTACCTGCCATGCCGAAAAATAAATCTATTATAATACCTCTCTATCTTGTAGTATTATATCATCACAAATCATGAGTTTGAATGAAATAATATCGATTTTTTTTTACTATCTTAATAAATCAGCTCAGATTGGGCTTTTTATTAATTGCTTTCATTTATACTCCCTCCGGTCCTAAATATAAGGCCTAATTGACTTTTTTGGAAAATCCTAAAAAAAGAAAAAATAAGTTGATTATAAATTGATTTACCTAATTTTTTTCCCTTCCACTAGTTTATTTTACCTATAAACTAATGGATTATCTAAAAATATATCAAATATGTCATCATTTAATAACATATTTTGCAACCTTAATCTCTCCAAAAAAAAGTCAATTAGGTCCTATATTTAGGACCGGAGGTAGTATTATTGTAGATTAATATGCTGCCAGTCCCTAAGACCCTAACCGATCCTCATATTTTAATTACCTCACATTTTTTAAGAAATTCTTATAATTTATTTTTATTCAGATTGATGAGGAGAAAAGCTTTATAGAAGTATTCATGTTCTTTTAATTTTTTGAAAACTATCATATCATTTCCAAAATTATATACATACATAACCCTTAAAATCTATATCCTGCACTTTCTTATACCCTGATAATGTCGTACTTAAGTTTAGTAGACATTTGTTACACGTATATTTACTTCGTAAAAACCTAATTGATTCAATTGTTAATATAAGTAAAAAATTTTAAGCAAAATAATTTAAACAAATTGAAAAACCGTAGTTTTTGTTTAAAGATTTATTAGAGAGATATTTGTTTAATTAGAAATAATAAATTATTCTCACTTACCTTTTTGAACTAGTTATGATGTTTTGATTATAAATTGTTCACCCGTGGATTTCTTTCTTTCAAATGCCTCGCAAAAATAAAAACAAACTCATCATATAATCTTATTTTGCCAATAGTTTTCCTTTAGATATCTTTTTTCGCTCAGAAGTTTTCCTTTAGATATCTAAGAATACTCGAATTTCAATTTTTATATAAAATCCATTTATATCAATTTGAAATGTTTTTTTTTTGAGAAAAATGAAATATATTAAAATAAAATAAGTCTTACATAGACGTAAAGTAAGAAATACATGAATTTGAAATGTTTAAATTTAAAGATATTCAATCAAAAAATTATTAATCACATCAAGGGATTTGTTAATGCCTTGGAATTCATGCTTTTTAGAATGATTCATGTTCTTTTATATACATTTTTAATGCATTTATACATACTTTGAATGTTCAAAGATAGGAATTGATTTATGATTTTTGTTGGCACATTTTTTAAGTGACTTTGAATATTTTGGAAATTTAATCATTAAGTTTAAGTGTTTTGCAAAGCAAGTGTGTTCAGGAAATTAAAACCAAGTCAGGTGAGAAGCCAAGATGAATGAAATGATGTTAAAGCACATTGGAGTAATTTATTTGAGTGGGAAGAAAGCAATTTCTACTTGAAGGAATTGAGCTACGCCCCGGACTTTTGAGCTGCAATCTAGTTTTGGTCAGAACAGAACCATGCCGCGGCACAGGTTTTGCCTATATTATCATGCCGTGGCACCGTCACAGGATTTTTGCCACCTCACTATTTTTCACTCGAAATTAGGTGTTTAAAAGGAGAAAAAACGAAATGGAGCCGGTGGGGGGATTTTGACTTTTGGAGACTTTGAAGGGTGTGGATGTGTTAGGGTTTGTGACTTTCAAGAGATTTGGAGCTCCAACCATTTGGTTTTCTTCTTCTTCCTCTTCCTTTCCTTTCTCATGTCATTTATGACTATACATTCACCTTTTATTTGTGCTTTTATATTGACTATGAGTAGCTAAACTGTTTATCTAGGATTATTTTGAACCCTTATATGGAGTAACTCTTTTAATTCCTCTCCTTTTGTGATTAATGATATATATGTGTTTATTTTACTCTAGCCTTAATGCTTCTAAATGCTTGATCATCATTTAGTTGATTTGTTCATTTGACTTATGACTTGAGAGAGTTAGATTAAGTGTAGAACTTGAGTGAAATAGTGTAACAACTTGAAGTTTGCATGACAAATGAATGATTTTTTTTAATAAGGTAGAGATATTTTTATTGACCTTACATAGGCATATTAGGGTTGAAACTTAAGGATTGAATTTTATGAATTATCGCAAGAGATTGCATAATTAATATAATGAAACACTTGTATATGACTTGAGAGTGCTTTACAAGTATTATAGAACCTAAGTTAACACATATATAGACATGAAAGCAATTTGGAAAAGGAGTGCATCAAAGGTTATTATGATACATAAGGGGGAGAAATAATCCTAGGTTTCATTTCATCTTTTAGCATCTATTTTCTATTTTCAAACAATAGCTTAGTTGTTGAATTCTCAAAGCAATATTTTATAAGCTCCACTAAATTAAATGACAAAGCCTCTTGCATGACTAGATTTGTATCTCAATCCTCGTGGAAACGATCTTTATTCACTACTTTATTACTTGGTGCAACTTGTGCACTTGCGGTGCGAACAAGGTTTTACAAAGATTATTAAATTCTTTGATTATACTTATGTATCCTTTTGTTATTTTCTTCTAATCTTCTCTTTCATCTTTCTTTAAATAAATAAATAAATTTTATGTGATATTAAAATAAAATAAACATAACATTTAATAAAAGACAAAATTTTAAATTATTTTGAGAAGTATGTGGTAATAAAAAATTGAGAGTAAGCACTAATTAAGTGGTTAAAGATGTGAAAACCTCCTAAATAAAACGGAAAAAACTTATATCAAGTTGCTTATATATATCAAGTTTTTCAAGTTCACCTATAAGATATTGTCACCTGTGCAGTTTTTCCACGTCAACAAGGAGGTGTTTGTTGTCTCACAGTACTTAATCCAAAAATCAAATAATAAAGAAAAAAATTGTGAAACCTACGTTTTCCACAATAAAAAATAACAGAATAAGAATCGGCATCGGCTTCTCAGAATCGGAATCGGCCCTTCATCCACACTAGCCCACCCATCTTCTTCATTCTCCGGCCACCGTCCCTCTCAGATCGCCGCCATTTCTGTGCTCCTCGCCTCTCTTCATCGATCTCCTGTACAATACGGCCTCTTCTTCTCTTCTCTCTCATCTTCACTAAAACCCCATAATCTACACCACTCATTCCACCATGGCCGCCTCTCAACCTCTGTAACTGTTCCCCTCACAGTTTCCTCAACCATAAACACTATCCGTCTTTCCATTATCACTCCCTCCTACCTTCTTCATCCTCCTCTCTCTTCCTCATGTACCGAACCCAAAATCCATCTCTCACCCACCATCGTCTCCGTGAATGAGATGGTGGAGCAATGAAGCCGGAGAGAGAGTGAGAGAGGGTCGCATTAATCACCCATCACCATCAGTTCATCACCGTTTTTTTTTCTTTTTTTACCTTATTTGATTATTTCCCTTTTTGGATCTTTTATGTTTTGAGATTTGTGATACATCAAACACCTCCTTGTTGACATGGAAAAAATGAACACGTGACAATATCTTATAGGTGAACTTGACAAACTTGATATAAGCAACTTGATATAAGTTTTTTCCATTACATGAATGACGATGACAGCCAACAGAAAACAAAAAGAAATGTTGATAAACAGGTGGGCTAACTATTGATAAATGATCAGGCTATAAATGGACAGATTATAAATGGGCGCAGAATAAACGAGCAGGCAACAAAGTTAAATGGGTGGCCCATGTAAGATAAACTCGGAAAAAAATAAAAAAAGATCCAACAAAAATCCCACAAAGAGTACAACATGCATTCAATTTTTAATAATTTGAATTTCATCTTGTTATAACTAGGAAATACCAACAAAATAAAATTAGCTATGAGGAGGAAGTGATATAAAATAAGATTAATACATTAAAAATATAAAAAAATAATAAATGGGCATTTAAACGGGCATGGACATGCCCATAGGTATGCCCATACCCGTACCCGTGTAAGATAAACGGGTATGGCATGCCCATACCCGTGTAAAAATGTGACGGGCCCTGAATGGGCGGGTCTAAACGGGGAAAATGCGGGCAGGTACGGGCGGACTCAATGGGTATGGGCATACTTGAACATCCCTAGTAATACTAATTAGAGCTGAAAATTTTCAACTCGGCCTGTTGGGTTCAACTAAATCCACTTTAAAAAAGCGGGTCAGACCAAAGAAATTGGGACCCGCTTATATCAGGTTAGGTTGACCTGCTATCGGGTTGGATCGGGCTAACCTGTCGGGTCGGCCTGCTTATTTTTTTTATAAAAAACATTATTTCTCTTTTCTTCTAATAAAACTCTTCTTCTTTCTTCCATTCTTTCACGCTTCTTTTTTCTTTTCATTTTCAATTTGAATTTTTTTAGGTTTTGTTTTGAAGTGTGAGGTTTCAGATTTTTTGTTTTGGAGTGTGTGTAACGTAAATATATGAGTTTAAGTATATATTAAGCGTATTAGGAAAAAATTATCGCCGAGAAAACCTAAAAAATTATTTCGCAACCTTCTAGAATGCCTATAAAGTGGGAGGTCTCGACTTCGATCCCTGAGAGGGCCAATGACAAGACTTTATCCCAGGCCTTGGGCCTCGAGAGAGCCTTGGGCCTCCCTCCATTAGATCGTGGACTCGAGAGAGCCTTGGGCCTCCCTACAATACCTGAGTTGGGCCTGCCAACACCGGGGAAAATGCGAGAGTTGACCCTGGGGTGTCCAACATGGTGGGTTCAGTAACCGACAATGCTGGACTCAACATTCTTCTAATTCACGGGCATGAATGAAGAGAACACTCATCAGTTCATCATATCTTTCATGTAAAGACAAATAGGCTTGAATAGCAAACATGGCTCATTCTCCTTCAAATCAAGAAGAACCATCCAAGTAAAGTGACTAGTTTGTATTATAAGATAGGCTAAAGTATATTTTTGGTCCCTTATGTTTGCATCAAGTTTCAATTTAGTCCTTTATGTTTGGAAAGTACACTTTTAGTCCTTTTTTGTTAACACCGTTAGTTCAACTTAACAGAAAATGTTAACTTAACAATTTCAAATGGGGTTAAAGGTCATTCTGGCCACCAAACAATTTTCAATGTATCAATTTGGCCTATAAACAATTTTCGATCTCAATTTGGCCACTAAACAATATAAAAGGCTCATTCTGGCCAACTCCTTCCATAACTCCTTAACACCATTACTTAATACTCCAAGTAAGCATTATTTTACTGACATGTGGCAGCTGATTGTGTTTTTTATACTGATGTGGCATGCCCAATGTTTTTGTATTTATTTTTATTATACATTATACTACAAATTAATAATGATAGCATTTTATAATTGAGAAAATAACTAATAAACTTTCTTCCGATCAAAAAACGCTAATAAACTCCAACCCATTGATCGATTAGGGCTTGTGAGGAACCTGAATCGGAAGGAATGAGGGAATTGTGGGACTTGCGAGGCCATGGATTAGGGATTGGGAAGAATCTGAATCGGAAGGAAGGAAGGGGACTGCGACGGCGTCTTGTGAGGGAGGAAGGAGGCTTCAGCTTCGATTATTTGGTAGGTAGGTTATTTATTTGGAAATAAATTTTTGTTTGTATGTTTAGTAGTGAACTTCCATGAAGGCCCTTGATTAACACGCAATATTGTTAATGATATTGAAGCTGACGGCAGTGAGGATGAGTTTAACTATGCTTTTTGAATTGATTAAGCATTCAGAGTTGCTTTGTGGGCAGATTGACCTTTAAGTTTAGTGGGAGTAAGAGTTTAGTTAAAGAGGTGTATTATTTGAGAGCATTCCATGCTTGCTGCATTTAAAAGCTGAATCTGAAACTGTCATTTTTGTAAATACCTACCCATATTGAAGTGCATTTAAAACCTGAACTTGCTGCATTTTTAACAATTGATGTGAGGTTAACGTGCACACTTGCTGCAAGACGAAGCATTTTTATTAGTTTTAAATATGGTTTTACTTACACTACCTAGTCCATACTTGCTGCAAGACAAAGCTGATGAAAGTCACCTCAAATATGGTTGAAAGCATTCCATACTTGCTGCATAATTGCTGCATCTTTGAAATATAAAATTGAACTGAACTGAACTGAAAGCATCCTTGCTGCATTTTTAAAAAATGGTGTGAGGATAACGTGTTAGTTATAGTCATTCAGAGCTGAACTGAACTAAAAGCATTCTTGCTGCATTTAATATATTTTTGGTCTTGCAGGCATCCCTAACATCGGTGCAAACTTTGGAAGTCCTGAGAAAAATTTTCCCCTGCACAGCCAGACTATGGAACTTGTGCAACATTCCATTCAGCCTCATGCATTAAAAAGCCCAAGAAGAATTCAGTTCACTAATTTGCACACGCTGCTAAGCTTGCAATTAAACCGCCTGGGTTGATGTGGAAAGGAAATCCTAGTATTTCTAGCGCACAATTGCAACATCAGAGTGATATAATAATGTTCAGAAGGTGGCCAGCACAGAGTCCTGAATGTTGAAGTGCTATGTTACTTTTGCTTGTATATCATATTTTGACTATATGTAATATTTTTGGATGGTTGTCATCCCCAAAATATGTAACTCACTGGAAAAACAATGTTTTTGGCATATTTTGGTCTATAACAACAACAATATATTGTATTTTGGCATATTATATCAATATTATGGATGTAACTATATTTTGATATGAGCTTTTGATATTTTTGTATGTCACTACAATTTATGGAAGTTATTAGTGAAAGTAATGGATGCACAAGAGGGGGGGGGTGAATTGTGCTACAAAAATAAATGCTCAATTAAAACCAACACAAGATTTATACTGGTTCGGTCTACCTGACCTACGTCCAGTTCTCAACCACCCAGGCCGAGTTCCACTATATCTCAGGTTTTAAATCGGGTTCACCTGAAACCTTACAACCGCAAGTTTTGGACGGGATCACTTGCAACCTTACAACTACAAGTTTTACACAAGGCTCACTTGTAACCTTTCTAACTAGCTCCCCCTCACACCGAGCAAGGGGTTAACCTTTACACTTAAAGGATTTTTCTAACTAAGTTCTCTCAAAGAACGGATGATGTTACACACTTAAGTACAATCAATGCTCTTATAACAGAAAGAGACTTAACAACAAAGAGTATAGAATATGTAGATGAAAAAGATCACTCGATGTGTTAAATGCTCTTTACTTTTCTGGGCAGCCTTGAATGCTTGAAGATGTTCTTAGTTTCTCGCTCTAACTTCTCTCAAGAATATTCAAAGATAATTGTTAGCTTCATAAATGAGGTTGAGCTCCTTTATATACTCTTCAAACATTCTGACTCTTGGTAGGTGGGATAGCCGTTTGAATATGGCCGTTTTTCCCATGTTACCGTTTGCCCAATTAATGCTTCATCAATGCATAGCAGGGTTGACTTGCTTTATCTCTGAAAAGTAGCTCTGACAACTCTGCTCTGACAAAAGCATTCTGACACTGCATTTCTGAACACTCTGACATTCTGATTGCTTGCGGAAGCAGGTTCACATCCGGAAGTAATTCTACTTAGTGTGCTGCACTGAGTGTTAGTCTAACAGTATTAACATATAGTTATATGCAGTGGGAGTGTTCTTAGTCTAAGAGGTCTTCCTTGCATCCGGAAGCACTTCTCCATCCGGAAGTAAATCCGCTGGATGAAGGATTTTGTTCACTATTACTCACTCTCGCTCAGTGTTCATTCAATCCAACAGCCAGCGCTAGTCACTGAGCTATCGGAAGCACTTCTACTGGACGTTGCTCATTTTTACTGACGCTTAGGGTTATCTATTCCAACAGCCAGCGCCAGTCTAAGTTTAACAGGAAGCAAATTCACTTCCGGTTGAATCTTAACTTAGTCTTAGAATTTTGTATATCTAGTGCTCATGGACTAAGTTAATTCCTAAGTGAATTTCTTGCTGTCGCTGGGGGATGAGACATTCATCCGCGAGCGCTAGTCCTAATCTATCCGGAAGTAAGTCCACATCCGGTTGCACTTTTACTTAGGATTCTATGTTCACCTATTGCTTTCTAAGTTCTTTCATATTTTAGTCTTCATCAAAACTTAAGATTCTAACATTCTCCCCCTTTTTGATGATGACAAACTCAGTTTTATCAATTAAGTTCATATGAAAGAATTAGCATAAGAATAAAAGCAATGGATAAGAACAAATAACTTAGACAATATTATTAATGAACAGAGATTACACGTTAGAGAATACAAGCAAAACATATACAGGTAATCTACACTTAGCAGGAATAAAATATGCATGAAAACAAAGAAAATTTTTCTAAGTTAAAGATGGGTTGGAATAGGGGGTTCATAGTTTGTCTTTCTTTTTCCTCTCCCTCTCCTTCTGTCTTTCCTCACTCTCTTTCTGAAGCTTGGCGATCTCAGCCTTATGCACATTCTGGTCTATCTGGGCAATTATCCGCTGAAGCTCTTCTTCATCCCTCTCTCGTCTGAGTCTTTCTGATTCAATAGACTCCTCGAATGCCCTCTTCATGTTCTCTACTTCTTCATACCCAGGGAACCCTGTAGCATCATCGAAGTAGGCGACCTCTCCATTGGGGTAGTGAACAGCCCGAATCTTTACGTTCCATACAGGGAAGTTGGGATCCTCCTCAACTTCCTGGGCTTTCCTTTTCCCTTTCCCCTTACTCTTCCCTTTGCTCTTGCTAATCGGAGGAGTGGGCATGGCACTTGCTCTGTCAGCATCGAGGCAGGCCATCTGACCGAAGGAGAGTTTGTCCGTGAACCCATACTTTTCATATTCCTCAGGAGTCATGTCCTCAATTTCCAACTTGACCTCCTTTAGAATAGGAACTGCTTGAACCACTGGAATTTCTTGCTCAACCTGGGCAGACGAAGTTCCTTGCTCAGGTAGGTCAGATGGAGTCTCTTCATCACTCTCAGCAGTTTCAGTGGTGGCAATAATTTTCCTGGTACGCTTCTTGGCAACGGCCTTCTTTCTAGACTCACTGAAGATGACTGCTGGCTCAGATGAGGGAGGATGGGCAGATGATTGCTCAGACGAGGGGATCTCAGACTCTTGCCCAGGGGATGCAGGAATAGGCTTGGCTATCACAATAGGAGGGTGATTGATCTTCTTCAGTCCCCACTTCATCATTATCTCCTCAACAATTTTTCTACTTATCTTAGTTGGAGGAGGTTCTGATGAAGATGACTCAGGCTGTGAAGGTTGTTCATTTGGCTCAAAGACAACCATCTCCAATTGTGGTCCTTACTCAGCCGACCTCTGCTGCTCCATGAATCTTATGGCTTTTCCTCTTATTAAGCTCTCAGCACCACTCAGCCTTTGGGATTCCATAGCACTGCGAAGGGCAGCCATGATGTCTTCATCAAGCCAGAGGGATGGCTGGCTGAGCACATCCCTTGTGTCCATGGATAGGCGAAGGGCGGTCATCACATTTCTTCCCCTTTTGTCATCATCAACAAGGGCGAGTGCCAGGGATGGAGTAGATGAAGAGGAGGGTGGAGGTTCAGGGCCAAATGGAGTTTGGGGTGAGGATTCTGGGGAAGAGGCAGGTAAGGTATTTTCTGGGGATGTGGGTTGGTTGGGGAACCAGGTGGGATCTACGAATAGACCTTCGAATGGATAGGTGGAGGAATATTCAGTGAAGGTAGTGGAAGAGTGTGGGGTAAATGGGGTAAAGGGTAAGTGAGGATCCTCAGGGATTTGCTGAAGGCGGGGGTAATCTCGAAGATAGATGTGGCTGAGGGGGTGAACGGCAGTTTGAAATCCAAGTTGTTGGGCTAAGGGGTTGGATGGTGTGCGAGTGGGTGAGGGAGGGTTAGGATGAGATGGTTCGTCAGAGAGGTTGAGTGGTGAAGGAGTAGGGGTGTTGGGTGGTGTGTGAGTAGGGGAGTTATGTGGAGATGGGGAGTTGTTGGAGTGAAGGGGTGATTGGCTAGGAGATTGTTGGGGTGTGTCTTGGGTTTGGTGTTCATGGTTGGGTGAAGGTTGGGATTGGTGGTCATTGTTTGGTGATGGAGGGGATTGATGGTCATTTTGTGGAGGTTGCTGTGGTGGTTGAGTATTAGGTGGAGGAGGAGGGGGAAGTTGAGGGTGGCCTGAGGGAGGAGGAGGAGGTGGTGGTAGGTTACCTTGTGATGGTTGGGGAATTTGTAGGTGCTGGAGAATGAGGTCAAGTTTTGCATCCACCCTGGCAATGTGGTTTTCAATCTGGCCTACCCTGTCTTCGAGCCTCTGAATTCGCTCCCCTTGCTGCTGGAAGCCAATGTCACACTCAGCACGGAGAGGGCCTACCAAGGATTCATGCAGTCTAAAGAGAAGTTCTTCCTTAACTTCCTCGGCAAAGGCTTTGACAGAAGCTGGCACTCTTGCAGCACGACTTGGCCCAGCATGGGAGTCCACTTCCTGATCCCCTGCACCAGATGTCGAGGGGGCTGAAGTTCCAGAGGCACTACCCGCTTGTGAGCTTGAGCGAGTGGGCTTAGGGGCCTTCAAGTACTTGATCCCCATCTTCCCAATATTGGTTGCTCCCACAGGTTTACACTTGACATTTTCTTCCTCCACAGCAGATGTGGCCTTGATCAGATGCTTCTCAAGGAGGAAGGCAATGATGGTGGGATAGGGAAGATAGCCAGACTTGTCATTAGTCAACCAACGCTGAAGCTCAAGGCAGATCAACTGGCCGGGGTTGATTGGCTGGTGGGAGAGAATTCTGGGGAACCACGGATTGTCGATCAAGGTGAACTCGTTGAAGTTACCCCCTTTGTGTGTCATTATTCGGGAGTATACATAATACAAGAGTCTGTTTGAGTCAGACATCTTGGACACCTTTTTCCCTGTGGTGCCATACAACTTCTCGAGATCCTCCTTGCTGTACTTTAGTGACTCAGGGTATAGCCACTCATTCATGCTCTCGTCTGTGATCCCCATCAACTCATTCAATGTCCTCCAGGTGAACTTGAAGGTTCTCCCCCTTACAGTGGCAGTGAAGGAGAGTCTGTGGACTTGCTCTTTCCCATCAACCTTTTTGTTCTTAACCTTGCCAGTGAGGGATTGACAGAAGACTCGCAGGACGTTGACGTTGTAGTCCTGGTTGATCCCTAGCCAAGGCATATATCTCTCCAGGAAAGGGCGCAGGTGAGGAAACCCTAGTTCATCAATCTTGTTCAGATCGATGAACAAGCCATGGTTGAAGATTGGAATGGACGTCTCAAATTTGGCTGTTACTGGCTCCAATGCCCCATCTCTATACACTGTGGGGTCATCTTCTTCAACCCTCTGCCTCTTGGAAGAAGGTTCTTCAGCGAACTGAACCTTCTTCTTCTTTCCTTTTCTCTGGGCTTCCCTAGCTTGCTCAGACTCAGAAGCCACTTGCTGTTCTGTTACTCTTCCAGAAGTTCCAGGCTGATCCTGGACATGTTCATCTTGCCCCTGGGTTTGCCCAGAAACCTTATGGTGTTCATCGCGGTGTTCATCATTTTTCCCAGATTTCCCAGAATGTTCATGGCGAGATTTCCCAGATTTTGACTTGTGTTTCTTGGATGAGGAATGTTTCTTTGTAACTGGGTTTGTTTCATGAGATCCGGCCATTTTTGTGTGGGTTGGTGGTGAAAAGAGATGAAATGCAAGATGTGTATGAGGAATGCGAAGAACTCAGATGAAGATGAAATATGTTATGCAGAGAGAATGTGGTGAAAGTAAAAAGTGAAAGTGAAAAAATGACACCCTATTTATAGGCGAAGTAACTAAGGGTAAAATGGTCATGCTTTTTCAGATGAAAACCAAACGTTTGCACATTGGGTAACGTAAAAATTTAATTGAAACGGCGCACCTTATGACATGTGTCGCTTCATCTAGTCAGATAGGGCACACCTTCTTATAGAGGGAGTTGAAACGTTTCTGAAGTGACGTGTCTCTTGGACTGGTGCTGGCGCTCTCTTGGTTTCATCATCCAGTGTCAGTGAATGATCATCCGGAAGTGGTTTTGCTTCCGGTTGCAGTTTCTTAAGATTTAACATTGAAACCCTGCAAGAACACATGTTGGCACTCCGATGCCTAAGTTAGTACTGTTGTAAGTTTTAAAACAATCAAGTATAACAAATGGTATTTACACTTCATTTGGGTTTACCATTCCCAAATCACCTCTTATGAAAGTAAATTGGTCAGCCCCCAGAGGCTTGGTGAAGATGTCAGCAAGCTGTTGTTGAGTGGGGACAAATTGCACTTTGACATCCTTCTTTTGAACATGGTCTCTGATGAAGTGATGTCTGACATCAATGTGCTTTGTCCTTGTGTGCTGAACCGGATTCTTGGCAAGGCAGATTGTGCTTGTGTTGTCATAGAGGATGGGTGCCTCAGGGAACTCCAAGCCAAGATCTCTCAGTTGGTTCTTCAGCCACAGCATTTGGGCACAACAGCTTGCAGCAGCAATGTATTCTGCCTCAGTGGATGACAATGACACGCAGGTTTGCTTCTTGCTAGCCCAAGACACCAGACAACCACTAAGAAAGGCGCATTGTCCACTGGTGCTCTTTCTATCAGTCTTATAACCTGCATGGTCAGAATCAGAGTAAGCCCACAAGAACTCTTGGTTACCTCTGGGATACCAAAGACCAAGCTCTTGTGTACCCTCAAGGTATCTCAGAATACGTTTAACACATGTTAAGTGTGACTCCTTGGGGTTGGCTTGAAACCTAGCACACATGCCTACACTAAATTGAATATCAGGCCTGCTTGCCGTTAAGTATAGGAGGGAACCTATCATTCCCCTGTACATGGGCAGGCTGACAGATTTACCCTTTGCGTCAGCATCGAGTGCGGCAGAGGTGCTCATGGGAGTGTCATACTCCTTGCACTCATCCATCCCAAACTTTTTGAGTAGTTCTCTGCAGTACTTAGCTTGGGATATGAAGATTCCATTCTTCTTCTGTTTAATCTGCAGGCCTAGGAAGAATGTGAGTTCTCCCATCATAGACATTTCAAACTCACCCTGCATAGTCTTAGAAAAATCTTCACAAAGTTTTTCATTAGTTGCCCCAAAGATAATATCATCAACGTAAATTTGGACAATTAACATATCTCTATCTTTGTGAAGGATAAACAGTGTATTATCAAGTTTGCCCCTTGAGAAACCCTTGCCCAGCAGAAAGCTGCTGAGTCTCTCATACCAAGCTCTAGGTGCTTGTTTCAGGCCATATAAAGCTTTCTTTAATCTATACACATGTTTGGGATATTTGTGATCCTCAAAGCCAGGAGGTTGTTCTACATACACCTCTTCTTTAATATAGCCATTAAGAAATGCACTCTTTACATCCATTTGATATAGCCTAAGGCCCTTCATGGATGCAAAGGCTAGAAGAATCCTTATTGCTTCAAGTCTAGCGACTGGAGCAAAGGTTTCTTCATAGTCAATGCCTTCTTCTTGGTTATATCCTTTGGCTACTAATCTGGCTTTGTTTCTTGTGATTTGACCTGTCTCATCCAGTTTGTTTTTGAAGACCCACTTGGTCCCTACTATAGATTGATGAGACGGCCTAGGGACTAGTTCCCAGACTTGACTTCTCTCAAATTGATTTAGCTCTTCCTGCATGGCGATAATCCAGTCGCAGTCCTCAAGAGCTTGTTCAACTAAGTTGGTTCTATTTGAGATAGAAATGCACCAAACTCAACTTCATTTTGAACTTGTCTTCTGGTTCTGACACCAGAAGAAACATCACCAAGCACTTGATCAAGAGGATGATCTCTGTGATGCCTCCTAGCTGTTGGCAACTGTGCTTCATCAGGCACGGTCTGCACTCTAGGTTCATCACTGAGTCCATCTTCTTCCTTAGGATTGCTTGCTGGTGTTTCTTTTGGTGGTGAAGAAGATGATGGTAACTTTGGAAGATTCAGTATTTCATCATCTTCTGTGGATTGTCCCCATGTAGGAGTTTCATCGAATATAACATGCATTGATTCTTCTACAATTCTAGTTCTCATGTTGTATACCCTATATGCTTTGCTCCTAAGGGAATATCCTACGAATATACCTACATCAGCTTTTGGATCAAACTTACCCAGATTTACCTTTCCATTGTTGTGCACATAGCATTTTGATCCAAAGATTCTGAGGTGGCTGATGTTGGGCTTCCTCCCTTTGTACAGCTCATAGGGAGTCTTATCCAGTCCCTTGCGAACATAGGCTCTGTTAGAGATATAGCAAGCAGTGCTCATAGCGTCCGCCCAGAACACTTGAGAAACCTCTTTCTCGTTGAGCATGCTTCTAGCCATCTCAGTCAGAACCCTGTTCTTTCTCTCGACCACTCCGTTCTGTTGAGGGGTCCTAGGAGCTGAGAAGTTGTGTTCTATGCCATTTTGTTCACATAGCTCTGAGAAGCTATGGTTCTCAAATTCTCCTCCATGGTCTGTCCTTATGGCTGTGATTTTGAGCTCTCTCTCATTCTGCACTTTCTTAGCCAGGACAACAAAGACATCAAAAGTATCTTGCTTAGAGGCAAGAAACATAGTCCAGGTGAACCTTGAATAGTCATCCACCACCACTAGAGCATATAGGTTTCCACCCAAGCTCTTCACTCTTGCTAGCCCAACCAAATCCATGTGGATTAGTTCCAAGGGCCTGCTGGTGGAGACTTTCTTCTTGGTTTTGAACGAGGACTTTGTTTGCTTTCCTCTTTGGCAGGATTCACAGATAAAATCATGCTTTACTTTAAATGATGGAATACCTATAGCTAGCTCCTTTTTAATTAGCATGTCGAGTTGAGTAAAATTAACATGAGCTAGTCTCTTATGCCAAAGCCAACTATTCTCATCACTAGATATCAAACATTTTTCTTCTAGTTGTTGGCACAAGTCTAAAGTATATAGGTTTCCATTTCTATTTGCCTTAAGTTTGCATTTGAAGTTGGCCTTATCTAAATTTAGATCCTGCTTATCAACTATTATGCACTCATGTGAATCAAAAATTACCCAATTTCCTTTGTCTGTGCTCTGGCTGACGCTTAGCAGGTTGTGACAGAGACCGTCCACTAAGTAGACATCTTTTATTGGTCCGACCTCTCCAACTCCAGTGATTTTTCCACTTTGATTTCCTCCAAAGGTTACTGTGGCTCCATCTTTGATCACCAGAGATTTGAACTTGTCTCTGTCTCCAGTCATATGTCTCGAGCATCCGCTGTCAATATACCATTTCTTGTTCTTGGATGCTTTGAGACACACCTGGAAAGATCAAGTAAACTTAGGTACCCAATCTTTCTTGGGTCCTCGATCATTAGTTTTCAATGCCCTTGGTCTAGAGTCATCATTGACTTTGGGCTTGTGATTATTCAGAGCCTCTGGCCTAGTGCTGGCTCTGGACTCTTGGGTTTTCCCTTTGGAATGATTCCAAGCTCGGGATCCTTGTCCTCTCTTAGTTTCCTTTGCAGGTGGAGGATCCTTTGTTGCCTTGGTTCCTTTAGGGACCCATTTGTAGGAGCTACTTGCTCCATGCTTCTTAGCATTACAGGTGGACGTGGAGTGTCCCTTCCTGTTGCAATAGTTACAGAAGCTGAAGGGTGAGGAGCTATGACTAGTGGCTTTATGGAAGAACTTTAAGTAGGGCTTTACTTTTGGTTCCACCCACTTCTTCCCTCTAGGAGTATATCCTAAGCCAGTTCTATCCTTATATGCCTTTGATTCATTAAAATTATATTTAACATTTCTGAGCCATTTGTAAACTTCTGCAGGGCATTTTGCAGCTTGTCTTTCTCAGCTGAGATTTTGCTGCAATTGGGGCAGCTCTCAAGTGTTGGGGCATTGGGTTCTGTTTGGGTAGAACCCTGGCCATCCACTACCGGAAGCTTTCTAGCTTCCGCTAGCTCTTCACTCAGTGAGTCCACCTTGGACTCAAGTGATTCCTTTTTGGTTTTCAACACCTTATAGGCTTTACACAATCGAGAGAATTCTTCATGAACCTCGTTGTAAGCCTCTTGCAGTTCAGAGAAAGTTACCTCATTGTCTTCGTGGGTGAGGTCAAGTTCTGAAGATGCTTCCTCATCATCTTCTCTGGCTACAAGGCAGAGGTTGGCTACCTCTTCCTCATCACTTGCTTCGTCATCCGAGCTATTCACCCAGATAGAGGATACAAAGGCCTTCCTTTTGTCTTTGCCTTTTGACTTCTGCAGGCTGGGACACTCAGCCTTGAAGTGACCAGACTTCTTACATTCAAAGCACACAGGAGCCTTTTCCTTCTTGTAACCCCTCCTTTGGCTGGAGTCACCCTTTTGAAAGCCTCCTTTCTTTCTGAAGAACTTTCTGAACTTTTTCACCATCATAGCCATCTCCTCATCATCCATTTCCTCCTCATCATCCTCATCATCATCTTCAGTCTCCTTGTTGGGAGCAACAAGGGCAAGATTTTTGGCCTTGGATGAGGCTTGAGGAGCTCTCTGAGCTAGCAGTGTAGGCTCATATTCAGCCAGGGAGCCAAATAAAGCGGTGATGGAACTAGTTGATTCACCCTGGACTTCCTGTAAGATAGTCACTTTGGTGATCCAGTCACCTTTCAAGATCTTTAGAATCTTGCTCACTTGCTCCCTTTCAGGAATGTCCTTACCCAGCGAGGCCAAATTGTTGATGAGGTGAGTGAATCTGAGCTTCAGTTCTCTGATAGGCTCAGTGGGGCTAAGCATGGCGAACTTGTGGAATTCTTCCACTAGCATCTCAACACGTCTTGCTTTCACTCCCCTGGTTCCAGAGTGAGCAGCCTCAAGAGCCTCCCACATATCTTTAGCATTTTTGTGGTGACTGATCCTGTGGAACTCCTTTGGACTGAGAGCACACTGGATGTAGTGCATGGCCCTATAGTTCAGCTGGACTAGGGCATAGTCCTGAGGGGTGTAACTGCTTCTCGCCTTGGCAAAGCCATCATCATCTAAGGGAGTGTGATCCCCACGTTCGATTACATCCCAGAGTCTAATGTCACTTGACTTGATATAAGTCTCCATTCTAAACTTCCAGAATGGATAGTTGTACCCATCAAAGCCTGGAGGCTTGTTGGGCTGAATAGAGACGTCTGGTAGAGAGTAGTCAGTATCCATTACAAGATCTTTGCTTTCTGGATTCGTTGGAATCTAGTGAGAAAGACCCGCTCTGATACCAAATGAAAGTAATGGATGCACAAGAGGGGGGGTGAATTGTGCTACAAAAATAAATGCTCAATTAAAACCAACACAAGATTTATACTGGTTCGGTCTACCTGACCTACGTCCAGTTCTCAACCACCCAGGCCGAGTTCCACTATATCTCAGGTTTTAAATCGGGTTCACCTGAAACCTTACAACCGCAAGTTTTGGACGGGATCACTTGCAACCTTACAACTACAAGTTTTACACAAGGCTCACTTGTAACCTTTCTAACTAGCTCCCCCTCACACCGAGCAAGGGGTTAACCTTTACACTTAAAGGATTTTTCTAACTAAGTTCTCTCAAAGAACGGATGGTGTTACACACTTAAGTACAATCAATGCTCTTATAACAGAAAGAGACTTAACAACAAAGAGTATAGAATATGTAGATGAAAAAGATCACTCGATGTGTTAAATGCTCTTTACTTTTCTGGGCAGCCTTGAATGCTTGAAGATGTTCTTAGTTTCTCGCTCTAACTTCTCTCAAGAATATTCAAAGATAATTGTTAGCTTCATAAATGGGGTTGAGCTCCTTTATATACTCTTCAAACATTCTGACTCTTGGTAGGTGGGATAGCCGTTTGAATATGGCCGTTTTTCCCATGTTACCGTTTGCCCAATTAATGCTTCATCGATGCATAGCAGGGTTGACTTGCTTTATCTCTGAAAAGTAGCTCTGACAACTCTGCTCTGACAAAAGCATTCTGACACTGCATTTCTGAACACTCTGACATTCTGATTGCTTGCGGAAGCAGGTTCACATCCGGAAGCAATTCTACTTAGTGTGCTGCACTGAGTGTTAGTCTAACAGTATTAACATATAGTTATATGCAGTGGGAGTGTTCTTAGTCTAAGAGGTCTTCCTTGCATCCGGAAGCACTTCTCCATCCGGAAGTAAATCCGCTGGATGAAGGATTTTGTTCACTATTACTCACTCTCGCTCAATGTTCATTCAATCCAACAGCCAGCGCTAGTCACTGATGTTAGAATCTTAAGTTTTGATGAAGACTAAAATATGAAAGAATAGGTCTAGTACTTAGAAAGCAATAGAATAACACAGGATCCCAAGTAAGAGTGCAACCGGATGTGGACTTACTTCCGGATAGACTAGGACTTGGGCTCGCGGATGAATATTTCATCCCCCAGCGGCAGCAAGTAATTCACTAGAGATTTAACTTAGTCCATGAACGCTAGATATACAAAACCTAAGACTAAGCTATGATTCAACCGGAAGTGAAATTGCTTCCTGTTAAACTTAGACTGGCACAAGTTGATAAAATAAATATAACCCCAAGCGTCAGTAAAAGTGCAACGTCAAGTGGAAATGCTTCCTGTTAGATTTTGACTGGCGCAGACTGATAGAATAGAATAACCCCAAGCGTCAGTGAATCAGCCTCGTCAAGTGAAATTGCTCTCTGTTAGATTTAGACTGGCACAGGCTGATAGAAGAGATATAACTCTAAGCGTCAGTGATTTCACCACGTCAAGTAAAAGTGCTTCCGATAGCTTAGTGACTAGCGCTGACCGTTGGATTGAGGGACACTGAGCGTGAGTGAGTAATAGTGAACAAAGTCCTTCATCCAGTAGATTTACTTCCGGATGTAAAAGTACTTCCGGATGCATCTTAGACTTAGGGAACACCCACTGCATGTAACTATGTGATTATATTGCTAAACTAACGTTCAAGTGCAGCACACTAAGGTTGCTTCCGGATGAGAAGTTGCTTCCGCAAGCAATCAGAATGTCATAACGTTAAGAGATGCAGTGTCAGAATGCTTATGTCAGAGCAGAGGTGTCAGGACTACTTTTCAGAGATAAAGCAAGTCAACCCTGCTATGCATTGATGAAGCATTTAATGGGCAAACGGTAACAAGGGAAAAACGGCCATATTCAAACGGCTATCCCACCTACCAAGAGACAGATTGCTTGAAGACTATATAAAGAGACTCAAACCTCATTTATGAGGTTAACAATTATCTTTGAATATTCTTGAGAGAAGTTAGAGCGAGAAACTAAGAACATCTTCAAGCATTCAAAGCTGCCCAGAAAAAAAGCGAAGAGCATTTAACACTTTGAGTGATCTTTCATCTAATTATTCTGTACTCATTGTAGTTAAGTCTCTTTCTGTTATAAGAGCATTTATTGTACTTAAGTGTGTAACACCATCTGTTCTTTGAGAGAACTTAGTCAAAATCCTTTAAGTAGAAAGGTTAACCCCTTGCTTGGTGTGAGGGGGAGCTAGTTAGAAAGGTTACAAGTAAGCCTGTGTAAAACTTGTTGTAAGGTTGCAAGTGATCCCGTGCAAAACTTGCGGTTGTAAGGTTTCAGGTGAACCCGATTTAAAACCTGAGATATAGTGGAACTCTCGGCCTGGGTGGTTGAGGACTGGACGTAGGTCAGGTAGACCGAACCAGTATAACTCTTGTGTCGTTTTATTTAAGCATTTATTTTGAAGCACAATTCACCCCCCCTCTTGTGCATCCATTACGTTCATTTGGTATCAGAGCCAGGTCCTTCTCACTCGATTCCAACGAATCAGAAGGCAAAGATCCAGTAATGGACACAGACTATTCTCTACCAGATGTCTCCGTTCAACCCAACAAGCCCCCAGGCTTCGATGGGTACAACTACTCATTCTGGAAGTTCAGAATGGAGACTTATATCAAGTCAAGTGATATCAGACTCTGGGACGTAATAGAACGAGGGGATCAAACTCCGCTAGATGAGGATGGATTTGCGAAAGTGCGAGCCAGATACACTCCTGAGGACTATGCCCTAGTCCAAATGAACCATCGGGCCATGCACTACATCCAGTGTGCACTCAGCCCCAAAGAGTATCACAGGATCAGCCACCACAAAAATGCAAAAGATATGTGGGAGGCTCTTGAGGCTGCACACTCTGGAACCAGGGGAGTAAAAGCGAGACATGTTGAAATGCTGGTGGAAGAATTTCACAAATTCGCCATGCTGAGTCCCACCGAGCCTATCAGAGAGCTGGAGCTCAGGTTCACCCATCTCATCAACAATTTGGCCTCGTTGGGTAAGGATATCCCTGAAAGAGAGCAAGTGAGCAAGATTCTAAAGATCTTGAAGGGTGACTGGATCACCAAAGTGACTATTTTGCAAGAAGTGCAAGGAGAATCAACCAGCTCCATCACCGCACTATTTGGCTCTCTTGCTGAATATGAACCTACCTTGCTGGCTATGAGAGCTCCTCAACCCTCATCCAAGAACAAGAACCTTGCTCTCGTTGCTCCCAGCAAGGAGATCAATGACAATGATGAGGATGATGAGGAGGAGATGGACGATGAGGAGATGGCTATGATGGTGAGGAAATTTAGGAAATTCTTCAGAAAGAAAGGAGGTTATCAGAGAGGTGATTCCAGCCAGAAGAAAGGATACAAGAAAGAAAAGGTCCCTGTGTGTTTTGAATGCAATAAGCCTGGTCACTTCAAGGCTGAGTGTCCCAGCCTGCAGAGGTCAAAAGGCAAGGACAAAAGAAAGGCTCTTGTGTCCTCCATTTGGGTAAATAGCTCAGATGAGGAAGCAAGTGATGAAGAAGAAGTTGCCAACCTCTGCCTGGTAGCTAGAGAAGAGGATGAAGAAGCATCTTCAGATCTTGACCTCACCAACGAAGATCATGAGGTAACTCTTCCTGAACTACAAGAGGCTTACAACGAGGTTCATGAAGAATTCTCTAGACTATGTAAAGCCTATAAGGTGTTGAAAACCAAAAGGGAATCACTTGAGTCCAAGGTGGACTCACTAAGTGAGGAACTAGCGGAAGCTAGAAGACTTCCGGTAGTGGATGGCCAGGGTTCTCCCCAAGTAGAACCCAACGCCCCAACACCTGAGAGCTGCCCTAATTGCAGCGAAATCTCAGAGGAAAATAACAAGCTGCAAAATGTCCTGCAGAAGTTTACCAATGGTTCAGAAATGCTAAATATACTCTTAATGAACCAAATGGCATATAGGGATAGAACTGGATTAGGATATACTCCTAGAGGGAAGAAGTGGGTGGAACCAAAAGTAAAGCCCTACTTAAAGTTCTTCCATAAAGCCACTAGTCATAGCTCCTCACCCTTCAGCTTCTGTAACTATTGCAACAGGAAGGGACACTCCACGTCCACCTGTAATGCTAAGAAGCATGGAGCAAGTAGCTCCTACAAATGGGTCCCTAAAGGAACCAAGGCAACAAAGGATCCTCCACCTGCAAAGGAAACTAAGAGAGGACAAGGATCCCGAGCTTGGAATCATTCCAAAGGGAAAACCCAAGAGTCCAGAGCCAGCACTAGGCCAGAGGCTCTGAATAATCACAAGCCCAAAGTCAATGATGACTCTAGACCAAGGGCATTGAAAACTAATGATCGAGGACCCAAGAAAGATTGGGTACCTAAGTTTACTTGATCTTTCCAGGTGTGTCTCAAAGCATCCAAGAACAAGAAATGGTATATTGACAGCGGATGCTCGAGACATATGACTGGAGACAGAGACAAGTTCAAATCTCTGGTGATCAAAGATGGAGCCACAGTAACCTTTGGAGGAAATCAAAGTGGAAAGATCACTGGAGTTGGAGAGGTCGGACCAATGAAAGACGTCTACCTAGTGGACGGTCTCTGTCACAACCTGCTAAGCGTCAGTCAGAGCACAGACAAAGGAAACTGGGTAATTTTTGATTCACATGAGTGCATAATAGTTGATAAGCAGGATTTAAATTTAGATAAGGCCAACTTAAAATGCAAACTTAAGGCAAATAGAAATGGAAACCTATATACTTTAGACTTATGCCAACAACTAGAAGAAAAATGTTTAATATCTAGTGATGAGAATAGTTGGCTTTGGCATAAGAGACTAGCTCATGTTAATTTTACTCAACTCGACATGCTTATTAAAAAGGAGCTAGCTATAGGTATTCCATCATTTAAAGTAAAGCATGATTTTATCTGTGAATCCTGCCAAAGAGGAAAGCAAACAAAGTCCTCATTCAAAACCAAGAAGAAAGTCTCCACCAGCAGGCCCTTGGAACTAATCCACATGGATTTGGTTGGGCCAGCAAGAGTGAAGAGCTTGGGTGGAAACCTATATGCTCTAGTGGTGGTGGATGACTATTCAAGGTTCACATGGACTATGTTTCTTGCCTCTAAGCAAGATACTTTTGATGCTTTTGTTGTCCTGGCTAAGAAAGTGCAGAATGAGAGAGAGCTCAAAATCACAGCCATAAGGACAGACCATGGAGGAGAGTTTGAGAACCATAGCTTTTCAGAGCTATGTGAGCAAAACGGCATTGAACATAACTTCTCAGCTCCGAGGACTCCTCAACAAAATGGAGTAGTCGAAAGGAAGAACAGGGTTCTGACGGAGATGGCTAGAAGCATGCTCAACGAGAAAGAGGTTTCTCAAGTGTTCTGGGCGGACGCTATGAGCACTGCTTGCTATATCTCTAACAGAGCCTATGTTCGCAAGGGCTTGGATAAGACTCCATACGAGCTATACAAAGGAAGAAAGCCCAACATCAGCCACCTCAGAATATTTGGATCGAAATGCTACGTGCATAATAATGGAAAGGTAAATTTGGGTAAGTTTGATCCAAAGGCTGATATAGGTATATTCATAGGATATTCCCTTAGGAGTAAAGCATATAGGATATACAACATGAGAACTAAAACTGTAGAAGAATCCATGCATGTTGTATTTGATGAAACTCCTACATGGGAACAATCCACAGAAGATGATGAAGCACCTAATCTTCCAAAACTACCATCATCTTCCTCACCACCAAAAGAAACACCAACAAGCAATCCCAAAGAAGAAGGTGAACCCAGTGATGAACCTGGAGTGCAACACATGCCTGAGGAGGCACAGTTGCCAATAGCTAGGAGACATCACAGGGATCATCCTCTTGATCAAGTGCTTGGTGATGTTTCTTCTGGTGTCAGAACTAGAAGACAAGTTCAAAATGAAGTTGAGTTTGGAGCATTCCTATCTCAAATCGAACCAACTTCAGTTGAACAAGCTCTTGAGGACTGCGACTGGATTATTGCCATGCAGGAAGAGCTAAATCAATTTGAGAGAAGTCAAGTGTGGGAACTAGTCCCAAGGCCGTCTCATCAATCCATAGTGGGGACCAAGTGGGTCTTCAAAAACAAACTGGATGAGACAGGTCAAATCACCAGAAACAAAGCCAGACTAGTAGCCAAAGGATACAACCAAGAAGAAGGCATTGACTATGAAGAAACTTTTGCTCCAGTCGCTAGACTTGAAGCAATAAGGATTCTTCTAGCCTTTGCATCCATGAAAGGCTTTAGATTATATCAAATGGATGTAAAGAGTGCATTTCTTAATGGTTATATTAAAGAAGAGGTATATGTAGAACAACCTCCTGGCTTTGAGGACCATAAGCACCCCAAACATGTGTATAGATTAAAGAAAGCTTTATATGGCCTGAAACAAGCTCCTCGAGCTTGGTATGAGAGACTCAGCAGCTTTTTGTTGGGCAAAGGTTTCTCAAGAGGCAAATTAGATAATACACTGTTTATCCTCCACAAAGATAGAGATATGTTAATTGTCCAAATTTATGTTGATGATATTATATTTGGGGCAACTAACGAGAAGCTTTGTGAAGATTTCTCTAAGACTATGCAGGGTGAATTTGAGATGTCAATGATGGGAGAACTAACATTCTTCCTAGGCCTGCAAATCAAACAGAAAAGGAATGGAATCTTCATCTCCCAAACTAAGTACTGCAGAGAACTACTCAAAAAGTTTGGGATGGATGAATGCAAGGAGTATGACACTCCTATGAGCACCACTGCCGCACTCGACGCTGACGCAAAGGGTAAATCTGTCAGCATGCCCATGTATAGGGGAATGATAGGTTCCCTCTTATACTTAACCGCGAGTAGGCCTGACATTCAATTTAGTGTAGGCATGTGTGCCAGGTTTCAAGCCAACCCCAAGGAGTCACACTTAACATGTGTTAAACGTATCCTAAGATACCTTGAGGGAACACAAGAACTTGGTCTTTGGTATCCCAGAGGCAACCAAGAATTCTTGTGGGCTTACTCTGACTCTGACCATGCAGGTTATAAGACAGATAGAAAGAGCACAGTGGACAATGCGCCTTTCTTGGTGGTTGTCTGGTGTCTTGGGCTAGCAAAAAGCAAACCTGTGTGTCTTTGTCATCTACTGAGGCAGAATACATTGCTGCAGCAAGTTGTTGTGCTCAAGTGCTGTGGCTGAAGAACCAGTTGAGAGACCTTGGCTTGGAGTTCCCTGAGGCACCTATCCTCTGTGACAACACAAGCACTATCAGCCTCGCCAAGAATCCAGTTCAGCACACAAGGACAAAGCACATTGACGTCAGACATCACTTCATCAGAGACCATGTTCAAAAGAAGGATGTCAAGGTACTCAATGTTAAATCTTAAGCAAGTGCAATCGGAAGCAAAACCACTTCCGAATGATCACTCACTGACACTGGATGATCAAGCCAAGAGAGCGCCAGCACTAGTCAAGAGACACGTCACTTCAGAAAACTCTTCAACTTCCCAAAAGAGACGTTATGTCTTCTCTGGTAATGTGAAGCAACACGTGTCATCAGGTGTGTCGTTCCAACTTAAGTTGTTTACGCTACCCAATGTGTGAAAATATGAAAAAGCATGACCATTTTACCCTTAGTAACTGTACCTATAAATAAGACATCATTTTTCACTTTTCACTTATACTTACAAATTCTCTGCATACAAAACTCTTCATCTTCTTCTATGTTCTTCATTTTCTTCGCATTTTACCACAAACCCGCACAAAAATGGCCGGATCCCATGAAACAAACCCAGTTTCAAAGAAACCTTCCTCATCTAAGAAACACAAGTCAAAATCTGGGAAATCAAGCCTTCAACATTCTGGAAAATCTGGGCATCGTGAAGAACATCGCAATGAACATCAAGAACACCATGAAGTTTTCTGGGCAGAATACACCGGGGCAGAATGAAAATATTCAAGGTCAGCCTGAAACTTCTGGTAGAATGGCAGAACAGTTAGTGGGTTCTTATCAAGCGAAGCTTGATAAGAAGAGGAAGTCCATCCCTAAGGAGGAGGCTGCAGCAATCAAATCTGCCGGAAATACAAAAGGAAGAGCTTCCTTTTAGGCTGGGAACAAATCCAGCAGCTTAAGGACAGAATGTACCAAGTCGAGAATCATCTTCCTCTTTGATGATGCCAAAAGGGGGAGAGATGTAATGTTCACTCTATGTTCACACGAGGGATGTCTCGCGAAGAGATCGGCTGAGCAAGGACCACATTGTTGAGGAAACCATGATGAAGTACGGGCTGAAGAGATAAAAGGAGAGGGAGAGGAAAAAGAAACATAGACCCTGAACCCCCAATCCAAATTTTTTTTCTTTTCATGCATACCTTCATAATTGCTTGGTGTTACTTACTTGTAAATACTCTTTACTTCGAAATGATAGTTGATGATATACTCTGACCTATAACTTATGTTTATTAATAATATTTTGTTCAAGTTACTTGTTCTTATCTATTGCTGTTATTCTCTTGATATTCCTTCCTTATAAATCTAATCGATAAAACTAAGTTTGTCATCATCAAAAAGGGGGAGAATGTTAGAATCTTAAGTTTTGATGAAGACTAAAATATGAAAGAATAGGTCTAGTACTTAGAAAGCAATAGAATAACACAGGATCCCAAGTAAGAGTGCAACCGGATGTGGACTTACTTCCGGATAGACTAGGACTTGGGCTCGCGGATGAATATTTCATCCCCCAGCGGCAGCAAGTAATTCACTAGAGATTTAACTTAGTCCATGAACGCTAGATATACAAAACCTAAGACTAAGCTATGATTCAACCGGAAGTGAAATTGCTTCCTGTTAAACTTAGACTGGCACAGGTTGATAAAATAAATATAACCCCAAGCGTCAGTAAAAGTGCAACGTCAAGTGGAAATGCTTCCTGTTAGATTTTGACTGGCGCAGACTGATAGAATAGAATAACCCCAAGCGTCAGTGAATCAGCCTCGTCAAGTGAAATTGCTCTCTGTTAGATTTAGACTGGCACAGGCTGATAGAAGAGATATAACTCTAAGCGTCAGTGATTTCACCACGTCAAGTAAAAGTGCTTCCGATAGCTTAGTGACTAGCGCTGACCGTTGGATTGAGGGACACTGAGCGTGAGTGAGTAATAGTGAACAAAGTCCTTCATCCAGTAGATTTACTTCCGGATGTAAAAGTACTTCCGGATGCATCTTAGACTTAGGGAACACCCACTGCATGTAACTATGTGATTATATTGCTAAACTAACGTTCAAGTGCAGCACACTAAGGTTGCTTCCGGATGAGAAGTTGCTTCCGCAAGCAATCAGAATGTCATAACGTTAAGAGATGCAGTGTCAGAATGCTTATGTCAGAGCAGAGGTGTCAGGACTACTTTTCAGAGATAAAGCAAGTCAACCCTGCTATGCATTGATGAAGCATTTAATGGGCAAACGGTAACAAGGGAAAAACGGCCATATTCAAACGGCTATCCCACCTACCAAGAGACAGATTGCTTGAAGACTATATAAAGAGACTCAAACCTCATTTATGAGGTTAACAATTATCTTTGAATATTCTTGAGAGAAGTTAGAGCGAGAAACTAAGAACATCTTCAAGCATTCAAAGCTGCCCAGAAAAAAAGCAAAGAGCATTTAACACTTTGAGTGATCTTTCATCTAATTATTCTGTACTCATTGTAGTTAAGTCTCTTTCTGTTATAAGAGCATTTATTGTACTTAAGTGTGTAACACCATCTGTTCTTTGAGAGAACTTAGTCAAAATCCTTTAAGTAGAAAGGTTAACCCCTTGCTTGGTGTGAGGGGGAGCTAGTTAGAAAGGTTACAAGTAAGCCTGTGTAAAACTTGTTGTAAGGTTGCAAGTGATCCCGTGCAAAACTTGCGGTTGTAAGGTTTCAGGTGAACCCGATTTAAAACCTGAGATATAGTGGAACTCTCGGCCTGGGTGGTTGAGGACTGGACGTAGGTCAGGTAGACCGAACCAGTATAACTCTTGTGTCGTTTTATTTAAGCATTTATTTTGAAGCACAATTCACCCCCCCCTCTTGTGCATCCATTACGTTCAACTGAGCTATCGGAAGCACTTCTACTGGATGTTGCTCATTTTTACTGACGCTTAGGGTTATCTATTCCAACAGCCAGCGCCAGTCTAAGTTTAACAGGAAGCAAATTCACTTCCGGTTGAATCTTAACTTAGTCTTAGAATTTTGTATATCTAGTGCTCATGGACTAAGTTAATTCCTAAGTGAATTTCTTACTGTCGCTGGGGGATGAGACATTCATCCGCGAGCGCTAGTCCTAATCTATCCGGAAGTAAGTCCACATCCGGTTGCACTTTTACTTAGGATTCTATGTTCACCTATTGCTTTCTAAGTTCTTTCATATTTTAGTCTTCATCAAAACTTAAGATTCTAACAATTAGCAACTGAGACATAAGACATGTTCCAAAATAAGTCAGCAAGTAGGGAAGGCATATGAGAATGTGCCACACATTCTTGTGATATATTTGGCATATGTGGCACATGTTCCAAAATAAGTCCCCGCTGCATAAAATCAAATTTGAAAGTGCCATTCACATGAATGGCATTCGTGTGTTAATTTTTCAATTACATCAGAATGCCACAAATATGTGCCATTTATTGTAAATGGCACATTCTGATATAATTTTTCAATCACATCAGAATGTCTTCCCATTTCCTTCATGTGCCACATATGCCTTCTCAAAACTCAGTTTTGACATGTTCCTGTGATATATATGCAAGTAAAATCAGCAAATCAGCAATTTGTTCCTGTGATACATATGCCTTCTCAAAACACATTCTTTTACATCACCAATTTGTTCATACTATCTTCAAATACATCAAATCTTTAACAACTAGCCAAGTAGTTCATCTAGCAAAGTACAATCAGCAAGTATTTCACCCTTTCATTAAAATCACCAACGATACACAAGCAGTGACAAGCACTGCCACAACTACTTTATATTTTCTTTCCCTATTTTCAATTATGTCAACAATTTCTTTGATCATTTGCTTGTTCCCTTGCTCATTCCTCTCTAAAATCTTTCTCATTTCCACTCCTTGAGCATCAACAACTTCTTTGGCTGCTTCGAGCTCTTCTTTTTCATCATACAATTTGTCAATAATATCAAGTAGCTCCCTAATGATAGTCTTTTGCCACACACCAACCTCAGCATCATGTCAATCGAAAAAATCGCACTACCCTACCTGTTCAATCATTAACACGCAACAGTTTACATTAATGAATAATAGTAAAAATAAGAAATGAGTAAAGTTGCCACATATGCCTTCATGAGCCTTCATGTGCAGGGAAATCATTGATTTAAACATTCCAATTCTAAACTAGTCGCTCCATCAGTGGTCTAAATGAAAAGGGAGAAAAACACGTTCTTTAAATTAGAGAATGTCAGCGACACCTCACTCAAGTACTTTTGTGTAAATGCAAAGTATGCCAAGAATTCTCAAATAAAAGTATTCTCCTTCGCAGTATGCTAAGTGCTGCATTATTAAGCTTCTCAAAACTCCAAAATAAAAGGCCCACTATGCTTGAAAATCACGAAATGAACTGACTGCTCCAACATTTATGAGAATATCAATTATTTGAATAAATAAATAAACAATCCCTTCTTTCTTAAGCTCTCTCTTTTCAATTTGGAAAATAAACTGAATCAATTGTTCCCCTCTTATGCTGGAATTGATTTCTTCAAACCTTATATTACAGTAGCCAGACCATAACTAATTTCAGATTACATGAGGCAGGGCAAAGACAATTATATTACAATCATCATTTTTCCCATTCAAAATACAAAATAAGCTTGAAGTCAATGAAGAGACAATAAAACAATCAGACAACTTACATTCATAGGTAATGGGTATCGGCAAAACCCTTTGAGATTCACAACAACCCTTCGTTTTTTCTCCATTACAGAAGAGGAAGCCGAAAACGAGGAGGACGAAGAGGCCATGATTTGGGGTTTCTCAGGTCCTTCGTACTTGTCCTTTGTTTTCCCGTTCGTTTCTCAGGTCCTTCATTCTCAGCTTGGCTGGTGTTTCTAATTCAATTCAAGGTTTCAGAATGGATTTCAGTTTTTTTAAAAACACAAATTGACACTTATAACACGTATGCATGTGGGAGGGTGACTTGGCATCAATTTTGGATGACATAGACCCTTATTTAACGGTGTTAACAAACATTTAACGGAGTTGGCCAGAATGAGCCTTTTAAATTGTTTAGTGGCCAGATTGAGACCGAAAATTGTTTATAGGCCAAATTGATACATTGAAAATTGTTTGGTGGCCAGAATGACCTTTAACCCATTTCAAATAGTTATTAAATACTGAAAAAATGTTCAAATTAAAATATTTGAGTCTAAATATTCTTATATTTTCAAAATTTATAATTTTTGGTCCAATTTCATTATAAAATAATCATTTAAAATTGTTAAATTAGCATTTTCCGTTAAGTTAAACTAACGGTGTTAACAAAAAAGGACTAAAAGTGTACTTTTCAAACATAAAGGACTAAATTGAAACTTGATGCAAATATAAGGGACTAAAAGTATACTTTAGCGTATAAGATAATAAAACGACCTCAGTTACGGGTGAACACTACTAGAACAACAAAAAGAAATTAAACTTCGTGCCCAATCTAGAAACCACACACACATCACACGCGTGTCCTTATATTTTGCTATTATTATTTGAAAAAATAAACCATATAAGGAATTAGAATAATTTCTCTTTCTGGAAATTATTGGATCCTTTTACCCTAATATAACCTCTTAGCTTTTCGTCCAATAAACCATATAAGGAATTAGAATAATTTCTCGTTATGGAAATACGCTGCATTAAATGTACTTCTAAATTATTTTTCTAAATAAAAGAATTTTACAGGACTAAATAGAAGACTTCATATTTATCAAAAAAAATAAAATAAAATAGAAGACTTGATGATTTCCAAATCTTGACTCATAATCACTAATATATTCTGTATCTAAAATGAAAGAAACAAACCCTAGCATGTGTAGACATAAATCATATGATGTGAGTCATATTCCGCCACTATAAATAGAGGAACCGATTTATAGAGGAATCAATACTGTAAGAACGAAGCCCAAGCACACTTCTCTTGGTTTGCTATACTATTTGCATAAATTTTGACAACAAAGAAATTATGGAAAAAGCTTCGCTCATCTCAGCTCTATTACTTATTCTTCTTGCCTCATCTACATTATGTTATGGTAAAATACTTCCTTTTAGTGCAGTTATATATGATTATTTTTTCCAGTAGATGCTAGTTATGTTATTATATAGATCAAAATTTCAATAAGAACTGTCTATAGAATTACCTAATGCTCACAATTTCTCAAAAATAATCACATTTCAAAATTGCCCTTAAAATAGATATCCTCAATGCCATTTTTCTATTACCTCTCTTTCCAATATATAATAGGCCACCTCATTGGCTATACATATGTTAAATTGTGACCCTAATTTATTACTATTCTGTAGATTGTACTTTCTTAGCCTTCGTCAAAAATAGTACCTTCATATAACATATGATATAATTAATTATTGCTTATTAACTTCATAAATCCCCTCAAATTATTTAATTAGCTTTTATGTATATTACTGGATCGGAGGTGGTTTATTAAATAGTTTTAAAATGAAAAAAAGAATCATATTTTTTGAGACATACAAAATGAAGTTTAGATTTTTCTTAATTTCATTATATAAATTATTTTAGTAGTGCCTTATAAATAAGATCCGAAGCATAGTATATGTTCTTGTTCTCATTTTGTCCGTAACTCTGTGAGCTAGTGTGAATAAGCGTGTGTGTGAGAGAGAAAGATATATATATTTTCCTGTAAAATGACTACTACTGTATTTGTATACATGCATTTCAATAGGGGAAGATATTGGATGCACGAGAGACGTTGATTGCACTGGGAAGCTTAGATGCAAAAGAGAAGTTTATTGTTTGGCTGGAAGTTGCGGATGTGCTGCTGACCTAGAAATTACACAACTTTCAAGTGAAAAAGAGTGCACAATTGATGATGATTGCCGGCATAAAATAGTCTGTGTCCAATCTGATGATCCTTATTGTTTCAAAAGGGTAAAATGTAACAAGCAAGGCCGATGTGATTGTGTTTGCAAGGGCTGAAACTAAATCTATATATATTATAATCGCTACTCTATCATGTATTGTTATCATCATCAAACTATGAGTTTGAATGAAATAATATCGGTTTGTTCATATTGATGGGGAGAAAAGCTCTAAGAATTAATTAGTGTTCATTTAATTTTTTAAAAACTATTGTTACAATAGGTTTCCTTTATATATATAAGATTAATTGAATGTCAATTTTTACACGATCGAAGAAAATTCATTCAAATGAATTTGAAATGTTTAAATTCAAATTTAAAAGGTCAATTATTAATCACCTCAAATGGTTTTACAAAGATTTTTAAAGTCATTGAATCTACGTATATGTCCTTTTATTATTTTCCTTTAGTCTTCTCTTTTCACCTTTTTTTAAATAAATAAATTAATGTATTTATCTGATGAAAAAAATAAATTAACAGTTATTTTGAGAATTTTCTAAAAGTAAAATTAATTTACTAAGATTAATTTTATTTTGGCTAAAGTATACTTTTGATCCCTTATGTTTGCATCAAGTTTCAATTTAGTCCTTTATGTTTGAAAAGTACACTTTTAATTTTTTTTGGGTCAAGGCCCAAAAATGATACATAACTATTGACTAAGGAACAGAAATAGTACATAACTATTATGAGTACAAAAATGATACCCAATTTTTCCATGTGATAAAAAAGGTATTTTCACTAATATGACAATAATATTAGATATGAAATGTCCAAAATGTCCTTATAATTAAATAAACTTTTACCAGCCGGCGATTAATTTAGGGTGAAGGCCCAAAAATGATACATAACTATTGGCCAAGGAACAAAAATGATACATAACTATTGCAAGGTACACCAATGGTACCCAACTTTTAACATGGATCAAAAATGATATTTTTACTAATATGACAATAAGATTACACATGAAAAGTCCAAAATGCGCTTATAAATTAAATAAATTTTCTTCATCACCCTCTCCTTTCTTAGCTTCTTTCTTCTACCAACACTTCCTTCAATATATAAATCGTCCACCGGCGGCTTCAACTCTCAGCAACTCGTTAGGGCGATCAGGCTGCAAAAACATGAAAACGGAGAAGTTAAATGAGAGAAAAAGAGCGGTGCGGGTAGCAAAATGAAATGAAATGATGTGCTTTAAGATGTGTAAGTGTAGGTGATTAACTTCTCTGTTTTCATGTTTTTGCAGCCTGATTGCCCTAACGAGTTGCTGAGAGTTGAAGCCGCCGGTGGATGAGTTATTTATTGAAGGAAGTGTTGGTAGAAGAAAGAAGCTAAGGAAGGAGAGGGTGAGGAAGAAAATTTATTTAATTTATATGCGCATTTTGGACTTTTCATGTGTAATCTTATTGTCATATTAGTGAAAATATCATTTTTGATCCCATGTTAAAAGTTGGGTACCATTGGTGTACCTTGCAATAGTTATGTATCATTTTTGTTCCCTGACCAATAGTTATGTATCATTTTCGGGCCTTCGCCCTAAATTAATCGTCGACCGGTAAAAGTTTATTTAATTATAAGGGCATTTTGGACATTTCATGTCTAATATTATTGTCATATTAGTGAAAATATCATTTTTGATCACATGGAAAAGTTGGGTATCATTTTTGTACCTCGAAATAGTTATGTACTATTTCAGTTCCTTGGCCAATAGTTATGTATCATTCTTGGGCCTTCGCCCATCTTTTTTTGTAAACACCGTTAGTTTAACTTAACGGAAATGCTAATTCAACAATTTTAAATGGTTATTAAATAATGAAAACATGTTCATATTAAAATATTTGAATGTAAATATTCTTATATATATTTTCAAAATTTATCATTTTTGGTTGAATTTCATTGTAAAATAATCATTTAAAATTGTTAAGTTAGCATATTCCGTTAAGTTAAACTAACGGTATTAACAAAAAAATGATTAAAAGTGTACTTTCCAAACATAAAAGACTAAATTGAAACATGATGCAAACATAAGGGACCAAAAGTATAATTTAGCCTTTTATTTTTAATGCAACGAGTTAAATCTCCTGTGCGTTGCACGAAAGGTTTCCTTTTAAAGGTAGAAAGAAGAAAATAGCAATGGAGTTTGAAATTAATAAACAATTAGCATATAAGCGTTTGCTGTCATCAGATACAACTTGCTTGAAATTGGAGGTGTCCACAAAATGGCACATTACATTCTTATAAAAAAACAGTAATTGTTGCCTTCAAAATACTCTGATTCCTTTGTCGCTGAACATCTATAATATCAATCAAAAAACCATCTTAACTACATCAGGTAAAATTGTCACGGATGCCAACAGCAGAGAGACCGCAAAAAACAAATCTGCCACCAAAATCAAACTCTGATGCAAACAAAAAACTACATTAAATTACCCTGCACAAAAAATGTACTAGAAGAACGTGTTAGTTGTGGTGAGAACAATTTTTTTGAGAGGCCAACATTGTGATGTCAGTAAATATGATGAAGAACACGCCACACCTTGCATATTAGTGGGAACTCATCTGCAGTGACTACTGATATTTGTGAAAACCTCTTTGTAGACAACATTTGTTGTTGTTTGGGCATCTGTGGTTTCAGCCAGAACAATTTTCAATCCATCTATATTTCTGACCCGTGATAATGCAACATACAATTGACCATGACTAAAAACTGGCTTTGTCAAATATAGGGGTACTTTTTGCAGAGATTGTCCCTAGCTCTTGTTAATTGTCATAGCAAAGGAAAGGATTATTGGAAATTGCCTACGTTGTTATTTGAAAGGCAATCTTGACTCTGATGGATTCATATCCATACGATGTATTAGAATTTTCTGATCCGGTTTATTGCCATTCAAAGTTATTCCTTCAATAACCTTTTTCCCAAGTTTTGATATTCTGAGTCTAGTACCGTTGCATAGTCCTGTTTCTTGATCTATATTCCTAAGAAGCATAACAGGGTTCCAAAACGCAATAATAATCTCTGTGGGGGCATTCCTGATCGAGGCTGATATTGAATTAAGGAACTGTGTGCTGTAAAGACTATCAACCATGTCACCATCTGATCCACCAGGACAAACTGTGTCACAACTTAAATACTCTACGGGTTCTCCTGGTAGAAGGCCACACATGTAGTCATTGATTTGATTGACCATATCAATAGTAGGAGACAAAATGGCTCTATCATTAAAATAAGAAGTAGACGATAAGTTTTGAAGGAATCCATCATATGTCCAATGTGAAATAGCGTGAACATGATCAGCCTTAGACTTCAAGATCAACTTTTCAAGAAGATTAATTTCAAAAACACCATCGGCTTTTGAGCCAAGCTTTCCATCCCCAATATCAAGAGGCCAGTCTTAGAAACTTTTAATCTTGTCCCTTTGTGTGGGATCATTTGAAGATTGATGGTGCATATTTATAATAAGATGATATATTTGACAATAATACCACAATTCTGAAGAATTAATGCATGCTGCCACAATATTTGACCTAGATGCCTTTGGAATAACAGGAAGAATTTGCCTGAAATCTCCACCCATCACTATACATTTACCTCCAAATGGTTCATTAGAATGCATGATATCTTGCAACGAAAGATTAAATGCTTCAACACAGTGACAGTGAACCATTGGAGCTTCATCCCATATGATTAATGAGGTCTCTTTTAAAAGATTTGCAAGCGGAGAGTTTTGAAAAATGGAGCACACTATGAACTCATCAACCTGCATAGGAATTGCAAACCTGGAGTGAGTCGTTCTGCCTCCAGGCAACAAAGTTGCTGCAATACCACTTGAGCAACAGTTAGAACGACTCCTCCAGTTAATCGGATTGTCGAGGCAAAAGCATTCCAAAGAAATGTCTTTCCAGTTCCTCCGAATCCATATACAAAAAAGAAACCTGGTTTCTTCTTCTGAACTGCTGACAATATTGCCTCAAATGGTTTTTCTTGATCAGAATTTAGTGCAGCTTTTAGTTTGGCAGCTTCACTTGCCAAGGCAGTTTGATCATAACTTTTTTCCTGAAGTATGAGATGGTTCGAATAATCAAAAGAATCCATGGCTTGAGGAACAGGCATATCTGCAAAATCGGACAAAGGTTTGCCATTTAACATCAGCAGGCGATTGATTTCAATCAATGCAGTTGTTTGTTTATCTTCTTGGCTTATAACACGGTCTGTTTGAGGAAAACATGTCAGTTTGATGATGGAGATTTTGTTAGCACAAAAGATTTAATTTGAAAAGTTACAGTGAAATTGAAAAAACAAACCGGTTTGGATTAGTTCTTGTCTTGACACATATAGCATATCTTCTGAAAGTAACACCTTTGTAGCTTCCCAAACAGTATAAGGTCTATGCAAGGAGCCACACAACAACATTGAGACTGTTAGAATCTTAAGTTTTGATGAAGACTAAAATATGAAAGAACCAGTTAAACACTTAGAAAGAATTAGGTTAATATAGAACCCCAAGTAAGAGTACAACCGGATGTGGATTTACTTCCGGATGGATTAGGACTAGCGCTCGCGGATGAAAGGCTCATCCCACAGCGGAAGCTTGTAAGTCACTAAGTCAGAACTAAGTCTAAGAGTGTTAGAGTACCAAATCCTTAAGACTAAGTTAGGACACAACCGGATGCAGAATTGCTTCCGGAAGTCTTAGAGTAAATTGAGTGACTAGCGCTGTCTATTGGATTAGACAACACCGAGCGTCAGTGGATATAACTCTAAGTCATAACATAGTTTCTAGTAGGAGTGCTTCCGGATGTGGAATTGCTTCTGGAAGTAAAAGAGCTTCCCATAAACAATTGAACTCCCACTGCATGTGACTATGTGTTGATATTATTGGACTAACGTTTAAGTGCAGAACTGAGTGTTGTTGCTTCCGAATGTGGAATTGCTTCCGGTAGCAATCAGAATGTCAGAACGTTAGCAGTGCAGTTGTCAGAATGCTTTTTGGCAGAGCAGAGTTGTCAGAGTTGCTTTTCAGAGATAAAGCAAGTCAACCCTGCTGAGTATAATGGAGCATTAATTGGTTCAACGGTAACAAGGGAATAACGACTAATCTGAAACGACTTTGTTACCTACCAAGAGAGAGAATCCTTGAAGATGCTATATAAAGAAGTTCATCTTCATTTATGAAGGTTGACGAAGAGAACATCGAAGAAACTAGAGAGAGAAACCGAGCATACTCTTCAAGCATTCAAAGCTGCCCAGAAAAGCAAGAGAGCACTTAATACATTGAGAGTTTCATTTATTATCCATCTTATACTCTTTGTAGTTAAGTCTCTTCATTTATTGAGAGCATTCATTGTACTTAAGTGAGTAACATTATCTGTTCTTTGAGAGAGCTAAGTTAGAAAATCCTTTGTTTAAAAGGTTGAACCCTTACAGGTAGTAAGGGGGAGCGAGTCTGTAAGGTTGCAAGTGAGCCCGTTGTAAAACTTGCGGTTGTAAGGTTGCAAGTGATCCCATTGTAAAACTTGCGGTTGTAAAGGTTACAGGTGAACCCGTTGTAAAACCTGGGGTTAGTGGAACTCAATCTGGGTGATTGAGAACTGGACGTAGGTCAAGAGTTGGACCGAACCAGTATAAAAATCTTGTGTGTTTTTATTGTCTGTTTTATTTGGTAGCACAATTCACCCCCCCTCTTGTGCATCCTCACTTTCATTTGGTATCAGAGCGAGGTCTTTCTGACTTGATTCCTACGAATCTAGAAAGAAAAGATCCAGTGATGGATGCTGAACATCATTTCCTTCCCGATGTAGCTATGTAGCCAAACAAGGTCTTTCTGACTTAATTACCCCTCCTGGAAGTTCAAGATGGAGAACTTCATCAAGGCCAGTGGTCTTCGCATTTGGGATGTGATTGAGTGTGGTGACAATGTTCCACTAGATGATGAAGGTTTTGCAAAGCCTCGATCTCGCTTCACCAATGATGATTACTCTCAAGTGGAGCTAAACTTCAAGGTCATTCACTATATTCAATGCGCTCTGAGCCCGAAGGAGTTTCACAGGATAAGTCACCACAAAACAGCAAAAGAAATGTGGGAGGCTCTTGAGGCAGCTCATTCTGGAACCAAGGGAGTGAAGGCCAGACGCGTTGAGATGCTGGTTGAAGAGTTTCACAAGTTCACAATGCTTCCAAATGAGCCAATCAGAGAGTTGGAACTCAGATTCACCCATCTTATAAACAACCTAGCCTCTCTGGGAAAGGACATTCCTGAGGAAGAACAAGTGAGCAAAATCCTAAAGGTGTTAAAGGGTGACTGGATTACCAAGGTGACCATTCTGCAGGAAGTCCAGGGAGAGTCAACCAGCTCTATCACTGCCTTATTTGGTTCTCTGGCTAAGTATGAACCAACCCTGTTGGCCCAAAGAGCTCCTCAAGCTGCTGCTAATGCCAAAAATCTTGCTCTTGTTGCTCCCAGCAAGGAAAGGAATGATGATGATGTTGAGGATGATGAGGAAGATATAGACGATGAAGAAATGGCTATGATAGTGAGAAAGTTCAAAAAATTCTTCAGAAAGAAAGGAGGCTTTCAGAAAGGAGAATCTAGCCATAAGAAGGATTATAAGAAGGAAAGGGCCCCTGTGTGCTTCGAATGTAAGAAACCTGGTCATTTCAAGGCAGAGTGCCCGAGCCTTCAGAGAGCCAAAGGGAAGGACAAGAGGAAAGCCTTCGTGTCCTCAATCTGGGTAAATAGTTCTGATGAAGAAGCTAGTGATGAGGAAGAGGTTGCAAACCTTTGCCTTGTTGCTAGGGAAGATGGAGAAGAGACATCTTTAGACTTCGACTCCATCCATGGTGATGAGGTAACCCTTACTGAACTCCAAGAAGCTTATAATGATATTCATAGAGAGTTCTTTCGTTTATGTAAGGCTTACAAGGTGTTGAGAATGAAAAATGAATCACTTGAGTTCTCGGTGGACTCACTAAGTGAAGAGTTAGCGGAAGCCAAAAAGCTTCTGGTAGCAGATGGCAAGGGAAATCCCCAAGCGGAACCCAATGCCTCAACACCAGAGAGCTGCATCAACTGCAGCAAAATCTCTGCTGAAAGGGATAGACTACAAAATGCCCTACAAAAATTCACAAACGGTTCTGAAATGCTGAATGTCATTTTGATGAATCAGAGAGCAAATAGAGATAAAACTGGATTAGGGTACAAGCATAAAGAGAAAAAGTGGGTGGAACCTAAAGTGAAACCATACTTAAAGTTTTTCCACAAAGCCACTAGTCACAGCTCCACACCCTTTAGCTTCTGCAACTATTACAACAGGAAGGGACACTCCACGTCCACCTGCAATGCAAAGAAGCATGGAGCTAACAGCACCTATAAGTGGGTTTCAAAAGGAACCAGAGTAACCAAGGATCCTTCAAGAAAAGAAACTAAAGGAGGACAAGGACCTAGAACTTGGGAACGTATTCCAAGGGAAGTCCGTCAGCCTAGAGCCCACACAAGGCCAGAGGCACAACACAATCACAAACCTAAGGTCAACACTGGACCAAAGGTTATGGGAACTAACGATAAAGGACCCAATAAAGGTTGGGTACCTAAGCTTGTCTAATCCTTGCAGATCTGTCTCAATGCATCCAAGAACAGAAAGTGGTACATTGACAGCGGATGCTCGAGACATATGACAGAGATAAGTTCAAATCCTTAGTGATCAAAGATGGAGCCAAAGTGAATTTTGGAGGGAATCAAAGTGGAAAGATCACTGGGGTTGGAGAAGTTGGACCTGTCAAAGATGTCTATCTGGTTGATGGTCTCTGTCACAACCTGCTGAGCGTGAGCCAGAGCACTGACAAAGGAAACTGGGTAATTTTTGATTGTGAGTTTAAATAGAAGAAAGTTTTGATTACAAAAAGGTCTTCCAATCTTAATCGAGCAAAGCACATTCAATTAAGTTTCTCCTGTTTGATAGTCTTCAACAACTTCACTTCTGGGGATGTAGAGTTCACTTGCACTTGGGATGCTAGAGTTGTTCCTTTCAAGCTACAGGTAGCACTTCCAATCCTCCTTTTTCCCTTCCCAGTAGATTGTGCCAGTGGTGTGTCAAGGCTAGATTTGATCAGGTCATCTTCAGAGAGATCAATTGTAGGAGCTCTGGATCTTGAGCAGCTAGAGGTTTTTCCTTCTTTCACCTCAGCTGGGATGGCAGGAGTCAGACCTTGTTCTTGAGGGATAAACAAATAATCTTATTATACATAGGAAGTATACATTGACATATAGGAAAGTTGTACCATTTGAATTAGTTTTTCAGCTTGTTTTATATTGAACCTGGGTTGACACAGAGTTGAATTTGTCCAATAAGTCCTCACAAATGGTAAAGCTCACAACACTTATGCTTGACTTAGGGAAGCTGATGTTATAACCATTACGCCTGAGTTGAAGTAAAACTTTCTTGCCTTCAATTAAATGCAAGTCTTCAGGAAAAGCATCATCTTGTCTTCCCTGAAAAAGGGTGGATGCTATTATGATCAGGACATTATGCAATACATGTTAAAATGTATAAAAACTCTATAGAGCAGCTGAGGTTTTTAAAATGCAATTAATCTGACCTCAAGCAATTCATTACGCAGCTGAATAATAGTCTTGCCCATTAATTGTGTTGCAAGCTCATCCCAAAAAGTAACATGATGTGTGATTGTGTCATCTTTTGCAGTGAATGTCAGCTTCATCCTAGGTTAATAGACATTTTGAACATTTAATTCTTTAGTGAGAAATGCAGTACAAAGAAAATACGAAATTGTATGGTAAAGAGAAATTTACATTGGCTCTACTTTATCAGGAATCTTGCAAAAACCACAATACAAAGGACTATTAAGATCACTTTGGTCAGAAGGCTTGGGTTTGGATTTGCACTTGGAATAGCCCATATACCACCAATCATAGCTAGTCTCAAACTTAAACAATTAGCATGCAACAACAAAGTCATTTCCCTGCCATTTAGAACACAGAATATTCAAAAACAATTATTGCCATCACTTATTCATTACTCTGGAAAAAAACACAGACATTATAGGCTGCACTAACTTGTCTTTGTTGTTTAATGCAATCCAGAGTAACTTTAGGTTCAACATGAAGGGACTAGCCTCCAGAAACTCTACTACGCTGTGATGACATAGATTGAGTGAATTGTGTCACCAAGGGAGTTGAACAATTCGCAATATTGTATTGAGCAATGAATGATGTAGTGTTAGTGTGCGCACATGGTGCGATGATGAAGTAAAACATAAGTAATTTTTGGTAACAATTACCTAGCAAGGAGATCCTTTACTTCTTGTATGTCATGATTGAAGTAAACTCTTGTAGCCTCAAAACTTGAAGCAATTTCACGACCATCTAGAGAGTCATTAAACATTAAAAATGATGCAACGAAATGAAATATATGAACCCATACAATGTTCTTCATTGAATATTAAAACGTGTCAACTTCTGCACTTATATGTTTATTTACGGCTCAAATATTAAAATGATCTTTGGTCGAAGCTGATCAGTTAATAGCTATAAATTAAATTTAACTCTGCATCAAATCAGATCCAGCATCCAGCAAACACAAATGGTATCTGCATATTTTCCTTGATGAAGTCCAGATAATTCCTAAACAGAAATGGCCAAAATCAATATAATCATACTATGAAGACTTCATGTAATTCTGCCTAAATTTATAATAGCCACCAATACTGTATCTGACTATGTGTTTTGCATCTGTGACATGGCGGCATCTGAAGCAGTCCAATCAAACAAAACACACTCTATTTCGTTTTCCTCGAGAAGGCATAGTGAAAACACAGACATATTCGTAAAAATATCTTCTCACTAAACCGCAAAAAATTAAAATGGTAAAACACAAATCTTGAACCCTCACTCAGCATCACTTAGGATCATCCTCAATAAGCACTTGTCAGGTTGGTTTCCATACTCTTCCAACTTCCCCATTGACTTGATAAATCCTATCACATCTAGTAAACAAAATCCCACAACAAAAATACATGTTAACCAAAAATCAAATGTAACAAAAGGAGAGCAGTAAAAGGTAAACATTTGAGAAATATTTACCTATCAAGTTTTCAACTTTAACATCCGCAAGTATAGCAATAATCTCAGCTATTGCCTTGAAAGTGAAAACCTCTAAAGGAATGTTAGCCTCCTCCTCGGCGACGAAATTTTTGTTATTAAAAGTTATCTTGAAACGGTGGTGATTGCACCATATATTTGCATATCTTTTCATGGCTAAATCCATTGAATTAATGCATGTTTTGATGATAATTGCACCTAATTAGAATAGATTCTAGCTATTGTTTAAGTTGTTGGAGTTTGTTATAGTTAAGGGCATTCAACATGATTTATTGTCATTCATATTTTTAAGAACTTTGTGATGCTACCTCAAGTCTTAATCTCTTGTAGATCAATGGGAAAATACACTTCAAAGAGAAGCCAAAGATGTGATGGAAGCAATGCTCAAGAAGGAGGAAACAATAGAAGAAGGCAGAGTCAAGAAAAAATTGAAGGAAAAAAGGGAGTTCAGTTTGGCGCTCCACCAGGGCCCCGGGGCCTCACTGGGGCGCACGAACAGTGGCGCGCCACGCATTGGCGCTCTGGGGCCGCCCATGGGCGCCACCTGGGCCCCATTGTGTAGCAAAAATTTAGATTCGCGAATTTAGGGTTTCTACACCCAATATAAGCTTCTTAACACCCCCAAGCCTCTCTCCAAGCCCCATTTGCACGAAAATAAGGTGGCACTAATAGGGTTCACTCAAAATCTCTCAAACCCACTCATCCATCCTCCATGTCCATGAGATTCTACCTCACATCTTCCATATTTCCTACTTCATCTCCATTTCCTCTTCCATTTTCAACAACCTTCTTCTCCATCTCACCCCATCTCATTACAACCACTTCTTGGGTAGATTTTGGGCGAAATTCCTCTCTTTCTTCCATGAGTGGCTAAGCTCTTGGTGCTTCGGTGGTGTGAAGATGGTCAATTGCTTCAATGGGCTTCTTAGGGGAGTTTTCTTTTTCCTATGCTCTTGCTTTGTACTCTAGAGTTGTGGTTTCACTTTCTCTTATGTATTTGTGTTAGAGACATATGGTTGTATCTTTCTAATTATGTTGGATTGATATTTTTGTGTTGAACATCATGTTTGATTATCAATGTTATGTATGTTTTATTTCCTATGTTGATTCATGATACTATGCTTGCTTTAGTGATTTCTTGGTTTGTGTAGTTAATGTTTCAATTGAGGCGTTGTGGTTGCACATTCTCAAGAGGAAATTGGTTTTCAAACTTGTTTTCAATACACATCAAGTGGTACTTAACTCTAACCCTAACTGATGGCTAGTTTCAAGCAATTGCTTGATTAGCTATTAATTAGTGCTAGAGGACCCTTAATGGTTGCTTTGGGATTTTTCTAATAGACTTGATGAATGATATAACTCCCATGATTTTAAATAAGTAATTGAACCATTGAATCACCACCAAAGTTCTTTTTCATTGCATTTATTTTGAACCTTCACAACTTTATTTGAAAATACCATAAACAATCTTTTATATTTCCTTAATAGTTTAGTTAGATAATTTATAAAACAAAACCAAAACCTCCTACACTTTTACTCATTTCAATTGCATTTAGTTTATCTTAGGGTAGTTTAGAAGACTCCTCAAGAGAGACGACCCGAGGTGTGCCACTGTGTTGCAATCCTTGGTCATAAATAAACTTGCATTTAACCCCCAAGGCGACTAGGAACCGGTTAAATCAGGTGGATAGTTGCTAAATAGTTTAAAGTGTTTCTAGAAACTCCAAAGTTTTCTATCCTATAAATTTTCTTCTCATTAATAGCACCTAAATCTTTTTCAGCCAATGATTTACCAATAGCGCCAACCTGGATCTTAGTGCCCTGTCAAAAGAGTGGTTTTCAAACACACATGTGATTCTTCGAATATCAACTTCATCCTACATGTAATGGTTAAAAGAACAACTGCTCAACTAAAAGAAATTATGAAATACTTCTTCGTAGAGCAAAACCATAGTAACACAGAAAAGTTCATTTGGTGCAGACTTGTCATAGAGATTCCAGCGTCTTTGAACATGAACAACAATCTTCCACAGCTCAGACCCATCGTTGAGCTCGTTGATCAGCTTATATGACATTTTACTTGAATGCCCTAAAAAACAAAATACAGGGAGGGAACCACACAGAGGAGGAAAAGGCTGTAGAACTTCAAGTAATGAAGAAAGGCTCTAGAAAGCACCATGTGAAGGATAACTGAGGTGATGGATGAATTAAAGCAGGATTGACGTGTAGCAGGCATCACAGCAGAGTTGGTACACATTGAGCTGAACAAACAATAATAAAAAATGAATGTCATGTCAAATAAGCAATGTCTATTTTGTAGCTCCTATTTGACAGGATGAGAGTGAAGCAATCGACCTCTGAGCAGCAAGATATGAGTTCAAATCAGATAAATAGCTGAATATAGGAATTAAGGGATAAAGAAGGGTGAACTTTATTTTGACCAATCGAGTTACCATGTATACTGGATTATGCAGGCCTAATGGTTTTTTCCAGACCCAAAACCTCACACATTAATTTCAACCCATGACACTTGTTTATGAAACATGCATCATCTATTCTGGGCCTCACCTATGCAGGCCCAAAAAAACAGACATCATAATAATAAACCAAAACATCATAACTATCATAAACGTTTTGGGGTTCACCTCCATTTTGGGCTTCACCTCAGCCTGCTGCATTCACTTTTCAAACGAAACACAACCATCATAATCACAATCAGAATCACTTCAATACCATTACATCAAAATAAACATAACCAACAGAAGCATCATTAATATTACATGAAATCAAGCATAACCAACAAATCCAGGTTATAAGGCAACAGAAAATTGTCTTTTAAGCATTCATAAGTTCACGATTCATCAGTCCCTCAACATCCTCTCCTTGAGGGCCTGGATTTTAGGGATCTGAGGGTCCACATCAAGTGAACTTGCATTGCCATATGACATAACCGATGGGAGCCCTGTTGATTGTTAAGCAAATCCAAGTGAAACACAATTCAAATTAGATAAACAAAACTACAGTGACATGATTAACAAACATGGTACCCTAAAAGATGTGAAGAACACTTACCGGCTGCGCAGAAACAAAATAACGCAGAAGCACAAATGGATGAAGGACCACTTTTTTTGCCTCCTGAATTTCCTTATAGACCGCCTCAACCCTAGCACCACTAAGACAACATCTCACTTCCTGTTTTGGCCTACAACAACAAACATACATATCTTTCAAATGTTGATATCAGTGGTGAAGCTGTTTTCCATGACAATGATAATAGCCAATTAATTACCTGCACCTATCAGAGGGAGATGGCTGCAGGATCAATTGAAATTCCTTCTCGAAATAGCCATCAGCGCACACCTAATGAACAAAGCCACAGTAACTGACAAAGCCAACAACATCTGGCATGTAAAAAAGGCAAATTTAGATTAACTCTTCAAACTTAAAAATAAGATAATAGCTATGATCACCACAAAAACTCACCAAAGAATCCTGCATTTGGCTGATAAGTGGTAGGGACATCAGAAACCGTTTTCAAACGCATAGGCAAGGGAGGAAAACCACCAACAACATCCTTAAGGTCAGAACCCTCATTTTAAAATGAGGTGGTACTCTTCATGGATTCCCTCACCGCCATCCTCCACTATGGGATAAATAATCTCATAGACACATTCAGGTGAAACCATCGGCAGAAACTTGGATCTAGCTTGCATGGAAACCAACTTGACCAACATGCGTGTCCCCTAAGGAGAATAGAACACAACCCTTTAGCACATGTGTGAGTAACATAAATTCTTTTTAAAAAAATTAAGCTTAGTCAATTACCATCTGATCATACACAACAAAATCAATGGAGGCAGGCTCCTTCAAAGAACGAACGACGCTATAATGAACAACCTCACGTGAAAAAGAAAAAGAACGGTCTATCTTCACAACCACACTTACATCATCCATTAGAGGAGAAATGTTAGACAGCAAAACAGAATCCATCGCCAGCAAAGACAAAAACTGGGAAGACATCAAAAGGGAAACAAAAATTAATCTAATAAGATGCAGCGAAGTATAAAGTGCTCAAAAAAAGATAAGACGAAAACGTATAGGAAAAAGAGGAAGAAGTAGAGGCCGAAGACTAAAATGAAAGAAACATTGACATGTCAAGCTGATGCTTTTAAAGTGCAATTGGCCATTACGTTTAAATTTCAAATTCAAACAAATGTTGGGGGAAACTTTTTGGAGGATTGAAATTTCAAATTTTCATTAGATGGCTCATTAAAAAAAATATACGGCTCATGAACAGTGATTATAGTCTGGAGCCTGACACTCTTCTCACGGCTCTTCAGGATTTTACTTTTTTGAGGATTGGCGAGAAAAGGTTTTGCTACTTATTTAATAAGATCAATTAGTCTTGATGCTACTTGATTTAACCTTTAGTCGTCCTTGGCTAATCAAAATAAAATCAATACTCAATTTCACTAAGAGTGTAGTGGTGAGTATAGGTCTTCTCACAATTTTAGTTTAATATCTTGCCAATCCTAGAAATTATGCCACACAATTTAATGTTCAATTTGAGAGAATGTTGTTTAGCTAACAAACTACAATTAACAAGTAATAACAAGTAATAACCGAAATGAAAGGAGATGTAATCAAGAGTAGAGAACTTCCTCCTTCAAATCTCAATTTGTGCAAACTTGATTAATAGGCCTCATGTGACAATTTCCTCTTAAAGTAACTAGCTTAAATCGGCCTAAGCTTCTTAAGTCTAAGAAACTTAAGCTAATTTAAACTAATTAATCAAGAAACCCTAGCTTAACCTTCATGCATTTCCATAGGCTAGATAAAACCTAAAACTAGATTCTATTATATGATTCACTTTAAGAAACAACTAAAATGTAAACACATATAATTGTTCTCATAAAGCTATACAATGTATAAGCCTAACACACATGAAAATCAAGATCTAGGAGTTAGGTTACAAGCTTAAAGGATAAATGAACTCCACATGGAAATCTCCACATGAAATCCTAGTTCTAACATGCCTAAAAGCTTAGACATAAGTGAACTACAATGATTACAAACTTGAAAACCTAAAGATGAAAATTCTCACACAAGGCCGAAACATCTTAGCACATTGCACAAATCTTGACTTGAAGGAAGGAGAGGAGGATCTAGCCGAGCATGGAGATGGAAGAATGGAGGAGATTTGGTGTTGTGGAAGCCATGGGAATGGTGAAATAGAGGTTAAAATTTCGTGAGAATGGAGAGAGAGATGAGAGAAATTGAAGATGGAGAGAGAAAGTGAAGTGAAGGAATGTGCATAATCTTCACATTTGGGCTTTTTATATGGGGTGCTTAACTTTGGGATTATCACCCAAATTAAATGCAAATTTAACCCAAATGTGATGTAAATGCATGTTTAATGAGGGAATGATGAAAGCTTAGGCGAAATAATGGTGAAGGTGTGTGCATTAAGGAGTGGCCAAATGTGTATGTTATGAGAGGGAGTAAGGGTATTTTTGGAAATGAGGGTGAAAAATGGTTGAATGTGGCCTCCATCAAGTCTAGGTTCATCTTCCCAAGCTTCCTCCTTTTTCTCCTCTCCATTGTACTTCCCTTTTTGCCCTTAATGAGGCCTCCAATTCAAATTTGAACTTAGAGCCAATTTTTCCCTTTTTGGAAAGATGCTTCACAAAGTGTTTTTCCTTCTTTTTACCAAAAATGGTAAAGTTGCTTCTTGCCCACATATCTTGCCAACTAGCCTTTTCCTTGCCAGCAAAGCTCCACCTAAGCTCTTCCAAGGGTGTGTGGGGCCCACGTGGGACCCCCATACAAATAAAATACACCACATAGTCAAAAATGACCAAAATACTCTTGGTTTCTTAAAATGCAAGTAATAAGGCTAATATTCCCAAATTAACACATATAAGCATGCACAAAATAAATCCTCAATAATGATCAAATATAGCAATTAAATCACACTAATTAAGCTCAATTGGACATGCTTAAACATATAAAATTAGGTCCAATCAAATCCCCCACACTTAAGCTTTGCACTCCGGGCAAAGTTATGTAAAAAGGCTAACTCAATCATATAGCATAATGAAGACACATGGAATTGACATAGCATACAAGTTGATGTTTTTGAACCTTTCCCTAAAGCATCACATAGGCCACATTTAAGAATACAAAGTGAATGCTAGTTTAGCAATCAACTAGAATCAAGGAGGAATGCCAATTGAGATTTTTCCTCACCGGATTAAGTGTTTAACTCATTCACTCAAGTTAGGAAAAATGCCTAACTAGGGACTTGTGATCACTCTTTGGCTCAACTCTCTTCACCTCACCATAGGCTTATAGTAGCTCTTAGTTCTCCACCCATTATTATGCATGACACAATCAAATCTAGGGGACTTTGGGGTTGAATGGAAGGCTAATTATGAATGGTGAATGATGGAAAATAGTCAATGACCAATAATGTAAACAAGTTACTACCACATATAAATGCAATACTATAATAGGCTTAGTCCAATCAAACATGCTACATATCACTCTCTTTTTTTTCCAAGCACTTTGTGCTTCTCTCATTTTTCTTTTCACTCTTATGCCTTTGGCATACTCAATCACTTTGTGCTATTTTTTCTTTCTTAGGCCTTTGGCCTTATTTTTTTTTCTTTCTCTTTTCTTGGCCTTTGGCCATCTCTCTTTTTTTTTCATTTAAGGCTCTCGGTCCTTTTCATTTTTTTCCCTCATGTAGCATGCTTTCACAATATACAATCAATACAATTCAAATGGGATATGCAATTATATGTTATAGACACTTATTCACACATTGGTCAAGGTGGAATGAAAGAAAATGAATGGCCCAAAGGGGTTAAATCAAAGGATAATTTTTGGTTGGCTTAGTGTTTGAGTCATAAGGGATTAGAATAAAATGCCCTTATCCTCTTCAATTATCACTACTAGAAATAAGGTCTTTCACGACCATAATATTGGGGTTTTTACGACCACAAATCTGTGGTCGTGGAATAGCTGGTCGTTAAAAAGTGTGTTTTCACGACCACAAAATTGTGGTCGTGATAGGTAACACCTATCACGACCCCAATTTTAAAACTGTGGTCGTGAACGGCCTTTGGGAGACACCTAAAAAGGTGCCTCCCAAAGGCCTTTCACGACCACAATTTGTAAAGTGTGGTCGTGAAAGGCCTTTGGGAGGCACCTTTTTAGGTGCCTCCTATAGGCCTTTCACGACCACACTTAGTAAAGTGTGGTCGTGAAAGCCTATCACGACCACATATTAGTATATGTGATCGTGATAGGGGTTTAGGAGGCACCTTTTTAGGTGCCTCCTAAAGGCCTTTCACGACCACACTTTGTAAAGTGTGGTCGTGAAAGGCCTATCACGACCACATTTTAGTAAATGTGGTCGTGATAGGCAACCCCTATCATGACCACATTTACTAAAATGTGGTCGTGAAATGTTTTATTTATTTTTTTTAAATTTTGTGGATGCATTGTATAGTCATCTGCATTCTTGCAGATCATGTACAAACCACTTTCAATACAGCGATCACAGATCATATACTACTGTACAATACAGAATACCAAAGCAATTGCAAAAACGTATCCCATAAATATTACCTTACTTAGACAACAAAATACAAAAAGGCATAATCTACGTTCTATATCTTTGCCTTACTAGTAATATGTTCAAAATTCAGCTACAACAAGTAGAACAAGCCAAAAATACAAAAGGCACAATTTAAGCCAAGACAAGCACATGTCTATACTAAGATGACTGCTTAAACAAGTATAACAAGCCTATACAATTTCTGCCTCACATAGTGATTAAAAATTCTGCAAGTGCGTTTCGTACCAAGTCAATATCCTCATCTTGTTTAAACGGGTCGGTACTAAGTCCATACAGTCCCTCCAAAAGCTGCAACATAATTAAACAATATTAAAAAAGACAAGGAAAGTACCACTTACAATTAGAAATCACTATTTTCTTGGAGATATATGTTAGAAGCGTGCATACCTTTTGGAATTTCCTCCCTTGTTTAATTTGATCTTGATATACAATATCCAGCATGTATTTGCAGACATAATATCCGCACTTTGTAGAGCCCCGCTGGCTTGGACACTGATAAATCACAGATAATATCATCAATATCATAGTAGTTCGGGTATGGCTAAAAGCAATATAAATGAAAATGAATATAAAAATTGCTTTTACCTTTACGTTTATAACATGAATCGAAGTCTGAGTAGCTATGTAATAATCAGTGTCTTGCGCATCATGCCATTTTAATATTCCTCTTAAAAAGAGATAAAATCATAACAATAATGTTATATATAGTACAAAGATATATTATTATCAACTATAAAAGTAAAAAAAAAAAGAGAAACTTACTTTTGGAATACTTTTCTGTGATCGTCGCTAATAAATCGCTGTAAAGAGTCAAACCAAAAAATCTTGAACTCTTTCGGGCAAATTATAGCCAGAGCCCAATGTCCACTGAAAGAAATAAGTGTTAATTAAACTAAGACATAACATTTAATATTGTGTAAAAGATAGCTCATTACCAATTCAATACGGGGGCGAAATAAAGAGTGCCGCAATCAAGGCCCATCTGCAGCTCGACGTAACATTGCATTTCCCAAAAATGAGTTTTCTTACTCTTCTTACTCATTTTCAAAGCGTTTTCATCATAAGCCAGTCTAGATGGGCATAGAAACCGGCAAAACTTTTCCTTTGGGGTTTTTTGGCATAAGCTGTGGCAGTACCTATTAGACATGGCGAAATGGATTAAAACTTAAAGACTCATGACAATATCCAACTATATTGATAAAAATATGAGACACTTACCAGACGGCCAAATCAAGCCAGCTTTTCTCAAGAACTCCTTAACGTCTTGAGAACCCAACAACCAAATCTTCTCCTCTACTAGTGGATTGACGACTCCAACAGGTATTAAAAGATTACGCTCCATCCCTGGTTGCATCGTCCACAGCAGATTCAGATATGTGTACTTCTCACCGTTAAAAATCTGAAAATAAGAAACACATCAACTCTACACACATATATCAATAACATTGTTAATAAAGGTCAATTCATAGACAACTTTAGTACCTTTGGGAGAAGAATTGGTGGTTGAGCTTCTTGAGCAGTATCGAGAGGATCAGGTGCACTTGGCTCACTCATTGTTGAAGTTGTTCTTTGGGAAGCTTGAAGAGCCTCTAACTGTGATGTAAGATATTCAAACTTCGTTTGCCATTGGCTCTCCCGTTCGTCCATCCGTTCGTCCACCCGTGCATTCACCATTGCATCAATCTCCTCAGTGGACATTTTACTACGAGACACCACTCGTTTTTTGGGCCAAAAAATTCCTTTGCCCCAACTGTCCCAGGAACTCCTACAACTCGACTAGGGTTGTCTAATCTCCCTAGCGAAGCTGCTAGGATGTCCATTCTGGGGTCCTGCGGTGTCCAAGACCTCTGAGAAGATTGCTCTTCCAGTTCATGCTGTTACAAAAGTGAACAAACATTGATTAAGATGCAATAATATCCTACGTAAGTGTTTAAATTCAATTTATATAGCAGCACTCACAATTCGGTTTACCACCGCTTCAGCCTTGTCACTGGTATATTTTCCAGTTGATCTCTTCTTCCGGGCCGCTGCCCATGTTACATGGCGTTGGAGGTCAGGCAAAGGTTCTAAGACAGTGGAAGATGACTCAGCTTCCATAGCTTTCCGCTGCTCCTCCCACTTTTGTTGCCGCTCCGCTTCCACATATTCAGTCATCCAATCATACCCCCCACGGGACATGGTATGATTATACTCATTTTTAGCTCGGATCTGTTGTTGTTTTTTTCTTATCTCCTATGTACCACAATAATAAAATATTAATAATGCAGATACACATATTAAAACCAAGTTATGAACTATACATGTATAGTAGATATACCTGAAACTCTTTAAACTTCCGATATTTAACAAACTTATTCCATTTCTCTGGTTCAATATTGGGATATGTTATACATGGATCCTCACCCATTTTACACCCCCCGAATATGTAGTCCTCGCCCAACCTATATTTGAAATCACTAAACCTTTTTGCAAGTCTCTGCCAAATGTACTTTTTGAAATCTTTGGTATCCGGCACATCCCAATATTGCTGCAATGAAATCACAAATTTGAAATCACTAAACCTTTTTGCAAGTCACCAATATATCTCACGAATATGGAGTAAAAATACGAATGTTAATTAATATGTGCATACCAATACATCCAACCAACACTGTTGCTTAACCTCGTCATCAATGTCTTTCCACTCATTTATCGTGATGTCGAGTCTGTTTCTCGCCACTGTACCAAGATAACTTGAAAATGACTTTGCAGTTAGCCCTATAGGCCTATTCTTTTCATTCAGATCCAGATGGCTTTTTTTCTTGTGCTCAACTGTCAGAGCAACTACTTTTGAAAGTTTGGTAGGCCCTCTTTTATTCTTCTTCACAGGGGGTGGTGGGGCCTCCTCGTAATGCTCTTGCTCGCGATCTGAGTCGCTTTCTGCCATTAACCTGTGAAAGAGAAACAATTACATACATTAGCACAAAACTATTAATAATATTAGATAGATTATTAAATGAAAAACAATAACAATAATCAATACATTTTCTAACATTATGTGTTGTCGTCCCATATGTCCCATATACCCTCAGTATGATCATTCCTGACCGCACAAAAGTCATCATCATCATCATCATCTAGCAAGCTTCTTGTTGTTTTGCCTCATAATTGTATCTCATCATCATCACCATCATTTACTGTGAGAGCACAATCCATTTGATTTCTATTTTGCAAAGCAATGGAAAGCTTAACATTTGTAGGGTCTGATACATAAAACACTTGCTTCGCATGACTTGCTAGAATAAATGGTTCATCCTTGTAGCCGACCCTATTAAGATCAACAGATATCATGTCATTTTGGCGCTCAATCACAACTGCATTACTATGTACCCACTTACATTTAAATATAGGAACCTTAAACTGCGGTGCGTAGATGATTTCCCAAATTTCTTCAACAACCCCATAATATGGAGTTGTAGCCAATTTTGGGTTTTTGTCCCTAGAGCTAGAAAAATGAGTTGTCTCAGCTTCAACCATCACCCCGCTGTTTTGTGTGGTGCGCTTGCCATCAATGACCTTAGTAGAGAAAGAATACCCATTTATTTCATAACTACCCCACGAAAAAACCAGAAACTGGGGCTTCACAGCTAACAACCTTACTGTGTCAGACACATCCTTTTGTTTTCGCGCATACTCCTCGAACCAACCAATAAATGACTTGTTATGCTCACTTGAAATCTGCATATCACTTTTCTTCGGGTTATTCTCTTTCAAAAGCCTTTTATGCTCAGCCAAATAAGGTTGCACTTCTTTCATGTTATTCAAAATGTATAGGTGTGCCTGTAACAACTCCACTCTCTCTACACCCTTTACTTTCATGCCCCGCACCCCTTTACCAGAAAGTTCATCTTCGTCCAGGTTGATTTCCTCGTCGTCAGGTTTTCTTAGGTATGGTTTGCAAAAGTCCATTGCCTCTTCAACAAGATATCTCTTAACAATCGAGGCCTCCGGGCGATATGGGTTCTTTGAATAACCCTTCAAAACTTTCATGAATTGTTCAAAAGGGTACATCCACCTTAGAGAAACCGGACCACAAAGTCTTATCTCTCGAACCAAGTGAACAATCAAATGAACTGATATGTCAAAAAATGCTGGAGGAAAATGCATCTCCAATTGCAACAAAATAACATAACCTTCTTTTTCCAACTCATCGAGTATTTCATTGTCAATTACCTTACTGCAAATGGGATTAAGAAACTTACACAACCTTGTTAAAGTCTTCCGCGCATCATCCTCCAAAATTCCTCTTATAGCTACCGGCAAAAGTTGTTGCATTAACACATGGTAATCATGAGATTTCATTCCCGTCAACTTCAAATCATTCATTGACACAAGTTTGCTAATATTAGAGGAATATCCATGTGGCACTTTCATCCCACGTAAACACTCACACAAACGTGTTTTCTCAAGTTTGGAAAGTGTATGAGCAGCAGGTTCCATATATGCTTTCTTTCCATCTACACTAATTGTCGGATGTAACCGCTGTCTTATACCCATCTCAACTAAATCTCTTCTAGCGTTGAGCCCATCTTTGGTTTTTCCTTGAATGTGTAACAACGTTCCGACAATACTTTCTGCAAGATTTTTCTCCACATGCATCACATCAATACTGTGTCTCACATCAAGACAACGCCAATAAGGAAGATCAAAGAAGATTGACCTCTTCTTCCAAATGTTAGTCCACTTCTTCTTCTTCTTTCCTTTACCAAACTCCACAGTAACATGAGCAACACGACGATAAACAATCGTCTAAACCTTGGAACTATTGGAAGGTACCACATTACTTTCGAAGGTTCACCTTTCTTTGGGATTGTCTCTTCGTCGTCGTCGTCATCATCAGCACCCTTCCTCTGTTTATACCTTGGCTCCTGACATCTTGGACACACATGTAACCCCTCATACTCATTTCTGTATAAAATACAATCATTGGGACAAGCATGTATCTTCTGATACTCCATACCCATCTTACTTAGCATTTTCTTGGCCTCATACATTGTCTTCGGAACCGCATTGTTATCCGGGAACATATCGCTCAAAGTTGCAAGCATTTTCGAGAAACCCGCGTCTGCCCACCCATTTTCCGTCTTTATTTCTAATATTGTTAGAATGAAGGTCAGACAGCTATACTTCTTACACCCTGGAAACAAAGGTGTCTCAGCATCACCACGCACTTTATCGTACTCGTCTGACACAACAAACGACTCCGCTGCGATATCATTTATCATGTTGTCCATGCCAACATCACAAACATATTCATCATCATCATCATTATCATCCACCTCCGCTGCTTTTACATGTTCCACAGTAGTTCCCAATTCCCCATGTCAAATCCACTTCCTATATCGGCGATTGATCCTTTCACAAATAAGGTCATTCCTTATAGAGTCAAGGCTTTTGCGATCAATATTCACACACTTCACACAAGGGCACGGGTACTTTCCATTCTTACTCGCCACATTTCTTTTGGCAAATTCAATAAACTCTTCCACCCCCTTTTGATACTCTTCACTAGTTCGCAAAGCATCCATCCAAGCACGGTCCATGGCTACAAGCTTTGGTTACTTAACTTTTGAATATTACAAGAACAATCCACAATCCATACACTAGCTAGCAATTTGTAGCTCTCTAATCAAGTCCATATCAACCAGCATAACATTACTAATCAAACCAGTTTATGCCTAATTTTTCCAGATTTTAGAGAATGAAATAGGCATAGGCCTACAAACCTCAACTAAATCACAAATTTTATATTGTTTAACACAATGAAAAACTTCTGAATAATACTTGTAAAAACTACTAATTACAGCTCTCAAATCAGCAAGACATAACATAATGAATGGATTGATAATTCTAAACCACAACCACCACTCAAAAGATCATACTTAATGTCTAATCAGAATACTTAATGTTCAATAAACTTAATGTCTAATTAGAATACATAATCTAGACTCGAAAAGTAATTACAAATTCCACTTGCTACACTAGACCCATATAATTCAGCATATAACGTGACCAAACACATATGATTAAAAAGTCTCCATTCCCTACACATTATAGTGATATACCACAATCAAAATCTCATCTTTCTAATCGGACAATAACAGTGAACAACATGCTGCAAAAACAAAGTTGCAATTTAAAGACTAATAAGTAAAAGAGAGTCAAAGGGAAATGAAAAGTTTATATTGTTTAGAGAATCAACAGTTTTATCATAAGCACACACAAGAATGACTATTACACAAAATAAAGATTTGGAAGCAAATAAAAAAATAAAAAAATAAAAAAATAATGACCTTACCTTCAGTGAGCGGCGAGTAGAGGCGACCGAGAATGAGAGAGGTGGCGACGTCGGGTAGAGGAATGAGAGGCGAGAGGAAGGAGAGGCGAGAGGAAGGAGAGTCGAGAGTGAAGAGAGAGAAGGCGGCGGCGGCGGAGGAATGGCGGAGGTTGAGCGCGATGATAGAGCGGAGAGTGAGAAGGCGGAGGAATGTAGCCCGCGGCGGTGAGGGTTGGCGGCGGGAAGAAAGATGATAGGAATGGCGGCGGCGGTGAGGGTTGTGAGAAGGCGGCGGCGGCGGTGAGGGTTGTGAGCCCGCGGCGGAGTGAAGAGAGTGAAGAGAGCGAAGAGAGAAAGCCCGGGTTCGCGAAGTGAGTGAAGAAGGAGAAGTGTCAATGGGGAATAAAAAGTTGGAGGGAAATAAAAGGGGTTCTGGCGCCAACGGACAAAAAACATTTCCCACTTTCCACGACCACAGTTTTGAATAAGTGGTCGTGGAAAGTGGACCTTCCACGACCACACTCTTTAAGAGTGTGGTCGTGGAAGGTTCTGACCCTTCCACGACCACAATCATACAATTGTGGTCGCCACAATGTTAAAATTGTGGTCGTGGAAGGGGACCCTTCCACGACCACAATTGTAAGATTGTGGTCGTGGAAGGGTCAGAACCTTCCACGACCACACTCTCAAAGAGTGTGGTCGTGGAAGGTCTACTTTCCACGACCACATGTGCAAGTGTGGTCGTGAAAAGGCTCCGCCTGGACAGTTATTTACATGTTATGCCACCGCGTTTTTTATCAACGACCAACATTGGCTTTTTACGTGTTACTTATGGTCGTGAAAAGCCTATTTTCTAGTAGTGTATGCCATGCATTGTGATCTTGAACAAGAGCTAGGACAAGTTCTAGGAGGTGAAGTAGATAATTGGCCCACTCATTCGGTTGGAGGCTTTCTCACTTTAGTGGCTTACTCAAATTAGTCACTTCCTCCCTAAGAAAAGTTAAATGAGAAACTAACACCCTCTTTATACCTTAAAAGTGCCCCATGCAATGCCTCAAGTACTCATTCCAAGAATTCTACTTGCATATTAGAGGAAAATTCCCTTTGTTTTCAAGAGTCATGATGAAATTAAACTTCCTACAATATTATACAAACAAAGTCCAAAAATTAAGTGTGTGAGCTTTGAAGTAAACCACTTTTAAGCACCAATATGCACCCCCCCACACTTATACCACACATTGTCCTCAATGGGACCAATAAAACCAAGTAGGAAGTGCATAAACAAGATAGGGCTGCAAGCAATATAGGGCAGTCCAAGCATATTCACATCGGCCATCATGCTTATTAACAACACAAACACTAAACAACACTAAGCACACATCCTAAGCACTTGTTTATCAAATTTTTTTTTTCTTTGTTTTTCTTACAACCTATAACAATATACTAGAACATAAAACTAAACACAATCCTATTTTTTTTAACAACATATAGCTTCCCCTACACTTAAGATATAAAACTAAACAAAACAAGTGAGGAAAGGATAGAAACAACCTCTTATGGAGGCTTGAAGTTCTCTTTGAAGAATTTCTTGTTGTGGCCATTGATGAGGTGCTTTCGGCCACTTTTATGATTGGGCATGAATGCTTCAAAATCATCATTAGAAGCATTGGCTCTTGCTTCCAATTTAGCCTCTTTGAATATTTGAGCTTTGACCTTGTGTTTTTTTCCACTTTTCTTCCTTGTTTCCTTCTTCTCCTTAGGCCTTCTAGCACTCCCATGAGCTTGAAGTTTGCATAGGAACTTGTGCATCTTCTTAGCAAGGACATCAAGAAGTGTGGGATCACACATCTTCTCCCTCAACTCTTGGCCTTTTACTTCAATATTCCTCTTGAGAATGCTCAACCGAACCATAAGCCTTTTGATCTCATCCTTGGTTAGCTTGCCATTGAAAAAGTCAAGCTCCTCCTTTGATGAATCAAGCTCCAAGCTTCTTTTAAGATTAGTTTCGGCCTTCACAAATTCAAAGCTTGAATTGTCCATTTTAGAAGTCCCTACAATATTGAGCAAACATCCCTGCAAAAGAAATCAACCAAGTCCAGCCACAAGATTTCCAGAAAACAAGCTCCACAATATCCAGAAAATCCAGCAAGATTTTTGACTAAATTGGAGCAAGAGAACAAGCAAATGTTATGCTTGCTTTGGTGGCACTATGTTCCTGCAAAAGAGTAACACAATTCCAGAACAAAATCCAGCCAAATAATGAGCAAACAATTAAAGAAAATTTCAGCCAATTGCTACATCAAAAGCACAAGATATATGCTTGCAGCTTTAAGCCAAATTCTCTCCAATTGATAAGCAAAAGTCCCAATAGGTGAACTCAAGATCAGCCCTGTATATGATGACTACAAACAGCCACAAGAATCCTTAACACAGCCCTAGAATTAGGCTCCACAATGTCCAGACTTGCCCTGTAAAATCCCAAGCAAAACAGCCACCAACAACAGTGCAACTCACACTTATCCGGTTAGAAAATTAAGGCAACTTGAGCACCTTTTGCAAAGAAATTTCCAACCAAATTTTTCCAGGAAATTAGGAAGTTTAGAAGAGAAATTCAAGAGCTTTCTAACAAGATAAAAACTGCCAAAATCAGTGTAGGATAACCACAAACAGTTTAGGCTCAAAAATCACTCTACCGATTAGCACTTTTCAGAAAACAGGGCAATTTGCAAAATTAATTCCGGGCAGTACAGAAGGAGTTAAGGTGCATGCAATATATCAATAGAAAGCTTGTAACATATAGTTTAAGAACCTAAAACAGTTTAGCTAGATTCACTACAGAGTTTTCCCAGTTTACAAAACAAGCAACCTGACCAAACAACACTTTCAGAAAAACAGGGCAAATTGAACAATACTCCCCGGCAACGGCGCCACTTGATTTAACCTTTAGTCGTCCTTGGCTAATCAAAATAAAATCAATACTCAATTTCACTAAGAGTGTAGTGGTGAGTATAGGTCTTCTCACAATTTTAGTTTAATATCTTGCAATCAAGCCTGAGTCTGATACTGCGATCAGTACTAAATCGGTGATTGCGATCAGCCCTGAGTCTGATGTTGCGATCACATCAGAGGAAGAACATGAAGTCAACATCACTCAGTGTTCGAACTGTGAAATTCTAACCAAGCAAAAGGAAAGGCTAACAACTGCTCTAGAAAAGTTTACTAAAGGATCAACTATGTTGAAAGTTATCCTTCAAGAGCAAAAAGGATATATGATAGAACTGGTATAGGTTATAACCCTAAGCCAAAACCTCAAAGGAAAACCAAGTTTGCATCTTTTCAAAGAAACCTATATTATCCTTCATCATCTTATAGTTTCTGTAATTATTGCAATAAACAGGGACACACCCAATCTTCTTGCTACCATAAGAAATATGGGATTAGCAATTCTTATAAATGGGTCCCCAAAGGGACATCTGCCACCAAGATCTCTTTAGATCAGTGGCCTTGGACTAACTCTAAAGGACCCAAGCAATGTTGGGTACCTAAGTGTGTTTAAATTGTGCAGATATGTTTTAGAGCATCAAACAAAGAAAAATGGTACATTGACAGTGGATGCTCTAGACACATGACGGGAGATAAAGATAAATTCATTTCTCTTGAAATTAAAGAAGGTGCCAAAGTAAGCTTTGGAGGCAATCAAAGTGGCAGAATCACTGATGTGGGACAAGTAGGTCCAGTCAAGGAAGTCTATCTGGTAGATGGTCTGTGTCACAACCTTTTAAGTGTCAGTCAATGCACTAACATAGGTAACTAGGTCATTTTTTATTCAAATGAGTGTCTGGTTATAGATAAACAAAAACTAAACTTAGAAAAAGTAACTTGAGCTGTAAGCTAAAGGCAAACAGAAATTGAAATCTATATACTCTGGAGTTATCTCAAAATCTAGAAGAAAAATGTTTTATTTCAAATGATGAAAATTGTTGGCTTTGGCACAAACGCTTAGCTCATGTAAATTGCACTCAATTAGAAAAGTTAATTAAGGGAGACTTAGTAATAGACATTCCCAGTTTTAAATTTAAACATGATACTATCTGTGAAGCCTGTCAAAAAGGAAAGCAAACGAAAACATCATTTAAATCTAAGAAGCTAGTCTCCACATCTAGGCCATTGGAATTACTTCACATGGACCTAATTGGACCAGGTAGAGTTAAAAGCCTTGGAGGCAATCTTTATACTCTGGTGATAGTGGATGACTATTCAAGATTTACTTGGGTTGCATTTCTTTCCTCCAAACATGAAGCTTTTGATGCATTTTGTGTGCTTGCTAAGAAATTGCAGAATGAAAAGGATCAAAGCATAGTCTTAATCAGATCAGATCATGGCGGAGAATTTGAGAACAAAGAGTTCAAGGAGCTTTGTGAAGAGAAAGGAATTGACCACAACTTCTCTGCTCCTAGATCCCCTCAACAAAATGGTGTTGTAGAAAGGAAGAACAGGGTCTTGACTGAGATGGCTCGCAGCATGCTAAACGAGAAGGAGATTCCTCAGATTTTCTGGGCAGATGCAATGAGCACAGCTGTTACATCTCCAACAGAGCCTACATTAGAAAAGGAGTACAGAAGACCCCATATGAACTCTATAAGGGAAGCAAACCTAATCTTAGTCATCTTAGAGTTTTTGGTTCAAAATGCTTTATACATAATAATGACAAAGTAAACTTGGGAAAATTTGATGCAAAATCTGACATTGGTATTTTCATTGGATACTCTAATCGTAGTAAAGCTTATAGAGTTTATAACAAAAGAAATCAAACTGTTGAAGAATCTATTCATGTTGTTTTTGATAAGGTAACTTCGGAGAAGCGATTAGAGGATGATCTGATGCCTAGTGTGATTGAAGGATGCTCCGATCACACCAAGCTGCGATCAGAGAACACCATCAAGGAAGAATCTCAGTCTGATCGAAAGGATGAAGGAACATTACCCCTTGCACTAAATCACCTTAAGGATCATCCTCCAGAGCAAATCATTGGTAACATACAGGCCGGAGTTAAAACTAGACAACAGTTACAAAATGAGGTAGAATTTTCTGCATTTATTTCGGAAATCGAGCCTACTTGTGTTGAAGAAGCTCTAAATGACTGTGACTGGATAATAGCCATGCAAGAAGAGCTTAATCAATTCAAAAGGAATCAAGTTTGGAACTTAGTACCAAAACCTAAAAGTCAATCAATCATTGGTACTAAGTGGGTTTTCAAAAACAAGCTTGATGAAACAGGTCAGATAGTCAGAAATAAAACAAGATTAGTTGCCAAAGGGTATAACCAAGAAGAAGGAATAGATTATGAAGAAACTTATGCTCCAGTTGCAAGACTTGAGGCAATAAGAATTCTTCTTGCATTTGCATCCATTAATAACATCAAATTATATCAAATGGATGTAAAGAGTGCCTTTCTTAATGGCTATATCAAGGAAGAAGTTTATGTTGAACAACCACCTGGCTTTCAGGAATTGAATAAACCAGACCATGTATATAAATTAAATAAAGCCTTATATGGTCTCAAACAAGCACCAAGAGCTTGGTATGAGAGACTCAACAACTTCCTACTTGAAAAGGGGTTTATTAGAGGAAAATTAGACACTACATTATTTATTCTACATAAAACTAATCATATGCTTATAGTACAAATTTATGTAGATGATATTATCTTTGGTGCTACTAATGAACAACTCTGTCAAGAATTTTCAAAGTTGATGCAGGGTGAGTTTGAAATGTCCACGATGGGAGAGTTGAATTTCTTTTTGGGACTTCAAGTCAAACAAAAGGAAAAAGGAATATTCATTTCTCAAGCCAAATACTGCAAAGAACTGTTAAAGAAATTTGCATCTGATATGACAAAGTTAGATGATACTCCAATGAGCTCCACTGCTAGTTTAGATGCTGATGGGACTGGTAAACCCGTGAATCAGACATTATATAGAGGAATAATAGGCTCATTACTCTATTTAACTGCTAGCAGACCTGACATTCAGTTTAGTGTAGGCATGTGTGCTAGATATCAAGCCAATCCCAAGTAATCTCACATGACTAATGTCAAGAGAATATTGAGATATCTAATTGGAACCCAAGAACTTGGTATCTGGTACCCTAAGGGCACAGAAGCATATTTAATTGCATATACTGAATCTGACCATGCAGGCTATAAAACTGATAGAAAAAGCACAAGTGGTCAGTGCCAATTCTTAGGAGGCTGTTTAGTCTCTTGGGCCAGCAAGAAACAGAATTGTGTATCTTTGTCCTCAACAGAGGCTGAATATATTGCTGCTGCAAGTTGTTGTGCACAGGTTCTCTGGCTAAAGCAATAGCTAAGTGACTTAGGTCTGGAATAATTCCAATTCTTTGTGATAACAGAAGCATTATTAGCTTGGCAAAAAATCTTGTTCATCATCAGAGAACCAAGCATATGGATGTGAGACATCACTTCCTCAGAGATCATGTTCAAAAGAAAAACATAAAGGTTGACTCTGTCCCTACTTATCTTCAACTTGCTGACATTTTCACTAAACCTATTGCTTTAGAACAATTTGGTTTCATAAGGAGAGAACTGGGAATGGTAAACTCAGATGAACTATGAAAGAATTTCTTTTATTTTATCATTAATGTTGTACTAACTTAGGCATCGGAGTGTAAATTTTAAGTGTGTGCAGGTCCCTAAAAATTGTGAATATATCAATCACGGACTTGCGATCACATTACTTCGATCAGGAACTGACCCTAAGGATAGTGATCAGTAAATCAATCTGATTGAAGCTATATAGACACATCTTTTTGGATGACGCGACACTTCGATCATCTCGTCCATTGCGATCATGGTTTCAAAATTTGAATGTGAAACGTTGCGATCATCACCTGTCTAATCGCAGTGCCGGGTACAATTTCTAACACACCCACTAATCAAACGTCATATCTCTCTATCAGTTTCGATAATCGTGCATTGCATTCATTGTCTGTCATAAGTATGTGTAAAATCTCTCTTTCCTATTTAAACCATTTCATTACCACTAAAAACTCTTTTCTTCACTTCTGCATAAACTTCATCTCTATTTTCTCCCAACTTTCTTCTACTTTCAAATCATACTTCTTAAAATGGCAAAATCTGGAAAGAAATCACAAGCCTCCGACTCAGAAGCAAGGAAAAAGATTGTTCCTCTTTCTCCAAAGGAAGGGTTCAATACTAATGATCTAGAGATTCCTTCTGAAGAGTTTGCAACGAGGGTTGAAAACAACAGAACTGCAATATTCATTGATCTTTCGTATCTGAAGAGGTTTGGCTATGATCTTGATGAGTGGCTGGAGGGATATGCGTCATGGTTGGGGATAAACGATGACTATGATCTAGATGTAGTCAGAGTCTTCTACTCCAATCTTTCTGTGACAGATTTGACTGATGATGAAGGGACTGTGACAGGAATATCTTTCACCAGTCAAGTAAGAGGCCAGATGATACAGTATGATGATAAGAATTTGAACACAGCGCTGGGAATCAAAGAGGACAAGTATAGGGTCTGGGAAAAGCATGAGAAATTTTCTGAGAAATGGTACAAAGAAATTTTGGGTTTAGAAGGTAGTGGTCCTAAGAGTCCAGCTGATATGTGTGATAACCACAAATTAATCCATATGGTATACAGCAAATTGGTAGTCAACAAATCGGGTAACTTTACAAATCTGAATGAGGTGGATAACCCTACTCTGGGCAGACTAATTGGTAAAATGCCAATCAATCCAGGCATGATTATCATCTAGGAAATGAGAAGATTCATATCCAGAGTCAAGGGGAAGTCTAACAAACCAGCTTCTGTAAAAACCACTCTTCCCTATCTTCAAATAATCTCTAGTCTGTTGAAAAGGGAAGGTATCTGGCCTACTCAATTTAATCCTAGACCAGTCACCAAATTCAATGCAACAAACTTGAGGAAAATGAGGCTGAAGAACTTCAAAGATGATGGTTCCAAGGAGGCTCAAACCCCAAAGAAAACTGTTGAGAAAGTTGTCTCAAAGAAAAGAAAGATAAGCTCTCCTACTATTGAACAGCCTGTGATCGAAGCAAATGTGATTGAAACTGCTACAGAACCTCTGATTGAAACTGTGCCACCTGAACAAGAAGAAACCCATGTACAGCCTAAAGTGATCGAAGAAGCCCCTGAGTTATCTGAGCAATACATCCGATCACCAAAATCAGCCTTTGAATCAGAGTCTTCCTCTGATGTTGATATTACTACCTGTGAGGAAACCATCCGATCAGCAACTGGTAATGAGGAACTTCGATCATCAAAGGAGTTATCATATGCTGAATTCCGCTCATTGCCAAAGGCCTCAGATCCCAGTTCATCTGGTCAAAGTCCTCTCCTCACTAATGATGTTGTCCATCTGATCATTAAGAAACTTCACAAGAGGCTTAAGAAAAGATATGCCAAGATGGAAGATTTTTACCTTCAAGGTTTTAAAGCCACTGCTGAAACCTTCTTGGAAGAGCTTATCACTATTGATAAAGACATCCATACCAGACTCTTTGATCTAGAGACTGCCATTTCTGCTCTCTCCTCCCAATACCAGGTACTTAACACCCATCTCCACAATCTCACCTCCTCCTCCTCCTCTCAACCAGTACTACCACCTCCTCCATCACCCATACCTCATTCATCCCCTCCTCTATCCTCACCACATAAATCTCCTCCCACAAAATCCCCTTCACCTAACTTAATACCCCAGAAATCACCCTCTCCTCATCTCTCTCTCCAAAACTCACCTACAATTGACTCCCCTCCTGCCACATACTCCACCCCTCCTTCCAATACGCCTTCACCTTCCCCACATCATTCCTCCTCATCGTCACCTCCCCCCTCTCCACCACCTACTTTTGATCAAACCCCCATACCACCTCCACCTCTTCCACCATCCTTCCCCCAACTTTCCATTGATGATGCCAACAAGGGGGAGAAGGATACTGACCATGAGCCAGAAATTAACCCTGAACCAGAAACAGAAATACCCAATCCAACCCCTGAGCCAGAAATTAATCCTGAACCCTTTCCTTACCCAGAACCTTAACCTGAACACAATCCTCAGCAACAACCTGATGAGCCAGAAAGGAGAACCCTTCCTCGACCTTATAGAATAATCCCTTGGCAAACATCCATAGTCGGCATGTCTCTGGAGGATGCTAGAAATTCTGTGATTAACTCACCCCACCTTGGGTTTATGAGAGAATTCAGAGATTTCGATCACATCAACATTGCATCATATCAAGTCTCCCTTGATCCTCAAGCCTTTTCTCAGCTCATCTTTGGGAATGTGCAATCTGAGAGTAGCCACCAATCTAAGATGAACCAAGCTAAAAGTGATCATCTCTCTCAAGCCTCCTCCTCCAAGACAAAACAGAGAGTGAAACATGTGGCTCACTCTAGGAAGAAGTTAAGAATTTCTGCATCAAAAGCTCCTTCCCCTCACCTTTCACCCATTAATGAGCAACTTACTTCTCCTTCTCCAACTCACTCTCCTCCTGAAGAGCTTGTAATTGATGAAACAGCCTCTTCACCATGTGGTCCTGAGGATTTCTCTAAGACCTCTCCTAAGCACAGAGAAGTCTTTCTTCAATCAGTAGATGCACTGGAAGCTGCTATCATAAAAAGAGCTATAGCAAGAGCTGATTATGAGGAAAGACTCAGAAAAGAAGAGCAAGAGGAAAAGGATAGAGAGCTTGCTAAGAAGTTAGAAGAAGAAGAAAGAGCAGAAGCTCGTAAGGAGCGTAAGAAATTAGAAGAGGCTAAGAAAAGAGCTAAAGCCTTTTATTCTGGTAGAGGAAGAGGCAGGGGAAAAGCATCTGGTAGAGGAAGAGGAACTGGTAGAGGTAAAAGGAAAGGTCCTGCTGTTATGACTCATCAAGAAGAAGAAGAGGAAAATGTTTGTATGAACACTCTTCAAAAGTTAAACAAGAGCAAGGTCCCTGAACCTCCTACTAAGAAGAGATCTGTTTCAAGAGGACCCAGTGTTGGCAGTTCCAGAAAATCCTTCCTAACAGGCTATGAATGGCTTGGTGGTAAATTTGAGGTCCCTCCAGACATTAGTTCAGAACCCTCACGTGCAGCATTGAAAAAGTTAGATTCTAAGAGAAAAAGAGAAGAAAAAGGAAAGTCTATTCCCAAGCTTACTAAGCAAACAAGAAGAAGACTTGTGCTTTCCTCATCTGAAACAGAATCTGACTAAATTTGTTTAAAATCTATTTGTCTTTACCTTATTCTTTAAAGGAACATCATATGCATCCGCATCTTGTATATTTCTGAGTTTATATTTTTATCTGATTACTGACTGTACACTTTGTTTAATCTGTGACTTATATATTATGCTTTTATTTGCCTATGTGTTGTCATCATCAAAAAGGGGGAGACTGTTAGAATCTTAAGTTTTAATGATAACCAAAATAGACATAGTGATCAGAAGATATTGCAATCAGGATAAAATATAGTTATAATAAGACATTCCAATCGGGATAGACATAGCGATCATAAATAACTTAGACCAAAGCGATCATGGATTAAATAGAGAATAAATTTCTAAGTTAAAATTAGCAATCGGAATATCAATCAGAAGCTGATCGAAACCATTATCCATGTGCTGATCGAAGTGTCGAGTAATTGAAACTGTTATGGTCTTAACTTGTGAACTAAGTGTGCAGTAGCTGATCGAAGCAAGTGCATTTAATGATTGATCGAAACAAATACAATCACGGCCTGATCGAAGTGTCGACACAAAAGCATATCAAGTACAAAAGTACACTGTCGCTCTCAGAATGCTTTTTCAGAAGACGTTAGACTCAGTTTTCCGCCATATATGCTCTCAAGGCAACTTCTCACTTAAAATAAGCAACTTTTGCTGTCAAAGTTTGAAGATGCATTTATTGTTCATCCCCTTCTTCAAGCAACATGAGAAGAACCAAGTACCAAGCATTAAATGAGCTCAACGGATTCAAGTCTTCATCTCCTTATGTCAAACGGCTATATCATCTATTGAAGACTATAAATAGCACAATGTAATTTATTGCTCTTTACCGAACTATCTGAACTTGCACCTACTCTCTGTCAATCTTCTTAAAGAGCATTTAAGTCACTGCGATCTTAAGCCTAAGTGTTTAACAAAATCTGTTCATTTGTGAACTTAGTGAGCCTTTCAATTAAATCCTCTTCTGTTTTGAGGTTGTTCTGAAGCTTGGGGCTTTAGAACAGGGTTGTGACCTTACGGGTAGTAAGGGGGAGTGTTAGAGAGATTCTTTCACTTGTAAAGGTTATCAGGTGAACCTATCAAAAATCTGAATCTAGTGGAATCCAACGAGGAGTTGGTGAACTGGACGTAGGCAAGAGTGTTGGCCGAACCAGTATAAAATATCTTGTGTTTTTTATTTTAATTGGTTGAACTTTTTATTGGTAGCACAATTCAACCCCCTCTCTTGTGCATCCTAGCTTTCATATATATAAAACGGAACTGGCAGAGAGAAATTCGGTGGGACCCTCTTTCGCTTTTTAAAAACGCCCAAATGAATTCCGTCAGACGTATATATTGAGATTCACTTACCAGCGTTTTGGAGATGCTTTCCGACATTTATGAAAACACAGATGTGCCTAGCATTAAATGAGATAAGCATAGCGGCGTTTCTGTGAAACGCAGAAATGTGATTTATATTATTTTAAACGCATATCGGTGTTTCCTTCAAACGCCGATATGCATATTCATTAAATTGCTTTAATGAATACGCATATCGACGTTTATCAGAAACGCCGATGTGCTTTTATTGTATTTTTTGAAAAATAGTAAATGCATATCGACGATTCTGGGAAACGCCGATATGCATTTATTTGGTAAAAAAATGGCCAACTCTTTTTTTTAAAATTAAAATATACATACCGGCGTTACTAATTCAAGAAACGCAGGTATGTAAGCGCCAGAAAAAAGGCGGGAAAAGCGCGCCAAATTTTACGGCGTTTTTTGTTGGCATTTTCTGTCATACGCCGGAACGCATGTTGTTTCCGGCGTTTATCAAGAAAACGCCGAAAAGGATGCGCCGGAAAGGAGCGTTTTTTTTGTAGTGGGCAAAAGTGTCCATCCTATTGAATAATGTAACTTATGTTTGTCATATTATATTGGTCTCGACTCTCCTTTCTCTTTTTCACACCTACCAAATATCCATTCTCCAGCGATCATCATTAACACACTCAATCCCACATATCATTTTTGTTTGTCATATTATATAGACATTTTTGCACAATAGCCTCATTAATATATCATCAAAAATTTCAAATATTAATTAGTCTTCAAGAACATAACCTTTTTTATATTTGCTTTCAGTGATTATGGCTTCTGGCCATATTGGCTCACCATCAAAATATATTTTAATATCACCAAACATTGGTATATCTATCTAGTTTATCAATATAGTTATTTTATGTGGGATTATAGTAAAATATAATAATAAGTCTTTAAGACATGTTTTTATTTATTTCTCCCACAAATCAATCACAAATGACATTAAGGTAGGAAAACTATAAAATGACATTATGAAAGTATAATATGAGATATGCACTATGTAAGTAACATATATAAACAGAATAATGAAATAGTTAATTTACATAAATAATGAAATAAATAATAACATTAAATAATGTTTAAAAACAAACATCAATGAGCCTTTAGGGCTTATTACTATTTCTGTTACCTTACAACAAATTAAGATATATGTGTTTCATAACTCATTGCATAAGGTCATTCATTTGTATCATAATAATAAAGGAGAAAACTTACCTCAAGTTCCATACTTCAATTTCCTCAAGTTCTTCTCATCTCCACCATCCATATGATCTAATGACCTACACTCAACACACTCTCCTTCACTCTAGGCCACTTCACCATATCCCTCTCTCCCTCTCCCTCTCCCTCATATATCTTCTCTCTTTTCACAAGATCCATTCTCCTCCTTCCCCAGCCTCACCACCCTCACCGACAACAAACGTCTTGTTTGAATTTGTGGCATCTTTACTCACCGTCTTCTTCCCCTTCATCCCACTCCCTTCCTCATTCTCATATCTCTCTCCATCAATATCTGCCCGAAGAAAGCGAGGCGGCCGCCTCCGTCGAGACCGAAGAGTGTGAGGAGGCTATTGCCATCAAGGCCGAAGAAAGCGAGGCGGCCGCCGCCTTAGGTGGTCGCCGGTGAATAGTTGAGTTTGGATATGGTATATGAGGGAGAGAGGGGGAGAGAGAGAGACATGATGGAGTATTGGGGTGTAAAAGAGTGTATTGAGTGTGAACCATTAAATCAAATGGATGATGGAGATGGGGAGAACTTGAGAAACATGAGCTATGGAACTTGAGGTAAGTTTTTTTCCAATAATAAATTGCTACATATTTATTCATATGACATATGGTCATTTTGTAAAATTTTCTTTCTTTTCAATGTGACTTCTGATCATATTTTCACATTATCTCACAATTTTTGTCTTCAAAGTTATAAAACTTGTATATTAATTGATGCTTAAATCATTTGTCACTTAACCCATTTGTCATTAACTTTCAAGGATGAATGATAAATATTTTGGGCGTCAAAATGACACTCCCCTTTTTCATGCCTTTCTTTTTTAATGAAAAAAACCACAATATGGTCTTATGTAAACAATCATTATCAAAGTGATGAGGCTTCAGACCATCTAAACAAATTTGAGAGTGCCATAACTTCATGTCATTCTAGAATATGTAACATAAATGAAATAGCATCATAGTAATCTAAAATTGTCATGAAATACTAAACAATATAAATAAATAAAAAATATTAATAGTAACTATAATAATATGAATTGCAATATAAATAACAAAATTAAAGGCATAAATGATACAATGACATAATAAAGAGAAATAATAAATGGAACAATATAAACAAAATAAAGTGCATAACATAAAATGAATAAATAAACATGGAATAATAAACGACATAATGTTATAATATGATATGTGTGTGTGTTATATATTAGGGCGAAGGCCCAAAAATGATACACAACTATTGACCAAGGAACAGAAATAGTACATAACTATTTCGAGGTACAAAAATGATACTCAACTTTTCCATGTGATCAAAAATGATATTTTCACTAATATGACAATAATATTAGACATGAAATGTCCAAAATGCCCTTATAATTAAATAAACTTTTACTGGCCGGCGATTAATTTAGGGCGAAGGCCCAAAAATGATACATAATTAAAACGCCGGCACGCGGTTTGAAACGCCGGCACGTTTGCAATTAATGTGGTCGTTACATTCCGGCGGTCTGAACCGCCGCTATGCTGAACAAATAATATAACGCTTCCGCGTTTCGAAACGCCGCTGAGTAGCGAACTTTACCTATAAATACTGGTCTTCCCTTAGTTCATTCTCGCCCCTTTCCATCTTCTCTCTTCTTCTTTCTCTCTACTCGTTTTCCTCTCCTTTGTTTACAGTTTTAAAAAAAAGCATTTTTTTAATGTTTTAGTTTCCTTTTATATTTTTGTTTCTGTCATTGAAACTTTAATGATAAACTGTTAGTAACTATATTTAGCCATAGAAATAGTTTTTTTATTTTTGAACTGTTTATTGGTTTTGTTAATATAAAAAATTTGGATTTATTATAATAAAAGAAATCGGATTGATTTTATGGTTCAATATTTTTATTTTGTTATTTTACATTTATTATTATTTTGTTATTTATCATTTCTTATTCTCACATTAATTTTAACCATTATTTATAATGGTTAAATTAATGTTTTTTTTTAATACAAAGCTCAACATGCCGGCGGTTCCAAACGCCGGCATGTAAATATTAAAATAGCATACACGTAGCCGCGGTTGTAAACGCGGGAAAGCTGGAAATTTCAAAAAAACCTGCCAATTGCGTTCCGGCGGTTTCGAAAACGCTCCCGCGGTTTCAGAAACGCAGCTACGGAACTTTCTGACGCTCAATTCGCCTGCGTTTGTGATAAACGCTGTAGAGTCATGTCGGCGGTTAGAACCGCCGGAATGTAGCGAAATTCTTCCGCCGGCATGGCCCGTGTCTTTTGTAGTGAAATTTATTGTGGCAACCTCTCTAATCCTCCGAAAGAGATAAGGATATGATGCAAGGAAATAGAAATAAATAAATAAATAAAAGCAGGGTTGTGTTATACTTCGGCAGCCAATGTAAAAATATGTCGAATCTTATGAACATAGACACACACTTCAAACATGAATACTGATCGAACACAATGGTGTCGTATGATCCATATAGCCGACCCCACCTAATTAGAATAAGGTTTTGTTGTTGTTGTAAGAGGTTTTACAAAGATTTTAAAGTCCTTTTATTATTTTCTTTTAATAATCTCTTATCATCTTTTTCAAATGAATAAATAAATATATTTCTCTGATAAAAAAATTTAAAATCATTTTGAGAATTTTCTTAAAATAAAATTAATTTACTAAGAGTAACTTTATTTTTAATAAAATCAATTAGTTTCTTAAAATTTATTCTATCATATGAAGTTTATATGTGAACAATTTACACAGATTGAGAGCCGTAGTTTTTTAATTTCTTTTAAAAAAGGATCTCACTTAGGTCAAATTACTTTATCCAGGTTCTCAAGTTCTTTTAATATAGGAGTGACACGTGTCCTTTTTTTTTTTGATCCATGATCAAGGTATCCCCTCACTCGACAAGTGAGAGATTAATCCCCCGCTGATTTGTAGGCACCTCAAAGGGTGGGACAGCTGGCCTGGGAGATTTAATGTTTCTCCATACCCAACGCCAGGGATCGAACCCCAGACAATTGGTTAAGGGTGAATGAGTCCTTGCCATTCAACCACACACCCCAGGTTAGTGACATGTGTCCTTTTATAACAACCATTCATTCAATAAAAGGACACGTGTCACTCCTATATTAAAAGAACTTGAGAACCTGGAGAAAGTAACTTGATGTAAGTTTTTCCCTTAAAAAATAGTGAAATTAAATAATATACTTACTACTTATACTTGCTACGTAGCATACAAATATGTCATAGGTGCTTGCTCATGTTGGGGAACCAGAACTCGTCACTATATATAGCACACGGTGACTTTCTTTCTTCTAATGACACAGACATTTTTTAACATGAAAATGTTTTTGTTTTCTTTTATATCATTTTAAATAAAAGGGCGAATGCCCAAAAATGATACATAATTATTAACGCATCATATAGCCATATTATGCCAATAGTTTTCCTTTATATATCTAAGAATACTCGAATTTCAATTCTTATATAAAAATCCATTTAAATCAATTTGAAATGACTTTTTTTTTTAGAAAAATGAAATATATTAAATTAAAATGAAATAAGTCTTACTGAGACGTAAAGTAAGAAATACGTGAATTTGAAATGGTTAAATTTAAAGATATTCAATTTGAAATGTTTAAATCTAAAGATATTCAATCAACAAATTATTAATCACGTCAAGGGGTATTACAAAGATTTTTAAATTCAACAGTTATGTACGATTTATGTTCCTTGACTAATAGTTATGTATCATTTTTGGGCTTTCGCCTTTTTTTAATTTGATTTGGCACTCTAAAAGACTCAACTAACTCTGAAAAACATTTTTATTTACATTGTAAAATAAAAATAAATTGAAACATGAGATTTAAATTTTTTTATCGGTTAGATCCTATTTTTAGGGTGTCACATAAAATTAAAAATTACACGTCAAACCATATCTGTCTACATGTGGTTAGTCATACCACAAATGACGTGGTGCATCGGGTTCACGCAAGAATTTCTCTCTAAGTAAAGTTACATGAATGACAATGACAGCCAACTGAACACAAAAAGAAATGTTAAAATTTACGAGATGATAAGTTGATAACAAAGACATGGAAGATTGAGGCGGGGTGGTAATAATAATTAGAGATGGGAATTTTCAACCCAACCCCACGGGTTCAACCAAACCCGCTTAAAAAAAGGGTCGGGCCAAAGAAATTGGGACCCACTTATATTAGGTCGGGTCGACCTGCTAGCCCACTTATATCGGGTTGGGTCGAGCTAACCTGTCGGGTTGGTGGGTTGTCTCACTTATTTTTTTACAAAAAAACATTATTTGTCTTATCTTCTAAAACTCTTCTTCTTTCTTCCATTCTTTCATGTCTTCTTCTTTCTTTTTATTTTCAATTTGAATTTTTTTAGATTTTGTTTTGAAGTGTGTGGGGTTTCAAATTTTTGTTTCAGAGTGGGTGTAATGTAAAAATATGAGTTTAAGTATATATTAAGCGTATGAGGAAGAAATTATCACTGAGGCTATGGATATATGTTCTTACATATGAGGTTCCCCACATGGGATTGAAAAAGGAGTGCAAAAAAGTATTTACACATTGTAATATGTTATAGATATTTTAGCTTTGTTGTTGGGCAACAACAAAAAAGACCAAGTTAGAGATCAAAGAATATATAGTTTGGTGATTAGAAAATTAGATGACTTATGTTAAGTATCTTTGAAAGTCATAAACAATTTTGAATTTGTTTACATTATAATTTTGAAATTTAGACAGATAAAATTATTCATTTACTTTGTTGATAAATGGTGTTGTCACAAAATTTTTGTGCTTATTTTACTGATTTAATGTTTAATTTTAATTTTTTTTAAAAAAATAACATTGCTTGAAATTCAAGTTATGTCGTTAATTAATCTAAGAGAGGAGGCTGATTAATTGAAAAGTTGCTTGGCTAATTGATTGATTGGTTGACACCAATGACTAATTGATTGAGATTATTCTTCTAATTCACGGACATGAATGAAGAGAACATTCACCAGTTCATCATATCTTTCATGTAAAGACACAAAGGCATGAATAGCAAACATGGCTCATCCTCCTTCAAGTCAAGAAGAACCATCCAAGTGAAGTGACTGATTTGTATTATAAGATAATAAAACGACCAAACTTACGGCTTACGGGTGAACACTACTAGAACATCAAGAAGAAATTAAGCTTCATGTCCAATCTAGAAACCACACACACATCACACGTGTGTCCTTATTTTGCTATTTTTATTTGAAAAAATAAATCATATAAGGAATTAGAATAATTTCTCTTTCTGGAAATTATTGGATCCTTCTATACTAATCAAGGTTGTCAAACTCCCGAGTTTAAGTAAGCTCGTGAAGATAAGATAAACTTAGATCGTAGACTCGAATCGTAAACTCGTAAGAGTTTACGTGAACTCTTAGGAGTTTGAACTCTTACGAGTTTAAGTTCATAAAAAAACATGTATTTATTCTATATAATTAAATAAGAATACAAAAAAATTAATAAATTGACTTAAATTTATTTTAAATATAGATAGTAGATTTAAATATATCTATATTCATAGTATATCAACCTCAATAGATAAATTTCTTTGGAATCCATATTTAAATTCATTGAATTTTGTCAATTAAAAATAATTAAAATGAGTTTAGTAGCAAATTAACACAATTTTCTGTAAGGTAGAAACGTAAAATCGGTGGATTCACAATGTAAACACGTAAGTTTGTACCGAATTTCTAAAGACTGAAAATTTAGTTGACTTCACTACTAGAAAATAGGCTTTTCACGACCATAATTAACGACTACAAACCCAAGTTTGGTCATTGATAAAAAATGCGGTGGCAGAACATGTAAATATTTGTCCAGGCGGAGACTTTCCACGGCCATATGTTCCAAAAGTGTGGTCGTGGTAAGAGATGACACTTTCCATGACCACAGTTATAAAATTGTGGTCGTGGAAAGTGGACTTTCCATGACCACCGTTTCAAAAGTGTGGTCATGGAAAGTTTGGTTGGAAGGGGTGACACTTTCCATGACAACACTTTTCAAACCGTGGTCGTGGAAAGTGAACTTTCCACCATGGTCATTAAAAGTGTGGTCTTTGGAAAGGGTGACACTTTCCATGACCACACTTTCAAAAGTGTGGTCATGGAAAGTGGACAATTTTTTTCCCACTCACGCCAAAACTCTTTTTATTTCCCTCCAACACACTTTGACACCTTCACTCAATACACTCACTTTGCCCTTCCAACCCTTTCTCTCTTCATCTCACTGAACCCTTGCTCTCTTCATCTCCCTCCCCCGCGCCATGAGTGAGCCCGCCGGGAGTGAGCCTGCCGCCGCCGTCCACTTAACCCTTTCTCTCTTCATCTCCCTCCCTCGCGCCGTCGCCTCACTTAACCCCCGCCGTCGCCAAAAAATGAGTGACCGCCGCCGCCGTGACTTCGCCGTGAGTAGCCCTCCCTCTTGCCGCCGTGAGTGACCGCCGTGACTTTGCATTTGGTACTTCTCACCGCCATGACATTGCATTTGGTTCTTTCTTTCTTTTTTTTTTGAATCGGACTCTTAATTTGATTTTGATTATGATTAGGTTTAAGCGTGAAGGAATTATACCCGGCTCACGAGCTTTCCCGGATCCCGGAGCTTCGAACCCGCATCCGAACCCGAACCCGAACTCTGACAGAGTTCCTGCAAGAACAAGAACAAACAAAAGCCGTGATAACAACCTTAAACTCGGAGCCAAGAATCCCGAAGGATTCAGCTCACGCAGAACCGGGTTACTAGAACCCGGGTTTGATTCGCACAGCGAATCACCCTCTCAGGAAAAACCGTGAGAAGGAAAGTCAGAGTGGCTGAGATATCTAAGCACGCACACTCGGTTACTTGCCAACAAATGAACGGGACACCTCTATTTATTGTAACAGGAGTGTCACTAAGAATGGTAGAAATATCACCGTCATTATTGCAGTCATTATGACACCAATCAACAATAATAACTGATTTGATTCTCTAATCAAATCAATCACATATTAATGTTGATTTTGAAAGTAATGGATGCACAAGAGGGGGGTGAATTGTGCTTCAAAAATAAATGCTCAAATAAAACAACACAAGAGTTATACTGGTTCGGTCTTCCTGACCTACGTCCAGTTCTCAACCACCCAGGCTGAGTTCCACTATATCTCCAGGTTTTAGAACGGGTTCACCTGGAACCTTTTACAACTGCAAGTTTTGAACGGGATCACTTGCAACCTTACAACCACAAGTTTTACTCAGGCTCACTTGCAACCTTTCTAACTAGCTCCCCCTTACACCTAGCAAGGGTTCTACCTTTACAACTAAAGGATTTTTCTAACTAAGTTCTCTTAAAGAACAGATAGTGTTACACACTTAAGTACAATCAATGCTCTTATAACAGAAAGAGACTTAACAACAAAGAGTACAGAATTTGTAGATGAGAATGATTACTCGATGTGTTAAATGCTCTTTACTTTTCTGGGCAGCTTTGAATGCTTGAAGATGTTCTTAGTTTCTCGCTCTAACTTCTCTCAAGAATATTCAAAGATAATTGTTGGCTTCATAAATGAGGTTGAGCTCCTTTATATACTCTTCAAACATTCTGACTCTTGGTAGGTGGGATAGCCGTTTGAATATGGCCGTTTTTCCTATGTTACCGTTTGCCCAATTAATGCTTCATCAATGCATAGCAGGGTTGACTTGCTTTATCTCTGAAAAGTAGCTCTGACAACTCTGCTCTAACAAAAGCATTCTGACACTGCATTTCTGAACACTCTGACATTCTGATTGCTTGCGGAAGCAGGTTCACATCCGGAAGCAACTCTACTTAGTGTGCTGCACTGAGTGTTAGTCTAACAATATTAACATATAGTTACATGCAGTGGGAGTGTTCTTAGTCTAAGAGGTCTTCCTTGCATCCGGAAGCACTTCTCCATCCGGAAGTAAATCCGCTGGATGAAGGATTTTGTTCACTATTACTCACTCTCGCTCAGTGTTCATTCAATCCAACAGCCATCGCTAGTCACTGAGCTATCGGAAGCACTTCTACTGGACGTTGCTCATTTTCACTGACGCTTAGGGTTATCTATTCCAACAGCCAGCGCCAGTCTAAGTCTAACAGGAAGCAAATTCACTTCCGGTTGAATCTTAACTTAGTCTTAGGATTTTGTATATCTAGTGCTCATGGACTAAGTTAATTCGTAAGTGAATTTCTTGCTGCCGCTGGGGGATGAGACATTTATCCGCGAGCGCTAGTCCTAATCTATCCGGAAGTAAGTCCACATCCGGTTGTACTTTTACTTAGGATTCTATGTTCACCTATTGCTTTCTAAGTTCTTTCATATTTTAGTCTTCATCAAAACTTAAGATCTTAACATTCTCCCCCTTTTTGATGATGACAAACTCAGTATTTAACTATTTATCGATTAAGTCCATATGAAAGGATTAGCAGGAAAACAAAAGCAATAGATAAGAACAAGTAACTTGGACAAATATTATTGATAAAAAGAGATTACATGTTAGAGTATACAAGTAAAACATATACAGGTAATCTACACTAAGCAAGAATGAGAGATGTATGAAAACAAAGAAAAATTCTCTAAGTTAAAAAAAAATTGGAATGAGGGTGTTCATAGTTTGTGTCTCTTTTTCCTCTCCCTCTCCTTCTGTCTCTCTTCACTCTCTTTCTGAAGCTTGGCGATCTCAGCCTCATGCACATTCTGGTCTATCTGGGCAATTATTCGCTGAAGCTCTTCTTCATCCCTCTCTCGTCTGAGTCTTTCTGATTCAATAGACTACTCGAATGCCCTCTTCATGTTCTCTACTTCTTCATACCCAGGGAACCCTGTAGCATCATCGAAGTAGGCGACCTCTCCATTGGGGTAGTGAACAGCTCGAATCTTTACGTTCCATACAGGGAAGTTGGGATCCTCCTCAACTTCCTGGGCTTTCCTTTTCCCTTTCCCCTTACTCTTCCCTTTGCTCTTGCTAATCGGAGGAGTGGGCATGACTCTTGCTCTGTCAGCATCGAGGCAGGCCATCTGACCAAAGGATAGTCTGTCTGTATACCCATATCTTTCGAATTCCTCAGGAGTCATGTCTTCAATTTCCAACTTGACTTCCTTCAGAATTGGAACAGCTTGTACTACTGGGATTTCAGGTTCAACTTGGGCAGATGAGGTCTCTGGCTCAGGTTGGTCAGATGGAGTCTCTTCCTCACTCTCAGCAGGTTCAGTGGAGGCAATAACTTTCCTGGTACGCTTCTTGGCAACGGCCTTCTTTCTAGACTCACTGAAGGTGACTGCTGGCTCAGATGAGGGAGGAGGGGCAGATGATTGCTCAGACGAGGGGATCTCAGACTCTTGCCCAGGGGATGCAGGAATAGGCTTGGCTATCACAATAGGAGGGTGATTGATCTTCTTCAGTCCCCACTTCATCATTATCTCCTCAACAATTTTTCTACTTATCTTAGTTGGAGGAGGTTCTGATGAAGATGACTCAGGCTGTGAAGGTTGTTCATTTGGCTCAAAGGCAACCATCTCCAATTGTGGTCCTTGCTCAGCCGACTTCTGCTGCATGAACCGGATTGCTTCACCTCTTATAAGGCTCTCAGCACCCCTCAGCCTTTGGGATTCCATGGCGCGGCGAAGGGCAGCCATGATGTCTTCATCAAGCCAGAGGGATGGCTGGCTGAGCACATCCCTTGTGTTCATGGATAGGCGAAGAGCGGTCATCACATTTCTCCCCCTTTTGTCATCATCAACAAGGGCGAGTGCAAAGGATGGAGTAGATGAAGAGGAGGGTGGAGGTTCAGGGCTAAGTGGAGTTTGGGGTGAGGATTCTGGGGAAGAGGCAGGTAAGGTATGTTCTGGGGATGTGGGTTGGTTGGGGAACCAGGTAGGATCTACGAATAGACCTTCGAATGGGTAGGTGGAGGAATATTCAGTGAAGGTAGTGGAAGAGTGTGGGGTAAATGGGGTAAAGGGTACGTGAGGATCCTCAGGGATTTGCTGAAGGCGTGGGTAATCTCGTAGATAGATATGGCTGAGGGGGTGAATGGCAGTTTGAAATCCAAGGTGTTCGGCTAAGGGGTTGGATGGTGTGCGAGTGGATGAGGGAGGTGTAGATGGGGAGTTTTGTGGAGATGGGGAGTTGTTGGAGTGAAGGGGTGATTGGCTAGGAGATTGTTGGTGTGTGTCTTGGGTTTGGTGTTCATGGTTGGGTGAAGGTTGGGATTGGTGAACATTGTTTGGTGATGGAGGGGATTGATGGTCATTTTGTGGAGGTGGCTGTGGTGGTTGAGTGTTAGGTGGAGGAGGAGGGGGAAGTTGAGGGTGACCTGAGGGAGGAGGAGGAGGAGGATTTTGGGGAGGAGGAGGAGGTGGTGGTAGGTTACCTTGTGATGGTTGGGGAATTTGTAGGTGCTGGAGAATGAGGTCAAGTTTTGCATCCACCCTGGAAATGTGGTTTTCAATCTGGCCTACCCTGTCTTCGAGCCTCTGAATTCGCTCCCCTTGCCGCTGGAAGCCAATGTCACACTCAGCACGGAGAGGGCCTACCAAGGATTCAGGCAGTCTAAAGAGGAGTTCCTCCTTAACTTCCTCGGCAAAGGCTTTGACAGAAGCTGGCACTCTTGCAGCACGGCTTGGCCCAGCATGGGAGTCCACTTCCTGATCCCCTGCACCAGATGTCGAGGGGGCTGAAGTTCCAGAGGCGCTACCCGCTTGAGATCCTGAGCGAGTGGGCTTAGGGGCCTTCAAGTACTTGATCCCCATCTTCCCAATGTTGGTTGCTCCCACAGGTTTACACTTGACGTTTTCTTCCTCCACAGCAGATGTGGCCTTGATCAGATGCTTCTCAAGGAGGAAGGCAATGATGGTGGGATAGGGAAGATAGCCAGACTTGTCATTAGTTATCCAGCGCTGAAGCTCAAGACATATCAACTGGCCGGGGTTGATTGGCTGGTGGGAGAGAATTCTGGGGAACCACGGATTGTCGATCAAGGTGAACTCGTTGAAGTTACCCCCTTTGTGTGTCATTATTCGGGAGTAGACATAATACAAGAGTCTGTTTGAGTCAGACATCTTGGACACCTTTTTCCCTGTGGTGTCATACAACTTCTCGAGATCCTCCTTGCTGTACTTTAGTGACTCAGGGTATAGCCACTCATTCATGCTCTCGTCTGTGATCCCCATCAACTCATTCAATGTCCTCCAGTTGAACTTGAAGGTCCTCCCCCTTACAGTGGCAGTGAAGGAGAGTCTGTGGACTTGCTCTTTCCCATCAACCTTCTTGTTATTGTCCTTGCCAGTGAGGGATTGACAGAATAACCGCAGGACGTTGACATTGTAGTCCTGGTTGATCCCCAGCCATGGCATGTACTTCTCTAGATAAGGGCGCAGGTGAGGAAACCCTAGTTCATCAATCTTGTCCAGATCGATGAACAGGCCATGGTTGAAGATTGGAGTAGATGTCTCAAATTTGGCTGCTACTGGCTCCAATGCCCCATCTCTATACACTGTGGGGTCATCTTCTTCAATCCTCTGCCTCTTGGAAGAAGGTTCTTCAGCGAACTGAACCTTCTTCTTCTTTCCTTTTCTCTGGGCTTCCCTAGCTTGCTCAGACTCAGAAGCCACTGACTGTTCTGCCACTCGACCAGATGTTCCAGGCTGATTCTGGGTGGGTTCATCTTGTCCCTGGGTTTGCCCAGAAATCCTATGGTGTTCATCGCGGTGTTCATCATTTTTCCCAGATTTCCCAGAATGTTCATGGCGAGATTTCCCAGATTTTGACTTGTGTTTCTTGGAGGAGGAATGTTTCTTTGTTACTGGGTTTGTTTCATGAGATCCGGCCATTTTTGTGTGGGTTGGTGGTGAAAAGAGATGAAATGCAAGATGTGTATGAGGAATGCGAAGAACTCAGATGAAGATGGAATATGTTATGCAGAGAGAATGTGGTGAAAGTAAAAAGTGAAAGTGGAAAAATGACACCCTATTTATAGACGAAGTAACTAAGGGTAAAATGGTCATGCTTTTTCAGATGAAAACCAAACGTTTGCACATTGGGTAACGTAAAAATTTAATTGAAACGGCGCACCTTATGACATGTGTCGCTTCATCTAGTCAGATAGGGCACACCTTCTTATAGAGGGAGTTGAAACGTTTCTGAAGTGACGTGTCTCTTGGACTGGTGCTGGCGCTCTCTTGGTTTCATCATCCAGTGTCAGCGAATGATCATCCGGAAGTGGTTTTGCTTCCGGTTGCAAAATCTTAAGATTTAACATTGAGGACCTGCAAAAACACGTATTGGCACTCCGATGCCTAAGTTAGTATTGTTGTAAGTTTTAAACAATCAAGTATAATACATGAAAGGTTACACCTCATTTGGGTTTACCATTCCCAAATCACCTCTTATGAAAGTAAATTGGTCAACCCCCAGAGACTTGGTGAAGATGTCAGCAAGCTGTTGTTGAGTGGGGACAAATTGCACTTTGACATCCTTCTTTTGAACATGGTCTCTGATGAAGTGATGTCTGACATCAATGTGCTTTGTCCTTGTGTGCTGAACTGGATTCTTGGCGAGGCTGATTGTGCTTGTGTTGTCACAAAGGATGGGTGCCTCAGGGAACTCCAAGCCAAGGTCTCTCAGTTGGTTCTTTAGCCACAGCACTTGAGCACAACAACTTGCAGCCGCAATATATTCTGCCTCAGTGGATGACAAAGACACGCAGGTTTGCTTTTTGCTAGCCCAAGTCACCAGACAAATACCAAGGAAGGCGCATTGTCCACTGGTGCTCTTCCTATCAGTCTTATAACATGCATGGTCAGAATCAGAGTAAGCCCACAAGAACTCTTGGTTACCTCTGGGATACCAAAGACCAAGTTCTTGTGTTCCCTCAAGGTATCTCAAAATACGTTTAACACATGTTAAGTGTGACTCCTTGGGGTTGGCTTGAAATCTTGCACACATGCCTACACTAAATTGAATATCAGGCCTGCTTGCCGTTAAGTATAGGAGGGAACCTATCATTCCCCTGTACATGGGCAGGCTGACAGATTTACCCTTTGCATCAGCATCGAGTGCGGCAGTGGTGCTCATGGGAGTGTCATACTCCTTGCACTCATCCATCCCAAACTTCTTGAGGAGCTCCTACAATACTTAGTTTGGGAGATGAAAATGCCATCCTTCTTTTGCTTAATTTGCAGGCCTAAGAAGAATGTTAGTTCTCCCATCATTGACATTTCAAACTCACCCTGCATAGTCTTAGAGAAATCTTCACAAAGCTTTTCATTAGTTGCCCCAAAAATAATATCATCAACATAAATTTGGACAATTAGCATATCTCTATTTTTGTGAAGGATAAACAGTGTATTATCTAGTTTGCCCCTTGAGAAACCTTTGCCCAGCAGAAAGCTGCTGAGTCTCTCATACCAAGCTCTAGGAGCTTGTTTCAGGCCATATAAAGCTTTCTTTAATCTATACACATGTTTGGGATATTTGTGATCCTCAAAGCCAGGAGGTTGTTCTACGTACACCTCTTCTTTAATATAGCCATTAAGAAATGCACTCTTTACATCCATTTGATATAGCCTAAAGCCCTTCATGGATGCAAAGGCTAGAAGAATCCTTATTGCTTCAAGTCTAGCGACTGGAGCAAAGGTTTCTTCATAGTCAATGCCTTCTTCTTGGTTATATCCTTTAGCTACTAGTCTGGCTTTGTTTCTTGTAATTTGACCTGTCTCATCTAGTTTGTTTTTGAAGACCCACTTGGTCCCCACTATGGATTGATGAGACGGCCTTGGGACAAGTTCCCAGACTTGGCTTCTCTCAAATTGATTTAGCTCTTCCTGCATGGCAATAATCCAGTCGCAGTCCTCAAGAGCTTGTTCAACTGAAGTTGGTTCGATTTGAGATAGGAATGCTCCAAACTCAACTTCATTTTGAACTTGCCTTCTGGTTCTGACACCAGAAGAAACATCACCAAGCACTTGATCAAGAGGATGATCCCTGTGATGTCTCCTAGCTGTTGGCAACTATGCCTCATCAGGCACGGTCTGCATTCTAGGTTCATCACTGGGTTCATCTTCTTCTTTGAGATTGCTTGCTGGTGTTTCTTTTGGTAGTAAAGAAGATGATGGTGGTTTTGGAAGATTAAGTATTTCATCATCTTCTGTGGATTGTCCCCATGTAGGAGTTTCATCAAATACAACATGCATTGATTCTTCTACAATTCTAGTTCTCATGTTGTATATCCTATATGCTTTGCTCCTAAGGGAATATCCTATGAATATACCTACATCAGCTTTTGGATCAAACTTACCCAGATTTACCTTTCCATTGTTATGCACATAGCATTTTGATCCAAAGATTCTAAGGTGGCTGATGTTGGGCTTCCTCCCTTTGTACAGCTCGTAGGGAGTCTTATCCAGTCCTTTGCGAACATAGGCTCTGTTAGAGATATAGCAAGCAGTGCTCATAGCGTCCGCCCAGAACACTTGAGAAACCTCTTTCTCATTGAGCATGCTTCTAGCCATCTCTGTCAGAACCCTGTTCTTTCTCTCGACAACTCCGTTCTGTTGAGGGGTCCTAGGAGCTGAGAAGTTGTGTTCTATGCCATTTTGTTCACATAGCTCTGAGAAGCTATGGTTCTCAAATTCTCCTCCATGGTCTGTCCTTATGGCTGTGATTTTGAGCTCTCTCTCATTCTGCACTTTCTTAGCCAGGACAACAAAAGCATCAAAAGTATCTTGCTTAGAGGCAAGAAACATAGTCCAGGTGAACCTTGAATAGTCATCCACCACCACTAGAGCATATAGGTTTCCACCCAAGCTCTTCACTCTTGCTGGCCCAACCAAATCCATGTGGATTAGTTCCAAGGGCCTGCTGGTGGAGACTTTCTTCTTGGTTTTGAATGAGGACTTTGTTTGCTTTCCTCTTTGGCAGGATTCACAGATAAAATCATGCTTTACTTTAAATGATGGAATACCTATAGCTAGCTCCTTTTTAATTAGCATGTCGAGTTGAGTAAAATTAACATGAGCTAGTCTCTTATGCCAGAGCCAACTATTCTCATCACTAGATATTAAACATTTTTCTTCTAGTTGTTGGCATAAGTCTAAAGTATATAGGTTTCCATTTCTATTTGCCTTAAGTTTGCATTTTAAGTTGGCCTTATCTAAATTTAGATCCTGCTTGTCAACTATTATGCACTCATGTGAATCAAAAATTACCCAGTTTCCTTTGTCTGTGCTCTGGCTGACGCTTAGCAGGTTGTGACAGAGACCGTCCACTAGGTAAACGTCTTTCATTGGTCCGACCTCTCCAACTCCAGTGATCTTTCCACTTTGATTTCCTCCAAAGGTTACTGTGGCTCCATCTTTGATCACCAGAGATTTGAACTTGTCTCTGTCTCCAGTCATATGTCTCGAGCATCCACTGTCAATATACCATTTCTTGTTCTTGGATGCTTTAAGACACACCTGAAAAAATCAAGTAAACTTAGGTACCCAATCTTTCTTGGGTCCTCGATCATTAGTTTTCAATGCCCTTGGTCTAGAGTCATCCTTGACCTTGGGCTTGTGATTATTCAGAGCCTCTGGCCTAGAGTTGGCTCTGGACTCTTGGTTTTTCCCTTTGGAATGATTCCAAGCTCGGGATCCTTGTCCTCTCTTAGTTTCCTTTGCAGATGGAGGATCCTTTGTTGCCTTGGTTCCTTTAGGGACCCATTTGTAGGAGCTACTTGCTCCATGCTTCTTAGCATTACAGGTGGACGTGGAGTGTCCCTTCCTGTTGCAATAGTTACAGAAGCTGAAGGGTGAGGAGCTATGACTAGTGGCTTTATGGAAGAACTTTAAGTAGGGCTTTACTTTTGGTTCCACCCACTTCTTCCCTCTAGGAGTATATCCTAATCCAGTTCTATCCCTATATGCCCTTTGATTCATTAAAATTATATTTAACATTTCTGAGCCATTTGTAAACTTCTGCAGGGCATTTTGCAGCTTGTCTTTCTCTGCTGAGATTTTGCTGCAATTAGGGCAGCTTTCAAGTGTTGGGGCATTGGGTTCTGTTTGTGGAGAACCCTGGCCATCCACTACCGGATGCTTTCTAGCTTCCGCTAGCTCTTCACTTAGTGAGTCCACCTTGGACTCAAGTGATTCCTTTTTAGTTTTTAACACTTTATAGGCTTTACACAATCGAGAGAATTCTTCATGAACCTCATTGTAAGCCTCTTGCAGTTCAGAGAAAGTTACCTCATTGTCTTCGTGGGTGAGGTCAAGTTCTGAAGATGCTTCCTCATCATCTTCTCTGGCTACCAGGCAGAGGTTGGCAACTTCTTCCTCATCACTTGCTTCGTCATCTGAGCTATTCACCCAGATGGAGGAAACAAAGGCCTTCCTTTTGTCTTTGCCTTTTGACTTCTGCAGGCTGGGACACTCAGCCTTGAAGTGGCCAGGTTTCTTACATTCAAAGCACACAGGGGCCTTTTCCTTCTTGTATCCTTTCCTCTGGCTGGAGTCACCTTTTTGAAAGCCTCCTTTCTTTCTGAAGAACTTTCTGAATTTTCTCACCATCATAGCCATCTCCTCATCGTCCATTTCCTCCTCATCATCCTCATCATCATCATCAATCTCCTTGCTGGGAGCAACAAGGGCAAGATTTTTGGCCTTGGATGAGGCTTGAGGAGCTCTCTGAGCCAGCAGGGTAGGTTCATATTCAGCCAAAGAGCCAAATAGTGCAGTGATGGAGCTCGTTGATTCTCCTTGGACTTCCTGCAAGATAGTTACTTTGGTGATCCAGTCACCTTTCAAGATCTTTAGGATCTTGCTAACTTGCTCTCTTTCAGGAATGTCCTTATCCAGCGAGGCCAAATTGTTGATGAGGTGAGTGAACCTGAGCTCCAGCTCCCTGATAGGCTCAGTAGGACTAAGCATGGCGAACTTGTGAAATTCTTCCACCAGCATCTCAACTCGCCTTGCTTTCACTCCCCTGGTTCCAGAGTGAGCAGCCTCAAGAGCCTCCCACATATCTTTAGCATTTTTGTGGTGGCTGATCCTGTGAAACTCTTTAGGGCTGAGAGCACACTGGATGTAGTGCATGGCCCGGTAGTTTAGTTGGACTAGAGCATAGTCCTCATTTGTGTACCTAGATCGCTGCTTGGCGAAACCATCCTCATCCAGTGGTGTGTGATCCCCACGTTCGATTACGTCCCAGAGTCTGATGTCGCTGGATTTGATATAGGTCTCCATTCGAAACTTCCAGAATGGATAGTTATACCCATCAAAGCCTGGAGGCTTGTTGGGTTGAATAGAGACATCTGGCAGGGAGTAATCTGTATCCATTACTAGATCTTTGCTTTCTGGATTCGTTGGAATCGAGTGAGAAAGACCCGCGCTCTGATACCAAATGAAAGTAATGGATGCACAAGAGGGGGGGTGAATTGTGCTTCAAAAATAAATGCTCAAATAAAACAACACAAGAGTTATACTGGTTCGGTCTTCCTGACCTACGTCCAGTTCTCAACCACCCAGGCTGAGTTCCACTATATCTCCAGGTTTTAGAACGGGTTCACCTGGAACCTTTTACAACTGCAAGTTTTGAACGGGATCACTTGCAACCTTACAACCACAAGTTTTACTCAGGCTCACTTGCAACCTTTCTAACTAGCTCCCCCTTACACCTAGCAAGGGTTCTACCTTTACAACTAAAGGATTTTTCTAACTAAGTTCTCTTAAAGAACAGATAGTGTTACACACTTAAGTACAATCAATGCTCTTATAACAGAAAGAGACTTAACAACAAAGAGTACAGAATTTGTAGATGAGAATGATTACTCGATGTGTTAAATGCTCTTTACTTTTCTGGGCAGCTTTGAATGCTTGAAGATGTTCTTAGTTTCTCGCTCTAACTTCTCTCAAGAATATTCAAAGATAATTGTTGGCTTCATAAATGAGGTTGAGCTCCTTTATATACTCTTCAAACATTCTGACTCTTGGTAGGTGGGATAGCCGTTTGAATATGGCCGTTTTTCCTATGTTACCGTTTGCCCAATTAATGCTTCATCAATGCATAGCAGGGTTGACTTGCTTTATCTCTGAAAAGTAGCTCTGACAACTCTGCTCTGACAAAAGCATTCTGACACTGCATTTCTGAACACTCTGACATTCTGATTGCTTGCGGAAGCAGGTTCACATCCGGAAGCAACTCTACTTAGTGTGCTGCACTGAGTGTTAGTCTAACAATATTAACATATAGTTACATGCAGTGGGAGTGTTCTTAGTCTAAGAGGTCTTCCTTGCATCCGGAAGCACTTCTCCATCCGGAAGTAAATCCGCTGGATGAAGGATTTTGTTCACTATTACTCACTCTCGCTCAGTGTTCATTCAATCCAACAGCCAGCGCTAGTCACTGAGCTATCGGAAGCACTTCTACTGGATGTTGCTCACTTTCACTGACGCTTAGGGATATCTATTCCAACAGCCAGCGCCAGTCTAAGTCTAACAGGAAGCAAATTCACTTCCGGTTGAATCTTAACTTAGTCTTAGGATTTTGTATATCTAGTGCTCATGGACTAAGTTAATTCCTAAGTGAATTTCTTGCTGCCGCTGGGGGATGAGACATTTATCCGCGAGCGCTAGTCCTAATCTATCCGGAAGTAAGTCCACATCCGGTTGTACTTTTACTTAGGATTCTATGTTCACCTATTGCTTTCTAAGTTCTTTCATATTTTAGTCTTCATCAAAACTTAAGATCTTAACAGATTTGTTGACTGATTTGATTCTAATCAAATCAATTAGCATCAATCACATATTAATGTTGATTTGTCAACTTTCTGCTTTCCTTAAGACCGTCGGATTTTGTAATCAGATGATCCGGTCCATCGAAGGCGGATCCGATTAAATATTTCCAACATCTCCCACTCGCACTTGATGGACACACCATCTTGCGATTCGTTTTTCTTGAGCATTCGTATGGGCGTCCGCCGTGACCGCGTGAGCACAATCTATGCAATTCAAATGCTTACAAACTAGAAATCCTTGGAATAGGACCAGAATGCATGGACATCAATGCATATGGATTCTCGGTCCAGTTATCTCAGATTGTCTCAGATTCCCTAGGCTAACTTGCACACAAGTGGCATTCTTAATCCCTCACGAGTTGAAAATTAACTCAAATGCCTTCACGTATACCTGGAAAACCACACTTACTAGCACTTCTAGTAAGGGATGCATCATGGAAGTCCAGCGTTACATGTGTGTTATCAAGTTGAAGCCATTCCTTTCTGACTAATCATCAAGTCTACTTGAGTTTGCCGCTTGCCCAACTATCACTCGTTAGGCCGGATATCTCATGACCATGGAGTTTCGGCTAGAGTAGCGGTCACAAAAACAAGTGTCCTTGATGACGTCTAAGTGACAAGGGTATCGGTAGAAAGGACACTTTCCCTTCTTACATAAGTCTGGAACTCACACCGTTATGGATCAGGGATTTTCCATCTACGTCCCAGTTGCGGTTAACTAAGCACATGTAGTACGATTTACATGTTACGGCAATCGACCAACTGTCTTATGTCGTTTTCAAAATAAAATCACCGTACAGGCATTAGTCCCTCAACGGACTACTGAACTCCCATTGGAGAATTTTACGCCTGGCTACAGACCCGGCGGAATACCTATGTATTCCTTATCATGACTTGAATTGTCATTTCCCAAACTTATTGGTCGACTTATGTGAAGTATTCATCAACACATGATGATTTCTTGCACGTCTTACCTTCTCATACCCTCAGCATGTATGGAAGACGGTTGTCCGTTTGAGTGGACCAACCTTTCTTGGATCTGTACTACATATTGCATACTTTACATTCATGTTTTATATATACAAACACACAGCATTGTATATATGTGCGAAAACAATTCCGAATTGAAAAATGCATCATTTTATTCCAGAAACTAAAGTTTGTTCAATACATCAAATGTTGCTTACGCTTAAACCCTTTTTAAGCTAGTGAGTGGATTAGCAAACATTAGTGAGTGAAAATAAATTGAACAATCACTGTTTCTAAGAGATCACATCTCTTATAAAATGACATTTGATGTCTATATATTTAGTCAATTACGATACTTAGGGTCCACAGCGTAGGCTATTGCGATTTCACTATCGCAATGGATATCCATAACATTTATGCCTAAACGCTTTAGGAATCTCTGAAGTCACACAGCTTATTGAATAGTAGTAGCACAAACCACATATTCAGATTCCATGGATGATGGTGTCATCAAGTTTGCTAAGTTGAGTGTCCTCCATCTAGATCTCCTGCCCATTTGGCGTTCGAGTATCCTTCAGGATGGAGACTTTCTCCTATATAACATAATTTTTAGTTCATCACCCTTCTAGTATCAAATAACTTTTGTTTTTCAGCGTCACAGACTGAAAAACGGCTTACAAAGCCAACGACAAAACATATGTCCAGTCTAATACACACCACAGTGTAATAAGACTTTTTTCTTGCGTTGTACCTCGGATTCTTTCACAAGACACATATCTACTCTTAGATAATGTTCTTTCACCATAAGGCTATGCATAGGTTTGCAGTCTCTCATATGGAACTGTTCCAGGATCTTTGCTATATATATGTCTTTTGGGACAATGATAGCACCCATTTTGAACAATCCTTTTACATCTTGACACACAAGATATTTTCTGCTCTACCTATGTATTTCACTTAAAAATTCAAAGTTTAACTATCTTAGGTTTAATCCTAGCAAGGAGAATAAAGAGAGAGATAATATCACAATATTACCTCGCAACCGTTTTACACAAACACAATGGTCTTCTTCGATCATGTTGAAGTCGAATGAAGTTACAATCTCATGAAACTTCAAATACCATTGTTTAGATGATTGTTTCAGCCCAAAAATGGACTTTAGGAGCTTGCAAACCCTTTGTTCGCATCCCTATTGCACAAAGCTTCAGGGTTCTCCATGTGAAAAACTTTTCATCTAGTCCTCTATTGAGAAAATGATTTTCACATCCACTTGATGTAATTCCGAGTCTAGGTTGGCTACAAAAACCAATATAAACCTAATTGAGTTAAAACATACCACTAGAGAGAAGATATCCTCTTGATTTACCTTTTCTCACTAGGTATACCCTTTGGTTATCAATCGAGCTTTGGGCTTATCGGTTGATCCATTAGCCTTTTGCTTGTATTTGAGAATTCACTTATTCCCAATAGCTTTTCTGGCTTAGATCAATCAAATCCCACACTATGTTAGCTCTCATGGAATCTGTTTCCTATTATATGGCCTTTTGCCAATTTTCCTTAGTCGGATCTGAAAGTGCATCTCTAACACTTCTATGATCCTCCTCAATGTCTTCAAACTGAGGATTAAGTACTGCTTCCTCAACGGGAAAACCCTTTGGCTTTTCCGAATTGGAGTTTCAACAGGCTCACTTTCCTGTATTGGATTGTGGTCACCACTGTCATATAGTGAAAATGGTTTCAATCCTCCCACTCGGAGCAGTTAACTGAGTAACGCCTTCTTCCTTATACTCACGGAGAGTTTTGGAATAGGTAAGGCTTCCACTGCTAGGGAAATCTTTCTCAATGAATATTGCGTTTCTAGACTTAAACTCAGTCACTGATCCGTCCTCATTTTCACTAATAAAGACTTATCTTTAAGAGTTCATAGAATATCTGACAAAAGATACTCAAGCCTCTAAATCACAACATTTCACTACTTGTAAAACAAGTTTTGGAAATAAGACGCTGACCCTCATGGTCGTAGGACTGCTAAGTCCATTTTGAATCCTGTCCATAACATATATGGTGTTGTGGTGACTGATTTCGAAGGCACATGATTAAGTATGATTGTCACTGTTGAGAGTGTATCACTCTTCAGCAAATAGACACTTCTATCATAGACATCATTCATCTAATCATTACAAGAAGGACTATGTTCCTTCTTCAAGAACTGTTATCTATATAACGATTCCCTTTTTATCACAGAGCATCTTGAACTATTCACAGAGGTATTCTCAGTCTCTATCAGTTCTCAAGACTTTCACCTTAAAGTTAGGTCTCTCTACCAAACTTAGATACTTCCCGAAACATTCTAATGCTTCAGTCTTGATAGATATCGAGTATACATTTCATTATCGTGAAAATTCATCGACAAATGTAACGAAGTATCATGCTCTATGATGTGCCTATCCGCAAATATTCAAAAGAATAAGTATAAGAGGGTAGTACTGTGCATTGGTTCTGTTTCCAAAAGGTTTCCTTGTGCTCTTGCATGCAAGACTATTCTCGCATAGGGACTATTCCCTTTTCGATACATCACTTAACATGCCCTTATTTGGATAATTTAGTCAAACGATTATGACAAATATATCCTAATATGACATGATATATATCATAGTCAACATTAACAATAATGTTGAGTAGCAAGAAATGAAATCACAATTTCATTAAAAAAAAAGGAAACTTTTCGAAATATAACCAAATCAGAAAAGATCGGTCTCATTGTTTATGTCAACTATATTGACATTAAACCCAAACTTTAACTAAAGAAATAACAGACCTAGATTTCACCGGATATCCGGCATGTCGAGAACTTCATATAAAAGTTAAAGCTTGGTCTCCTTGCAAATTTTATTTTGTAGTTACCAATCCCTTTAACATCAACTCTGATAATGTTTCCAACGTAAAGCCACATGCTTTTGCTAGTAACTGGCGAAAAAACGCCGTGAAGTTCTGATGATCTCTAATCACATGGTCTGTATGCCCCTTTTTTAAGGGTAGCTCTTGGCATAATGGCCGGGATTTTTACAAGTATAACACTTGATCTACAAAAGATCATGTTTCTTAAACTTGTTTCTTCCCCTTTTTAAAGGACTTGTTTCCTTTTGAGCGTGAGGAATCCTATTTCCTCTTTTGGGATCCCTTGTCATTTATGGACTTACTTTTCAACTAATGAACAACCATTTCTTAAAGTTAAAATGTTTGACCTTTTGGTTCCACGTGATCCATTGGTCATAGCGGGATTTGTGAGCCACGTCAGTAAAAGTCCTAATGCCTCACGTGATCCAACTAGATAGGAGCGTTATTGAGACAATTTGCACCTATTGTGCGTCGGAAAGAGCACCATATGGTATATGCGGTAGCATGTCTCTCAATTAGACAAATTACGTCGTTAGTCATAGCGCAAGCGTTGTGACCTATACGACAATATCTTTCCTCTTCCAGACATTATATGCATGTTGCTCCCTCTATGGAACATTTTGCATTGTGTCATGGAAGAACACCTCTTAGGACTTAGTGACTTTTTGCTCTAACAGGACATAAGAGATCTTATGACGACACATGTCATAATTTTCTCTATTCATCTTGTCACTTCTCATAAGGACATCTGATGAATATGTTTTGACCTATATAAACATCTAATTTGATATTTTTCTATAAAGTATGCACAAATAATCTCCACTTGAGATTAATAGTTCTATGAATCCTCTGAAAAACCAATAATGGTAGTTTACTAGTTTTGTTTTCAGGAATCAACTAGGTTGACCCCCATCCAACTCATTCTAGTTCGCTATTCATCATTGAGCTTTTCTTATATTCTCTGAACTATAATAGTTTAAATTAATAACAGCAACACATGCATATTATTAATAAACTCCCACTCAATTAAAATCTTATTAAATTTTATGAGGATGTGTGTAACATCCCAAAAATTTAATTAAAGATAATTCAAAATTTTTGAGGTGTCATTAAGGGAATTAAAAGTCTTAGGGAGGAATTTATGAGATTTGGGGTGATTTATTGACAATAAATCTTAATTATTTTAAATTTAAAGGAATATGATTAAAAGAATTAATTGGGGATAGAAACTTCCATGAAAAGTAAAAATTAGAATTTAGATCATATTAGGATGAAAAGAAAGAGATATAGTAATATATACAAACTTTTGGGTTAGAAATATAATTAAGAATAAACAATAGGGGAGTTAATGGTGATTTTCCCTATATCTTACCCTAAATCATTTTAATATATATATATATATATATATATATATATATATGTACTCCCTTCTCTTCTGTCGGTGAAACCTCACCCCCCCCCAATTTTTCTTCATCGTCTTCGTCTTCTCTCTTTTCCTCCTCTCCTCCGCCTCGCGTTTTCCGGCGGCCAAAGGGACGGCGGCGCCGACGACCCCCTCACAAATCCATCATCTTTTCCTTCTTCCCTTCATCATTCTCACCAAAACCCACCTCCTATCTCACTCCCTCGCGTCTTCTCGCTCCTCTGGTTCTTCATCATTTCCGGCGGGTTCCTTGGCTCCGGCGACCCAGGCAATGTCAGACCTGAGATAAGGTAAGCCTTGCCATTTCTTTGCTCCATGCTCTTCTTTCCAACTTCGATTTTCCTCTTCTCTGTTCCTTACTCTCTGCTCCCTTCGTTCTCCGCCGTTCTTTTCTAGTTCCGGCGAGCATCACGGCGGCTTCGACGCTGCACCAGCACCTAACTCAGGTGAAACTTGTTTCTCCATTCCTACCACTTGCCTGACTGATTTGAGCGAGATTCATGAATGTTCATTTGGTTTTGGGGTTGTGGACTGATAGATAGTGTAGTGAAACTGATTATGTATATGTTTGGTTGATTTAATGAAGTTTCCATAGTTCTTATGTGATGCTTTATTCTGGATGCTTTTGAATTGTGAATGGGGTCTTGGAAATTTGTTTTCTATCCATGCTTAGCTTGTATGATATTCAGGGATATGGCTTTGAAATTTCTTATATGATTGGGAAGCTAAATGTTATTGATGTGTTAGAAGAGTGCTAGACTTTTCCTTTCTTACCCTTGTTTTGCTCGGCCAAGCACTAGGAAAGAATTTTTAACATCACATTAAAAGTAGTTAGGTTCAAGGGTTATAATTGTTACATTATGAATAACTTTTGAGTTGAGACAATCTTTAAATTAGGATATAGGGAGTTTGATCTTCATAGGGAGAGTGCTTGGCTTGTGACTCAAAGTATTTGGGAACAAGTTTAATTGATGCATTATGATTTGTTAGAGCATAAGTATAGTATATGAATTGGACGGTTGAATCAGTAGATTGCTTTGGGAAATGATTGTTAAGCTGTGAAGTTTTCTTACATGAAGAATTCTTAATGAGCTTTAGAACTTAAAACTGTATGTGGGGATGAAGTGTATGGTGATACAAGTTGAAAGGAAGGGTAAGCTGATGTTGCTTTGTTGGGAATTTTGTTTTTAGAGTTTTGGGTTAGGCTAAATTGATTGTTGTTAGGATGGGGTAAGTTTTTAAGTGTTATGATGAAATGGGATGCTTGCAAGTGAATCTTTCCTTGAGCTATTAGCATTTCTGTTTTGAACAGAATGAAACGGTAAAATTTATTTGAAATAAGGGATGTTGAATTATGCTTGATTGGTCTGATTTCTTCGGATTGAAATGGAAGGTTCTTAAGAATAGAAAAATTGAAATGGAGATAAGCTTGTGTTGTTTGTTTGATTTGGTGGTAGAATTATGTTTGGAATGATGTATGATATGTAGTAGTGTATGTTTTAATACTTGTGTAGTGATTTGGTGACGTTGTTGGATATGGCAGTAACATTAAGATAAGTTCATGATTCTAAACTTTGCCACTCTTCCTCTTTCACAAGCCGATTTCATTGTTTTAAAAGAAGGTGTTGAAGGTTGTGTTTATGCTTTATAAGTGAAATATTGATAATGATTTAATGCTTGTATGAGAATCTATTTGAGTTTGATGGTTTTGAAGTGTTAGAGTCGGTCATTAGAGCATATTCAAGTGAAATTTGTCTAAGCTATATGAATCTTTACATAATTCTGATTGGTATTTCATGTTAATAAACATTAACTTTGCTCAAATAATTAGTGGTTAGTGAGGTACAAATGATGAGTTACTTGTTAAATGAAGTTTGTATTTATTGAATGAAATTAGCTATGTCATTGTTCCAATATTTTGACTATGTTTGATTGAAATAACTATGTGAATATAATTGGATTGTTGTAGGGATTGTTTGAAGTTTATTAAGGATATTTGATCTTGCTTTAAGGTATTGATTAGTCAAACCTTGAGAATCATAACAGATTAAAGTTAAATGGCTTAATCAAAGAGTTCAGAAATAACCAAGAATGAGGATTGGGTAGTATCATAAGGAGAGAGACGCTATTTAACCTATATAATTGAATGGTTATTAACTTATTGTTATTACCTTGTGTAATAATAGGAAAACATTGTGCTAGACGTTTATATTTCTCAAAGCATGGCTTAGAAATGGGAAGAGCAACTTAATGCAAAAGGGCGACAGGTAATCACACTTAACCTTACTATAACATTGAGGGTGATGTTAGCTAGGATTTTGTAAAATCCTTTCTCACCCTCTATATATATATATTATCTTTGAAAGGTTATTTTTATACAAAACAGGCTATCGGGTGCCTTTCAAACACGATTATTTTCGTATAAAAGATTTGTACACATTATATATACTATTATCCTGCTTGGTGGTGGCCATTGATCTGGAATGGCGTGAAATGTATATAGGGATAGTGTTGGATAGTGGTTTGAGAGGTTATGGAATGGAAAAGGAATGAGTTGTTGAGTTTGTGATTGTGGTGAGTTAGGTGGATGGGAAATATAAGGTATTGTTGACTGGAGTATTGAAATGTAATGTGGATTTGAAATAGGTACATTGTGGTCAGGGAATTGGAAAGTTATATTGATGGGAAGTATAAAAGGTTGTGGTTGGGACAGTGAAAGTTATGGTGAGCATTGCATGACACTGAAATTTATGTACCATCGCGCGATGATAACTGTCGATAGGTCAATCGACAGTTATTTGTACTGATGATCCTTTTCGGATTGATTGGATCGGGTTCATAGGTCGACTTATTGAGAGAAGTGACCTACGGTTGTTTGGCATTGAAGAGCCCAACCGCCCCTACGGTTGTTTGGCATTGAAGAGTCCAACCGTTCCCGTTCTGTAAGGGAAACAGAATTGGGGTTCCCTCTCTGGAGATTGCCAGAGAGGGAAATTGTCCCCTCATTATGGAGAGGGACACAGTGTCAAATCATATAGTGAAGAATAGATGCTTGAATGCACCGTGGTGGCACAATGCATCTTTAGGTGAGTGTGAGGGTTGTTATGGTAGTAATAGTTGATTGGAGTATGGAGATAATGAATTGATTTGATTTGGATATTATTGTTGGACTTGAGTGATGAATGGAAGAAGTCTTGACATGTATGTATATATATATTATTGAATTTAAAATGTGGTACCCTTTAGACGCCCTCGCTACCACACATCTCACTGTTATAGTGAGTTAAGCGGTGATTACTGGGACAAATTGTCTCATTCCACGATTACTGACATTTTTGCAGGTATTCATGCACAGACGCAGACAATAAGAAAGGGAATTAGGTATTAGAAGCTATATAGACTATTTTGAATTGTATATTGCCAATTTGTATAGGCCTGTATCTGCTTCCGCATGTATACATATTTATTTATTATTTAATATCATTTAGTTCTGTTAATAACCATGTTAGACAAATCCTTTCTAACATGGTTAGCAATAAATTATCCATGATAGCAGCCGTGCTGTATTAGTTTATTCTTTTCTATCATGGATAATATTTCAATCATTAGGATATTCTTTTTCTAACTATGATAGAGATGTTGATATTATTGCAATTCCTTTTTCTATCATAGTTAGTAAAGATATTATTGAACTAAAAGAGATGTCACAGGTTAAATAAAGAATTAGTAATACTTTGTTACAATGTGTGTGTAATTTAGTAAGTCATTTGTTGTTAAATTGGAAGACATTAAGAGAATTACAACACATGTAATTCAATCAATGTAACCAACTCCCACTCAATTGGAGCATTAAATTTAAGAATAACAACATATGAAATTCATTAAATTAAACTCCCACTCAATTGGATGAAATTCGTGGCTGTCACCCAAGAGGGGGGGGGTGAATTGGGTGAGGGAATAAAAACTTAAACTCTTTTCGAAAGACTGCTTGTGCTCGGTGATGATGATAATAAATAATGCTATGCACAAGTCAGTATGCTATGTGATGCAAAATAGAATGATCAAGTATAAGTATATGCACACATAAATTTATCCTGGTTCGGCCACCCAGACCTACATCCAGTCCCCAGGCTACACCTGAGATTTCCAATCCACTATTCTTGTTTAAACCGGGCACAAGAGAAGCCTTTACACTTTAGGTTTTACGAGCACGGGTTCACCTAACAACCCACAGGTTTTACAACGGGTTCACCTGCAAACCTTACCGCAAGTTTTACGGGATCACTTGCAACCTTACAAACGCAAGTTTTACGGGCTAACTTGCAACCTATGGAGATTTAGACAACCTCTAAATGCTCCCCCTTACAAATTGTAAGTTTACACTATGTTCACTCTATGAACTGATTGTGCTAAACACTTAAGCTCAAAACTAACTCTCTCTAAGAGTGGATGATGTTACTCACTTAAGTACAATAAAATTACTCTCTGAAAAATATCACAAATCTGGATCGGAGAGTAGTAGAAGATGTGTAGAACGAAGAATATGATATTTCAGATACAATGCTCTGTTCTCTCTTTTTCTTCCATTCAAGCTTACTTCTTCAGAAATGAAGAACATCCCTTTTATACCAGCCTCTGAATATCTAACCGTTGGAGAGGCAATAAGACCGTTTGATTATAGACGTTGGGGCCTTGTTTACGTTGTCCTCATTAATGCACAGCAGGGTTGACTTTGCTTTATCTAAAAAGGTGCTCTGACCAAGCTGTTCTGTCAACACTGTTCTGGCAATACTATTCTGACAAAAGTCGTTCTGACATCTGAACACTTTGTACGGTCCGACTCTTGCTTGCTGTCAGAGAGGACTTCGTTCCTCAAGCATAAGTCCAGGATGTTAAGAGACTCACCATCGGAAGCTCTCTTGCTATCTGAAGCTCGTGGACTCTAACATTTTGCTTGCTATCACATAGAGGAACTTTGTCTTCCAAGCACTTGTCCATGAATGATAAGAGTGCTTTGCTATTGGATCCTCTCTTGCTATCAGAAGCTCTCTTATGGACTCTGACTCTTGTGGGCAGTATGAGCTTTGACACCTTGAGTGAATCTTCAGATTATGTTCTCATACTCCTCATGCTTAGTAGGTAACAATGTTGTTTGAATATGTCTGTTATCCTCTTGTTACCGTTGGAAGGAACATCTTCTTAAATGCTTCAGCAGGGTTGACTTGCTTTATCTCTGAAAGGTAGTCCTGACACCTCTGCTCTATTAAAAGCATTCTGTCTTCTGAGTATGTGACGTTCACTCTTGTACTCTTGCTGACGGATGATCATCGTTCATCCGGAAGTGGCAATCTTGCTCTGCAAGGGTTAGTCTCTGAAATCCAATGCCAAGAGTCTTTCCATCCGGAAGTTCATTTGCATCCGCAAGTGTAACTAAGTTCTGCACATACTGGTTAGTCCAACATAGCAATATATATAATCAGATATAGTAAAACTGCACATGTTGTGGGAAGTTTGCTATGGGAAGTAGTCTTACTTAGACTATGTTCTGACTTAGTGTAATGTCTACTGACTCTAAGGGATCTATTCCAATAGTCAGCTTAAGTCTCGTTAGTTTACTCTAAGTCTTCCTAAGTGACTCAGTGTGTCATTCATGCTATGTATATTAAGTCAACACACAATCACATGAAGTGGGAGTTTACTCAGTCTAGGATGTATCCGGAAGCACTTCTCCATCCGGAAGTGAATTCACTTGATGAGGGATTTAGTTCACCATGACTTGCTCTCGCTTAGTCTATTTCATTCCACCACTCAGCGCTAGTCACTGAGCTATCGGAAGCACTTTTACTTGACGTGGTGAATTCACTGACGCTTAGGGTGAAATCTATTCTATCAGTCTGCGCCAGTCAAGATCTAATAGGAAGCAACTTCACTTGATGTTGCATTTCTGCTGACGCTCGGGGTTATATCTAGTCTATCAACCTGCGCCAGTCTAAATCTAATAGGAAGTGCTTTCACTTGGCGAAGTAGACTTACTGACGCTTGGGGTAATATTCTATTGCTCTGCGCCAGTCTAAGTCTAACAGGAAGCGCTTTCACTTGGGGAAGTAGACTCACTGACGCTTGGGGTAATATCTATTCTGTCGCTCTGCGCCAGTCTAATTCTAACAGGAAGCGCTTTCACTTGGGGAAGTAGACTCACTGTCGCTTGGAGTAATATCTATTCTATCGCTCTGCGCCAGTCTAAGTCTAACAGGAAGCAACTTCGCTCCCGATTGAACCATAGCTTAGTCTTAGGGTTTGTGCACCTAAAGTTTATGGACTAAGTTAAATCCCTAGTGATTTACTCGCTGCCGCTGGGGGATGACACATTTATCCGCGTGCGCGAGTCCTAATCTATCCGGAAGTGATCTTACATTCTCAAGTGATCTAACTCAGGATTCTAACCATGTCATCTAATCCTTCCTAAGTGCTGATTATGTTCTCTTAAGTACTAGACCTTATCATACCTTAGTCACCATCAAAACTTAAGATTCTAACATTCTCCCCCTTTTTGATGATGACAAACCCATAGATGACTAGAGAACATAATTAAACTTAGATCACTCCCAGAGCACTCCCAGAGCTATAATTAAACTTAGATATCTTATCTATCTCTCAGCTCTAGACATCTCCCAGAGCTATAATTAAACTTAGATATCTTATCTATCTCTCAGCTCTAGACATCTCATCTCCATCTCTAGACATCTCATCTCTATCTCTCTCCCCCTTTTGGCTTCATCAAATTCCAACAGGTGCAAGCTAGCCTTAGGGATGGGGATACTTTTATCGTTCTCCTCGGAATGGGCTTTCTACCTAATATTTCTCCCTATGTATTGTTAATAAGGATTTGTTCTAGACTTATTCAATACAACGTACGAGAATTATCAAGGAAAACAATAATGATTCATGATCCTAAATGATTGTATTCGCCCTAATCATTATGTGGGATAGCTAAACATGTTTTTCAAGGATTAAGTCAAGAGCAAAACATACAAAACATATCAAAAGTAATTTTGATCCTCTCGAATTGATTACCATGATATCAAAAATAATTTTGATGTGTTTAAAAATGATGATTATGATATCAAATGAAATATGTGATTTTAAATTCAAATGAGATGAAATCTGATACCTAATGAAATCAAATGAGATCTGTGAGTTTGAACTTGTGGTATCAAAGGAAAAGATTGAGTGCCAAATGAAATTTGTGATACCATATGAAATGAAATCAAATCAAATGAAATTTGTGTTTTTAAAAGTGCCAAAATAATTTCCAAACAAATTGCATCACAGCATCTTAAGAGTTTATTATCGATGACAGCATGTGACTCTCGATTTTCAAGGGATCATTAACAGGTAATGTCCACTTACTTCTCTTCTATATTAAGATTAATCATCATTAAATCAAGAAAGGAAGCATATAAGAGAGGTATGTTATCAATTACTTTCCGGCATGTCATTTAGAGGATACAGATGTGTGAGCTAGGATGATTTTCTAAGACAGTGAATGATTTTGAAGTCAATGCAGATTGAGAGAAACATCCTAAGTTGACACCCTTACCAATGCCATGTATGCATCATATGTAAGAGATGGTAAGGTGTAGATGTTACCACAGATGAGGGGTACTCATACTCTATTAGACTCAGGAATCTGAATCGTACGCAGATAAGCATGCTTCCTGACATCTTCAAGAGGTGTGCTATCTCAAGTGGAAACCCCTAGCGCAAGTGCTTTGATGATTCGCTTCGGCAAGCTGAGCTACAACCACAAGCAGACATGACTGGGCAGTCACTCTACTCTTCCCATGGTTCAATAGTTGGCCTGCTATCGAAGGCGCTGGTTGTTGTGAAAGCAACTTTGCTCAAACTTGATGATTGATCCTGCATATGCTTGAGGAAACAAATGCTTTCTGATGGTCAGTGAAAGAACTTAAGATTTAACATTGAAGACCATCCTCAGGACATTCAAGTCAATCTGTGTTAATCAGCACAAACTAATAATTTTAAGAAATCATGCTTGCTAATTGGTTTAAGGAAATATGAGCAATGATTATGTGAAAACTAATTTTGAAATTATCTATACATTCACATAGTTTCACTATCAAGACATGAACTCTATTTATACTCTCATGGATAAATATCAATGTGATAGTACAGAGAATATTAAACAGGTGGCATATTTTCAGAGTTTCATAAGCAAGTATAGTTCAATACATATGCCTCAAGGATGTTCATGTTAGATCATGAAGACATGTGAATTATTAACACTATGAAATTTTGAAAAGAAAAATCTTCATCCTCACAAAAATGAAATACTGGAAATTTTCATGCTCACAGAATATTTTGATTTTAAGACTAAATTCGGTTTACAAAAACAATCAAATTTCAGCATATGATTACGAGAATAATTTCCAAATATTAGCTCGAGTTCTTCTAGATATGCTCAATGTGATCTCATAGTTCTTAGGATATCAACAAGCTTGAAATTAATACAGATTATAGCATGCTTGTGATACTATGCCATGTTTTACAGATCTAGCAGAGTTTAATTCAAGGCATTTCCTAAGATTTCTAATGCATGTCAGACAAGAGAGAGACTATCCATTTAATTTCACAACAGAATATGTAAGGGATAGAAATGCTCATGTGTATCGGCGAAAGTTTCTCAGGTTTGGTATAGCCATTCCACACATCTTGATAAGAGACATTTTCGTTGTCATTCTCTCTTGGTTATATTCATTGTTCAAGCTTCAATAATCTGTGTCAACATTCTTAAACCACAAACTTGAACTGAGATCATTAGTAGATTGAGAACTTAAAGATGTAATTAAGAGGGATGTATTGTTCTCGAAACCATAGCTGCTTATGCATTGAAAAATTTGATGCAAGAGATACCACATGAAATGGAAAATCAGAAATAGCTTTTGAGTGCTATCATGAGGTACGGTTGTCATGTAGGTTTAAAGAGGATCAGAATCTGTTTGCATTATATCAGAAAATGAATTTGATATGATAGGGTTGTTTTTACAGAAAATAAGTGTTCATCACAGATAAGGGAAATCATATCAGTTTCAGAGAAATAAAAGCTGTTGAGCCCATCATGCATTTACTAGCCAAGTGATTATTCAAGTAAAGAGGAAGGTAAGAATGATATCACCATAGCTCCATTCGCATCTAGCAGTAGCTCGCTTGATTTTGGTTGGCAATGCATGGAATCTATATTTAGAGCAGTACCAAAATCTATGCGTGACGAATGCTTATCAAGACTTGACTAATTGTTCAGATGAGGTACAGTCCTGAGTCTTGCTGAGGCTAATAGGATGGATTGGAGCTGGTGCAGAGGGATGAATTTACTTTGTGATTACTACCACTGGCATCTCTGGCCTCTTGAACCCATACTTCATACACAGCTCTTCACTCAGATTGAGTGCTGGCGCAGAGGGAGACACAGGTTCAGCAGAAGGTATCTCCGCAGGTTGATCACTCAGCGCTATCTCAAGTTTGCCTCTGAGCTAGCAGATTGTTGGGGGCACATGAATCAGATGGCTCACTGTGAGGGGAGGAGATCTTCCTTTTAGCAAGGGTCTTCTTCACCCTTGTCTTGCTGAACCTTCGGATTGCCCTTCCTACAGAATACCAGATAGTTCCTTCCTTTTGTATCCAAGTCTGGATCTGAAGGTCAGTTTGTAGGCTATATATAGTTCACATGCATTTAGATTACGTCCTATGTGTATGGCATGGTGAATCTTTCATGACTATATGCACAAGGATATACAAGGTTTTTGATCAAGATAGTCATGGACAGTATGTAGATTATGAACATTACTTATTTCTTCAAGCTTTCTTCTATGATGAATATAATGTTCACATCTTAGGATGCTTAATGTAAAATCTCAATAAGTCCATCTAACATTAGCATAGGAGATTTTACTACCAAATGCTTCGTTGCTAAGTGATCCCTTGCTTACCCAAGGAGATCTTCTATACTTATCCTTGGTTCGAAGCACTTTCTTCTGAGAGGTAGGATTCAAGAGCCTTTTCAATGATGATCGAGGAATCCACTCTCTCTTGTTCTTCTCAGGATAGTTGAATGGAACTTTGTGATAGCTCATCCTTGAGACAGAACCATTGTCCCTTGTGGTGGCCGACAGCTTCTTATGATTGTACCAGTGGGTTTCAGCAGTTGCATCACCACGAGTTCTCTTCTTTGGGATAAGAGGAACTCTTGATCTATCCTGCACAAGTAAGGCACTAGGAGGATGTTTTGGTACCCATTTGTACTTGGGTCCTACATGGTTAGCACTGGACCTTACTTGTCCTTTAGGAATCCATACAAACTTATTTCTCACATTTGAATTTCTTCTAAGACTGCATGTGTGAGAAATATGTCCTAATCTACCACAATAATGACAGATAATGGAATGATAATCAAAATGAGATTTTCTATCATTATCATGATTAGTTTCTTTTAGAAAAGCTTTTTGTTCCTTTGAAATTTCAGTTTCTTTTGAAAGCTTTTCTTTTTCCTTCAACACGTGTTCACAATCAAAACATTTTTCAAGACATGTTGAAGTTTTCCCTACCGATAGTGGGCTAGCTATCGGAACCACTAGTTCTTTAAAAGAACCCTCGGAAACTTTAGATGTAGAAGAAGAAATTAGTTTTTCAAGTTTCCTATCTTTTTCTTTTAAGCCTAGAAGTTCTTTTGCAAGTTTACAATATTCAGTATATAACTCATTGTATGCATCTTGCAAATCAGAGAGTTCAATTTCAGATCCAGATACCTCACTTTCTGAATCTTCTAGGCAGAGATGGATACTCTCTTCACTGAAGTCTGCTTCCTCAATATCAGCTTCCAGAAGCTCATCAGTAGATGATCCACAAAGAGCACGAGTTGAGCTTTGGACAGCTGTGCTTTCAAGAGATGGGTTAGAAGCATATATCACATCAAGAGTATTCCAAATATCTCTAGCACTAGAGCAATGTTTGATTTTCTGGAAATCATTTTCAGTTAAGCCTTTGTATAAAATTTGCATTGCTCTAATGTTTAAGGAAAACAAATTTTTCTCCCTTTCAGTCCAGTTTCCTCTTGGTTTGAAATCAAAATCATTTTCAAAAATATCCCACATTTTCAAACTAGTGGATTTTATAAAACTTTCCATTCTTGCTTTCCACCAACAAAAATCAATATTTTCTAACACAGGTGGAATGGTATGATCAAAGCCTTTGGAAAACATTTTAACCCAAATCAGCCAAGGTCTTTACACTTGAGATCGTTGGATCCTTTAAACAAGTGACCTGCTCTGATACCAAATGAAATTCGTGGCTGTCACCCAAGAGGGGGGGGGGGGGGTGAATTGGGTGAGGGAATAAAAACTTAAACTCTTTTCGAAAGACTGCTTGTGCTCGGTGATGATGATAATAAATAATGCTATGCACAAGTCAGTATGCTATGTGATGCAAAATAGAATGATCAAGTATAAGTATATGCACACATAAATTTATCCTGGTTCGGCCACCCAGACCTACATCCAGTCCCCAGGCTACACCTGAGATTTCCAATCCACTATTCTTGTTTAAACCGGGCACAAGAGAAGCCTTTACACTTTAGGTTTTACGAGCACGGGTTCACCTAACAACCCACAGGTTTTACAACGGGTTCACCTGCAAACCTTACCGCAAGTTTTACGGGATCACTTGCAACCTTACAAACGCAAGTTTTACGGGCTAACTTGCAACCTATGGAGATTTAGACAACCTCTAAATGCTCCCCCTTACAAATTGTAAGTTTACACTATGTTCACTCTATGAACTGATTGTGCTAAACACTTAAGCTCAAAACTAACTCTCTCTAAGAGTGGATGATGTTACTCACTTAAGTACAATAAAATTACTCTCTGAAAAATATCACAAATCTGGATCGGAGAGTAGTAGAAGATGTGTAGAACGAAGAATATGATATTTCAGATACAATGCTCTGTTCTCTCTTTTTCTTCCATTCAAGCTTACTTCTTCAGAAATGAAGAACATCCCTTTTATACCAGCCTCTGAATATCTAACCGTTGGAGAGGCAATAAGACCGTTTGATTATAGACGTTGGGGCCTTGTTTACGTTGTCCTCATTAATGCACAGCAGGGTTGACTTTGCTTTATCTAAAAAGGTGCTCTGACCAAGCTGTTCTGTCAACACTGTTCTGGCAATACTATTCTGACAAAAGTCGTTCTGACATCTGAACACTTTGTACGGTCCGACTCTTGCTTGCTGTCAGAGAGGACTTCGTTCCTCAAGCATAAGTCCAGGATGTTAAGAGACTCACCATCGGAAGCTCTCTTGCTATCTGAAGCTCGTGGACTCTAACATTTTGCTTGCTATCACATAGAGGAACTTTGTCTTCCAAGCACTTGTCCATGAATGATAAGAGTGCTTTGCTATTGGATCCTCTCTTGCTATCAGAAGCTCTCTTATGGACTCTGACTCTTGTGGGCAGTATGAGCTTTGACACCTTGAGTGAATCTTCAGATTATGTTCTCATACTCCTCATGCTTAGTAGGTAACAATGTTGTTTGAATATGTCTGTTATCCTCTTGTTACCGTTGGAAGGAACATCTTCTTAAATGCTTCAGCAGGGTTGACTTGCTTTATCTCTGAAAGGTAGTCCTGACACCTCTGCTCTATTAAAAGCATTCTGTCTTCTGAGTATGTGACGTTCACTCTTGTACTCTTGCTGACGGATGATCATCGTTCATCCGGAAGTGGCAATCTTGCTCTGCAAGGGTTAGTCTCTGAAATCCAATGCCAAGAGTCTTTCCATCCGGAAGTTCATTTGCATCCGCAAGTGTAACTAAGTTCTGCACATACTGGTTAGTCCAACATAGCAATATATATAATCAGATATAGTAAAACTGCACATGTTGTGGGAAGTTTGCTATGGGAAGTAGTCTTACTTAGACTATGTTCTGACTTAGTGTAATGTCTACTGACTCTAAGGGATCTATTCCAATAGTCAGCTTAAGTCTCGTTAGTTTACTCTAAGTCTTCCTAAGTGACTCAGTGTGTCATTCATGCTATGTATATTAAGTCAACACACAATCACATGAAGTGGGAGTTTACTCAGTCTAGGATGTATCCGGAAGCACTTCTCCATCCGGAAGTGAATTCACTTGATGAGGGATTTAGTTCACCATGACTTGCTCTCGCTTAGTCTATTTCATTCCACCACTCAGCGCTAGTCACTGAGCTATCGGAAGCACTTTTACTTGACGTGGTGAATTCACTGACGCTTAGGGTGAAATCTATTCTATCAGTCTGCGCCAGTCAAGATCTAATAGGAAGCAACTTCACTTGATGTTGCATTTCTGCTGACGCTCGGGGTTATATCTAGTCTATCAACCTGCGCCAGTCTAAATCTAATAGGAAGTGCTTTCACTTGGCGAAGTAGACTTACTGACGCTTGGGGTAATATTCTATTGCTCTGCGCCAGTCTAAGTCTAACAGGAAGCGCTTTCACTTGGGGAAGTAGACTCACTGACGCTTGGGGTAATATCTATTCTGTCGCTCTGCGCCAGTCTAATTCTAACAGGAAGCGCTTTCACTTGGGGAAGTAGACTCACTGTCGCTTGGAGTAATATCTATTCTATCGCTCTGCGCCAGTCTAAGTCTAACAGGAAGCAACTTCGCTCCCGATTGAACCATAGCTTAGTCTTAGGGTTTGTGCACCTAAAGTTTATGGACTAAGTTAAATCCCTAGTGATTTACTCGCTGCCGCTGGGGGATGACACATTTATCCGCGTGCGCGAGTCCTAATCTATCCGGAAGTGATCTTACATTCTCAAGTGATCTAACTCAGGATTCTAACCATGTCATCTAATCCTTCCTAAGTGCTGATTATGTTCTCTTAAGTACTAGACCTTATCATACCTTAGTCACCATCAAAACTTAAGATTCTAACATTGGAGTATCAAATTTATTAAATAGAAAAACAACACATGTAATTCAATAAATAAATTTTAACTCTCACTCAAATTGAATATTAAATTTATTAAATAGAAAAACAACACATGTAATTAAATTAATAAATTTAGTTTATATCCTGTGGTCGAAAGTGTCTTCACAAGACTTTTTGAGGAAGATAGGGGTTTTAATTTTATTTAGATTAGATCATGATAATGGAAATAGATCACACAGCATTCTACATTCCTCGCTTTCATGATCTTGTCCTTATGAGTTTGAGAATGTTTAGTTTGTCAGGTTATTCATCTTTAGAATCCTTAGTCACACAGACTTGTTCCCTCATGGAACATTCGATTCATTTTATGAAGTTAGCTCATAGCATCAAACACTTTGATGCAGGCGTATTTTCTGGTTTTAATGTTGCCAATGGAGTTATTAATCAACACATGATTAGGTTCACAAAAACTCATAGCATCAAACACATTGATGCAGAGGTATTTTTTGGTTGCCTTATTTAATCAACACATGATTATATTCACACAAAAAAATTGGTCCAAAAACATCTTAAACTAAACACATTTTCCATATATATATATATATATATATATATATATATATATATATATATATATATATATATATATATATTAATCATGAATAAGAAAAATTAAAGAATTCACAAAGAATTTCAATAATTTTAAGGGTAATGGACCTAATCTGCCCCCCAAGTAACCACCAAGGAGCGCTGAGCACCCTGAACTAACAACAGGCCCGTATCTGGACTCCAAGTAACCAAGGTGTTTAAAAACTACCCCGGTTGGACGGTCAACAACGTTTGACCATTACTATGCCTATGTGGCTGCCACGCGAGCACCTGCTTTGCCACCTCTTCTTGCCACGTGTGTATTTTAAATGGACCTAATCTGCCCTCCAAGTAACCACCCAGGAGCACTGAGCACCCTGAACTAACAACAGGCCCATATCTGCACTCAAAGTAACCAATGCGTTTAAAAACTACCCTGGGTGGACGGTCAATGACGTTTGACCGTTACTATGCCTATGTGGCCACCACGTGAAGGCCTTGTTTGTCAACCGGCGCCTTGTCATCGCCACATAGGATATGTTCATGTGGGTCCCACCTATAATAATAAACAATTTCTCTCTCCCTCTTCATCACCATCACCACAGCCCCCCAACACCCACCACCCCCACCCACACCACCCCCTCAAACATGGCAAGCAGAGGTGGCGTGGGTGGGGGGCTGTGGAGGTGAGGCAGTGGGGGGCTGGGGAGGTGAGGGGGTGGCGTGGGTAGAGGTGGTGGGTGTTGGGGGGCTGTGGTGATGGTGATGAAGAGGGAGAGAGAAATTGTTTATTATTATAGGTGGGACCCACATGAACATATCTTACGTGGCGATGACAAGGCGCCGGGTGACAAACAAGGCCTTCACGTGGCGGCCACATAGGCATAGTAACGGTCAAACGTCATTGACCGTCCACCCGGGGTAGTTTTTAAACATATTGGTTACTTTGAGTCCAGATACGGGCCTGTTGTTAGTTCAGGGTGCTCAATGCTCCTGGGTGGTTACTTGGAGGGCAGATTAGGTCCTTTTAAAATACACACGTGGCAAGCAGAGGTGGCAAAGAAAGTGCTCGCGTGGCAGCCACATAGGCATAGTAACGGTCAAACGTTGTTGACCGTCCAACCGGGGTAGTTTTTAAACACCTTGGTTACTTGGAGTCCAGATACGGGCCTGTTGTTAGTTCAGGGTGCTCAGCGCTCCTTGGTGGTTACTTGGGGGGCAGATTAGGTCCATTACCCTAATTTTAAAGGCACTTACATCACTATGTAAGTTTAATCATGATTATTCATATATATATGTAAAATAGAAATCACTTAATTTCTATTTAATTGATACACAATCAATTAATTTCAAAATAAAAATCACTTATTTTTATTTTAATTAGTACACAATTAATTTAATTGATGCACAATTAGTTTAAATTGACACATAAATCAATTTGGTCAAATAAGGATCACTTATCCTTATTCAATTGGATAAACAATCAATGAATGTTAAATAGAAATCACTTATTTCTATTTTGATTGATGCATAATTAATTTTAATTGATGCACAACCAATGAGGATCACTTATCCCTATTCAATTGATATATAACCAATTAATGTAAAATAGAAATCACTTATTTCTATTTTAATTGGTGCATAATTAGTTTAATTGATACACAATCAATTTTGGTCAAATAAGGATCACGTATCCTTATTTTAATTGATACATAATCAATTTTAATGTGTTTTTTTAAAAAAAAAATTCCCAAAAATTTGGACCTACATACCTTTAAAAATAAAGGAATAAAAAATAAGGATTTTTTTTGAAAAATAATTAATTAAATAATTAGATAATTATCAATTAATTAAATAATTAAACAATTAATTATTAATATGAAAAAAAACAGCCCAGAAAATAAATTGGGTTAAAAAACATAATCCACAAAATTTTCGTTACTGGGCCAAAATAGAAACAGCCCATAAAAAAATGAAATAACAATGGGCCACGGCCCATATGATTAAATAATTAATTTCAAAAATGGACTGGGCCCGAACACATTGGCCCAGTTCCATGCATTTCTGTTTTTTTTTTTCGAACTGAAACCCTTTTTGTGCAATTGGGCTACAGCCCAAACGCATATTCTATTGTTTTTTTTAAGCGAACCGGAATGAACAAAAACCGGTCCGGTTTGGCAACACCTCGTCCGATCCGTGAAACACACAGCTTCATTTATAGGAGCGATGCGAATTTACGAAAATACCCTTCCTTCATCTTCAACCTCTGTCACCGGCGGCGGAGCCCCGGTGAGCCCGCCGCCACCGCCGGCGACCCCCGAAAACTTCGGGAAGCCGTATCTCTCTCATCCGACCTCCGTTTGACGCGATTTTTGCGCCGTTGAACTCGTCTCGACGAGCTCTACAATCCTATACCTATAGGTATTCGAGAAAACTCGAAAAACACAGATCCCATTTCGCAAAAAGAGTCGCTCGGCCGGTGAGAAAACGCGATTTTCGACCTTCGATTTGTGATTAAATCTTATGAATGGTTTCAGAGTTGTTATTCTTTGATGTTTTATTGACCACGCAGGTTCTCTAAACTCAGGGAATACACTAATCTGAAACCTATGGGATATAATCATCTAATCTGTTTATGCTAAACCCAGATAACCAAATATTAAAGAACACATCTAAGTATATAGAATCTGAGCGTGCTTATGTATATGTTAATCGAACAAAACAGAAGCAAAAGCATGAACGAAATTTCCAGAACCATGAACGCGTTTCATACATGATACATATACACACACAGTATTATACTTCAACAACCAAAAAAAACATGAACGCAGGTACTAATTCTGGAAAAATAAAGAAAAACAAACATATACACATATATGTACAACAATATTTTCTTTACTATTAATCATGAAAACAAACGTATAATAATCACACAGAATAAAAATATGTTACTCATAATGATTAAACACGCAGCGGAAAATTTAATTCGAGACCCTACCTCAACTTCAGCCTCAGAATCAATATGGCTCTGATACCAATGAAGGAATTATACCCGGCTCACGAGCTTCCCGGATCCCGGAGCTTCGAACCCGAACCCGAACTCGGACAGAGTTCCTGCAAGAACAAGAACAAACAAAAGCCGTGATAACAACCTTAAACTCGGAGCCAAGAATCCCGAAGGATTCAGCTCACGCAGAACCGGGTTACTAGAACCCGGGTTTGATTCGCACAGCGAATCACCCTCTCAGGAAAAACCGTGAGAAGGAAAGTCAGAGTGGCTGAGGTATCTAAGCACGCACACTCGGTTACTTGCCAACAAATGAACGGGACACCTCTATTTATAGTGACAGGAGTGTCACTAAGAATGGTAGAAATATCACCGTCATTATTGCAGTCATTATGACATCAATCAACAATAATAACTGATTTGATTCTCTAATCAAATCAATCACATATTAATGTTGATTTGTTGACTGATTTGATTCTAATCAAATCAATCAGCATCAATCACATATTAATGCTGATTTGTCAACTTTCTGCTTTCCTTAAGACCGTCGGATTTAGTAATCAGATGATCCGGTCCATCGAGGGCGGATCCGATTAAATATTTCCAACAAAGCGGAACTCCAAGGATCTGCAGAAGGATCCTCCTACTTCTTGCAGCGCGGATCTGCAGATTCATTGCCTCCCGCCGTTCTGCTTTCCCTTGCTTCAGCTCGGATCTCCAGAGGAATCGCTTACAAACTCTTCGTTGGAGGTTTTTACTTTCTCTCTCTCTCTCTCTCTCTATATATATATACATATATCTTTATATCCTGCTGCCTCCATTTTTTTCAGTGAAGAATGTGGAGTGCTTTACATATTTTAGGAAAACTGAATTCACACACTGATTGTAGCATCGGCTTTACATATTTAAGCTTCTGAGTGCCATAAATTGCTCTTCTTTGTCCATAGTAGCTGTAGAATGTGGAGTGCTTTCTAATACAAATATACCTGCCCTTTAAAATGCTTAAACAGCCACTTTTTTTAAGACAAACTGAATTCACACACTGATTGTAGCATCGGCTTTACATATTTAAGTTTCTGAGTGCCATAAATTGCTCTTCTTTGTCCATAGTAGCTGTAGAATGTGGAGTGCTTTCTAATACAAATATACCTGCCCTTTAAAATGCTTAAACAGCCACTTTTTTTTAAGACAATCTGAAATTCTAATCAGTTGAGGCTGAGTGTAAGGATAGTTGTCTTAGTGGTAGCACCACGTGCCATGCTTGAACCTCTTGACGTGTTGGTGTGCGTGTTTGTGTCTAATTGTGTTTATAAAAAAAAAAGAGAAAAGGATGGTTGGTCCCTTTTGATTCATTGATGTGCAGAACTACATAGACATGGTAGTAGCTATCAAGATTAGAATAACTAATCTGTTATTTAACTTTACCATGTGTACTTAATATTCTGTTTGTAAGTTGTAGCCATAGTTAGTTAGTTTCACTACAGATGTATATGACTCGTTTTGGTTAGATAATGTCATAAAAACGAGTCATAAGCTTATGACTCGTTTTGGTTAGATAATACCATAAAAACGTACGGTAAAATCGGAGTGTCAACTCACGAGTTTGACAACAATGATCCTAATATAGCCTCTTAGCTTTACGCCCGATAAACCATATAGGGAATTAGAATGATTTCTCGTTATGGAAATACGCTGCATTAAATGTACTTCTAATTTATTATTCTAAATAAAAGAATTTTACAGGACTCTAAATAGAAGACTTAATATTTATCCAAAAAAAAAGTAAAAGACTTAATGATTTCCAAATCTTGACTCATAATCACTAAGATATTCTGTATCTAAAATGAAAGAAATAACATATGTAGACATAATATATGTAGAAACAAACCCTAGAATATATATGAGTCATATAATTCCCCCACTATAAATAGAGGAACCAATACTGTAAGAACGAAGCCCAAGCACACTTCTCTTGGTTTGCTATACTATCTTCATTAAATTTTGACAACAAAGAGATTATGGAAAAAGCTTCTCTCATCTCAGCTCTATTACTTATTCTTCTTGCCTCATCTACATTATGTTATGGTAAAATACTTCCTTTTAGTGCAATTATATGTGATTTATTTTTTCCATTAGATGCTAGTTATGTTATTATATAGATCAAAATTTAAATAAGAACTGTCTATAGAATTAACTAATGCTCTCAATTTCTCAAAAATAATCACATTTCACAATTGCCCTTAAAATAGATATCCGCAATGCCATTTTTCTATTACCTCTCTTTCTAATATATAATAGGCCACCTCATTGGCTATACATATGTTAAATTTTGACCTAATTTATTACTATTCTGTAGACTGTATTTTCTTATTCTTCGTCAAAAATAGTACCTTCATATAACATATGATAAAATTAATTATTGTTTATTAACTTCATAAATCCCCTCAAATTATTTAATTAGCTTTTATGTATATTACCGGATCGGAGGTGGTTTATTAAATAGGTTTAAAATGAACAAAATCATATTTTTTGAGACATACAAAATGAAGTTTAGATTTTTCTTAATTTCATTATATATATTATATTAGTAGTGCCTTATAAATAAGATCAGAAGCATAGTATATGTTTTTGTTCTCATTTTGTCCGTACCTCTGTGAGTGTGAACAAGTGTGTGTCTGTGCGTGAGAGAGAGAAAGATATATATATTTTCCTGTAAAATGAATATTTGTATACATGCATTTCAATAGGGGAAGATATTGGATGCACGAGAGACGTTGATTGCCGTGAGAAGCTTATATGCACAGGAGAAGTTATTTGTTTGGAGGGAAAATGCCGATGTGCTACTGAACTAAAAATCACACAACGTTCAAGTGAAAAAGAGTGCACAATTGATAATGATTGCCGGAATAAAATAGTTTGTGTCCAATCTGATGATCCTTCTTGCTTTAAAACGATAAAATGTAACAAGCAAGGGCGATGTGATTGTGTTTGCAAGGTCTGAAACTAAATCTATATAATCGCTACTCTATCATGTATTGTTATCACCATCAAACTATGAGTTTGATTGAAATAAAATTGGTTTGTTTATATTGATGGGGAGAAAAGCTCTACAGAATTAATTAGTGTTCATTTAATTTTTTAAAAACTATTGTTACAATAGGTTTCCTTTATATATATATAAGATTAATTGAACGACAATTTTTATACGAAGAAAATTCATTCAAATGAATTTGAAATGTTTAAGTTCAAATTTAAAAGGTCAATTATTAATCACGTCAAATGGTTTTACAAAGATTTTTAAAGTCATTGAATCTACGTATAAGTCCTTCTATTATTTTCTTTTAATCTTCCATTTCATTTTTTTTAAGTAAATAAATTAATATATTTATCTGATGAAAACAAATAAATTAACTATCATTTGAGAATTTCCAAAATAAAATTAATTTACTAAGATTAATTTTACTTTTAATGCAATCAATTAGTTTCTTGAAATTGATTCTATCATTTGAAGTTTATTATATGTAAACAAATTTACACAGATTTTGAGTCATAGTTTTTAAGTTTCTTTTACAAAACATTTAGTGAAATTAAATAATATATTAACTACTTATGTTTTGTTATGAAATAAAGAAAATATAAAAAAGTAGAAGATGTAAAGAAGAGAGAAAGGAAGAGATGAATAGAAGACAGGAAATATAAAGAGGGAGAAGGTGAAGAAAGAAGAGAGAAAGAAAGAGATGAATAGTGGAGGAAATATTCTCATTTTTTTATCAGCGTGCAAATATTCTCATTCACATATATAGCATTTTGGTACATTCAATTTCCTCTATTTAATTTATATTATGGTATAAAGAATTACAATGTAATAAACATAGGAGTTAATTTACATTATGACATAAGATGTAACCGTTATGAATAATAGTCAATGATGAAGAAAATGAATCATAGAATACAAAGAGGTTATGAACATTGACATGCCACAATAGGCTAAAGTATACTTTTAGTCCCTTATGTTTGCATAAAGTTTCAATTTAGTCCTTTATGTTTGGAAAGTACACTTTTAGTCCTTTTTTGCTAACACCGTTAGTTTAACTAAACGAAAAATGTTAACTTAACAATTTTAAATGATTATTTCATAATTAAATTGTACCGAAAATGATAAATTTTGAAAATATAAGAATAATTACATTCAAATATTTTAATCTGAACATTTTTTTAAAATTTAATAATCATTTAAAATTGTTGAGATAGCATTTTCCGTTAAGTTAAACTAACGGTGTTAATAAAAAAGGACTAAAAGTGTACTTTCCAAACATAAAGGACTAAATTGAAACTTGATGCAAACATAAGGGACCAAAAGTATACTTTAGCCTGCCACAATATTCATAACATACCCCCCTTAGATGTTCATCAGAAAATATTATTATGCTTCATTAAAATCTTAATAGGGAAAACTCATTGGTATAAAACCTAGTGAAAGAAAAAGAGTATATAATTTTCATCATATCTGCCTCATTAAAAACCTCATCAAGAAAACTCAGTGGATAAAATCTCCTTGGTTACGGGAAAAAGAGTATATTATCTCCCCTTGAAAATTGGATCATTATTACTTTGCTTTCACACATAACAACATCTCTTTTATCAAAATTGGGTGTATTAATTTTTCAATCATATTCCTTTCAATGCTATTTGAGCGAATATTCATTTTGTTCGAATTGCATCATCATCATCAAATATCCATCCTTTTAAAATATATTCATCTAACATATATCTACAATATATTTTGTATCCACATGCTTACCTAAACTCACTATCAATTTATGTACCCATAAAAATGAATTGTTACACAAAAGTGTGATATGTAATACCAACTAAATTAGCAAATATTTATATGAGTCCATTATTCATGATTAAAAATTGTATAATTTAATATATTTTCTAAATGAAAAAATATTTTGTATGATTTTGTAACATATGATTTTAGCATTTTTCGACAATTCAAGAATCCTCATATAAATTTCATCATCGAGTGAGATATACAATTATTGATGCATATTATATTATATATTGTTAAACTAGTAATGTTTGTAATATACTTGTATCAATATAATTAATATGCCTTATCATAATATTTATAGAATTTTGTAAAAAATAATATTTCACATAAATATTTATATCCCATAATAACTTTATATTTTTGAATTTTGAACTTCTGATCCATTGATTTTTCACATATTTTGAAACATATTCATATTTCACTTATTTTCATTTTCTTTTAGTCAATCATATTTATGTCTACTTCTTATGACATATCTATGATATCATTATCAAAATTCTTGTCGACTACTTTATTCTTTTCGATTCTATTTGTGACATAACTTATTGAGATCTCCTTATTGCATATACCTCATTTGAGGTTTTTCAAATAGTTATATCTTGGCACTCTTCTGGAGTACCTACCTCCCTAATTTGATCATCATAATTACAGCCTCCTATTTATATAAAGTATTTACATTTGGAATCGATTGATTTTATCATGCTTTAGGCTTGTCACATTTATAGGAACATTTTGAGTTGGAATATGAGATTCGATAATTCTCATTTAATTTAGTAATTATATCTGACATACATTTTGGGGAAAAAGACAAAGTCCTCTGAATATGTAAAAGGACAGTCAAAGTCGCTAGATTTTCAAAAGGACAACTAAGATCACATACACTAAATTAACCACTACAAAAGAATTTTCAAAAGGACAACCAAAGTCACATACACTAAATTAACCAAATTTGATTGATTTTCACCTTAAGCGATTATAAAAAGGCTTTCAAAAGAATTTTGTATCAGACTTCATGGGAGATGTAACATTTTATTCAAGGTGCAAAAATACTCATGTAAAACTTTTTAGAGCAAAACTACCCATGAAATTTGTAACATTTTATTCAAGGTGCAAAAATACTCATGTAAAACTTTTTAGAGCAAAACTACCCATGAAATTTTTAAAGTAGGGCAAAAATGTCCATCACCATCAGATAATGAAACTTCCGTTTGTTAATTTCGAGCAAAATGAGTATTTGTATACATGCATTTCAATAGGGGAAGATATTGGATGCACGAGAGACGTTGATTGCACTGGGAGATGCAAAAGAGAAGTTTATTGTTTGGCTGGAAGTTGCGGATGTGCTTCTGACCTAGAAGTCACACGTTCAAGTGACAAGCAGTGCTCAAGTGATGCTAATTGCAGCCAGTTTAGAACAGTTTGTGTAAAATCATCACCTGATTGCTTTACTAGGGTAAAATGTAACAAGAAAGGCCAATGTGAATGTATTTGTACTGTCTAAAACTAAATCTATTATAATTTGATCTCTACTCTATCACGTATTGTTATCATCAACAAACAATGAGTTTTGAATGATGAGGAGAAAATCTTGAGAATTAATTAGTGCTCATTTATTTTTTTTTTCGTTTTAAGTGCTCATTTAATTTTTTTAAAAACTATTATAACATTTCCAAAATTATATACATACCGTTAACAACTATATCCTTAACTTCCCTATACTATGATATAGTTTGTTGTAAAAACCAAGGTATTAAAAACCGACCCGGCCCGGCCGGTCGAACCTGGAAACCTGTCAACCGGCGGCAAGAGAGGGCTGAAAACTAGTCAAACCGTGGAGAGCATATAACCGGAATATTCCGGTTGAACCTGGGTGGTTGAACCTGAAACCGGTGGTTCAGGTTTGCCCGGTTTAGCTTTTTTTTTTTTTTTGGGATCCGATTTCCCCTTTCGCAACGCACGAACCCGAGTTTCATATTTCATTTCATTTGTACAACAACAATAAATGAAAATTAAAGGTGGTGGGATGATGCCGAAATAGAAGATGGTAGAGAGGGGGCGGAACTGAGAGAGAAGGAGATTTAAAAGGAACAAGCAAAGTAAAATGAAAGTGTTGAACCATACGTCTAGTCCCTGGTTTTTTTCTGCTCAGGAGTCTAGTCCCTAGTTTCAAGAGTGAGAGAAGAGGAAAATGAATCATGTGAGAGAGAAGTGGGTTCTAGACTTCTAGGTCCTAGGCTCATAGCTGTACCATCAGTAAATCACCTCATATTTAATTTTTCTTTTACATTTTTCACATTTTACTTTGTGTATTTTAGATAAAAGCAAGCTAAAAATAAAATTCTAAATAACTTTTTAAAAATCAGTATTATGTTTTTGAATAGATAAAATTATTCTTTTAGATTCAAAGTTTTAAACATTGATGATGATTAGTGTTGGTGCATTATGTTATTAATTATTAAATTATACTACCTCCAGTCCTAAATATAAGACTTAATTGACTTTTTTTGGAGAGATTAAAGTTGCAAAATAGGTTATTAAAACATGATATAGTTGATATCTTTTTAGATTATCCATTAGCTTATAGGTAAAATAAACTAGTGTAAGAGAAAAAATTAGGTAAATTAATTTATAATTAACTTATTTTGCTTTTTTTAGGATTTTTCAAAAAAGTCAACTAGGTCCTATATTTAGGATCGGAGGGAGTATTTAAATTATATTATTTTAATGTAGCCGGTTCGACCCCGAGTCAACCCTCGGTTAAACCTTTGACCCTATGACCCTTTGCCTCGACCGGTTCAAACTCCGGTCCGGGTTTTTAAACCTTGGTAAAAACACTGAAAGAGTTGTGCTTAAATATTTAGTAGACAAAATTTATTACATGTATATTTACTTTGGAAAAATATAATTGATTTAAGGGTAAATGTGCAAAAATGGGTTCAAACTATTATGCAGGAGCACATAGGGGTAACAAGTATTTTCGGGCTCAATTATGAGACTGAAGAATAAATATTGGTGCAATATAGGTAACGCCGTTGAGTTTGACCGATGTTGACCTTTAAAAGATGACGTGGCAGGGGGAAATAAAAATTCCTGCTGACGTGGCGTGTGTATGTGGCAATTTTTGGTGACGTGGCGTGCTTATGTGGCTGTACTTATGTGGCGATTTTTGCTGACGTGTCGTGCTTATGTGTTGCGCCATGTCAGCAAAAAAACTTATTTTCCCTGCCACGTAAGCTTTTAACGGTCAACGTCGGTCAAACTAAACGGCGTTACCTATATTGCACCAATATTTATTCTTTAGTCCCAGAATTGAGCCCGGGAATACTTATTACCCCTACGTGCTCCTGGCGTAATAGTTTGAACCCATTTTTACACATTTACCCTTGATTTAATTGTTGAAATAAGTAAACAGTTTTCAAGTAAAACATTTACTCAAATTAAAAAATTAAACCTTTGTTTTTTTGAAGTTTTATTTAAAACTTGTTCATTAAACAATATCTTAATTATTGTCATTAAATATTGTTCACCTGTGGAGTACTTTATTTCAAATGCCTCGCAAAATGGAAAAAGAAAAAGAAAGAAACTCATCATTTACCGTATTATGCCAATAGGCTACCTTTATATATCTAAGATTAATTGAATTTCAATTTGTATATGAAGAAAATTCATTCAAATGAATTTGAAATGTTTAAATTCAAATTTCAAAGGTATTCAAACAACAAATTATTAATCACATAAAGAGGTTATACAAAGAACCTCTTCTTTTTATTATAAATAAACATTATTCCCTAAGAACCTTTCCTTTGCACCTCTTCTTTCTCTGTTAGAATGATGTTTTTTTTACTTCATCCATGGATGATCTGTTCACACTCAAATTTTTCTGCAAGAACTTCCTCAACCTCATTGAAGAAGACAACTCTATCTACCAACAAGTTTCCTTAAAAAACTTCCATATGTCCCTTGGTTCATCAGTCCACAAGAATCTTCATTCTAGGCTCATTATAGAGAATGCGGAAACTCAGAAAGCATGTTATAGAAGGAATGATTAAATTCTTTACACACCTAATAATGAATCTTGATCATGATTCTTCTTGTTGTGATCTTGAAATATTAAAAGATTCTTCTTCTTGTGGTCTTGAAATATTAAGAGAGGCTTCAATGAACGGTCAAAAAGAAGTATATATATATGTGTGTGTGTGAGATGATTCTTTGTGTAGAGAGGTTGAAAAGGATAGGAGATTTCTGGGTATTTTGGTAAAGATGGGGTGCATGAAGGCATGTAGGAAGATATGGAAGTTATGGAAGTATGATCATATTCGCATAATGTTTATGAATCTTTAAAATCATTGTTTTTGTGGTTTAGATATGTGCCTTGGGTTGCATGAAATTGCAAGATTGGAAAGTGGATAACCAATTGCTGATGATGAAGATCAAGCTTCCTTGATCTCATACCAATTATATAAATGTGATTACTAGTTGCAATTACATACTATCTTGCTAATTCAGTTTTTGAAGGGGTGGGGAAGACTTCGAATTGCTGAAATATGAGGCGAATTTGTGATTTTGTGTGGAGTCAAACCTAGTTTGATAGCTAACAGTTAGGCAATGTTGTTGTTGTTGTTGTTATTATTGTTGTTATTTCTATTTTTCTATGGTTTTAAGGAATGATTTGCCTATATTCATAGTCAGTCTCAAACCCGGATAAAGGAGTAAGGTTGTATTATGGTTCGGCAATCAATATAAAAATATCTCGAATCTTATGAACATGGACACACACTTCAAACATGAATATTGATCGAACACAATGTTGTTGTATGATCTATGTAGCCGACCCCACCTAATTAGGATAAAGTTTTGTTGTTGTTATAAGAGATTTTACAAAGATTTTAAAGTCATTGATTCTACTTATAAGTCCTTTTATTATTTTCTTTTAATCATCTCTTTTCATATTTTTCAAATGAATAAATAAATATATTTATCTGATAAAAAAATTTAAAATCATTTTGAGAATTTTCTTAAAATAAAATTAATTTACTAAGTCTAACTTTATTTTTAATAAAATCAATTAGTTTCTTAAAATTTATTCTATCATATGAAGTTTATATGTAAACAAATTTACTCAGATTGAGAGCCGTAGTTTTTTAATTTCTTTAAAAAAATAGTGAAATTAAAAAGTATACTTACTACTTATACTTGCTACGTAGCATACAAATATGTCATAGGCTTGCTCATGTTGGGGAACCAGAACTCGACACTATATATAGCACATGATGGTGACTTTCTTTCTTCTAATGACACAGACATTTTTAACATGAAAATGTTTTTGTTTTCTTTTATATCATTTTAAATTTAAATAAAAGGGCGAATGCCCAAAAATAATATATAATTATTAACGCATCATATAATATGCATATAACCATATTATGCCAATAGTTTTCCTTTATATATCTAAGAATACTCGAATTTCAATTCTTATATAAAAATCCATTTAAATCAATTTGAAAAGTTGTCTTTTGAGAAAACTGAAATATATTAAATTAAAATAAAATAAGTGTTACTGAGACGTAAAGTAAGAAATACATGAATTTGAAATGGTTAAATTTAAAGATATTCAATTTGAAATGTTTAAGTCTAAAGATATTCAATCAACAAATTATTAATCACATCAAGGGGTATTACAAAGATTTTTAAATTCTTTGATTTTACTTATGTTTCCTTTTGTTATTTTCTTCTAATCTTATCTTTCATCTTTCTTTGAATAAATGAATACATAAATAAATTTTATGTGATAAAAAAATAAATGAATTTTTAAAATAAAATAAACATGCTACCTCCGGTCCTAAATATAGGACCTAATTGACTTTTTTTTTGGAGAGATTAAGGTTGCGAAATAGGTTATTAAATAATGACATATTTAATATATTTTTAGATTATCCATTAGTTTATAGGTAAAATAAACTAGTTTAAGGGAAAAAATTAGGTAAATCAATTTATAATTAACTTATTTTGCTTTTTTAATGATTTTTCAGAAAAAGTCAATTAGGTCTTATATTTAGGACCGGAGGGAGTATTATTTTATAAACGAACAAAATTTTAAATTAATATGAGAAGTATGTGGGAATAAAAGATTGAGAGTAAGTGCTAATTAAGTGGTTAAAGATGCGAAAACCTCTTAAATAAGATAAATTCTTGTGTGGACTGGGCGCACCATGTCATTTGTGATCTAACCAATCACAAGTAGACACATATGGTCTGATGTGTAATTTTTAATTGGGCGAAGACCCAAAAATGATACATAACTATAGGCCAAGGAACAAAAATAATACATAATTATTCCAAGGTACAAAAATGATACTCAACTATTGGATATGAATCAAAAATGATTTTTTCACTAAAATGACAATAAGTTTAGACATGAAAAGTCCAAAATGCCCTTATAAATTTTTATAAAAGAACAGAATTTTAAATTAATTTGAGAAGTATGTGTGAATAAAAGATTGAGAGTAAGTGTTCACAACAGGAAAAAATTGCTACATAAGCAAGCCACGTCAGCAAAAAATGTCACATAAACACGTCCCGCCAGCGAAAAATTATTTCCCCTGCCACGTCACTTTTTAACGGTCAACGTCGGTCAAACTAATCGGAGTTACCTATATTGCACCAATATTTATTCTTCAGTCCCAGAATTGAGCCAGAAATACTTATTACCCCTACGTGCTTCTGGCATAATAGTTTGAACCCATTTTTGCACATTTACCCAATACAAAAACATTGAAAACATAAGATTTAAATTTTTTTGTCGGTTAGATCCTATTTTTAGGGTGTCACGTCAAATTAAAAATTATACATCAGATTATATGTGTCTACATGTGGTTGGTCAGACCACAAATGACGTGTTGCACCGGGTTCACGCAAAAATTTCTCTTTAAATAAAGTTACATGAATGACAATGACAGCCAACAGAACACAAAAAGAAATGTTAAAATTTACTCGATGATAAGTTGATAACAAAGACATGGAAGATTGAGGCGGGGTGGTAATAATAATTAGAGCTTGGAATTTTCATCCCGACTTCACGGGTTCAACCAAACCTGCTTTAAAAAATGGGTCGGGCCAAAGAATTTGGGACCCACTTATATCAGGTCGGGTCGACCTGCTAGCCCACTTATATCGTGTTGGGTCGGGCTAACCTGTCGTGTTGGTGGGTTGTCTCACTTATTTTTTTTACAAAAAACATTATTTGTCTTTTCTTCTAAAACTCTTCTTCTTTCTTCCATTCTTTCACGTCTTCTTCTTTCTTTTTATTTTCAATTTAATTTTTTTTTTATTTTGTTTTGAAGTGTGTGGGTTTTCAAATTTTTGTTTAAGAGTGGATATATGAGTTTATGTATATATTAAGCGTGTGAGGAAGAAATTGTAACATCCCAATTTTCAAATTAAAGATAATACGAGATTATTGAGGTGTCCTTAAGAAAATTTAGGATTTTAGGGAAGAATTTTATGATTTTTGGGCAATTTATGAATATTAAATCTTATTTAGTTTGGAATTTAAATAAATACAGTTAAAAGAATTAATTGGAGATAAAAACTTCCATGAAAAATTAAATTGGAATCTAGATCATAATATGGTGAAAAGAAAGAGATATAGTAATATATACAAACTTCTGGGCTAGAAATATAATTACGAATAAACCTTAGGGTAGTTAATTGTAATTTTCCCTAAAGTATATATATAAACTCACCTCTTTCCTTATTCCTCTTCATTTCACTCTTCTTACTTCATTTTCTTATAGTTTCCTCTTCATTTGTTGAAAAACTCGGCCAGCCACCTTGAGAGACCGAGTTCAGGCAATACCAGCGGCGGTCGGCAGCGGCGAGCTCATACCAGATCAGCGGGAATGTACAACGAACTTGGGTGAGCTTTTCTTTTGATTTCCCATTCATTTTCCTTTGATTTTTGGGCGAGCTAAGAGAGGATTCGATTTTAGTTTTGGGGTTTGGTTTGTTAATCGGTAAAAGTTAAAGCTTTAGCTTCTATTCTTGTTGTATTGGATGAGAAATTGAACTTTGATTGAAGTTTGGGGCAATTTATGAAAACCCTAGGTTTTTGGTACTATAGGGCTGAAAGGTTCCTAAGGCATTAGGTGTTTCAAACCTTGAAATAATTACTGTGAAAGCTTGTTGAGTTGCAAGAATGGAAGAAATTCAAATTGACTATAGGATTAACAATTTTCTGCACATAGTTGGAGTTTTTGGGTTATTTTGGTTAAGGCTTCCTTTGGCTGATTTAAGGGCTTATGCATGGGTGTCTAATGTTGATGTTTATTGATGAATGTGGATTGGGGATTTTGATACTGTTATGTCATTGTTTTGTTCATATTGGGTTCATTTTTGCAAGTTTGATTTTAATGTTTTGCACGAATTCTTTTCCTTTGGCTGATGCAAATTAAAAAGAAATTAGGATTGGAAACCTTCAATTATTTTCTTGGGAACATATGAGAAACAAGTTATTGGAGCATATATATATATTGTTGTGCATGATGATGTTTCTAGGAATATAAATGCATGTTTGAAAATATTTAAGTTGATGCTAGGAATTGAATCTCAGATTTGAAGTACTAGGAATACACTCATTGGACAGAGAGTTTTACTAACGAAGTTGGAGTTGAAACCATGTTTTGGTGCAATTCTTTTCTTTTCTCTGATAAGGCTGAATTATTTGTTATGGTAAATGTGTAGTTAGAATGAAATGTGTGGTTGCATGTGACATTAACAAATGTTTTGTAATTTTTCAGTCACGGCTGAATCCTTGTGAAAGTTTTAATATATATGATGATTCATTATGTTCAAGCATGAATTGATTCATTGACTTGGGTTCTTGTGATTCAATTGTATGAAGGATATTGATAAAGAGGATAATTTATGTTTGATGCTCATTTGTTAACTCCTGAATTTTCTTCATAGCTTTGCACTTGGTCTAATTGAGTTAATGTAGGTGCAGTGTTGGTGGCTGAACAAAGATGGAAACGAGTGTTTTATGTGCGTTTTAAATGTTTAGTCCTTTATCTCCTAGTAGCCCTTTACCAACGCAAAACATTATTTTCTCCATACAAGTGTCACCAATTTTTGTTACTGGATATTTCGTTGTTTACTTCAATTGTTTCAGCTGCATTTTTGCTATTAATCCTGCTGCGTAGTGGCAGCAACTCTGCTGAAATTTATGTAGTAGTAGTTGAGTTGTTTTTCCCTATGCATGTGATGTTGAATTAATGCTAAAAATGTTACGGATGTTTCTGCTGATAGTGTGCTGACTTTGAAGCTTGTAATGGTTGCAAAATGAAATTGATGACTAATATGTACTTATTACTGCTATGTGTGGTAGTGCTTTGTGCTTTGTTTAAAGAAGTTCAAGAAGGAAACATGAAAAGCATGTGAGTTCTTTTAGTTGGTTAACATGTCTTTGCTGATTTTGATATCCTTGAATCTAAAATGCTACTTTAAGGGGGCTGATTCATTGTTTCGAAGTCCTACATAGTATGAACAATATTGCTTATAGATGTAATGCTATGAAATAGTTAATATTAAGATGATATGAGTTATAAAGGTGATAGTAGTTTAATTCTTGGTTAATAGGTATGATGGTTGATATCAATCTGGAATAATGTTTTGGTAATATTGTAAAATTGTGAAAGAAGTGTGAAGTTGGTGTTGGAATTTGGTTTGTGAAATTCTTCTTGATTATGGTTGTGAATTATTGCATTGATTTGTTATATTCTCTTAGTAAAATGACTACATATATAACAGTGAAATATATAGGAGATTGGGTAGTAATTGGGATCGAGAGCGACGATAAGTATCATAAACAAGGATAGTTGCTCACTTTATTATTTGAAATGAAAATAGGAGAATATACTTGGAAGGAAAATCTACAAGGAATGGTAAGAAAATACAACAGAATGCTAAGGGCGACAGGTAATCACACTTAAACTTGCTATAACATTGAGGGTGACGTTAGTTGGGATTTTAAAATCCTTTTTCACCCTCTATATATATATTTATCTTTAAAAATTAGTTTTATACAAAACAGGCTATCAGGTGCCTTTCAAACACGAATATCTTCGTATAAAAGATTTTGATACATTATATATTATTATCCTGGTTGGTGATGGTGCTGGTTCTAGAAGGTAGTGACATATACGTAGGTGTAAGGTTTGACAGTGAGGTTCCATTGTTGTGATTGTGACTGAGATGTATGAGAATAGGAATTTGATGTGGACTGAGATTATGGAAAGTTGTTTTGTGAGAAAATATAGAAGTTGTGATTTAAATATGGAAAGGTAGGGTGAGCATTGCATGACACTGCTATATCTATGTACCATCGCGCGATGATAACTGTCGATTGGCCAATCGACAGTTATTTGTACTGATGATCCTTTTCGGATTGATTAGACCGGGGATCACAGGTCAACTTATTGAGAGAAAGTGACCTACGGTTGTTTGGCACTGGAGAGCCCAACCGTTCCCGTTCTGTAATGGAAACAAAATTGGGGTTCCCTCTCTGGAGATTGCCAGAGAAGGAAATTGTCCCCTCATTATGGAGAGGGACACAATGTCAAATCATATAGTGAAGATTAGATGCTTGAATGCCCCGGGATGGCACAATGCATCAATAGGTGAGTGTGAGAGTTGTGGTGGTAGTAACATTAGATTGGAGACTGGGGAGGTGATATTTAGTTATGTGGAATTGACTGAGGGATTTGAGTGATATGTGGAAAGTAGAGATGATGAATTTGAGTTGATTTAGACGGAGGGACTTGAATGATGAATGAAAGACTTGACATGTATATATTATTATTGTTTTTAAAACTGTGGTACCCTTTAGACGCCCTCACTACCGCACATCTCACTGTTATAGTGAGTTAAGCGGTGATTACTGGGACAAATTGTCTCATTCCACGATTACTGACATTTTTGCAGGTATTCATGCACAGGCGCAAGCATCAGGAAAGGGAATTAGGTAGTAGAAGTTATATAGTTATTTAGAAATGTATATTGCCAATTTGTATAGGCCTGCATCTGCTTCCGCATGTATACATATTTATTTATTGGTTAATATCAATTAGTTTTGTTTAATAACCATGTTAGGCAAATCCTTTCTAACATGGTTAGCAATAAATTATCCATGATAGCAGCTGTGGTGTATTCGTTTATTCATTTCTATCATGGATAATATTTTAATCATTAGGATATTTTTTTTCTAACTATGATAGAGATATTGATATTATTGAAATTCCTTTTTCTATCATAGTTAGTGAAGATATTATTGAACTAAAAGAGGTGTCACAGGTTAATTAGGGAATTAGTAACAAAGTGTTACAAGAAGAAATTATCACCGAGGTTATGGATATATGTTATTACATATGAGGTTCCCCGCAAGAGATTGAAAAAGGAGTGCAAAAAAGTCTTTCCACATTGTAATTATAGATATTTTAGCTTTGTTGTTGGGCAACAACAAAAAAGACCAAGTTGGAGATCAAAGAATATATAGTTTGGTGATTAGAAAATTAGAAGACTTATGTCAAGTATCTTTGAAAGTCATAAACAATTTTGAATTTGTTTACATTATAATTTTGAAATTTAGACAAATAAAATTATTCATTTACTTTGTTGATAAATGGTGTTATCACAAAATTTTTGTGCTTACTTTACTGATTTAATGTTTAATTTTAATTTTTTTATTAAATAACATAGCTTGAAATTCAAGTCATGTCGATAATCAAGAGAGGAGGCTGATTAATTGAAAAGTTGCTTAGCTAATTGATTGATTGATTGACACCAAAGACTAATTGATTGAGATTATTCTTCTAATTCACGGGCATTGATGCTGCCAAAATTTTTGATTAAAACCCCGCAAGTATTCGGCTCGTAAAATGGTAAAATCAAGGTCGATCCCACAGAGACTCGGACAATTGATAACTAGGCATTAGAATTCCTACTTTCGTTCAAGTTGAGTGAAGACAAGGAAATTGATATTATAAACGAATGAAAAAGATTAATTAAAATCTAAAAGAAACTACGTTAACACGGGTGAAATTCACAAGTAAAAGGAACAACCTAGGGTCACTAATCCCTTATCTGCTTCTTAGATTAATACAACTAGCTAATCTAGAGTACTAGTGTCTGTAAATGCCTTCAGGTTCACTTATATCCTTACCTAGCTTAATTATGTAATGTCTTACTATAATTTACTAGGCATAATTCATATCGGTACGGCGGTACCGTTCGAATGTGACTGACTATGTAGGGCTTCTAGATATATTCCTATCCTAGTCGCAAATCAGATTACAAATCCAATCCTACACTATTTAATCTCATGGTCTATTTAAAATTCCCTCTTCCGAGCCCAATCCTAAATTCCCTAAACATGTTCAATGGTGGTCAATCACTAAACAATAAACAATAATTGCAAGATTAAATAAACTAAATTAAATTAATCATAAGTAAAGAGTGGGAAATAAAGTATCTAAGTCATAAATAAGTTCATAGTACCTAGGTTGTAAAAGGAAATTAGCCACACATAGGTTTCAAGTTAATCCCAACAACAATTGAAACTAAATATGAAAACATGGTGCTAAATGAAAGAAATAAGTTCCCACAACAACTAACAAGCAGAAATTTCCAGACCAAGCTGAATGAATCACCGTTAATGTTCTCTTCCTGCGCAAGTGATGTTGCTCCAGCCGTCAATTCCTTTCCTTTCCTTTCCTTTCCTTTCCTTTCCTTTCCTTGCGTTTGCGTATGTCTCCAATTCTCTGCTTCGTGATTTCCTGCTCGCGCGAACTCCCCCCTTCGTGAATATATATCCCACTTGCCACGTGATTGCTGATGATTAATTCTCCTCCTTTGCCACATGTTTCCTTTTTCTTTTTCAATTTCCATCTCTCACGTCAATCCAATTATCTTATTATAAAAGAGAAATAAAATAGGAAAATAATACAATCACACAATCTTATCAATATGAAACTTCTTTTAAAAATATTCCTTTTACTATTATAAGTTTCTTATTTCAATTCAATTAATTCCTAAACATTATTTCACATCAAAATCTTTTTATTTTCCCAACAAAATCTCCTTATTTTGAATTGATGACTCCTAAACATGATTAAAATATATGTGAAAATATACTAAAATGGAGTCATCAGGCATGAATGAAGAGAACACTCATCAGTTCATCATATCTTTCATGTAAATCATGTAAAGACACAAAGGCTTGAATAGCAAACATGGCTCATTATTGGATCCTTCTTTCCTAATCAAGGTTGTCAAAATCGTGATTTTAAATAAACTCGTGAAGATAAGGTAATTTGCTACTAAACTCATTTTAATTATTTTTAATTGACAAAATTCAATGAATTTAAATATGAATTTCAATGAAATTTATCTATTGAGGTTGATATACTATGAATATCGATATATTTAAATCTATTATCTATATTTAAAATAAATTTAAGTCAATTTATTATTTTTTTGTATTCTTATTTAATTATATAAAATAAATACATGTTTTTTTATAAACCTAAACTCGTAAGAGTTTAAACTCGTAAGAGTTCGCGTAACTCACGAGTTTACGATTCGAGTCTACGATCCGAGTTTACCTTATCTTCACGAGTTTACTTAAACTCACGAATTTGACAACCTTGCTAACATATGTAGACATATATATTTAGAAACAAACCCTAGAATATATATGAGTCATATAATTCCACTACTATAAATAGAGGAACCAATACTGTAAGAACGAAGCCAAGCACACTTCTCTTGGTTTGCTATACTATCTTCATAAATTTTGACAACAAAGAAATTATGGAAAAAGCTTCTCTCATCTTAGCTCTATTACTTATTCTTCTTGCCTCATCTACATTATGTTATGGTAAAATACTTCCTTTTAGTGCAGTTATATATGATTTATTTTTTCCAGTAGATGCTAGTTATGTTATTGTATAGATCAAAATTTAGATAAGAACTGTCTATAGAATTAACTAATGCTCTCAATTTCTCAAAAATAATCACATTTCAAAATTGCCCTTAAAATAGATATCCACAATGCCATTTTTCTATTACCTCTCTTTTTAATATATAATAGGCCACCTCATTGGCTATACATATATGTTAAATTTTGACCAAATTTATTATTATTCTGTAGATTGTATTTTCTTATTCTTCGTCTACCTTCATATAACATATGATATAGTTAATTATTGTTTATTGACTTCATAAATCCCCTCAAATTATTTAATTAGCTTTTATTTATATTACCGGATCGGAGGTGGTTTATTAAATAGGTTTAAAATGAAAAAAAATCATATTTTTTGAGACATACAAAATGAAGTTTAGATTTTTCTTAATTTCATTATATAAATTATATTAGTAGTGATTATAAATAAGATCAGAAGCATAGTATATGTTTATGTTCTCATTTTGTCCGTACCTCTTTGAGTGTGAACAAGTGTGTGTGTGTGCGCGTGTGAGAGAGAAAGATATATATATTTTCCTATAAAATGAATATTTGTATACATGCATTTCAATAGGGGAAGATATTGGATGCACCAGAGACGTTGATTGTATTGGGAAGCTTAGATGCAAAAGAGAAGTTTATTGTTTGGCTGGAAGTTGCGGATGTGCTGCTGACCTAGAAATCACACAACTTTCAAGTGAAAAAGAGTGCACAGTTGATGATGATTGCCGGAATAAAATAGTTTGTGTCGATGATCCTTCTTGTTTTAATAGGATAAAATGTAACAAGCATGGTCTGAAACTAAATCTATATAATCGCTACTCTATCATGTATAGTTATCATCATCAAACTATGAGTTTGAATGAAATAAAATTGGTTAGTTCATATTGAAGGGGAGAAAAGCTCTACAGAATTAATTAGTGTTCATTTAATTTTTTAAAAACTATTGTTACAATAGGTTTCCTTTATATATATATAAGATTAATTGAATGTCAATTTTTATACGAAGAAAATTCATTCAAATGAATTTGAAATGTTTAAATTCAAATTCAAAAGGTTTATTATTAATCACATCAAATGGTTTTACAAAGATTTTTAAAGTCATTGAATCTACGTATGTGTCCTTTTATTATTTTCTTTTAATCTTCTCTTTTCATCTTTTTTTAAATAAAAAATAAATATATTTATCTGATGAAAACAAATAAATTAACAATTATTTTGGGAATTTTCTAAAAATAAAATCAATTTACTAAGATTAATTTTATTTTTAATGCAATCAATTAGTTTCTTGAAATTGATTCTCTATCATTTGAAGTTTATATGTAAACAAATTTACACAGATTTAGAGTCATAGTTTTTAAGTTTCTTTTACAAAACAATTAGTGAAATTAAATAATATATTAACTACTTATGTTTTGTTGTAAAATAAAGAAAATATAAAGAAGTAGAAGATGGATAAAGAAGAGAGAAAGGAAGAGATGAATAGAAGAAAGGAAATAGGGTTAAACCAAGTTTTGGTCCCTATAGTTTCCCCCAATTTGGGTTTTAGTTCCTGAAGTTTTAAAGCTGAGGTTTTGATCCCTACAGTTTCCTCCAATTAATAGAGTTATTCCCTGTAGTTTCAAAAAGGACTAAAATAGGGCATTAACGGTGTTAAATATGATTACGTAGCATTAACTCCGTTAGTTTTACTTACGTTGCTAATGACTGGATTAGATTACATGGAAAAATAATATGAGATGGATAAATTATTACTTCCTCCGTTCCTAAATAAGATCACTTTGGGGAAGTGAATAAGTTCCTAAATAAAAGATCACTTCCTATTTTATCTCAAGTTTTGCCCAAACTACCCTTATACTCCCTCTTTTCATTGAAAACTCCTCCTCCTTTTAAAGTTAAGTAATTGAGGGGATTTTGGGAAGACCATATAATTTATTGTCTTCCTTAATCTCCTCAAATTAACCAAAGTGATATTATATTTAGGAACGGAGGGAGTATTATCTTTGAAAAAATATATTTTAAAAATAAAAAAAAAATCTTCTCCTCTCTCACAAATCTCAAAAATCTTCGCCGGCCATATGAAGAAAGGCACTCTTTGTTGTTGTAATCTACCACTCGTACTTCAAACCCTAGTCATTCCTCATCCCCTTGCCTTCCCAAATCTTCCTTCCTCTCTGGTATTTTCATGAACAGTAACATATAGTTTCAGAATCCAAATTAGTCAATATCAGATTTTCGTTCTGGTCATACTTCCTCAGGAGCAACTTTGTTCCATCTATGTATGATGAATTTAAGAAACTAGCAATGGAGGATGCATTATATTGGCCAAATATTATCATGTAGGATTGTTTGGGGATACCGTCAATCACACTTAAAACTACCTGTTTCTTTTCGTTTATGGCAGGCACTTAAAAATCACATTGCTAATTCAGAGGACTTTTGAGCTGAAGAAAGGAAGGCGTTGAAAAAGGACATCAACTAAACAAATGAAGGAGTATTTGAAGCTGTTCATTATACATAATCCTTTCGGTGGAGTTTCTGATGGCGTCCAGTAAGTTGGAGAAAGAAGGAGCCTGCCTTTGAATTTGATGTTTTGAACGGGAAAGATGAAGAAAGAAGAGAGAAAGAAAGAGATGAATAGTGGAGGAAATATTCTCATTCACATATAGCATTTTGGTATATCCAACCATTTGTGGTATGCCTTTATTTAATTTAAATTATGGTATAAGGAATTACAATGTAATAAACATAGAAGTTAATTTACATTATGACATAAGATGTAACCTTTAGAAATAATATACTGTAGCGCCCGAAAAAATTAATCATTTTCATAAAATCGAAAACAATGGAGCCGCCACCAAAATTTTTAAAAAGGATATTTTGGAAAACCTTTTAAAATAATAATACTCTTTAAAGATCAAATTGGGTTCGGGAGTCGGTTGTGCGTGGGGAAGGTGTTAGGCACCCCACAGCACCCGTCTATAAAAACGGTTACCCTAAGATAATTATTTAAAAATAAATATGGCCTTAATTTTATTTTATAATCACAAAATGATATCAATATAGAAAAAAAATAAAAACGAAAATGAAAAGGAAAAAAAATAATTTTTATATGATTGGACTTGACTAGGATAAATCCTAGGGCCTACGTACCCTTAAGGGATTAAAGCCCACGTAGTTCGAATGGGGTAGAAATGCGTGTCACTTGATTGGTGTTTTTTAGGAAAATGATTATTTGATTTTTGAAATAAAGTTTTATATTTGGTTTGTGTTTTTTATTCAAGAAAAACACCTAGTTTATTAGAAAATATATTTTTATAAAAAAGTGCCGGATTAAACTTCCTGTGGAGATTTAATATCTCTCACGGAAGAATAATCAATCATGATTGAGGAGGTTGTTATAAACCCTCACACAACATGACCACCATTTGGAAAACAACTTATTTATTTTTTTAACAAATGTTTTACTTTTATTTGAGTTTAATTTATTTTAGAAAAAAGAAATTATTCACAATAATCTACCAAGCAATAATCAAATATCAAAACTTGTTTATAGTAGGAAAAGATAGGGAGAATTCATACCTTTAGATGCATGCAAGTGTTAGTCCTGAAAACCTATGTAGGTTGATGAACAATAAGATGGAAATCAAAGAGAGGGAGGAACATGGTACGCTTTAGTGAATGTTATTTTGTAAGGTTGTCTATATAGGACTCTCTCTCTCTCTAAACAATAAAATGTCTCTCACAAAAAATGATACCTAACCTATGAAAAATGATCCTCTAAAACAATATTCTCTCAAATGAGCTCTCTCAAAAAATACTTCTCAAGTTAATGCTCTCCCGAAAAAATGATTGTCTCTCAAAGTTCTCTCACATTTTTTCCTTTTGCTCTCAACTCCTCTCCAAAGTTGTTCCTCGCTTAAGCTAATACTCTTCCAAAATGATTCCCCCCCTTAAAGTTCCCTCACATTTTTCCTCTTCTCTCAAACTCCTCCTCCCAAGTTGCTCCCCAGAAGTTCCTGCCTTTATCTCTATCAAAAAATGCTCTTATATAGTGCTGACCATGATTGGACCGTTGGTATATCGATAATTCCTTCCCCTCTCAATTTGACCGTTGCTTACAAATGAAAAGCAAAAAATATTCCTTCCCTTTTCATTCGCACACTCATATATATTATTTACCTTAATCAGCATGCATTCAAACAATTAGCCACGTTAGAAAAAATGCCAAACTTTATACCTATTTTAATTTAGCCAATAAGGCAGCCCATGTATCAAAATCAGAGAAATTCCTCCCATTCCAATTCAAATGTCTCTAATTTAGCTTCTTTCACTTTGACATATGCATGGAATAAAAATCCAAATAACTCCATGACTTTATAGTTAAGTTCAAAAGATAAGGCTTCCAATTTTATCTTCTTCTTCCATGTTAACAATTTATAGAAGATAATGTCCATAGAGCACACTAAAGATCAAAATAAGTCTTCTTATTTCACTTTTGATTCCAATATGTGGTAATCAAAAGGAATCAATTCAAATATTATAATTACCTTTTTAATCCAAGGCATTTAAACATTTTGAAATATTCCTTGTTGTTGCCCCCTAATTTCTCAAGGATGCCTAATGCATGTCTCCATGACCAACTTCAAATTTATATGTTTTCTTTCATTTTTTATTTTTTTTTTCATTTTTTTATTTTTTTATTATTCTTTTAACAAAATCATATTCTAGGACACAATGACAATATTTTTTTATTTTTTATTTTATTGTTTTCTTTATTTTTAATTATCTTGTGGGGCCCGGACAAAATAGGGTGTTTACATATATAGTCATTGATGAAGAAAAGAAATCGTAGAATACAAAGAGGTTATGACAAAGAGGTTATGAACATTGACATGTCACAATATTCAAAACACGCCCCCCTAAGATGTTCATTAGAAAATATTATTATGATTCCTTAAAATCTTACTAGGGATCGGAAAATCCATTGGGATAAAAACCTAGTGAAAGAAAAAGATTTCATCATATTTGCCTCATTAAAAACCTCATCAGGAAAACTCAGTGGGTCAAAACCTCCTTGTTAAAGGGAAAAAGAGTATATTATCTCCCTTTGAAAATTGGATCATTATTACTTAGCTTTCTCACATAATAAAATCAGCTTTACTCCCCCTGTTGACAACATCTCTTTTATCTCAATTAAGTATATTAATTTTTCAATTATATTCCTTTCACTGCTATTTGATGAGCGAATCTTCATTATGTTCGAATTGCATCATCATCAAATATGTCCTTTAAAATATATCCATCTATATATCTATGATATATTTTGTATCCACATGCTTACCTAAACTCACTATCAATTTATGTACCTATAAAAATCAATTGTTCCACAAAATTGATATATAATACCAATAAAATTAGCAAATATTTAAAGGGTAATAGACCTAATCTACCCTTGAAGTAACCACACAGGAGCACTGGGCACCATAAACTAATAACAGACTCATATTTACACTCAAACTAACCAAAGTGTCTAAAAACTACCCCCAGTGGACGGTCAATCACGTTTGACCGTTAATCTGCCCATGTGGCCCGCCACGTGGGTTAAATTTTTGGCACGTAGGATAAGGGTAATGGACCTAATCTACCCTCCAAGTAACCACCCAGGAGCACTGGGCACCCTGAACTAACAACATGCTCATATTTACACTCAAAGTAATCAAAGCGTTTAAAAAATACCCCCAGTGGCAGATTAACGTCCATTACCCTTATATCTCTTACAAATTCAGATTTGTTTAGTTGAATTACAATTTATACACTACTACAGAATAACCCTATACCATCGCACCTTTACATGCGCTTCAAGAAAAGCGTTGGTAATTTACACCCATACATGCGCTTTTAAGAAGAACAGCATAAAGCGCATGTATATAATATGTTAATACATGCGCTTTATACATAAGAGCGCATGTATAGGACACAAAGCTATACATGCGCTTAAAGCGTGTGTATATAGTGCCTCTTTACATGCGCATCTTAAGGAACGGCGCATGTATATGTTTGTGGCCTCTACATGCGTTTTTAGCGCATGTATATATCACATCTTTACATGCGCTTTAACCCAGAAAGTGCATGTATAGTTTTTAATTAAAATAGTATATACTTAAACAAAAACCCTAATCTCCTTCTCCTTCATTTTCACGCGTCCGCCCCCATCCACCCCTCACCATTTTCGACCTCTCACTCCTCCGCAACTGTTCTTCGTTTTCCGGCGTTATAGCCGCCGGTCTACAGTGGCATGGGTCTCAAAACCGAGCCCATTTGGTATTCACTGTCTTCCCCTCCCAAATCGGACCCTCTCTTCTCTTTCACTGCCTCTCACTCCTCTCCGTTCTTCCTCACCTTCTTCGACGTTTCCAGCGAGCAGCTGCGTCGACGGCGAGGAGGTAAGCCTATTTCCCCCCCTCTCTTGTTCTGCCACTTGGTTCTTCAAATCCCTTAACGTCTTTGACATTGTTTCCTCATTGTTTTCGTTTTTCTCCACTGTCCCTCTTTGCCTCCGGTGAGGCCAGCGGTTGTCGGTGACGGCGAGACCAGTGAAGCTTCAAATGAACTCAGGTGAGCTTCCTTACTCATCTTTACTCGTTTTCTTTTCTTTTTCTGCGAGTTTAGAGAGAGAATATGATTTCAGTTCTAGGGTTGGGTTGTTTAATCTGTAAATGCTGAAGCATTCTTGTTATTTTGAATGATAAAGTAAGTTTTGATCGATGTTTGGAGTAGTTTATGCAAAACCCTAGCATTTGGGGCTTAAGGGCTGATGAGTTCTTAGTGATTTTTGGCTTGAAATTTCCTTAATAATCACCATAGGAATCTCTGAGGGTGGTTTGTTGAACTTCATTTTGAAGTTTACATAGGCACATCATATGTTTTGGAAGGAAGAATTGAACTTTTGTTTTAGGTGTTGATTTTCTGCTATTTCTCTGTAAAGAAATGAATTAGTTCCTAGTTCTATGATGCCAAAATTTGTTATTAAAGTATGGTAATTGTGGGTTGTTTGGTCCCTTGTTAAATGTGATGTCTTAAATCATGTAGCAATTTGTTTTGTGTGTGTGTCCTTCTCTATTGACATTTGTTATAGGAAATGCAATTGTATATTAATATTGTTTGGGACTTTTATGTGTGTGTTGTGAGTTCTGGCATTCTTGTAAAGGATTTTGGTGCTTCAAAAATGATTATTGGTTTTGGCTTAGTTTACTTTGTAAAGGTGGATTAGGATGTCATTCTTTTGTTGGACTATGTGGGTAAATTATTTATGTTCTTGCTCAATTGACCTCAAATGTTGTATGAATCTCTAATAAATTCTTTGACTTTAAGCATGTAGGAAGTGTGATTGGTCAAAAAAAAAGCATGTAGGAAGTGTTGAGGTTTGATTAGATGTGCTTGGATAAATGTGAAATTTGGAAATTTTTAGTTGTTTGATTTATTTTCTATGGTAATTCTGATTTCTTTTGTCACAGGGCAAAGAAATGAAAGATTATAAATGTTTCTTAACATGTATGCTTGACTTAAGGTGAAAGCTCTAAAACTCCTTTAGCTTTCACTTTCTTTTTCTCTATACTCGGAGTACTCAGTGTTGGTCAAAAGTGGTTTGAAAATTTTGTTTGAATTTATTGGAATATATGGGTTTAATTGCTGGTTGTTATGGTTGTGATGGCTTAACTAATATGTAGGTAATATTTTTAAAGTATGGAAGAATGGTTAAGAGTTTCACGTGTCTCATTGGTCTTAAATTTAGTGGAAGATTAAGTAAATATTTGAATTGGGTAAACAGAATTATGGAGGAGTTTGATTGTAGATTTATGAAACATGTGAAGTGACTAATAATGATCATGAAATTCTTTTGATCCATTGGAGTACAACCTGCCTTCCTTTGTTGTTAATGGACTCACTAATTGGCTATGAATGATAGTCATGAGGTTGTATAATTAAGGTTTGAGATCTTAGTGTCGCGAGATGATTGATGTACCTGGCGGCTGACCATTTACTTTGGACATGCTTATTATTGCATATGGAACTATAAATTTTTATTTTAATGAACTTTATATTATTAATTATTAATTGCTGGACATTTGAGTTCTGGATGGTTAAATAATGATTACTCTTTGATGAATAACATTTGTTATGGTTTTCTCTTTGGTCACACTCCATTGAGAGTGAAACTTGTTTTAAGACGTGAAGTGATATGAAAATGTGCTTTTTGTTTATGTTCGACAGTTTTGCTTGGATTGTAATTGAAATGCTTGGTTAGGACAAAGTAAATGAAGGGGGTTTGGGTTGCATATTAGGATTCGAGAGAGACGTTAAATATTATGAGGTGGAAATGATATTAACGTAGCATTCTGTATTATACTATTATAGGATTGGATGTGATGTGGTGTTGTGGCATCTAGAAAGGAAGGATAAGTCAGTGCATAGTTGCTGGAGAACAGGTAATAACTCTTACCTTACTATAACAGTGAGGGTGACGTTAGTTGGGATTTTCAAAATCCTTTCTAATCCTCAAAATCTTTAAAAATTTACTTTTATACAAAATAGGCTATCGGGTGTCCGAAGTGCGGGTTCTCTCGATATCTAGAAAATGGCAAAAGCCCTGCCAAGGTCTTGTGGTACTTCCCAATAATTCCAAGACTAAAGCATCAAATTAATCTTCATTTTTCCAAACTAAACACACTCTATAACTTTTTAACAACATTTCAGGAGTCACTGGGTTTTGATTGCCTTCAATCCGATGGTAAAGGATGTAAACAATATTATAGTCTATTACTTGGATCCAATTGAGACTGCTCTTCCAAGTAATAGGTATAACTATATGTGTTTCATTAATGGGTAAGATTATTATGTTGTGATTTGTTTTCATCCTTAATCTTATTTTTATTGCATTTTTAACCTTTATTTTTCTCTTCTATAGTTTGATAACAGCTTTTAAGGCAAATTGTAAGAATATAAATTTGGCCTACTCAAAATCAACTGATCAAACACAATCCTATCCATGGTTGAAAATTCAGGTTGTACTTGTTTTATAAATAATTGATAATCATGAATGATAATGTGTATAAAAGTCTTTTGACTAACGTGTTTGTGTTTTTTCTTGTTGCAGTGCCCTTTCCAACCCAACAACAATGATTGTGGTTACTATGTGATGAAATTTATGAAGGACATAGTAACACATGACCAATTGGAGGTGCTGAATTTGTAAGTTTACTATTGCACATGACATATATAGTCTTAACTTACAAAATTGTTGTTGACTTGTTATTTAAAGTGAATTGTCACATAAATATGTTTATTATGTCCATTAACTCAGTATTATGAAGATTGTCGATCATCAAAGTTATCTAAGGAGGAGGTGGATGATCTCATTGAAGAGTGGTGCAAGTATGTTTTCCCTATTGCTCATCCTATTATCCAAATTTACATCCTTCTTAGAGTTTCATACATCTAAGGAGTATGACACTTTTGATAGATGAACTATTTTGGCTAGTTGGTTATTTAATCTAAATGTCTTTTGCTGGTACAACTTTGTTGTGTATTTTGGCTGGTACAAATTAGATGACTTTTGGTGCTACAAATTAGATGTAAACTCTGATGGGGATATGTGGATGACTTTTATATTATGTAAAGTAGTTCTTGGTATATATAGGATTTTGGTTATTTTGGTTGGTTGGGTATATTATATTGTGCAGGTAGCAATTTAACTGCCAAAAAGCAGAGAAAACGAATTATGACAAATGAAAAAGAAAAAAAAATAACCTATACATACGCTTGAAGCGTATGTATAGGAAGATCATCTATAAGATCATCTATACATGCGCTCGCACATAAGCGCATGTAATGATTCACCTTTAGTTGCGCTTTTGTTACAAAAGCGCATGTATAAATGTATATATACATGCGTTTTCCTGAAGATAAAACGCATGTATAGGTATATCTATACATGCGCTTTAAAAAGCGCATGTAAATCCTTTCCAGCAAGGCCATTGCCAGCGCTTTTTAAGCTCATGTAAAGGCCAAAATAAGCGCATGTAAAAGGGTTATTCTGTAGTAGTATTAGCTTTTGATGTGCTTGTGTTTGTCTTATTATCTATTTTTTTTATCCCTCAAAACAATGGGTTGATGCTGTGTACCGTTTAAAGTTATTTCAACGGCTAAGATTTAGTTATATTAATTTTAATATTTTTAATGAATTTATATTTAAATTGATACAAAATCAAAAATAATTATCACAATGAGTTTTTATGTCCAATAGATGAATATTATTCGTGATTGGATATAATTAGGATAACGTTCCTATCGGTAAAATTTAATATCAGATTTGTCCCTTTGCTCCTCAAACAATGAGCAGAAAGTAGCATTTTGCGAGGAATCATCAAATGTAAGATTCCAGATATTGGTATTAGCCGTTTCAACTCTTTTGATGGACCATTTAAAAAAATAATTAGCACAAGAATTAAAATATATCAAAGAACTATTTTTATTTTAGGCCATCGAAGTTGAACAATACAACAAATAGTATATAAAGATTAAAATACCATATTAATATCTTATTCAAAGCCCCCAATTAATGATAAACAATAAAATGAACAAATTATATAGAGCATGAGCTCTTTATTACATCATCCCAATAAACTTCAAAATCTAAATATTAGTGAACACTTAAAATTTCTTCTCAAGATAGTTAATTATCTTCGCATCAACTTGAAATGCCTTGGCAAGAACTTCAGGGGAGATAGGAGGATTTGATCCAAACACATTGTTGGCAATGGTAATAAGTCCTGGATTTTGGCTGCTAAGACCGGAAATAGCAACCGCCTTTGTTTTGCCCACATTGAGCTGAAAGTGAATTAGACCAATTGGGAACACAAACACATCTCCCTTGTTGAGTATCTTGGTGAAAAGACGATTTTCAGGGTTTGATGTGACAAAACCAACATGAAGAGTACCCTCCAAGACTACCAATATCTCAGTGGCTCGAGGATGAATGTGGGGAGGATTCAAACCATAAGGAGCAAAATCTAAGCGAGCCAATGATATGCCCAAGGTGTTGAGTCCCAGGATTTTAGTAACATCAACTACTGTTACACTTGAGCCAAGTGGACCGGAAGTGTCTCCTTCTTTGAGTCCAGGGAAGAAGAAATCGTTGGCATTGGCCAGTTTGGGGTCCTTACAGAATTTTCCATTCACAAACACTATAGGAAAAGAAGAGAAGAATAAAATAAGAACAAAGGATTACATAATTAATTTTCAGATTAGGGAGTCTATTCAGCTTCCAAGAGAGAAAGAGAGAATATGTACTTACCACCACTAGTGGTCTTAGTATCGTTGATGGCAACACAGAAGTCTTGAAGAGGACTGGGATCAAAAGCGAGGGTGCCAGAAAATGTGAGGGCCAGGATGGCAAGAAGGGCTAAGTGATGAGCAGATTTCATGTTGTATTATATGTATGCCTTTCAGAAACTCCAAACTACTACTCTTTAGCTTTCTGTATATTTGCATTCAGAGGAGGGATGAGACTTTTTTTGCATGGAGAATGATCTGATGTGTGTATTTATAAGTAAGAGTCAGTAATTTGGTCAACTTTTTGACCATGCTTGATCTCACGGAGCAGGTGAAGACTTGGTAATTACCAAGTTTTAAGTTAATACTTTATCGGTGTGGAGCGAATTGTTCGTTTAAAACGATTACTTGCATCTTAATGGCTAGCACTTAGAACCTGTCTTATTATAATATGGCTGATCAAGTCCATTGGTTATATTTAAATAAGGTTTAGCAGTAGTGGATAGATCGTTCAGATACCCGTCTCATCACTTAATTAATTTAATGCATATAAAACTATGTATGACTTGGCTCACAAATATATATATATAACTTTAACCCGAAGCATTCCACTTTTTATAGCACGTTTCTACCAGCAAATTCCAATTTAAATAATATTATAGCATGCTAGAACAATATTTATATAATTGAAGATTATTTTATACTTGCACGATTTTTTTTATCAACATCAACACATACATATATGTATGTATGTGTTATCCCTGAACTATTGAGTAATGGTTGCTGAAAAAAACCAAAACTATTGAAAAATGATTTTCTCCCAATCTTAAGATTTATAGTTAATTTATTCAATACAAAAAACCAATGAGTAATTAATTGAATCAATTTCCATTTACTATGTACTCCATAGTCCCATATTAATAGAAATAGGTGTATTCTTTGACTGATATTGTCCCAAAATATAAGGTATATCACTCTCTGGTACTAAATAAGACTTTTTTGACTTTTTTGTAATTTAAGGAAATAAATTGTATAACTAAATTATAACATATGTCACATATAAGTAGATTATATGTTAGTTTATTGGTATAATAAATATGTCCTAAATATTTATTATAGCTTCATCACAGAGATATATAGATTATCGATTGAATTGTAGCAGAGAGGCACAGCTCCCCTCAGATTCCATTTCGAGCATAGCTTCACTAAATCTGAAACTATAGTTCAAGTTGACTACGTTGGATATGACATGTTCTCGTTATAATAAATATTTGGGCAAAAACGCTGATCTAATAATTAACTATTTCAATTTGGGAAAAAATAATAAATGACTATTTCGCGGTGCATAAATAATAATCAACTTTGTGACCCGGTGCAAAAATAATAAAACCGGTAGTAAATGTTAATTTGTAGTTTTGTGGAACCTTTCTGATATTATTTTATAAAGTAAAAATACATTTTTACCCCCTCATAATTAAAATTCAACCCTTCGTCCTTCCGCTCTTCATTTTCCCATGCTAACAATTATCAACAAAGTTTTAATTGGGAGGGACAAAAATGTATTTTTCACTTTGAAAATAATATCAGAAATGTTCCACAAAACTACAAATTAACATCCAGCACCGGTTTTATCATTTTTGCATCGGGTCACAAAGTTAGATATTATTTAGGGCGAAGGTGCAAAAATAGCCACCGTAAATTTAAAAATGGGCACTTATAACTCTCGTAAATTTAAGGGGGCAAAACCATACACTGTAAATCAAAATAGGGCAAAACCATACAATGTAAACCAAAATGGGGTAAAAGTAACCTCTCTGTCAGGCCGAGTCAAATAGACATTTTACAGACGTGGGTTCCACTATCAATAAATGACGTGTCAATTACAAAATCCACTGTGGAAGCTAAATGCGTCCAGTTGAACTATAAATCACTTGAAACAAACCCTAAACCTCCAAATCATTTCGATAAGAAACCAAATAGAACCCCGAATCATGTGAAATCCACCTCACTTCTTCATAATCATCTAAAAAAATAAAGTCTCATCTGAAAAATAAAGCTTCATCAACATATTGCACCTTTAAGTGTATGACATGTCATTTATTGATGGTGGGGCCACGTCTGGGAAACATCCGTTTAATTCTGCCTAACAGAGAGGTTACTTTTGCCCCATTTTGGTTTACAATGTACAGTTTTGCCCCCTTAAATTTACCAGAGTTATAAGTGCCTATTTTTAAATTGACGGTGGCTATTTTTGCGCATTTGTCCTATTATTTATGCACCGCGAAATAGTCATTTATTAGTTTTGTCCAAACTGAAATAGTTAATTATCATATCAGCGCTTTTGCTCTAAATATTTTACAATGCAATATAACCCTTAAGTCATTTTTGAAGAGTAAATATTTTTTTAAAAAAACTCAAATGAATATTTTTAACTATATTTATTTTAATTATGTTCACATAAAAATTATTAAATTTCAAAACAGTAAAAAAAAATCAATCTCAACCGTCTAAATTAAATCTAAACACTTTGTGATGAAAATCATCTATAAGTGGTTATTATTCGTGTCTGATGAGCACCAAAATTAGTTTTAATAATTAATTTTATATGATTTATCCAATTAAATGGTTTCATTTATTATAACAATCTAAAGCACGAGTTTTTAACCATGCCCTTTTTCGTAAAAAAAGTACATATTTTCCGGCAACATAAAATATTGTTTTTGACGTTTTTTCGTAAAAAGACAAATTACGATTAGAAATTAGATTTGTGCGGACTGCGGAGGTATACTTTTGACATGCTTTATTAGTTCTGTCACTTATGTAAGCACGATCTAGCTACGTAAAAAAGGTATCGAAGTATGACGGAAACAAGATGGATATATATACACAATAATCTATCAAACCTATTGTATGAAGCACACAAGTTCAACAAAATGCGAGATTCATATATAATGCAAAATATGTACAGTTAATTTGTTGAGATCACTATAAGTTTAGCCCTCAATAGTATAGCTTATGGCTTGGCTGATACGTTCAATCTGAGATCATTGATATCTTTTAATTTACACGTGCAAAGGCGAAACTTAATATGCGCATAAATTGCTCATTTTATTCGAATAGATATGATACATAAGAGACAAATTAAAGGTCCATACATTATTTTGTAATAGGCATGCAAACCCAGAAATAAATCATTAAGAACTCAAATAAATGACAAAAGTTTTCGTCTATAATTGCTTTTGAATGATATCAATTATGCTTTTATCCACTTGAAAGGCCTTGGCGAGAATTGCATCAGAAATTGGAGGGTTTGATTTGAACACAGCATTGGCAATGGTGATGACTCCAGGATTTTGACTGCTTAAAGCAGCAATAGCAATAGCATTTTTGTCACCCACGTTTTGTTGGAAGTGAATCAAACCAATAGGGAACACAAACACATCTCCCTTGTAGAGCACTTTAGTAAAGAGTTTATTCTCTGGGTTGGAAGTGACAAAACCAACAAGAAGAGTACCCTCCAAGACCACAAGAATTTCAGTGCCGCGAGGATGAGTGTGTGGAGGGTTTAAGCCTTTAGGTGCAAAGTCTACTCGAGCCAATGATATTCCGAGAGTGTTAAGCCCTGGTATTTCTTTTACAGCAACTGGAGTTACAGCTGAACCAAGTGGACCGGATGTGTCTCCTTGTTTCAATCCACCATAGAAGAAATCATTGGCATAGACAAGGTTGGGGTCTTTGCAGAACTTTCCATTCACAAAAACTGCACATAAAAAAATGAAAGATTGATGTTCATGATAAGCATACGTTATTATATTCATGTTATAATGGAAATGCGGAAAGAGAAAAGCTGATAATTATATATACACACACATACCACCACCGGTCTTGGTTTCGTTGAGGGCAACACAGAAGTCTTGAAGAGGGCTGGGATCAAAACACTAGTGCAAAATAGTATATTTGACTTCAGTTAAAATAGCATTTTCACTACACCAAATAGGGTGTAGTAGAATTAGGCGTAGCGGAAAATAATTATTATGATTTCAGTTATAATGGACATGATGTAGTAATTAAATATATTACGGCTTCAGTTGTTAAAGAACTGAAGTGGTAAAACATGTATTATGGCATCATACGAAATACAACTAATGTCATATTTATTTATTATGGTGACACTTATTAATATAGATGAAGCCATATTAGGCATATATATTCTTTTTTTAAAATATCATTAAAATTAACTAGAATTGCCATTTGAGAATCAATAATCATACATCCAATGTACCACATGAAAGTTACAATAAATTCATCAAATATTCAAACAACCAATATTCAACAAAAATAAAAGGTTAAGCAAGCAAATATGTCTCTTATACAAAAAAAATGTCTCTAATATATTTTGACAAGTTACAAAGTATAATCATTGAATACTTGTCTTATATTATAATTTTGTTAAATCTAAAAAGTATTCTGAACAAAGGCTGCATATCTCTCTCATCTCTACTATCGAATGGCTTCAAACCTTGATAATGATGCACATTAGGAAAAGTTAATATGTAATAAGAAATATTAAAAAAAAAAATGTAGACTAAAACTGTGTTGTGTTCGCTGCCTCCAACATTTACTCGACTAGATTCTCCTATAATTACATAAAGTACTAATAACTATCAATAATTGTTCTATATAATAAGCAATGTCTCTCTCAAAATTATATTACTATCCAAAATTTCTGGACATTACTTTGTTTACTACTAAGATTATATTATGGTTTCTTAACATCCAACCCCTTTACGGAAATTCTTTCTTGACTCTTAAATAGTTTCTTAATATAATTTAGACACCTTCAACAATTTGGACAAAAGTAAAATAACACAAAATGGAAACAATGTGTCAAAGCATAAAAATCACAAGTCAAACACAACACAGAGCCATATAACCTTAAAAACCATATAACCTCAAAGAAAATAATAACTACTCACACCAAGAAGGAGATTGAACATTTCCAATGCAACTTTAAGATCAATAACGCCCTCTTAATTACATATACTCTCATTCACTCTTGCATCTCTTTCAAATTACTTGTTAAACTTACTCTCCTCTTCCCATTTTATAATAAACTCCGATTTTGTAGACCTCAGAACAGGGAAGAAGTGTTTTGCATTCACAAATCATCAACATCAACACAAGACATCTCATGTCAGTTCCTCAAACAAATTCAGAAATCAATAACATCCATTTCACTCTTCTTTCATCACTTTTAACACAAAAATCCAGATTTGGGTCATCGTATTAGGCCCTTATATTAAACAACCCAGCAATCAAGATTCATATAATTCATACACACGTACTTAAAAAACTAAACATCTTATCTCTTATGAACTTAACACTCCCTTAATGCAAAACAAATTCCTTAACTTTAGAATTCCAATATAGCTTTCATATTTCCAAAGCACATATACTAGAAAAATTCTTTGTATTCAAACTTGTTATAAAACTGATTTTATTTATTACTCAATTATAATTGCTCAATCACCATCTACACAATAAATTCATAAATGAAGGAAAGGAAAATTGTCAGATATAGTAGGATTTTCCTTTCAAATATATGTCTAACTCTATCTTGATGTTCAAAGGCTTAATTCCAGAATTAAGATTCATCATATAGATCAAAAATCAAGCATGAGGTGACTTCTGTAAACTCTATTAAATCTACAACTTGCATAAAGTAAAAGGGAAAATCAAAGAAAGAAACACTCCAACACATTCCTTAGAAGTTTTGCACCTGCAAGCTTATATCCCAGTTTTAAAAATTCAAACACAAATGGTTTTATATTTTGAGAAATCCAGCCGAACAATACACAAGCAAAATGAAGAAGGCAGAAGAATCGGCCAAACAGAGACATGAAACCAACCTCTAACAATCACAAACTTCTCAGAAAATTTGACATGCAAGTTGAGAAGTAAGTACAATCTTTCAAGTACAACAATTTAATAAAAACCAAAACACTCAAAAGGACTCGAGCAAACAAGAAAAGGAGAGAAAAATCTCAGTTCCTATCAATTAAGAAAACTGAGACCAATTGAACATGAAATTGTTGAAGTTCAACTTTAATAAACTTGCAATTAGATTAATTAGAAATTCATCCCAAAAATCCCCAACAACCCATCGAATCGACAAGTACCCAAATTAAGGTTTTGTGACATCTTGATAAAACCAAGAATCGACCTTTCATTCTCTTCCAACACAAAGAATCAAATCTTTAAACTTCAATTTTATGTATTATCCCAAGCCAAATACACAAACCCAAACTCAGACCCCACTCTCAATCTCGCCCAAATCGGAAGGAAAACAAGTAGAGATGAGTATAGGAATCTCACATAGGTTTGATTCTGCTATTGCATGGATTGTGGGAGGCCGGTTCCGCCGTGAAACTCGCCGGAGAACGCCGCTAGGAAGGTGAGGAGTTCGCAGAATAAGGGAGATTGGAGGGAAGAACAGTTTTCGGTTTTGGAAAGGAAATTGACGGAAAGGAAGATGAAAACTGAAAAGTGACTTTGGATATCACCCCTCGCACAATGACTAATTTGCCATTACATATTTATTTTAAATTTAAATATTTTGGGATACAAAAATATTATAAACTTAATTACTGCTTCAATTGTCTATTTAAGTGACATCTTAATATACATTATGGCTTCAGTTCCTTATACAATAGAAGTGAAAATATACTAACTTAATTATTGCTTCAGTTGCCTATTTAAATGATGTCGTAATATACATTATGGCTTCAGTTCCTTGTACAATAGAAGTGAAAATGTGTTATATCTATTATTACTTCAGTTCCTTAAGGAACTAATGCGAAATTATGTAGCGAAATTAATGTTTTCCACTAGTGAAAGCGAAGGCAACGGAAGATGCCAAAGCCAAGAGAGCAATGATGGCTAAGTGAGAAGCTTTCATGTTTTCTATTCTCGTTTTACAGAAACTTTAAACTCTTCTATGTTCTGTTTGTGTATATTTGAGTTCAAGAGGGGAATGAGATAGTTGAGTGCTAAATGGTGCATATTTATAAGGGAGAGTCTCGGTTTGGTCAACCTTTGGACCATATACTTGATCGCACAAATTATATTAAACCAGGTAATTAAAGACTTGGCAAGCTTTAGTTAGTTAATAATTTATTCGTGGAGCGAATTGTTCTTCGTAAGATTACTTGCAGTGTATAGTTTAGAACTTGTCTTGTCTCGTGTTATCTCTTTAGTTCAAATTTCATGCGCTTAATAGGTCAATCTTAATTGATGCACCTAATATTGCTGATACAGTCCAGTTGGTGTAATGTATAAGCAAGGTTTAGATGGAGCACTCGAAATCTAATCTTGTCAACATGTTTGGTGGGCGAGCGCGCTCATTACTTCATCTATATGAACAAGCCTGGAAATTAAACTATGTATTGGTTTATAACTTTGACTGGATCATCCCAAATTTAATATTACCACAACAATTAGAACAAATTTATGACAGAGACATTTTTTATCAATATCGAAAATAAATATATGAGGGACGTTTTGCTCCACGCTGCTGAAAAAATCTCCGATCCTAATAAATTATGATATACAGTTAATTTATATTCAATATGAAATATCAACGTGGTAATTAGGGTTATATTGTTTTTCCAATCAAATTGATGAATTCATGATCATCTGAAAACGAGTGTTTTCAACCATGCACTTTTTTATTTGGTTTGAGAGTGATCTTTTTTAAACACATAATCTATTATCCCTTTTTTATATTAGCAATCACATTTTCATGTCATTGACCGTACGTTAATGACTAGTCAGAATTCTAACATTGTTAATTAGGTCCGTAATTTAGACTCTATTAAGAGTAACCCTCCAAAATAGTTTTGTATATACATAAATTCTACTCCCTCATTCTAATTACAAAATTACCTTGATTTTTTTGAGAAATTAAATATACAAAAATTAATCTTTTTTAAAAGTTTATAATTTTCTTTTTTCCCCCAAAACTAATTTATCTACTTAAAAATCATTCTATAATCTATATATACATTATATGTTATAATTTAGTGTTTTAATTTGATTCTTTAACTTCCAAAAAAAAGTCAAAAAGATCTTATATTAGGATAGGAGGGAGCAATTCAAGAAATTTTGTTGTTTATAAGCAAACAAAACCCTCAATGGAAAAAGCTATCAAAACCTCTAGTAAGACCATCACTTATTACATATCTATGTATGTATATTAGGGAAAATTAAAAAGGAATATGAAAATTGAATTACAAACTATCAAATCATTACACACTTTTTCTATCCCTAAATATATGGCCTATTTAAGAATGTGACTATGTGAGTTTATTCTTGAGTTTATAAATTTTTATTTTTATCTTACAGAAAAAGGGTTAACCCAGTTCTAGTCCCCACTTTGTGAGGGTACTGGGGAAGGGAATATATTAGGAAGTCTAACCTAGAGCCGGTAATATGGGCTGGCCCGTGGGTTATGGGTTGGCCTGCCCCAATCCAAGGGTCAGATGGGTAGGGTCAAAACGGCCCGTTTTAAATGGGCTGAAATTTGGCCAACCCTAACCTGGCCTGCAGGGTTACAGGGTCAGCCCGCCCAACCCGTCACTTAAAAAAAAATTTAAACAAAAAATATATGAGTGAGCGAGCTTATTCAAACCTATGTTTTTTGCACAGTGGCTTATTCGAACCCGCGACCTCATACCCACATGGCAAGCGAGCTTACCGTTGAGTTAAGTCGGCCCTTCTCTATTTTTTCTTACATTGGCTCTAAATTACTCCTATTAATACTCATTGCCCTGTATGTAATCATCATTAACAAGAAGTGAAAGAGGTTAGGAATAAAAAAATAAAATTAGGGTGTTTTGGTAATAATAATGATTTGATTTTAACTAACATCATTAATCTAATTAAATTATTTAAATATCTCTAATATTTAGGGACATACTAAGTATTTGTTTTATAAATCGAATTGTGAAGTGCTCATTAATAAGAGTAGTCCATCAATTCTTAGCTTTGTTAATTAACGAAAACCTTACGTGATATATCTTAAATTTTCTGGTTGTCTGGCCATTCTCCAAATTATGTGTGTGTATGACATTACAGCCAAAACAGGGCTTATTACATCGAAAGGGAAATAAGATGTTATGTCGCTTTCTTGGTTCTCAATCTTATTTTGAAGTTCATTTTCGATATTCAAGCTATATAAGTTAATAATTTAATACTACTTTTTGTGGCAGGATAATATTTTAATTCCTATATTGTGTGTATATAGATGTTGGATCGATCATATGGGAGGGTAGTATGAGCAAATCAAGACGAGATACACACAATTCAGACGCTAAAATTTATCAATCTGTATATTATATGCAAATATGTGTGTGTGTATTGATCAAAATTAGAACTGAGAGATCATAAAATGATACTTTCTTCTGTCTTAAATATAAAATCCTTTTGACATTTTTTACGAATGTGAAGGATGTAAATTAAACCATTAAGTTATAATATATAAACATATAATAAGATTTTATGTTAGTTTGTGAAATAAATTAGTTTTGAGGAAAAAAGATAGTTATAGACATTTTAAACTAGCTAATTTTGTGTTTTTTAATTTTTAAAAAATGTCAAAATGATCTTATAATTAGGTGGAGGTAGTATCTTCTTGCGAATGATTTTTTTTATCAGAATCCTGCGAATGATGTATACACTTTATTTGATTTGTTGAGATCAATGCAAAGTGTATCCCACACTATTAGCTTATCGCTTGGTTGAAATGTGTATCAATTGATGATTTTCAACATGTATAAATAGGCACCGTAACTTAATGTGCGCACATATCGCTTAATTCATTCCACCATGAAAGATAAGATACAAAGGTCCAATCATTATTGATATAGGCAAACCAAAAAAATAAATCATTACAAACTCAAATAAATGATAGTAATTTTCATCTATAACTTCTTCTGAATAATATCAATTATGCTCTTATCCACTTGGAAGGCTTTGGCCAAAACTTCATCAGAAATCGGGGGGTTAGATTTGAACACAGCATTGGCAATAGTAATGACTCCAGGATTCTGACTGCTCAAAGCGGCAATAGCAACAGCATTTTTGTCACCCACATTTTGTTGGAAGTGAATCAAACCAATAGGGAACACAAACACATCTCCCTTGTAGAGCACTTTAGTAAAGAGTTTATTCTCTGGGTTGGAAGTGACAAAACCAACAAGAAGAGTACCCTCCAAGACCACAAGAATTTCAGTGCCGCGAGGATGAGTGTGTGGAGGGTTTAAGCCTTTAGGTGCAAAGTCTACTCGAGCCAATGATATTCCGAGAGTGTTAAGCCCTGGTATTTCTTTTACAGCAACTGGAGTTACAGCTGAACCAAGTGGACCGGATGTGTCTCCTTGTTTCAATCCACCGTAGAAGAAATCATTGGCATAGACAAGGTTGGGGTCTTTGCAGAACTTTCCATTCACAAAAACTGCACATGATAAAAATGAAAGATCGATGTTCATAATAAGCATACATGTTATGTTCATGTTATAATGGAAATGGGGGAAGAGAAAAGCTGATAATTTGTATATACACACATACCACCACCAGTCTTGGTTTCGTTGATGGCAACACAGAAGTCTTGAAGAGGGCTGGGATCAAAAGCGAAGGCAACGGAAGATGCCAGAGCCAAGAGAGCAATGAGGGCACATAAGTGAGAAGCTTTCATATTTTCTATTCTTCTTATTACAGAAACTTCTTGTGTTCTGTGAGTGTATATTCGAGTTCTCAAGGTAGGGATGAGATTTGTTGCATGCTAAATTATGCGTATTTATAAGGTAGAGTCATTGATTTGGTCAACTTTTCAACCATATTACTTGATCGCACAGAGCAGGTCATTGAAGACTTGGTAAGCTTTGCCCTCTAATAACTATGACATGAAGTTTTTCTTTGTTTTGTATGTGGAGGGAATCGTTCTCCATACGATTACTTTGAAAAATTTTGAACTTGTCCTTTCTTGTGATCTCTCTGTTTTTTTTAACTGCACTCTTTTTTAGTTGATCACGTTTCACGGGTCAATATAGGTCAATCTTAATTAATAAAGCTAATATCTTTGATACAGTCCAGTTGGTGTATTATATAATAAGGATTTACAGTTTAATGGATCGCTCAAATACACGTCTCAATACGTTTAATGTGTGTGCGTACTACTTTATTCGGTTTACTGAATATATAGCAAAATATGAATTGATCTTCGATCTATAACTTTGACCAGAAACATTCCTAATTTAATATTACTGCAACAGTCAGAACAAAAATTTAAGACAAGGAAACTATTTTTATCTATGTCAGCGCGCGAATAAAACAATATGTGGGGCATTACACTGAAAGATGCTGAAAAACTATCTTCAACTACTAATTTCATGGTATATATAATTAATTCGATGTAAAATATCGTCTTGGTAATTAATTTTATTTAATTTTTCAATAAACGTGTGAACTCATAATAGTCTGAAGACGTGGGTTTTCAGGATCAGAATGCATTTTCTTATTTGGTTTGAGAGAGTATATATATCTTTTTCAGCACAAATATTGATTTTGATGTTGTTGGGAAAAAGGCAAATGATGACTCAAATTATACTTTCTTTGACAGATCCTAACTATTACAAGACCATTTTAAATTTTTAAATTTTTAAGAGTCTAATTATTATAAGTCCGCTTTAAATTTTCAAGAGAAATTAATGATGCAAAATTAATCATTTTAAATTGTCTTTAATTAAATTTTTATTCGAAATTAATTTATTCTACTTAGAAAATAAACCTATCATTTAATTTTGGGTTAAGGTGCATTTCTAGTACTCCACAATATGGCAAAGTGCACTTACAGTAATACACAATTTCGGGGTGCATTTGTGGTAAGCAAGAATAAATATCGTTGCCCCTATAATAACTCCGTTAAATAAGTCATCTTTGACCGTTAAGAGTAACATTTGACTGTTAAAAGGTGACATGGGGAGGAATTATTAATGACGTGGCAATGACTGGACGGACATGTGGCAATGCATGCTGACTGGATTAAGTTGTCAGGCCAAATTAAATTGAAAAAAAAAGGGAAAATTAATTAGAGGTCCCCCACAAGGGAGTTAATACTGGAAAAGTCCCAAAAGTTGAAAATATTAATGTAGGGTCCCTCCTCCCCCCACCCCCACCCTTCTCCCCCACCCTCCTCCCTCACCTGCCCCCCCTCCAGCGCCACCCTCCCCCTCCAGCCCCACCCTCCCCCTCCACCCTCCCCCTCCCCCGCCACCCTCCCCCTCCAGCGCCCCCCACCCCCACCCTCCCCCTCCAGCGCCCCTCCCCTCCACCCTCCCCCTCCAGCGCCCCCCACCCCCACCCTCCCCCTCCACGCCCCCCACCCCCACTCCTCCTCGCGATCTGATGAGAGAGAGAGAGATCCGATGAACTCGCGGGGAGGGGCGCTGGAGGGGGAGGGTGGGGGTGGGGGGCGAGGGAGGGGGAGGGTGGAGGGGAGGGGCGCTGGAGGGGGAGGGTGGGGGTGGGGGGCGCTGGAGGGGGAGGGTGGAGTTGGAGGGGGAGGGTGGAGGGGGAGGGTGGCGGGGGAGGGGGAGGGTGGGGCTGGAGGGGGAGGGTGGCGCTGGAGGGGGGGCAGGTGAGGGAGGAGGGTGGGGGAGAAGGGTGGGGGTGGGGGGAGGAGGGACCCTACATTAATATTTTCAACTTTTGGGACTTTTCCAGTATTAACTCCCTTGTGGGGGACCTCTAATTAATTTTCCCTTTTTTTTTCAATTTAATTTGGCCTGACAACTTAATTCAGTCAACATGCATTGCCACATGTCCGTCCAGTCATTGCCACGTCATTAATAATTCCTCCCCATGTCACCTTTTAACAGTCAAATGTTACTCTTAACGGTCAAAGATGACTTATTTAACGGAGTTATTATAGGGGCAACGATATTTATTCTTGCTTACCACAAATGCACCCCGAAATTGTGTATTACTGTAAGTGCACTTTGTCATATTGTGGAGTACTAGAAATGCACCTTAACCCTTTAAATTTTTATAATGGGGTAATGGACCTAATCTACTCTCCAAGTAACCACCAAGGAGCACTGGGCACCCTGAACTAACAACAAGGTCATATTTACACTCAAAGTAACTAAAGTGTTTAAAAAATACCCCTAGTGGACGTTCAATCATGTTTGACCGTTAATATGCCCATGTGGCCGCCACGTGAGTTAAATTTTCGCCACGTAGGATAAGAGTAATGGACCTGATCTAGCCTCCAAGTAACCACCCAGGAGCACTGGACACCCTGAACTAACAACAGACTCATATTTACACTCAAAGTAACCAAAGTGTTAAAAAAATACCCCTAGTGGATGGTCAACCACGTTTGACCGTTAATCTGCCCATGTGGCTGCCACATGGGTTAAAATTTTGCCACGTAGGATATGTCATGTGGGGTCAACATGCAAAAAAAATCCCTTTGGTGGTGGGGGGTGGCTGTGTTGGGGAGAGGGGGTGTGGTTGTTTGGAAGTGATGAAGAGAGAGGAGAGGGATTGTTTTTTATTATATGTGGGTCCCACATGACATATCTTATGTGGCAAAATTTAACCCACGTGGCGGCCACATTGGTAGATTAATTGTCAAACGTGATTGACTGTCCACTCGGGGTATTTTTTAAACACTTTGAGTGTAAATATGAGTCTGTTGTTAGTTCAGGGTGCCTAGTACTCCTGGGTGGTTACTTGGAGGGTAGATTAGGTCCATTACCCTTATCCTACGTGGCAAAAATTTAACCCACGTGGCGGCCACATGGGCAGATTAACGGTCAAACTTGAGTGGTCGTCCACTTTGGGTATTTTTTAAACTCTTTGGTTAGTTTGAGTGTAAATATGAGTCTATTGTTAGTTCAGGGTGCCCAGTGTTCCTGGGTGGTTACTTGGAGGGTAGATTAGGTCCATTACCCATATTTGAATGAGTCCTCTATTCATGATTAAAAAAAATTGTATAATTTAATATATTTTCTAAATGAAAAATATTTTGTTTGATTTTTTAACATATGCTTCTAACATTTTTCGACAATTCAAGAATACTCTATAAATTTCATCATCGAGTGAGATATACAATTATTGACGCACATTATATTATATACTGTTAAATTACTAGTATTTGTAATATACTTGTATCCACCACAAAATAATTAATATGCCTTATCATAATATTTATAGCCTTTGCGAAAAATAATATTTCACATAAATATTCATATCCCATAATAACTTTATATTTTTGAATTTTGAACTTCCAATCCATTTATTTTCACATATTTTGAAACATATTCATATTTCACTTCTTTTCATTTTCTTTTAACCAATCATATTTATATCTACTTCTCATGACATATGATATCATTATCAAAATTCTTGCCGACTACTTTATTCTTTTCGATTCCATTTATGACATAACTTATTGAGATCTCTTATGTTTCAGGTACATATACCTCCTTTAAGGTCTTTCAATTAGTTATGTCTTGGCACTCGGAGTACGTACATCCCTAATATGATCGGTCATCATAATTATAGTCTCCTATTTATATAAAGTATTGGAAAAAACTTACCTCCAGTGCAGTACATCCAGTACAACCAGTTCACAACTAATAAATGACACATGTACAATTTTTCATACACCCACCACACCATATCACTCTCTCCCTACCTTCTCTCTCCTTCTTCCCCACTCTCCTCCAAAGACCAAACATGCCCTTTCTCTTTCCATTCTCTCTCTTCCTCCCAACATCTCACCTTCAAGAACCACCACTGTAGCCACCCCATCTCAACCCTCTCTCCTCCACTGTCGCCGGAGTTTCGTCGCCGAGAGACGGCGCCGGCGAAAATGAAATCGATGGTGAACTCGCCGGAGAAGGTGAGAGGAAGGATGACAGAGATGTTAACGGACAGATCCGGAGACGGAGGTGCGATATGGTGAATCGGCGGAGCAGTGCGCAGCGCGGCGAAGTCGTCATCGACGAAACTCCGGCGAGAATGTGAAAGGTGAGATGGGATTTCGTCGCCACCATCATCGTCGGCGCGGCCGGTGATGGAGGCACCACAAGAGATGGCGAGGGAGAAAAAATGACTGTTAGTGTGAAGCAGCGACCACAATGTTGATCGATGCGTGGGGGTATTTGAAAAAGAGTAAGGGAATCTGGATCAGAAGCAGGGCATGTTTGGTATTTGAAATTGATGTTGAGAGGAAGAGATGAGAATGAGTAGACTAAGATGAGAATGATTGGGTTTAGGAAGAAGGATGATGGAGGGCAGCCATGGAAGGATTGAGAAGACAAAGAGAGGGAGGAGAGAGAAAACGGAAGAGAGAATGGGAGAGAGAAGATAGGATAGAGAATGATATGGTGTGGTGGGTGTACCAAAGATTGTACATGTGTCACTTAATTAGTGGTGAACTGGTTGTACTGGATGTACTGCACTAGAGGTAAGTTTGACCCTAAAGTATTTACATTTGGAAACGATTGATTTTATCATGCTTTAGGCATGTCACATTTATAGGAACATTTTCAGCTGTAATATGAGATTCGATAATTCTCATTTAATTCAGTAATTATATTTGGCATACATTTTGTAATATTTCATGAATATCAAATTCGATGAACTTCTGGTCATACACTTTTCTAAATTTTATAAATGCAAAATTTGATGAACTTCTGGTTCATACTACTACATTTGAGGATCTCTTTTATAATCATGATACATAAAATGAGTTTTCTTGCATAACTTTCGTTGAATATGTTGAATGACAAATAATCACTTATTTGCTTAACTTTTTGTTAAATATTGTATAACAAATAATCATGTGGTATAAGTCTCATAAATCTATTTGTTTCCATTTGAAACATCATTTTGTTTCATTCAGAAACTAGAAGGAGTTACTTATATACCCAACAATTTTATCAGCTTTGTATAATTATCCATCTATGCACATTATTGTATCATTGCGTGGTGGATTATTTTGCATATGCAATGCACATTCAAACTTTTGAGATAAAAAATATCTAGCTTCTAACCAAAAGCCAGTTTTATCGGAAGAATTTTGTTAATAAAGTGCTGCAACCTATCAACAATGAAATAAAAACAATGTTCTCATAATTATTTTGATGTAATTATTCATGGATGCTTTAATCATGATTTCTTCATCATGTGATTTGGAAATTGTGCACTCAACATAATGTTTTATTTAAACAACTAGCGGTATCTCCCGTGCGTTGCACGGGAGATATAAGTGAAGGAACTAATATAAGGAAACCTGATAAAAGAGAAAGATAAAAAAATAGGGTTAAGGTGCATTTTTAGTACTCTAGAATATAACAAAGTGCACTTAACATAATACACAATATTGTGGTCTATTTGTGGTAACCAAGAATTATTTTCGTGGCTTATTTAGTAACGACGTTAAATAAGTTAAATTTGACCGTCATGTGTCAAATTTTGACCGTTAAATTGTGTGGTAAAGGAGCATTTTCAGTACTCTAGAATATAGAAGGACCATCAAACATAATATACAATATTTGAACACCATAAATAACTAGTCACAATATTATTCAAGGTGTCAAATAATTAAACACTTCAAAGTTATAAAGATCCATAGACTATCCTAGTATCATGCATGTATAAACTAATAAGTCATTAGTATTTTACATATATAAAAAGTGTAAGCAAAGAATCATAAACTAAACAGGTTGGCCTTACTGAGTTTAAACGGGTTGATCATACTGGCTCGACACAAATTAAAACGGGTTGGTCATATTGGCTTGACACAAATTAATGACCCTATGATGTAATAGAAGAAGAGTTACTTCTATCTGATTACATAATTATAAACTTAAAATAATGTTCGTTACATTGTCATTTCAATATACATATATTACATCATTATGTCACATTAGATTTTATCTTATAAAAGTTTGTTTTATCTAACGAATTACTAGATAAGCAATGACAATAATTCTTAGTTATTACAAATGGACTAAAATATTGTATATTATGTTTAGTGCTCCTTCTATATTCTAGAGTACTGAAAATGCTCCTTTACCCCACAATTTAACGGTCAATATTTGACACATAACGGTCAAACTTAACTTATTTAACGTCGTTACTAAATAAGCCACGAAAATAATTCTTGGTTACCACAAATGGACCACAATATTGTGTATTATGTTAAGTGCACTTTGCTATATTCTAGAGTACTAAAAATGCACCTTAACCCAAAAAAATATGTTGATATAGTTGAACAGTTATTGATTTCACAAAAATATAAGCACTGTAAGCTTGCACAGGAGAACTCCAAGAAAAGATTGTCTAGTTTAGATACACAAAATTAGCTTTGGACAATTGTAATCAGATGTTTGCAAAAATCTCCTTGTAAACTACATTTTTCGTCTTTTTCTAGTACTCATCTTGATGTGGTAACATAACATGTAATCCCTGCATGCTTTTAACTCTTGATAAAGCAACATAAAGCTGTCCGTGAGTAAATACTGGTCTCTGCAAATAAACACCAACCTTTTTCAATGATTGACCTTGACTTTTGTTAATTGTCATGGCAAACGATATAATTATAGGAAATTGTCTGCGTTGCATTTTGAATGGCCACTTGGTCTTAGAAGGATTCATGTCCATTCTTGGGATTAAAACAACTTGATCAGCATATGATCTTGTCAAAATTTTTGCTTCAATAATATTTTTGCCTATATTTGATACCTGCAATTGAGTACCATTGCACAATTCAGATTGTTGGTCTATGTTTCGTAGAAGCATAACTGGAGTGCCTATTTTCAACACCAATTTGTGAGGAGGAAGACCGGAGCAAACAATAGAATTAAGAAACTCAGTTGAGTACAAATTTTCTGCTACACTTGGATCATCTGTTGACTTACATATCGAGTCATAGCTAAGGAATTCATGCTCTTGGCCAGGAAGCAAGTTACACATGTAATCATTTATTTTGTTGGCTAATTGGATAGTTGGTGCCAGTATTGATCGATCCATAAAGTAAGACTGCACATGTATATTTTCAAAGAAATTATCATATATAACTGTAACAATTACAGACAATGGATCAGAAGATGTTGGCAACAAAATATCAGTAGGTAGTTCAATGTCAGCGATACCCTCAATATCAGTTCCCAACTTACTATCACCAACTTGCAGTAACCATTGGGAGAATCTATCTATGTGTGAGTTTTGGACAGGGTCATTTGATCTCTTAATCCTCATGTTTTGCTGCAGCTTAAAGACTTTAACATAGTTCCATAGAGGTGAAGAGTTTATAGATGCATCTACAATATCTGCTCTTGAACCCTTTGTGAGAACTGGCAAAATTTGTTTGAAATCACCTCACATAACTACACATTTTCCACCATATATTTGATGACATTGCATGATATCTTGTAGACTACGATTGAAAGCTTCATAGCAAAATCTATGCATCATTGGAGCTTCATCCCATATTATAAGAGAAGCAACTCTAATCAAATCAGCCAAAGGCGAATTATGTGTGATGTTACAAACTGAGAATTCTGTGATCTGAATAGGAATCATGAATCTTGAATGAGATGTACGACCATTTGGCAATAAATTAGCAGTAATACCACTTGATGCAACAGCCAGGACTATTTTACCTTCGGATCGGATTGATGATGCCAAAGTATTCCACAAAAAAGTCTTTCCAGTTCCACCATATCCATAAATAAAGAAAAACCCACCAAGATTTTTACTTACAGCTTCTATTATTGCTTTATATGCAACAATTTGCTCTGCATTAAGTTTGGACAATAATGTTGCTGACTGATGTTTAAGTGTTTCCTTGTCATAGGCAAATTCTTGCAAAATCAAATGATTAGTGCAATCTACTACCTGAATATCATCAGGCAGAGGCAAAGAACTAAAATCATCCAATGCTTTGCCATTCAAACGAAGCAATCGATCTATTTCCTGTAGACAAGCATTTTCTTTCTGAGCTTCAGTAAATGTTATCGCTGCATTAGAAATATAAACTTTTAGCTAAATCACAGCATAAGTTGAAAAAGTGAATCAATCAAATTAAACATCTAACCTGCATTTTTTGGATTTGCTCTTGGCAGATAATACATATCTTCTGATAATAATGTTCTTGTTTGTTCCCAAACTGTTGCTGGTTCTTTAATAACACCACAGAGCAACATCGATACAAATAATTTCCTCAAACTATGCCCCAAACTCCATGTTGATGCTTCCTGAATTGCTGCTATATACTCACGATCATCCTCCAAGAGACCTCGAGCAAAGCAAGCATCTTTGAAAGTTTTATGAATGATTCCATCAACTGTATTAATATCATCAAATAATGAAGTTGGGCCTCGGATCTTTGTCAGAAGAATCCGAAGATAATAAAGTTCTCCAGATGAGGGTGAAACACTTGTGATTCTACCAACAGAGAAACCCTGCTTTCTTTCACTCCATGTCCTAGTTTTCCTATCATAGACAAATTGATTAGGAAATTCAGAGTATGTCAATGTCTTTGCATTGTCATAACATGCATTAGCTTCCATCCATGCAAGGAATTGAGATTCAGAGACACGTGGATTGTTGATGACATGAGAGATGTTATCATCATTTTCATAAACCACATATTGCTTGTTTGGAAGATGAAAGCTAAGCCTCTCCACAGAAGGATATCTATGATGTATTCGAAAGCCAAAAGCTCTCCATGATGCCTCACAAGCAGAAATATACCGACAATTTAGGTATTGATGTATCTCATCAATTCTAGAATCATTTAATAATCCCACCACGACTCTATCATGACCTTTGTTTATATATTTTAAAAGATATTTGATTGCACGTGACTGATTGCATTTTTCGACATTGATATGTGCTTGAAACATACATAACAGAGTAGAATTGTAAGGGACAATAGATCTATTATCCAATGTAACTTTCTTAACCTGAACTGTCGGTATATTACAGTGTGATCAACAAAAGGTTTTGGAAAATACTTAGAACATTGCTTGTTCTGCATGCATGAAGCATTATCATTGGCTACCCCACAAGGACCATGGATCATCAAACTTTGCACTAAATCATAGAGCTTGGGATAAGTGTCTTTGTCAGGTATTTCTGCAGAAATGACAACATCAATTTTTGCCGGATCATATAGCTTGCTATCTTTGTCAAGAAAAAGCAAGATATGTGCATGCGGTAAGCCTCTCTTCTGAAATTCAATTGTATATACTTCTGCATGGCAATCAGAATTTATTGTTAAGGAACTGTATTAATAACTAACATGAAATTTTTCATCAAAGAATGATTCAGCTACTGTGATGTACATAGATAAACTGAATAACCAAGACCTAAATGTCTTACTTGCATTGACCTTGCCAAATATTTTTCCAGACTTCAACACCTTCATGAGGCTTGCAAGTTTGATGTAGAAAATCCTCGAAATGATTTGTGGGCAATCATTTGAGTTGATACCCAAAGAATCACAATAACGTGATATTTTCGGCCATGCCGAGTTACAGGTGAAAGTTATGAAAAGATCAGGATATCCTACTGTTCTGCATATGGCCATTGCATCGCAATAATTCCCCATCATATATCTAGCACCTCCAGTGAAAGATGAAGGAAGTATTATGCGTTTTCCAGTAGAACTTGCCTCTGTTTCTCCATTAGTAACTGCATCAGACAAACCCTGATAAAGATCTACTCGCAAATCTTTTTGGTGTGTCCTGACCCACAATAATCTTTGAGATTCCATCATTGTCTAAACATCCACAATAAATTGCTGGAATAATTTTGAAGCATGATGCAATGTGGACATCTGATTAGGCTGATACATGAGTCTGTAAGCCAAATATTCTCTAATGCTAACTCTTGTTTTTGTTTTAGTTGAGTCAAGAGTCTCTTCATGATGTTTTATATCATCTCTATAGCCATCTTCTCCAAAAGGGAATAATAAAGGATATTGGACTAGCAAGTAAGAAGGGTGGAGCTCATTATTTTGCTGTATGCCCCCAATAGTTTCATGGAGAATTATGTCACGCACAATGAAATTAGAATCTATGTCGCCCACAACTAAAGCTGCGACTTCAGAACATGTTAGGAGATTATAATTACGGCCATCAGATCTTCTTGACCCTAGCAAAACCAACTTTAAAGATTGATGTCGATTGTTAGCAAGAAAGTTTGCTGCCATCCGAAATTGAGCGACAAAAGAATTTGATCTATTCAATTCATCTTTTATGAGCTGAACTATACTTGGATCCAAAGTTTAGTCCTGTTGTTGTTGACTGTAAGATGCAAAAAACACATCACAAAAAAGTTTTCGCTAAAAATATTGTTTCTATATGTTTGAATTTGAAGCACAAACACTGACCTTACAGCTGAAATTCTATTTGCAATTTCATTTTCTGTATCATAGATATATAACTGAGAAAAGACAGGCCTTGCTCCTTGCGGAGGAAGAAGAGTGCCAATAATGTGATAATTCATTCCAGATAAGCTATAAATGTATGGAGCTTTTCCTGAATTAAGAGCATGGTTTACTTTACCACCCATGCATGTGAAAGAGAACATGTTGTTATATTGACGTATATTTTGTAAAAAGTTTTTTGATTGTCTTGTGTATTTGCTTGTAAAAAGTTGCAGTAGTGATGGAGGAGGAGGCCTACAGATTGGAAGAACCACTTTTCCCTTTAAGCAACACATCGAAAAAGTAGTGGCAACTCTCTTTTTATCATATTTTTTAACTCGCTCAGCATACCACATCAAAGCACCACAATACTTGCACACATGAATTGGATCACCTTCATCTAACATGAAAAATGTGCTATTAGTATCATCGGAGCCTCTTTAAAAGATAGAACAAAAATTACAGACGACATAACTTTTTTGTGCATGCACCTTTATAGGAGGGCAATCCAATTCTGTTTGGTTTCTTTGCCCTGTTTTTTTTTTGTTTTCTGTTGGTTTGTATTTATGGCAAATTCACCTTGAATTTGCTGCATTATCAATAAGGCATCACCTGCAAAGGAAATAATATCAGAAACATAGGCATATTTCTTTTAATAAAGGAAAAAGTAAATATGCATAACACCAACCTGCCTCTTTATCAGATTCAGATTCATTTTGAAAGATATAATCTTCCTGATATTCCAATTGAAAATTTATATCCTTGTAATATTCTTGTTGAGGCACTATTTCATCTGATGGAAATGTTACAGTGAGACAAACAGAAGAACGGATAAATGAATTGGCAAATTTTATGAACATAACAACTATTTGAGCTGCCAAAAACGTCACAGCAAGAGAAATAAAAGATCGCACGAACGAATAGCATATTTCACTAACATAATATGCTGCACATTATACCTTGCATAGCAGAGTCAGTCTCATTTGTCTTTTGTTTGCCCTTTTTTCTGGTCTTTCTAGTCCTTCTGATTGTAGGAGTGTATGTCTCTAGTCCTCTCCATCTTCTACTCTTTTGTCAGCGGGATGATTGCTGTGAAATGCATCTTCCTGGCAAAATATAAGCAGTAATAAATAGAATTAATTACCTTCATCAGTTTGGTGCAGGACAGGATTCGAAACTTGCTGCAAATCATTGTCTTGGCTGATGGCAGCAGCACACTGGAGATTTCTTTTTCGCTTGGATGACAAATTAAGAGGAGGTTGTTGTTGAGTTGGATGCTCTTCATAATGGCAGGAAAGTCTATTTTGTCCATCTTGTTTCTGTGATGTTCCTGTAACAAGGTGATTGATACAGGAATGTTTTTTGACAGCGACAAAATAAAAGAATTATAATTTATAATAATAAAAGAAAGCCATAGAACGGGATAATTCAGGTAACATCAAACACAAAATTTTTTTCTTTAAATAATGAAGATTGACTGAACCATACATAATGCCACCAATAAATGAGAGAGGAAAATATAACAGTCACAAAAAAAACTCGAAAATAATCGATATTGGCCCAATGTGCAGCATCACATATGCATTGCATCTTTAATTAATCATGATTAGCTTAATCACACAAACTGAAAGCAATAAATATGACAGGAAAATATAGTGGCCACAAAAAAAGTAAATGACCACACACACCTGCAAACAAACAATGCCTCTGCACACTAAAATTTGAGTCAAGCAATAAATTTTCACCCACATAAAGAGAACTGACAATAGCACATAGGGTGCTGTCCACTGAAAGAGAAAAAGCAGAAGCACAATTGGGATCCTTTCTGCATTGAGCTTTTTTTTCGGCACAATCGGTTAACAATATTTACATTGATGCCAAAAAAGAATAGTAGTGGCTGCCGTGTAAACATGGACACATAAGCCGCATGAAAAAGCAGGGTTTGCCACGAAAACATGGACACATAAGCCACACAAAAAAACATCATGATATGATCAATCAATAAAGACAATTTTTTTGGCTGTAAATATGATTTGGAGTTTACCTGCGCAAAATCTCTGCAACTTTTCATCCATGTGTGTCCTGTTGTAATGGACTTCAATTGATGGTAAGAAATATTGCTGGCTCAAATGTGATAGCCCTTTGTCGCAAATCTCTAAGAAAAACCCACAAAACACACTTTTTCATATTCAAGTTTTTGTTTATATTCACATGTGATTAGAAATAATAACATGCAAAGTAATCCGGAAAGAAAGTATTAATAGTGATAAAAAATAAAAAAATCAAATGTCTTCATAATATTTTCTTTTGTGCCAGCCCTTTGACGCTAATCACTTACAAAACCCATAAAGCACATTTTCTTATACTCAAGTTTTTTTTATATTCACATGCATTAGAAATAATAACATGCAAAGGAATTCAGAAAGAAAGCATTAATAGTGATAAAAAATAAAAAAAGTCAAATGTCTTTATAATATTTTCTGCCCTTTCTCTGCCTATAGTGGACAGATAATTAGGAAGTATAAAATCGCATGTCATTTAATTTGAAGTATGATGTTGATATCTACTTTCTGCCTATAATCAAAAACCCAAACGTTCTTATTTTTTTCTCGCCACTCTTTTGCTTTCTTTTAGGTATAGATGATCGCAAAGCTCGGTATAGATGATTAGAAAGCACAACAAAGCATTTAACCTGGAAAGGCAGCTAATAATGTTGATCATTTTTGCTGTATAATGAGGGCAAATAATTAGGAAGTATAAAATCGCATGTCATTAAATTTGAAGTAAAAACCCAAATGTTCTTATTGTTTTTCTTGCCACTCTTTTGCTTTCCTTTAGGTATACATGATCAGAAAGCACAACAAAACATTTAACTTGGAAAGGTAGCTAATAATGTTGATCTTTTTTGCTGTATAATGAGTTAGTGTTTTTAAACACACACAAGTGTCAGCAAGCAACTAATCCATTATACATGGGAACAAATAATAGAGTGGTAATAGACTTTGAAGATGGATGAGGTTGTCAAAAGATAGAATATTTACTTGATGTGCCATACATACAAAAAGATGGGTTCACCTAAATAAAAAGCACATACTGCTGGAATAGTCATACCTAAACATGAAGATATCTACATAGCCCACAACTCACCTAAATAAAAACCACACACTGCTGGCATAGTTATACATAAACATGAAGATATCTACATAAGAACACAAAAGATATATTCCAGGCCAGCAGCAGAAGAGGGAGGTCTTCAAATGCCAAAACATTCGATTCCCTATACATGCCAAAAGAGAGCATCACTTAAGCAAAATCTACATATTGTTGGTACACCAACCCTTAAAATATACACCAAAATTGATTAGACCTAAACATTAGCATGCCTAATAATCCATATCCTATAAGGCATAATGGACCAGGTCCAGTGCAGACACGCATCATTTTTCTTGTTTAATATTCTTGAGCAATTTCTCCCCAGAAGTAGCAAAACTTGTAGATTTTCCACGTGCTTTTTCATTATCTTTCTTACCATCCTTGATGGCAGCCATGCGTTTTCTTCCTCTTGTCTCATTCACATGAATTTGTGGAGCTAAATTTGCTATGGGAGTCTCTTCATCCGCAAGATTAATCGTTGGAATGATTTCGAAGTTTGCAGAAGAGACAGGTGCCTCCAAAGAAGATCGATCAGCCATCACAGTACATGATGATCCAACTGTGATGTCTGATTCATTTTTCTATGCAAGGGAAAAAGAAGCAAGACATATGAGCATTAGAAAACCAAGAAAATAAACATAAGATAGCAATATGTGAATAACATCAGCTATTCTAAACTACCTCAGAGTAATCAGAATTAATTTTCTGCAGCAAATCTTCACAGTGAGTCACTTGTGCCACATTTATACTTGAACCTGGATTATCTTTGTTGTAAATGCTATGCTTAAGTTTCAGAATAAGATGCTTCCCAATTTGCTGATTCAGATCAACAGGAAAGGCACGTTCGCCCTTTAACTCCTGAGCAATGGAAATACATTAACTATAGCCATGAAAATAAGTACAATTTTGAACTTAACAGAAGCAAGAAGAAGAAAATAAAAGGCTGTGACTTATGCACTATGGCTTACATCTGGTAGGTCTTCTATCATCTGAACTGCAGTTTTTTTCAACAATTGCATAGCAGCAGTATTCCAAAATGTAACTAAGCAAGTGTCTGTCTCATCTTTTATTGTGTAAGTCACTTTCAACCTATAGAAAGATCAGTTTTTTAAGGACTGACATATAAGCATGGAAATAATCTTCAAGTATCAAATACTGGAAACTTACTTTGGTTCTATTTTAGCAGGTGGTTTTTTGCAAAACGGACACCACAATGGACTTGCTGGATTGTCTGGATCTTGAGCTTTTGGCATCGAAGCACATTTCGCACAACCATCATATTGCCATCCAAATCTTGACTCCAATTTGATGAGTTCACATTGGACATAAAATGCAGTGCCCTACATATTACTTTGAATTCAGCAAGGAATCCAAGAAACAGAGCACAATACCAAAATAAGAGGCAAAAAATATCATTACAACAGATTGAGCATTTATCTTATCAAGAGGCACAATGTCCTCTGTACACAATGCCTCTCCTCCAGAAATGCTGCTTCGTTGAGTGGAGCTTGACTGCGAGAATTGCGTACTGACTGGACTGGTCCTGCTCTTTAGACTTAAAGAATGGGAAATAACAAAATTCAGGGAAATATCACTATTTTCAAAGATCAAAAAATCAGCACACATGACAGTTTTCATACTCACTTAGCTATGAGATTTTTGACGTCAACAATATCCTGATTAAGACATACTCGCGTGGCATGGAAGGATGATGTGGTCTGCCTTTCCTCTGCATCATCAAATGAGACAAAACATAATGAAATGCGCAAGAAGCACAAAAGCACTGCCGATGACAGAATAATAGCATGAAACAAAAGAGAAGAATAATCAAATACTATTTTGATTTCTAGAAACTCTGCACAAATTAAGAACAGCAACAATAATTGTATCTGTAGCCTCCTGATATGCTGCTGCAGTATCAACTGCACATTTATCAAACAAAACACATTTAATTGTATTGTCCCTGTTGCATGAAAATAATAAAAGTGTCAGCATAAATCCAATAAGAAATTTTTTCAACTGAAAAATGAAAGCATATAAATAAATCCACTCACTTAGCATCTGCCAATTGCATGGTAAGTATTTGCTTTGGATATCTTTCCCCATTCAACTCCTCTAAAGACCCCATACATTTGACAAAACCATACATGTCTACCAACAATAAACAACAGAACTCATAAGCAGTATGGTCTAGATAATCCATAGAATAAATTTAACAACAGCATATAATACCAATCAGATAATTGTCGCTCTCTTTATCAGACATTGCATAAATGTCAGATATAGATGCAAAGGAATATGCAATAGTGGATATGAAGCGCGTCACCGCAGCATTATCAAGCAAAAATACAGTGTGGGGATTAAAAGTAATCCTATATGGATGTTTAGCTGCCCTGTAATTGTATCGGTTAATGTCAACTTCAAAGGTACGAAACTGATATATCCGAGTCTCATGGATTCCTTTATTATACCTTTCATGCGCCACTTTTTTCACAATAGATGCCTGCATCTTGGTACCCTGCAAATGGTCAAGACATAAAAAAGGCAGGTCAACCAAAGGACAGGTGTGCGACGGAGAAATAAAGGGTGATTGCTAAACACATGTATGTTAGAATCTTAAGTTTTGATGGTGACTAAGGTATGATATGGTCTAGTACTAAAGAGAACATAATTAACACTTAGGAAGGATTAGATGACATGGTTAGAATCCTGAGTTAGATCACTTGAGAATGTAAGACCACTTCCGGATAGATTAGGACTCGCGCACGCGGATAAATGTGTCATCCCCCAGCGGCAGCGAGTAACTCACTAGGGATTTAACTTAGTCCATGAGAATTAGGTACACAAAACCTTAAGACTAAGCTATGTTTCAATCGGAAGTGAGTTTGCTTCCTGTTAGACTTAGACTGGCGCAGAGCGATAGAATAGATATTACCCCAAGCGTCAGTGAGTCTACTTTCCCAAGTGAAAGCGCTTCCTGTTAGACTTAGACTGGCGCAGAGCAATAGAATAGTTATTACCCCAAGCGTCAGTAAGTCTACTTCGCCGAGTGAAAGCACTTCCTATTAGATTTATACTGGCGCAGGTTGATAGACTAGATATAACCCCGAGCGTCAGCGGAAATGCAACATCAAGTGAAGTTGCTTCCTGTTAGATCTTGACTGGCGCAGACTGATAGAATAGATTTCACCCTAAGCGTCAGTGAGTTCACTACGTCAAGTAAAAGTGCTTCCGATAGCTTAGTGACTAGCGCTGAGTGTTGGGATGAAATACACTAAGTGAGAGTGAGTTATAGTGAACCAAGATCCTTCATCTAGTAGTTTTACTTCCGGATGTAAAAATGCTTCCGGATACATCATAGACCAAATCAGAACATAGTCTAAGTAAGACTACTTCCCATAGCAAACTTCCCACAACATGTATAGTTTTACTATATCTGATTATATATATTGCTATGTTGGACTAACCAGTATGTGCAGAACTTAATCACACTTCCGGATGCAACTGAGCTTCCGGATGCAAAGACTCTTGGCATTGGATTTCAGAGATTAACACTTGCAGAGCAAGATTGCCACTTCCGGATGAACGATGATCATCCGTCAGCAAGAGTACAAGAGTAAATGTCACATACTCGGAAGTCAGAATGCTTTGTCAGAGCAGAGGTGTCAGGACTACTTTTCAGAGATAAAGCAAGTCAACCCTGCTGAGCATTTAAGAAGATGTTCCTTCCAACGGTAACAAAAGGATAACAGATATTCAAACAACATTGTTACCTACCAAGCATGAGGAGTATGAGAACATAATCTGAAGATTCACTCAAGGTGTCAAAGCTCATACTACCCACAAGAGTCGGAGTCCATAAGAGAGCGTCCGATAGCAAGAGAGCATCCAATAGCAAAGCACTCTTATCATTCATGGACAAGTGCTTGGAAGACAAAGTTCCTCTATGATAGCAAGCAGAATGTCACGAGCCTCACTTCAGTTAGCAAGAGAGCTTCCGATAGTAAGTCTCTTAGCATCCTGGACTTATGCTTGAGGAACGAAGTCCTCATCTGACAACAAGCAAGAGTCAGACCGTACAGTGTATAGATGTCAGAACGACTTTTGCCAGAACAGTGTTGTCAGAACAGTGTTGACAGAACAGCTGGACAAAGCACCCTATTCAGATAAAGCAAAGTCAACTCTGCTGTGCATTAATGAGGACAACGTAAACAAGGCCCAACGGCTATATTCAAACGGCCTTATTGCCTCTCCAACGGTTGGATAATCAGAGGCTGGTATAAAAGGAACATCTACATTCAGAAGAGATAGAGAGAACAGAGCTTATTGTCTGAAACACTATTCTACATTCCTCTCATCTTCTACTCTCGGACTTAGATATGTAATATTCTTAGAGAGTGATTCTTCTGTGCTTAAGTGAGTAACATCATCCACTCTTAGAGAGAGTTAGTTTTGAGCTTAAGTGTTTAGCACAATCAGTTCATAGAGTGAACATAATTGTAATCTTACATTTTGTAAGGGGGAGCATTTAGAAGTTTTCTAAATCTCCATAGGTTGCAAGTTAGCCCGTAAAACTTGCATTTGTAAGGTTTGCAGGTGAACCCGTTGTAAAACCTGTGGGTTGTTAGGTGAACCCGTGCTCGTAAAACCTAAAGTGTAAAGGCTTCTCTTGTGCCTGGTTTAAACAAGAATAGTGGATTGAAAATCTCAGGTGGAGCCTGGGGACTGGATGTAGGTCTGGGTGACCGAACCAGGATAAATTTATGTGTGCATAAACTTACATTTAAACATTCTATTTTTGCATCACATAACATACTGACTTGTGCATACCATTACTCAGTAACATCATCACCAAGCACAAGCAGTCTTTCGAAAAAGAAATAAAGTTTTTATTCCCTCACCCAATTCACCCCCCCCTCTTGGGTGACAGCCACGCATTTCATTTGGTATCAGAGCAGGTCACTTGTTTAAAGGATCCAACGATCTCAAGTGCAAAGACCTTGGCTGATTTGGGTTAAAATGTTTTCCAAAGGCTTTGATCATACCATTCCACCTGTGTTAGAAAATATTGATTTTTGTTGGTGGAAAGCAAGAATGGAAAGTTTTATAAAATCCACTAGTTTGAAAATGTGGGATATTTTTGAAAATGATTTTGATTTCAAACCAAGAGGAAACTGGACTGAAAGGGAGAAAAATTTGTTTTCCTTAAACATTAGAGCAATGCAAATTTTATACAAAGGCTTAACTGAAAATGATTTCCAGAAAATCAAACATTGCTCTAGTACTAGAGATATTTGGAATACTCTTGATGTGATATATGCTTCTAACCCATCTCTTGAAAGCACAGCTGTCCAAAGCTCAACTCGTGCTCTGTGTGGATCATCTACTGATGAGCTTCTGGAAGCTGATATTGAGGAAGCAGACTTCAGTGAAGAGAGTATCCATCTCTGCCTAGAAGATTCAGAAAGTGAGGTATCTGAATCTGAAATTGAACTCTCTGATTTGCAAGATGCATACAATGAGTTATATACTGAATATTGTAAACTTGCAAAAGAACTTCTAGGCTTAAAAGAAAAAGATAGGAAACTTGAAAAACTAATTTCTTCTTCTACATCTAAAGTTTCCGAGGGTTCTTTTAAAGAACTAGTGGTTCCGATAGCTAGCCCACTATCGGTAGGGAAAACTTCAACATGTCTTGAAAAATGTTTTGATTGTAAACACGTGTTGAAGGAAAAAGAAAAGCTTTCAAAAGAAACTGAGATTTCAAAGAAACAAAAAGCTTTTCTAAAGAAAACTAATCATGATAATGATAGGAAGCCTCATTTTGATTATCATTCCATTATCTGTCATTATTGTGGTAGATTAGGACATATTTCTCACACATGCAGTCTTAGAAGAAATTCAAATGTGAGAAATAAGTTTGTATGGATTCCTAAAGGACAAGTAAGGTCCAGTGCTAACCATGTAGGACCCAAGTACAAATGGGTACCAAAACATCCTCCTAGTGTCTTACTTGTGCAGGAAAAATCAAGAGTTCCTCTTATCCCAGAGAAGAGAACTCGTGGTGATGCAACTGCTGAAACCCACTGGTACAATCATAAGAAGCTGTCGGCCACCACAAGGGACAATGGTTCTGTCTCAAGGATGAGCTATCACAAAGTTCCATTCAATTATCCTGAGAAGAACGAGAGAGAGTGGATTCCTCGATCATCATTGAAAAGGCTCTTGAATCCTACCTCTCAGAAGAAAGTGCTTCGAACCAAGGATAAGTATAGAAGATCTCCTTGGGTAAGCAAGGGATCACTTAGGAACGAAGCATTTGATAGTAAAATCTCCTATGCTAATGTTAGATGGACTTATTGAGATTTTACATTAAGCATCCTAAGGTGTGAACATTATATTCATCATAGAAGAAAGCTTGAAGAAATAAGTAATGTTCATAATCTACATACTGTCCATGACTATCTTGATCAAAAACCTTGTATATCCTTGTGCATATAGTCATGAAAGATTCACCATGCCATACACATAGGACGTAATCTAAATGCATGTGAACTATATATAGCCTACAAACTGACCTTCAGATCCAGACTTGGATACAAAAGGAAGGAACTATCTGGTATTTTGTAGGAAGGGCAATCCGAAGGTTCAGCAAGACAAGGGTGAAGAAGACCCTTGCTAAAAGGAAGATCTCCTCCCCCCACAGTGAGCCATCTGATTCATGTGCCCCCAACAATCTGCTAGCTCAGAGGCAAACTTGAGATAGCGCTGAGTGATCAACCTGCGGAGATACCTTCTGCTGAACCTGTGTCTCCCTCTGCGCCAGCACCCAATCTGAGTAAAGAGCTGTGTATGGAGTATGGGTTCAAGAGGCCAGAGATGCCAGTGGTAGTGATCACAAAGTAAATTCATCCCTCTGCACCAGCTCCAATCCATCCTATTAGCCTCAGCAAGACTCAGGACTGTACCTCATCTGAACAATTAGTCAAGTCTTGATAAGCATTCGTCACGCATAGATTTTGGTACTGCTCTAAATATAGATTCCATGCATTGCCAACCAAAATCAAGCGAGCTACTGCTAGATGCGAATGGAGCTATGGTGATATCATTCTTACCTTCCTCTTTACTTGAATAATCACTTGGCTAGTAAATGCATGATGGGCTCAACAGCTTTTATTTCTCTGAAACTGATATGATTTCCCTTATCTGTGATGAACACTTATTTTCTGTAAAAACGACCCTATCATATCAAATTCATTTTCTGATATAATGCATACAGATTTTACAAATTCAAGAAGTCCGACACCTTGAAACTGAACCTTCTTCAAAACCTTCTGAATTTGTGCATGTTGAATCATTGTGTTCTAAGATTTCTGACATTGTTAAGATGATTCGGAACTAGTTTCAGAATTTTGACACTAAAACTAAAAATCTTCCTCAGAGTTTTCATATGGTGTTTAAATCATTTTACTCATATATGCTTAGTGAATTCTTTTAAGGGCACCTCTCATGGAAGAAAATGGTTTATGCATTCACCTTGATTTTTGAAAGATCCTTTTGAAATACAAACTTTCAAAACAGATTCTGATCCTCTTTAAACCTACATGACAACCGTACTCAAAAGCTATTTCTGATTTTCCATTTCATGTGGTATCTCTTGCATCAACTTTTTCAATGCATAAGCAGCTATGGTTTCGAGAACAATACATCCCTCTTAATTACATCTTTAAGTTCTCAATCTACTAATGATCTCAGTTCAAGTTTGTGGTTTAAGAATGTTGACACAGATTATTGAAGCTTGAACAATGAATATAACCAAGAGAGAATGACAACGAAAATGTCTCTTATCAAGATGTGTGGAATGGCTATACCAAACCTGAGAAACTTTCGCCGATACACATGAGCATTTCTATCCCTTACATATTCTGTTGTGAAATTAAATGGATAGTCTCTCTCTTGTCTGACATGCATTAGAAATCTTAGGAAATGCCTTGAATTAAACTCTGCTAGATCTGTAAAACATGGCATAGTATCACAAGCATGCTATAATCTGTATTAATTTCAAGCTTGTTGATATCCTAAGAACAATGAGATCACATTGAGCATATCTAGAAGAACTCGAGCTAATATTTGGAAATTATTCTCGTAATCATATGCTGAAATTTGATTGTTTTTGTAAACCGAATTTAGTCTTAAAATCAAACTATTCTGTGAGCATGAAAATTTCCAGTATTTCATTTTTGTGAGGATGAAGATTTTTTTTCAAAATTTCATAGTGTTAATAATTCACTTGTCTTCATGATCTAACATGAACATCCTTGAGGCATATTTATTGAACTATACTTGCTTATGAAACTCTGAAAATATGCCACCTGTTTGATACTCTTTGTACTATCACTTGATATTTATCTATGAGAGTAAATAGAGTTCATGTCTTGATAGTGAAACTATGTGAACGTATAGACAATTTCAAAATTAGTTTTCACATAATCATTGCTCATATTTTCTTAAACCAATTAGCAAGCATGATTTCTTAAAATTATTAGCTTGTGCTGATTAACACAGATTGACTTGAATGTCCTGAGGATGGTCTTCAATGTTAAATCTTAAGTTCTTTCACTGACCATCAGAAAGCATTTGTTTCCTCAAGCATATGCAGGACCAATCATCAAGTTTGAGCAAAGTTGCTTTCACAACAATCAGCGCCTTCGATAGCAGGCCAACTATTGAACCATGAGAAGAGTAGAGTGACTGCCCAGTCATGTCTGCTTGTGGTTGTAGCTCAGCTTGCCGAAGCGAATCATCAAACTTGCGCTAGGGGTTTCCACTTGAGATAGCACACCTCTTGAAGATGTCAGGAAGCATGCTTATCTGCGTATGATTCAGATTCCTGAGTCTAATAGAGTATGAGTACCCCTCATCTGTGGTAACATCTACACCTTACCATCTCTTACATATGATGCATACATGGCATTGGTAAGGGTGTCAACTTAGGATGTTTCTCTCAATCTGCATTGACTTCAAAATCATTCACTGTCTTAGAAAATCATCCTAGCTCACACATCTGTATCCTCTAAATGACATGCTGGAAAGTAATTGATAACATACCTCTCTTATATGCTTCCTTTCTTGATTTAATGATGATTAATCTTAATATAGAAGAGAAGTAAGTGGACATTACCTGTTAATGATCCCTTGAAAATAGAGAGTCACATGCTGTCATCGATAATAAACTCTTAAGATGCTGTGATGCAATTTGTTTGGAAATTATTTTTGGCACTTTTAAAAACACAAATTTCATTTGATTTGATTTCATTTCATATGGTATCACAAATTTCATTTGGCATTCAATCATTCCCTTTGATACCACAAGTTCAAACTCACAGATCTCATTTGATTTCATTAGGTATCAGATTTCATCTCATTTGAATTTAAAATCACATATTTCATTTGATATCATAATCATCATTTTTAAACACATCAAAATTATTTTTGATATCATGTTAATCAATTCGAGAGGATCAAAATTACATTTGGAAAGAATTTTCACCTTCAAAAAGAAAACTGTTTTGTATGTTTTGATCCTAATTTAATTATGATTAGATTTGATGTATCAATATCTCCTTTGAAAAACATGTTTAACTATCCTACATAGTGTTTAGGGAGAATACAATCATTTAGGATCATGAGCCATCATTGCTATTCCTTGTTAATTCTCGTACATTGTATTGAATAGTCTAATTAGCGATACATAGGGAGAAAAGTAATGTTAGGTAGAAAGCCCATTCCTAGGAGAACGATAAAAGTATCCCCATCCCTAAGGCTAGCTTGCACCTGTTGGATTTTGATGAAGCCAAAAGGGGGAGAGAGATGAGATGTCTAGAGATGAGATGAGATGTCTAGAGATGAGATATAAGATGTCTAGCGAGAGATGAGACATGAGATGTCTAGCGAGAGATGAGACATGAGATGTCTAGAGCTGAGAGATAGATAAGATGCCTAGATTTTTGGGGAGAGAACTGGGGAAAGGAATATAGCTCTAGGATGAGTGATCTAAGTTTAATTATGTTCTCTAGTCATCTATAGGGTTTGTCATCATCAAAAAGGGGGAGAATGTTAGAATCTTAAGTTTTGATGGTGACTAAGGTATGATATGGTCTAGTACTAAAGAGAACATAATTAACACTTAGGAAGGATTAGATGACATGGTTAGAATCCTGAGTTAGATCACTTGAGAATGTAAGACCACTTCCGGATAGATTAGGACTCGCGCACGCGGATAAATGTGTCATCCCCCAGCGGCAGCGAGTAACTCACTAGGGATTTAACTTAGTCCATGAGAATTAGGTACACAAAACCTTAAGACTAAGCTATGTTTCAATCGGAAGTGAGTTTGCTTCCTGTTAGACTTAGACTGGCGCAGAGCGATAGAATAGATATTACCCCAAGCGTCAGTGAGTCTACTTTCCCAAGTGAAAGCGCTTCCTGTTAGACTTAGACTGGCGCAGAGCAATAGAATAGTTATTACCCCAAGCGTCAGTAAGTCTACTTCGCCGAGTGAAAGCACTTCCTATTAGATTTAGACTGGCGCAGGTTGATAGACTAGATATAACCCCGAGCGTCAGCGGAAATGCAACATCAAGTGAAGTTGCTTCCTGTTAGATCTTGACTGGCGCAGACTGATAGAATAGATTTCACCCTAAGCGTCAGTGAGTTCACTACGTCAAGTAAAAGTGCTTCCGATAGCTTAGTGACTAGCGCTGAGTGTTGGGATGAAATACACTAAGTGAGAGTGAGTTATAGTGAACCAAGATCCTTCATCTAGTAGTTTTACTTCCGGATGTAAAAATGCTTCCGGATACATCATAGACCAAATCAGAACATAGTCTAAGTAAGACTACTTCCCATAGCAAACTTCCCACAACATGTATAGTTTTACTATATCTGATTATATATATTGCTATGTTGGACTAACCAGTATGTGCAGAACTTAATCACACTTCCGGATGCAACTGAGCTTCCGGATGCAAAGACTCTTGGCATTGGATTTCAGAGATTAACACTTGCAGAGCAAGATTGCCACTTCCGGATGAACGATGATCATCCGTCAGCAAGAGTACAAGAGTAAATGTCACATACTCGGAAGTCAGAATGCTTTGTCAGAGCAGAGGTGTCAGGACTACTTTTCAGAGATAAAGCAAGTCAACCCTGCTGAGCATTTAAGAAGATGTTCCTTCCAACGGTAACAAAAGGATAACAGATATTCAAACAACATTGTTACCTACCAAGCATGAGGAGTATGAGAACATAATCTGAAGATTCACTCAAGGTGTCAAAGCTCATACTACCCACAAGAGTCGGAGTCCATAAGAGAGCGTCCGATAGCAAGAGAGCATCCAATAGCAAAGCACTCTTATCATTCATGGACAAGTGCTTGGAAGACAAAGTTCCTCTATGATAGCAAGCAGAATGTCACGAGCCTCACTTCAGTTAGCAAGAGAGCTTCCGATAGTAAGTCTCTTAGCATCCTGGACTTATGCTTGAGGAACGAAGTCCTCATCTGACAACAAGCAAGAGTCAGACCGTACAGTGTATAGATGTCAGAACGACTTTTGCCAGAACAGTGTTGTCAGAACAGTGTTGACAGAACAGCTGGACAAAGCACCCTATTCAGATAAAGCAAAGTCAACTCTGCTGTGCATTAATGAGGACAACGTAAACAAGGCCCAACGACTATATTCAAACGGCCTTATTGCCTCTCCAACGGTTGGATAATCAGAGGCTGGTATAAAAGGAACATCTACATTCAGAAGAGATAGAGAGAACAGAGCTTATTGTCTGAAACACTATTCTACATTCCTCTCATCTTCTACTCTCGGACTTAGATATGTAATATTCTTAGAGAGTGATTCTTCTGTGCTTAAGTGAGTAACATCATCCACTCTTAGAGAGAGTTAGTTTTGAGCTTAAGTGTTTAGCACAATCAGTTCATAGAGTGAACATAATTGTAATCTTACATTTTGTAAGGGGGAGCATTTAGAAGTTTTCTAAATCTCCTTAGGTTGCAAGTTAGCCCGTAAAACTTGCATTTGTAAGGTTTGCAGGTGAACCCGTTGTAAAACCTGTGGGTTGTTAGGTGAACCCGTGCTCGTAAAACCTAAAGTGTAAAGGCTTCTCTTGTGCCTGGTTTAAACAAGAATAGTGGATTGAAAATCTCAGGTGGAGCCTGGGGACTGGATGTAGGTCTGGGTGACCGAACCAGGATAAATTTATGTGTGCATAAACTTACATTTAAACATTCTATTTTTGCATCACATAACATACTGACTTGTGCATACCATTACTCAGTAACATCATCACCAAGCACAAGCAGTCTTTCGAAAAAGAAATAAAGTTTTTATTCCCTCACCCAATTCACCCCCCCCTCTTGGGTGACAGCCACGCATTTCAATGTATTAACTTAATTTATTTATGTCTAAACATGAAAAGATGTAACCACCACGCACCACACCTACAACTAATCACAAGGCAACATCAGAAAATAACTCTTGGTTAGTGACATAAAAAAGGTAAATAAACGCAATTCAGCCTCCACAATGCAATAACAGAAAATCACTAATAGACAATGCATCTGAAATACAACCACAAAGGACCATAACAAATAAACCAACAAATCACATTAGCAGCCTCACGTCTTTACATAAAGTAGAGGCATAAAACTTAGAACTAACATATAACCTATCCCTGAAATGACATGCATCCCCAGAAAAACCAAAGAAAAAATTAACACCCTCATGCTAATAAATAAATCTTACTCAGGCACATACAACACACTGCAAAGTCAAGCAAGAGGCCATAGAATGCCTACCAACCAAAGCTAGCCTAGAGTCCATGAAAAATGTGCCCAAAAAAATGCACCAAGAAAATCATAAAGTTCACCTCTTCATCTATTAAGAGCATATTGATGCAGAACAACTTGTCTGGATCATGCTTGTCATATTGATTCCATTTTCTGAGCACTCGAACCAAAATAGTCCAGAAATCAGATCCTGCAGTTAACTCATTTAACAAAACATACTCTGCCATCAGACTACTCAACAAAGCACCAGAACAGCAAAACTCAACCGGACCAGGGAGGTAGAAAATGAGACTGAAGATAAACTCCCACACAAATAATAGCACCTTGTGTAAACACAAGTCAGAGAAGCAATAAATAATAAACCTCGGGCTGTGGGCATGAAATACAAATCAATATACACAAAATTAAAAAGAAAAAAGAAAAACACCTCGGGTCAACAAAAATAGCAGGACCTATCACCTCAAAATGTACCTCAACTCAAAAGGGCATTAGACACAGACAAAACACCAAAATGAATCTATGTAATTATATATAAATATACATAGACAGAGATACAAAATTAAAATATGAAACAGAAATAAACAACCGAAAAATAAAAAACAAACATAAAAATCCCCCAAAAGAATCCTGCAGAATCATTAATCCTTCTTCACTTTTACCAACAAATAGATAAGAACACAAAAGATATATTAAAATATTGCCACCCACTACTGATCTGCAGTGTAATAAAGCAAACTACTCTGGAAAAGTGGGCCCATAGACATCCTTTCTCTGCTGCAAATACTGTGGAATGAAATCACAGCTCAGCATTTCTGCCCCCAAAACAACAGCGACCCATCACTTCACATCAAAACTGAAGGCAAAACAAAGCTAAACAAACATAAAACATTAGAATGAATTAAGTGCGCAACTCAACATAAACACATCCACAACGGCCAATAAATATAGAAAAAACCTAAAAATAACCCCAAAAACATGCAATAAAGCACTAAAACAAATAAAGCTCTTAATCACCAACAAATATCTTGACATAATTGAAACACCCATAAATAATCACCAACAAATAATCACCAACTCAACTCAAAAGCATGCAACACACCCCATAAAACTGAAATGCCCATACTCTCTGCTGCGCAACAGGGAACAACTCTTTGGAAAAGAAAAGTCATCACATTCTCTTGCTACCCCATAACACTGTACTGCCCAACCAAACTATAACACAGTGCTTCAGTCATATTATAACTACAAAGTTCAGATACATAGTTCAGATGCAACCACAAACCTAAAACACAACAAACAAAGACTACACATGGGCCAACCCGACCCCATATGGATCCTACCACACACACATAACACTAAATGTGGGCCTCCGCAACCTAGACCACAAAATAAGGGCAGCCCCACAAGAAAAACACCAAGGCACCACAACAAAAGTCACTGAACAAAGTGCCATAACACCAGCCGCACTTTAATATATTACATAAGCATCACCAAACCAACACAAAGACACAGAACCAACACAACAACAGAAGATCTTAAAGGTCATCCAACATTGCCTCCTTCAAAGCTTGCACATAGGAAATCTTGGGATCAACTTGGAGGGAGGTTGCATTCATCCAAGAAATAACCAAAACAGGCTCTGGAGACAAAGGATCCTTCAGCTGCACATAGCGAAGATACACAAACACATTGTCCATCCTCTCAAATGCATCCACAATCATCTGGCGCACTGCTCCCACCCAGCTACCCCTCAAAATGCACATCAATTCATCTCGGGACCTTCTATTGCAAGAAAAACGGCAAACATCAAAATCCGACACAAAACTCTCTTAACAGACAATCACAAAATCTATTTGAATTGAACAAAAGAACGAACCAAACATCTCCCCTAACACACGCTGCCAACACCACAAAGAATTCCTTATCAGGAAAGCCAAAGGAACTCTGATCCGTCACAGGAGAAAAAACCTTCACAAACCCAGCAATATCTGAAAAAAATTTCGCTATAGGTTAACCAATGGGAAAAAAATTAACCCCAGAAGCACAACACAAATACTAACCTAAAAAGCACCCAGGCCCAATCCTACGTGCAGCAACATCAGCACAGGAGTAAAGAGAGAAAGGAATCTCTGGAAACACAGATACGCCTTCCTTCACTTCAGTGTCCTCATTAAACCAGAGATGATAACGCGAATCAAGACACTCACAACCCCTACAAACCCAAAGCCCAGTGATCTCAAAAACAGACCCAACAGACATCATCCCCATAAAACGATCCCTAACAGCACGCTCCTCCATTTTCCCAACCATCCGAGTACCCTAAAACACATCAGGTGAGCCTCACATGACACACATACCAATGACCAAGCAACAAACATAAACACACGCACCTGCCAGTCGTAAAACACCACATCAAACGACCACAGCATTTTGGTTGGTCAATCCTCAGAAGAATCAGCATCCACGCTCTCATGGTTAAACGCCACATCCACCTTCACCGTAATAGTGAAATACTGACAACTGGGAGTGAGATCACAAAGATTAACATGCGGATAATCCATCTACACCTGCAACAACAAACCAACGACCACAGGATCAAAGAGACGAACAAAGAACAAACAAATGAGAACAAATTAACCCTCCAAAAACCAACCTGGGAAAAGAAGCACCAAGCAAACAATGACAGACCCAAGCACCCAAGCAAAACGAAAGAGAAAAAGAAAATCCCCAAAACACATATAGGGCACACAAAGGGCCTAAACCCCAAACCCACAAAACCCAAACCCAAACAAACACAAAACGGGCCCAAACCCAACCCAAAACAAACGAGCGACCCCACCCCATACAAACTATCAATCAATAATCATTCATTTTTATTCATTTTTATCCTGCAAGAGATAAGAGATAATAAGAGAAATAAGAGATAAGAGAATAAGAGAATAAGAGAATAAAGAAAAATAACCCATAAATGCAGCAATGAACAGCTAATGAATAGCAGTTTCTACAGTGATAAGTGTCTGCAGCGAGGATCCCAAAGCAAAATGTGGTGGAACACTTTTCTATTATATATTGATATTGCAAGCTTCAAGTTACAAACTAATTTTATGCTATATATATGTAACCATTTTATAGATTAATCTATCAAATATACTGTAAACTTGTATGATTTACATACTATTTGGATGGGCCCATGAATATAATATATTTCCAGAAATATATATAAATTCCAAATCACAATTAGTTAATTATGTTAATTATTTAGGAAGAATCAATTATAATAAAAAGCATCGTGAGTAAAATTATTGTATGAGAAATTGAATATTAAAATTGAACACTACATCAATTATAAGCCATTAAACCAAAAAATTATAAATTTTCCCAAACCTTATCAATAAATTGTAGTGAAAGAAGGGCTCCAATTGTATTGCTTATCTCCAATGCATAGTCAATGATTATTACTATGGTAATATCAAATAATTATTATTATAACTTTTCAATTATGCAGCAATAAAATAAATTAAAAACAAATATGATAGTGCACTTTCAAGGAAAATTCACAAAATATTGTCATTATATTTACCACTTTCATTAATATAGGGCTAAAGTGCAAAAATGTCAACGTAATTGCCACGAAGGTGCAAAAATACCTATGTAAAACTTTTTGAAGCAAAACTACCCATGAAATTTCAAAAGTGGGGCAAAAATGTCCATCACTCTTAGATAATGTAACTTCCGTTTGTTATTTTCGAACTAAAGTACAAAAATGCCCATATAATTATGATGAAGGTGCAAAAATACCCATGTAAAATTTTTTTGTAACAAAACTACCAATGAAATTTCAAAAGTGGGACAAAAGTGTTCATCTTGTTAAATAATATAACTTCTGTTTGACATATTTTATTGGCCCTCACTCTCCTTTCTCTTCTTACCACCCACCAAATCTCAATTCTCTAGCGATCATCAATAACACACCAAATCCAACCCATTATTTCTGACTTCATTCCAAGTAACGGTAATTGTTGTCTTAACCTACTGAAATCTGGCCTCACACTTCCAAAAACAACGATGACTTCCCCTCCATTCCTCTCCAAAATCCTCAAATTTCCATAGGTAATTATATATAAGTATTCTCTTTTCATACATTAATACTAGTTCATTAGTTCACCATCTCATTTTTACTTTGTACGTGTTGTGACTTCATGTTTAAGATTTTAAGGTGAGGACCGTTGTGGGGACCCACCACAACAAATTTAAACTTGGAGTTAGGTTATGATCTGAGAAAGGTGCCGAATGAGATGGCGGCGTTCTAGAATTACATGAAGTATTATGAGAATCCATTTTGTGATGGTCAAGCAGCTACACAAAGAAATGGCATTGAGAACGTGGGAAGTCAGAGATGATGAGCCGGAGAATTGAGATTTGGTTGGTGGGAAGAAGAGGAATGAGAGTGGACTCATAATATAATATGACAAACAGAAATTACATTATTTAATGGATGGACACTTTTGCCCCAAATTTGAAATTTCCTGGGTAGTTTTGTTCTAAAAAAATTTTACATGCATATTTTTGCACATTCGTGACAATTACATGAGTATTTTTGCACTTTACCTCTAAAATGACAAACAGAAGTAACATTATTTAATGGTGATGAACATTTTTGCCTCACTTTTGAAATTCCATGGGTAGTTTTGCTCCAAAAAAATTTCATGGGTATTTTTTCACCTTTGCGGCAATTATATGGATATTTTTGCACTTTAACCTCATTGATATATTATCAGAAACTCCAAATTCCAAATATTGATTAGTCTTCAAGACCATAACCCTTTTTATATTTGCTTTCAATGATTATGACTTCTAACCATATTGACTCACCATCAAAATATATTTTAGTATCACCAAACATTGTATTTATAGTTATCAATATAGTTATTTATGTGGGATTATAGTAAAATATAATAATAAGTCTTTATGACATGTTTTTATTTATTTCTCCCACAAATTAATCACAAATGAAATCAAGGTAAAAAAAATATAAAATGACATTATGAAAGTATAATATATGAGATATGCAATATATATAAGTAACATATATAAACGGAATAACGTAGTTAATTTACATAAGTAATGAAATAAATAACTAGCATTAAATAATAATTGAAAACAAACATCCATAAGCCTTCAAGGCTCATTACTATTTATATTACCTTACAACATATTATGATATATGTGTTTCATAACTCATTGCATAAGGTCATTCATTTGTATCATAATAATAACTTGATGCATATTTATTCATATGACATCTGGTCATTTGTAAAATTTTCTTTCTTTTTTATGTAACTCCTGATCATATTTTGACATTATCTCACAATATTTGGTGTCTTCAAAGTTATAAAACTATTTTATATTAATTGATGCTTAAGTCATTTGTCACTTAACTCATTTGTCATTAACCTTCAAGGATGAATGATAATATTTTGGGCATCAAAATGACACTCTCCGTTTTCATGCCTTTCTTTTTGAATTAAAAAAAACCACAATATGGTCTTATGCAAACAATCATTATCATAGTGATAAGGCTTCAGACCATCTAAAAAATTTGGGAGTGTCATAACTTCATGCCTTTCAAGAATATGAAACATAAATGAAATGACATCATAGTAATCTAAAATTGTCATGAAGTATTATAAGATAAAGATAAATAAAAAATATTAATAGTAACTATAATAATATGAATTGAAATATAAATTACAAAATTAAAGGCATAAATAATAAAATGACATAATAAATGGAACAATATAAACAAAATAAAGTGCATAACATAAAATGAAAATAATAAACATGAAATACTCCCTCCGGTCCTAAATATAAGACCTAGTTGACTTTTTTAGAAAATCAACTAGCTCTTATATTCTCGATCACACAAACTTTCTTCTTGCTAGAGGGTAATGGAAAGTAGTGAAAGCTAAACAGTTCTCATCATAGATCTCACTAATCAGACATTTATATTCTCCATCACACAAACTTTCTTCTTGCCTTTCTTGTGCATCACCCAATGGAGAGTTTCAGCGCGGAAGATCTGTCAACCATAGGCGGAATCGCCACTGTTTCCATTCTGCATTCCTTCATTCCCACTCACTGGCTTCCATTCTCCATTGTCGGCCGCGCCCAGAAATGGACTCTCTCTCGCACTCTCTTCGTCAGTACGTTCCTTTCTTTATTTTATGCTTAGATCTCATTTTCCCCAACTGGCCTTGTTAATTTCATCTTCCCTCTTTTTTTTTTTTAATTACTCCGTTTTTATTTTTGCCCCCTCAAATTGGGATTCTTAATTTTTGTGCTTTCTCTCTTCATGGGCATCTTCAAATTCTGATTTTTCTTCCACATTACTCCCTCCGTTCCTAAATATAAGATCACTTTGGTAAGGAAGACAATAAAATTACATGATCTTCCCAAAATCCCCTCAATTACTTAACTTAAAAGGAGGCGGGTTTTCAATGAAAAGAGGGAGTATAAGGGTAGTTTGGGCAAAACTTGATGATAAAATAGAAAGTGATCTTATATTTAGGAACGGAGGGAGTACTTTACATCTATTGTCTGTTCCTTATGGATTGATAGTTGAATTAAAGTGAATGTGCTCATTAAATGACTTGATTTCTGTTAGTGTATGTTGGATTTGGTGGTGGGTTTTTTAGTTTTTTCCTTGTTTGTTTGAACTGATGTGATTTTGTGCGCTATGTTTGGTTTGATTTGATGAATATGTTGTTTTCTAATATCCCTTTGCTTATGACAGACAATTTTAGAATATGATAAAGTGAACAGTGCTCCATTCATTTGATTAAATGTAGAGCGGTATTTATGTTGATTTGGATTATATGTTTTTTCTATAACCCCCAAATCATCTTCCTTTATTTCCTCTTTGTCTCATACTTGCGCATTGTTGGAAGAGCATCAATAAATAAGGATGATTTTTTGGAGGAAGTTGACAAAAATTAGAATTATGCCCTTAATAGACCAATATCAACTCTCCAAATAGGTCCTATATTTAGGACCGGAGGGAGTTTTGAATATTTGTATTCTATCTTGCGGAATGGTGAAGGGTCGGCTTAGCTCAATGGTAAGCTCGTTTGCCGTGTGGGTATGAGATCGTGGGTTCGAATCAGCCATTGTGCAAAAAGCAGAGGTTAGGCTGCCTAGTATATTCCTTTCCCCAGCACCCTCACCAAGTGGGGACTAGTACTGGGTTGACCCTTATCTTGCGGAATGGTAGTATTCTAGTGAGACTGACTTAGTTGTGGCCTAGTGAGACTTGGCAACTAATCCTTTAAGTTTAAGGATATAGTTGGCTTTTACACTTACAATATTACAAAAGCAATTTGGACAGAAGTTTTATCTCATAAATGCAACATGATTTTAATAATTATTTACTGAGTGTCTTTCAATGTTGTTACATTGTGCTCTTATTCTTGCAGCTGCATTTGGAGCAATTTTGCATGTGATATCCACTTCACTTCTTGGGATAACAGCAATCACCATGGCAAATACCATTGCGGGTGAAGAAACAGTGCATAAACTAGCTTCAATGTTGCTCATATTACTTGGTGGTGGTTATGTTCTGTTGTTTTTGACTGGAAAGGGTGGCCATAGTCATTCTCACAACCAACCCATGGAGAAAATGGCTGTTGCTGGGCTCATTCTTGTTCCTGCATTGTCTCCTTGTGCAACAACACTTCCCGTATTTCTTGCGGTTGGAAATTCATCTTCCATGATGGTCCTTGCCATCATAGTGCTGCTACTCAGGTTTAATTGTTTATTATTCATAATGGTTTTGCTTCTGCTGCTTGTGTGTGTGTGTGTTGTGTGATTATCTGACTTTTTGCTTTAATTATGTGAATGCCGCTGATAAAAAAAATTGGAGCCCATTTTAATTATTTATTATTTATATTATGTTAGTATAAGCCAAGCTGGGATTTCCTTGAATCTGCAGAACATAGATGAAAGAGCTGAGAGATTTCAGCTATAGAGTTTATAGACATAAGCAGCATAGATGAAAATGATTGACTACTTTTCTCTAGCATTTTAAGACTAGAAAACTCCCTCAATGACACTCTAATTGATTTCCTATTCGGCCCATTTTTATTGTGCTCATCATAATGTCAGTATTGCTTTAACTTTTGCCCATTATGTAAGGAAAGGCTTAAAATTTATGTACACAAGCAAGCTCTGTAGAATTTAAGAAGCAAGCCTGGCAGTAGTGAGCATAAGTAACTAACCTTCCAAAAAGAAACTTAAAATGAAATTCAAACTTTAGGTTACATTGTTAAACTGATTGAAGTCATGCTGTTGGTCTTGTTTTTCACTACCGCTCTGCAAACTGAACATGCGCAATCTTTTAAGTCCCATAGAACATCTTGTGCTAAATTATAGAGATTTCTATTGAGTGTGAAAGTCATGTTTGGATATGTTGCACTGTTATCAAGCTTCACTAATGATGTTACTTTTACAGCACCATAACTGTGATGACGTCACTTGTAGCATTGTCATTCTATGGGGCCAGTCAGCTTAAGTTTCATTGGGTGGAGCGATATGACAAACTTCTTGTTGGTTCAGTGTTATGTTTGGTGGGAGTTCTCACCCTAATGTTCCATCATCATGATCATGATGGAGAACTGAGCACTTTAGGTGGGCACTCCCACAGGAAAATCATTTCCCCATAAGAATCATGCATGCCCTGGTATTGTGAAGCTTCTGGGATCTGCCACTTTTGCTACTTGCCATGTAGAGATTTGATCAGCTTGGTCTTGTTAATAGTGGGTGAACACTTGATTTGCAACTCGAAAGGTGCGGTTGGTGGATGAATTCCTTTGTTTCTTTCTGGTTATTACCCTCATGTGCTTGTCAGAAACTAGTTTCCCCCCATTTGATTAAAGTGTGTCATTCAACCCCACACCTATGTAGCGTCCAGTTTCTACATGGCCACCCTGAGTCGAAAGTATGTTCTTCTAATACTTTATACAATTGCATGTGCGCATGACTTGTTCTAACTATTCACTAGCAGGTTGAAAACATGCACTGTAAACCTGATCAAACGAATGTCAAGGCCAATCACATCTGTAATTACTCCTTGTTTGAAGTAGTAAGTTCATATTCAGTTACTGACATCTTTGTAATTTGATAGATAGCTTATTATGGTATGCGATTTTTATCAGTATGACTCAATTTTTTGCAGTTTCTCAATATGTGTGTTATTCAATTGGATGATGAAATGATACAGATGAGACAAAATAATCTTCTTTGATTGCCAAAAGTTAGGACTCTGTCCTTGACATGATTAGAGTCATACACATGTTTGAAATGCCTTGATATCTAGGTTGAAATAAACCTTTCAACCACATCCTTAACCTCCTTGCGTGTTAAAATCATTTTATTTAACAACAAAAAATTGGCAGACTTTACCATGTGTTGGAATGAGAGTTTATGCAAAAAGTCATTATGATGCAGCTCCAAATGTCATGAAATCAATAAAAACTTTTTAATCAAGTCCTTAACCTCCTTGATATATAGTTTGAAATAAACCATTGTAGCAGCAAAATGAGGGTGCAAGTTGTCTATACTCTGAATCACAAATAATAATTCCCAAAAACATAAAAAATTTTAATATTGTGCATCAAGAAACTGTAAAAAACTGACTTATTGACTTTGTAATGAACAATAGTTCATAATGCGAATTGAATTAAACATTAAATTTATCGGGCAGCATTATTATAGGCCATGAATTTACAATGTGCGGTTTGATCAAATATTTGATTATCATGGGAGCAGCTAACTTTGTAACATATAAAGCATAATCTATAGAGCTCGAAAAATAATTCACAATATACTATCTAGGGTCCACCCAACCCTTGCAAGATTTATAACGGCAACAGGAAGTTCATCTGTATTTTGCATGGCAACCAAGTAGGTCTCAGTGATGAGAACACATTCAAGCTCATTGTCCTGACAAAGACAATTTATAAATACTTTAAGGATTTGGATCTTGGAGAAATAATAATCCTATAAATAAACTTTAATGTTTTTTAGCCCTACTCTATGCAATGGAATCTACAGAACAAAACTATATTTTTTTACAACACTAATAAGCATAATTGTTTCAGATAGTGCAAGGATAAGTTTCATTACTCTACGTCACAAATGATCATCCAAAGAAAATCTTTCTTCTCTCTTTGCGTGTTAAAATCATCCATCTGTCCCATAACCTTAACAAATCTTACAACATCTGCATTGATAGCAAAACGATAAATGCAGCCTAGTCTTTTAATATGATAAAAAGGACAAAGGGTGCTTTTATTTTGAAGGGAGTTTTAGTATAGAAACTGATCAGATGGTCCAAGTTCTGATCGTCAGGGAGATCAATTACATCCGGAATTAATCTGAACGCAAGTTATTATTTCTCTTCGGGTGGACTCATTGTGATCATCCCTATCAAAAAAGGGTTAGCTTTCCTTTAAGACAATTGTATTTTTGCCACTGATGGAAGAAGGTGTCTTTCAATATATGCAATTAATGGGGATAATCTAAGAAAAATTAAATGTAAATTAAAAGACAAATTAAACCATACACCTCATTTTGGCCTTTCAACTAACTCTTGGATTGACTAGAGGGACTGAGTGTTTTACCATTTTTGCATGAATAGATCAAGCTCACTTAATGTTTTGGTGAAACATTAAAGCCTTTGTGGTCCATAATCCAGACTCATTCATTCTCGCACACTATAATTTCTACTTTTTTTCCTTATCTGGCCAAAACGAAAATATGTTATTTATATCATAGTACAGCTTATCCTATCTGATATTCAATGCTTGTTTTATGTGGTATTAATTTATCAATCTGTCATTCTTCTCTTACTTGTAAGTCAGAAAGTGTTCCAGCGTAAGTTATTTTACTTTTTTTTTTGGCCAAGGAGCGTAAGTTATTTAACTTAGGTATTTAAATAAAATAAAATCATTACTGTTTGCCACATCTAGTTTAATGATTTTCATAAATAAGAAAACGAAGAAGTTTAATTTTAAATTTTGAAACCATTGCACACTATGGTCTAAAACTGATGTGAAATGCTTTTTTCTGTTTTTGACATTTGCTACGGAACTAAGTTCGGTGAGTTAGATTATACCATATATTTAAGGATTTGACTAAAGTTAACAAGATATCCATTATTTTAATTTATATTTAATTATTTATACACATCAATTTATATTATAATTATATAATTATTAATTTATCAATGGATTGAGGCAGTTAAGCTGCAACTAACATTCTGAAATATTGTTTGAGGTGCACCAAGCCACCAATGTACAACACATTGGATTAGCAGCAGGGTAGTAACAAAATTCGTTGAAAACACAATTACAAATAAGTTTTTCCATGTCACTTTTTTAGGGTTTTCACATCACTCTTTGATATGATGTGAAAACTGGTGATGTGAGAACAAAGGGTATTCTCATCACTTTATAAAATGACATGGAATTCTAGTTTTCACGTCACTTATAATACATGAGCGACATTATCTCTCATCTCATAACTAATTATCAAAGGTTTTTCACATCACTTGTGATATAAAATTGACTAAGTAGTTTTCACGTCACTTTTTTTTTGTAGAAAAGTGATGTGAAAAATACTTATCCCAACACTTTTCGTATAAAATGTGATGTGGTGGTTATGATTTTTTTTTTTAAATTTGTTTTTGATTTTATACGGATCTCATTCTATATTTGCGGCTGTTTGAACCTTGATACAAAATGCATTGACAACAAATATAATGCTTCCAAGAGAGTGAAACCACAGCAACTTATATTAACAGCACATCCAGTAATATTCAACCTAACAATACAATTACTTAATCAAACAAACTATATAAAAATTCCTTTTGCATGTGATCAAGGAAGTACTCAGCAATAAGATCACGAATCAGATCAATTAAGTTCTTCTTGCTGAAATTTTCCTTGTACACTATAAAACTGCAACATCAAACGAGTAAATTAAATAAAACAACATATCATTAATTAAAAATCAATAATCATGCAATAATCGTATCAGCATATTTGGATTTTAGATTCATACATTTGCAAAATAGGGGTTCGAATGGGGTAAAAATTCAGTCTAATAATTTTGTTCAAAAAAACCATTGCAAAATAGGGGAACCACACCCATCACAAAACCCATTTGCAATAGATCAATATTCAGCCCCCACAAAAAAAGTCACAACAATGTAATACTGAAACCAGGTGAACTGAGAAGATTTGCATAATAATCTTGTCTCCATAATTAAAGCAGACAAAGCAATGACAAGGAAGAAAAACAACAATGAGATTGGTGGGCTCAATTAAAAAGCATAAAGTGGTTTTGAAAACACGCTCAAACAGAATTTCAGAGCAAAATTTGACAAATCGAGCATTCATAGCCACAGAATAAGCCAATGTCAAACTGATAGCCTAACACCAAATTCATGACAAAATCAATGTTAATGCAGAACAGGGAAGCATAGGACTCAGTCAGAGAAGTCAGATTCAATTTAATTACATTATTAAATAAGAAGAAAGTTAGTGTAATGTTCTATCATTGCATCCTATTCACATGCAAACCTCATATTTGGATTTATTATTTTTGTTGACGAACCATGCATGCAAGATGTTCCTTTACTTTTCTTTGTACGTTTAGTCTAGTTTAGCACATGCTGTAAAATTAAAATCTTTTATAACATTGTACTGTAAATTAACTATGGTTATGTTGAACAAAAAATATATATCTTAATGAGTTTGAAGGGTTGAAATTTCTTTTCCACTTCCTAGCTCTTCTAATATCACCTGTTGAAAGGTAAAAATCTAACACTTCATCAAATTATTAGTTAAGTTTAAATTATAAATATATGTTTGCCCGTGTTATAAGATCAAAATTGTTGAATTTTATGTTGGCAAAAGGACCCTATTTTACCCTTCAAGTAACCACCATGGACCACTAAGCACCCTAAACTAACACCGGGTACAATTTTACCCTTGAAGTAACCAAAGTGGTGCAATTTTACCCTCTGGCCAATGTCATGTTGACACGTGGAATGTAATGTTGACACGTGGACGACACATGTCAACATTAGATTGGCCAAAGGGTAAAATTGGACCATTTTGATTACTTCAAGGGTAAAATTGTACCCAATGTTAGTTTAGGGTGCTCAATGGTCCAGGGTGGTTACTTGAAGGGCAAAATAGGGTCATTGCCCTTGGGAAAATCCTGCAAAAAAATGAAGGAAATATGGTTCGAGTAGTATCAAATGACACTCTCCTTAAGAGTTAATCCCTCCGGTCCTAAATATAAGACCTAATTGACTTTTTTGAAAAATCCTAAAAAAACAAAATAAGTTAATTATAAATTAATTTACCTAATTTTTCCCTTAAACTAGTTTATTTTACTTATAAACTAATGGAAAATCTAAAAATATATCAAATATATCATGATTTAATAGACTATTTTGCAACCTTAACCTCTCCAAAAAGAGTCATCTAGGTCCTATATTTAGGACCGGAGGTAGTATTACACAATGCCCTCAATTTGAAGAGATTGTTGTGATCTCCAGAATTAAATGAACTCATCTACAATAAATCATGGTTCCAAAACTAGCAGAAGATTTGTAACTTGGTTAGAGACACTGAGGATTCATATTCTCTATTCTCTCTTCTCTGCACTCTCTATTTCCACCTGTTCTAATAAATGGTGTAAATGTTGAGGATATTTTATAGACATTGAAAAGTTGTCACAAAGTGTTGCCTTTTAAACCACTGTGTCTTTTCAATCCAACAATCAGGATCATACATTTGATTCATGAACCTTCATTTAGAAGTTCATGATTACTCAAATAAATCTTTTTCTTTGACATATCCACACACAATTTACAACATTTTAGCTTGGGAGTTTAAGACTGCAACAACAAATTTTAAGAAGATGCTACGAAAATTATTACTCTTTATTTAAAATCCTCCAACTCTTCTCTCAATTATGACTTAATTAATCGTTTTACTATGATTTGTTAATCTCAATCTTTAAACCTTTAAATTAGTTTAAAACTAATCCCTCATTATTTTCTCAGTTAATAAATTATACATATACATAGCTCAACCGTCGCCTTATTGGGCAATTCTATCTTTATGTTGCTCTTAAAAAAAAGATCATGCAGGTTAATTTATTATTGTGGATGTGTAGTATGTAGAGAAGTAAAGAGGAAGTGAGGTGAAACTAATTCAAGTAAGAGTTTCACCGCCCATAATAAAGTTGTATAAATCTCCATACATTCTAAATATAACCATTTTATTATAATGAGGTAGTTGGTTGAATGTTAATTCGAATATTATTGGGAAGTGCTTTTATAAAACTATTGTTTATATTGTACTATTAAAGGTTAACAAACAATTTTGTTTCTATAGTAATTTACTTGTATGCGTTAGTAAGCAACTTTGCCTGAAGTGTAAAAATGGGCAAATTAAATTTACCCTAATAACTCTTAGAAAACTTTTTATGATAATTGAAAAATATTTTGATGTTGTCCTTAACATTTTTATTACTTAGTGTAAAATATAATTGTTATGTTTTGGTTAGTTCCAGAGCAAAATTGTTATTCGAAAAACATGATCAGTTACTCAATACTCCCCAATGGTTAGTTTAAAGTCATAACGACATCTCAACCTTGATATCCAAAAGAGGTAAAAATATATATTATTTTATTTCTAAATGTATAAAGTATTATTCTTAATTAGTTAAAATATAAGGATTTTAACGAAATCCAACAATCGAAGTATGAGAATCGAATCATACATTATCTATACTACAAAATGGTACATGGATGAGAAAAAGCAGATGATTCAGTATTCTGTTACTTACAACTTTATAACTTTTCTATGTGATAGCAATTAACCCCAAGTTTCTGACCAAAAATAAAAAATTAACCCCAAGTCGTGCACATGCATCGATAGTCTTTAAAGGTAAGTAAGGAAAAAAATAATATCCATACATGTGGTTCCACGTCAGTGTTATAATTACGATAAGGATGCTCATTAAAAAGCTTGTGATGATATCAGATGTGTGATGATATTACTCCCTCCGTTACTTAATATAAGATCTAGATAACTTTTTTTTTTGAAAGATTAAAGTTGTGAAATAGGTTATTAAATCATGACATATTTGATATCTTTTTAGATTATCCATTAGCTTATAGGTAAAATAAACTAGTTTAAGAGAAAAAAATAGGTAAATCAATTTATAATTAACTTATTTTTTGCTTTTTTTAGGATTTTTTTAAAAAATCATCTAGATCCTATATTTAGGAACGGAGGGAGTAGTTACTTTCATCGTAGGACAATAAAGTTTGATGCTAGCATGAAACTCCTGAACCCTTATTTGACTATAACATTAATGGGTAAAGTTGTTCTTTTTTTTATGATAAATGTTTAGGTGAGTTGGGTCCCCAGGGCTCATCCGGGCATGTGGGTTCAAAATACAGTTACAAGGATATTTACAGATCGATAGATCGTTCAAATAAGGTACTCAAATCGACAAGATTTGAACTCACAATCGTATGACTATGAGTCAACCGCTTTACCAACTTCATCAACCTTGAGCTTAGCCCAAGTTAGTTCCTGTTAAGCTTTACTTCAACTCTCATCATGAACATCAATAAATACATAGATTATTTGATTTTTTTATTTCTTCTTACATATATAATATATTTATTTTCAACTCATGCATGTTCATGGTTTGTGAGCTGTAAAATTCAATGAAAAAAATAGAATATAAATGAGAAAATACGATACCTTAAGGAAAATTAAAATTTAAGAAAGAATTTTCTATCAACAATTAAATTAGTTAATTTAGTTTTTTATAAAAATAAATAATATTTATTGGTTTCATCACATTATCTTAATTATTGTTGATGAAACATCAATTTGGTGTAATGTAAAAAAGTTGATAGAAAATTCCAGTGTCAAATTCAAAATATACCAGATACTCCTTCCGGTCCTAAATATAAGACCTAATTCACTTTCTATGAAAAATCTTTTAAAAAGCAAAATAGGTTAATTATAAATTGATTTACCTAATTTTTTCCCTTAAACTAATTTATTTAACTATAAACTAATGAATAATCTAAAAATATATCAAATATGTCATCATTTAATAACCTATTTCGCAACCTTAATCTCTCCAAAAAAACATCAATTCGGTCCTATATTTAGGACCGGAGGTAGTATTAAGAATGAAGGGAGTGCCTTTTTTGTCATACGTGTAAGAGCTGGTCCAGGGATTATATTAAAAGAATTTGCATCTGTACATATAGATAGTTAAGAAAAGCAATACATACTTTTGTTACAATATATAGAATGTGAATTCGTCTTTTAATTTAAAATGATCTATAGTGGCTCATTTGAAGTTTCTTCGTTTTATTATTAAAACTCTCGTTTTATTTTTCATTTCAAGCTTCTCACTTAAAATCTTTTGGGGCGCTTACATCATCTCTCCAAATAGATTCACATCTTTTTTTGTAAGTAGACAATTTTATTTAAAATAAAGTAATATACACATTGCAAATTGCAAATATTCTAATATCACAAAAAGTCTTGGCATGAATATATATATATATATATATATATATATATATATATATATATATATATATATATATATATATATATATATAGAGAGAGAGAGAGATAGCATACATATTTTATTATATGATGTACTTCACTACAATAGAATTTTTTATCCTAGTAGTTAGTACCATATGGTAACAATAGTATTTCAGCTTTAAATATATATTTTAGCTTAATTAGAACGTACAACTTACTTTGATATTTTTTTTCATCTATATAATACCGTTATATCATCTCCAATCCTCTTAGTATTCTGGCCTAAGATGATCTCTTCTTCTTAGCATCATCATCATCAATATAACATAGAAAAGTAGTGTTCCACCAAAAACACTGTTCATAGCACTGTTCATGAACAGTGTTTTGTGAGTGCATGAACAGTGTTTTGGTGGAATATAATATTTTTTTTTAAAAAAAAATCGTTATTATATTATTTTTTTCACCAGATATTTTAGTTAAAAAAATTTGTCATATATCTATTTAGTACAACCTCATTAAGGTGTTATTTTGATTCTGAGATCTATTTAGTTCAACCTCATTAAGGTGTTATTTTATAATATGTATCAAAAAAGGTGTTATTTTATAACTAAACAATTATAAAAAATAATAAATTTTTAAATATAAGAATAATCACACTAAATTCTTTTAGTTTAAGCATTTTTATCAATATTTAGTCATAGATTCTCTATTTAAATTTGTTATACACCCATTTTATCTTAATGAACAGTGTTTTGGTGGAAAACTTTTATTTGATATTATATATATTTAATTAATATTTAATAATATTTAATATTATTTAATTAATTAATAATATTAAATAATTATTAATTATTATTAATATACTAAAAGAATTTTTATTAAGATAAAAAGGGTGTATAACAAATTTAAATAGAGAATCTATGACTAAATATTAATAAAAGTGAATAGTGTTTTGGTGGAATATAATATATATATTTTTTTTAAACTTTTTTTTTAAAAAAAACAAAATTTTAGTTATTATATGATTTTTTCACCCGATATTTTAGTTAAAAAAATTTGTCATATATTTTTTTAGTGCAAATTTGTTAAAAGAAAAAGTTAAAAAAAGGCTAAAAAAATTGTTCATGAGCAAATTTTTAGTGCAGTGATTGACATTCTCTATTACTATTGTATGTGATTGCTTTCTTGTGCGAATTTATTTGGGCTACGTATTCTTTACTTTCTTGGACTAATTTATTTGGGTCACATATTTTTTTTGTGTGAATTTGCCTTAAAGATTTATATCTTTAGTGTCACCATTATGATGATCTTTTTGACGTAATATATATCTGCAAATGTTTTATTGTGTCTTTTTATTTGCCTATCTTTCCCGTGCAAACTAGAAGTTGTTCCATGTAGATATAGAACACAAAAAGAAGAGTTGTTTCTTCACATAGGGAAGATGTGTTCAGTTAGATTTAATTTCGATTTTCATTAAAACTTACAGTGGTAAAATATAATATATTATTTTTTTTATTTTTTTTAGAAAAATTAAGTTATTATATGATTTTTTTCACCGGATATTTTAGTTAAAAAAATTGGTGATATATTTTTTTAGTGCAAATTTGTTAAAAAAAATGAAAAAATTTGTTTATGAGCAAATTTTTAGTGCAGTGATTGACATTCCCTATTACTATTGCATGTGATTGCTTTCTTGTGCGAATTTATTTGGGCTACGTATTCTTTACTTTCTTGGGCTAATTTATTTGGGTCTATAATATATTATTTTTTTAACCTTTTTTTTAAAAAAAACAAATTTTTTAGTTATTATATGATTTTTTCACCCGATATTTTAGCTAAAAAAATTTGTCATATATTTTTTTAGTGCAAATTTGTTAAAAAAAGAGAAAAAAAATTTGTCATATATTGTTTTAGTGCAAATTTGTTAAAATAAAAAGTTAAAAAAAATTAAAAAATTTGTTCATGAGCAAATTATTTAATATTTATATTTATTATTATATTTATTATTTATTATTATTATTATTTATTATTTATTATTTATATTATTTATTATTATTTATTATATTTATTATTTATTTATTTGGGCCAAGTATTATTTACTTTCTTGGGCGAATTTATTTGGGTCACATATTTTTTTTTTTAATTTGCCTTAAGGATTTATATCTTTAGTGTCAACATTATGATGATCTTTTTGGCCTAATATATATCTACAAATGTTTTATTGTGTCTTTTTATTTTCCTATCTTTCCCGTGCGAAGCACGGGAGATATCGCTAGCTTTTAAAATGATTTGCTTGGTTGTATTGGTCCTTTAAAATATTCCTTTGTACATTCTTATGATTATAATAATAAAATGGCTTTACTCCAAAAGTAAGAGAATGTTAGGTAAATATCTTGATTCAATGGACACAAAATAGTTAAGCATCGATCAAAAAAGGTAGTACTACGATAGCTGCAATTTCCTTTTGATCAATCCCACTTTTAATTATCCTTTTCATCAATTTCCTTTTGATGCTCATTTTCTGCTATATTATAATCTTTCGCATTACTACGATAGCTGCAAATCTTTGTGTTATATGAAATACTACCTCAGTTCCTAATTATAAGATCACTTTGACTAACTTGGAGAGATTAAGGAAGGCTTTCCAATGAATTAGGATTAAATGATCTTCCCAAAATACCCCTCACTTAAATTTAAAAGACAAATAGGGATTTGAGAGAGAAGTGAGGGAGCTAAGAAGTATAGGGGTAATTTGGACCAAAATTGAGACAAAATAGAAAGTGATCTTATATTTAGGAATTTATCCACTTCCCCAAAATGAGTATTTAGGAACGAAGGGAGTATGAGATTGAAAGTCATAATAAATTCAAAGTATTACAAGGGTCTGTATAAAAAAAAAATTATTACAAGGGTAAACAAATATGTACATCCTTATTTTATATAACCCATTATTTTTATACTAATCTTTTTTGTTGGGTAATCATAAATCATAGACTTTAATATTTTTAATTATACTCTGTTTTTCATACATATCAATATTTAAATTTGTTTTTAGAGATTTTTAATAGGAAAAAACTTACATACAGTACACTAGGTCAAGTACATCCAGTACACCAATCATAACGTGACACATGGATTTTCTACTAACTGAGCATTTAACACCGTTAGTCTCTCTGGAATATTCCAATTTTGCCCCTCTCTGTGTATCGCTCTCTCTTTCTTCCCGACACCATAGCTGACGTCCTCTCCCCTTCTCAAGCTCCTCGATGACTGCCACGTCAGCGACTGAACTTGCCCCCACACCCTGACCTCCCCAACCGGAGCCAACCTCCGCCGCCGCCGCCGCCGATTGCTGATGCGTTCGTCAAGATTTGCGCTTGAAGGCATTTATAAATGACTAACGTTGATGGCCGTTGAGGACCGACCAGCTTCGACATCCTGAAAGCTCAGTGTTTGTGTGACACGATTGTTTAAGTCTTGAATTTTTCTTGACAAAATCGGGATTGAATTTTGTGAAGAAAGCATGAGGGGGAAAATGAAATTAGGGCAATTCACATTAATAGAGGTTTTCAAATGGAAGGCGGTGAAGCAATGCGACGAGTTGATGTGGACAAATTGAAATTAGGCATATTGCAAGGAATGGCCGCTTGTACGAATTGGAAAGGGAACATGCATTGTGGTCATTGATCGTGTCATTGGGATTGGGGAGGAAGGGTGGTCAGAGAGAAGATGGAGAGCAATGCGAGGGTAGAGAGAGAAGGGGTGGAGGGCAGAGAGAGGTAATGACTGACGGAGTGTTAGACGGTGTTAAATGAACTGGTTGTACTGGTTCTATTGCAATGGAGGTAAGTATAGTCCTTCAATTAACCACCAGGACCACTAGACACTCTAAATTAACAACGAGTACAATTTCACCCTTGAAGTAAACAAAGTAGTCTAATTTTACTCTTACCTGATGGTCAATAACGTTTGACCATTTAAAAACTTTGCAAAATTGCATTTGACCTCATATATTATTCTCATTTATATTTTGTCTCCCTTATTCCTAACCCTCCTCACTTTTATCACTATTCTCCTCCCCCTCCCCCCTCCGAAAATACCCACATTTCCCAAAATACCCCTCCACATCCCAAAACAACTAAAACATATATCCTATTATAAAGCCAACAACATCAACAATATGTTCTGAAACCCCAAAAGGAGCACGCCAACTAAAACTCCCAAAACAACTAAAACACATATCCTATTATAAAGCCAACTAAAACTCGCAATTTTACTTGCTTGTGAACTGCTCGACCTCCTTCAAAAGGAGCACGCCACACAAGATTATATTTAATCTTTAATTCCTTCATGAGTCCAGGTAGGGGTGGGAATAGGCCAGGCCAGGCCAGGCTACACCCATAATAGGTCTGGCCTGAGATGTCAAATTGAGATTCAAGCCTGGCCTGTGGCCTTTTATAGCAAAATTTTCAGGCCTGTGGCCTCGCCTGGGCCTGTTAAGACCAGGCCTGAAAATTAAACAGGCCAAACAGGCCAAAACATTCTCAGGCAACACAGGCAATGCCTAACAACAACAAAAAAACGATTTTTCTTAAAAGGGGTCAAATAAGAAGTTGCAGAGGAAAAGAAACATACCTGACTAAGAAAGGAAGAGCTAAAATGCAACTGAATATTCAGATCTCAAGAACACAGTAAAGAAGAAAGAACATGAGCATCAAAAATGAAAGAAAGCTTAAAACTTTTTATGAAAAGCTTGGAATCAAGTGTCCCTTATACATACACACATAACGAAAACAAGCAGAGGGATAGAGAGGAAACAGATGGACTAAGAAAGCTTCTTCCTTTGGAACTAGTATTGCATATTTTGTATATTTAATAAAAAAGGGGGTGAAAAGAAAAGGAAGAGAGTGGTGGTCCTCACTATTTTACTCTGTCATTTGAGACGTTGTTTAATCTCTTCACTCCCAAAAATTCCTTCCTTATTTGTTGATCAATTCTTTTCTCTTCACTCCCAAAAAGCCTTTTTCCTCTTAATCAATCCATTCCTTTTTCTGGGCTTGTCTCCCTTTTAGTGTGAGTACCAAAAAGGGTCAATGAGAGCGAGGAAGGGGATGATGATTAATGAAGATGAAGATGGCTGAGACGTGAGGATTGAAGGGAGAAGGTTTGGGTTCTTTCTCGCAAGAACTCGCGAGCCCAAATCGAAAGATCAACTTGCAAGCCCCAAATCGCACGAAATAGGTCGTAGGGATTCATCTTCTCCATTGTAGAAGGTCGTCACTGTCGTCAGAAGAAGAGAAATGGAAGTGAGAGAGTGAGGACAGTGAGAGAAACGTAGGAAGAAGAGAAACATAAGTCAGAGAGCCGCACATGACAGTGAAAGAGAGAGAGTTTCATCAATAGAGGTAGTAGGGTTTTACTGCGTTTGGGCTTGAGTTTTGGGCCTAAAGTTTGATTGAATAAGTGAGGCTTCGGGTCTTCTTCTTTTTTTTTTTTAAGAAGAACTCTTAACAGGCCGGCCTGGAGGCTTACAAGGCTTTTTTAAAAGCCTGTGCCTGGACTGTTTTCAATAACATGCCTTAAAAAAAGGCCTAAGCCTGGACCTGTCTAAATTTAACCAGGCCGATCCAGGCCCTGGCAGGCCAGGCCGCAGGCCTTAATAGGCCGGCCTGGCCTATTCCCACCCTAAGTCCAGGGAACGAGCATGCCCTCCACAATTCCAGAGGATGCCTTGGAAAATCGATTGGGGTTAACTTGACTTTCAAGGCCCACATTCCGGTATCCCTTTGTTATGTCTGTCCAATTTAGAGCTCTATATCCTCTAGCCCATCATTCCTCAAATTTTGAAAATTAAGGACTTCAATTTGGGTATCGCAAAACCTGAACTTAAAGAAGACCTATTACCATGAAAACCTACCCCCAAGTCATTATTTGCTGAATCATTAAGAGAGAGCACACTACTTTTCACCTCCTCACCCCTATATTGCCCCCTATTCAATATGTTGAACATATTCTCTAAAATAACAAACTCCTCACCTTCTGCCTTGAATGATGATCTTCTATCCTGAGCCTTAGCTCCTCTTAAATTTTCCTAACCACGCTTTCTTCTTAGGAGCGCCATTCGTTTTGCTCCCGTGTGAACCCAATCTTTAGCCATTAAATTATTTTTGATATCTTTCCCAAAATTAAGGGATTCATGCACCTCAATCTTCATTAACAATCAATTTCCCATTACCTTTATTTGAAACCTACACCCAGTGAGCCTTAATTACCTCCTTTAATTTTTAGTAACCTCTCTCCTAGATCATACCAATTCATGTCTTGTCTTTTGGGTCCACAAGATATTTTCATGCAAAAGAATTTCTTCCAATTCCCTTCATAAAGATTTTTGAAGACAACAAAGAGAAGAAGCTGCCCCTGTAAACTGGATATTGTCATCTATTCACTCTAACCAACTTAAAATCCTCTTCTTTCTCCTGTTTAGACAACCATAAACCTCACTCTTCCAAATAAATAAATTCTTCTAAATCTATTCCCTTCATTCGCTAATGCTTGAGGATATTTTGAACGTAATGGATGCACAAGAGGGGGGGGTGAATTGTGCTTCAAAAATAAATACTTAAAGTAAATGACACAAGATTTATACTGGTTCGGTCTACCTGACCTACGTCCAGTCCTCAACCACCCAGGCCGAGAGTTTCACTATAACTCAGGTTTTAAATCGGGTTCACCTGAAACCTTACAACCGCAAGTTTTACGGGCTCACTTGCAACCTTACAACAAGTTTTACACTGGCTCACTTGTAACCTATCTAACTGTCTCCCCCTCACACCAAGCAAGGGTTTGAAGTTTACACTTGAAGGCTTTTCTGACTAAGTTCTCTTACAGAACAAATGATGTTACACACTTAAGTTCAATAAATGCTCTTTTAACAGAAAGAGACTTAACTACTGTGAGTACAGAATAGGTAGGTGAAAAATCACTCCAAGTGTTAAATGCTCTTCATTTTTCTGGGCAGCTTGAATGAATAAGGATTTTCTCGCTCAAGAATATTTGAAGATCATTAATTCCTTCATAAATGAAGTTTAGCTTCCTTATATAGTCTTCAAGCATTTTGAACTCTTGGTAGGTGGGCTAGCCGTTTGAATATGTCCGTTTTTCCCTTGTTACCGTTCGCCCATTTAATGCTTCATTAATGCATAGCAGGGTTGACTTGCTTTATCTCTGAAAAGTAGTTCTGACACCTCTGCTCTGACAAAAGCATTCTGACACTGCATCTCTTTGAACGTTCAGACATTCTGATTGCTTGCGGAAGCAACTTCTCATCCGGAAGCAACCTTACTGAGTGTGCTGCACTTGAACGTTAGTTTAGCAATATAATCATATAGTCTCATGCAGTGGGTGATCCTAAGTCTAAGGTGTATCCGGAAGCACTTCTACATCCGGAAGTAAATTCACTTGATGAGAGATTTAGTTCACCATGACTTGCTCTCGCTTAGTCTATTTCATTCCACTACTCAGCGCTAGTCACTGAGCTATCGGAAGCACTTTTACTTGACGTGGTGAATTCACTGACGCTTAGGGTGAAATCTATTCTATCAGTCTGCGCCAGTCAAGATCTAATAGGAAGCAACTTCACTTGATGTTGCATTTCTGCTGACGCTCGGGGTTATATCTAGTCTATCAACCTGCGCCAGTCTAAATCTAATAGGAAGTGCTTTCACTTGGCGAAGTAGACTTACTGACGCTTGGGGTAATAACTATTCTATTGCTCTGCGCCAGTCTAAGTCTAACAGGAAGCGCTTTCACTTGGGGAAGTAGACTTACTGACGCTTGGTGTAATATCTATTCTGTCGCTCTGCGCCAGTCTAATTCTAACAGGAAGCAACTTCGCTTCCGATTGAACCATAGCTTAGTCTTAGGGTTTGTGCACCTAAAGTTCATGGACCAAGTTAAAACCCTAATTATTTACTTGCTGACGCTGGGGGATGAAAGCATTCATCCGCATGCGCAAGTCCTAATCTAACCGGAAGTAAATCTTCATCCGGAAGCACTCTTACTTGGGATCCTAAGTATACTATTGCTTCCTAGGCACTTGGTCTAATCCTTTATATTTTAGTCTTCATCAAAACTTAAGATTCTAACATATTTCACCAAGAACTCTTTGTTACCTAATATTCTGTCAAGTTTACACTCACATCCTTCATTTCTCCAGGTAAAAAATGGTCATGAGGTATGGATCTTTGACATTTCTTCTTCCTCCACCCAATCAGCAAAATCTTTATCCACCAAAGTATGATTCATGCTATTAGATCTTCTTTCATGCTCATAAATCACACCATTAAAGTCTCCACCTACACACCAAGCACCATAAATACTTGCCTTAATTCTGTCCAACACACGCCATAAATCTCGACAGTTTCGATGATTTGGACTAGCATAGATGCTAGATAAATGAAAACCCAAACCATCTTTTTTCAGATACATATGAATTAATTGATCATTCTCATAGATTTTAGTGATTTTCCATTCACCTTCATCCCATAAGAACCACAAACCCCACTAAAGCCAAAAATATCAACAATACATATATTCTGCAACCCCAACTTACTCAATTTTTCTTGGTTTTGAATTGCTCGACCTTGTTTCAAAAACAACACAGCACGCAAGATGATATTTGATCTTTAATTCCTTCATGAGTCTAGGGAACGAGCGTGCACCAGTACCTCCACAATTCCAGAGGATACCTGGGAAACTTGATTGGGGTTAACAGGGCTTTCAAGGCTCACATTCCTGATATCCCTTTGTTCTGTCTGTCCAATTTGGACGTCCATGTCCTCTGGCCCATCATTCTTAAAACTTTGAAAAATAAGGACTTCCATTTGGGTATCGGTAAAACCTAAACTTGAAGAAGACCCATTACCATGAGAACCTACCCATAAGTCATTCTTTACCGCATCATTAAGAAAGAGCCCACTACTATTCACCTCCTCACGTTCTGCCTTGCCTTACAATCTCGTCTGAGCCTTAACTCCTCCTAAATTTTCCTTACCATGTGCTTTCTTCTTGGGGAACGCCATTCTGTTAGCTCCCATGTGAACCCAATCGTTAGCCATTGAATTATTTTATATATCTTTCCCAAAATTACTAGATTCATGCGCCTCAATCTTCTCATTCTCATTAATAATCAATTTCTCATTACCTCTGTTTGAAACCTACACCCACTGAGCCTTACTACCTCCTTTTTAGTAACCTCTCCCATCCTTGCACAGAAAACTTGGGGATTTTATTCTCCCGTTTGCTAAATCTTCTCCCAAACTTGCGCCTCACTAACATCTGAAGGCCATAACAAATTCCATGCGAAGATTCCATCTTATTACCTTGGTTATTGACAACTTTACCCTTTTTGGGAGCCCATCGACACCGTCTCTGATTCCGTTCCCTTCTCCATCTCTGGCATCTCCCCTGCATTATCTCTTTGTTTTTGTTCATGAGAATTTGTACACACATCACTATTCTCACGCTTCTCATCAAAATTTATTGAGCACTACCCCATTTGATGCCTGTATTGGCCACACTTAAAACAAACCAAATGTAGCCCCTCATATTCAAATATATAATCTTCACCAAAGTGATTAAACCTAGGCAATGAGGGTTTTTGAAGATCCAATTCGACACAAATCCTCACAAAACCACCCTTCTCAAAATAAGAAGTGGTTCTATCAATCTTCAATGTTTTCCCAACAAAATCCCCTAAACGTCAGAGGGACTCAACATTATACAATTCCACAGGCAAGTCAGGAATAATCTTGATCCAAGCTGCAATTATTTTCTGATTATCCGCCCTTTGACTATTAAAATTAGGTCTCTAAAACCTACAATTAATTTTCCCAACAATTACAAATGAAACAACTTCCATTCCATATTTCCATGGTATTACACTATTACCACGCTCCCACAGACCACACCACTTTCTTTCGGGTCGGCTGAAGTGGGACCCACCAAAATGGGCTCCACCATCACATTCTCACACATGTACAGTAAAGTAAAGATGTCTGCGTTTCTCTATGTGCCATTCATATTCATTTGCATGGAACAACAAAATGGACCGACGAAGAAGAGATTTTCTATCATTCTAAACTCGCTCTCTCTCTCTCTCTCTAAAAAATAACCCATTTTTCTTTCTTCTCAATGATTCAATCCTCCCTCGGTACACTCAAATCTCTTTCACTTCATTAAATTTTCGATTTTTTCACTTGGGATTCTGCTAATTCTTCTTCTACTTCGTTTTTTTCTGCCTTATTTTGTTGCTAACTGTATCTACAAGTTCAGTGTAATCTCTTTATTAGGGTGGAGATCCTGTTTTAATATGTTTTTTTTTTGTGGGTTCGATTAAGTTTTCATGTTTGAAGGAAAAAACTGTGAAAGTTCCTTTTTTTTTTTATATTTTGTTGGATTCCCATTATTTCCTTTGCCTTGTGTTTCTCTCAAGTTTGAATCTTTTTGAGGAACTTGATTTTTATGTTGAGTACTAAATTTTCACCATGTGATAGATTGAACTGCTGCATAATTTGAGCTTGTAATTTGATTTCAGTACTTGGTCTTTGTGTTTCTTGTTTAGGGATTTTTTTTTTCCAAGTGTTTTTTTTTCAACCTTTTTTCCTACTTTATGCATCTTTTACTTCCCTTTCAACCCTCCTTATGGGATGGGACCCACAAAGTTACTGGGAATTCTGTTGGATTCTCCTTTTGCTCATGTGATGTGTTGAAGATTGGATGGCTTTACTTAAGGGATTGTTGCTTCCTTTTGTGCTTTGATGGATGGATTTGGATTGTGTGTGTTCTGATTAGGATTGATGAAGACTTTTCTTTGATGTGTGACCATAACATGTCCATATACACTTTAATTGTGATGCAACTTTTTTTTTTGGTTATCTTTTAGGATCCTTTATGTGATTATAAGGATAGTTTTTGATTCTATGTTTCCTTTTTGGAAATTCTTCACAGGTTAACTGCCTTGTCCCTTAACGTATAACTACTGCCCTGATGCTTCTCTGGTATAATTGATATTGAATTTATTCTCGGGTAGAGGCTCGCCTCCCTGGAATTTGATACAAAGAAAAAGCTGAAACTAGATCTGTAATAATGGGGACCTCAAGCTCTAAAATGGAGGATGACAAGGCACTACAGCTTTGCCGTGAAAGGAAGAAGTTTGTTAGGCAAGCACTTGATGGCCGGTGCTCACTTGCAGCTGCTCATGTTTCATATGTCCAGTCTCTGAAAAGTACTGGAACGGCTTTGAGAAAGTTCACTGAACCTGAAGCGCCGATTGAGTCTTCATTATACACTTCCACTAATGCAACACCAGAGCCGCTTGCATTAACTGAGAAGACCTTGTCCCATCTCTCATTCCCTTCACCATCTGCATCACAACGTATAGATGCAGCCGATACTTTCTCTCCATTGCCCTCTCCCCCTAGCTCTAGCAAATTCCAGGCAAATCATATGAGATTTGGCGGCAGCTCCTCTACAAAAGTTGAAGAAAAACCACCTGAACCCATAATAGGTGTGGTAACATCATCAGGTACTCCACAAAGTGCCACCCCTCGTTCTACTGGAAGGACAGAAGCATCAGCATTTGAAGATTCTTCTGTTCCCGCTGCAGCTCCGCCATGGGATTTCTTTGGTCTTTACCATCCTATTGACCACCAGTTTTCTTTTCAAGAAGGGAAGTCCATGTATCATGATATGGGGAATGATGATGATATAACACGACTAAGGGAAGAGGAAGGAATTCCTGAGTTGGAAGATGATGAACAGATTACTTCTTCTCATGGAAGGGAAGACTCTGAGGATTCGGAAGATGAGTTTGATGAAGATCCTGCCACAGACACCTTAGTTCGAAGATTTGAAAATCTTAATAATAGAGTTGGTGATAATGTTGTTGCTGATGCTGTTCATAATAAAGTCAATCCTCTGACCAAGGATCAACTTTCCGGAGAACTCACAAATGGAGAGAAGAGCAATTCTGCTAATTTATCGCCGTTAAAGACAACATCGACAGAGGCTAACATTAAGACAATGCATAAACCAGTGGAAAAAGAAAATCATAATGAAGTTAGAGTTGCTCCTAAGGATTTATTTTCAAGCATGAAAGAAATTGAAATCCTTTTTGTGAGGGCTTCTGAATCTGGTAAAGAAGTTCCAAGAATGCTTGAAGCAAATAAGTTACATTTTCGTCCAATGTTTCCAGCAAAAGAAAGTAATCTCTCTCTCTCTCTCTCTCTCTCTCTCTCTCTCTCTCTCTATCTCTATATGCTATATGCCATCTGCCCTCCAAAGCAAAAGAAAAACAATTTTTGTGTGTATTTTGTTTGTGTGCATGAGTGAGAGTTATCATCTAGGTAATTTACATATAATCAATTTTTACAATTATAGTGGAGAAACAACTGTGAAAGGCCGCCTTGGCTCAATGGCAAGCTCACTTGTTGTAGGGTCTGAGATTATGGGTTTGAATAAGTCTCTCTATATAAAACAGGGGTAAAACTGCCAAGTATATTCCCTTCCCCAACACCCTCACCAAGTGAGGTCTAGAACTGGGTGGCCCCTTGTTGGTGAAACAACTGTGAGGGTATGAATGGTAATTAGGTACTATGCATGCTGTTGACTTTAGAATCGATATAGAACAGCTATAGTTTTAAGAAATTGAAAAAATGTTTATATTAGTATCAACTTATGCTATAGATTTGAGTAGCATTCACTTTCCCTTTAATTTATGCTTTTTGATGAAAATCATGGATGAAATATTTCTCTAACAGTAATCCATTAACATGACTCCTCAAGATGTGTGTGTGGTGTGTGTGTGGTGGGTGTGTGTGTGTGTGTGTGTGTCTTACAGAGTCGCTGCATAACATCATATATTAGATCTAGGTACATTAAATTTACCAAAAAACCTCTTTTTATTTGTTCAAAGAAAAATGTAGGTCAAGTTTATAGTCAAAGGGATTTTAAGTTTTTTTTGAATTTATAGTCCATTACTGTGTTACTCATTTACAGCCAAAATAGTCAGAAAACAAATAACAGATTGCTTGATTTTTGCAGATGGTTCTGTGACATCTTCATTTTGGAAGACATGTTTCTCGTGTGGTGAAGACCCTAGTCAAATTATAGAAGGTAATTTTCTCACCTTTTTCGCTTTTAATTTTCTTGATCTTAAGTTATGCTTGATCATTCAGAATGTTCTTTAGGACTTTATAGTGTGCATCTACCCTTATGGAAATTATTTATATTATGGAAATTATTTATATTATATTGCTAAAACTAGGTATATTTGAATTTATTGAAAAAATTATGGGGTGTTCTGGAATCTCCGCCAAGGTTATACTAATATGTACTCCCTCTCGTCCTAATTATAAGATCACTTTGATTTTTTGGAGAAATTAAAGATGCAATTACTTCAAAATATACATAATTATCTTTTTTCCTCAAAGCTAATTTGTTTTACTTATGAATTAAAATCTAAGTACATGTGAAATATGTTGTAATTTTGTGGTCTAATTTGCTTCTTTAACTTTCATAAATAAGTCAAATGGGTCTTATATTTAGGATTAGAGGTAGTATATAAGTAATTCATAGAGAAATATGAATGATGTTCTTTCATTTCAACTTTTGTATTGTGTAATATTTTAAAGAACTTTTTATTTCCTTCTCTTGTTTTTGAATATTATAAAGTAGCATTTTCATCTCATTATCCAGATCATTAGTACAAGTATGACTCATTTAATCATTTTAAAAGACATATTAATGATGATCAGTGTGGAACTATTCGGGATTTTCTTTGTGGCCTTACCCTGTAAAAATGTCCATTTTTTAGTATGTATTATAAAAGTATATGTCGACTTTTCTTAAATCATTTTCCCCTTGATGTCTATTAGATGATCTTATGTTGTGTTTAAGTTACTCTAGTTTGGTTAATTTGGCTTTGCACGAGTTAGCATTAGTGCCATAATGTCAAATTGATGCAACTGATAGCCAACCAAAAAATCATGCTGCAAATGAGTTTCATCTTCAGATGGTAAACTTAGGCAAGTAAAGCAAGAAGTAAAGTGTAGAGAAAATTAAATGTATCGGTTCTGTTTAAATGTTCTAAAATTATTGGCATGGGTTTGGCATTGGAGAGATAGCTGAGAGTTAAGAAAGATCCGATATTTCTGATTTTTTAAAGTAGTTTATGGATCCTAAATTCTCTCAATTTATCTTCCCAGAACCTGCTCAAAACTCAGTGAAGTACTTAACATGGCACAGAACAGCATCTTCTAGATCCTCTTCATCCAGGAATCCTTTAGGAGCAAATTCCAAAGATGATATGGAGGATGTCACAAGTAATCTGTTTGATAATTTTTGTATGAATTCTGGAAGTCATGCATCAACCTTGGATAGACTATATGCATGGGAAAGGAAGCTCTATGACGAAGTGAAGGTAATTGTGTGTTAGATGTTTTCAACAATTTTTGCAATCTTTTTTGTTTACTTTATAGTACTCTTTGGTAATGGTGCTGTGAAGTCTGGTTCTGGATCTTAATCTAAGGCCTAAGGTTCCCTCTTACAAACCTTTAATTGGTTTAGAAGGTGTTGACAAGCAAATAGTTTAAATGATGTTGTTGAATTTCCTAAAATGGAAAAGGTTACAAGCTGTGCAAGAACCTACATCATCTGTATTTTAGCTGAAGAGTTAGGTTTTTTGGATAAGGCTTCTCACTTCCTCTATTTTTATATAGCGAGAAAAATTGTTGAAAGAAGGACAAAGCAGATGACTAAGTGAGAACAAAGTATTTTTATTGCATTTATTCGTCATGATTTTGGCATCTTATTTTTCATTACTCCCCTTCCTTGTCTCTCTGTTGTCTTTTTTTTTTTTAGTATTACCCGCTTCAGTTGTGTATATCGGTCATCTAAAATAGTTTCATAGTTTTAAATATAAGTCACTTTGTCTATGTTTGTGGAGCACTAATTGCTTTATTCTGAATTCGCCCTTCTCAGTTTCCAACAAGGGGATAGGAGAACGTATGTTTTTCAAATTTGTGGTATTAATTGGGGGGGGTAAAGATAGTAATCAAAGCAATTTATGAACAGTTTTAACTATGCAACCACATTTTTTTGTTCCGTTGAAGTAGTTAAAAGTGCATTATATTAAGGTTTGGAGGGAATAACTTCAATGTCTGCCCAAGTGTTTGAGTTATAAAATTCATTCTTTGGGTCATACTTTCATGCTTAAAAGCATAAGGTATTTAGTGGATACATGATATTGTGATAGAGTATAGTGATTATTTTCATTTATTTCTTTTTTGTGTTTTTTATTTTGAGTTTGTATTGCTGGCAAGATTCATTTTAGACTACAATTTTTCAGTTTCAATCAGGCTTTGGATTCCAAACCTCATTTAACAGGTTGCACTGTGCATTATCGTTTTCAACTCGTTGCTTAGTTTTCTTTTCTTTTAATGACTAGACTGTATCAGATCTTAAAATGTTCGATGTGGATTTTCTGTACATTTTAACAAGTCTGAGTTGGAGGTCAAATGCTAATATTTTCCAATGGGCATTTCAGGCAAGTGGGTTGGTCAGAAAGGAATATGACATGAAGTGCAAAATCTTAAGACATATGGAATCAAAAGGAGAAAAGACTGCCACAATTGATAAAACTCGTGCTTTAGTTAAGGATCTACATTCAAGAATTCGAGTTGCAATTCACAGGATAGACTCTATATCAAAGAGGATCGAGGAATTAAGGGACAAAGAGCTTCAGCCCCAACTTGAGGAGTTGATCGAAGGGTATGGCTCTGGTTTCTCTTTCTTCTTAAGGGCTCTTTTTTTACTATCATGAATTGGCTTTATGGTGCATTATATATTAGTTAGATTTGCTGAAAACATTTTCATAACTGTGCTTGACATGTCTATATATCAGAGAATATTTTGAAAAGGGTTAAGGGTCAAATCTAGCACTCTACTATTGCCAAAAGTTCACCCAACATAAATAAGAATTGATGGCTCAAATGTAGCACACATCTATTCAAAAATGGCTCAAATCTAGCATTTACGTCAATTTTAACAGGTTTGACCGTTAAGTTTGACCCGATCATGTCACATCATCTGCCACGTCACCCGGTTAGGCCACGTCACCTAATAATGGATAGTGAGCCCATTGGGTGACGTGGCAAAACTGGGTGACATGGCAGATGACGTGGCATTATTGGGTCAAACCCGTTAAAATTGACGGAAATGCTAGATTTGAGCCATTTTTGAATAAATGTGTGCTACATTTGAGCCATCAAATTCTTGTTTATGTAGGGTGAACTTTTGGCAATAATAGAGTGCTAGATTTGACCCTTAACCCTTTTGAAAACTACAAATTCTCAAATGCAAAATTAACCAACGGCTTTAAATGCTCATTTATTGAAGTTTTATGTTGTTAATTTTTTATCATGCTGCTGACAATCTGAAATACATTATCATTATAAGTTTACTTTATTGTCAGTTTTCATAGTGAAATCCATTGGAAAATGTTTTGACTTTCAATGTAATTCTGGTGTATGAGATTAGCTTCCGTATTTTCCTTCTCTACATGCTGCAGCTACTACTTATTAGTTTTTTGTTGCTCTTTGCCCTTCAAGTCCAGAAGACAAATTCTGCATGGGGTTCAAAGTTCTGATCTAGGTTGAAGATTGAAATATTTACTGCCAACTTTTCTTTAGTAATTTTTAGTCTAAATATTGCACATTGATGCAACACATACAGCAGACAGAATAGGATATAGGGATAAAGATAGTAAGAAAAGAGTGGAAAGTGTTAAACAAACAGATTGGTGGGAAAAGATGGAGCTTAGAACTTGGAGAGGAAAGAGCAAACTGAATTATCATAAGCAGCTAATTATCATTCATCAAAAGTCTCCATACAAGGGGCTATCCTAGGCTCTTTGTAGAAGCAGATTTTTGAATCAGCTACTTGCACAAGAAAACTTATGCTCAAAAGTAGACCTACTCCTGTATCCCAACTACTCCAAAGGTTTCCTTAAAAGGAATCTTACAACTTGTTTGCAAGTCTGATATGGTTAAAACTCTGGAATTAAAAAGTAGCAAACTTATCTCTTTCTATAGCAAGTTTTCCCATATTTTCTAGCGATATTGTAATCTTCTGGCTTAAACGCAATTGACAATCTAACAGATCATGGATTAATAAAAAGAATATCTGCAATATCTCTTACCTTATCATATTATTTGACTAACTAGGATTAAATATCATTAAGATATACTACCTCCGGTCCTAAATATAGGACCTATATGACTTTTTTTTGGAGAGGTTAAGGTTGCAAAATAGTCTATTTAATCATGACATATTTGATATATTTTTAGATTATCCATTAGTTTATAAGTAAAATAAACTAGTTTAAGGGAAAAAATTAGGTAAATCAATTTATAATTAACTTATTTTGCTTTTTTTTAGGATTTTTCAAAAAAGTCAATTAGGTCTTATATTTAGGACCGGAGGGATTATGACACTAATTTATGCTTCTTGTTTCTGTTTAACGTCTTGTTTCACTTTGATGGCAGGTTAACTCGTATGTGGGAAGTGATGTTTGAATGCCACAAACGTCAGTTTCAGATTATATCAGCAGCATATAACAACTGTCATGCTAGAACGACTATGCAATCCGAGTTACAGAGGCAAATAACTGCCTATCTTGAAAATGAACTCCACTCTCTATCATCGAGTTTTTCCAAGTGGATTGAAGCTGAAAAGTCTTATCTTGAGTCCATAAATGGATGGCTTTGCAAATGTGTTTTGCTCCAACAAAAATCATCCAAGCGAAAACGAAGGTTTCAAAATCCCCCCTTGAGAAACTATGGGCCTCCTATATATGCCACATGTGGTGTCTGGCTGGAAAAGCTCAAAACATTACCTACTAAGGATGTGACTGATTCTATAAAGAGTTTAGCGAGCGAAACTGCCCAGTTTTTGCCATGTCAGGAGAAGAACCAGAGAAAAGGAGTAAATCATATTACTGCAACATGGAAGGCTGACAGTGGTAGCGAGTCTCGAGACAATTTATTAGGGGACGATGCTTCAGAGGCGTGTTTTGATAGGTTTCGATCAAGCTTGATCAGATTTTTTGGCCAGTTAAATAATTTTGCTGGCTCTTCTGTTAAAATGCATACCGAACTTCAACAAGCCATTCGGGATGCTAAATATCAATACCAACGGTTGAATTCTCTGTCTCAAGATGGCAACTGGAATTCTCAGCCTCAAGACAACCAATCAAAGGCACAACCTCAGGCCGTCTAATCACAAGAAAACATCTGTACAACATGAGAATACTTGAATGAACGTTACTTTTCAGATGTGAGCCCGTTGGAGGTGGCAGTTCCCTCCTTTAACATTAAAAAGAATCTGATAGATATTGCTGAGGAGGAGTTGATTATAGAGAAGAATCAAGAGGCATGCATGCAAAGAGACAGACCTTGTACAGTGCCAATTTTGTAAAGAGTGAACTATCATATTGGTAAGATGCATGTTTCATCAATTTGGTCTCCAGAAATAAATCTCATTTGATTTATTCTCCTTTGTTGTTAAGGGGAACAAAGGAGCTCATCAATATTGTCGTGCTGTGGACTTAAATGGATGTTTGATCAAGTCATAGCAAGATCATATTGATGATTTGATGTGTACTTAGGACCCATATGGTTCAAAAACATTGTACACCCGCAATGGTAATCTTGATTGCGTTACCATATATGACTTGTTTGGTTGGACTTGGTAATGGTAATGATGATTAAAATTGTAAAAAAGATTGCATATTTTTTGGTAATGTTCTTTCATAGGGGTCCTCTATGAATTCTTATTGCAGCCTTGTAATGTTATGTGAATGTCAATTTTATTCTCATCAGTTTAATAAAACGCCATTATTTGTCCTTAGCAAACAATCATATCCGATTTTTTGTTCATCACTTTCATAATCGTATCAAATATATCTTTTTTTTTGGTAACAAATTTTTAGGAAAGGGTTTGGGCTCAACCCAATCTAAGGGCAGGACACCTAACTTATGATCCACTGGGGTCTGTCCCTGTGGGCTCTAGAGCATGACCAGCAAGCCCTTTCTGTCTGTCCACAAAGGTAGGTTACTCCTAGCTTCACTTAGCTACGGAGATGTCTTCCTAAGCACCGCGATGGAGACACAACAAAGTATCACTCCCCAGGATCGAACTCGCGACTTGGTGGTCAACTCGACGCTCATTGTTCAATCCCTTCGCAACTGAACCCACATACGATGGGTAGTATCAAACATGTCTTTGTAGTCAATTCATCTTGAAATTCAATTGGGCAAAAAAAATCAATCATCACCAAAACATATCAAATCAAAATGAAATTGGAATCAATCAGAAGCAAAAAAAATCAATGAAAGAAATCACTCAGAATTAAAGCCTAACATTTTGTTGAGACAGAATTTGGATTTTTTTCATTGCCATGTCTAGTGACATTATTGTTGAGGCAGCGCACAGCAGAATGAACATTCCACTGGGAGTTCTCCAAATCACATACCCTCTCGTTCGTCAATCTTCTCTACTGACCCTACTAGTGAATAGTGATGTTTCACTGTATAGAAGTACTCTCTCCGGTTCTAAATATAAGACCTAATTGACTTTTTCTAGAAAATCCTTAAAAAAGCAAAATAAGTTAGTTATAAATTGATTTACCTAATTTTTTCCCTTAAACTAGTTTATTTTACCTATAAACTAATGGATAATCTAAAAATATATCAAATATGTCATCATTTAATAACCTATTTCGCAACCTTAATCTCTCCAAAAAAAAGTCAATTAGGTCCTATATTTAGGACCGGAGGTAGTATTATATTGATTTGTGAAGATTCCGTAAAATTTTGACAATTATGTACTAGTGCATTTTATTACTAAAAGGACTAGTGCTAATGATTGATGAATTACTAGGAGAAGATAAAAAAGAAAAAGCTACAAGGAACTAATTTAAACCAGGTTAAACCATGCATCCTGACCAACAAAATGATTTTTTAATAACAAAGTTTAATATTGTGTCTTTAACAAATGGGGGTGGAGGGTAAATTGGACTTTGTGTTATATTATAGTTTGAATAAAATAATGATAACAGCTTCCCTTTAAAACAAACCAAACACAAGCCTTGTGTACTGCATTGCGCACAATTACATGGTGCAATAGGGTTGAACCAAATGGGTTAAAAATTTTAGTCATGTATTACGTTTCCTATTTCTGAAAAGTTAAATTGGATGAAACAAGTTTCTTCAAGGCCTTCAATGGTAGTTATATTCATTTTGTGATCAGAGGATATGCTTGGCAGGACTTCCACGTCCTTCATATTTTCCTTCTCCATTAATTTCATTGTTTTTTTCCATTAATGATGTGTGTGTATATGCTTACAAACCACGGAGACTGGAATTTCTTAGTTTATTTCAGATCTTAATACATGTTAAATTTCTGGTTTTTCTGGCTTCACTTCAAATGAAATGAGTGTTAACATTTTTTTTAATTTCAGAATTTGAATTACTTGTGAACCGGACTGAAATTCTCTATAGTTCCAGAATTGCTTGGTTGACAAAGTAGGGATTTTTCCCTTAGCTTTTTTAATGAACCAGCATCATATAGGGAAAAAATATGGGTTGGATGATGTTGAAAAACAAATTATTGTAGGTATGCTCCCTCAAGTATTTTCTCAATATTGATAAAGCTAAATAAAATTTTCTTTAAGCGTTCTTCAAACTAATTGATCTTACTTGAAAATTTGTATATTATATAATGATAAGTAACACATATAATTAAGTAGTTTATTCAACTTAATCTTCTAAAAAAGTCAAATTCGGTCTAATAATAGGAAGCTGATGATGTACTTGTTTTCAATAACATTGCAATGCCAAATCCAGCTTCCTTAGGGCCAGGAAATTTCATTTGAAAGTCACTAGCCTTTGTAATTAAATTCTTCACCTAGGCCTTGATTGGTCCATTTTATGTTTCTTGCATGATCTGTGAATATTGCTACCGAAGGCTCAATCCAACAAGTTTTGAATTATGATGCCTTTCTCTATTTCTCTAAAACCTAAAACTTTAAACACGATGAAAGGACAGCAGGCTAAACCTAAGTAAACTCTTAATAATAAAAGAACAAGTTGAGTGTTAAATGCAGCAAGCACAAGCACTAAATTTAGTCACCGAAAGGCAGCAATCTTCCTAGTCACATAATTGAAGAGGTTGAACACCATGTTTAGACCATTGAAGTCTGGTTTTTAAAACATTGATTTCTTTGTTTTTTTTTTTGTTTGGGGTCAAAGATTGTAAGCTATTATTAGGGTTTTACCCAAGTCAAGAATAGGGGATGCTTGAAGGACTTATCTTAGGTGATGAAGATGCCAGCTAAAAGAACATCATCTTATACACCACCATGATTTCCCTAGTGCCAAAGTGGGAAATCGAATGTTGTCCCTTATGATGGGTTCATGCTTAATTTCTTGATATTTAATACTCATAAACTAACATATAATCTTATTACATATATAATATGTTATAATCTAATAGTCTAATTTATTTCCTTAACTACCACAATAAATTTAAAGGGATCATATATTTAGGAAGTATTATTTTTGGTCCACTGAAACTCTATTGAATTTAAAGTAAATTCCATTGTTGGTTGATCCATTGGGCCACTTCAGCTCAACACACAAAATATTTGAAAAATGTTTTATAATGTCTTATTAATTAACACTCCATTTGTTCTTAAGTATGGGATTTAATTGAATTTTTTGTAGAAATCCTTAAAAAGCTAAATAAGTTACTTATAAATCGATTAGTTTGTAATAAAAAATCGATTAGCCAACTTTTTTTTATAAACTAATATATTTGATTTATAAACTAACACATAATCTAAAAATACACAAGAATATGTTATAAATAAGTGGTTCATTCAACTGCCTTTGATTTCTCAAAAAGAATCAACAAGATCTTACTTTTAATTTTTTTTATAATTGCTAATTCTTACAATAATATCTTTAAAAATATAAATGAAATAAACACTATGTTTTTAGTAAATTATCCCTATATTTCTTCCATACAGAAGTAAAGAGTGAATTCAAGGAGCTTTGTTTGATTGGCAAAGTTTAAACACATGAGATTGAAAAATAAAATTCAGTTAAAAAACAAAAAGAAATAAAAACCGATTCGCTAAAAGAAAGTTTTATTTCGTACATACTACATATATACATATACTACAAATGCAAAACAACAAATGCAAAATCCAAATTTAGGGACTTCTATAATATAGTAGTAGTAAGAAGAAGAAAGCTACTCTTACAAAGGAAAAAATTGAGAAAGCGATTATTTTAAAAACAAAAGACAAATTGAGTCTGTCAACATGTATTATTTTATAAACTAATGCTATTAAATATAGTGACCATTCAATGCCAATATAATAGTATTCAAATATGTCAAACACACACACACACACACATATACATATACAGGCGCGCGCGCACACACACATATCCTCATTGTTTTTATTACTGTTGATACTCTTAATACGATTTACTATTTCAAGTTGTCTTTAATATTTGATACAATACCTTATGGAATCAGAATTTAAATTATGAAATGTTTATTATTTTTGTCATAGAATTGTATCATAGTCAAACTGATGAGGAATTTAATTTTCTTAAATATTGTTCGTACTTCAAGTTTTATTAATAGATAATCGAGATCAAGAAGATTTTGATTCTCAAATTAGTTAAATTTAATGGGACTTGTACAAGTTGAGTTAATCTAAAAACTTTTGTGAACTACATTTTCCGGGAGAAATAAATAAAGAACCAAATTGGACTTTTAAAGAATTAGATTGCCAATTTTAAATAACTCAACTCGAACCAACAAAACCGTTTTTGAAGTTGAGCCAAATCAGATTAATGGAAGTTGTCAGCATTGAGCTGAAACTTGAAATGAAATTATGGATTAAAATGGTTTTTTTTTTAACAGATATATAAGCTATAGGACAAAAACAATTTACCAATATGCTACACCAAAAAACATATTTACCAATATGCTATATATAGGGAAGTCATTCTTCCCAAGAACAACTTCCATATATCCCTACGTGTATCCCAAAGCGTAAACAAAAAATGTTACTCCATATGTCCTTATTATAAGTTACGAACTAATTTTTCTCACATACCAATAAAATTTGTTAAATGCATTTAGTCTGTCCTAAAACTCAAATAATTTCCAATACTAATCTCAATAATTACACTTATTTCCAAAACTATTAACTATTACTCTCTCTTGTACTTCTACTAAATATGAGTATATATGAAAAAATAATTAATGCACACTGAAAACCATGAAGTGACTTATAAAAAGGACCAAGAAAAATTGATAGTTGGTGATTTATAGTAGGACCAAAGGGAGTATTATTTAATCTCGAACTATCACATCATATTTATGTATCTTAATTAGAATTAAGCATATTAAACAAATATTTTCTTTAGTTTTCTCTATTTTCGTTAGTATCATTAGAAAAGTTAATGTCATACACAAAAATTTAATGAACTGCATATTAATTTAAATTTAAAGAGCATATAAATAAAAACTAATAACTAAATTTACAATAAATAAATTTGGTACACTTATTATTTTGAATAAAGAGCACATTATTTTTTTTATACAAAAAGAGCACATTATTTTAAATTTAGTACACTCATTTATTTTTGTAAATTTAGTTATGAGTATTTATTTATATGCTCTTTAAATTTAAAATAATATACACTTTATTAAATTTTTTTGTCATTATTTTTGTTTTATATGACATTAATTTTTCTAAAGGTAGTAACGAAAATGGAGAAAACTAAGAAGATTTATGTTTAATATGCTTAATTCTAATTAAGCTATATAAATATGATGTGATAGTTCGAGGTTAAATAATAATCCCTCTGGTCCTAAATATAAATCACTAACTACCAGTTTTTCTTAGTCATTTTTATAAGTCACTTCATGGTTTTCAGTGTGCATTAATTATGTTTTTCTATATATACTCATATTTAATAGAACTAGTAACAAGAGAGAGTAATAGTTAATAGTTTTGAAAATAAGTGTAATAATTGTGGGTAGTATTGGAAATTATTTGAGTTTTAGGACAGAGTAAATGCATTTAACCAATTTTATTGTTATGTGAGAAAAATTAGTTGGTGATTAATAATAAGGACTGGATGAAGTAACATTTTTTGCTCACGCATTGAGATATGTGTAGGGATATATGGAAGTAGTCTTTGAGAAGAAGTCGTTCTTGCCAAGAACGACTTCCATATATGTAGCATAATGGTATAGTGTTTTTACATTGATAATTAAACTTTTAATATATTTATTTCACTTGAAACTTATAAAAAGTGCCAGTATATTCTTAGACCATTTTTAGACCCTCTCAAATAAAACTTATAAAAAATAAAATTATTTAACCCTCTCAAAAGTGCCAGTATATTCTTAGACCATTCTTATCCGAATAATTTTATTTCACTGGAAATTTTGTATAGTGTTTTTACATTGATAATTAAACTTTTAATATATTTATTATATAAAATTTAATATCTACATTTAATATTTTTAATATTTATTTATTTATCACGTTACCGGTTCCATTAGAACTCTAACTAACCGATTATATCATGAGAACCATAAATCTCTGAACATTCTTATTCCACGTTATGGTTATAACATTTAAAACATTTGCAGATTAAGGTAGTTGATTGAGTTTTAATTGATTGATCATTTCAAAGAAGATAACTTAAGGTCCCAATTAAGTTTCCATTCAGATGTTATAGGAACATAAACCTTGTGTTTAGGTATAATATCCTTGTCCGACTTTATAATTTTTGACTAAAAACGGTTTCCCTAGTAAATGATGAGTTAATTGTGATTGGGTCGAGTTTAAAAATTTCCTATACACCTCAAATTGATTGTCAAATCAAAATACTTCGGAAAATTATAAGAAAGATTATAGTTTTTAATTGTTTATATAACAATACAAGAAAAATTTTTATTAGACTGATCCGATTGAAATTGGAACTAGTTCTGATATACTCAGGAAAGGACAACGTTTGGTTAATTAAGAAAATTATTTTAATTGATGGTTAAAATTTTAGAAATGGACAAAAGTAATCCCAAAGAACACTTTGATTTTGCAAGGTAAATTTATTTTTCAATGCCAAGACAAAATCATTTGATTTTAGTGATTAGCTAGATCATACCCAATGGTTTTTCTTGATAAATTATTCCTAATGGTTTTTATATATAAAACATAATCTAAAAGCTTTGGATAAATTACTGGGCAAAGGGCTTTTGAAAGAGGAAAAATGTGTGTGACGTGAGTGCCTTCTTAAAGTTATACATATTGCTAATATTTCTAGGAATTATGTGTGTGCGTGTACGCTCACATATATTCAACTGAGCAAAATAATTTTTATTTTCAAAGACACCAATGAATAATTTTATTGAGTGCTCAACTAAAGAAAAGTAATCAACTTGAAGTGTTTTGATTGATGGTACGAGATTACTTTCTTTTAATTTAAGTCAATATAAGTAAGAGTGAAATACTAAATCCACCCCAAATATATACCTAGAATCTCAAACCCACCTTAAAAGTTTTTTGCTCTCAATTATACCTCAAAATTTTAAAATGGAGCATTTGTTGCCCTTTTCATTTATTTTGACCATTTGACTGATGTGTTAACAATGTTATGTTAGATTTCATGGAAATTTATGGGTCAAAATTAATGGCATTAAAAGAAAGAACGAAATTGCTACATTTTAAAATTTGTAATGCTTAGTTGAGACTCAAAAAACATCAATTGGATAATAACATCAATTGCTTAGTTGAGATTTTTTGTGGTTTTGGATATGAAATTAACATTTAACCCTATAAGTTATCTAATTGTGTTAGATTGGAGTATTGTTGAGACTGGTTGGAAACACTTATTTTAATATTTACAAAGTTAAGAGAATGTTCTTAAGTTGTCAAAAATCATTCCACTGATGCTAACAGTGACACCAATTGGATAAAGCAATTAGTATAATTTAAAAACTTCGCATGTTTCCTTAAAAGTAGTTCCCTTAAAATTATTTTCTATTTAAATCTCGTATAATTAATCTTATTGCAGATGAATGGGTCTTTTAAGCCTACTCCTTACTCAACCATTGTCAATTTAAGTTTGAAAGGTACAAAGTTTAAAGTTTACAATTCTAACCTAAAACTTCAAATTCTGAAATTCTCTTAGAATCTTATGTGTACATACATTTAATTCCAACTACTGACGACTCGGCAAATTGTAGACATCTTCCTTTGGGTTTTCTCTCTTATTTATTGTTTAGTTTGACTTTGTAATGTACCTTCATAATTCATGTTGCCACTGCCATATCATCCCTTATTTCTTTCTTTCTAGACCTTTTTATAACAACAAACACAGTCTTATTCCTATTGAAGTGATCGATTATATAAAAAACCATATTCATACACACACACACACACACACACATATACACATTGTTAACAAAATGTCTCATTCAATGACTTTTTTAAATACTTTTGTAGATTTTTCTCTTCCTTTATTTGATGGACTCTTCGTTACATGATCACCTATATTCATTCATGTATCTAATGACTTTCTCTAAATGTATCTACACTGCCTCAGTGCCTCGAACAAATTTTTTGACTTTTCTATAATTAAATAACATAAATTAATTACGATTCAATCGTACAGACACACACACAATACTGTATTTTAAAAATTCAGCGTTTTATTTGTCTGCTTTTGCATGTCTCATTCGAATTTTTTTTGACTAGTGGACTACAAATATTAGTACACTCATATTCAGCCATTAGATTGTAATTAACTATTAATTACCTACATTACTTATAAAAACGATATTGATTACATTACTGATTCATGTTATTATTTTTCTTCTCTTATTTTCTCACCAATATTCCAATCCATGAATTTTTTTCCCTCACGCGACTTGGTATGCTTGGGTAGGTATAAGAGAATAAATTGCTTCAAAGTTAACTCAAACCATTTATTCTGAAAATTTACAAACATTTCCAACTATACAAACATGACTCAGCAACTCGTAGACTTTTTCATTTCCTCATTTTTGCTCGATGCTGACTAAATAATATGTATATATACAGCTGTCAAACATGGGTCTCTGCTTTTACTTATCAAAAAGAGATGAAATTATAATGAGAAAAGAAAAATCAGTCTGGTTCCTAAATATATGATCACATTCAAATTTAATTTCATTTTGTTTCTCAATATAAGACACATCTATTTTTTCCCCAAATAAAACTTAATAATGCTTATCTATAATAAACAAGCAAGAGAGGGAGAGTGAAAATAAATGTATATGGTTAGGCTAAATTAGTAATATCATGTGCTAATAACTAACTTAACTAACATCATTAATCAAATCAAATTAGGGAAAATGATTATATATTTAGGAATAGAAGGAGTATAATATTAGTATTTTGTACCGCACAGACATATGTAAAGATTTCTAAAACCTGACTCATTAAAACAGTTTAACTTTCAAATTATAAATTGTATTGAGATTTGTATTAGCGCAAATACATGTGTTTGTATCAAATAAAATTTTTAAATCTAATATTTATCCTTTAATTTAGTTTGTCTAATTTGGAGTAATTAGTCCGGCAAGAGTACAGTAATCAGTAGGAAAAAATGTTAAAAATCATTTCATATAATATGAGAATCTGAAAAATGTATGGAAGAAGCAAAAAAAAAAAAAAAGAAGTTATCTAATGAGATACTTTCGCACATTCAAAATTTTGATTGTTGAAGTTAAGAAATGGGACAATTTGATTCACAACATATCAAAAACTACTATATTGTTAGTAAAACATCTCTAAAATTTGGATTTTGATTCTTTCCCATCCTTTTTTTTCTCTCCCCATCAATCCTCACTATATTCCATCACATTAATTATATTGACAAAATTGACAGTTCAAATTAAATAATATGTAAAATTAACATAAATACTACATAAGAATAAATGAATAAATAAATTTATACTACTAACGTTAACCTGGATAGTTTATTGCAGTAGAATAAAAATAATAACATTCATATATAATAAATTAATGGGTAATGGACCTAATCTGCCCCTGAAGTAACCACGAAGGAGCGCTGAGCACCCTGAACTAACAACAGGCCCGCATATGCACTCCAAGTAACCAAGGTGGCTAAAAAATACCCCGGTTGGACGGTCAACAACGTTTGACCGTTATCCTGCCTATGTGGCCGCCACGCGAGCACCTGTTTTCACACCTCAGCTTGCCACGTGTTTATTATATAGTGTGTTGGCAATGTTAGGAAAACAAAAAAAACAAAAAAGCAAGAAACCACGTTGGCCATTAAGTTTAAAAAAAATAAACATGTGTTATTTTGAGTCCGTTGGATGAGGACACGTGTATACATCTGGAAGTGGTTAGGGTTTGTTTTTATATGAGGGACATTCTTCTGCGCCCATCAACAAAGAAGACAACACTGAGAGCTTCCATGGATTCAGCTACCTCCTCAGCCACGAGCAACAGAAGGGGAATGGGAATGGGGTCGGCGACTAGAGGCGGAGACGGGGGAGATGATGGGCCACTGATTGCACCAGACTTTTGCATATATTTTCATGGCCAAATCCATTGAATTAATGCATGTTTTGATGATAATTGCACCTAATTTGCATAGATTCTAACTATTGCACTAGTTGTTGGAATTTGTTCTAATTAAGGGCAATTTAGGGTTTTTTAGCATGCTATAATGTTTTACATGTTTTCAAGAACATTTTGATGCTACCTTTGAGACATTTGAATATGTAGGTTGGGAGGTTGAAGGTGAAGATTCAAGAAAAAGGGTCAAAATGACGTTTCTGGATGAAGTTTGCATTTTAGTCCTGAGGCAGGCCAACTGGCAAGCCACTGGCGAGCCACTCGCCACTTGCTCGCCAGTTGGCGAGCCACTGGCGAGTACATTCGGGTAACTCGTCACTCGCTCGCCAGTTGGCGAGCCACTGGCGAGCCTGACTCTGTAAAAAAATCAGACGCGATTTTTAGGGTTTCTTGGACCTATAAAAGCTTCCTATCATGACCCAAACCATTCCTAAGCTTCCCCAAGGTCGAAAATACCAAGATCTCTTAGGTTTTTCATCATTCCTCTCAATCCCCACTCAAATAGACCTCATTCCACTCCAAATCTCTCATCATTTCTCTCTTCTACTACCATTTCCACTCCATTTCTACCACCCACCTTCTCCAACCTCCATCTTCTTCCATGGCAGCACCCTTGGACGAGTTTGGGCTTTCATCTACTATGAGTGGCTAAACATTCTTGGGTATTTGGTGATGAGAAGATGGTGCAAAGCTTCATGGGCTTCATAGGGGAGTTTCTCTTGTTTCATGCTCTTTCATTGTATATTTGGGATATGTGGTTGCTATTCCTCATGTATTTTGGATAGAGACATGACTTTATCTTTCTATTTGTGATGGATTGATATCATATGTATTGGATACTAAGTTTGTATGTTGAATGTTATGGATTTCCTTATTTCCTATGTGAATTGATTCATGATGCTTTTCATGCTTTAAGTGGTTGCTTGGTTTGAATAGCTAGTGCTTCAATTAGGTTGTTGTGGTTGCACTTCCTTAAAGAGGATTTCGATTTACAAATTTGTTTCTAATACACACCAAGGGATCTTAAATCCAATTGCAAGCAATAATCAATTTCAAGTGGTTGCTTAGTTGATTATTGATTGTAGTTGGATGACCCCAAGTGATTGCTTGGGGGTTGTTATATAAAACTTGGTGACCCTTTTGAACTCCCAAATCTTTGAAAGAAGCATTTGCACCATAAGATCATCACCAAAGCCCTCCTTCATTAATTTGATTTTAAACCTAAGCAATTTATCTCTTCATAAACTAAAAACAACCAAAAACAAGTTTTGCTTTATTTTAGTAAATTTAATCAATGTTTCAAAATACCAAAAATCACACCCCTTTTATATCAATTCTTATTTGCATTTAGCTTAATTAGGGTAGTTAAAGGACTCCACCAAGTGAGACGACCCGGGGATTGCACCCTATTTGCAATCCTTGGATTTAAATTGTGATTTTAACCCCCAAGGCGATTGGTTCACGGTTAAATCAATGGCGCCGTTGCCGGGGAGTCATTTTTGACTCCCTAAGGTAGCTAAGTGTCAATTAAGTTTGACAAGGGGTTAGGAGTCTTTAGGTTGCATATAGTTCATCATAGTTTGCATTTATAGTTTTGGGTCATCATAGTTTGCATGTTTGCATTGATAAAACTTGAAAAAGAAAAAAATATATTGTTCTTATCTTGTGGTTGTACTTATAGTTTGACTTGCTTCTTGAAACATATTACTTGACCTTGCTTGTTAGATTCTGTGTTGTTGCTCTGTAAATTTTGCAGGTCCATCTCACTTTGTCTCAGTCTACACTCGCTGTCTGTTCCTTGTGTATGACTAGAAACAAACCAAGAGAGGGTGAACCAATACCAGATATACCTGAACTTGAGAGATACCTCACCAAATTAAGGAAAGAACATAAAGCAACAACCTCTACCCCTTCTCTAATAGTTGAGCATCATTATTCAATAGGATCTAGTTTTGAGAGTGACGTGGAAACTATTGTTGAGAGTGAACCTAGTAGAAACATGGAACAAAATAATGATGAAGAGGAGTTTGAGAGACAAGAGGAAGAGGAATATGAGAGACAAGAGGAAGAGCAAGAAGAGGGCGATCATGGTGGCGGCCAAGGACGAGGTCAAGTTTTCAATGAGGGTGAGAGATATAGACGTAGGACCATTAGGGATGCCACTTCCACTAGGGTTGACCATAATCCCTTCATGAATGCTTTCCCCACAGTTAACACTGATTATGAGATTAAAGGTTTATTGATCCAGTCCTTACCTAAGTTTTATGGTTTGCAAGATGATGAGCCCACCGATCATTTAGATGAGATTTTCCTTCACTGTAACACAATGAAACCTGCACGAGCTCATGTTGACGATGTTATGTGGAGGGTATTCCATTTGACTTTGGAGGGCAAAGCCAAGCAATGGTATATGAGTTTGCCAATCTATGATCCCGATGCCCTAGCTTCATGGCAAAACCTCAAACAAGCATTCTTGGAGAAATTCTATCTGGCTACCAAAACCTCTGCAAGAAGGAAAGAGATCAACAATATGAATCAAGAGCCGGATGAATCACTTTATGAGTATTGGACACGGTTCCAAGAGTTGCTAAAGAAGTGTCCTCATCACAGAATCCCAGATGATCAGTTGGCTCAAACATTTTATGATGGGTTGAAAGAGATGGATCAAGATAAGTTAGATGCGGCTTCCGGTGGTTCTTTCATTGACTTCACCCCGGAGGAAGCATGGCCTTTGGTTAAGAAACTTGCTTTGGCAAAACAAAAGCACACTTCAAGATGACCAACAAGGATTTTGAACAAGGTTGAGACCACTTCATCCCATATGCCTCAGTTTGATAGGTTGGAGGCCGAAATCAAAGCCATTCACTCAAGGTTGGATAGGATCTCTAGCCCTCCTTCACCATGTAGCCCTAAAGGTAATGAGTTGGTTGCCCCTTCATGTGAGATTTGTGCTTCGGTTTTGCATCTCTCTAGCAATTGCCCACATAAGACTGAAGAATGCAATGCTATGTACCAACAAAGGCAAGGGACCAATCAAAGGTGGGATCCCTACTCAAATACCTACAATGAGGGATGGAGACAACATCCTAACTTTAGATGGAGGCAAGGAGACAATCCTCCAAGGAACATGCAAGGAGATTCATCACAAAGCATGGTTCCAATGAGGAGAGACAAGGCACCAAGTGACGGTGATGATGTTAGTAAAAGTCTTGCTATAGGGTTTCGCAACATGGAGAGTTTGATCACCTCCAAAGCTAATGAGACAAGGGAGTGTATGAAATCCGAGCTTGAGAAAGTAGACAATCGGATGGCCCAATGGGAGATAAAGAATGCTAATTTGGAGGAGTATGTGATGAAGCTCTCCAACTCCTTCAATGAACTTCAAGCTAGAACAAGTGGCCCCACTCCTTCTAACACGGTGATAAATCCCAAGTCCTTGAACGCCATCAACTTGAGAAGTGGAAAGACACTCCACCCAATAATCCCACCAAAGAAGCGTGTTCAATTTGTGGTTGATGAGGAAGAAGGTGAGGAGGAACCGGTTGATGAAGAGATAGTGGTTGAGGACCCTCAAGCACCAATCATAAGCCCTCCTTTGAGCCCCATGTCATTTGATCCCTATGAAAGTGCTAAGGAAAGGGAACTCTTTGCTAGAAAGAAGTACACCTTGAAAGAACCGATGGATGCACAACCCCCAACACCACCCAAAGGCTTGAAAAGGATTAAGCTCCCAAGTGTCCATGAGAAAGGAGAGACAAGCAACACCCAAGATACCTTGGCCAAGCCTCCGGCCAAGGAGGTAACTATCTCTCAACTCCCTTTTCCTAAATCTTATTTTAGAAGTAAAAAGAAGCATGATGAAAATGTTGAAAAAGAAATGCTTGATTTGTTTAGCAAGTTGCATGTGAATGTGCCTTTCTTTCAATTGGTTAAGTCTATGCCTAGTTATTGCAAATTTTTAAAAGACTTGTGCACTAATAAAAGAAAGTTTAGGCCTAATGAGAGAATTCAATTGAATCCAAGTGTGTCGGCCCTCTTTAAGCCACACCTCCCGGTCAAATGCCAAGACCCCGGATCTTTCACAGTCCCTTGCACTATTGGCAATATGGCAATCACCAATGCATTGTTGGATTTAGGAGCGGCTATCAATGTGATGCCTAGTGCGATTTTCACTTCTTTGGGCATTACTGGTTTAAAAAATACAAGTGTTGTTTTACAATTGGCCGATCGCACGCTTCGATATCCACAAGGCATTGTTGAGGACATACTTGTTAAAGTTAAAGATTTGGTCTTCCCAGCTGATTTTTATGTTTTAGACATGACTAGTGATGCTTGTGAATCCACACTCATTTTGGGTAGGCCATTCATGAGAACTGCTGGTGCTATGATTGATATGAAAGATGGGAAAATCACAATGGAGGTTGGGGACCACAAAATTAGCTTTAACATGTATGAGGCAATGAGGCACCCTCATGAGGATTATTCTCTTCTTGCTTTAAATGTGATTGATATTGCATTAGAAGATGTCATTGAGGAACATGAGCTTAGCATGCATTCATATGATTACTCTACTGAACTTGATGCTTATGATTCTTATTTCTCTTCTCTTCCCTCTATTCATTCCTTCTTTTCCATGAGTAATGATGTGCATGATCATGATCCTTTGACAATTGATTGTTTGATTTTCATCTCCATGATTTCTTCTTGTCCACTAACCGATAGTGTAGACATTGCCTCGTCTACTCTATCCCTTTTATGTGATGATACCTTTGGAGAGGATATGTTTTCAAATGATGCAGGTCACAAATTGATTAAGGAGTATGAATTTGATGTTGGAAGCCAAGATTTGGATGATTTGAGCTCAAAGGGGATAGCCCTCACTCCAACAAGAACCATACCCCAATTGTCCCATGTGGTACAAGGGCCACTTTCTAATCTCTCTCCTCTTGATTTGCATTTGAGACCTAAGATTTCTACCCACACACTTCAATACTTGAATGACTTGGTTTCAAGTTGTGATGTAGGTGTTGTGGATGATTGTTCCCCAAGGCAAGTTGATGTTATAGATCAACCTAGTGTTGTTTCAGCCCTTGGGAAGACCAATGGACAAGTTACAAAGTCTATGAGACCTAGTCTACCTATTCCTAGTGGGTCTACAAAGGGGAGTGCTTCTATAACTCTTTCTCTCCCTACTCTTGTTCCCTCTGTTTTGGAACCCCCCACTGTGGAACTTAAGCCTTTGCCAAGCAATCTTAAATATGCTTTTCTTGCTTCCAATGACAAATTGCCGGTTATTATTTCTAATTCTTTGAGTGTAATTGAGGAGGCTAGATTGCTTGATGTTTTGAAAAGATATAGTAAGGCTATAGGTTGGACTTTAGCTGATATTCCGGGTTTAAACCCAACTATTTGCACTAACAGGATTTTATTGAAAGAGGATTCTAGACCTCTTAGGCAACCTCAAAGGAGGCTTAACCCCCTCATTCTCGATGTGGTGCGAAAGGAGGTCACAAAACTCCTTAGTGCCGGCATTATATATCCGATATCGGATAGTGAGTGGGTTTCGCCGGTCCAAGTGGTGCCTAAGAAGTCCGGAATCACAGTTTTAAAAAATGAAAACAATGAGTTAATTCCCACAAGAGTGCAAAATAGTTGGAGGGTTTGCATAGACTATAGGAAACTGAATGATGCCACAAGAAAAGACCATTTCCCCCTTCCATTCATTGACCAAATGTTGGAACGGTTGGCGGGTCGCAGTCACTATTGTTTCTTAGATGGCTATTCCGGGTATTTTCAGATTCATATAGCTCCCGAGGACCAAGAAAAGACTACCTTTACTTGTCCATTTGGTACTTTTGCCTATAGGCGCATGCCCTTTGGTCTATGCAATGCGCCGGGTACCTTCCAACGATGCATGATGAGCATTTTCTCTGATATGCTTGATGATTGCTTGGAAGTCTTCATGGATGATTTTACCCTCTTTGGTGATTCATTTGATACTTGTTTGCATAGTCTTGAGAGAGTCTTGGCCCGGTGTGTTGAAAAGAATTTGGTCTTAAATTATGAAAAGTGTCATTTCATGGTCACACATGGTATTGTTCTAGGACACTTAGTTTCACATCGTGGCATAGAAGTAGATAAAGCTAAAACTGAGGTGATTTCGTCTTTGCCTTATCCCACTTGCATCAAAGAGCTTCGCTCTTTCTTGGGACATGTAGGCTTTTATAGACGCTTCATCAAGGGATTTTCCCATATTGCATTACCTCTCTCTCATTTGCTTCAAAAAGATGTTGATTTTGTGTTTGATGAAAAATGCATACAAGCTTTCGAAACCTTGAAGCAAGCACTCTTGGAGCCTCCTATTCTCATTGCTCCAAATTGGTCATTGCCCTTTGAATTGGCATGTGATGCCTCCAACTATGCAGTTGGTGCCATGCTAGGTCAAAGGCACAATGGGAAACCACATGTGATTGCCTATGCATCAAAGACTTTGGATTGTGCACAAAGGAATTATACCACAACTAAAAAAGAGCTTTTTGCCATTGTCTTTGCATTAGATAAATTCAGACAATATTTGTTGCATTCTGTGGTTGTTGTCTTTACTGACCATGCAGCTCTCAAGTTCTTGTTCACCAAGCCTCACTCAAAGCCTAGGCTCCTGAGGTGGACACTTTTGTTGCAAGAGTTTGATCTACATATCAAGGATCGCGCCGGCAATGCCAACTTGGTAGCCGACCACTTGAGTAGACTTCCGGAGAACACTAGAGGAGTAGATCTTTCTGACATTGTTTGTGACAATTTCCCTGATTCCTCCTTGTGCTTGGTTGAGGTTGAGGAGCCTTGGTATGCCCCTATTGTTAATTATCTTGTTTGTGAACTCACTCCGGAGGATATGACTCCATTCCAAGTGCAAAAGTTAAAGAAAGAAGCTCACCATTATTTTTGGGAAGATCCTCACCTGTGGAGACTTTGCAATGATCAGATCATTCGGAGGTGTGTCCCAGAGTCTGAGTCCTATGATATACTCTTTGTTTGCCACTCAATGGTTTGTGCTGGACACTATAGTTCTAGGAAGACTGCAAAGAAAGTCTTAGAAGCAGGATTTTATTGGCCAACTCTTTTTAAAGATGCTTATGGGTTCTGCAAATCTTGTGACAAGTGTCAGAAATTTGGGGGAAGTGTGACAAAGAGACACGAGATGCCACAAAGGCCAATCTTAGTTTGTGAGCTTTTTGATGTTTGAGGGATAGACTTCATGGGACCCTTTCCACCTTCATCGGGTTATATCTACATTTTGCTTGCTGTTGATTATCTCTCTAGATGGGTAGAAGCTATTCCAACACGTAAGGATGATGCACCTACAGTCTCCAAGTTCCTAAGGTCCAACATATTTAGTAGATTTGGTGTACCAAGAGGTTTGATTAGTGATAGAGGCACCCACTTCTGCAACAAGCTTCTTGATAGCCTACTTACTAAGTATGGAGTTGCCAATAGAGTGTCCAGCCCTTATCATCCACAAACAAATGGCCAAGCAGAAGTGTCAAATAGGGATATAAAGCACATTCTTGAAAAAATTGTGAAGCCATCAAGGAAGGACTGGAGTGATAGGCTTGATGATGCATTGTGGGCATACCGGACAGCATTTAAGACCCCTTTGGGTATGTCTCCTTACCGGATTGTCTTTGGGAAAGCTTGTCACTTGCCGGTGGAGTTGGAACATAAATCTTATTGGGCCATTAAACAATGCAACATGGAGTTGGATGCTTCTGGGAAAGAAAGAATGCTCCAAATGCAAGAACTGGATGAGTTGCGCCTCCATGCCTTTGAGAGCTCAAGGCTTTACAAGGAAAAGACCAAGTTGCTTCATGATAGCAAGATCTTTAATCGTAACATCAATGTTGGAGACCGAGTCCTTATGTACCAAACCCGTTTCCGCCACGGTCATGGAAAGCTCACATCAAATTGGGTTGGGCCATACAAAGTGATCAAGGTCAACAAGTATGGAATGATGCAGTTAGTTGAGGAGAGTAGCGGCAAAGAGTTTGTTTCCAATGGCCACCTCCTCAGATCCTACCATGAGTCTTCATTGAAGCCTCCATGAGGCCAGGTTGTCCCTTTCCCTTAACTTGTTTTATTTTGTGCATCTGAGCTTAATTGTGGTCATTATATTATCTTGTGTTTGCATAGAAGTGTGGGGGAGGGACATCCTATTAATAAAAATAGATGTAGTTGTATTTCAATTCAATAAGAACCCCTTATGATGTCATTCTCTTATTGCACCATGTTGCATTGGGGACAATGCAAAATTTCAGTGTGGGGGAGAGACTTGTGGTGGTCATGTTTGATTCATTGGGTTTGTGCCATTTCCACATTAGTGTCAATTTTTCAAAAAAAAAAATTCCTTCCAAACTTCGAATTTTTCACTTTTTTCTTTCAAACCTAATGTGAAAAAAAAAACTTTTGAAAACCTATGGGGCAAGATTAGAACCTACCAAATTTTCAACAAGTTAGTATTGAATCAATACCAAGCATATGCATTTTGTCAATTGGCCTTGCAATTAGACTTATCTTTGGCATGAGAGTAGCCCTTCTTGTGAGGATTTTTGAGCCTTTAATTCATTTCAAGAGTGACTTGCTCAATTATTCAATTTCTAGAATTTGTTTCTACTCTTAGTCAAAGCTTATGTATTCATGTTTGGATATGATTGAGGCATTCATTTCTAAACCCTATGACCCAAACACTTAACCAACAAATATATCCGTTGTTTCACCCCTTTGGGCCATCACTTTCTTTTCTTCCACCTTGACCAATTTGGAAACATTCATCCATAGCATATACTTGCATTTCCATTGTTCTTGTATTGTTGTATGATTTGAAAAAGCATGCTACATAGTAAAAAAAAAAAAAGAGGCCGAGAGCCTAAAGAGAGAAAGAATAAAATGTGGCCAAAGGCCAAGAAAAAAAGAGTAAAAGCACAAAGTGCTAATGTATGTCAAAGGCATAGTGTGAAGAGAAATGAGAGGAAGCACAAAGTGCTTGTGAAAAGAAAATTGAGAAAAAACAGTGGCATGTAGTATGCTAGTATGGAATTGTTATGACTTGAGTTACCATTTGTTGTATTGCATTTATATGTGGTGGATAATTGTTTGCATAATTGGTCATTGACTTTATTCCATTATTCATCATTCATTATTAGCCTTCTCCATCATTTTAACCCCACAAAGTCCTCTTGATCCATTCATGAGTGCATGCATAGTGGAGATATTAGAGTAGTCACAAGCCTATGGTTAAATTGTTTATTGAGCAAGTAGAGTGACAAATTCCACATTAGGTGAGGAGTGTGAAACACTATTATCTTGAGAGTTCTCATCGCCATAAGTCATGTCCAATTGCATTGCCAATTCTCATTATGCATATCCTTGCCTATTGATTCATGCTAACTTGATGACTACTGATTTGTTAAAATCTTGTATTCTTGGCAATGTACCCTTTGTCCAGGAGTACAAAGGTCTAAGTGTGGGGGAAATGATTGCACCAGACTTTTGCATATATTTTCATGGCCAAATCCATTGAATTAATGCATGTTTTGATGATAATTGCACCTAATTTGCATAGATTCTAACTATTGCACTAGTTGTTGGAATTTGTTCTAATTAAGGGCAATTTAGGGTTTTTTAGCATGCTATAATGTTTTACATGTTTTCAAGAACATTTTGATGCTACCTTTGAGACATTTGAATATGTAGGTTGGGAGGTTGAAGGTGAAGATTCAAGAAAAAGGGTCAAAATGACGTTTCTGGATGAAGTTTGCATTTTAGTCCTGAGGCAGGCCAACTGGCGAGCCACTGGCAAGCCACTGGCGAGCCACTCGCCACTTGCTCGCCAGTTGGCGAGCCACTGGCGAGTACATTCGGGTAACTCGTCACTCGCTCGCCAGTTGGCGAGCCACTGACGAGTACATTCGGGTAACTCGTCACGCGCTCGCCAGTTGGCGAGCCACTGGCGAGCCTGACTCTGTAAAAAAATCAGACGCGATTTTTAGGGTTTCTTGGACCTATAAAAGCTTCCTATCATGACCCAAACCATTCCTAAGCTTCCCCAAGGTCGAAAATACCAAGATCTCTTAGGTTTTTCATCATTCCTCTCAATCCCCACTCAAATAGACCTCATTCCACTCCAAATCTCTCATCATTTCTCTCTTCTACTACCATTTCCACTCCATTTCTACCACCCACCTTCTCCAACCTCCATCTTCTTCCATGGCAGCACCCTTGGACGAGTTTGGGCTTTCATCTACTATGAGTGGCTAAACATTCTTGGGTATTTGGTGATGAGAAGATGGTGCAAAGCTTCATGGGCTTCATAGGGGAGTTTCTCTTGTTTCATGCTCTTTCATTGTATATTTGGGATATGTGGTTGCTATTCCTCATGTATTTTGGATAGAGACATGACTTTATCTTTCTATTTGTGATGGATTGATATCATATGTATTGGATACTAAGTTTGTATGTTGAATGTTATGGATTTCCTTATTTCCTATGTGAATTGATTCATGATGCTTTTCATGCTTTAAGTGGTTGCTTGGTTTGAATAGCTAGTGCTTCAATTAGGTTGTTGTGGTTGCACTTCCTTAAAGAGGATTTCGATTTACAAACTTGTTTCTAATACACACCAAGGGATCTTAAATCCAATTGCAAGCAATAATCAATTTCAAGTGGTTGCTTAGTTGATTATTGATTGTAGTTGGATGACCCCAAGTGATTGCTTGGGGGTTTTTATATAAAACTTGGTGACCCTTTTGAACTCTCATATCTTTGAAAGAAGCATTTGCACCATAAGATCATCACCAAAGCCCTCCTTCATTAATTTGATTTTAAACCTAAGCAATTTATCTCTTCATAAACTAAAAACAACCAAAAACAAGTTTTGCTTTATTTTAGTAAATTTAATCAATGTTTCAAAATACCAAAAATCACACCCCTTTTATATCAATTCTTATTTGCATTTAGCTTAATTAGGGTAGTTAAAGGACTCCACCAAGTGAGACGACCCGGGGATTGCACCCTATTTGCAATCCTTGGATTTAAATTGTGATTTTAACCCCCAAGGCGATTGGTTCACGGTTAAATCAGCCACCTCGATGTCACTGCGGTTCACTTGCTCCTCTTCGCACATCTTGGACGGATAAAAACCCTGGACGAAGGTTCTATGGGTGTGCAAATTTCACACAGGTATGTTGTTGTTGTTGGTTTCTCAGATTTGTTTTTGGCTTCATGTTGAATTGCATGCCACTGTTGTTGTTGTTGTTGTTGGTGTCTCAGATTTGCCCCTTTTGTAGGGACAGGGGAGGCAATGTGATTTTTTCAAGTGGCATGATGGGTCGCTGGGTTTGAGGGCTACTGAGGTGATTAAGGAGCTTCTTGACACCATTGAAAGGTTGGAAGGCTCACTGGTTAATGCAAGGGCAGAGCATGATGTTGGGAAGAAGAAGGAAGCAACCGTGAGGATTGTACTTGTTGTTGTAGTGTTGGTGTGGGTTTTTAAGTGTTTGTTTGGAAATTGAGGGTTTGGGGTTTGAAATTGTTGTGTAGAAGTTTATGTGTTGTTGTTAAGGGTAGTTAATGTGTTTAGGCCAGTGGGCAATTGTGGCTTGTTATGTGATATGTAGAAGCTTCATTATGTGATATGTAGAAGCTTCTGACATGTATGTAATGGCAGTGAAGTCAATGAAATTGTAAGTTATGAAATTCAAGTGGTGTTATGTGTTATCTTATCAACTTGTAATGGTATTATGTCTTAACTATAAAACCTGCACATGTTGTGTACAAGGGAAATGGAATGGTGGAATGAGAAGTCAATGAAATTGTAAGTTATGAAGTTGAAGTGGTGTTATATTTTATCTTATGAACTTTTAGTGGTATTATGTCTTAACTATAAAAGTCTTGAAATAAAAGTCTTGAAATAAAAGAGCTTGCAAATTTTTCCTATATACCAAGCTTGCAAATTTTTTCTATATCCCATTCAAAGTAGAAGGCATAATCTTCAAAATAAACAAGCTCCCACATAACATATCCAAGTACAATGAGTTGTAGCTTCATCCAAGTACAAGGATTACAAAATTACAAGTCTGGACACAAGCTCACACATCTGCCAAGCATTACAACAAAAGGCAACTACAATCACAACTTTTGGTGACACTAAACAGACATGATGAATAGTTTGCACAGAAGTTTGCACGCATGTGAACTGCAAGGAACAATTACAAAATAAATGGCATGATGCCAAACATTGCAAAGAGCTTTTACAAAAGGCAGCTCCAAAAGTTAGAGTTTTTACACAACTAAACAACAACTACATTTAGCAACAAGTGCTTGGCCAGCTCATAAAGAGCTTCATCTGCCCCTGCTTGCTCCTCTGCTCCTGTCAGCCCCTCTTCCCCTGTATACTTCTTGGAGTTGGGACAAGGTCACTGCTGGTCTGCCCATCCATGTGCGGCCAGGAGGTGAGAAGGGGAGGTCTTCAGGCTGAGAAACATTTTGTCCAGCGGCTTTATATTGTATTGTTCTGGTTTCCACGTTGTGGCTGCTACTACTGGCCGCTTGAGAAACGCTCCGTGTCCTAATTCTCCGCTGGTTGGGAATAGGGAACCTTGTCTCCACATCTGGATCGGCATGTTGACTTAGGTATTCTTCAGCAGTTCCATCATCTAGGACAGTTTGAGCATTAGGATGAGTCTACAAACACAAGGGTAAACAAACATTAGTACATGTCAAACACATATCAGCTCAAAGAATGTAAAACAATTAATAAACGCTTACATTGAAAGTGGTCCTTCCTGTTTCTCTATCAACCAGTAAACCAAATCCAACTGGCACCTCATGGCCTACTCCAACAGCAGGGCGTCTCCCTCCTCGATAACCTCTCCCACCGCGAGTGCCCCTCCCACCGCGAGTGCCTCTCCCAATATAGCTTGTATTTATCATTTGGGAGGATGGTTCTTCATCTGCTTCAGGATCAGGGTCGACGGAGGCTGGTTCTACATCAGTTTCAAGTTTAGGCATGATGGAGGGTGAATTAGAAACTTGTCTTGAAGGTGGTTCTTCAATGGCAGGTACTTCTGGAGCTGGAGTTGGCTGTGAGGATTAAAAAGGGTGAATCATTAGTGAGGATGAAAGGTGGGACATGATAAAGTAAAGTAAATGTATAGTTGAATGAATCTAACCTCAGTACATGTTCTTGCATTATGGCCTTGTTGGTGACATTTTGAGCAGGTCATTTGAGAATTCTTTTTAGATACTCTGTTTTGATTATTTGCCAGGGCCTCGGGTGGGACATCATCAGGACTCCTAAGTCCAAGTTGCCTAGCTTTCCTATATCTCTCCATGTAGGCTGACCTATCCCTCTTTTTCTTGTTAGGTCTTCCAGGCAATGTGATCTCAGGAGGTGGTTCCATAGGCTTGAATTTGGAAATTTGCCAAAAGGCCTCACCCCTAATAGGTTGGAACTTAGTCCTATAACCAGCGAGATATGTAGCCTTATGGTAATATGGATGTATTTGGGTCATAGGATCTATCTTGGCCTGGTGTAATGCACAGATAGCGTGTTGGCAAGGAATCCCAGTTAAGTCCCAAATCCTACAAGAACAACTCTTTCTATCTAGAAATACAACATGCTTGTCACCACCCTCTGTAACTTCATACCCGTCATCACCATTTCACTCAACACCGCAGTTCATAGCCAACAACCTACTATCCTCAAACATTTGCATGCAAGCAGGGGAATAACTACCCTTCCATTTACTAGCCCTATTTTCACTCTCAGCCCACTTATGCATTAGTTGAGTCCTAATACCCTCTATCATGCTAATTATGGGCAAGCATCTAAAATCCCCAATCCATGCATTAAAACTCTCACTAAGGTTGTTATCTGGCATCCAACTTTTGCTCCTACCACTAAAGTATGCCCTTACCCATGTTGGTGGAGGATATGTGAGTACAATCTCAGCTGCCCTTGGATCTTTCTCTCCAAGCGAATCAAGGTTGTCCTTAAACCGCTCCTCGAAGGTGTTCCATGCGCATTTCCAAAATTTCTCACAGTATACAGCACCAGAGAATTTTTTGCTCCAGTTGGCATATATATGCCTGGCACACCACCTGTGTTCAACCTCGGGCAACAGCTCACGTACTGCTGCAGTTAGCCCCTGGTACATATACAAGAACAAAGTGGATTAAAACAAGGTCAGTTAAACCAAAGTCAGTCAATTAAACAAAACATTATACCTTCTGCATATCTGACATGACTGTTAGATCAGATCCATCCCCCAAATCAAATGACTTCTTCAACCAACCAATGAACCACCTCCAATTGTAGGTGTTCTCCTTTTGCGTGATGGCAAACGCTAGTGGGTACATAGAGTCATTCCCATCAATCCCTATTGCAGTGAGCAGGATACCTCGTGCATATCCCCTCAAGAACGTGCCATCCTCTCCAATTAAGGGCCGACAGCCAGCTCTCCAGCCCCGCTGGACACAGTTACACAAAAAAGTAATTACACAAGCTGTTGTACAACATGACCAGAACAAATATAGTAGTACAAATCAGTGAAAATGCACACACTTTGCTTAACAAATGGAAGTAAATGGTCAAAGTATTACCTTTGCAGCGTTGAAGCACATGTACATGCGGCTAAATACCCTTGATCCATCTTTTTCTTGTGCTTCTTGGCTAATTTGAAGACACACGTCTGTGCCTAGATCTGCGGTGATAATCTCATTGATGTATGTCTGGACCTTGTTGTACTGATCCTTATGACTGCCATGCATTTCTTGTAGAATCACCCTCTTTGCCCGTTTGCACTTGTATCTACTCACACTTAGCTTGAACTCAGCTTTTAAGTCATTCCTCATTTCAGTGGTGCTATATTTTGGACTCCTCTGCACCTTGTTCTTGAAGTGCTTGGCCAGCCACCTCACTTGTGCCCTCGGATTCTTAAATGCCCTGCCACATGTGTGCTCTAGATTCAGAGTCTTCACCAGCAGTCCAGGGTTCTTACCATCCTTTGAAGCATAAAACTCAAAAGGGCATTCAGGCTGACATCGCATCCTAACTTTCAAAGGCTCACTTTTAGCTACTGTTAGTCCTACCCCAACCATAACTGCATAGTCATTAATGTCATCCAACACCTCTTGCTTTGTTGCATATGCCTTACCCAACTCAAAGAAGCCTGTACCTTGTGTCACATTGGGGGGGTTGGCGGGCCCTAACCTCTTTGGGCCCAACACTGTTGTGTTGGCCCAAACCTTGTGCCTCTTCATCCTCACTAAGGACCACATCAGCATCACTGTCACTGCCTTCATCAACATCCACATCCAGCTCATCTTCACTAAGGAACACATTATCATTATCTCCATTGTCATGCTCAATTTCCTCATCCTCATCCACGTCCAGCTCATCCTCATCAACCACATGCTCACCCCCACCAAGCACAAAATCATCTTCCCCCAAGTTCACCCGCCCCTGGTCACCATGACCTTCCTCATCAACCACATGCTCACCCCCACCAAGCACAACATCATCTTCCCCCAAGTTCACCCGCCCCTGGTCACCATGACCTTCCTCATCAACCACTTGCTCACCCCCACCAAGCACAACATCACCTTCCCCCAAGTTCACCCGCCCATCATCCACTTGCTCACCCACACCAAGCACAACATCACCTTCTACATCACCCTCTTCTCCACCCCCACCTTCTAAATCATCCAGCTCTTGTTCATCTACAACAACCTCTTCATGAACAACATCATTCACAACTGTTGTATCTTTCCTACCACAATACTTTTCATAACGTGCATTGCGTTCACGCGTTTCACGGGCAATATCCTCAAATAGCTCCTCTCTGGCTTCTCTCCTCAACCTTTGGTACTCAAGCACACCTTTCACTAAAGCGTCCATGACCTTAAACAACTCGACCCCACCTACCACGAACTATGGACCACACTCAAGCACAGCCTAAACAACATTTACCATTCAAAAATTCGCACATTCAGATTTCAAAACACAAAAAAAAAATAAAGGACAATCTGACAAGAACTGACAACGCAAAGGGGTCCAATAGTGAAGATTCCATACCTGTGACTTAAAGCACATGCATCCCACTACGAGATTGAACGAACGGTTGTCAAATTTTTCAGTTTTACCCTTGATTTTCCTTCGCCATACGATTCAAGGATCGCCACCTTCGAAGCACCTCAGCCCACCGACAGTAAAGGGAAAAGGGAAATAGGGTTTGGTTTTTATTTTTACTTTTACAATAAACCAGGTTTTGACAACGCATGTTTTAGTTTTTTTTTTAACCTTTATTTTTTTAACTTAATGGCCCACGTGTTTGGTTGCTTTTTTTTCTTATTTTATTTTCTAACAGGTGCTGAGGTGTCAACACAGGTGCTCGAGTGGCAAGCTGAGGTGTGAAAACAGGTGCTCGCGTGGCGGCCACATAGGAAGGATAACGGTCAAACGTTGTTGACCGTCATACCGGGGTATCTTTTAGCCACCATGGTTACTTGGAGTGCATATGCGGGCCTGTTGTTAGTTCAGGGTGCTCAGCGCTCCTTCGTGGTTACTTCAGGGGCAAATTAGGTCCATTACCCTAAATTAATAATCAATCTCAACCAGTACTGATGATGGTATATATGAGGAGAAAAAAGTTGAGGTGACAAACTCTTCCCTAAAAATCTGATTGTCGATTAACAAAAAAAAAGTATCATGGCATTTATATAGTGATTCTCATTTGGTGAGATAGAACTCGTTCACACTCCTCGTGAAATATGGAACATATTGAAGTGCTGCACATTTGGATTTGACAATAATAAATGCAAGAAATTACTTTCATCTATTGAAAATGTTCTGCTAGAGTAGCTAAATTACAAATGATTCATAACGTTACTTTTTACCTGCATGTATTTTTTTTTATTAGACTAACATTAAAATAAGAGCTTTTAATAAAACACAACTATGGAAAAACATTAAAAACCGATCGAGTTCAGAAACCCAAAATGAACAAAACAAAGCATATATGGTGCACTATATATCATCAAGAAATGTATTATTGTATGTGCAGTCAATAATAGAAACAACCTATGTATGAAACTATGGAAGAACAACAAATACAATGCGAAACAAGTCAATAATAATCCTATATCCCTACACCCAAACACGCCTCAATCACCACAAATCCACACCATAATCACAACTCTTAGAAACCACTCTAGCCTTCGTGGTCAACCCATCCACCGTCACATCACAGTCAACTTTAACGGTAATCTTCCACGTCTTAACGGACCCCACCTTGATCTTCACAGGGGCCCTCAACTTCAACACTAACGGAACCTTCCCATTATTCTGAGCATTCAACAAAGCCTTCGCGTCCGTCACCGTTAACTCAATGTTAGACCCCTTTAACGCCGTCTGAAACACCGTTACATTTTTCGCCGGCTGGAAAAACGCCGGCAACTCGCCGTTACAAAGCCGAATTTCTTTATAGTAAACCTCAACGGAGCTATCTCTCTCGTAGTAAATCCCAATCTTCTTGTTGGGATTATCGGCGTTGACGCTGACGTCAAACTCCGGCGAGATCGCCGACGATGACGTGGCGACGGCGGTCAAGTTGACGCCTTTGACGGAGACGGCGTCGACGGAGTAATTGGGGGCCTTGGGCTGGAAGACGAGGTAGAGGACGGCGGCGGCGACGCCGAGGAGGAGGAGGAGGGCGGCGAGGAGGCCGAGGAGGTAGCAGAGGCAGCAGCAGCAGGAGCTCCGGCGGGTTTTCCGGCGGCGGGCGTTTGGATGACGGCGGGCGTTTTCCGGCGGGGGGACGCGGTAGATTTGGTCTTTGGGGATTTGGATGACGTAGGTGCCGGCGGCGGCGGCGTGCGGCGGCGGGACGGGCTTTGACGGCGGCGGTGCGGTGGGTTTTGTGGGGACGTGGCGGTCGGCGGCGGAGGAGGGAGGTGAGTCTTGAGGGTGGACTCGGTCGGCCATTAGAAGATCTGATTGAAAGAGGAAAGAGAGTGAATGAATGTGAATGTGAATGTGAATGTGAATGTGAGTGAATGTGAGATTTGATTTGGTGGAATGGAAGAGTGTTAAGTAGTGTTAAGAAAGCGCGTGCGGTAATATTGTACACGTTTAAGGGGCAAATGTGGAACACGAGAATGAAGAATGTTTTTATTTTAAGTGGCAACTGGCAGTTTTAAGCAATGTTGTAAAAGTCGGACCGGAAGGCGAGTCGGAAAAGACTTCGGGTCATGATTCAACACGGTCGAACTGCTCAAACCGATAGTTGGTCTGGATAACCGTTGATCCGAAATGTGAAGCGGTCGACGGTTAGACCGGTCCAACCTTCCAGTCCAATCTGGCCCAACCGTCCGGTCCAATCCGGTTCTTACAATACTGGTTTTAAGGATAAATTTATATTTTAACTTGCAAAATTAAGTAAATATAGGGGAAAATAAATATAATCATTTGTATATCAGATATTACTTATTTGTTTATTTATGATTTGTGAGGTTATAAATGACTTAAATAATCAATTCCACCTTATAATTTTTTAGTAAAATATTGTAGTACTCCCTCCGTTCCTAAATATAGGACCTAGATGACTTTTTTGAAAATCCTAAAAAAAGCAAAAAATAAGTTAATTATGAATTGATTTACCTAATTTTTTCTCTTAAACTAGTTTATTTTACCTATAAGCTAATGGATAATCTAAAAAAATATCAAATATGTCATCATTTAATAACCTATTTCGCAACCTTAATCTTTCCAAAAAAAAGTTATCTAGGTCTTATATTTAGGAACGAAGGGAGTAAATAAAATATATATTTCCTCCTGTCTTTGTTATAAGTCATCAACCTCCCCTAATTTTTGGTCCTTAATATGAGTCATCAACTGTCATTAACTAATTCATTTATTAATTTTTTTCCCAATATACCCTCATCAGCCATGGGAAAAAGAGAACTCTTGTTTCCAATACAAAAGAACATTGAAAATATGAAGAGAGAGATATATATAGGAGGGATAGAAATAGAAAAGACAAATAAAATACTCCCTCCGTTCCTAAATATAGGACCTAGATGACTTTTTTGAAAAATCCTAAAAAAAGCAAAAAATAAGTTAATTATAAATTGATTTACCTAGTTTTTTCTCTTAAACTAGTTTATTTTACCTATAAGCTAATAGATAATCTAAAAAGATATCAAATATATCATAATTTAATAACCTATTTCGTAACTTTAATCTTTCCAAAAAAAGTTATCTAGGTCTTATATTTAGGAACTAAGGGAGTATGATTTATTTAATGATGTAACTTTCATTCTTTTATATATGAGATTTAGACGGTTAGTGACTTATAATACGAAGTGAAGGGAGTACTTGACTTTTGAAATCCGCCATATATAATTCTCAGTCACAGTGACATGATTTTGCTTCAACGTAGAATATATTGCTCAAGAAAACATCAAATGTGTACCTAGTACCATCCTATCTTCATATTTAAAATAACTATAAGGATAAATAGGGTTTAATTTAATCTTTTTTTAATTTGAAACACTAGTGATAATTTATTATATTAGAATGTTAAAATAAAAAAGAATAGAGTTGTTTTTAAATTTTTTTTTCATAGTTGGTTGATGTGGGAGAATAATTTGTTTCTTTCATTGTCATGTAAGTGGGTTACAGACTTGCACGTTATGAGGTCATGCATATACGATGATTTCCTTATTATATTCAAAAGTAAGAATTTATGCAACAAATAAAAATATAGCATCCTATGTTATAACACTAAAAAATGAAAGAAAAAAATCTCAATTGAAATGTTTTACAATCATACAAACAATACATGTAAAAAAATTATGCATAGGAAAAATAATAAAATTGTGTATATATGAAATTGACTTATATTATGATAAATATTTGTGATTTGTCATCTTTCCAATTTTCTAAAGAACCATCAACTTGTGACTTCAAAGATAACTAAAACCAAATAATTAATGTATATCAAATTACTTTGAAAGGAAAATCCATGCATCAAGAACAAATTGATAGTATTAATGAATAATAAGTTATGAGAGAGAAACTTACATGAATGATGAGCACTTTGAAGAAAAGGCTTGGTGAGAGGTAACAAAGAAGTGAAGAGAAGAGAGGGAGAGATTGTATATTTATATGGAGTCCGGGGAGGCAAGGCAACACAAAGATGACAAATGGAATGTCCAATCGTAAACTACTATTAAAAAATACAAATAGGAAAAGCTCAACTCTTAAGTCCGATATAAAAAATATAAGGGTTCAAGGTATGATATGGACTTTTTAAGATTATTAATTTAATATACAAACTACCATAGAACTCACATTGAAGATTAGAAGTTGGCTGATTTTGGACTAGTTAAGAAAAATATGTATTCTCTTCGGTTCTAAATATAAAACCATTTTTAGATTCAATTTAGTCTTAATATAAGACCATTATCTACTTTGTTTTATATATTTATCATTCTTTTCCCAAAATACTCCTATGTATATAAAGGTCTAAGATATTGTGTATCTTTTCAATTTAATGTAAGAGTATTTCTGAAACATAAGTTAATATTAACTAATTAAACTAACTAGCTTTCTGATTCCTCCAAAAAAAAGTGAGAGTGGTCTAATAATAAGGACGGGGAATAAGTGTAAAGCTTCCTATTTGTAATTTTTATTGTATTTACAAGACTAGATTAAACCATGAAGATACAAGAATTTGGTATAAAAGATATAAAATTTCAATCCATTTTATCTTTAAAATTGTAATTTTCTCTTAATTCCTCCAATATACTTAAAGGAATTTTCTTTTAAGTAGTAGTATAATATAAATTACTAAAATGGTAAATTGGAAATTATTTGGAAAAAGATATGATTAATAATTTGTCAGTTTAACACTAATTTTCAACATTGTTTGGAAATTGTAAATTTACTCAAAAAAACATTAACATATTTATACTTTAAAGGAAATATGATGAATAATTTTAAAATGATGATGATGATGTATTCCCTCATGTCTCAAATATAAGGTCACTTTGACTTTTGTTTTTGGAAGTTATGAAAGCAAAATAAATAACTAAATTATATAACATATATCATTTGTAATTAGGTTATAAATTAGTTTATAAGTAGAAATAATTAATTTTGAGGATAAAAATGATTATAGACATTTGAAAGTGATTAATTTTACATCTTTACTTTTTCAAAAAAAAGTTGTTTTATAGTTAAGACAGGAGTACTTATTAGAATGTATTGCCAAAAAAAGTACTTATTAGAATGAAAAATATATTGTTATTTAGAAGGAAGGAACATAGAAATAGAAGGAAGGCGTGTCTTTTTTGCCATAAAAAAGGACCAGGCGTGTTTGGTTGTCACAATTTCACATTCCGTTTTCTGTATATGAGCACAGTGACGTGCCGCGATCGGCATTCATTTGTCTGCGTGTGAAGTTGGCGCTAGCCATACGCGGTTTTGTAGGGAAGATGTGCGCCTGCCAGCGGCTTATGAAATTACATTAATACCCCCACCGTCACTTTCTCTTTTTCACCTGGTTGTTGGTTTTAGAAGCAGAAACGATAGTTAAAGCAAAAGCAAAAGAGATTAAATCAATATATATTCTTTACTTTTTTTCCGTTTTAAAACTAGAGAACATAATGCAACAAAAACGTGTGCTTGCTTTTTCTTTTTCTAGGATTAATTTCACTCTCTTCTCTCTCTCTTTTTTATTTATATACCATTCTGTTCTCTTTTTTTGAATTTCAGTTAAAAGTATCTTCTCTTCTCTTGTGTGCTTATGCTTAATAGATATTTTGTCTGATAAAAAGTTGAATAAAATAAAAATAAAGACTGAAAAATTAGTATGACATAAAAAAGAAAAATGATACAATTTTCAGCAAACATATGTCATCAACAGGGCAAGAAAATAACATTTTGAACAATTTGACTGACATCAGAAATAGGAAAAAAGTTTGGGTTCTTCCTTTGCTTGCACGTGAATGGGTAGAGACTAACACAAATTGTTTTATCCATATTACTACCTCCGGTCCTAAATATAAGACCTAGATGACTTTTTTTTTTTTTGAGAGATTAAGGTTGCGAAATAGATTACTAAATTATGACATATTTGATATATTTTTAGATTATCCATTAGTTTATAGGTAAAATATACTAGTCTAAGGGAAAAATTAGGTAAATAATCAATTTATAATTAACTTATTTTGCTTTTTTAGGATTTTTCAAAAAGTCAATTAGGTCTTATATTTAGGACCGAAGGGAGTATTATATAATTAAAGTATGCTCCATATACATTACTCATTTTTTTATGAAACAAAACTAAAAATAATTACTAAGCTATAAAATTATGTCCACATGTTTAATAAGTAATTGACAATACACTTTTAATGTCGTTTTCTAACAAATTACACTAATAAGAACATTTAGCACATTAGGTGCGATTCTGTTGATTTTTCCTCATACTACATGGTCATCACATTAATTTTTTTTAAGGAATTTATGGTATCTTAATACTCGCTCTGTTCCTTTATCACTTTCTTCTTAAACTGCCCCCTTATACTCTTTCAACCCAACACTAACATGAAATAACCCCATCCCCTGCAACGTTGAACAAGCCCAAGTGATTTGAGATGCATATACCCGCTTAAGCAACCAACTAAGCGTCATTTTTTTTTTAATTTTGCCGTCAGATTTTTCCTTTTATTATTATAAAAAAATATATATTTCCTTAAAAAAATATATTTCCTTTACACCCTGTACCCCTTGATTATTAATCACTAGTCATACTCATTACTCCCTCTCATTTTCTTTGCCCACAAAAACATATGGATAAATAAATAACAGGCTCCCATGTCTCATTGTAGCTGAGATGAAATATGGATCATCTAAATTGTGATATGGATAATCTAAATTTAAAATTTTTAAATGATCAATTTTTCAAAGATAAAAAGGTTTTTTAACAAATGAATGATTAAATTTATTTTTATTTTGAATCCATTAAAATAAAAATTTACTAAAAAATCAAATAATTCAAATTAATACGTTGAAATAAATTATAATATATATAATTATTTATTTTTTTATTTCTATTTCCTTGCACTATATCCTTTCCTCTTTCGGAGGATTAGAGAGGTTGTCAAAATAAATTCAGTTGGTTGGTTCACCCTGTAATTCACACGACCTTTATTTTCTCACAAAAATCCAATTGAACATATTTAATTTTAATGTTGTGCATATTTATATATACTAGTATTTATATCTATATATTAGTATTAATATAATACACACACTACCTTACACAATATGCATGTGATATACATGCATAACTATATATATAATACATATATATGGTATTATAACATTATGTCTTTTGTTATTCTACCTTACACAATAAAGTGTTTTATCATTTTATATAATACACTTTATTTTGTTTATATTATGTTATTTATTATATCTCTTTTATTTTGTCATTTTGTTTACATTACTTTGTTAATGATGTTTTTTCTTATTTCATATTTTGTCTTTATATAAGTTGCAATCATATTATTCTGGTATTATAATATACATTTATAAATGTTGAAGATTTTGTGAGTTTGTTGTTTATTTTGTCAAGACAAACAAAAAGTTATTTTCTATGAAATGTATGTTTTTCTCTATAATCCTATGTGTATAAAACCCAAGTGAAATGAGTCTTTTTTTTCCTGGCATAATATAAAAATGGTCTGTCATTTATGATTTTCTCCTTATTGATTTTAATATAAAATAGTCAATATTATGTCACATTATTGCATCATATGGATGTGAATAATATATCAACTTTGTTGCATAAAAAAGTCAACTTTGACACTATTCTAGTATTACTCTTATATTGGTTTCCCTTTCTAACTAATCGATTTTTTTATATATAAATATGATTACCTTAATTGTGTTTATCCATAACTCTAATATTTTGGTGAGACACCATTAGGAATTGAATGTAATTATATGATGGAAAAGGATTATTTTGCAAAATTTATAAATTAATATGTAAGAGAAAAGGATTTGAGTTTTGGGCCACTGTCTTACTACCATAGACTACTCTAAGATGGGATATATTTTTATCTTGAATGAAGAACACAAATAAGGTACTTTCTCAAATGTAAACAAAAAAGGGTTAAGCTTTTAAGGAATCAAATGAAACACACACACACACACACACACACACACACACCCCCCCCAGGGGGGTGAAGAGAACAAATATTTAGCAATGAAATAGCACTAAATTTAACATAATATACAATCCCTCCCTTCAAATGTTAAAAGAATGAATATACATCCAAAGCACTTTATTTTCCCAGGCTTGACATAATACAATGCCGAGGGAGATAATCAAGTCAATAAACAAAAAAGAAAAGGGCACAAACTAACAAAATGAACCATTAGGAAAATCATGTTAGTGATCAAAAGGCTACATATGATCAAAACCTCCACCTTTATGTTGAAAGATCCTCAAAAACAGTTTGCATATCAGGCCTCTCGGATGCTGGGAGGATGCATCTAAGAGCCACCTTGAGCATTTCATCAAGAACTCGAGGAGGCTGGCGATCCCCACCACCACCATGCCTGTCCAAGAGCAGCCTATCAAAGCACTCCCTGCCACGATTTTGCTCTGCCAAAAACTGCACCCAGTCAGCAAGGACAACCACGCCGGGAATCCCAGTAACAATGTCTCCAGAATTCCTTCCTGTTAGAAGCTCTAACAAGATCACCCCAAATGCATATACATCACTCTTCAAGGATGGGGATGGTTTGCTTGAGCTTGCAAACTCAGGAGGCCGGTAACCAAGAAAACCTGCATTTTGAACTTGCTCAGCAGTACCGGCAGTAGTTAGTATCCGATGAAGGCTGTAATCAGTGAGCAGCACATTGTGATTAGGAATTTCAAGGAGGATGTTTGTGGATTTGAGATTGCCATGAGGTATGGCTTTCTCATTGTGTAAGTATTGCAGGCATTGTGCCACAGCTATAGCCACCCTGATCCTTTCATCAAGAGACATTGGATGCACATTCCTTCTATCTGCCTCAGGAAAATTAAAATTAAATCAACGAATGAATACAACTATGAATAGTCAGATAAAATGGTCCCACAATTTGAAAGTTCCAATATTGCCATTAAGAAAAGAAGGATTGCATGACAAAGTGAATTTTTACTCCCTCCGATCCAATATATAAGTTACAAACCAAATTATGTAGATCAAAAAGTTGATTAAACTTGTTTAAAAGCAATAAATGTGAAGTAGGAAATGTAATTTATTTATTTATTTTTCTAAATACACCCTTATTTATGAGAAGGACCAGTTTAACTCAACGGTAAACTCGCTTGCCATAGGGTCTGATGTTGTGGATTCAAATCAGTCTCTTTGCATAATATATTCCCTTTCCTAGCACCCTCACCAAGTAGGAGATAGAACTGAGTTGGCCCTTACATCCTTATTTATGGAGAGGGTGAACAAGGATGAGTTAGAAAATGAAATAGAAGAGACAAGTATGTCTAATCGAGGGTAAAAATGGAAAAAGTGAATTAAATTTTCAGACAAGTGCCAAGTGTAACTTATAAAAAGAACCAGCCTTGTTCCCAACACTGTACTTCTATTTAGGGCCAGAGGGAGTACATGTTAAATAAAATTGCAGAACAGTTTTGCGATGCAAAAATCATAAGATATTATAAAACCTGAAACTTACCATGAAGATAAAATCCCAAAGATTGTGCATTGACATAATTGGATATAATGAATTTATCAGTCTCCTTTGGACCCAAATAGTAACCCTGAAGAGAAACAAGACTTGGATGCTTGATGGTCCCAAGTTTTCTAACTTCCCTTGCAAAATCCTTCTTGTTCTTGGCTATTCCTTCCTTTAATGACTTGACAGCCAATACATGACCTGAATTAAGTGTAGCTTTATACAGAGTTCCATGACAGCTGGTACCGATAATTTCTGCTGCAGCACTGGAAAACTCTTCTGGAGTGAGCTCCAAGGCTCCATCAAATAGATTTAAATCCCCGAAAAATCTATCCGGTGAGCATATCCTGAGAGCACCAGGATTCTCAAATAGGTGGCTCCTAGAAGATGAAGGATTTGAAAATGACAGGAAAGACATTGGAGATGATACTCCTTCCTCATTCCTAACTAATTCAGAAAAATCAAAATCTTTTGGCTTCTCTACATCAGCATGAACATTTCTGACATCATCAGACCCCTTCTGGGTTGAAGCTATTGTTTCTATGTTTCTTTTAGGAACTTCACTACCAGATGGAGAAGAACTCTGATGAGCAATATCTTTAGTTCCATTTTTATGAGTAGTTGATTGCTTTAGCCAGTGAACCCTATAAAAAATTATTACAATCAGAAGGCCTATAACAAAAGCACCAGAGACCAAACTTGCAATCAAGGCAATCTTGGTTGCAGATTTTACATGTGGCCCCTTTTCCTTGAAACCTAGTTCATCACCATCTTCCGGTGAAGCAAACGAATGAGAAAATATCAGCAAAGAATTTCCTGGGTGAAATGCTGATGCTGGAAACTTCTTTAACTTATCAGGCACAGTGCCAGAGAAATTGTTTAAGGACAGGTTGAGTTCTCTCAGCTGACCAGGAAGATCATCAGGGATAATTCCTTCGAAATTGTTGCAACATAGATTGAGACTTGACAAATTGTGAAGCTTATTTATATCTGTAGGTAGGTGCCCACTCAGGTTGTTGTATGAGAGATCAACAGACTCTAGACCAGAATTTTCAACAGAAACTAGCGGGTTATCCGGAATTTGTTGAAAATGTACTGATCCGGAAATGTTGTTGTGTGAGAGATTAAGCTCGATCAATTTAGTTGAGGCGAAAAAGCTTGGAAGGAGGACCCCAGAAAGTAGGTTGTGGCTAAGATCAATCACTTTTAGTTCTGGGTATGTTCCTAAGACTGAAGGGAGGCTTCCCTCTAATGAGTTATTAGATATCTTAAGTTCAGTCAACCGCAAAAATTGTGTAGTTTGGTTAGGAAGCATTCCTGTCAGTGAATTAGAACTAAGCTGAATCACCTCAACATAATTACCCCAATACTGAATTCTAGACAGGTTACCAGATAGTGTGTTGTTACTTAAATCTATTATGTCACAGTGACCCACCTTGAAAGGTATGGGGCCTGACAATTTGTTTGAGGATAAATTTAGTTTCTTCAGAGTTAAAGAAGTAATGCTTCCCACAGGACCTGCACATAAGAAAAAAATGTTTCAAGGAGTAGTATTAAGGGGAAAGAGAATCAACTAAAATATCTCATATAATTTTAAGAACACAACTAAGATAAGTCCCTTATGATTTACTATCAGATGCAAGTAAAAACATTGTATAAGAAGAAACATTTTATGATAACCAATCATGTAGTGTTGGGGTAAAACATATATCCATGAGTTAAGTCATTGTTGGAGAACTTGATAGTATCCATTTTATAAGCTACACCAATGTTTAGGGTGGGAGAGAGCAAATCACAACATATATGATCAAAAGAAATTTAGAGATGATTAAATGGCTCGACGAGGTATGTTTAAAGTTGTATGACACCATCAAAACGATGCATCATAGTACCATAACCCAACAAACAAAACAATGCATTTGATACAATAAATTAGTCAAGTAAATTTTCCCATAATTAAATTCCATCAGTACTGAAAAAAAGAACAGGCTCCATTTCATTTTGATGAAAATAAACAGCATCATTATGAATAGCTTTTTCTCCAGACAGATAGAGCAAGCAATATTTTCATTCCTTTTTATTTATCAGAAAAGATGTTTTCATTCTCTTTCTAAAAAGAAACATTGGAGAGAACCCATGTAGGCAAAAGGGGCTTAAGCAATACAAATCAAGTACAATAACTAACTGGGTATTTCAATAATAAGAAAATTATTTTATTACTGCCCTTGTTTATGTATTAAGTGAGTGCACGCATAAGGGACAACAATTAAAAACAAAAAATCAGAAAACTCAATTGGATCATAGTATAGGAATATTGCCTTATGTTAAAACAACATTTTTGACATTGGAGAAAGAATATGATGTGTTTATGCAAGGAACTTTGATTATTCTACCTTCAAGCTTGTTTTGACTAAGATCCAGTTCAGACAACACCATGGAACTCTCCTTCAATAAACCTCCAGGAAGAGAACCAGATAACTGGTTACATCTAAGCCGAAGAATTCGTAAAGATACTACAAATGTGAAGGAAGGTACATGACCCACCAATTGATTGCTACTAGCATCAAACACCTCTAAACTGTCTAGGTATGGCATTCCATCATGAGCAAACAGATCACCAGTCAGGGAATTGTGGCTAACATTTAAATACTGAATCGAGGAGAGAAACGAGCTGTTTCCAAGTCCCAAATCCAGTGAACCAGAAAACCTGTTGGTGCTTAGATCAACATGAACCACACCACCCATATGAGAAAAGATATGCATAATATCACCTGAAAAGTTGTTGAAACTTAGATCTAAATACGTTAACCGCTTGAGTTTATCAAAGCCAATGGGAACTGTACCATCAAATTGGTTTGATGAAAGATTTAAATACACTAAACTATGCAATTCAAGCAAGTCAGTGGGTACCAAACCATGGAACCTGTTGACTGAAAGATCAAGAAATTCTAGCGAGCTCATTGGACCAAAATGTGAGACACTTCCTGTGAACTGGTTGTTTGAAAGTGACAAGTTTCGAAGCATTTTAATGCCATTAATGGCAAGGAAATTAAACTCTCCAACCAAACCAGCATTATCCAGAGTTATCGATATAACATTGCCTTTATCACAAAATATCCCATGCCAATTCTGAGGACATCCATCAGAAGCCAAAGCCCCGGAATCCCAAGAATTAACAATTCCAGAAGGGTCATTCTGAATGCTCTTCTTGAGTTCAAGTAGTGCATCAATATCTGAATTCCCTAACACAATCACTATGTTCAAGAAGAAAATCAAACAAACTGCCTGCATTCCTTCCCAAGTAGTGCCTACATCAAGCATCAAGATTGATTTGAGTAAAGTATAACATTGCAAATAAACTTGGACACTTTAACTAAGAGTATGCTTGCTTGGGAGGAATTGAAAAAATTAAAATGGAATTGGAAAAATATATTGGTAATTTACATATTTCTCAGACTCACAAGTTTTATCTCTCCATCTCACACTTTTCTTGGGCCCCACAAACTTTACATCTCATCATTACCACTACTTTCCATCTTTTACCCCTTACACTCATTTACAATTCCATTTCCATTTCCATTTCCATCCTCTCAATTCCATCCATCCAAACGGACCCTAAAGATTATGAAGTTACTTGGAATTTCAAGAGGCATCCAATCAAGAAGTCAGCATCATCTAATACACCAAAGTACACAACTCAAACAAAAGGAATCTCACATATCTACAGTAAGGAACTTGAACTTTCATTTCCATTCTCATGCCAAACACGAAAATCTCAAATACCACCCAACAAAGCATGGAATAAGAAGTATCAATTAATATACCCAACAACTATACAAAGGCAATGTACGTACAAGTAAAAGGCCAAACAGTGAAAAAGACAGTAAAATGTAAAAAACATTCATTTTCAAACATACAAATGTGAATCTGGACTACACATTTTCACAAAAGTCAAGCTCTTACTGGTCAAGCCAACTACAGCTAAACTAGTTCATCACTCTGAGCAAACAAATCATACTAATCATAACACACCCTTATAATGTACTTAAGAAAAAAACAAACTTGGTGCAAGTTACAATGCAAGCATACCTTTTGGTTGAAAATAACTGACAAAGCACACACAGGAGTGAAGAAACAGAGAAAAACAGAGAACCCCAGAGAGGAAAAGACAAAGAGGAAGCTACAAAATGGAAGGAGGAGCAAAAGAGATAGTCAGAAACTCATAATAGTACAATGCAGAGAGTGGAAAGTGAAGAAAAGGAAGAATCTTTGGAGAAAGGTATAGTGAGAATGAAGTGAGAGGAAGAGGAGGGACCAAAATGTGAAGAGTTGGTGGGGTGGTGGTGGTTTAGCTTTATCATCATGATTGGTAAAAACAAAAACAAAAATGAATATTATAAGAGGAAGAAGAGGATGAGAAGTAGGAGTGGAAAATAGAACAAAATCAAAAATGAAAAATGGGTTTACATTAAAGAGAGGGACTGGTCAAGATACCGTCAGTTTAGGGAAACTGCTTGGTCCCCTGGTGCAGTATGATTATTATTGTATTGTTTCACCTTCTCAAGTTTTCTCAACCACCTTTTGGACATCGCAGTAAAAGAATAGAAGAACAAAAAGATATTTTTATGGAAAAAGACAAATAAAGTTATCTGAATTGAATATGTAAAAAGACAATTACAGTCGCTAAATTTCCAAAAGTACAACTAAGGTCACAAATATTAAATTAACCAGTGTAGTATCCTCATTAACAACATGCATATTTAACCATTGCATCATTCATATGAACAATTAGAGCGTAGCAATTAATCACAATAGCATTCTTATTAACCACAGTAACATCCTCATTTCAATTAACAACTAGAGTGTTGTTGATTGAGTTTGGTTGTCCTCTTGGACTCTTGGGACTCTAGAGTGGAAGTCTAGCTAAGTGTTTCTTTTCTAGCCCATAATAAAAAAAAAAAAGAACAACTTTTGTTCTTTTGTTCCCTCATTGTTCTTTTCAAGTCCCAAGATCTGTGGATTGGAGAAATTTTGAGGGAAGCTGCGCTATTGAAAATATAATTCATCATAGAACAATGAAAGGATTTTCGTCCTATTAATCTTTGCAATGTCATAAAGCGGTTACAAAGATTGTGGTCAATGGTATAAAACCTTTGCTTGATAATAATAGTTTTCCCAAACCAATATAGTTTTATCCAGGCAGGTTAAACTCTGATAACATTATTGTCGCGAGGAGGTTATTCACTACATGCGTAATATGTGAGGAAGAGTGATTCTTGGCTACTAAAATGGATCTGGAGAAAACATATGATGAACTTAAATGGTCATTTATGACTTAGCTTGAAAGAGATTATTCTCCGCATGACAATATTATTTAGTTGGTCAATGAATGTTTATCTCCCCTCTATGCATTTTTTGTGGAATGGAAGCAAGTCTGACTTGTTTTTAACATCTTGGGGAATTAAGCAAGGCAATCCCATTTCTCCTTATTTATTTGTTATCTCATTTATTTGTATGCAAAAACTTGCTCATATTATTCTAGAGCAAGTAAATTTGGGGAATGGGAAACCAATCAGGTTGAATAAGGAGGCCCCCATTTTCTCACTTGTATTTTACAAACGATCTAGTAATTTTTGCAGAGACAAAACTGGACCAGGTGGATCTAATTAAATGATTGCCTTCATAAATTTTGTGAAGCCTCCAGTTAGAAAGTTAATGGTAATAAATCGAGAATTTTTTTCTCCCCTAATATTAATCATAATGTCAAAAAGATAGCTGAGTGATAGTCTTGTATTTACTATGGCCGCTTATTTTGGGGAAATACTTGGAAGCTCCTCTACACCATGAGAAGGTTAAAACTTCTACATACCTGTTTGTGGTGGATAAGGTGAAGCAGAGATTAACAAATTGGAAGAGTCATTCTCTTTCTTTTGTTGTTAGAAATGTCTTAATTAAATCAATACTTCAAACAATCCTGAACCATGTAATGCAAACTTCTTTATCACCATATATTTGTTGTAATAAGTTTGACCGAAGTGCTTTACATTTCTTATGGGGCTCTACCCAGGAAAAAAAAAGGGCTCATCTAGTTTCATGGGAGAAAGTATGCTGTCCTAAGGCTAAGGGAGGCTCAGGTCTTAGACATTTTTCATTACAAAATAAAGATTTACGATGAAGATTGGATAGGGCCTAATTTCCAATCTAGCGCTTTATGGGCTATGGTTATAAGGACATAGATCTACAGCTTGAAGTGGAATGAATATCGAGTGAAGATTGTTCAAAGGCATGGTGTAGATAAGTAGAGATGGAACCATGAAAGGAGTGGAACATTTACGGTCAATTCAACATATAATTTGTTAAGGGGAGACTCAGATAGAGGAGGTCCTATTTGGAATAAATGTTGGAAGTCACAAGTACCACTGACATGTAAAACACATGTGGTTGTTATTGCATGATAGACTTAACTAATATATCTCTTTTCCAAAAGCATACTCATCATGTGGATGGAAAATGTGCTAGTTGTATTGAATTAGAAGAGTAGGTGCTTCATGTATCCAGAGATTGTTGGAGATCAAGCAAAGGAACTTTGGCTTAAACTAGGAATAACCGTAGAAGATCACTAGTTTGGGAGGATAGTCTACTTTGATGTCTGAGTCTAATCTGGAAAATTCAAAAGTGAAGGGCTTTGGGAGATGAAATGAATGGGTTCACCAGAACGTTTCTTCATCTAGTTATGCTGCTGAAGCAGAGATTGGAGGTATCATTAATTGTATGGCAAAGATAAAGGATTCTCAATCTCGGAATCATCATAATCAGCGGAGTATATAGTCCACATGACTGATTTTAATGCTGTGATACATGTAAATTGAGCTTACTCTAGTTGTAATGAGTAGGTTGGTTGTGGTGGAGCATTCTTTTTTTTTTTTGGTTAATCACTGCCCGGTTTAATCCGGACTCGAGGGGTAGGAGTGTTGCCCACATAGGCAAGGTTGTCCCCTCTCCCAATAAGAGAGCTTCCCGGGAATCGAACACGCGTTCTCATCCTTACGGGGGTTGTAGCCCACTTACCAGCTAAACCAACTACCCATTGGTTGTGGTGGAGCATTCTTTAATGGTAGAGGAGAAATGATGGAAGCTATTTCATGTAAGCTTCACAAATCAGTATCCTTTAAGGACTTGTTTGCATGGAAGGAATTGAAAAATCAAAAATGGAATTGTATATGGGAATTGGAAAATGGAATTTCCATATACCGGGGCCCACAAGTTTTCTCTCTCTATCTCAACTTTTCATGGGCCCCACAAACTTTTACATCTCATCATTATCTAATTTACCTCTACTTTCCATCTTTACCCCCTTACACTTAATTTCATTTCCATTTCCATTTCCATCACACACTTTCAGTCCAACCAAATGGGCTCTTAAAACTGAGATATGTGGGTGTATGTGGGTATTGAGAAGAGCATAAGAGAATGACTTTAAGAAATTATGTTTATACTTAACATAAATTTTGGTCCTTCAAGTTTCACACAAGTTTGCTTTTAATCTCTCAAGTTTGAAACACGTGCTTTCAATCCCTCAAGTTGATTATTCTCAAAGGAGAAGATTATTCTTTTTATCAAACATATGTGGATCCAATCACGATCTTCTAATAAGAACAAGAAATCTTTCTCGATCAATCCTTTTGCCCCTCATTCTTCGAGAATCAGAAAGATCGACTAGATTGATTACTCCATACAAAGGTACAGTATCCAGTAGTTGCTCTACTATCATCAGTAGACCCAGCCCAATCAGCATCAGTAAATACTTCATTGCACCGTTAGTAACAGTTAGTCCCTCAACTTTGAAAATGACCTTTGTTGTAGTGTATTGTGACCAACTGTTACTAACAGTTTAAACTTGATGGACTAAAACCACGTTTTTTAAACTTGAGGGACTAAAAATAAACTTAGGTGAAACTTGAGGAACCAAAAGTTATGTTAATCACTTGCCACAATATATTGGACCACATGGATAACTAATTATTTAAAGTTTAAAAAAATGAAACAGAAATAGTTTCCTTTTTATGAGTTCCTTGAATTATTAATTTTTATTTCGTTTGTATTCAATTTTAAAATTCTGAAATTCTTGTAACAATATTTTTCAATATCTATTATATATACTAAAAGTGGTGGAACCATTCCTATTGGACCACTTGACACAATATGATTGGACAAAATTGTTACCTAATTATTTAAATTTTAAAAAATTAAATAGCATAATCGATTTCCATTTTTCGAATTCCTTTAATTATTATTTTTTTGTTTTTTTAAAAAATTAAAATTACAAAATTCTTGTATCAATATTTTTTTATTACAATAAAGCACTAAACTCAAAGCATAATACGTGACATCTCTTGTCTAACTTAAGCAGCAACATGAGCAGGCACTTCCTTAAACTGCACAACTCTGGCACCCACTGTCAGCGCATATCTTGCGAGCAAGTCAGCAACACTGTTCCTCTCTCGATTACACCACGATATTTGAACATCTCATGCACGCCTACACAAAGTCAGAATCTCTTCCATCTCATTTGTTCTATCCCATCCATCTCACGGTATCAGTCAATTTCTTGGAAACAATCGGATTCAAGTATAAGATGTCTAACACCAAACTCCTAGCTCCACTTTAACCCCATGAGAATAGCCCATCGCTCCGCTACGTAGCAGTCTCCTCTTCCCATATTGAACAAGAAGCCTCCCCTCACATTTCCTTTATAATCCCTCATAACCCCCGCAAACGCCGATGCTCCTCCATCCGGGTTACATGCTCCATCCACGCTAACCTTCACATATCCTTTCCCATGAGCTTCCCACCCATCAATATCCCTACCACGGTTCAACCCATGAGGTATACACTCCCCACTTCATGAGGCACATGCTCTGACTTTAGCAATAATAGTTCTAGCTCTTACCTCTCCATCATTAATTAGGAGTATCTTGTTATTCCTTGCAAGCCATAATTGTTGACAAGCTAGGGAAAATATAATTTGCCACGGAATATCATACACTTTAAATTGGGCCTTAAGATTCTATTCCATCCAATTTTTTATTTCTCCATAACTAAAAAAGGTAGAGCAATACCTTCCTGGTACCATTAATAACCAAAGCTCCATTGCCTTGTAACAGTCTCGTAGAGCATGTAAGTCGCTTTCAGGAAATATTGCACAACATCCACATTACTCTGAAGTAGCTATATCACGTCTAACACGTTCCATATTTGTTAAAAGATTGCCTTTACAAGCACGACACATAAACATTTTGCATCTCTGTGGCACATTCAATTTCCACACCTTCCTCCACTGCCATTCATCTCGCCTGCTATTATTCTCCACCTGACTCATATACGCTGATCTAGTTGAAAAGTCCCGAGAAGCGGTATACCTACAACTAGGGAAATCCTCCACATCCACATGAAGTCTCTGGTATAAAATTGTACGTACCATATCTGGTGTTAAGTATGGTATAAAATGATCTAGATTTCATTCTCCATCCTCAGTAATAACATCAGCAACTTTAACTTCCAAATACTCCTCTGGAAGATTATTTATATTCTTCACTCCTTTCCATACTTGAGATCCCGCTCTAGACGAATTTATATGTGGCATCACCCCCATCCCACACCCATATTTCTCCCTCATTAATTGAAGTCATAAGGCATCATTTCTATCAATCAAACTCCACCCTAACTTCATCATAAATGCATTGTTCTATAACTTAGCTTTACTTAACCCCAGCCCTCCTACCTCCTTCCTCATGCACACCTTATCCCAAGAAACCAAGTTAACCTTTGATCGAGCTTCACTCCCACCCCATAAAAATTTCCTGCAGCGTTTATCAATTCCATTGCATGTTGATGAGAGTAAAGGCATCGTTTGCATATCATATGAAGGTATAGCATACACCACTGAATGAACCAACGTGTGACGAGCTGCACTATACAGGGTATTCAACTTCCATGATGATAACTTCTTATCCATTTTCCCAAAAATATACTCTTGAGATCGCCTCGTAACTTTCTGATGAATCAACGGTACACCCAAGTATCTCCCTAAATCAACACATGGGCTAAACCCCATGAAATTACTAATTTCGTTAACCCTGGTATGATTAACATTCTTGGAGAAAAAGATCCTGGATTTCATGTTATTGACTTTCTCCCCTGAAGCTACACAAAAATCATCTAAACATGCCTTAATAATAGCTGCCTGATCCATATCTGCTTCAGCAAACAACATCAAATCATTAGCAAAGAACAAGTGAGAGATACATTTCCCACTCTTCTTTAGTCTAAAATGTTTCCAATTATCCTCCTCCACCTCAGTCTGAATCAAATGAGCAAACTTTGCCATAATTAAGACAGAGATAAGGAGATAAAAGATCTCCTTGCCTTAACCCTCTTGACGGAGAAAAATTTTCACCCTTTTCACCATCCCACATGATGACTCCCTATTTTTACTCACATTTGATATATATTTTGATATAATAAGGGAGTCATTCATGCTAAATCAAAATGATTTGGTTCAGATTTTGATGTGAGATTTGATAATTAACAAAAAGAAGATGGATGAGTAAGATTATTTCTTAATATATTGTATTAAATGTTTATGTGGAATCTACTTTAGTATGGTCTTGTGCACTCACATATTTTTGAAGGAAAAAAATAATAAAAAGACAAAGAATAGAGAGATAGCATGAGACATATTCATCAAGTAGCAGCTACGTGTTTAAAAGGAAGATATATTGAGATAAGGGAGCAAAAGGAGGTTCCTCGGTTCAGCAAATGAGCAAGTTAGGCTTTGAAGAATTGGACAAAAGCATGGGTCAGCAAGCCTTAAATTGGACTATTTGGTAAAAGCAAAGAGAGAGACCTAGCATTGAGGGCCCGTTTGTTATGATGGAATAGGGATTTGGGAATGAATATGGAAAACTAAATTGGTAATTTTCATATGTCTAGGGTCCGCAAACTTTCTCTCTCTAACTCACACTTTTCCTGGGCCCACAAACTTTAACATCTCATCATTACCAAATTTACCTCTACTTTCCATCTTTACTCCCTTACCCTCAATTCCCACCTCCAATTCGATTTCCCAATTTCATCCAACCAAACAGACTCTGAGGACATGAAGAAGCAGAGAGTGGCGGCTTTTACTGAGGTTCCTTCCTTGCAGAGCCATCTTCATCAATTTATCTCCTTCCTTTGTTGGTTGTGAGTGAGAGCAACAAGAGAGGGGGAGAAGCAATAATTTAACTTTGTGTTCTTCATATTACCATTGGCTTCTCCCCTGCCCAAATCAGTTTCATTCAACATCCATCTTCAACAGCAGAACCAGCGTGTGAGGGTGAGAAAAAGGAAAGAATCGGGGCTAGAATGGAGACTTGAGAGAGGGATTTGCTTAGAGCTTCACAAGGGTTTTTTGTAAATTCCTCACCTTCCTTCTTGTTTGCTTTAATTCCCTCACATTCCTGAATTTTGTGTATGGATTTGATGCTGAAACTTGGACTTCCTCTTATTATATGTAGCTAGTTCATGTTCTAGTTTTATTTTGAAGCTTTGTATGGATTGATGCTTGGACATCCTTTTCTCTTGTTGATTAATGTTTATTATAGTTGTGAATTTAGCTTGTGCTTTAGTTTTACTAAATGGTGCGCTACACTTGACTTGTTTGTTTAGTTGTGGCTTGGAAGAGCATAGCTATACAAATAACTAGGTTAGATTCAAGCTTGTCTTGAAATTCCAAATAGGAATGGAGAGTTTGTTAATGAGATAGGAATATTCATTAACCAAGTTTTGCAAAATTGAAGTGGGTTGACTATAAAGCTAGTTGGCATAATATGTAATATGGAAATATGCATGTTAATGTTAGCTAAGGTTTGAGTAAGCTCGGAAGAGTTATTCAAATACTTGAGACTTCAAGCATCAACTTAATATTCATTAATTGACATTAGAGGAGGTTTATAGAGCATCATGAAGTACAAGGTGGATAAATAAATCTAGACCTTATCAAATCTTAAAAAGTGTATCTCTTATTTTTATTTAAATATTTGTTAACTTAGTTTAAACAAACCACTTGTGTAACACTCTGTTACTAATTCCCTAATTAACCTGTGATATCTCTTTTAGTTCAATAATATCTTTACTAACTATGATAGAAAAAGAATTGCAATAATATCAATCTCTATCATAGTTAGCAAAAGAATATCCTAATAATTGAAATATTATCCATGATAGAAAAGAATAAACTAATACAACACAGCTGCTATCATGGATAATTTATTGATAACCATGTTAGAAAGGATTTGCCTAACATGGTTAATAAACAAAACTAGTTGATATTTAACAATAAATAGCTATATACATGCGGAAACGAATGCAGGCCTATACAAATTGGCAATATACAATTCCAAATAACTATATAACTTCTACTACCTAATTCCCTTTCCTGATGCTCGCGCCTGTGCATGAATACCTGCAAAAATGTCAGTAATCGTGGAATGAGACAATTTGTCCCAATAATCACCGCTTAACTCACTATAACAGTGAGATGTGCGGTAGCGAGGGCGTCTAAAGGGTACCTCATTTTAAAACCAATAATATATATATATATATATATATATATATATATATATATATATATATATATGTCAAGTCTTTCATTCATCATTCAAGTCCCTCCGTTTAAATCAACTCAAATTCATCATCTCTACTTCCCACATATCACTCAAATCCCTCAGTCAATTCCAAGTCAACTCAACAGACAAAATAAACGTGATTGACACTGTGCCCAGTCTCAAATCTGAAAGCATGAAAAAGGGAGCACTTTAAATAGTGAAAACATCCCTGAAAAAGGGAGCACTATAAATAGTGAAAACATCCCTGGTTCCTTTACAATCCGAGGAACCTGTACAATTAACCTATCGATTGCGCAAATCGATAGGTTACATCGGCCGACGGTACTAATAATCAGTGTCATGCAATACTCACAATCCCTATTCTATATTCCATCAACATAACTCTCAACTATCTCAACTCAACATGTAACCCTCTTTTCTATCCTCATCACCTCTAAAACCACTACCCAACACTATCCCTAAATACATTTCACGCCATTCCAGATCAATGGCCACCACCAGGCAGGATAATAGTATATATAATGTGTAAAAATCTTTTATACAGAAATAATCGTGTTTAAAAGGCACCCGATAGCCTGTTTTGTATAAAAATAACCTTTCAAAGATAAAATATATATATAGAGGGTGAGAAAGGATTTTACAAAATCCTAGCTAACATCACCCTCAATGTTATAGTAAGGTTAAGTGTGATTACCTGTCGCCCTTAGCACTTCGTTGCCTTTTCCCCTTTACCATGCCTTGAGGAATACGCAAAGCACATCCTTTCCTATTATTACATCATGTAATAATAGTAGATTAATAATCATTCTATACCATGGATTATCTAACGTCTCTCTCGTTCTTATATGTTACTACCCAATTTTCCCCATTTATGTACTATATCTCTTAATACTCCGATTAAACTCGTTAACTTGGTCTTTTATGATTCTCCATCAATGTTGACCATTAAATAACTTTAAGCATCACCATTTCAAGATTTAACAATGCGACCATTCATTCAAAGCATATCAATCATCCAAGCACAACAAGATACATTTATATTAATAAAGTGCTCAAATCTGATTCAAAGGAACTGATTCCTTTGCCCTGTGATAATCTCATTTAATGCTAAGAAACATTATAGTTTTAAGCTGAATTCTTACATACAAGTTCGTAGTTAATTGATCTTAGCATTTCCAACATGCTTTCATAATCTAAAGCATTTTCCATTTAAGAATTTACAGCGAACTCAATCAAATCACTAAACACAAGTATCCCCAATGAACCACTCAATTCATATACAATGAACCATTCCAATCGAATTTATAACCATGTGAATTTAAATCCAAATCTATACTGCAGATTTCATACTATATTTGCAACAATGCTATTCAACTATGATTAGGTATTAAGCCTTCTTGCATTTCTTTTATTGTCCCTAATCATTGTTCAAAACCAATTATGATTAACAAGCAATCAGCTACATTAGGACAAACAACATACATACATTTTCCTCATTCTTTTAAAATCAGAATTGAAGAGGATAATATTTAGACTTGTATTAGAAACCAAATCAACTTTGATCAACATAATTAGTCACTCCACTTCTTAGCAATCTGGCTATTAAGCCTTAAAGGGCAACACAGCTTTGAACACACATGCACAAAACATTTTAGCCTAAAAGAAAGTAGTCAAAGGAAGCATCTAGAACTTGTAATTCCTATAATTTATTCTCATGTTGCAACAACAATATCAACAGTCTTTGAAGAAATAAAGCACCAAGAACACCAATTCAATTCATGGCACCCAATCACTTAACAATCACAGACAACAAAAATTATAGATCATGACATATTAACAATTTCATATATGTGTCATTTCATCATCACTCTTTCATAATTCAAATAGATAACTCTTCATTTAGCCAATTACATAGAAAGGTCAAAACCACAAGAATCACTCATTTTTGTCGATGTAGCACTAAAAACAATTAACTTCCATTCTCTATAATTAAATTATAGTTGAAAATGTCCTCAAGAGTACACCGATTCAGCCACTAAACCATCCAATCCCCTTCTTCTAAATCATACTTTCTTAATTTTCTAATCTTCTTTCAAAATAAATCATGTCAACAACTAAGTATGCTTTCCTTATAAAACCATTCAATTACTGCAGCAAAGAGTCACAATACATCTCCAATTTAATAAGAAAACATTCCCTATTACTTTCGAATGACTAGCTGCACCTTCAAAATGCCAATTAAGCATATAAGCTTAAAGAACTATATATCACCTTTCACCCAAAACTAACACACAAATTATTTCACACCAGAAATCAATCTTACACAACTAGAACTAATTTCATCGTTCATGTCAACCATAGTATACGAATAGACAAATTTCTTTAGGAAACTAAAATATATTCCTAGGCTCTCATTTAACTCAGTTCGAACCTTTCCCTGCATTAGTCAACACCCAACAAAACACACACACACACACGCATATATATATACAGCTTCGCAAACACACGCCAAGCAGGACAGAAACCGAAATCAAACTCAGCGAATCAAAGAAACAGTACAAACCATCAGTTTTATTATAATCTTGTCTAAGTTAATTTGAAGATTAAACCCAAAATCCCAAAATTCAACTCCAAATGTAACATACCGTTACTAATTTCCTGATTAATTCAATAATACTGTTACTAACTATGATAGAAAAATGATTTTCGTAATATCAATAAATCTATCATAGTTAGAAAAAGAATTTCCTAATAATAATCATTATCCATGATAGAAAAGAATTTCCTAATATAACCTGAACACTATCATGGATAATTAATAGCTAACCATGTTAGAAAAGAATCACCTAACATGGTTAGAAAAAGGAGCAACCTACTACAATTCTCCAATTAACCAATAATATCAATACAAATAAAAAAATATGCGGAAGCGAATGCAGACCTATACATTTTTGGCAATATACATGTCTCAATAATCTAAATAACTTTTGAAACTTAATTCCCTTTCCCGTTGCTCGCGCCTGTGCATGATCACCTGCAGAAATGTAAGTAATTGTGGGGTGAGACAACTTGTCTCAGTAATCTACTACATAACTCACTATAACAGCGAGATGTGCGGTAGTGAAGGGCGTCTAAAGGGTACCACAGTTTTAAAATGAATATATATATATATACAAGAACCAAGTCTTCTTCCATTTACCATTCTATAACCTCTGTCACGTCCAAAATAAATCAAATCCAACTTCTCAACTCTCATCCATGTACAACCTGATGCTCTACTCATGCCATCCTGGAGGCACTACGCTCGAACCCTATATGTATTCCAAATGAGTTGACACTGTGCCCCTCTCAAATGTGAGGGGGCAATTTCCCTCTCTGGTAAACCCATAAGAGGGAAACCCCAATCTGTCTCCAATCAGAAAGGGAGCAGTTCCTGTCTCCAATCATAAGACTGCTGGTCACAGTCTCCAATCTGTTGACCAATGGTCACAGTCTCCAATCTGTTGACCCGTACAAATAACCGTTGATTGGCCTATCGAACGGTTATCATCGCGCGATGGTACATATATCTCAGTGTCATGCAATGATCACAATACCTTTCAATATACCAATCCCTTTCAATATTTCAATATCACATCAACGTCTAGCACTCTCACAATTCCCTTCAATATCTCAATGTCAACATTTCAATATTTTCCCTCAACTTACTCCCCAACGTCTCAAATCCAACATTTAATCCCCTTATATCTACCTAACCTTTCCAATGTCACTATCAGAACACTCCACATGTGTAAATGTCACACCATTCCAGGATTTTCACCACAACAAAACAGGATACTACATATATAATGTGTCAAAATTCTTTATACGAAAATAATCGTGTTTAAAAGGCACCCGATAGCCTAATTTATATAAAAGTAACTTTTAAAGATTTTTGAGGGCTAGAAAGGATTTTGAAAATCCCAACTAACATCACCCTCAATGTTATAGCAAGGTAAGAGTGATTACCTGTCGCCCTAAGCACTGCAATGTTCTTCCTTACTATTTCTTGAAGATGTTCTTCAAACACTTTCCTTTTTAGTTCCTCCTATAATGATAGGATACAAATGATACATTAATATCATTCCACTTAATAACATTTTGACGCCTCTCTCGTATGATATGTTACTACCCAGGTTCCCCTTTTTCTTACTTCAAATCCTTTAACCAATTCAAATCCTAAGTCTCATGAATTTCAAAATCATCATTTTCAATCCAAGGGAATCACATCATTCAAGTATGCTTACAATCACCTAGTTGGTCACACCACAACATTTCACTCAAGAAAATATAACCAATCAGCAATAAACAACATTCACACAAGCACAATGACCAAATCTGGAACCTAAAAATCACCAAGCTTAATCAGATTAACATACAAGTATAAAGGCATCATCAATAGTTCATTTATTACCTTCATTTCAAATGAAGAATTGCTGAAAAGAAAATCAAAACAGTTTCAAATAAAAACAAGAGAGCAGTACGCAATAACACTTGCAGCCCACTTCAGAATTTTAACAATACAAGCACAAAACAATAAGTTCCAATTAATTTTCTTTATTTTCTCTATTCACAAACAAACTTCTACTCATCAATCTCCTTTCAATTAATAATTAACCCATACTTTACAACAGTTAGGCAATAACAATAATTTAACAGTTAATAGGCCAAGTATTCAAATCACAAGAAGTCAAACCAATTATAACAACTCTTGACAACACACCTAGTTCACATTAATTACAACAAACAGTCCAACAATCACAAAGAATAAGAGGGAAGACCAAAGCTCCCAAATGCCCCTAAAACCTAATAATCTGATATTTATCATATCATATTTCCTTTGAACATTCTAAAACCAAATTACAAGTAACCATAAGGCTAAGATTTAACAAAGTAAAAATCAAAGCAACATAACTCACTTTCAATCCACTAATTTAACTCAAATCTTCTTCAATACAAATATATATTCAAAGTAGTTTCATTCTCTTTTTAAACCTGACTTTTACAACACATTTAACAACTTATACCCAAGAAATCTACATATGAGGCCAAAATTCATATTCTTAATAGATTACTAGCATCATGAATTCGAAAGTATAGGCTTCAAACCTCCAAGAACACGTCAAATTTAAACACCCCAGTTAGGGCTTTTCAACCAACCCACCAAATATTCAGATTAATACTCTATGCTATAAAACTAAGCACACACACTCCAATTAATAAAGTCCTGCATTTCAGCATTATTTAATTATATTTTCAAGCACTTTAATTCCTATAACACTTCAACATTAAGGAGAAGGATGGCAGAAAATTTCTAACATGCATTCCTGAACAATTTTCAACAATATACCAATAACCATTCAGCCAATAACTTAAACTTCAATCAGCAGCAAAGGTTGGTGTTAAATGTAGGGAAAAATAATGTTTTAAAATAGTACAAAGGGCTAAACAATCTATACACACATACACCCATTTACCACGCTACCAACACTGTCTAAAACAACACAACACTAGACCAACATCAAATCATTTGGACCAAATACAAAGCTAGGAGTAAAAATTCCAGAAATTAACTAACAATCTTCGAGTATAAATTATCATGTCCTAGAAAGTATATTAATTAAACATGTAAGAACAACCTTTTCTTTTCCAATTCTTGCATTCATTACACTATAATACTCAACCCATAGAAATGAAAGATTCCTAAAAATGAAATCTGTTTGGCCAATAAAAGAAGAGAACAACAAGCTTCCTTATTAAATGATTCAACCTTAAACAGTATGAACATAAATCTCTTTGGTAAGCTTCGAAATTTCCACTTAAACTTTAGAACAAAACCTTGAAATCATTAGATAATATTTGAGAACCTCTAGTGATAATTATAATCAAGTTTTTGTCCTTAACAATCCACATATCTAGGCTTCAAAAGAGACATTCAAAAATTCCAATGCAACCAAAATTCTCTTTTAAGCATTTTAACAAACACCTTGAGTGCAATGATATTCAAAACATAATTATCAACTTCCCCAATCACCAAGACTCTTGCCTAACAGTTTCCAATTACCATATACAACAAAAACTTTCATTACAGCTCCAATCTTGAAACAATATAAGAATATTCAGTCACAAACACATTGACACCCACACACACAAATTGAAAATGCAAAGTCATTTATAACTCATATATACTCCTACAACACACCATTTAAAGATTTCAACTAAGAATCCCCAACAAATTCATAGGGTCAAAATGTCCAAATCTGGGGTTTCTATTTAATCTCCCAAAACTTCAAGAACTACTCAAATTAAAAATCAAAAGACTAAGAAAACAAGGTTTAGCTTTGTGTTAGTTCCTTATAATGCCTAGAAATCGCAACCCAAGCCAAACCCTAAGCCAATTTCGGATTCCTCACTCAAGAACCGTGCTGGACAAATTAAAAAGGTTAGGAATAGAAGGAGGAAGCTTACCTAAACTCGAATCCTCCATTGCACGTGCAAATCAGCGTCGTTTTCAGCAAGAAATCATCGATTGAAGCTTTTGGGATTTGAAGAAAACGTGGAGGGTGAAGAAATGAAGCTAAGGCTCGTTTGGCTTTACCTTTCTACTGCCCACACCATCGGCGGCTAGCCTTGCCGCCGTGACCACCGGAAATCCGACGACGTCGGAGAGAAAATGGAGAGGCAAGGAGGATGATGTTTCTTTTTGGTGGAAGAGAGGAGTGACGAGAATGAAAGGGAAGGGGCAGCTGGTGAAGAGATAAGAGAGAGTTAGGGTTTCCGGGAAAATTACCAAATTGCCCTTATACCTTTATTTCTTTACTTTTCCATTTTAAATCCCTATAAAACTAATTGTAAAATTATTCTATACACCAACTTCCATATTTTCTCTCACCATAGAATTATTTATGCCTTTGAGTATGTTTCATGAAAGTTTTAATTTAAAATTCAAACTACAACTATTTTTCCTTAATTTCCAAAGAAAATAGGCATATTGTTTTCTCAAAATATATTTATCCTCTTTTACTTATTCAGAAAGGCTTTTTAATTTAATAATGATATTCTAATAGCTTAATTAATTCTCAATTATCTCTAATTTAAAATTTGGGATGTTACAATTTACCCCACCTTTTAGGAATTTTGTCCCCAAAATTCGCTAAAATTAATGCCTAGAACCAGGAAATATACAATTCAGCTCTAACTATTTGTAAAGTTCTAACTATTAAACCATAATTTGATGCTTTCTACACCATACATCTTCATTCAATTTGCAGATCATCCACCAATCCTCATCCTACTTTCCCTAGATATCCTTCATCTACTAGCCACCTAAGCCTCAATCACTTGTATGAAAGTCCTACATCCTAGATGGTAACACATACAATTATCTTTCCCAAATTTAATCAAACTATTGCTTCTCCTCGATGTAAATCTAATACTAACAACACCTTAATTATTCCGATCATTCTTTACTACTTTTCCAAACAAGTACGCATTAAAAATACTATTCTATATTAGATCAATTTTATTAATCCTCTTCTTCTGATTTAAATTGTTTCCTCCATCATGTCTTAAAGTCCCACATCTTAACTGTTAAATAGAAACCCTCTATAATTCTGTCCCTTGCTTTATCTCATGACTCCAATTAGGTACATGCCCAAATATGTCAACTTCCTTATCAAAATCATTTCCAATTGCATCCAATTTTAAGGAATTTATTTAAAAACATTCACTAAAGCTCCACTCTAGACTCTTCATCTGAACTATCCTGTCATGATTGCAACATCAAAATGTGTCACTAACTTCAATCATCTTAACCTTTTCAATAAAGCTCTAATAATAACCTATCACAAAACCTCATTGTTTCCCTACATAACCAAAATATTATTCTAAATCATCATTTATATATATTAAAACCAGATGGTAGAACATCTATCTTACACTCAAGGCAAAACAATCCATTACTACATGAGAAGAAGCTATACATACGACTCAAATCATTATTACCAATTCAATTTATTTATTGCAGAAAAGAACAATAGAGATGTCAGATTGTAACCTTTCTTCCATGCAAACATTTGAAATTCTCTTCAACTCAAACATAATTCAATCCAAACATTTCAAAGACACATTACCTCATCAAATTTCAATTATACATTCAAGCATTCCTTTATACCTTTCACTAAATGTTCAAATAACACTCAATAAAAATTTACCTTAATTAGGTTCTCTTTATATTTTTAACTCAACTTAGATGCTATTATTTATAATAAAACACATAACACATTAATGTATTATCAACATACTAACATACCAGCATCTTAATAACATAGACAAATGAAAAATTCATCCTTAACTCATTCAAACATCACTTTCAAATCCCTAAAATTCAAAATAAATGGCAGAATTTAATCGGTCATAGAACAAAAGAGAAATTTCAAAATCTGAAATTTGACCAAACGCACGCACATACTTAACATACAACAAACCTAAAATTAGTTTCATTAAATCATAAATTCAGCCCCAATAAGCTTTATTTTAGATTTAACATCATGAATATGATGATAAACAACAATATTTGCTAATGATGCCACAAAGTTCAGCTTAATTCACCATTAATATAAACACATGAGTAAAAATTAGATTTGTAACAACTTAATTTACTTTAACAAACATCAATATCTTTGCAATTAACCAACAAAAGTTCACTCAATAATGAAATCGATTTGCATCTATAACTACAAACCAACAATTATCAACTATAAATTTATCATTCACGTAGTATTAATAGCCAAATTCTTCCAATTACATTATATTGACTTTGCAAAATTTTTCAATTTTCTAATCACCTATCACCAGAATAAAGCAACTAATACAATTGATTTCGACATTTACATACACAAATAATAACAAAATAACAATTTTAATAGAATTTCAATTAAAACAATCGAACAAAACAAGTTAATTCATCAACTAACCAAACAATTCAACAACTGCTAAACAACTACAATACCAGATCAACGATTCTTATTCACGTTGTATTCATTACTAATTATTAATTCAAATTTTCCTTAATCCCTTAAACCCAATAAGGTATCTCATGATGCCTCGACTATGATTATGGCCGGCACATAACTATATTCGAGACCCCAGAGAAGCATCCTTATTTCATCATTCTTCCTAAATTCTTATAAATATCCATATTATTTCGTTATTCTTTCTAACATATCTAGGCTTCAAAAGAGACATTCAAAAATTCCAATGCAACCAAAATTCTCTTTTAAGCATTTTAACAAACACCTTGAGTGCAATGATATTCAAAACATAATTATCAACTTCCCCAATCACCAAGACTCTTGCCTAACAGTTTCCAATTACCATATACAACAAAAACTTTCATTACAGCTCCAATCTTGAAACAATATAAGAATATTCAGTCACAAACACATTGACACCCACACACACAAATTGAAAATGCAAAGTCATTTATAACTCATATATACTCCTACAACACACCATTTAAAGATTTCAACTAAGAATCCCCAACAAATTCATAGGGTCAAAATGTCCAAATCTGGGGTTTCTATTTAATCTCCCAAAACTTCAAGAACTACTCAAATTAAAAATCAAAAGACTAAGAAAACAAGGTTTAGCTTTGTGTTAGTTCCTTATAATGCCTAGAAATCGCAACCCAAGCCAAACCCTAAGCCAATTTCGGATTCCTCACTCAAGAACCGTGCTGGACAAATTAAAAAGGTTAGGAATAGAAGGAGGAAGCTTACCTAAACTCGAATCCTCCATTGCACGTGCAAATCAGCGTCGTTTTCAGCAAGAAATCATCGATTGAAGCTTTTGGGATTTGAAGAAAACGTGGAGGGTGAAGAAATGAAGCTAAGGCTCGTTTGGCTTTACCTTTCTACTGCCCACACCATCGGCGGCTAGCCTTGCCGCCGTGACCACCGGAAATCCGACGACGTCGGAGAGAAAATGGAGAGGCAAGGAGGATGATGTTTCTTTTTGGTGGAAGAGAGGAGTGACGAGAATGAAAGGGAAGGGGCAGCTGGTGAAGAGATAAGAGAGAGTTAGGGTTTCCGGGAAAATTACCAAATTGCCCTTATACCTTTATTTCTTTACTTTTCCATTTTAAATCCCTATAAAACTAATTGTAAAATTATTCTATACACCAACTTCCATATTTTCTCTCACCATAGAATTATTTATGCCTTTGAGTATGTTTCATGAAAGTTTTAATTTAAAATTCAAACTACAACTATTTTTCCTTAATTTCCAAAGAAAATAGGCATATTGTTTTCTCAAAATATATTTATCCTCTTTTACTTATTCAGAAAGGCTTTTTAATTTAATAATGATATTCTAATAGCTTAATTAATTCTCAATTATCTCTAATTTAAAATTTGGGATGTTACACCAAACCTCTCACAATCAGTGGAAATCGCAGAAACTGAGTTGGGAAAATAAAGAAAAGAATCTCACCAGAGTTCATAGCTGTCTTGTCTAGCCGGAAACCGCCGAGTCACCGTCGGAAATCGCAGCATCTCGCTGGGGAAAATGTAGAGAACGAATAGCTTGCATTCGGCCGCCTTCTCTCGCCGGAAAACCCGCCAAGACAAGCTGTTAAAGCTTGAAGAAGACGAAGAAAGAAAGGAACCCACGGTGGGTTCTGAGTCCCACGATGCTCACCAAGCCGCCGCCGCCATCGTCATCTAAAAGAGGAGAGATGGAAAACGGAGGGAGGCCGAGAGTGAGAAAGGAGGAAGGGAGTCATGTGTGTGTCGTGAGGGGGAGGGGTCGGCGCCGCCACACCTTCGGCCGCCGGAATTCGCAAGGAGGGCGGAGGAGAGGAAGAGGGAAGTCGGGTGAGAGAAGGAGGAGGGAGTCGATTTTTATTGATAAGAAAGGAGGGAGGGCGTGTTTGGTTAGGGAGAAATAAGGGTGATTTTTGATAATTAAAGCCAAAACTTGCCATAGTATACTCATTTTGATTTAAAACCACTTAAACCAGCCTCCAATCTTCTTAAACTTCAAAATATTTTTAGCTTTACCATTCCCTCATATTTCAAACTCTTCATTTCTTAATTAACTATATGCACATTAATTACTCAAAATTTCCAAAATATCCCAAAAATTCCTAAAAATTCCAAAATTCCCAATTTCTCCATTTATTGTTTCCCAAAACACTCATTGATCCTGTATTAAATTTTCAGGATGTTACAACTTGCTTTTTACCTGAAGCTAATTTTGATCATAATTTATTCAATGAACTTGCTTAAACATAGTCTCTGTTGGAACGACACTCTTACTTTTTCACTATACTACTAAACTTGACCCGTGCTCTTGCGGTTGCAAATTTGCGAGCAAGTTTGTGGCGCCGTTGCCAGGGACTAAGTTTTAAGTCATTTATGAGTTCATTGAGTATATTGTGAGCTTAATTAACTTTGGGCATTTTTCTTTCTTGTTTTTGGTAACTTTAAATGTGTTGTTTCTGCTAAATTGTCTAGTTAGAAATATCATTATTTGAGTTACTTTGTTTTGTGTGTTAATTTTGTTAGTTTTTGTTGTTGTGTGTCATAACTTGTTTGAAACATTTTCATGGATTATCATTGGTGGGCTTATGAGACAAATGGTGGAGTTGAGTATCAAAATGATTATACAAATTCTTATCAAAACTCTTTTGCTTATGAAACTCCTAGTGAGTACATTAGTTGTAATCATTGTGGAAATAATCATTTTGATGAACAATGCCTCTTTGTCTATCCCTTGGTTATTGTAGAGGATGATTTTGGTAGGGCTCAAACTCAAGTATATGAGAATGCTTTTTGCCTTAGGCAAAATCATGGACAATCAATGTTTTGGGATCCTAATAGTTCTTCATCTCCATGTGCATCACATTTTGAGTCATCACCCAATTTTCATGTAGAAGAAGCTAACCCAATTCCTAGAGAGAAGCCTACTGTAACACCCCGAATTTTATTTTAAAATATAATTAAATTAGATAGGAATGAAAAATATAAATTATAAGTTAAAGTTTTATGAAATGGAATAAAAGAGAAAATTTTGGACAAACTTTTAGAAATTACGAAAATAATCTTAATATTTCTTATTTTGTATTATTAGACCATTTGTGTATTTTAGTCATAATTGTGGACTATAATATTAGGAAATAATTAGAGTAGAAATATGTTTGTTATCATGAAGGAATTATTATTAGGTAAACTTGTAGGGAAAATTTATTATCTTTTAGGATATTTTTGTATTATAAATTATAAATATGTTATCATATCAATAAAATAATCTTTAGACAATTCAATCATATTTGTTTCCACCCAAACTAAGTTTTATGTTTATTAAATTAAATAAATAGGAAAAAGAGAGTTAAATGGAAGGAAAGAGGATGAAGTGTCATATAAAAGATGTTGGGGCGAGAAATATAATTAAGAATAAACACATAGGTAGATAATTGAAATTTTCACTAATCAACAAATATGTGCATAAGTAACAAACCCTAATCTCCTTCCTCATCTAACCTAGCCGTCACCCTCTCTTGTCTAAAACATTTCTTACGTTCTCTTTCTCACTTTCTCTGCCCAAACACATCGCCTATTCCTCTCTTAATTCTTCTTCCTTTTTTCCCAAAGTACACGTTCATCCTTCTCCATAAACTCAATTCCCTTCATTTCCAAATTCTTCTTGCTCAGTCTGAAAATTTCGATCATGTCTGTCTCTTTTTGAAGCTCGTGATTTCTGTTCAATTCAATGGTGATGAACACATGATTTTTTATGGCAGAGGAGCTATTCGGCAACTGCAAGACCGATTCAAACTTCTTGTGAGTTTCTTTTTCTAATCCCCGCTTTATTTCCTCGATTATCATAGTTTTGAGAAGAGAGCTGAGTTGGGGTTGGAAATATGAGTTGGATAAATGAGTTAAATGAAGCTTCTAGTGATTAGGAAAGAATTTCATGGTTAACATGAGTATAGACAAAAATCCCAAATTAAAGTTGTTATTGTGAGTGCTGTCAATTAAGGTGTACAAGGGCTTGAATTCTTTAATTAATACTAGTATCATTAGGGTGTTATAGAGTTGAAAAAAAAATAGCACTGCATGTCATTTTCTTTCCTGGATTTGCGTGGTTCCTTGAATGGCTTATTAAAGTTATGTTTTGATTGAATGGTTATAGGACTTTGTAAGTTTTGTTTGTGACTTGTGAAGTAGGAAAAATATTGTCTATTCCATTTCTATTTTTCTGAACTTGGAATAGGAAAAATAATTAAGAGAAGTGGCCTTAAGATTTTGAATTTGCATTAATAAAGAACCATGCCGCTCAACAAAGAATAAAATCACAATCTTAACCACAATCACGTCTTCCTAATCAATTTGTAATCAAACCTCCCAATTAATTAAAATGTAGACATTTATCATTCTTACACAAAATAGTTCGTCATGCACACAATTCACACACAACATTCACTATAATTTACCATGAAATTTCAATCAGTTCCATAGAGTCAATTTCATTGAATTTAAACGATCATCATATATATCCGTTTAAACATACACATTTAACACCTACACACACAAGCACAATATCTTAATACCATATCCAATGTACCATACTAAAGAAACAATTTGTTTTGAAAACCAAAATCATATCTTATCTATAATTTCATATCAAATATACACAATTAATTACTAACATTTCAATTCCATATAAGCATCCATGTCAAATTCGAATAGCCATTTTCAAACAAATACTTACCGTTATTTCGTTTAGTAATGGTGGGGAAACATCCACTCATGAAGTAGTAAGGGCTACCGGCATCTATTATTAAGGGGGCTGCTTCCAGTCACTAAATATAGTGAGGAAGCCTCCAGCCGCTCAATATAAATGGGCAACAACCTCTACTACCAATGATGGTGATCTCCAACCATTACTAATTGGTGGACAGATAATCAAAACACATTCAAAAACAAAAACATATCTCATGTTAAAGCTTATAAAAACAAACAATTTCAAGAGAATTTTATTCTAAACAATCAAACAATTTAACAAACAAAACAAGAAACAAGGTCAATAATTTCTTATTCCACATCATATTCATTATTCATTGTTATTTTTGAATTATCTTACTCTCTTAACCCAATAATAAGGTTTCTCATGATGCCTCGACTATGATTATGGCCGGCACATAATTATATTCGAGACCCCAGAGAAGCATCCTTATTTCGTCATTCTTCCTAAATTCTTATACATATCAATATTATTTCGTTATTCTTTCTATATTCATCTCAATCTCTCCACAATACCTATTCAATTGCTCTTATCACTCTCTCCCCACCACGGGATGAGTGATATTCCTCTCAAAAGGCCAGATATTCATGTACATATGGAAGGGAATACTAAGAATGTATATTGTCAATCTACATGCAATGCAGCACAGTGCTAGGTTATCGTATACCAAATACTGATAACCAAGTTGTAACATTCTGTTACTTAATCCCTAATTAACTAATAATATACATTTTAATTCTATAATCTATTTACTAACTATGATAGGAAAAAGGATTTTCCATAAGATCAATATACCTATCATAGTTAGAAAAAGAACATTCTAGTGAATAAACATTATCCATGATAGAAAAAGATTTCCTTATACAATATAAATACTATCATGGATAATTAAAAGCTAACCATGTTAGAAATGATTTGCCTAACATGGTTAATAAACAAAACTAATTGGTTTTGAACAATAAATAAATATATATACATGCGGAAGCGAATGCAGACCTATAAACTCGGCAATATACATATCTATAGAATCAATATAACCTCTACTACCTAATTCCCTTTCTTGAAGCTTGCGTCTGTGCATGAATACCTGCAAAAATGTGAGTAATCGTGGAATGAGACAAATTGTCCCAGTAATCACCGCTTAACTCACTATAACAGTGAGATGTGCGGTAGCGAGGGAGTCTAAAGGGTACCACATTTTAAAAACAGCAATATATACATATATATCACATTTTCATTCATCCATCACTTAAATCCTTTTGTCACGTCTCAATCAACTCAAATTCATCATCTCTACTCCCCATGTATCACTCAACATCCCTCAGTCAATTCCACATTAACTAAATTTCATCTCTCAGTCTCCAATCTAATGATGCTACCACAACTCTCACACTCACCTATAGATGCATTGTGCCATCACGGGGCATTCAAGCATCTAATCTTCTCTATATGATTTGACACTGTGCCCCTCTCTATAATGAGGGGGCAAATTTCCCTCTCTGGCAATCCCCAGAGAGGGAACCCCAATTCTGTTTTCCATTGCAGAATGAGAACGATTGGGCTCTCAAATGCCTTAACAACCGTAGGGGCGGTTGGGCTCTAAAATGCCTTAACAACCGTAGGTCACTTCTCTCAATAAGTTGACCTGTGATCCCCGATCCAATCAATCTGAAAAGGATCTTCAGTACAAATAACTGTCGATTGGCCTATCGACAGTTATCATCGCGCGATGGTACATATATATCAGTGTCATGCAAACCTCACAATATCCACCAATTTCAATCTCATTCAGTATCACAATCTCAATCAACATCAATATCATACATTCTTACAATTCCCTTCAATATCTCCAAATTAATAGTGTTTTCCACAACATAACTCTCAACAATCTCAACTCAACATCTAACCCTCTTTTCTATCCTCATCACCTCTTAAACCACTACCCAACACTATCCCTATATACATTTCATGTCATTCCAGATCAATGGCCACCACCAGACAGGATAATAGTATATATAATGTGTAAAAATCTTTTATACAAAAATAATCGTGTTTGAAAGGCACCAAATAGCCTGTTTTGTATAAAAATAACCTTTCAAAGATAATATATATATATATATATATATATATATATATATATATATATATATAGAGGGTGAGAAAGGATTTTACAAAATCCCCAACTAACGTCACCCTCAATGTTATATCAAGGTTAAGTGTGATTACCTGTCGCCCAGCAATTTACCAGATTTCTCATCCTTTCTTTCTTAATGCCACACAGACACATCGTAGTCAATCCTATAATAATGTAATACAAGATGATAAATTAGTATCATTCTATTTCATTATGCTTAACGTCTCTCTCGTATCCGTATTACTACCCAGCCCTTATGTAATTATTCTATTCTTCGGAATCATTAAAATTCTTAAAGCTTAATCTTTAAACATTCAAAGGTTTCTTACAAATTTCAAGAATTCTCCAATCATACAACAAGCATAAATCAAGTAGCAACTCATAATATAATTTCCAAATAGACTAAGAAGTCATGACAATTACATTGTTCCATGTTCAACATATTCCAACAACATAAAGATTGTTCAAACACACACGTGTATTGCTATATCTGTAATTTATCAATCTAATTCATAACAGCCAGCACCACAAGATAAGAGGATTCAGAAACAATCATTCAAGAAACAAAAACATGGCTCTGACACACCTATCCATTGTCGCATTTTTTTTTACTTTTCAATCTCATCCACAACAGCCACCATATATCATTTCTTTCATAATTGGAACAATTGAGGACTATGAATGAAAATTAACATTTATTTCTTTCCAACACAACTCAAGGAACAAAATTTAATTGAATAAAATTGATTTAATCACTCAATTCATCCAATCATATCAATAAGAGGAAAACGCAGTTCTCAAGTTAATATGCAGCATTTGAGAACCCTAGTTAAGATTATCCTATTAAACAATCAGTTTAACACTTGTTGACATCTCTTTAAATCCAGAACTTATGCAGCCAAATGTAGCCCAACAATAGCAGCAAAACATATAGTTTGCCTTGCATTCCCTTAATTTCTAAATCAGAATTTATTCATGTATTAGTTCACAAAATCAGTATCATAACACCACCAAGTTTTTTTTTAAGTCCCATAAAACTATGTTCATGCAAAGCAACAACCCCCTAGCTGCCTTAAAACAGTTCAGCAATAACAGTTTCAGATTTTCAATAAACACATGCAATGTTTGCATTCCCACAGCCACCTATTTTAAATGCCAATGCGTTACATTTTTTTTTATTTCCTTCTTCTTTGTCTTGGTTAAAGCCAAATGCACCCAATACAATAATTATTACGATCAACACTACCAACTAAAGCTACATACACATATTCACTTATCCATAAGCTGTTCATGCATTTCCTAAAATGAAATCAGATTTACAAATACAAAAATACATTCAGCCAAAAGCAAAAAGAACCCACAACATTTTTAATTTAATTCAACAAGTGCTCAAGCAATCAAACAAGAAAATATTAGCTTTAACTTAGTTAAGCTTCCCAACAACTAATTTGAGGTTTTTGTATTCCCTAATCCCATTCCTAAATCAGCCCTCTCACTCAAATACCCTAACTCACAGAAAATATATAGGAATGAAGAAAGAAGCCTCACCAAGCTTATCTTATTTACTTAGAGGTTTTGCTGCAGATTTCAAAGCTCCAATCATTTCCCCATAGTTCCTGGCCGAATCAGAACAGAAAAGGGAACAAAGAAGAGTAAGTAACACTTCTTTCATTCTAACTTCATGAGAAAGCTTCGTATGTTAAATTCCCTACTCATGTAAGTTCAGTTTAACAACTTTCCCAAGCCTAAATCAGATTTCCCAATTCGGATTAACTCCAATTTCTTCTCAAAACTATACAAAACTTATGTGTAAAGATTGGGGATACTTACCTAAACAAGAAATCTTGAATGGCATGTGAGAAAATGGGTGAAATATTGCTGAAAAATGGAGGAAGCAAGGGCTGGACGAAAGAAAGAAAATGGAGAAAAGAGAGAGATGAATTTTGTTGAAGATGAGAAAAGAGAGGGAGGAGGCCGACTGTTTTGGTTTAAAGAGGGTGGGTGGCATTTTTTTTTATTTTATTTTCAATTTACCTACACCACATATAAATATGTGGTCCACAATTTTTCCCCAATGTTTTTATCTTTTCTTTTAATATTTACCCACACTTCTTCACTAATTTCAATTCCTCAATTTTCTATAGGCAAATGATTTCTAAAGAAAACAAGCATATTATTTACTTAAAAATATATTTATCCTCATTTTCTTATGTACAATACCTTTTTAATTTACTAATTATATCGTAATACCTTGATTAATTCTTTATTATCTCTAACTCAAATTTTGGGATGTTACACTTTACTTGTTTTCCTGTTTTGAAATTGATTAGAAATTTTTGTTTTCTATTGTTCTCACTAACGAATGTCTTCCCTAAAGAGATGGGAATAATTGATTTATTTTAGTATGATGATGTTTATTTTAGGATGGGTGCAGCAAAATAATGTTGATTTTGAGATTGAATTCTAATTGATTTATGATATGCAAAGTAAAGTTGTTTATGCTTGCCGCTGGCATGCTTATAACCGGTCTCCTATTCTTATTTTTTCTTTTGGTCAAACCGATTTAATTAGAATGTAATGTTTCTCTGTTTTAGTTACTGAATGGTATGAGAACAACGATAGATTTAATTGTTAGGTTAGGTTTGTACTTTAATTGATATGTGTTTACCAATTTGTTTCTTGGTATGATTTTATGCTTGCATTAATTGATAAATATATTTGAGTTGAGATTTAAAGTGTTTTTGAGGTTCAATTTATTTGAATGTGTTTTGGTGTTTATAAACACATCAATTGCGATGTCTGATTGTATGAATTTAATTTGTTTGCCGGCTGATTTTAATTGATGATGTGGCATGGATTGCTTTGGAATAGGAGCTTTTCTATTTAGAAAGTAGATAGAAATTGATACTTGGTTGATTGTGTTATTATACTTAAGGTTCTTACAAAGTGGTAGTTGGTTCGATTAAATTTGTTGTGACTTGTATGTGTTAAAATAGAAAAGAAAGAAAAATAAGAATGATATATCATGAAGGGACGAGAATCATTATTAGGATCGAGAGCAACGTTAATTAACATATGAAAGAATATATATTCATATTCTATATTACTTGGTATAATAATAGGAGAAAATAGTAAAGGGAATACTTGGAGACAAAGATCCAGCAAAGAGGAAGAGCATAAATTGTTTGTGAAGTTCAGGTAGCGGTTTATTTCATGCACATTAGGACTATTTGTTTATTTTCTGTCATAACTAATATTACTGCTTCAGGTATTGATAAAGTTTATTTTCAGTATTTAAATTTTATGTGGAGTACTCCAGGTATAAGGAGGGTCGCACCCCCTATACCATTTTATTATTGTTGAATTTATTTTTCATAGAAAATCCTGTCAGGCATGCCTACTACGAAAGACAAATATATTGCTATAAGTAGTGACGTGGTGCAATAGGCACATGCATTCAGTTATCTACCCGTGACAAACATATTGTTAAGGTAGGGCCCTGTATGAGTGTTTTACTAACAGGTAGTATTCACCAACAGGAGCGCACTATCATTATCTGAAGTAGAATTAAATGAATCAACTTCTAGGTGAAGTAAATGCATGAATTAGAGTGTATGAAATAAACTGCGGTAAATTTAGTTTCAGGTACCCAATAGATAGGGAATTTTAGAGTGAAGGGAACAAGGAATGTAGGAACATCTGCTTTTATTTGTATTTTAATTAATGTATATTTTAAAAGAAATTTGTATACTTCTATTATGGCACGTAATATTTATAAATTTTGTAGGAGATAAAACTTGTGAACTATATGTACTTAATAAATGTATTTGGAAGTCATATCTACAATTATATGTACTTATATGTAAAATTAGATATTTTAGAAATAATATTTTTCTTGGGTGAATATTAGAACTTCAAAATAAAAGATAAATGTTTTATTGTAGGAAATAATAGCTAGAAATATGTTTTTAAAACTTTTGTTCTTTTATAAAATCAATATAGATCATTTTTCGTATCTTAAGTAACTTTATTTTGTTTTAAAAAGTTTATTCTCAAGTTGTTTTAGAAAGAATTATTCCTAAAAGACAATTTAATGAAATTTTTTTAATTTGGAAAGCTTTTTGTAAACTTGTATAGATTTTTAAAGCATTTAAAATATATTCTATTACTAAAATTACTATATTTAATTTAAATATATTTGATATTTTAATAAAATACAATGAAATAAACTAGGTGTGACACCTACAATAGAGGATTTGCTTCAATCTCTCCTAGATAATGATGAGAAACTCTTAGCTAGGCAAGAAAGGAGCACGTTATCTCTTGAAAGGATAGCACTTCAAATGAGTGAAATTACTTCCAATCTTGAGGCTTTGAACCAAAGGAGGATTTTCTCTAACATGTCAAATGATATTTCAATGGAAAATGAAGTTTCACGAGAGGAATCGATCATAGAGGGTGAGGAGTTGCCACCAATGGCTTGTGATGATTTTGGGGATGATGGTGAGTTAGAAGTCAATGATGGAGAGTGTAACAAAGTGTTACTAATTCCCTAATTAACCTGTGACATCTCTTTTAGTTCAATAATTCATTTACTAACTATGATAGGAAAGGATTTTCCATAATATCAACATACCTATCATAGTTAGAAAAAGAACATTCTAGTGAATAAAACATTATCCATGATAGAAAAGGATTTCCTGATACAATATAAATACTATCATGGATAATCAAAAGCTAACCATGTTAGAAAAAGTTCACCTAACATGGTTATTAAAAGAAGTAAACTAATGTTAAGTAATGTCAGATACAAATAACTACGTGCGGAAGCGAATGCAGACCTATAAACTCGGCAATATACATATCTAAAGAATCAATACAACCTCTACTACCTAATTCCCTTTCCTGCTGTTTGCGTCTGTGCATGAATACCTGCAAAAATGTCAGTAATCGTGGGATGAGACAATTTGTCCCAGTAATCACCGCTTAACTCACTATAACAGTGAGATGTGCGGTAGCGAGGGCGTCTACAGAGTGCCACAGTTTAAAATCAGTAATATATATATATATATATATATATATATATATATATATATATATATATATAATTCACTCCTTCTTCCATATGTCCTCCAATCAAATAATACTGCCCCATCAACTGTCACACTCGCCTATAGATGCATTGTGTCATCACGGTGCATTCAAGCATCTAATCTTCACTATATGATTTGACACTGTGCCTGTAACATCCCAGTTTTTAAATTAAAAATAATACGAGGTTATTGAGGTGTCCTTAAGGAAATTTAAGGGTTCGAGGAAGAATTTTAGGATATTCTAGGCAATTTATGAATATTAAATTTTAGTTAGTTTAGAATTTGAAGAAATATAGTTAAAAGGATTAATTGGAGCCATAAACTTCTATGAACAAGTATTTTTGAAACCTAGAAAATAGTATGATAGAAAGAGAGGGGTAAAATAATATATACAAACTTTTGGGCGAAAAATATAATTAAGAATAAACATTAGGGTAGTTAACTGTAATTTTCCCTAAATTATATATATATATAATCACCCCCCTTCACCTTCACAAACCCTAGCCACCGAAAACTCTCCTTCCTCCCCAACCCGTCGCCCTCTCTCCTTCCTCTTCCTCACCTCCGCCCTCCTGCTTGCAATCTCCGGCGGCTCAAGGCGCGGCGGCGCCGGGCTCCCTTCCACTCTTCATCACTTCCCTTCGCTCTTTCTCTCCTCACACCCAAAGACCCCTTCTTCCTCCCTACTTGTCTTCCTCGTTTTTCGCCCTTCCTCTGTCGTCTTCTTTGTTTTCCAGCGAGCCGCGGCGGCGGGCGACAAGGATAAGATGAGTTTCGATCATTTTGTGTTTTCCTTTAGCTACTCTTCTTTACAACTTTGTTGTCTTACTTTCTTTTTCTTATGGCTTTTCTGTTTCGGCCTTCTTAGCTCAATATCTCCTTCCGACGTGTTTTCCGGCGTGATAGCCGACGCGTCCAGCGGCGATTTAAGGTGGAGAACGGCGTGTTTCGAGCTTATGTGAGTTTCTTTTCCCCTTTTTCTTCTCTTACCAGAGATGTGAGTGTGAGGCCGAATCGATTTGGGATTTGCGGGTTCAATTTTCTGGTTATATAAATCCATGTGAACTACAAAATAGCTTTGTATGTTGGATGCTTCTCTTTAAGCTTGTTGGATGATTTATAAAATTTCCTGTCCTTCTTGCCTTCTCTGATTCAAGTTGAGTTTTGGTGAGAAATCGATTTTGTTTTGTATGGAGGTTCTAGGGAATTAATTTTCAAATTAACTAATGTACAAGTTTGTTTTGGTTTTGAAATTCTGCACTTTTCTCTCCCTATGGCTGAACTGGTTGCATATGTGGATGGAAAGCTATGTGGTGATTTGAGAGTGTTGATGGGAATGTGCTTCGAAATGTACTTGGGAGGTTTGGGTAGTCATAGTAGCTGTTTTGTCTGTTAATTTGATGGTGCCTTGAAATGAAAATTATAAATATTATTTGATAGTAATGATTAGTACTTTGTTTTGCTTAGTCCACTTTGGTAATAGCAACATAGTAGTTGCTTCTTTACTTTCTCAGTTTTGCTTGACTTGTTACATCAAAGGAAGAATAAAATTTGTAAGATACTCGAATTTGGGAATTTGGAATTTATGCTATTTTGAGCTCACTGATTCCTTTGTTTTGTTGGGTGTTATGAGTTATATGATTATGCGTGAGAGATTTTGCAGTATAGGTGTATTGTTTATGGGCTAAACTATTATGCTTTTCTCCTACTTCACTAGCCAAATGGATTTAGAAAGGAATTTGTTCAATTTGTGTTTTGGTGTCAATGTGTTTGTTTCTCTTGTGCAATTATTAGAATTTAAGATGAAGAATGAATTGGAATCATAGCTTCTCAATGTGTTTGGCTGTCTCTAGGAGTATGTGGGTGTGTGTGCTGATTTTTCTCATTGTGAGCTAGTTTTGGATGAAAGGTTATACCTGTTTCTTCAAGCTTATATGGTTAAAAGGGTATTTGAAAGTACAACTAGCCATTTAAAGGTAACAGGGAGAGTTTTTGCTGTTAAGCTGGAGATTTAGTGTGTCTTTTTGCTGCATTAATTGGATAGGTTTAAATATATATATATATATATATATATATATATATATATATATATATATATATATATATATATATATATATAATACTTTAAAGCTGCAAATGAAATATGGAATATGATTATCGATGGTCAATTGTGGTTTGATGTTGAAAGTTGTCAGTTCCTTTGAAAAATGGTAGGATAAAGTGTGAAATATGAATGATTTGCATGGGCTAAATAATTGACAAGAATGACTTGTGATGAAGTGATAAAGTTCAGAACTTGTTATAGTTGTTCCTTTTATTTTTGGAAGGTGTTGGCCTGGTCTTGTTAATAGAATTGTGGGTGAATTGGAGGGACAGTTTGGATTGAACATTTCTTTTCTTTGGCAATGTTTTGGCTGAACTTAAGGGAGAATTTGTTATTTAAATTATTTTGGTTGTTGCTAAATGATATAGGAGTAAGATTGATTAGAATGTGAAGTTTAGATATCTATGAACTTGGAATTGAAATATACTTTTTGTTTCATACATATATTATTTTAAAAGATGTTTAAAAATGTGTTTGTTATGTTGAGGAATTTGAGAAGGGTTGTGCTTGTGTATTGATCAACTAATTGGTTGCTAATTTGTGAAGGATGAAGCATGTGTATACCTTGTTTAATTGTTATTAAGATTGTTCATGATTTTGTTTGATTTGGAGTTCCTCTCTTGCTGAGTTGATAATGGTAAAAGGGGTACGATTATAAACCCCTTGACTCGAATAATGTGATTTCTTTGGAATGAAGTTGATGATTGTGAAATTCAGGTGACTTGTGATTTAAATTGGTTAATGCATTTGAATTAAGAAAAAGGGGAAATGGGTAGTAACATAAGAACGCGAGAGAGACGTTACTTAATCTATACATGGTCATTGACTTACTATTATTACATTGTGTAATAATAGGAAACATTGGGCTAGACAAATATATACTTCGCAAGGCAAGGGTAAGCAAACGAGAAAAATAGCGGAGTGCTAAAGGGCGACAGGTAATCACACTTACCCTTGCTATAACAATGAGGGTGACGTTAGTTGGGGATTTCTAAAATCCTTTTCACCCTCTATATATATATAATATCTTTAAAAGGGTATTTTTATACAAAACAGGCTATCGGGTGCCTTTCAAACACGATTATCTTCGTAAAAAGAAATTTGAAACAATATATATGTATTACTCTGGCTGTGGTTGTTATGGATCCGGAATGGTTGTGAAACGTATATGGGTATAGTGTTTTTAAATAGTGACTTGAGAAGTTATGAGGATAGGAAAGAGAGTTGGATGTTGAGTTTGAGATTGTGGAGAGTTATGTTGAGGAGAACATGAGATGTGAGATTGAAATATTGATGAGATTGAGATTGATGGTTATTGTGAGCATTGCATGACACTGAGTTTATGTACCATCGCGCGATGATAACTGTCGATAGGCCAATCGACAGTTATTTGTACTTATCCTTTTCGGACTAGAGACCGGGGATCATGGGTCTACTTACTAGAGAAAGTAAGTGACCTACGGTTGTTTGACATTAAAGAGCCCAACCGTTCCCGTTCTGTAATGGAAACAGAACTGGGGTTCCCTCTCTGGAGATTGCCAGGGAGGGAAATTTGCCCCCTCATTGGGGAGAGGGGCACAGTGTCAAATCATATAGTGAAGTTGGATGCTGGAATGAATGCCTCCGTGATGGCACGATGTATCTATAGGGGAGTGTGAGAGTTGTGGGGATAGTATTATTATATTGGAGATAGAGATGGTAAAGTGCATTGATTTGAAAATGACAGAGAGACTGAAGGAATGTATGGAATGAAGGTTTGAATTATCTATATGTATTACTTATTTGAAAACTGTGGTACCCTTTAGACGACCTTACTACCGCACATCTCACTGTTATAGTGAGTTAAGCGGTGATTACTGGGACAATTTTGTCTCATCCCACGATTACTCACATTTTTGCAGGTGATCATGTACAGGCACGAGAAACAGGAAGGGAATTAAATTTCAAAGGTTATTTAGACTATGAAAACATGTATATTGCCAAAAATGTATAGGTCTGCATTCGCTTCCGCATATTTTTATTTTTAGTGATATTATTGGTTAATCGGGAAAATGTACTAGGTTGCTCCTTTTTCTAACCATGTTAGGTGATTCTTTTCTAACATGGTTAGCTATTAATTATCCATGATAGTATTCAGGTTGTATTAGAAAATTCTTTTCTATCATGGATAATGATTATTAGTAGGAAATTCTCTTTCTAACTATGATAGATTTATTGATATTATGGAAATCATTTTTCTATCATAGTTAGTGAAGGTAGTATTAAATTAATCAGGGAATTAGTAACACTATGTTACAGTGCCCTTCTCTCTAATGAGGGGACAATTTCCCTCTCTGGCAACCTCCAGAGAAGGAACCCCAATTCTGTTTCCATTACAGAACGGGAACGGTTGGGCTCTCTAATGCCAAACAACCGTAGGTCACTTACTTTCTCTAGTAAGTAGACCCATGATCCCCGGTCTCTAGTCCGAAAAGGATCAGTACAAATAACTGTCGATCGGCCAATCGACAGTTAACATCGCGCGATGGTACATATATATATATATATCAGTGTCATGCAAACTCTCCCAATATCCATGTCCATCAATTTCAATCTCGTCATCAATATCATGCACTCTTACCATTCCATTCAATATCTCAACTATTTAATTCCTTCCCTCTAACTAAATAATCAATATCCCTACAGAACACTATATAAATCTCTCACATCATACCCAGAATAAAATCAATCTAGAATCGCCATCCACACCAAACAGGATAATATATATAATGTTTCAAATTTCTTTTATACGAAAATAGTCGTGTTTGAAATGCACTCGATAGCCTGTTTTGTACGAAAATAGCTTTTCAAAGATAATATATATATATATATATATATATATATATATATATATATATATATATATATATATATATATATATATAGAGAGAGAGAGGGTGAAGAAGGATTTTAAGAAAATCCCAGCTATCGTCACCCTCATTGTTATAGTAAGGTAAGGGTGATTACCTGTCGCCCTTTAGCACTCTAATACTCTTCCTTACGCATCCTGGCGCAATTCACCTATTATTATATAAAAGTAATAATAAGGTTAACAACTATGCATAAATCCGCATAACGAATAACGCGTCTCTCTCTCGGTTCTAATGTTACTACCCAGCCCCTTCTTCTTTACACTATCTGATAAAATCATTTAAATTCTCTTGGTTGATTTGACATACACACATATACTTAGCATAACAAAAATCAGCAACACAGCAAGTAATTTACATGGTTCAAATCACTACCATTCTCAGCAATCAAATCATACCACATTTCGAATCAACAAGGATTAAGTCAAACTTCCTTTTTAGTCATTTGTCCCCTGTTATTGTACTAAAACCTATAACACTGTCAAAACTGAATTAGAACAGATTTGCAGAAACCAGCACATAATAGACATCCTTGTACATATCCATATAATGCACCTTTATCACAATTTGTTCATCTCTATCTCAAAACAATAACTTACAACAAATATAATATGAAACACTTTAAAACAGCCCACACTTAATTTCTTTTATTTAAAGTCCTTTTTGCAAAAGTGATAACACGCTTCAATAACTATTTCAAAATCATTAACTTTGTTATTAATCATATACCATGAAAATTCAAGTTTTTCAACTCTAATGCCAAGCTTATCATATTTTTATTCCAAACAAACAATCCTATTCAATCATAACCAGCATACATGCAGCAAAATCCATTTATTTTCCTGCACATCCTCGTAAAATAATGCCAACAAAGTAACCAATGATAGCCAGAATTCAAAGCTTCCATTTGCTTAGGTTAAATCACTATCCATACATTTCCATTTCTACTACAAAGTCTAACGAAATTCTTACTGAAAACTGTAAACTTTTATGTAACATTCCAACATATAAAAGTTTCATCCAACTCAACCTCCATGCACATATACATATCATGATTACAGCAAAAATCTGAATATTCTATTCCAAGGACATTTACTTAGTAATATAAATTCTCCCATGCATATTTAAACCCCTCTCAATCACAAGCTCACCATTTAAGAATTTCAAACACAAACATATGATCAATTCCTTCCACCTTTCATAATCACAATCATCTAAATCATTCACTACTCGCTTTCTCATTGGACACCCTTATGTTAATTATCCCAAAAAGGGTAACAATAACTGACTCCTACTTGAGTTAATAATACAAATGCCTCTCATTCCTCAAAATCATAATCAAACAGCTACTCAATCAAAATCATTTATGCAACATTTTTGAACTTCCTAAACTCTTTAACTATAAATATTAAGACTTTCATTAAATATTCAATTAACCAAAAACATGTTTTTATATACCTAAACTCCAAACAGTAAGCTTAAATCACAACACAAAAGTCTTTCATGACTTAAGAAATTACAATACCTCTATTCCAACTCCATTAAGTTCAACTACATAAAAGGCAATAGTAGAAAATTTGTAAATACACCTACATTAACACTACTACAATTATATCCATGCATCAATCTCACATGCATTTCATACCATTCTTTATGCCCACAATCAGCTATAACAGAAAAAAGGACTTAGGAAACCTTCAATCCACACAAGGTCATTTTCATCTTTCTCTTTTATGTTCCAAGGGCAGCCAAAGGAAAATGAGATAAAGGAATTTGCAATACACTTACTTAGTTCTCACAATCAACCATGTCAAAGCTCAAAGAAACTACCACAGTGACAGATTTTTCAACTTTAATACCTAAGATGCTTCTAACTCTTCAAATTTCTTCAACACCAAAATCAGGGACTTTGCAAATATGAACACAACTCATTAACTTTCAAATAAAACCTTAAATCCTCCTACAAAAATCAAACTTGAATCTTTATACTCCCTATAATAAATTCTTGATTTAAAAATCAATTCGGCCATTGAAGAAGAAATGAGCAGCAACTTGTTACCTCCTTTTTGTCAAACCATAACAATGACAAAATAAGAAATCCAGAGACAAAGAACTAAGATTCCAGAAAATTGCAAATACTACACAACTTGACATATGTGACTAGCTATTACAAAATAAATCATCCTTCAACTATATTACCTAGCATCCCACTTAACTACTCCTTACTATAAGTACACTTTAACTCACCCAATCAAACATTATATGCCAAAACTAACAGAAACAAGGCAACCAAGGGAAAATAGAAATGTGCACAACAAAAACTTTTCCCATCTTCAAATAGGAATTCCACATCTTCTTTAACACACCAAATATTGAAACTTAAGCTTTATTTCAACACAATTTTTGACTCAAAACCAAAACCCAGATTCGAATTCTCCCTCTCAAATTCGTCCAAACCAGAAGGAAAGAGCAGGAATGGAAGAAATGAAATTACCTAAGCTCATTTCTGACCTTCGCACATCTAGCCGGAGCTCCGCCGTCCAGAATCTCGCCGGAAAATGCTAAGGCCGACGCAACGATAAGAGAGGAGAAAGGAAAGTGAGAAAATAAAGTTGGAACAAGAAGGAAACTCATGAAAACAAAAGAACAAGGACCCCTCACCACTCACCGTTGTTGACCGCCGGAGAACGAAGCCACCGGCACCGGAAATCACACTTCGCCGCCGCTGGAGAAGAAAAGAACGGAATAGAGAGTGAGGGAAGGAAACAGAACATGATGTGGAGAAGTGAGAAAGGAAGAATGGTTTGATGATGATGATGATGGGGGGAAAGATCGGCGCCGCCGCGCCTTAGGCCGCCGGAGATCGCAAGGGCGGAGGAGAGGAGGGAGGGTCTGATGAGAGGGTTGGAGGGCGGAGGGCTCGAGAGAGAGAGAGAGATGTCGGGTGAGAGGGAGTGAGTTGAGTGTTTATATATATATATATATTTGTGAAAATTACCATTAACTACCCTATCCTTTATTCTTAATTATATTTCTAGCCCAAAAGTTTGCATTTATTATTTTTACTCTCTCTTTCTATCATACTATTTTCTAGGTTTCAAAAATATTTGTTCATGAAAGTTTATAGCTCCAATTAATTTGTTTTACTATACTTATTTAAATCCCAAACTAAGTGAGATTTAATATTCATAAATTGCCCAAAAATCATAAAATTCTTCCCTAAAACCCTAAATTTTCTTAAGGACACCTCAATAATCTCGTATTATCTTTAATTTGAAAATTGGGATGTTACAGAGAGAATAATATTGAGTCTTTAGTTGGTGTTTCAATTCTAGAGCCTAATGCTTGTTTTGAACAAGAGATAATGTAACATATTGTTACTAATTCCCTAATTAACCTGTGACATCTATTTTAATTCAATAATCTCTTTACTAACTATGATAGAAAAAGGAATTTCAATAATATCAATATCTCTATCATAGTTAGAAAAAGAATATCCTAATGATTAAAATATTATCCATGATAGAAAAGAATAAACTAATACAACACAGCTGCTATCATGGATAATTCATTGCTAACCATGTTAGAAAGGATTTGTCTAACATGGTTAATAAAAAAAACTAAACGATATTAAACAATAAATAGATATATACATGCGGAAACGAATGCAGGCCTAAACAAATTGGCAATATACAATTCAAAATAGTCTATATAGCTTCTAATACCGAATTCCTAGAGAGAAGCCTACTGTAACACCCCGAATTTTATTTTAAAATATAATTAAATTAGATAGGAATGAAAAATATAAATTATAAGTTAAAGTTTTATGAAATGGAATAAAAGAGAAAATTTTGGACAAACTTTTAGAAATTACGAACATAATCTTAATATTTCTTATTTTGTATTATTAGACCATTTGTGTATTTTAGTCATAATTGTGGACTATAATATTATGAAATAATTAGAGTAGAAATATGTTTGTTATCATGAAGGAATTATTATTAGGCAAACTTGTAGGGAAAATTTATTATCTTTTAGGATATTTTTGTATTATAAATTATAAATATGTTATCATATCAATAAAATAATCTTTAGACAATTCAATCATATTTGTTTCCACCCAAACTAAGTTTTATGTTTATTAAATTAAATAAATAGGAAAAAGAGAGTTAAATGGAAGGAAAGAGGATGAAGTGTCATATAAAAGATGTTGGGGCGAGAAATATAATTAAGAATAAACACATAGGTAGATAATTGAAATTTTCACTAATCAATAAATATGTGCATAAGTAACAAACCCTAATCTCCTTCCTCATCTAACCTAGCCGTCGCCCTCTCTTGTCTAAAACATTTCTTACGTTTTCTTTCTCACTTTCTTTAACACCCTTTCAAAATCATATACAATTTATATAAAATTATATTTATACTCCAAAATTCTCAAGTCAGTGACAAATTTAAAAAATTGATGATACACCTTTTTTAAAACATAAACAAAAAGTAAAACATTAAAAGCTGAGGTCAATGACAAAATAAATATAAAATAAAAGTGTGCTTGCACCTCAAGTGCCTTCCCCGACTTGCTATTAGATCCTTCACCTAAAAATTGTTAATAAAGGGGTGAGATCGACATCTCAGTAACTACCGAAATCTCCTAACATACACAAGCAAGTTACATATAATTACAATACAAAGTTCATTCACATATTCGTTCGTACAAATCAACTCTTTATCCATATCGATTGACCTCTTAATTCAAAAACGGTTCCTTTACATTAAGATTTAACTCATGCATAAATGTAGTATGCCTCCCTTATATCACCTCCACCCTTATACCGCTGACAGGAGCCATAGGCTAACATATAGTCCAAACAGAAATAAATCTAATCAAATAGATTATCCCAAGCTCACCAATACATGAGATATACCCTGCCGAGGTATAGAGCTCAAGTATGGACTATGGCTCCCCTCCTTAAAGAACGAATATAAGGAGGTGTCACATGTCCCATAACTTCCATGCAATCCTGGCAAGGGAAGGCATAGAAGAAAGGGCCCTGACAAGTACCACTACCACTGTGCACCGAGTGGTGGTATAAAAATCCATAATCACATAATCCTCCTCTAATCCCTATCCCATAACAGATGCTCATGCAATGACAGATATATATACGTTCACCAACAATTAAAATATCCTTGAATTTAAATTACCATAATACACTATCTAACACAATATAATATTATCATATAAGCAAGCATGCTTGAAAGGAATTAAAGTACTTATCATTCACATATTACATATCAAACAGTTAACAACAAACATGCTTGAAAAGGAATAAACTAATCATAACAGCGCACATTTTTAAACTAAGAGGTAATCAGTAATCAGACATATTATAATTATCCATAACTTTCAAGCATACGAAAGAATCATTCAGAGTTACCTGTTACTTCACGGTGTACATATTATCGTTATAAAATTTACTCCAGAGCTCTCACTAAGAGTCTATGACATCATAAATATAAACTCATATCAATAATTACTCAAAACCTAAGAGATACTCCAAATTAATCTAGCTAAAACTTCTATAGAATTTTAATATTCCTCTAGTAGAGGAATTTCAATATAAATTATGAATTTTTCAATTATGACTCACATATAGTGATTGATTAAATGGAGGTGTGTGTATAAATAAGACGCATACTAACATATATGTTGATGTTTATTTGGAACTGCTATGTCGAGTATTTATTTTTAAAGAAATATATACATATATATATATATATATATACACACATATATATATATATAAAGTAAATTGAAGATTTAATGTTTAAAAAGAACCAAACCAAATTGAATGAGAAATAAATATAAAACGAGCTGACCAACAGTGAAATTAGGATTGCAAACTTGTATATACATGTACAATTTTGGCACACACCCGAAACAATGACCATTGTTTGAATAAAAACCATGGCTTATTGAAAAAAAAAATGATTTTCAACTTGCCGAGAAAAGGAAACGTTCAGTCAATAAGATAATACTATATATTTATTTATATATATATACACACTCGCACACCATATTCAAAGTGAATGGGTGGAGGAATTGACAAGTGACAACTCAATATACAGATAATGAAAATAAGGACAAGAAGGAAAATTGCAAAGGAATAAAATTTTGATAAAATAAAGTAGAAAGTTAGAGAAATAAAGCTGACAGAAAAATTAGTATGATTGGGAGATACCCATGATAGTGTAGCGTGGCGGCTAATGTTCTTGACCATGTGTATGTTTGTGATAGAGTGAGCAGGAGATTGGTGTATATTTGGGGGTTGAGAAAGTTGTAGGTATTTTTAAATGGAATGGGTAGGGTTTTGTTGCAATTGGGCCTTTCTTAATTGGCCTTTTCTATACCCTCAACTCTCAAGTTTAATTTTATTTTGAATTTTATTCTAATAGTATATATTTATATATGTACAGTTCTAATATGCAAAAAAAAAAATCTTCTTAACATAAAATTTTGCTCTCAAATCATAATACATCCTTCATATTCTCTATGTTACAACATCAACTATAAATCTAATAAAATAGGATGTTACAATTCTCCCCTCCTTTAAATAATTTTGTCCTCAAAATTTTACATATGAACTTAAAGACGTTACCTAATAAAATAATCAATCTCCACATATCTAAAGGCTGTTGAGAGATATTAGCACTTGAATATCATATCTCATTACTATGTAAGTCTCTTCTATCATCTAAATCATCACTTCTATGTACCTCACTCTATCTAATTCTTTCAATCTTCTTCAATATATTGGTATCAATCTCACGTGATTCCTCTCAAGTAAACACCTTTTGTATATCCAAAGTATTATCTATGTCATCAATTATATATCCTATGATTGACGTATCCCTCCCCAAAAGTTAATCACTCGCAATCCTTTACTAATGCTTTACCTCAAGTAGTAATTGGCATCATTTACCAAATAGTTATCCTGACATATCTAAGACAATAAATAAATATAATCATTTTCTTTATCCAATGGATCACTTTGAAATCATTCCCTAGAAATTTATTCTTCCCCTTGACTCAAGTTTTCAATTTGTGATAAACAAAATAAAATAAAATCCTTTTACAATATTATTCCCAATCATATAATAACCTTCATTTATCAACAAAAACATTCACTAGATCCTCAACCATAAAATCTTAAACTAACTAGTGTCATCACTTACTAACTCAATCATAATCGTAATTTCTAAACTAAATTAAAATTTCTTCATAACATTATGAAAAGACTTAATAGCTTACACATTTACAACATCTAAAATTCTATACCTCCAATCCTATGAATAGATCACCATACTAGAATTCTATATTCTATTCAGAATACAAACCTCAATATTTATTTGCCTTTAAAAATTTTCTCACAACATAATTTCACTATCTCAAAATTTCCATGAATGAATACTAGATATATTTAAGTACATTTATCCACAAATTCTTTATCACTCTCCTACCTTGTTGCTTCATTTTCATTTTCATTTGTTTGCTATTGAGACTAACAAATCACTCATGTCAAATAATCCTCAATTTCTTTATCAACGTATTACAACCCCTCATCAAAACCAAAAAAAAATCTCAATTCTAAATAATTATCCCAATACAGTCCTCAAATCAAAACCAGTATAGTATATTCTATTTCCCATAGTCAAATCCACGTTTCCAATCAATCAAGCTCAAACACTTTATCTAAATGACCTCACTTTAATTATGTAACTTTATTCATTTTCATCCGCAACAATTTAAACCGAAAGGAATTTTTAACTAGGGCAATCATGTTTAACGTATGGGAAAAACTCAACAACTACTTTTCATCATTTTTTTTAACTCCGTACTAAACTCTAACTTCCTCTGTTCCAATTCTCAAAGATTCAACCCAAACATAACTATTCATTCGTGACAATAAGCCTACAAAAATAAAGAAAGCCCTAATTCCTTGCATTCTCAAAATCCATATCAAATCATAAAATTCAGAATCCTTGAATCTCTCAAAATTCTTCCTAATTCAACATCAATAATCAAGTTAATATAAATCCTCCCTAAGCACCATGTAAACCAAGCGAGTTATTAAAATACATTAAGTCCTCATGATTTTGAAACCCCACTAAACATTAGTCCTCAATATTCTAAACTTCATTAAATCCTTGTGCCTGAATATGAACATATTTGAAACCATGATAAGACATATCATTCTATCTAATTTTCCATCAAAACTAATCAGAATCCTTTAATCCTTGAAAATTCAGATTTATTGACATCTTTAAATAATGTCGTCGATCTAATAAATATTGAATCGGTTATACTACATCAACAATTATATTACCACTTGCACTCCTACACATATCCAACTTCAAAATTTAGAAAAAACTACATAGTAATCTTCACTAACAGTGGCTATAATTACATAATCCAACCATAAATTTGCCTTCACATCGTAATATTATATATATAAATATGAGTAAATAGACACATTTACAGGCCATTTTGTTTTCCAATTTGACTCCGAACTAGTCCAAAAATGTGAACATACATATATCTTAGGTGTCTTATCACCAACTAATGCTTCTATATTTTCAAATCAAAACACACAATGTCTCACTTGACACCTTTTCAACATTTACTGATGCTAGCCTTTCAGTACAATCTTTGTCATTCCAAAAACATTAGTCAATCCCTCGTTTGAACTTGGTTATCAATTACAAGAACTCCCTAAATAAAAATCCATTTTGTTCATCAGATTTGCCTCTATTTTGCTTCTAATAAGCCTAACTTGGATATTGTCAATAAAAACCATGTTGTAGTGAAATCGAGTCTTCTTAATAAAAATATATCTACTTTTCTTCTAAAAAGCCTAATTTGATAATCCAATTCTTCTACTTCTCTTGGTAACAAACATGTTTAATCAACAGTTTCACAAAATTACAAAATCAAAGCTTAAAAGTTAACAAAATTGTATATAGTCCTGTATAGCCTTACCTCTAGATTCAAGCAAACCATTTGGATAGACAGCTACATTATTTTCTTATTATCAAGGAGTTCACTTAAAGGGTTAATCAAATCCTTGAGGATATGTTGCGGGCATGTGCTATTGAGTTGCCTGGTAGTTGGGATAAGCATCTTCCACTAGCAGAATTTGCTTATAACAATAGTTACCAGTCGAGTATTGGTATGGCTCCTTATGAGGCTTTGTATGGTAGAAAGTGTCGATCGCCAATCTGTTGGACGGAAGTGAGTGAAAGGGCTGTTATTGGCCCGGATATTGTGGATGAGACGACTCAGAAGATTGAGATGATTCGGGAGAAATTGTTGACGGCCCAGAGTAGACAGAAAAGTTATGCAGATAAGCGACGACGACCACTAGAGTTTGAAGAGGGTGATCATGTGTTTTTGAAAGTTTCGCCAATGACTGGTGTTGGCAGATCAATTCGGGCTAAGAAGTTATCCCCTCGATATATGGGTCCTTTCGATGTGATTGAGAAGGTCGGTGAGGTTTCTTACCGGATAGCTCTTCCGCCACAGCTATCGAGACTACACGATGTGTTTCATGTGTCACAGTTGAAGAAATATCACCCTGATCCTTCTCATGTTGTTGAGCCTGAAGAAGTAGAGTTGGAAGACAATATGACTTATCGAGTGGAGCCTGAAAGAATTTTGGATGTCAAGGATAAGCAATTGAGAAATAAAACCATTCGCCTTGTGAAGGTTTTCTGGAGAGGTATGACTCCAGGAGATGCGACTTGGGAAGCTGAGGAACAGATGCGTGAGAAGTACCCACAGCTATTCCTAGGTACATTTTACCTCATTTCTCTATTGTTTTCATTTGGTGAAGATGTGATGGTAATGAATTTTGAGGGCAAAATTCCTAAAAGGTGGGGAGAATTGTAACATCCTGAAAATTTAATACAGGATTAAGGAGTGTTTTGGGAAATAATAAATGGAGAAATTAGGAATTTTGGAATTTTTAGGAATTTTTGGAGATTTTTGGAAATTTTGAGTAATTAATATGCATATAATTACTAAAGAAATGAAGAGTTTGAAATATGAGGGAATGGTAAAGCTAAAAATATTTTGAAGATTTAGAAGATTGGAGACTGGTTTAAGTGGTTTTAAATCAAAATGAGTACACTATAGCAAGTTTAGGCTTTAAATAACCAAAATCATCCTTATTTCCCCTCAACCAAACACGGTCTCCCTCCCTTCCTTATCATCAAATTCGAACCCCTCCCCCCTATATCTGAAAGCTCGCGCGACGCACACACCCCCCCTTCACCATTTTCTTCTTCACACCTCACCACTTTGACTCTCTCTCTCTTTCCAAGATCTCCAACCATTTTTTATGTTCTTTATCTTCTTTCCTTCTCGGGTCCGTTGAAGGCGAGCTCGAACAGTGACCGGCCATGGATTCCGGCGGCGGTTTTGGTGTTCCGGCGACGTGAAGGGTGGTTGGAAAGGAAAGGTTTGATTTTTCTTGTGATTCTCATGTTGTTTTTCCTTCTTCAACTTCACAACACAATTTTCTTAGTTCCCCTTTCCTTTTCCAGTTCGGCCGACGGGTTGGGGAAATTTTCCGGCGAGCTTCTTCATTTTTCCGGCGGTCGACGGTGATAAGAGGTGGGAAGGTATTTTCTTTGGGTTTTTACAAGTTAGGCCTTCCCTTTCAACTCCACCTCTTCATCCCTTTATACTCTTGGTTTCCAGTTTTTCCGGCGGCCTGGGGTTGTTTTCCGGCGTGCTAGGCGGCGGCCAACGGCAGTGGTACTTTCTTTTGCACCTTGAAAACTAAGTAAGCATCTTCACCTTTAGATTTTGGAATTTTTGGATAGATTTGCCTATTGGGAGTTAGGGTTTTGGAGTATATTGGAATTTTAGACCATTAATGTCTTAATACTGAAATTGGGATATTGAAGTGAAGTATTCTTGGGAGAAATTGGAATTTTTGAAGGAAGTGAAGCAATTGGAATTTTTATTTTGAGTTGGTATTGGCTCTTTGAATTGGGGTTTGGTTAATGAAGGTTGATTTGAATAAATTGGTGGTTAGATAAGGTTTGCCAAAGTTATATGAGGATGTTGGAATGTTAGTTTTGGTTTGATTGGTGTTTAGAAAGAAATTTAGAAGTTAAAGTGTTGATTGAAAGAAAATTTGATTATGTAAAAGAAAGTTTTGAGTTTGGTAGTAAGTTGGTGAATTTGGGAAGCCACCTTGAGTGATAAATTTGATAGTAATATATTGTTTTGGTGGTTGGTGGTTGTTTTGCAAATTTGGTGGCATTTTTGGTTCTTTAAAGTAAATGACAATTTCGTGGACAATAGGAATTAAATTGGAGTTTAAGAAATGTTAGTGTAGATAATATGAAGGTGTTGAAGTAGTGGAATCATTTGAAATTGTGTTTGAGAAGGAGTTGGGAATTAAAGTGTAGGATTAAAGAAGAATTTGTTTAAGAAATGTATGTACGGGGGGAGATGGTGAAAGTTTGTGAGTTGTGGAGGTCACTTGGATCGGCCAATTTAATATGAAAGCGTTGTCTTAATGGAGGTTAACATGGTGGGTTAGTTTTGCAAGAGTTATGAGAAATAGTGAAGTTAGTACTTAAGGAATTCCAAATAAATTGTTAAGGGAATTGTGAGGTATAAAAGTATATGAAAGAGTATGGATGTTTGAAGTAATGTATCACTTCAAAATTATTTTTGAATTAGTTTGAATGGGTGGTCAAAATCGTTAATTTTATGTTTTGACTATCAGCAGCGCATTGTGTGATTGTGAACGATGGAGGTTTGAGTGGAGCTCGCGGAATGCAATAACTGTGGATATATATATTGCTGTTTTTGAGCTTGGACAGGTAATCACGCTTAACTGACTGTGATACTGAGGGTGATGGTAGTTGAGGATTTTCTGACATCCTCTTCTACTTATTTATATATATATAAATAAAATGAATTCAGATTACGTTATACATAAACGTGGGCTATAGGGTACCTTTCAATTGAACTGTACTTTATATAAATTCATATTTATATATAACCTTTTGTATGTTGCATGACACTGGTTATTAGTACCGTCGGCCGATGTAACCTATCGATTTGCGCAAATCGATAGGTTAATTGTACGGGTTCCTCGGATTGTAAAGGAACCAGGGATTTTCACATTGATTAGAGTGGTCCCTTTTATGCTTTTCGGATTGTAGACCGGGCACAGTGTCACACACGTTTATTTTTGTATATTGAGAGATGGATGCATTTGTTTTGTATATATATATATGTGTATATTTGCAAATGTTATATGCTGTATGCAGGTTTTTGAAATGTGGTACCCTGTAGACACTCCACTACCCCACTTCTGAGTGTCACAGTGAGTTATGTTGTGATTACTGAGACATTGTTTTGTCTCACCCCATTCCCTTTATTTTTACAGGTGATCATGCCCAGGGGGAGGCGCAGAGGAAGGGGAAGGGGCCGTTTGGCCCATACTGATATAGTAAGTAGGCCAGAGGTGACCTTTTAGGGACATATATCGCCGTTTCATTAGGCTGCACCAGCTTCTGCATATATGAATGTTGTTTTGAGTGAATTTTATTGTATATGTGAACTGTATGACTTGTAATGTAACTTAATGTAATGTTTTGGTTGTTATATAACATTGTTCCTGCTACTGTGATAGTTCAGGAACTACTTTGACTAATATGTCAAGCTTGGTTGATGTATATTCTGTTATACAGGTGATGAGAACCTGAATGGATGTATATAGGAAACTCGGTTTTCCTAATATGTTGATGTGTTAGATGGAGGATGTATTTGAGTGTTTTATGTTTTCCTGTGTGTGTAATCATATTAGATGGGCCCCGCTCTAATATGGTTTATTGTTAGATAGTTTGGTTAGTTTCTTTTTCTAACCATGTTAGGTGATTCTTTTCTAACATGGTTAGATTTAGATTATGATATTGATTGTGTGATTCATTAGGTGATGGTGATTCTTTTGCTAACTATGTTAGAGGATTCTCTTTTCTAACATAGTTAGATATGTAATCTCTTAATTATAGAGAGATTCTTTTGCTAACCATGTTAGGTGAATCTTTTACTAACATGGTTAGACTCCATTGTTTGGATTGATTTGTTTAGCAATTTGGTTTAGGTTAAGGTTAATTTTATTTAAGTAGGAGGTACTTTACACGAGGTATAGAGCTCAAGTATGGACTATGGCTCCCCTCCTTAAAGAACGAATATAAGGAGGTGTCACATGTCCCATAACTTCCATGCAATCCTGGCAAGGGAAGGCATAGAAGAAAGGGCCCTGACAAGTACCACTACCACTGTGCACCGAGTGGTGGTATAAAAATCCATAATCACATAATCCTCCTCTAATCCCTATCCCATAACAGATGCTCATGCAATGACAGATATATATATACGTTCACCAACAATTAAAATATCCTTGAATTTAAATTACCATAATACACTATCTAACACAATATAATATTATCATATAAGCAAGCATGCTTGAAAGGAATTAAAGTACTTATCATTCACATATTACATATCAAACAGTTAACAACAAGCATGCTTGAAAAGGAATAAACTAATCATAACAGCGCACATTTTTAAACTAAGAGGTAATCAGTAATCAGACATATTATAATTATCCATAACTTTCAAGCATACGAAAGAATCATTCAGAGTTACCTGTTACTTCACGGTGTACATATTATCGTTATAAAATTTACTCCAGAGCTCTCACTAAGAGTCTATGACATCATAAATATAAACTCATATCAATAATTACTCAAAACCTAAGAGATACTCCAAATTAATCTAGCTAAAACTTCTATAGAATTTTAATATTCCTCTAGTAGAGGAATTTCAATATAAATTATGAATTTTTCAATTATGACTCACATATAGTGATTGATTAAATGGAGGTGTGTGTATAAATAAGACGCATACTAGCATATATGTTGATGTTTATTTGGAACTGCTATGTCGAGTATTTATTTTTAAAGAAATATATACATATATATATATATATACACACACACATATATATATATATATATATATATAAAGTAAATTGAAGATTTAATGTTTAAAAATAACCAAACCAAATTGGATGAGAAATAAATATAAAACGAGCTGACCAACAGTGAAATTAGGATTGCAAACTTGTATATACATGTACAATTTTGGCACACACCCGAAACAATGACCATTGTTTGAATAAAAACCATGGCTTATTGAAAAAAAAATGATTTTCAACTTGCCGAGAAAAGGAAACGTTCAGTCAATAAGATAATACTATATATTTATTTTTATATATATACACACTCGCACACCATATTCAAAGTGAATGGGTGGAGGAATTGACAAGTGACAACTCAATATACAGATAATGAAAATAAGGACAAGAAGGAAAATTGCAAAGGAATAAAATTTTGATAAAATAAAGTAGAAAGTTAGAGAAATAAAGCTGACAGAAAAATTAAAGCTGACAGAAAAATTAGTATGATTGGGAGATACCCATGATAGTGTAGCGTGGCGGCTAATGTTCTTGACCATGTGTATGTTTGTGATAGAGTGAGCAGGAGATTGGTGTATATTTGGGGGTTGAGAAAGTTGTAGGTATTTTTAAATGGAATGGGTAGGGTTTTGTTGCAATTGGGCCTTTCTTAATTGGCCTTTTCTATACCCTCAACTCTCAAGTTTAATTTTATTTTGAATTTTATTCTAATAGTATATATTTATATATGTACAGTTCTAATATGCAAAAAAAAAAAAAATCTTCTTAAAATAAAATTTTGCTCTCAAATCATAATACATCCTTCATATTCTCTATGTTACAACATCAACTATAAATCTAATAAAATAGGATATTACACTTTCTCTGCCCAAACACGTCGCCTATTCCTCTCTTAATTCTTCTTCCTTTTTTCCCAAAGTACACGTTTATCCTTCTCCATAAACTCAATTCCCTTCATTTCCAAATTCTTCTTGCTCAGTCTGAAAATTTCGATCATGTCTGTCTCTTTTTGAAGCTCGTGATTTCTGTTCAATTCAATGGTGATGAACACATGATTTTTTATGGCAGAGGAGCTATTCGGCAACTGCAAGACCGATTCAAACTTCTTGTGAGTTTCTGTAACATCCCGAAATTTTAAATTAGGGATAATAAAGAATTTAATGAGGTTTTGAGGTGTTATTTAGGAAAATTAAAGTCTTAGGAATAAATTTACGATATTTAGATGATTTATGCAAATTAAATCTTAATTATCTTTAGAAATTATATAAATTTAGGCAAAGTAGTTGTTTGGAGTTAGAGACATCCATGAAGAGTATTTTTGGAACCTAGATAGTATTTTGATGGACAGAAAGGGGTACAATAATATATATAAACTTTTGGGCTAGAAATGTAATTATGAATAAACCTTAGGGTAGTTAATTGTAATTTTCCCTAAAGTATATATATATATATATTCATCTCCTTCTTTCCTTTCTTTTTCATATTTCTCTCTCTCTCTCTCCCTCCGACCCTCTCACCCGACACCTCACCTCCGCCCTCCTTCCTTCTTCGTTTCCTGTCCTCTTCCCGGCGACGGACGGCGACGGTGTTGCCGCCATCTAAAGCTTTTCCTCTTTACTTCTCTTACTAAGCTTAAGTCGATCTGTTCTCTTTGTTTTCAATCATTTTCCGGCGTGATTCTTCGATCTCCGACGAAATGGGCGGCGGACGGCGGCAGAAATTAATGGTAACTTCGGTCCTCTTGTGCTTTTGAACTATTCTCCCTTTAATGTTGATTTCTCACTTTCTTTTATCTTCCTTCCCCAAATGCGAGTCGTCCTCCCTCTGTTTCTCTTCGTCTCCGGCGAGCTCGGTGGTTTCCGGCGGCGGCGAAGTTCCGGCCAGATGTGGTGAGGTCGAAAATGAGTCTAGGTAACATTTTTCTTTCGTTTCTGCCCTTCCTTTCTGATTTGGACGAGATTTGAGAGGGGTAATCCGAGTTGGGTTCATTGATTTAGGTGTTCTAAGTGAGTTAAAATGAAGTTTAAGTTTCAGTTTTGTGTGTATTTTGTAGGATTTGAGATGTGATTTGAAAATCATGAAGTTTGTACAAAACCCTAATGTTGGGAATGTTAAATCTGAATGGTTTAATAGGGACTTTAGGCTTACAATTGGTTAAATGATTTGTTAAAGATTCAATAGGATAGAATTCTAGCCTTTTATGCCAAATATGTATTGATGTTAATTGTGTTAGTTAAAAGTTGTCAAGTTTGATTTGTTTGAGATTTAGTGTTTTGCAAACTCTAAAGTTCCTTCTTTGCTTCCTCAGCCTGATTGTTTATGTGTGAGCCAAAATAGTTACTTTCTCTATTGTTTGATAGTAATATAAGTTGCAAGTGTATTCAAATTGAATTGAGCATATGGATTCGGTGAAGTTTGTTTAAAACCCTTAAGTTTAGGACTGTGAAAGTCTTTATAAATTGAAGTTGTGATGGTGTGATTGCTGAGTTCTGTTGTAATATAAATGTTGTGCATTTTGGTTCTTGGTTGAATAGGGATAAAGATTATTTCTCTGATAGGTTGGTCATTATTTGGGAAATGTGGCTGAATGTATTTTTGGACTTAATGAAGTGCTAATAAATAATGAAAATTATGGTTCATAAGTCTTGTTCCTCTTTGTTTTGGCCATGCCTCTTACTATGTGTACTTGGTGATTTAATATTCTTTTAGCTATCTCTACTGCTTTGCTGAAACATGGTGGTATATGTGTGCAAATTCTTTGTTTGAGTAATAGTGGATTGTTTGGCTGGACCTTAGGGATCAATGTGGTTTTTGAAAATTTTAAAGGATGAAATCTGTACTGTTGGATTTATGAATTGTAATAATAAGGTGTATTGCAAGTTGGTTTCCTAGTTTTGAAAAGATGATAAAGTGGAATAGGTAAAAAGGGAGGCTTGATATTGATGATGTGGGTAGGAATATGTATAAATGTAGGAGGACTAATCTTTCTCATGTTTGGAAGCAAATTTTTGTGATTTAAGAGTTATTATGAACCACTAAGAACTGTGAATTATTGTGTATTGTCTTGCTTGAGTGATGTTATGTTTTCATTATGTGATTATGGCTTGTTAGTTCTCTATGTGTAGGTACAGTTTTGTCCTAGTTGAATGGTATATGAATGTTATGGATAAATTGATAGCTCTAATTTGTTGATTGAAGCTATAAATTGATTATGGAATAAGGAAGTTAGGAAGGATTGAACTAAATTGAATTTCTTGACGTTTTAGGTGAGTTATGGCCTAATAAGGCTTTCGGTGATTTAAATCTGCATTCTTTGGTAATTTATGGGCCATTGTTAAGTAGTTTGTACTTAATGAAAGTTGTTGATTATAAAATGTTCAAATTGAAGAAAGTTTGGAGTAAAATAGAAGTATGTCTTGTTAGGCTTTACCTTGGTAATCATGGATGTTAAATTGTTAGTTTTAGTTGGTGCTAGTATGAAAATGAGCTTGTAGGAAAGACATTGGATTATTCGGTGAATTTTGAATTTGTAGTGAGATTTGAATGATGAGGATGCTCGCTTCATTTGATCATTTTCAGCTTAGTTTATCTTTGATGGGTGTGCATGTTCGTAGTAATATTAAGTATTCATATTCTTGGTTTATTATTCATGTGTTTGGTTAATTTTTATGTGGCTGATTTTAAATTGGAGTATTTGATTGCTTAACTTGGTTTCTTGTGATTAAATTGGACGAAAGATATTGAAGAGGAAGTTGTTGAAATAATCTATCTTACTCTTGTGATCACATACAAAATATTTAATTGTAATAGTTTGTTTATATGTTGATGTGGTTCATTAATATAGAATACATAAATGGGGAAAATTGGGTAGAAACTTCATAAGACCGAGAGCGACGTAAATTAGTATAAGGTGGAGACTATATCAATATAACCTTTTGTGTTATATTATTTTAGGAGTGAATATTTGTGATGACGCTTGAGGGAAATCTATAAGAAATGGTAAGGAAGAACAACAGAGTGCTAAGGGCGACAGGTAATCACTCTTAACCTTGCCATAACATTGAGGGTGATGTAGTTGGGATTTTCAAAATCCTTTCTCACCTTCTGTATATATAAATCATTGAAATGTTATTTTTATACAAAATAGGCTATCGGGTGCCTTTCAAACGCGATTACTTTCATATAAAAGACTTTGATACATATATATATTATCCTGCTTGGTGATTGCTATTGATTTGGAATGGTGTGAAGGATATATAGGTCTATTGTTTAAATAGTGGTTTGAGAGGTATGATGATAGAAAAGAGAGTTGGATATTGAGTTGAACTTGTGGAGAGTTATGTTGTGGAAACAATGATATGTTGAGATTTAGATATTGAAGGGAATGGTAAAAGTGCAAGATATTGATGTAGAAATTGAGATACTGACGAGGTTGAAATTTATTGGACATTGTGGACATTGCATGACACTGAGACATATGTACCATCGCGCGATGATAACCGCTCGATAGGCCAATCAACGGTTATTTGTACGGGTTAACAGATTGGAGACTGTGACCATTGGTCAACAGATTGGAGACTGTGACCAACAGTCTTATGATTGGAGACAGGGACTGCTCCCTTTCTGATTGGAGACAGATTGGGGTTTCCCTCTTATGGGTTTACCAGAGAGGGAAATTGCCCCTCACATTTGAGAGGGGCACAGTGTCAACTCATTTGGAATACATATAGGGCTCGAGCGTAGTGCCTCCAGGATGACATGAGTAGAGCATCAGGTTGTACATGGATGAGAGTTGAGAAGTTGGATTTGATTTATTTTGGACGTGACAGAGGTTATAGAATGGTAAATGGAAGAAGACTTGGTTCTTGTATATATATATATTCATTTTAAAACTGTGGTACCCTTTAGACGCCCTCACTACCGCACATCTCGCTGTTATAGTGAGTTATGTAGTAGATTACTGAGACAAGTTGTCTCACCACACGATTACTTACATTTTTGCAGGTGATCATGCACAGGCGCAAGCATCAGGAAAGGGAATTAGGTAGTGGAGATTGTATAGTTTATTTAGAATTGTATATTGCCAATTTATAGGTCTGCATTCGCTTCCGCATGTATATATATCTATTTATTGTTTAATATCAACTAGTTTTGTTTATTAACCATGTTAGATAAATCCTTTCTAACATGGTTAGCAATAAATTATCCATGATAGCAGCTGTATTGTATTACTTTATTCTTTTCTATCATGGATAATAATTTAGTCATTAGGATATTCTTTTTCTAACTATGATAGAGATATTGATATTATTGAAATTCCTTTTTCTATCATAGTTAGCAAAGATATTATTGAACTAAAAGAGATGTCACAGGTTAATTAGGGGAATTAGTAACAGTATGTTACAGTTTCTTTTTCTAATCCCCGCTTTATTTCCTCGATTATCATAGTTTTGAGAAGAGAGCTGAGTTGGGGTTGGAAATATGAGTTGGATAAATGAGTTAAATGAAGCTTCTAGTGATTAGGAAAGAATTTCATGGTTAACATGAGTATAGACAAAAATCCCAAATTAAAGTTGTTATTGTGAGTGCTGTCAATTAAGGTGTACAAGGGCTTGAATTCTTTAATTAATACTAGTATCATTAGGGTGTTATAGAGTTGAAAAAAAATAGCACTGCATGTCATTTTCTTTCCCGGATTTGCGTGGTTCCTTGAATGGCTTATTAAAGTTATGTTTTGATTGAATGGTTATAGGACTTTGTAAGTTTTGTTTGTGACTTGTGAAGTAGGAAAAATATTGTCTATTCCATTTCTATTTTTCTGAACCTGGAATAGGAAAAATAATTAAGAGAAGTGGCCTTAAGATTTTGAATTTGCATTAATTAACAATAATTGATGTTTTGGGAACTTTACTTGTTTTCCTGTTTTGAAATTGATTAGAAATTTTTGTTTTCTATTGTTCTCACTAACGAATGTCTTCCCTAAAGAGATGGGGATAATTGATTTATTTTAGTATGATGATGTTTATTTTAGGATGGGTGCAGCAAAATAATGTTGATTTTGAGATTGAATTCTAATTGATTTATGATATGCAAAGTAAAGTTGTTTATGCTTGCCGCTGGCATGCTTATAACCGGTCTCCTATTCTTATTTTTTCTTTTGGTCAAACCGATTTAATTAGAATGTAATGTTTCTCTGTTTTAGTTACTGAATGGTATGAGAACAACGATAGATTTAATTGTTAGGTTAGGTTTGTACTTTAATTGATATGTGTTTACCAATTTGTTTCTTGGTATGATTTTATGCTTGCATTAATTGATAAATATATTTGAGTTGAGATTTAAAGTGTTTTTGAGGTTCAATTTATTTGAATGTGTTTTGGTGTTTATAAACACATCAATTGCGATGTCTGATTGTATGAATTTAATTTGTTTGCCGGCTGATTTTAATTGATGATGTGGCATGGATTGCTTTGGAATTGGAGCTTTTCTATTTAGAAAGTAGATAGAAATTGATACTTGGTTGATTGTAACATCCCAAATTTTGATTAGGGTTAATTGGAAATTATTGAGGTGTTATTTAGGAAATTTGAGTTTTAGGGAGAAATTTATGGAGATTTATTGTTATTAAATCTTAATTTTTGGAATTTAAGGAAATATAGTTAAAATAATTATTTGGAGTTAGAAACTTTCATGAATAAGTATTTGGGATAGTAGACAATATTATGATGGAAAGAAGGAGATATAGTAATATATACAAACTTCTGGGCTAAAAATATAATTCAGAATGAATGATAGGGTACTTAGAGGTAATTTTCACATATATATATATATATATATATATATATATATATATATATATACTCCTTCCTTCTCCTTCACTCCCAAACTCCCTCCGCCTCCGACCCCCTCTCATCAGACCCTCCCTCCTCTCCTCTGCCACGCGACTCTGGCGGCCTTCGGCGCGGCGGCGCCGACACCCCCTCCCTTGCCTCTTCTCTTCCCTAAACCGCGCCTCCTTCCCTCTCACTAAAACCCTTCCACCCTCCCCATCGTTCTCACTGCTTCCAGCGGCGGTCACAGGCGACGACGGCGTTGACGCCGTCGGCCTCACTTCCCTCCGAAGCTTCACCTCTTTACGTTTATTCCAAAGCTTAAGCCGATCTGTTCCTCTTCACTTCACTCATTTTCCGGCGGGTTTCTTCATTTTCCGGCGGAAACGGGATTTGATGACAAAGGTTCGATTTTTATCGTAGTATCTCGAGTGTTCTTCTATTTTCCAACTTCAGCTCATCTTTTCCTTGGCCCTCCTCCCTTTTCAGTTCGGCCAGCCCTATAATGGGCGATTTCCGGCGGGCTTCTTCGATTTCCGGCGACGGCGAAGCTCTGGCTAATTAGTGAGAGTCGAAAATGAGAAAGGTAGTTTCATTTATTCCGGTTTTATGCCTATTTCTACGATTTGGTGAGATTTGAGAGTTAGGGTTTAGGATTGAATTACTAAGTTTGGGCTATTTTAACTAATCAATGAAAGTTTGAAGTTTCTGGTTTTGTTCTTCCATAGGCTGTGTAAAAGTGATGATTTTGTAGAGTTGTTGTTGTGTTGGCTGATTTGTGCACTGTTTACGAGCCACTAATTATGTTTTTATTGGCTGATTTAATTCATGAGTTTTGGGGAATTCATGACTATATATATTTAAGTTTGGAAAGCATTTTCTGTGTATATAGTGTTCTTTGAATGTGAAATGTAAGTTTTTCTAGGGATGTTGGCATTTTGAGCATGAGGATTCTCTATTTCATTTGTTTGTGGCTGAAGTGTGAAGAGATGAGATCCATACTCTGCTTGATGTGATTGGTATTGATTTAATGAAATAATAGTATAGGATGGTTGTTCAAGAGTTGGTTTGGTTGTAAAATAACTCTGCATGAGATTAGTGAAACTTTGGACTGTTGCTATGTTTGTGAGAATGAATGTTTTGTATAGTGGGATAATAATGAAAGCTAATGAGCTACAATATTGTTTTGTATGCATACCTATCAAGTTGTATGATTCTTTGCAAATTTCATGTTATTCTTTATGTGCACTGTTTTGGGAATTAGTGATCTGATTAGATGATAAAGTTAGTTGATGATGATTAGCATAGCTTGCAATTAAATTTCTTTTGGAGAATTGTGGTGAGGGAGGAAGGTGGTGATTTGATTGTGGTGCTGGTTTGACAAAGAAAAAGGGATTACTTTAGGTTGACTTTGATAAAGTTATGAAATGTAATTAGTTTAAGAAAACTATGGAATAAGGAAGTTGTGAATGATTGAGTTAAATTGGATTTCTTGGCATTTTAGGTGAGTTGCGATCTAAAAAGGCTTTTGGCGATTTATGGGCTATTGTGGAGTTATTTAAACTTAATGAAAGTTGTAAATGTTAATTTGAGGGGATTGGGCCTTGTGTAAGGTTCCTTAATTCAAAATTTAATAAGATTGGCTAGGCGATGGATTTTGAAGGTGTGAGGTTGCATGAAGTGCTTTTAAAAGGTGCCTCGATGTTCATAGATAATTTTATATAGGTTAGTTGGTGGATGGGTCATATGAATCAAATTGTTGATAAGTTAAGTTTGAAAGAGTTATACTTGAACATATTTCTGGAGGTTTATGTTAATTATGAGTAATTTGGAGTCTTGAATATGGAGTTTTTAATCAACTTTGAGGTTGGAATATTTAACTGGTGTATAGATGTGTAAATCCTTGCTAGCATTGTTAGATATTATGAAAAGGTAGGGATTTCATACTTGCGAAGGAATTAGTTCTTGATGTTTAAAGAATTTATTAAGGGTGTGAATGTTTTAATCGAGAACATGATGTTGGGTAAAAGCTGAAATTCAGCTTGTTATTGGCTCTGCTAAAATAATTGATTCTCATTTAAAGGTGCTTAAAGGAATAATAATTCACTTTCAAGTTTCTGCTTCGGATTCATGGAAGCAAGACTATTGATGTGTAAGTCTGTTTGTGATTGAATTTTATTATATTGATTATTGTTTATTAGCTTGAATTGCGTTTGAAATTCTCGTTTAAGACAAAGTAAAAGAATGGGGATTGGGTAGCATATTAGGATTCGAGAGAGACGTTAAATATTATGAAATATAGATGATATTAATTTATCATTCTATATTATATTATTATAGGATTGGATGCGATGTGGATTTTGTGGCATCAAGAAAGAAAAACGGGTTAACGCATAGCTGTTGGGGGTCAGGTAATCACTCTTACCTTGCTATAACATTGAGGGTGACGTTAGTTGGGATCTTCAAAATCCTTTCTAACCCTCAAATCTTTAAAAGTTATTTTTATACAAAACAAGCTATCGGGTGCCTTTTTTTAAACACGATTATTTTTGTATAGAGAAACTTTATACATTATATGTAGTATCCTGTCTGGTGGTCGTGATTTTTCCTGAAATAGTTAGATATATATGGGTGAGGTGCTCTGACAGCGGTGTTGATAGGTTATTCGATGTAAATTGATGAAGTTTGTGGTGGTGTTATATATAATTGGTACTTGGACAGGGGTGTTGGAAAGTGATGTGGATTGGAAATATCATACGTTGTGGTTGAGGAATTGGAAAGTTGTGTTGAAGGAAAGTATTGAAAATTTGTGATTGAGATGTTGAAAAGGATTATGAGCATTGCATGACACTGAGATATGTACCATCGCGCGGTGATAACCGATGGATAGGCCAATCAACGGTTATTTGTACGGGTCAACAGATTGGAGACTGTGACCAGTGGTCAACAGATTGGAGATTGTGACCAGCAGTCTTCTGATTGGAGACAGGGACTGCTCCCTTTCTGATTGGAGACAGACTGGGGTTTCCCTCTCATGGGGTTACCAGAGAGGGAAATTGCCCCCTCACTTTTGAGAGGGGCACAGTGTCAATTCATTCAGAACATATATAGGGCTCGAGTGTAGTGCCTCCGGGATGGCATGAGTAGAGCACCAGGAATGTACATGATTGTGAGCCGAGAAGTTGGACTTGCGAAAATGCGAATGAGATTTATAATGATGAGAGTATGGATTGGAGATTAGACGGCGAAGTGTAGTTGATGTGGAAATTGAGTGAGTGATTTTGAGTCGTATTAGGAAAGTAGGGATGATGAATTTGATTAGTTTTGGACGTGACAGAGAGCCTGGAAGGGTAAATGGAAGAAGACTGGGTTCTTGTATATATATATATATTGATTTTTGAATTGTGGTACCCTGTAGACGCCCCTACTACCGCACATCTCACTGTTATAGTGAGTTGAGTAGTAGATTACTGAGACAAGTTGTCTCACCCCACGATTACTTACATTTTTGCAGGTGATCATGCACAGGCTCGGACAACAGGAAAGGGAATTAAGTTTCAAAGGTTGTTTTGATTATTTAGACATGTATATTGCCAAAATGTATAGGTCTGCATTCGCTTCCGCATATTTTTATTTGTATTGATATTAATGGTTAATTGGAGAATTGTGATAGGTCGCTTCTTTTTCTAACCATGTTAGGTTATTCTTTTCTAACATGGTTAGCTATTAATTATCCATGATAGTGTTCAGGTTATATTAGAAAATTCTTTTCTATCATGGATAGTGATTATTATTAGGAAATTCTTTTTCTAACTATGATAGATTTATTAATATTATGGAAATCATTTTTCTATCATAGTTAGTGAAGGTATTATTGAATTAATTAGGGAATTAGTAACAGTATGTTACACATCCTTATTCTGTTACTCTTCCTACATTCTTATCAATATCATTACTTATTTCGTTATTCTTTCTATATTCTTCTCAATCTCTCCACACTTCCTATTCCATTTCTCTTATCACTCTCTCCCCACCACGGGAAGAGTGATATTCCTCTCAAAAGGCAGAGTATCATGCACAGAAGGAAGGGAAACTATCATATGTATATTGCCAATCTATATGCAATGCAGCACAGTCCAAGGTTATCGTATACCAAATACTGATAACCAAGTTGTAACAAAGTGTTACTAATTCCCTAATTAACCTGTGACATCTCTTTTAGTTCAATAATTCATTTACTAACTATGATAGGAAAGGATTTTCCATAATATCAACATACCTATCATAGTTAGAAAAAGAACATTCTAGTGAATAAAACATTATCCATGATAGAAAAGGATTTCCTGATACAATATAAATACTATCATGGATAATCAAAAGCTAACCATGTTAGAAAAGGTTCACCTAACATGGTTATTAAAAGAAGTAAACTAATGTTAAGTAATGTCAGATACAAATAACTACGTGCGGAAGCGAATGCAGACCTATAAACTCGGCAATATACATATCTAAAGAATCAATACAATCTCTACTACCTAATTCCCTTTCCTGCTGTTTGCGTCTGTGCATGAATACCTGCAAAAATGTCAGTAATCGTGGGATGAGACAATTTGTCCCAGTAATCACCGCTTAACTCACTATAACAGTGAGATGTGCGGTAGCGAGGGCGTCTACAGAGTGCCACAGTTTAAAATCAGTAATATATATATATATATATATATATATATATATATATATATATATATAATTCACTCCTTCTTCCATATGTCCTCCAATCAAATAATACTGCCCCATCAACTGTCACACTCGCCTATAGATGCATTGTGCCATCACGGTGCATTCAAGCATCTAATCTTCACTATATGATTTGACACTGTGCCCCTCTCTCTAATGAGGGGACAATTTCCCTCTCTGGCAACCTCCAGAGAAGGAACCCCAATTCTGTTTCCATTACAGAAAGGGAACGGTTGGGCTCTCTAATGCCAAACAACCGTAGGTCACTTACTTTCTCTAGTAAGTAGACCCATGATCCCCGGTCTCTAGTTCGAAAAGGATCAGTACAAATAACTGTCGATCGGCCAATCGACAGTTATCATCGCGCGATGGTACATATATATATATATATCAGTGTCATGCAAACTCTCCCAATATCCATGTCCATTAATTTCAATCTCATCATCAATATCATGCACTCTTACCATTCCATTCAATATCTCAACTATTTAATTCCTTCCCTCTAACTAAATAATCAATATCCCTACAGAACACTATATAAATCTCTCACATCATACCCAGAATAAAATCAATCTAGAATCGTCATCCACACCAAACAGGATAATATATATAATGTTTCAAATTTCTTTTATACGAAAATAGTCGTGTTTGAAAGGCACTCGATAGCCTGTTTTGTACGAAAATAGCTTTTCAAAGATAATATATATATATATATATATATATATATATATATATATATATATATATAGAGGGTGAAGAAGGATTTTAAGAAAATCCCAGCTATCGTCACCCTCATTGTTATAGCAAGGTAAGAGTGATTACCTGTCGCCCTCTAGCACTCTAATACTCTTCCTTACGCATCCTGGCGCAATTCACCTATTATTATATAAAAGTAATAATAAGGTTAACAACTATGCATAAATCCGCATAACGAATAACGCGTCTCTCTCTCGGTTCTAATGTTACTACCCAGCCCCTTCTTCTTTACACTATCTGATAAAACCATTTAAATTCTCTTGGTTGATTTGACATACACACATATACTTAGCATAACAAAAATCAGCAACACAGCAAGTAATTTACATGGTTCAAATCACTACCATTCTCAGCAATCAAATCATACCACATTTCGAATCAACAAGGATTAAGTCAAACTTCCTTTTTAGTCATTTGTCCCCTGTTATTGTACTAAAACCTATAACACTGTCAAAACTGAATTAGAACAAATTTGCAGAAACCAGCACATAATAGGCATCCTTGTACATATCCATATAATGCACCTTTATCACAATTTGTTCATCTCTATCTCAAAACAATAACTTACAACAAATATAATATGAAACACTTTAAAACAGCCCACACTTAATTTCTTTTATTTAAAGTCCTTTTTGCAAAAGTGATAACACGCTTCAATAACTATTTCAAAATCATTAACTTTGTTATTAATCATATACCATGAAAATTCAAGTTTTTCAACTCTAATGCCAAGCTTATCATATTTTTATTCCAAACAAACAATCCTATTCAATCATAACCAGCATACATGCAGCAAAATCCATTTATTTTCCTGCACATCCTCGTAAAATAATGCCAACAAAGTAACCAATGATAGCCAGAATTCAAAGCTTCCATTTGCTTAGGTTAAATCACTATCCATACATTTCCATTTCTACTACAAAGTCTAACGAAATTCTTACTGAAAACTGTAAACTTTTATGTAACATTCCAACATATAAAAGTTTCATCCAACTCAACCTCCATGCACATATACATATCATGATTACAGCAAAAATCTGAATATTCTATTCCAAGGACATTTACTTAGTAATATAAATTCTCTCATGCATATTTAAACCCCTCTCAATCACAAGCTCACCATTTAAGAATTTCAAACACAAACATATGATCAATTCCTTCCACCTTTCATAATCACAATCATCTAAATCATTCACTACTCGCTTTCTCATTGGACACCCTTATGTTAATTATCCCAAAAAGGGTAACAATAACTGACTCCTACTTGAGTTAATAATACAAATGCCTCTCATTCCTCAAAATCATAATCAAACAGCTACTCAATCAAAATCATTTATGCAACATTTTTGAACTTCCTAAACTCTTTAACTATAAATATTAAGACTTTCATTAAATATTCAATTAACCAAAAACATGTTTTTATATACCTAAACTCCAAACAGTAAGCTCAAATCACAACACAAAAGTCTTTCATGACTTAAGAAATTACAATACCTCCATTCCAACTCCATTAAGTTCAACTACATAAAAGGCAATAGTAGAAAATTTGTAAATACATCTACATTAACACTACTACAATTATATCCATGCATCAATCTCACATGCATTTCATACCATTCTTTATGCCCACAATCAGCTATGACAGAAAAAAGGACTTAGGAAACCTTCAATCCACACAAGGTCATTTTCATCTTTCTCTTTTATGTTCCAAGGGCAGCCAAAGGAAAATGAGATAAAGGAATTTGCAATACACTTACTTAGTTCTCACAATCAACCATGTCAAAGCTCAAAGAAACTACCACAGTGACAGATTTTTCAACTTTAATACCTAAGATGCTTCTAACTCTTCAAATTTCTTCAACACCAAAATCAGGGACTTTGCAAATATGAACACAACTCATTAACTTTCAAATAAAACCTTAAATCCTCCTACAAAAATCAAACTTGAATCTTTATACTCCCTATAATAAATTCTTGATTTAAAAATCAATTCGGCCATTGAAGAAGAAATGAGCAGCAACTTGTTACCTCCTTTTTGTCAAACCATAACAATGACAAAATAAGAAATCCAGAGACAAAGAACTAAGATTCCAGAAAATTGCAAATACTACACAACTTGACATATGTGACTAGCTATTACAAAATAAATCATCCTTCAACTATATTACCTAGCATCCCACTTAACTACTCCTTACTATAAGTACACTTTAACTCACCCAATCAAACATTATATGCCAAAACTAACAGAAACAAGGCAACCAAGGGAAAATAGAAATGTGCACAACAAAAACTTTTCCCATCTTCAAATAGGAATTCCACATCTTCTTTAACACACCAAATATTGAAACTTAAGCTTTATTTCAACACAATTTTTGACTCAAAACCAAAACCCAGATTCGAATTCTCCCTCTCAAATTCGTCCAAACCAGAAGGAAAGAGCAGGAATGGAAGAAATGAAATTACCTAAGCTCATTTCTGACCTTCGCACATCTAGCCGGAGCTCCGCCGTCCAGAATCTCGCCGGAAAATGCTAAGGCCGACGCAACGATAAGAGAGGAGAAAGGAAAGTGAGAAAATAAAGTTGGAACAAGAAGGAAACTCATGAAAACAAAAGAACAAGGACCCCTCACCACTCACCGTTGTTGACCGCCGGAGAACGAAGCCACCGGCACCGGAAATCACACTTCGCCGCCGCTGGAGAAGAAAAGAACGGAATAGAGAGTGAGGGAAGGAAACAGAACATGATGTGGAGAAGTGAGAAAGGAAGAATGGTTTGATGATGATGATGATGGGGGGAAAGATCGGCGCCGCCGCGCCTTAGGCCGCCGGAGATCGCAAGGGCGGAGGAGAGGAGGGAGGGTCTGATGAGAGGGTTGGAGGGCGGAGGGCTCGAGAGAGAGAGAGAGATGTCGGGTGAGAGGGAGTGAGTTGAGTGTTTATATATATATATATATTTGTGAAAATTACCATTAACTACCCTATCCTTTATTCTTAATTATATTTCTAGCCCAAAAGTTTGCATTTATTATTTTTACTCTCTCTTTCTATCATACTATTTTCTAGGTTTCAAAAATATTTGTTCATGAAAGTTTATAGCTCCAATTAATTCGTTTTACTATACTTATTTAAATCCCAAACTAAGTGAGATTTAATATTCATAAATTGCCCAAAAATCATAAAATTCTTCCCTGAAACCCTAAATTTTCTTAAGGACACCTCAATAATCTCGTATTATCTTTAATTTGAAAATTGGGATGTTACAGAGAGAATAATATTGAGTCTTTAGTTGGTGTTTCAATTCTAGAGCCTAATGCTTGTTTTGAACAAGAGATAATGTAACATATTGTTACTAATTCCCTAATTAACCTGTGACATCTCTTTTAATTCAATAATCTCTTTACTAACTATGATAGAAAAAGGAATTTCAATAATATCAATATCTCTATCATAGTTAGAAAAAGAATATCCTAATGATTAAAATATTATCCATGATAGAAAAGAATAAACTAATACAACACAGCTGCTATCATGGATAATTCATTGCTAACCATGTTAGAAAGGATTTGTCTAACATGGTTAATAAACAAAACTAAACGATATTAAACAATAAATAGATATATACATGCGGAAACGAATGCAGGTCTATACAAATTGGCAATATACAATTCAAAATAGTCTATATAGCTTCTAATACCGAATTCCTAGAGAGAAGCCTACTGTAACACCCCGAATTTTATTTTAAAATATAATTAAATTAGATAGGAATGAAAAATATAAATTATAAGTTAAAGTTTTATGAAATGGAATAAAAGAGAAAATTTTGGACAAACTTTTAGAAATTACGAACATAATCTTAATATTTCTTATTTTGTATTATTAGACCATTTGTGTATTTTAGTCATAATTGTGGACTATAATATTATGAAATAATTAGAGTAGAAATATGTTTGTTATCATGAAGGAATTATTATTAGGTAAACTTGTAGGGAAAATTTATTATCTTTTAGGATATTTTTGTCTTATAAATTATAAATATGTTATCATATCAATAAAATAATCTTTAGACAATTCAATCATATTTGTTTCCACCCAAACTAAGTTTTATGTTTATTAAATTAAATAAATAGGAAAAAGAGAGTTAAATGGAAGGAAAGAGGATGAAGTGTCATATAAAAGATGTTGGGGCGAGAAATATAATTAAGAATAAACACATAGGTAGATAATTGAAATTTTCACTAATCAATAAATATGTGCATAAGTAACAAACCCTAATCTCCTTCCTCATCTAACCTAGCCGTCGCCCTCTCTTGTCTAAAACATTTCTTACGTTCTCTTTCTCACTTTCTCTGCCCAAACACGTCGCCTATTCCTCTCTTAATTCTTCTTCCTTTTTTCCCAAAGTACACGTTCATCCTTCTCCATAAACTCAATTCCCTTCATTTCCAAATTCTTCTTGCTCAGTCTGAAAATTTCGATCATGTCTGTCTCTTTTTGAAGCTCGTGATTTCTGTTCAATTCAATGGTGATGAACACATGATTTTTTATGGCAGAGGAGCTATTCGGCAACTGCAAGAACGATTCAAACTTCTTGTGAGTTTCTTTTTCTAATCCCCGCTTTATTTCCTCGATTATCATAGTTTTGAGAAGAGAGCTGAGTTGGGGTTGGAAATATGAGTTGGATAAATGAGTTAAATGAAGCTTCTAGTGATTAGGAAAGAATTTCATGGTTAACATGAGTATAGACAAAAATCCCAAATTAAAGTTGTTATTGTGAGTGCTGTCAATTACGGTGTACAAGGGCTTGAATTCTTTAATTAATACTAGTATCATTAGGGTGTTATAGAGTTGAAAAAAAAATAGCACTGCATGTCATTTTCTTTCCTGGATTTGCGTGGTTCCTTGAATGGCTTATTAAAGTTATGTTTTGATTGAATGGTTATAGGACTTTGTAAGTTTTGTTTGTGACTTGTGAAGTAGGAAAAATATTGTCTATTCCATTTCTATTTTTCTGAACCTGGAATAGGAAAAATAATTAAGAGAAGTGGCCTTAAGATTTTGAATTTGCATTAATTAACAATAATTGATGTTTTGGGAACTTTACTTGTTTTCCTGTTTTGAAATTGATTAGAAATTTTTGTTTTCTATTGTTCTCACTAACGAATGTCTTCCCTAAAGAGATGGGGATAATTGATTTATTTTAGTATGATGATGTTTATTTTAGGATGGGTGCAGCAAAATAATGTTGATTTTGAGATTGAATTCTAATTGATTTATGATATGCAAAGTAAAGTTGTTTATGCTTGCCGCTGGCATGCTTATAACCGGTCTCCTATTCTTATTTTTTCTTTTGGTCAAACCGATTTAATTAGAATGTAATGTTTCTCTGTTTTAGTTACTGAATGGTATGAGAACAACGATAGATTTAATTGTTAGGTTAGGTTTGTACTTTAATTGATATGTGTTTACCAATTTGTTTCTTGGTATGATTTTATGCTTGCATTAATTGATAAATATATTTGAGTTGAGATTTAAAGTGTTTTTGAGGTTCAATTTATTTGAATGTGTTTTGGTGTTTATAAACACATCAATTGCGATGTCTGATTGTATGAATTTAATTTGTTTGCCGGCTGATTTTAATTGATGATGAAGGTAATGGATGCACAAGAGGGGGGGGGGTGAATTGTGCTACAAAAATAAATGATCAAATAAAACCAACACAAGATTTATACTGGTTCGGTCTTCCTGACCTACGTCCAGTTCTCAACCACCCAGGCCGAGTTCCACTATCTCAGGTTTTAAATCGGGTTCACCTGAAACCTTACAACCGCAAGTTTTGGACGGGATCACTTGCAACCTTACAACTACAAGTTTTACACAAGGCTCACTTGTAACCTTTCTGACTAGCTCCCCCTTACACCTAGCAAGGGTTCAACCTTTACAACTAAAGGATTTTTCTAACTAAGTTCTCTTAAAGAACAGATAGTGTTACACACTTAAGTACAAACAATGCTCTTATAACAGAAAGAGACTTAACAACAAAGAGTACATAATATGTAGATGAGAATGATCACTCGATGTGTTAAATGCTCTTTACTTTTCTGGGCAGCTTTGAATGCTTGAAGATGTTCTTAGTTTCTCGCTCTAACTTCTCTCAAGAGTATTCAAAGATAATTGTTAACCTCATAAATGAGGTTTGAGCCTCTTTATATAGTCTTCAAGCAATCTGTCTCTAGGTAGGTGGGAGAGCCGTTTGAATATGGCCGTTTAACCCATGTTACCGTTTGCCCAATAAATGCTTCATCAATGCATAGCAGGGTTGACTTGCTTTATCTCTGAAAAGTAGTCCTGACACCTCTGCTCTGACAAAAGCATTCTGACACTGCAACTTCTGACATTCTGATTGCTTGCGGAAGCAGATTCTCATCCGGAAGCAATTCTACTGAGTGTGCTGCACTGAGTGTTAGTCTAACAGTATAAACATATAGTCACATGCAGTGGGAGTGTTCTTAGTCTAAGAGGTCTTCCTTGCATCAGGAAGCACTTCTCCATCCGGAAGTAAATCCGCTGGATGAAGGATTTTGTTCACTATTACTCACTATCGCTCAGTGTTCATTCAATCCAACAGCCAGCGCTAGTCACTAAGCTATCGGAAGCACTTCTACTGGATGTTGCTCACTTTTACTGACACTTAGGGATATTTATTCCAACAGCCAGCGCCAGTCTAAGTCTAACAGGAAGCAAATTCACTTCCGGTTGAATCTTAACTTAGTCTTAGGATTTTGTATATCTAGTGCTCATGGACTAAGTAAATTCCTAAGTGAATTTCTTGCTGCCGCTGGGGGATGAGACATTTATCCGCGAGCGCTAGTCCTAATCTATCCGGAAGTAAGTCCACATCTGGTTGTACTTTTACTTAGGATTCTATGTTCACCTATTGCTTTCTAAGTTCTTTCATATTTTAGTCTTCATCAAAACTTAAGATTCTAACAGATGATGTGGCATGGATTGCTTTGGAATTGGAGCTTTTCTATTTAGAAAGTAGATAGAAATTGATACTTGGTTGATTGTGTTATTATACTTAAGGTTCTTACAAAGTGGTAGTTGGTTCGATTAAATTTGTTGTGACTTGTATGTGTTAAAATAGAAAAGAAAGAAAAATAAGAATGATATATCATGAAGGGACGGGAATCATTATTAGGATCGAGATCAACGTTAATTAACATATGAAAGAATATATATTCATATTCTATATTACTTGGTATAATAATAGGAGAAAATAGTAAAGGGAATACTTGGAGACAAAGATCCAGCAAAGAGGAAGAGCATAAATTGTTTGTGAAGTTCAGGTAGCGGTTTATTTCATACACATTAGGACTATTTGTTTATTTTCTGTCATAACTAATATTACTGCTTCAGGTATTGATAAAGTTTATTTTCAGTATTTAAATTTTATGTGGAGTACTCTAGGTATAAGGAGGGTCGCACCCCCTATACCATTTTATTATTGTTGAATTTATTTTTCATAGAAAATCCTGTCAGGCATGCCTACTACGAAAGACAAATATATTGCTATAAGTAGTGACGTGGTGCAATAGGCACATGCATTAAGTTATCTACCCGTGACAAACATATTGTTAAGGTAGGGCCATGTATGAGTGTTTTACTAACAGGTAGTATTCACCAATAGGAGCGCACTATCATTATCTGAAGTAGAATTAAATGAATCAACTTCTAGGTGAAGTAAATGCATGAATTAGAGCGTATGAAATAAACTGCGGTAAATTTAGTTTCAGGTACCCAATAGATAGGGAATTTTAGAGTGATGAAGGGAACAAGGAATGTAGGAACATCTGCTTTTATTTGTATTTTAATTAATGTATATTTTAAAAGAAATTTGTATACTTCTATTATGGCACGTAATATTTATAAATTTTGTAGGAGATAAAACTTGTGAACTATATGTACTTAATAAATGTATTTGGAAGTCATATCTACAATTATATGTACTTATATGTAAAATTAGATATTTTAGAAATAATATTTTTCTTGGGTGAATATTAGAACTTCAAAATAAAAGATAAATGTTTTATTGTAGGAAATAATAGCTAAGAATATGTTTTTAAAACTTTTGTTCTTTTATAAAATCAATATAGATCATTTTTCGTATCTTAAGTAACTTTATTTTGTTTTAAAAAGTTTATTCTCAAGTTGTTTTAGAAAGAATTATTCCTAAAAGACAATTTAATGAAATTTTTTTAATTTGGACAGCTTTTTGTAAACTTGTATAGATTTTTAAAGCATTTAAAATATATTCTATTACTAAAATTACTATATTTAATTTAAATATATTTGATATTTTAATAAAATACAATGAAATAAACTAGGTGTGACACCTACAATAGAGGATTTGCTTCAATGTCTCCTAGATAATGATGAGAAACTCTTAGCTAGGCAAGAAAGGAGCACGTTATCTCTTGAAAGGATAGCACTTCAAATGAGTGAAATTACTTCCAATCTTGAGGCTTTGAACCAAAGGAGGATTTTCTCTAACATGTCAAATGATATTTCAATGGAAAATGAAGTTTCACGAGAGGAATCGATCATAGAGGGTGAGGAGTTGCCACCAATGGCTTGTGATGATTTTGGGGATGATGGTGAGTTAGAAGTCAATGATGGAGAGAATAATATTGAGTCTTTAGTTGGTGTTTCAATTCTAGAGCCTAATGCTTGTTTTGAACAAGAGATAATGTAACATATTGTTACTAATTCCCTAATTAACCTGTGACATCTCTTTTAATTCAATAATCTCTTTACTAACTATGATAGAAAAAGGAATTTCAATAATATCAATATCTCTATCATAGTTAGAAAAAGAATATCCTAATGATTAAAATATTATCCATGATAGAAAAGAATAAACTAATACAACACAGCTGCTATCATGGATAATTCATTGCTAACCATGTTAGAAAGGATTTGTCTAACATGGTTAATAAACAAAACTAATCGATATTAAACAATAAATAGATATATACATGCGGAAACGAATGCAGGCCTATACAAATTGGCAATATACAATTCAAAATAGTCTATATAGCTTCTAATACCTAATTCCCTTTCCTGTTGTCTGCGTCTGTGCATGAATACCTGCAAAAATGTCAGTAATCGTGGGATGAGACAATTTGTCCCAGTAATCACCGCTTAACTCACTATAACAGTGAGATGTGCGGTAGCGAGGGCGTCTAAAGGGTACCACATTTTAAATTCAGTAATATATATACATACATGTCAAGGCTTCTTCCATTCATCACTCAAGTCCCTCCATCAATTTCACATTAACCAAATATCATATCCCAAGTCTCCAATCTAATGATGCTACCACCACAACTCTCACACTCACCTATAGATGCATTGTGCCATCACGGGGCATTCAAGCATCTAATCTTCTCTATATGATTTGACACCGTACCCCTCTCTATGATGAGGGGGCAAATTTCTCTCTCTGGCAATCTCCAGAGAGAGAACCCTAATTCTGTTTTCCACTGCAGAATGAGAACGGTTGGGCTCTCAAATGCCTTAACAACCGTAGGGGCGGTTGGGCTCTAAAATGCCTTAACAACCGTAGGTCACTTCTCTCAATAAGTTGACCTATGATCCCCGATCCAATCAATCCGAAAAGGATCATCAGTACAAATAACTGTCGATTGGCCAATCGACAGTTATCATCGCGCGATGGTACATAAATCTCAGTGTCATGCAAAGCTCACCATATCCATATCCATCCATTTCAATATCATCATTAATATCATGCAATCTCACCATTCCTTTCAATATATCAATCTAAAATAATTGAACTACTTCCCTCAACCTACTCTCAATATCCTTGTCAACAACCAGAATAATAACACACCAGGATAACAGTATATGTAAAATGTATAAAAATCTTTCATACAGAAATAATCGTGTTTAAAAGGCACCCGATAGCCTGTTTTGTATAAAAATACCTTTTCAAAGATAATATATGTATACAGAGGGTGAGAAAGGATTTTAAAAATCCCCAACTAACATCACCCTCATTGTTATAGCAAGGTTAAGTGTGATTACCTGTCGCCCAGCAATTTTACATGATTTTTCATCCTTTCTTTATGCCGCAAACGCCATATCGCAAACAATCCTATAATGTAGTGCAGAATGATAAATTAGTATCATTCTACTTCATGTTTAACGTCTCTCTCTCTCGTATCCACATTACTACCCAATCCATTCAAATAATTCACACTTCCCTATTTTTTTTTTGTAAATTTGATTACTTTAGGATTTAAGACCTCTTATGATTCTAAATACACTTCATACATAATCAGTTTTAGATCATCAATTAAATAATCTAATTTAAATCCTTAAACACTTTCATTCATTCATGAAGGCACAAAGTCTCAACAACACTAAAACAAAACAAGCATATAGCTTCCATTTATTCACTTCAAAATCAATGATAAACTTAATTAAACCATGAAACCAAGGACTAAACCAAGCTGATATTTCTTTTCATCTTTATTTGAATCAATCTATCAATAGAGCTTCCAATCCAATTCATTTATTCCACTTCGAATATTAGCAAAATAGAACACCTATTCCTTTAACATACATATATTGCAAATTTCAATCATAATAAACATGCATACAAATAACGAAGTAGATAAAACAAAATCTAGCATAATCAAAAGCATTTTAACATATAGAAATACAAGAGTTCACAAAATTCCATTTCATATCTTAATCAAAACCTACACAAGGAAATCATGAATTCAAATTCCCCAATCTCAACCACAATAAATCTCAATCAAACCCAACTCAAAATCAGGTAATCCCAAACTTATAGACTGCTTATAATCAACTCAATGTGGTTTCAAAACAACAAAATAAAGCACAATAGCTATTGGGATCAGATTCTAAGAGATTTCCCCCAAATTCTAAGGAAGAAATTGCGCATAAGTCACGTCAAAACTGACATTAACTACTTAAATTCACATTTCATGATACGTCTTCCTATCAAGAGTTGAACACAGTCCCTTACTCCTTCAAGATAATTTCTATTACATACTTTAAACCAGAATGCACAATAGTTAGCAAAATATTCAATGTATACCAATAACTCAACTCAATCTTATCTTAATTTCAAAGCAATGAGTCTCTCTCATAAACACATCAACAGAGTGTAGCCAAAATAGAAAGAGAATTGAGGGGTGAAATTTCAAATTACAAATATCAAGCAAATGACCTCGATAACCAACTTCAATGCATACTTTAATCACTTATTCAAATCAAAGCATCTCAAAAATGCAAATAAAAGACCATAACCTTAAATTAACATAACACCAAAATCAACAACCATTCCATCCTTTCTTCATCACCAAAAGTCGCTTACTAACTTCATCTTCCATTAACTACATCAATCAAAGAAATCATATTTCATGCTTATCGTTTTATTAACACCAATATTATCACTTCACAATTCAGTTTGATCAGTTCATTAACATCAAAACACCAAAACTAAAACTCAATCACTGTTTCAATTAATTTCTAAACTTAAAATCCTAAAACCCATTCAAACCCTCATCCACTTCAACCCGAATTTCGCATCAAAAGCATTAACTCCTAATTCAAATTACAAGCAATATCCCACACCACTTCCAGCCACGCAACAAAAACAGAGAAATTAAACTCTTCCTAAATCAGTTTCCAAATCAAGCATATTGAACACAACTCCAACTTGCAAGATTAGCTACATGCCTCCCCAATCATTCACTATTAACCATACATTCCAGAATAGCAAATATAGCAGCATAAACCATTAAAATAAAATCTTTTCTAACAACCCCAAAAATTAGGGTTTTACATGAATCATTCCAAACTTAAATCAACATTCAATTTCATAGTTAGGATACTAAAATATGAAGCCTTGGCATAGTTTTAATTCATATCATAACTGAAACTCAAACCCCCAATTCAATCCCTCACTCTCAAATGGCTCAACACGAAAAATCAAAGGTAGGAAAGGTGTGGGAAATGCTCACCAAGTTCCAAAATGAGAAAAAGGAGCAAACCCACCGCTGGCCGCCGCCTATCTCGCCGGAAAACTGTCGAGCTTGCCGGAATCGATGCGAAAGAGAGAGAGGGCTCGCAAAGGGATCAAGAGAGACAAAGAAAATATGAGAAATTAACAAAAGAAGAGAAGTTTAGCTCGAAAATGTAGTAACGGCCGAAGCTTTACCTATTCTCGCCAGGAAATCTCTGGAACTCGCCGGAAAACGGAGCAAGAAAACGGAAATGAAGGAAGAAGACATGACGAGAATGAGAGGGAGGTGGGCTCGGTTGGGGACCGCCGTTCGTCGCCGCTGGAAGCTCGCCGGAGGTCGCAGGGGAGGAAGAAAAGGAGACGATGAAGGAGATGTCTTTGGGTGGAGGGAGATCGGATGGTTGAAGAAGGAAGGGGGCGGCGGCTTTTTATGTTGTGGAAGGGAAGGGTGTGCTTGGTTTAGTGAAATAAAGGTGGTATATGATAATTTGCAGCCCAAACTTGCCATAGTGTACTCTTTTAATTTAAAACCACTTAAACCAGCCTCCAATCTCCTTAACTTTCAAAATATTTTGAGTATTTCCATTCCCTCATATTTCAAGCTCTTCAATTTCTTAATTAATTATATGCACATTTACTGCTCAAAATTTTCAAAATGTCCTCAAAAATCACCAAAAATTCCTAAAAATTCTAAAATTCTCAATTTCTCCATTTATTATTTCCCAAAACACTCCTTGATCCTGTATTAAATTTTCAGGATGTTACAGATAAAGAGAGATATGTCCATCAACTTATGACCTTGATCCTCCAATGGATATTTTGACGCTTACTGATGAGAGTCAAATAGATTTCATGGGGTTTTCAAAGTATTTAGGGGGCATGGATAGTTATTGTGAAATTATTAAGTCAGAGTCTCCTATTATTTTGATTAACCTATGCATTTCAAAGCCATTAGTGAGTGATGAGGTCCATACTTGTCTCAATGAACATTTGTGTCCGTTGCAATCTTTTTGTAACAAGAGAAATGAAGACAAGTTGATTATGATTTTTGATACTTATGATTAGTGATTTCTCTTACAAAGTCTGGCTGAAGACTATAAACTTAGTGCTTCTTGGGAGACAACCCAAGTATTTGATGTTTTTCTTTGTTTTTTTGTAGGAGTTTTGTAACCCCAATTGATGCATCAATTACTAGTAAGGGATTATGAGCTAAGAGTGTAACTCAAGAAGAGGAAGGGGAGTATTCTTCTACTTCACTTTGCTTTTCTTTTTCTGAATATGGCTGCTGGAAATACATGCTGGTTCTGGTTGATATTGGAGTTGATTGATATTTGAAATTGATTTTCATGACATATGTTTGTGTTAATTGGTTGAACAAGAAAACGTTTTGTCATTTCTACACTTGTTTATTAACTATTTCATACTTGCCTCTACTTTTCATGTTACTTGTTCACATTGAGGGCAATGTGACATTCAAGTGTGGGGGTGTGGGTACCAACCATTGTTTTTTGCATGACTTGTCCTTGAGTTTTTGAGTTTTATTCTTGGTTTTATGCATATAGAAAATGTCCAAAAAAACTTGAAGTTGGGAAAATATTTGCAAACATTGTCAAAGTTGATTTGATTTGAACTTAAAAGAATTTTCTATCTTCTTGGAATGTTAGTGTATAGGCAGAGAATTTGGTTTAGATATTTGACTTTAGGATGTCAATATAACATGTGAGGAATTTGAGTCTACATATCATTTCTTTCAAGAGGGAGTACACATATTGTAATGTCATCTCTAAAACTTGTCTTGAATCTCTCTTGAAGCTTAAAATACTTCTTGTATGCACAAAGATGATTAAAGCATTCATGTTCATAGCTAGTTTGGCCAAAATGCCTACCCTTATTGTCTTTATTCTTTGCATTTCCCCTTTGAGTCTAAACTCTCTTAAAAAGAAAATTGCATTGATTATATAGCCATTTGTTTGAATTGCAATTTCTTCTTTCACTTTCACTTCTACTTCAATTAGTGTTAAGCCATGCAATGCCAAAAGAAAAAAAAGTAGAATGAAGTAATTTTTTTTTGTTTTTGATAGTATAGAGGTACAATATGAAAAAAAAAGATATTGATTTCAAAAACAAAAGAGAGAGCAAAGAAAAAAAAGAAAAAAAAGAGAAAAAGAAAAAAAAAAGAAAGAAGAAATGAAAAAAAAAATGAAAGTTTGAGTTTATGAAGAATAAAGTTCATATGTAAAGTTTGTGTGTGTTTAGCTTGTTATTGCTTCATTCTTTAGGTTTACCATGAAAATGTTTGGCATTGATTGAGCTAGTCCCTCCACTTTCATATTCATTTCATTATCCTTTCTTATTCACCATAACTCTTCTTCATTGTCATATTCATTTCATTATCCTTCCTTATTCATCATAACTCTTCTTCATTGTCATATTCATTTCATTATACTTCCCTATTCATCATAACTCTTAAAAGTCCTTTTGATTTGTGAATGCATTAAGTTTTAAAAGTGGAGATTGGGATGGTAGACAAGCTTATGGTATATGAGTTTCAATAGGTGGAATGGAGTGAAACACAACCCGAATTATTGAGAGAAGAGTGCAAACACATAACTTGTGAGGGACATCTTATTGTTATTTATCTCTCCCAAGTTATTTGCCTTGTTACTTGTATTTTTGGAAAATAGAAAAGGAGTTTATGATGACTTGATTTTTGAATGATTTAATTGACTGGACTTTCAATGTTTGCATTGAATTTTTACTTCCAAGTTCTTCTTTGATTGTTTTACAATTCAAATCTTGAGGACAAGATTTAATACAAGTGTGGGGGTGTGATGACTCTCTATTTTTACTCACATTTGATATATATTTTGATATAATAAGGGAGTCATTCATGCTAAATCAAAATGATTTGGTTGAGATTTTGATGTGAGATTTGATAATTAACAAAAAGAAGATGATGAGTAAGATTATTACTTAATATCTTGTATTAAATGTTCATGTGGAATCTACTTTAGTATGGTCTTGTGCACTCACATATTTTTGAAGGAAAAAAATAATAAAAAGACAAAGAATAGAGAGAAAGCATGAGACATATTCATCAAGTGGCAGCTACATGTTTAAAAGGAAGATATATTGAGAGAAGGGAGCGAAAGGAGGGTCCACGGTTCAGCAAATGAGCAAGTTAGGCTTTGAAGAATTGTACAAAAGCATGGGTCAGCAAGCCTTAAATTGGACTGTTTGGTAAAAGCAAAGAGAGAGACCTAGCATTGAGGACGTGAAGAAGTAGAGGGTGGCAACTTTTACTGAGGTTCCTTCCTTGTAGAGCCATCTTCATCAATTTATCTTCTTCCTTTATTGTCTGTGAGTGAGAGCAACAAGAGAGGGGGAGAAGCCATAATTTCACTCTGTGTTCTTCATATTACCATTGGCTTCTCCTCTCCCCCTCCAGACTACTATCAAACGGTAATCTCTCCAACTTTCTATTAATCGAATCAAGCTTCCTTAACAAATTTCTCTTGCACTGGTTAACATTCCCAAAGACCTCCTTATTCCATACCTGAACATTCCCCACAAACGACATAACGTTCTCATGCCAATCCCTTGACTCAACCCAAGATCTTTAGACAACTTCATTAAAGTCATCATGAGTTACCCAAGGGGTAAAAAATCTAAACTCTTTCCTCCTCTTTATTTCTACCCTTCCCCTTTTCATTTTCAATAAAATAGGGCAGTAATCAGATTTAAATTTAGGTATATGAACAGCACTTGCCTCCGGAAACTTCAACAAGCATTCCTCATTCATCAACACCCAGTCAATTTTACTATAACATCTATTCCTTGACCAAGTGAATTTTGGACCCACCGCTTGTATCTCTTTCAAACAAGAATCAGACACCCTTTTCTCTGAACCATTTGTCCGGAGGAGCAACATTCCTTGCATTAGATACCCGGTCATCATAATTAAGTGTAGCATTGAAATCTCCACAGAAGCACTACCTAGCTACACCTAAATTACCAGCCCTCTCCAACTGTCTCCACAATTCACATCTTTTTTGTACCTGTGGACTACCATAAACAATAGAGAGACCACACACATTGCCAGTCTGATTTACTCTTTTTGTCGCCTAAAAGAATTATCAAATAAAAACTAGAATTAACTACAATAGCTAGTAGCAAGTCCTAGGTCACTTCACAATTTGGTTAATTCACTTGCTTAGGTCAAATTAATACAAATTAACAAGGTTGTTGAGAGTGTGAGTTTAAGCTACAAACTACAATTTAAATTGCTAAAATTCTAAACTAGCCGAAATGAGAAAGTGATGAAATGAGATGGAAAGCCTCCCTCTCCATTGGATCATGTGCCTTTTTGTGAATTAGGCCTCATGTACTTGCAATACTTGATATAACCTAACTAAATCCTTAAGATCTCTTAGATCTAAGAAATCTAGAAGAATTTAATTAGGATAATCAAGCTTAATGCTCTTTTCAAGCTTAACTCATACCTTAGCAACATTAAATTCTAGATCAAGAACTTAAGAAAATCAATCATTCCACAAACACAAGTATAAGCTAATCACACACACATGTATCTAAGAAACTACAAACATATAAGCTATAGGTTTTCATGAGCGAAACCTAAAAAGAGAGGTTGTAAGCCAAAATTAACTAGAACACCTAAAAGTAAAGTGTTCTAACCTTATGAAACCTAGATCTAGAGAATCATAAGGCAAAAATTTACATCTAGCTTACAACCTAAAATTTACATACACAATTGCATGAGGCCAATGCTAAATCTTCTACAAGCACATTGTGATCCTTTGGAGAGAGAGATGAGGAAGCTTAGCTAAGCATGGAGGAGGTGGAAGGATGAAGAAACCGTGGAGAATCCATGGAGGATTGAAGGAGATGCGTGAGGTTTAGGTGAGGGAGAAGAGAGAAGTTGAGAGCATTTGTGAGAAGAGAGAGAATGGGAAAGTGAAGAATGATGATTATGAGCTTAGGGTTTTTCTTAAATGAAGTGGGAGTTTGGTTAATGATGTGGGTTAGCTCATTAATGAGCTGTCAAGTGAGGTTTATGGGGTGTCAAGAAGATATTTTTGGTGTAAATGAGGGGTTAAGGCCGAGAGGAATTATGACTAAGGGAGGAAGGGGTATTTTGGGTATTGTGGTAAAATGTGGATGAATGTGGCCTAAATGTGGGGTAGGGTCCTCCTCCAAAGGTTCCTCCTTTTTCTCCTCTCCATTTTGCTTCCCATAATGCCCTTAATGAAGCTTCAATCAACTCCAAATTTGAATTTGAAAGTGGAGCCAAAATTACCCCTTTTAGTAATGTGAAAATCCCTTGTTTTTGACAAAAGGGGTAACTTTTGTCCTATGCTTTTGCCTTTCCCTCCAAGCCAATTCCTTGCACTCCAAGCAATCCCACATGTTTGTGGGGCCCACGTGGGACCCCCCTACACATAGAAAAGCACCACATAGTCAAAATGACCAAAATACCCTTGGTTACTTAAAATGCAAGTAATTAGGCTAATATTCTCCAATTAAATCACATAAGCATGTGCAATAATAATCACCAATAATGATCAAATATAACAATTAAATCACACTAATTAAGCTCAATTGCACATGCTTAAACACATAAAATATGGTCCAATCACAGCCCCTCTTTTTATTATTCCATGTAACACTTGCTCATGCTTCTCCACAACTTTGAACTTAGCCTCCTTCTCCCAAAAAACCTGAATACCTCCACTAAAACCTGATGACTCAATGACAACTACCTCATCAAAGCCAAGTCTTCTCCTCATTTTTTCTGCCTTATTTTGTCTTGGTTTTGAGATAGCTATTAGACTCAAACTATACTGACGTCTAAGTTCCGTAAGAAGTGGAGTAAGCGTTCTCCCCCCGCTCCTCGTGAATTTCAAAACAAATAATTTATCATTATTAAATAATAATTATTTAAATTAATGAACCAAACAACTCGAGACTTCAGCACTCTTCAAACTAACGACTTAGTGGTAGTTTCCACGCCCATCATATTGTCTTGCACCAAAGAAAGAGTATTCTCCTTAATCACTAAAACTCCTTGCCCCTTCTTCGAACCCGAATCCAATGGATTATCAGCATGCTTCAAAGGCCCAAATGATGTAACCTTCACCCCTCCTTGTACAACGTGGGCCTTCTCAGTCTTTAATTTCGGCCCCACAATAACAGTCTTCTCATTGACAACATTAGTCATAGATTTTACAATCCTATTTATAATAGCCACGTAAGCATCCACGAGATTATGAACAACTTTATTCTCTTTCTTTTGACCCATAACCTTCGGCACATTCACTTCCTTATTTATAGACTTTTTCAAAAAAACTTTAGGCTTGAGGTGCATATGATTTGTTGCCACCGTTTCAGGAATATTATGATTGCCCTCCTCATCATTATTTGAAATATCTTCATGGTCAACACCATTTAAAATATCATAACGAGATCCCTTAAATTGTGGAATTGAATTTTTCCCCTCTCCCTTTATTCTACGCACCTTCCCTTCACGTCATCCACCAATCCTCCCCTTTCAACTCCGGTGAACCACCATCCAATCACCATATTGCTTCTCTTCCTCCCCCTTCTCCGGCAACACATCATGGGACTCCTCCTTACCATCACTTTTATCTTGATTAATCATCATATTTTGTTTAATACAATTTGTTGCATCAAAATCAGCAGGCAGGAAATGAAAATGATTGCAACAAGGACCAACCTTCCTGGAGAGGAATTTCTAAATTTGTTGAGAATAGTGCATGAGAGTGGAAAATTGCAAGCATTTTGCTTGGTAACCAATCAAAACCATGGATCATTACCTCTTTGAGTACCCCCCCCCCCAAAAAAAACAATTTTTTTTCTCTGCTCTAACACATTCATTTCCTTCAAGTTATAATTTTGTTCACGTCATTTTTGTTCAATGCAGTGAATCAGGCACTAGCAACACTAGCTTTCTTTGGAGTTGGTGTGAACTTGGTCTTGTTTTTTACTAGAGTTCTTGGTCAAAGTAATGCTGAAGCTGCCAATAATGTCAGCAAATGGACTGGAACAGTTTACATGTTCTCACTGATTTGGGCCTTCCTTAGTGATTCTTACTGGGGTCGATTCTTGACCTGCGCAATCTTCCAGCTCATTTTTGTTCTGGTAATATAGCTATATATATATCACACAACTTTATGTAACAACTTTTAAATTATTTAATTGATAACAGCAAGCCTCATGTGTGTCTAAATTTTGGTGTTTAAATAGGGATTGGGGTTATTGTCTTTACCATCATGGCTTTTCTTGATCAAACCACTTGGCTGCGGTGTTGAAGAAAAACCTTGTAATCATCCATCCACCATGGGAGTTATCTTTTTCTACCTGTCCATATATCTAGTGGCATTTGGCTATGGAGGTCACCAACCTACTTTAGCTACACTTGGTGCTGACCAATATGATGAGAAAAATCCTGTGCAGAAGAAATCAAAGGAAGCTTTCTTCTTTTACTTTTATGTTGCCCTCAATGTCGGGTCCTTGTTCTCCAACACTATATTAGTGTACTTTGAGGATTCAGGACATTGGACTCTTGGTTTTGGGGTGTCACTGGCATCTGCTGTTGTAGCTCTTTTGCCGTACTTGCCACACCTAAAACAAATCAAATGGTGATTTAGCCTTTTGTCGTCCTTGGCTTATCAAAATAAAATCAATACTCAAACTCACTTTAGGTAAAGTGATGAGTAAGGGTCAAATCCACAATCTAGGTCAAATTCTTGCAAGTCAAAGGATGAAATGTCACGCAAATTAAGCAAGGTTTTAAGGTTGAGTTTATGATTAGCAAACTACAATTAACAACTAAAAATCTAAAGATTACCGAAAATTTAGGTGAGAAAATCAAGTGATGGATACTCCTCCTTCAAGCCTCAATGTGTCCAATCTCAATTGATAGGCCTTATGTGAAAAATTCATCTTAATATAACTAGGTTAAATCGGCCAAAACCTCTTAAAACTAAGAACCTTTGGCTAATTTAAACTAGTTAATCAAGAATCTCTAGCCTTAATCTTGATGCATTTTCATAGGTGAGATATAAATTAAAGCTAATTTCTATATAAAATTCACTTCAAGTATTCACCAAAATGTAAGCACAAATGATAAATCTCCTGAAGCTACAACAAAAATAAACCTATCACACATGAAGATCTAGAACTAGAAGCTAGGTCTACAAGTTTGGAGTTTAAATGAACTTCACATGGAAATCTCCATACAAAATCCTAGATCTAACATACCTAAAAAGCTTTAGACATGAAAGATCTAAATGATTACAAACTTGAAAACCTAGAAAGTGAAGTTCTCACACAAGGCCGAGAATCATGAAGCTTGAGCACACATCTTTACTTGAAGGAAGGAAAGGAGATTTAGCCAAGCATGGAGATGGAGTAGAAGAGGAGAATGGTGAAGATGGAGGCCATGGGAGAAGAATCACGAAATGGAAGGGAAGAGGAAGATGAGAGAAGTTGAGAGAAAATGGAAGTGGAGAGAGAAAGTGAAAGTGAAGTGGTAGTGTGATTAATGAAGCTAGGAGATATTTATGTGAGTTTTTTTATTAGTTAATGAGGTGTTAAAGGATGCTAATGGGCTGTCAAGGAAGGTGTTAGGTCGGCCAAGATTGGATTTGTAGGGGTAAATGTGTGTGTTTGGCCAAAAGGTATCATAAGTGAGGAAGGAAGGGTATTTTGGGAATTGTGGTGTCAAGTGGTGCAATGTTGGCCTCCATGTTGACTAGATTCATCCTCCCAAGCTTCCTCCTTTTTCTTCTCTCCATTGTGCTTCCCTTTTTGCCCTTAATGAAGCTTCAACAACTTGAATTTTGAATTTGGAGCCCTTTTTACCCCTTTTGGTAATGAGCAAATCCCTTGTTTTTGACAAAAGGGGTAATTTTTGTCTTATGTCTTTGCCTTTGCCACCTAGCCTTCTCCTTGCCACCTAAGCACTCCCAAGGGTGTGTGGGGCCCACGTGGGACCCCCCTACACAAAGAAAAGCATCACATAGTCAAATTGACCAAAATACCCTTGGTTTCTTAAAATGCAAGTAATAAGGCTTATATTTCCAAAATAATCACATATAAGAATGTGCATATAAAATCACCAATAATGATCAAATATAACAATTAAATCTCACTAATTAAGCTCAATTGCATATGCTTAAACATATAAATTTCGGTCTAATCAAATGGAGACCTTCATATTCAATCCTCTTTTCCACTCCATTAAACATGATACTCAGCAACAAAGGCTTAGTTAAATCAAGTATGACACAAATACGAGCAAATCTACCTTTAGTTCTTCTCAAGGTAGTGTAGTCGATTTTTATCACTTGACCAATTTGATTTCCGACCACATATAACATCCCCTTATTATAGTAATCAAGCGGTAGTCGGGAAACGCGAACCCAAGCAGCAATCTGTGACACTCTCTCCCCTTCTGGATTAAAGTATGATCTCCACGGTTGAACACTAATATAATGATAAAAAATGAGCCATGGGCCTCCGGCTAGAACCAAGTCATAGGTTTCTTTCCTCATACAATTAACCAAGAAGAATCCTGAGCCAATATCAATCGTATCAACGTCACCCCATAGTTGTTCAAGCTTCTGTATCATGATCTCCTCTCGAACATTCATTCCCAATACCGAAACAAATAGGGATCGCTTTCATCTCTTAGTCATCCTCTTGCGAAGCTCCTACGAGACAACGATATTAGGAACTTTCCCAGACCTATCAACGATGATATCCTTCTTCCATGTCTCATTCCTCCACCATTCCTCATCTTCCTCACCCGTATCAATTATCCTATCATCAACCTAAGTACAAGCCTCTTTATAAGAACGGATGGGTTTAGCATCACCCCTTCCATTTTGTCATTAGTCATCCTATCTTCTATTTGTGGAATAAGAGGTCGTTCATTCGAACTACCTGCTGCTTCATGCAAAACATCTTTGGAAGACTACACTTCTTCCCTTTTACCATCCTTCAGCCCCTCAGTACCTCCTTTGTCCACCACTGAATTGGCGGACCTCTCCCTGCTACGTGATCGCTCTCGTTCTCTCATAGCGTTCTCTTGTATGAATATTTTTTAATCGCTCTAAAATAAAAAATCCTGATTATTATTAATGCAATAATTTTTTATAATTGGCTATTAAATTAGTAAATATTCAACAAATAATTTCAAATAATTAATTTTAATGCCTTTGATTTTATCAACGGTTAATGAGGAAAATTTGTGTTTATTGCCTTTGACCCTATCATATGTTAAATGCATTTGATTTTTTTGAATATACATTTAATTATTATCACAATTAATAATAATAAAAATATGATTGTTTTTCATTATTGTGTGTGTGTATATATCTTTTTATTTTTATCATAAGTGTGTGTATATATCTAAATGTAGCACAATTGTAATTGATAGTTTGATACATAATCTCATTATAAGTTAACTATGTTAGAATCTTAAGTTTTGATGAAGACTAAAATATGAAAGAACAAGGCAAACACTTAGAGAATATTAGGTTAATATAGAACCCCAAGTAAGAGTACAACCGGATGTGGATTTACTTCCGGATAGACTAGGACTAGTGCTCTCGGATGAACGTCTCATCCCCCAGCGACAGCAAGTACATCACTAAGTAATAACTCAGTCTAACAACATTAAATGGATAAAATTCCTTGAGACTAAGTTAAGATGCAACCGGATGTAGAGTTGCTTCCGATTGATTAGTGACTAGCGCTGGGTGTTGGCATAGATAACACTAAGCACCAGTGAACATAACCCAACGTCCAGTAGACTTGCTTCCGATAGCTTAGTGACTAGCGCTGGCTGTTGGAATGGATAACACTGAGCGTCAGTGAGCAAATTGTGAACATAACCCTTCGTCCAGTGGAATTGCTTCCGGATGTGAGAAAGCTTCCTTAGACTAGATAAACTCCCACTGCATGTGACTATGTGCTTATATTGTTAGACTAACATTCAAAGTGCAGCACACTAAGTAGAGTTGCTTCCGGATGTGAACCTGCTTCCGCAAGCAATCAGAATATCAGAATGTTCAGAAGTACAGTGTCAGAGTGCTTTTGTCAGAGCAGAGTTGTCAGGACTACTTTTCAGAGATAAAGCAAGTCAACCCTGCTAAGCATTAATGAAGCATTAAATGGGCAAACGGTAACATGGGAAAACGGCCATATTCAAACGGCTAACCCACCTACCAAGAGTGAGAATACTTGAAGACTATATAAAGAAGCTCACCTTCATTTATGAAGGTATCTATTATCTTTGACATCTTGAAGAAAGCTAAAGAGAGAAAACGAAAAATCCTTCAAGCATTCAAAGCTGCCCAGAAAAGAGAAAGAGCGTTTAACTCATTGAGTGATCTTTTCATCTACTTATCTTGTACTCTTTGTGGTTAAGTCTCTTCTTGTATTAAGAACATTCATTGTACTTAAGTGTGTAACACTATCTGTTCTTGAAGAGAACTTAGTTAGAAAATCCTTTATTTGTAAAGGTTGAACCCTTGCTGGGTGTAAGGGGGAGCTAGTTAGAAAGGTTGCAAGTGAGCCTTGAGTAAAACTTGTGGTTGTAAGGTTGCAAGTGATCTCGTCTAAAACTTGCGGTTGTAAAGGTTCCAGGTGCACCCGTTGTAAAACTTGGGGATAGTAGAACTCGGCCTGGGTGGTTGAGAACTGGACGTAGGTCAGGAAGACCGAATCAGTATAAACTCGTTGTTGTTTTTATTTGAGCTTTTATTTTGTAGCACAATTCACCCCCCCCTCTTGTGCATCCATTACTTTCATTTGGTATCAGAGCCAGTCTTTCTCACTCGATTCCAACGAATCCAGAAAGTAAAGATCCAGTAATGGATACAGATTACTCCTTGCCCGATGTCTCCATTCAACCCAACAAGCCTCCAGGCTTTGATGGGTATAACTATCCATTCTGGAAATTTCGAATGGAGACGTATATCAAGTCCAGCGACATCAGACTCTGGGATGTAATTGAACGTGGGGATCACACTCCCCTAGATGAAGATGGTTTTGCAAAGCAGCGATCCAGATACACCACGAGGACTATGCTCTAGTCCAACTAAACTACAGGGCCATGCATTACATTCAGTGTGCTCTCAGCCCTAAGGAGTTTCATAGGATCAGCCACCACAAAACTGCTAAGGATATGTGGGAGGCTCTTGAGGCTGCTCACTCTGGAACCAGGGGAGTGAAGGCAAGACGAGTTGAGATGTTGGTGGAAGAGTTTCACAAATTCGCCATGACTAGTCCAACTGAGCCAATCAGAGAACTGGAGCTCAGGTTCACTCACCTTATCAATAATCTGGCCTCCCTGGGCAAGGACATTCCTGAAAGAGAGCAAGTCAGCAAGATCCTAAAAGTCCTGAAAGGTGATTGGATCACCAAAGTTACCATCTTGCAGGAAGTCCAAGGAGAGTCAACTAGCTCCATCACTGCACTCTTTGGTTCCCTGGCTGAATATGAACCAACCCTGCTGGCTCAGAGAGCTCCTCAAGCTTCATCCAAAACCAAAAATCTTGCCCTTGTTGCTCCCAGCAAGGAGATTGATGAGAATGATGATGATGAGGATGATGAGGAGGAATTGGACGATGAGGAGATGGCCATGATGGTGAGGAAGTTCAGAAAGTTCTTCAAGAGGAAAGGAGGCTTTCAGAAAGGTGATTCCAGTCAGAGGAAGGGATACAAGAAGGAAAAGGCCCCGGTGTGCTTTGAGTGCAAAAAGCCTGGGCACTTCAAGGCTGAGTGTCCAAGCTTGCAAAGATCAAAGGGGAAAGACAAAAGAAAAGCCTTCGTATCCTCCATCTGGGTGAATAGCTCAGACGATGAAGCAAGTGATGAAGAAGAGGTTGCCAACCTTTGCCTGGTGGCCAGAGAAGATAATGAGGAAGCCTCTTCAGATTTTGATCTCACCCACGAGGACAATGAGGTAACTTTCCCTGAACTACAAGAGGCTTACAATGAGGTTCATGAAGAATTCTCTCGATTATGTAAAGCCTATAAAGTGTTGAAAGCTAAAAAGGAATCACTTGAGTCCAAGGTGGACTCACTGAGTGAAGAGCTAGCGGAAGCTAGAAAGCTTCCGATAGCAGATGGCAAGGGATCCCCAAGAGGAACCCAAGGCCACAACACTAGAAGGCTGCCCTAACTGCAGCAAGATCTCTACTGAAAGAGATAGACTGCAAAATGCCCTGGAGAAGTTTACAAATGGTTCTGAAATGTTGAATGTTATTTTGATGAACCAAAGGGCATATAGGGATAGAACTGGATTAGGGTATAAGCATAAGGGTAAAAAGTGGGTGGAGCCCAAAGTGAAACCATACTTAAAATTCTTCCATAAAGCTACAAGTCACAGCTCCACACCCTTTAGCTTCTGCAACTACTGCAACAAAAAGGGACACTCCACGTCCACTTGCAATGCAAAGAAGCATGGAGTAAATAGCTCCTATAAGTGGGTTCCAAAAGGAACCAAGGTAAATGAAGATCCTCCAAAGAAAGAAACTAAGGGAGGACAAGGGACTAGAACTTGGAAACATATTCCAAGGGAAGTCCGTCAGCCTAGAGCCTCCACAAGGCCAGAGGCACAACACAATCACAAACCCAAGGTCAAAACTGGACCGAGGGGAAAGAAGACTAATGATAAAAGACCCAATAAAGGTTGGGTACCTAAGCTTGTCTAATTTATGCAGGTCTGTCTCAAAGCATCCAAGAACAAAAAGTGGTACATTGACAGTGGATGCTCGAGACACATGACTAGTGACAGAGACAAATTCAAGTCCTTGGTGATCAAAGATGGAGCCACAGTAACCTTTGGAGGTAATCAAAGTGGAAAGATCACCGGAGTTGGAGAAGTAGGACCAGTCAAGGATGTCTATCTGGTGGATGGTCTCTGTCACAACCTGCTGAGCGTGAGCCAGAGCACTGACAAAGGAAACTGGGTAATTTTTGATTCACATGAGTGCATAATAGTAGATAAGCAGGATCTGAATCTAGATAAGGCCAACTTAAAATGCAAACTTAAGGCCAATAGGAATGGAAACCTCTACACTCTAGATTTATGTCAACAACTGGAAGAAAAATGTCTAATATCTAGCGATGAGAACAGTTGGCTTTGGCATAAAAGGCTAGCTCATGTTAATTTCACTCAACTTGACATGCTAATTAAGAAAGAGCTAGCTATAGGGATTCCATCCTTTAAAGTTAAGCACGATTATATTTGTGAATCCTGCCAACGAGGAAAGCAAACAAAGTCCTTGTTTAAAACCAAGAAGAGAGTCTCCACTAGCAGGCCCTTGGAACTAATCCACATGGATTTGGTTGGGCCAGCGAGAGTGAAGAGCTTGGGTGGAAACCTGTATGCTCTAGTAGTAGTGGACGACTATTCAAGGTTCACTTGGACGATGTTTCTTGCCTCTAAGCAAGATGCTTTTGATGCTTTTGTTGTCCTGGCTAAGAAAGTGCAGAATGAGAGAGACCTCAAAATCACAGCCATAAGGACAGACCATGGAGGCGAGTTTGAGAACCATAGCTTCTCTGAGCTATGTGAGCAGAATGGTATTGAACATAACTTCTCAGCTCCCAGGACTCCTCAGCAAAACGGAGTAGTCGAGAGGAAGAACAGGGTTCTGACTGAGATGGCCAGGAGCATGCTCAACGAGAAAGAGGTTTCTCAAGTGTTCTGGGCGGACGCTATGAGCACTGCCTGCTACATCTCCAACAGAGCCTATGTTCGCAAGGGCTTGGACAAGACACCCTATGAGCTGTACAAAGGCAGAAAGCCCAACATCAGCCACCTCAGAATCTTTGGATCAAAATGCTATGTGCATAACAATGGAAAGGTAAATCTGGGTAAGTTTGATCCAAAAGCTGATGTAGGTGTATTCATAGGGTATTCCCTTAGGAGTAAGGCTTACAGAATATACAACATGAGAACTAGAATCGTAGAAGAATCAATGCATGTTGTATTTGATGAAACTCCTACATGGGGACAATCCACAGAAGATGATGAATTACTAAATCTTCCAAAACCACCATCATCTTCTTCACCACCAAAAGAAACACCAGCAAGCAATCTCAAAGAAGAAGATGAACCCAGTGATGAGCCTAGAGTGCAGATCGTGCCTGAGGAGGCACAGTTGCCAACAGCTAGGAGACATCACAGGGATCATCCTCTTGATCAAGTGCTTGGTGATGTTTCTTCTGGTGTCAGAACCAGAAGGCGGGTTCAAAATGAAGTTGAGTTTGGAGCATTTTTATCTCAAATCGAACCAACTTCAGTTGAACAAGCTCTTGAGGACTGCGACTGGATTATTGCCATGCAGGAAGAGCTAAATCAATTTGAAAGAAGCCAAGTTTGGGAGCTAGTCCCAAGGCCGTCTCATCAATCCATAGTTGGGACCAAATGGGTCTTCAAGAACAAACTGGATGAGATAGGTCAAATTACGAGGAACAAAGCCAGATTAGTAGCCAAAGGATATAACCAAGAAGAAGGCATAGACTATGAAGAAACTTTTGCTCCAGTCGCTAGACTCGAAGCAATAAGGATTCTTCTAGCCTTTGCATCCATGAAAGGCTTTAGATTATATCAAATGGATGTAAAGAGTGCATTTCTTAATGGTTACATCAAAGAAGAGGTTTATGTAGAACAACCTCCTGGCTTTGAGGATCACAAGCATCCTAAACATGTGTATAGGCTAAAGAAAGCTTTATATGGCCTGAAACAAGCGCCTCGAGCTTGGTATGAGAGACTCAGCAGCTTTTTGCTGGGCAAGGGTTTCTCAAGAGGCAAACTAGATAGTACACTGTTTATTCTTCACAAAGATAGAAACATGCTAATTGTCCAGATTTATGTTGATGATATTATTTTTGGATCAACTAACGAAAAACTTTGTGAAGAATTCTCTAAGACTATGCAGGGTGAGTTTGAAATGTCAATGATGGGAGAACTAACGTTCTTCCTAGGCCTGCAAATTAAGCAAAAGAAGAATGGAATCTTCATCTCCCAAGCTAAGTACTGCAGAGAGCTACTCAAGAAGTTTGGGATGGATGAGTGCAAGGAGTATGACACTCCCATGAGTACCACTGCCGCACTCGATGCTGACGCAAAGGGTAAATCTGTCAGCCTGCCCATGTACAGGGGAATGATAGGTTCCCTACTATACTTAACGGCAAGCAGGCCTGACATTCAATTTAGTGTAGGCATGTGTGCTAGGTTTCAAGCCAACCCCAAGGAGTCACACTTAACATGTGTTAAACGCATTCTAAGATACCTTGAGGGAACACAAGAGCTTGGTCTTTGGTATCCCAGAGGTAACCAAGAATTCTTGTGGGCTTACTCTGACTCTGACCATGCAGGTTATAAAACTGATAGGAAGAGCACCAGTGGACAATGCGCCTTCCTTGGTGGTTGTCTGGTCTCATGGGCTAGTAAGAAGCAAACCTGCGTGTCTTTGTCATCCACAGAGGCTGAATATATTGCTGCCGCAAGCTGCTGTGCCCAAGTGCTGTGGCTGAAGAACCAACTAAGAGATCTTGGCTTGGAGTTCCCAGAGGCACCCATCCTCTGTGACAACACAAGCACCATCAGCCTTGCCAAGAATCCGGTTCAGCACACAAGGACAAAGCACATTGATGTCAGACATCACTTCATCAGAGATCATGTTCAGAAGAAAGATGTCAAAGTGAAGTTTGTCCCCACTCAGCATCAGCTTGCTGACATTTTCACCAAGCCTCTGGGGGTTGATCAATTTACATTCATAAGAGGTGATTTGGGAATGGTAAACCCAAATGAAGTTTAATTCCTTAAATAATCTTGAGCTTTATTAAAACCTGCAACTTTACTAACTTAGGCATCGGAGTGCCAATCCTTGTTTTTGCAGGTCCCCAATGTTAAATCTTAAGCAAGTGCAACCGGAAGCAAAACCACTTCCAGATGATCATGTGCTGGCACTGAGTGTTAAACTAAAACAAGCAAGAGCGCCAGTGCCTGGATCAAGGGACACGTCACTTCAGAAAACGTTTCATCTTCCTCCATGAGAAGTTGTGCCTTCTCTGATAAGATGAAGCGACACATGTCAAAAGGTGCGTCGTTCCAATTAAATGTTTACGTTACCCAATGTATGAACGTATGCTTTCATCTGAAGAGTTGCCCATTTTACCCTCTGTAACTTTGCATATAAATAGGAAGTCACTTTTCACTTTCACTTTTTACTTGCACAAATTTCTTACCAACAAACTCTCTGCATACATTCATACTCTCTTCATCTTCTTCTTCGCATTTCATCTTCCATAAACTCTAAACCCACACAAAAATGGCCGGCTCACATGAATCCAACCCAAACACAAAGAAAGCCACTTCATCTAAGAAATCAAAGTCCAAAACTGGGAAATCTGGGCATTCGCACTCTGGGAAATCTGGGAAATCCCATGAACACCATGAAGAACACCATGAACGCCAAGAACATACTGGGCAGACACAAGGGCAGGATGAGCAAGTCCAGGAACAGGCTGGACGTTCTGGGCGAGTCCAAGAACAGCCTGGGCAGGCTGAGCAACAACAAGAACATGCCAAGAGGAAAGGAAAGAAGAAGGTTCAATTCAGCGAGGAGCCCTCTTCCAAGAGACAGAGGGTTGAGGAGGATGATCCTTTGGTCTATAGAGATGGGCCTTTGGAGGCTGTTTCCTCCAAGTTTGAAACCATCAAGCCCTACTTCAACAACGGCTTGTTCTTAGATCTGGTCAAGATCGATGAACTAGGGTTTCCACATCTGAGGCCCTTTCTGGAAAGGTACATGCCCTGGCTGGGGATCAACCAGGACTACAACATCAACGTCCTGCGGGTCTTCTGCGAGTCTCTCACTGGGAAGGTGAAGCATAAGAAAGTGGATAGGAAAGAGCAGATCCGCAGACTCACCTTTACTGCCACTGTCAGGGGGAGAACCTTCAGTTTCACCTGGAGGGATATCAATGATCTGATGGGAATTACAGATGAGGGAATGAATGAGTGGCTATACTCTGAGTCACTCAAATACAGCAAGGAGGAACTCGCGAAGATTTATGACACCCAAGGGAAGAAGGTGTCCAAGATGTCTGATTCCAACAGACTCTTCTACTATGTTTACTCCCGCATGATGACACACAAGGGGGGTAACTTCAACGAGTTCACTCTGCTAGACAACCTGTGGTTCCCCAGACTTCTCACCCAGCAGCCAATCAACCCCGGGCAGTTGATCAGTCTTGAACTGCATAGATGGATGATGAATAATAAGGCTGGTTTTCTTCCCTACCCCACCATCCTTGCCTTCCTCCTTGAGAAGAATCTGATCAAGGCTACATCTGATGTGGAGGAAGAGAATGTCAAGTGTGCTCCTGTGGGTGCCACTAATATCAGCAAGATGGGCATCAAGTATGTTAAGAAGGCCAAGCCCACTCGCTCAGGGTCTCAGGCGGGCAGTGCCTCTCATGCCTCAGCCCCCTCTATGTCAGGTGCAGGGGATCAAGAGGTTGACTCTCTTCCTGGTCCAAGCAGAGTTGCAAAGGTACCAGCTACTGTCAAAGCCTTTGCCCAGGAAGTAAAGGAGGAGATTCTCTTTAGGTTGACTGACTCCTTGGTGACTCCTCTCCGTGATGAGTGTGACACTGGCTTCCAGCAGCAAGGGGAGCGAATCCAGAGGATCGAGGATCGCGTGGGTCAGGTCGAGGCTCATTTAGGACGGCTGGACGCCAAGCTAGACCTCATTCTCCAACACCTTCAGATCCCTCAACCTCAAGGTAACTTACCACCACCCCCTCCTCCAAACCCACCTCCACCTCCTCCACCTAATCAACCACTACTACCTCCTCCTCCTCCACCCAACACTCAACAGCCACAGCCACCCCCTCCTCAGAACAACCAACAACCCCAGACATCACCCAACCACGACCACCAACCACAAGACTCACCCCAACAGTCCCTCGCCAATCACTCCTTAACTCCAATAACTCCCCATCTCCACATAACACCCCTAATCGCTCACCACCCCCCACTTCCGCCGGGCCTTCCCACCCTAACCCTACCACCTCTCAACCCACCATCGCCCAAACCTTAGGTTTCACCTCTCCTGATCATCCACTTCACACCTACTACCTCCGAGACCAATCCCCTATTCGGTGGAAAGTTAGACAACCCGATGTCTACTACTCCACCTACCCATTTGATGGCCTCTTCACCCACCCCTCCTTCTGGGAAAGAAACACAGCCCTCCTATCCAAACCTCCTACATCACCAGAACAAACCTCACCCACATCCTCTTCATCCACACCCTCACCACCTCGAAGAGTTGGCCCTGAACCTCCACCCTCCTCTTCACCCAGTCCATCCTTTCTGGCCCTCGCCCTTGTTGATGATGACAAAAGGGGGAGAGATGCTGCTATGGCACTCCGCCATAGCATGGAGACAAGGGATGTTCTGACTCAGTCATCCCTCTGGCTAGATGAAGACATCACTGCTGTCCTCCGCCGAGCCATGGAATCTCAGAGACTGGGTGGTGCTGAGAGTCTGATCAGAAGGGAAGCCATCCGGTTTATGCAACAGCAGAGGTCGGATGAGCAAAGGTCCAAATGGGATATGGTTGTATATGAGCAAAGTGAAGACATACCACAGCCAGACTCTTCATCCTCTGAGCCTCCTCCTTCTAAGCCTAGCCGCAACATAATTGAGGAGATAATGATGAAGTATGGGCTGGAGAAGATTATCCATCCTCCAATTGTGATAGCCAAGCCAATCCCTTCTACCTTTGGAACAACCTCTGCTCCTCCTCCTCGTACTGAGCCAACGTCTGCTACTCCTCCCTCTGAGCCAACCTCTGCTCCACCTCCTTCAGCAGTTAAGTATAGTGAGTCAAGGAAGAAGGCAGTTGCCAGAAAGGGTGCTAACAAGAGTACTGCTTCTACTGCATCTGCTGAGAGTGAGCAAGAGATTCCATCAGTCCAAGCTGAGCAAGAGGTTCCTTCAGTACAAGCCATCCCAATTCTAAAGGAAGTTAAGCTAGAAATAGAAGATATGACTCCTGAAGAATTTGAGAAGTATGGGTACACGGATAAGATCTCTTTTGGTCAGATGGCTTGCCTGGACGCTGAGAGAGCAGCAGCCAAGCCTACCCAAACGATAAGCAAGGGGAAAGGAAAGGGCAAAGGCAAAGGGAAAAGGAAAGCCCAGGAAGTTGAGGAGGACCCCAACTTCCCAGTATGGAATGTAAAGATCAGGGCTGTCCACTATCCAAATGGCGAGGTCACTCCTTTCTCAGATGCAACAGAGTTCCCAGGCTATGAGGAAGTTGAAAACTTGAAGAGAGCCTTCGAGGAGTCTGTTGAGTCTGAGAGACTCAGAAGGGAAAGGGAAGAGCAAGAGCTTCAGAGAATTATTGCTCAGATTGACCAGAATGTGAAGGATGCCCACCTAGCTCAGCTCCAAAAAGAGAATGAGGATAGGCAGAGAGAGAGGGAGGGGAAAAAGAGACATCAACTTTGAACCCCCACTTCAACCCTTTTAACCTTAAAATTTTTCTTGATTCTCACACATATTTCATTCTTGCTTAGTGTAGATTACTTGTATATTTTATCTGCTTGTGTAACACTAACTTGTAATCTCTTGTTTATTAATGATAAATGTCTAAGTTATTTGTGCCTTATTTAATTATTCTTCTTTTAATTCTTTCATATGATCTTAATCGATAAGACTTAGTTTGTCATCATCAAAAAGGGGGAGAATGTTAGAATCTTAAGTTTTGATGAAGACTAAAATATGAAAGAACTAGACAAACACTTAAAGAATATTAGGTTAATATAGAACCCCAAGTAAGAGTACAACCGGATGTGGATTTACTTCCGGATAGACTAGGACTAGCGCTCTCGGATGAACGTCTCATCCCCCAGCGACAGCAAGTACATCACTAAGTAATAACTCAGTCTAACAACATTAAATGGATAAAATTCCTTGAGACTACTAAGTTAAGATGCAACCGGATGTAGAGTTGCTTCCGATTGATTAGTGACTAGCGCTGGGTGTTGGCATAGATAACACTAAGCACCAGTGAACATAACCCAACGTCCAGTAGACTTGCTTCCGATAGCTTAGTGACTAGCGCTGGCTGTTGGAATGGATAACACTGAGCGTCAGTGAGCAAATTGTGAACATAACCCTTCGTCCAGTGGAAGTGCTTCCGGATGTGGAATTGCTTCCGGATGTGAGAAAGCTTCCTTAGACTAGATAAACTCCCACTGCATGTGACTATGTGCTTATATTGTTAGACTAACATTCAAAGTGCAGCACACTAAGTAGAGTTGCTTCCGGATGTGAACCTGCTTCCGCAAGCAATCAGAATATCAGAATGTTCAGAAGTACAGTGTCAGAGTGCTTTTGTCAGAGCAGAGTTGTCAGGACTACTTTTCAGAGATAAAACAAGTCAACCCTGCTAAGCATTAATGAAGCATTAAATGGGCAAACGGTAACATGGGAAAAACGACCATATTCAAATGGCTAACCCACCTACCAAGAGTGAGAATACTTGAAGACTATATAAAGAAGCTCACCTTCATTTATGAAGGTATCTATTATCTTTGACATCTTGAAGAAAGCTAGAGAGAGAAAACGAAAAATCCTTCAAGCATTCAAAGCTGCCCAGAAAAGAGAAAGAGCGTTTAACTCATTGAGTGATCTTTTCATCTACTTATCTTGTACTCTTTGTGGTTAAGTCTCTTCTTGTATTAAGAACATTCATTGTACTTAAGTGTGTAACACTATCTGTTCTTGAAGAGAACTTAGTTAGAAAATCCTTTATTTGTAAAGGTTGAACCCTTGCTGGGTGTAAGGGGGAGCTAGTTAGAAAGGTTGCAAGTGAGCCTTGAGTAAAACTTGTGGTTGTAAGGTTGCAAGTGATCCCGTCTAAAACTTGCGGTTGTAAAGGTTCCAGGTGCACCCGTTGTAAAACCTGGGGATAGTGGAACTCGGCCTGGGTGGTTGAGAACTGGACGTAGGTCAGGAAGACCGAACCAGTATAAACTCGTTGTTGTTTTTATTTGAGCTTTTATTTTGTAGCACAATTCACCCCCCTCTTGTGCATCAATTACTTTCAAACTAATTAGTAGACATAATTATAAAAGAAAAACATCAAAAATATCATCCAAATTTACAAATTACAACCTAAGTTATTGTTGATGTGGTTACAAATTTTTATCTTTAAACTATTATAAGATATTTAACTTTTTGAATAACATATATTTGAAATACACGTGCATGGCACTAGGACAATTATCTTAGTGAGGAATTCTCGCGTGAACCCAGTGTATCATGTCATTTGTGGTCCAACCAATCATAAGTAGACACATTTTATAATGCGAAATTTTTAATTTTACGTGACACTCTAAAAAAACTTAACTAACTTTGACAACATTTTTATTTACATTGTAAAATAAAAAACATTGAAAATATGATATGTCAATTTTTTATCCATTAATTCCTATTTTTAGTGTATCACGTCAAATTAAAAATTCTACATAAAATAATATGTGTCTACTTGTAATGGATCTGACCACAAATAAGGTGGTGCATAAGTTCAAGCAAGAATTTCTCTTATCTTAGTTAATATATATATATATATATATATATATATATATATATATATATATATATATATATATATATATATATATATATATATATAGACACACACACAACATTTTGCAATTGCCAATTGGTAAGCTTAGTTGTGTGAGGCGGTGGGAAGAAGCAGGAGGATGGAGAGGTTGGGAAGGAATAACGAGGGGAGGAGGCGACCCCTTGCTTCCGCCAATGGCAATGACGCATCCGAAGAGGAATCAAGTCTTCAGCAGTTGGCAACTTTCCTCTTAGATCCTCCCTCTTCCCTCCCCGACCTTCTCCCTATTCTCCATGTAACTAAACTAAACTAACCCCATCATCATCATCATCATCATCATCATCATCATCATTCAATTCTTCTTCCCTACCCTTTTTTCTCATATTTTTTCTCAACTCTTTATTCACTCTCTTCCTTTTTATCTTTGGGATTTTTGTTCTAAGAAACAAACGGGGAAATCCCAAATAAACCACATTCAAAATCACCCAAAACTGATTTTAGTAGAAAATGCCTATACTTCACTGCTTAAATATTAAATATTAAGTAGTTAAAATAATTTTGAAATTGAGTATTTTAGTATCTTATGTTTGCATCAAATTTCAATTTAGTCCTTTATATTTATATTTGAGAAGTACACTTTTAAATCCCTTATTTTTGCATCAAGTTTCAATTTAATCTTTTATGTTTGGAAAATATACTTTTTAGTCATTTTCTGTTAACATCCTAGTTTCATTTAACATCTTAGTTTCATTTAACGGAAAATGTTAACTTAACAATTTTAAATGATTATTAAATACTGAAAAAATGCTAAAATGTAATTATTTTATTGTAATTATTCTTATACTTTCAAAATTTATCATTTTTTATCACAATTTAATTATGAAATAATCATTTAAATTTAAGTGACTTTCCAAATATAATAGAATAAATTGAAAATTATGCAAACATAAGAGACTAAAAATATACTTTCTAAACATAAAATATTAAATTGAAATTTGATACAAAAATAAAAATAAAAGATCAAAATATACTTTAACCTTTGAAATTCAAATGTCACCTCTACTTGGGATTTCCCCAAATACAATTGTTGTTATCATTTCACTATGTTCTGTTTAGAGCTATGTCTTAGTCCCTGAGGGATTTTGTGTGATGGGTTTGCTTTTTTCATTCATGTCATGTCTGTAGCAACTTGAGGTTTGGCTCTCAAGGGTTGATCAGTCTTCTGCAGAATTGATGGAACATGCACTTTCAACGCCTCTCAAAGCCTTAATTGATCATAAACTCTTGAATCATTCAGATGAGGATGTGAAACTTTCAGTGGCCTCTTGTCTTGCTGAATTAGCACGAATAACTGCACCTGATTGTCCCTATGCTGATGACCAAATGAAGGTGTTGCCCTTCCCAATTTCTCTTCACTTTTAATTTGTTATAATATAACTGTTAAAGTTCATATTTGTCCCTCAAGTATATGCGGACGATCATATAAATTTGTCTTGCAAGTGTGCACCAGGGATCATATTGCGCCTGAAGTCATATCTGTCGCGGAAGTATGTATAAAGGGTCATATTTACCTCTCAAGTATGTGTACAAAGAATTATATTTGACCGTCAATATTTTAAATGTAAAGGGGAAATATGATGCTCATGCATATTTTAGGGTGGATATGGGCTCAAAAATACTTCAAGGGCAGATATGATCCTTCATATATATTTTAGAGGCAGATATGATCTTTAACCCTATGATATAGAGTAATTTCTTTCTGCGCCTGATTGTTTTACAGGTTTAATATTATATTAATTACTTGCAGGAGGTGTTTGAATTAATCGTATCTTCATTTGAGAATCTGTGTGATAACACAGGCCGATTATATGCTAAGACCACATCCATTCTAGAAAATGTTTCAAAGGTCAGATTGTGTAACGTAATGCTAGATCTTGGTTGTGATGCCCTGATCTTAAAGATGTTTCAGCACTTCTTTAGGGCTGTAAGGTAAGATCTCTGTTGAGTACAAAGTCCAGAATGCAAACAACATGATCTGATACTTGTCATTGTATGCTCTTTCTTTATAATTCATCGTATTATTGATTACCAAACTTCAATTTTAGGATTCTGTAAAACTCTGGTGTCCTAGCACATTGTAACTATGTATGGTCTTTTGAGCATTTTTATACAAGGGCAATGGCCCTATTTTGCCCTTCAAGTAACCACCTTGGACCACTGGGCACCCTAAACTAGCACTGGGTACAATTTTACCCTTGAAGTAACCAAAGTGGTCTAATTTTACCCTCTGGCGAATGTAATGTTGACACGTGTCGTCCACGTGTTAACATTACATTCCACATGTCAACATTACATTCGGAAGAGGGTAAAATTGGACCACTTTGGTTACTTTAAGGATAAAATTGTACCTGTTGTTAGTTTAGGGTGCTCAGTGGTCCAGGGTGGTTACTTGAAGGGCGAAATAGGGCCGTTGCCCTTTATACAATGGGCAAATTTTTTAGATGTATGGTATGCTCTCTGTGGTCTCTAGTATAAGAGCAACTTAACTAATTTGGGTAGAATAATAAAGTTAGATAAATTAGTGAAATATATTAAATTCTTTCTAATCTCCCTAAAATACCCTTATGTAACATTGGATTATTTATCAATTTATAAGTTACGAAAATTTGTTTGGGATAAATGATAAATATTGGAGAAAAGTGGATTGAAATCTTATATTTTGTGGGTTATAAAAATGCTGAGTTATTATTAAATTTGTCTTCGCTAGGGATTTTATAAGTTTGCTAATCCTTTCCCCTGCTGGAGTCCTTACAAGCTTTTGGCAGTTTTTGTGCTTACCCGTTTATGGGTGTGGTAATGACCAGATCCATTTTTAACTTTCAGGGAAAATCATCCAGAGAATGTTTTATCAGCCATTGAACTTATCGTGTATGTTGTTATAGATGAAAGTGATAATATATCTTTGGACCTACTTTCTCTGATCATAGCCAGCGTGAAGAAAGACAATGAGGTTGAAGCTTGGCCATTTTTAATTCATTTATTTTCTTATATCATTATTTTTATAATTGAGCTTTGCCTTCATTGATAGCATTTGAACTGTTGACATCATGATTTAGGATGTTTGGCCAAATGCTAAAAGATTTGGGGAGAGCGTCTTGGAAATTTGTGCAGAAAAACTCAAGCTGCCCTTGCTTCAAGCACTCACCATCTTCAGTACTCCTTTACATCATTATAGCAATGTACTTGCTTCCATATGTGAAGATGCACCTGGTGGCTTGGAGCATTGTGATTCTTGTGTTTCCAGTGAAAATCTGGTAAACTTTCTTAAATTTCAATTTAACTAATATGTTGGCTATAAACGTCGCCAACCTTTTTCCCCATGATTAAAGAAAAAAAACTTTCATGATTTTCGTTTTGGTTTTCACTATATATACACTCTATTCTTGTCTGTTCTCTGTTTCATTGTTGTCTCCCATATTTTCATTTGTTACTGATCATTGCAATGTGTCATTTCAATATTGATTAGACTATCATAGAGGATGCTGAAAGGTTGAACCCTTCTTACCAAGTAACTGGTGTTGATGGTACGTTTCCTTGCTCTTTATAAGCTATGACGTTGTGTAGTCCAGTGAAGATGACTTGTAAGGGCCCATTTGGTTTGCGAAAGAGATAATAACAGAGTAGAATGATAGGAAATGGAATATTGATCACTCTGAATTTTTTAGTAACATAAAGGACAGATACAAATTTATTCTTACCTTTTGTTTTACACAAATTTAAAGTAAAAGAGTATCCTTATCTCCATCCTTTCTAATGGAGTTTGAGGATGTCTGAGCATGAAAAATCAACAATGTTTGAGGCAGACGGATCATTCTTAGGTTAGTGACACCTTGTGGATGAAGAGGAAAAGCACATATTTTTCTTGTTTGAATTATGAAATTAACGGGAAGATTGCTCTCCTTTTCGTATTGGCTAAAGTATGCTTTTGGTCCCTTAACTTTGACAAAAGTCATGTTTTGGTCCCTTAACTTTGGAAAGTGTGTTTTTGGTCCTTAAACTAACACCGTTAACTTTTCTAACAGAAAATGCTGACTGTGTAAAATTAATATGCTGACTGTGCAAAATTAATATTACATGAAATATTAAATATTGATTTAATATTATTAAATTAAAAAAGAAATTATTACAGATAAATAAATAAATAAAACTCTAATATATATTCATTAATCATAATCATTACGATCTAACATTTTTACAATCAACAGAACACATTTTTACAAAGCAAATCAAGAACACATTCTTACAAAGCAAATCAAAAACAGAACGCATTCTTGCCAAAAAAAGAAGAAAGAACGCATTCAAGAAAAAAGAAAGAACACATTCAAGAACGCAACATATTTGGCTGCTCCCCAAACCCTAGCCTCAAACCCTAGCCTCAAACCCTAGCATCCGCAAATACAATCCAAGAAATCAGGTTCAAATTAGGCATGCAGATTTTTTTAATTTCTATTTCCTCCTTTCGGTTCCTTGTCTTTTCTCCTTGCTTCGACCATTTTGTTTCCTCGTTTCGGTTCCTTGTCTTTTCTCCTGAAAGTGATCATTAATTACTTAGTTGATAAAAATATTACACTTATATATCTATGAGAAAAAACTAATAGTTGTTAACATTACTACACAAAGATTTCATATCTAGCAATGAGCATTCCTGTTTTTACTGATTTTCCACATACAAATTCTTGACTGTTTTAAAACTAGTAGTGGATTCAAATTATTAATTGTTCTAAATTCTTGCTTTCTTGCACGATTTGAACTTGAGGTATAGACTCAAAAGTTAGTCTCAGAGATGGGGAACAATTCTGATGAAGACAGTGCCTTAAGTATTGAATTTAATGATAGTGAAGAAGAGGTGGATGAAGGTGACATTGAGGAGTACAAAATACTACATAAAGAAAATTCATATGAAGATCATGAGAGTGAAGATTCAGAAACTTGTGATGATAATAAGCAAGAAGATGCAGATGAAAATGAAGGAAATGAATATATAATGAATAGGTTTCCAACGCACGCATAAGCTGTTAAAAAATATGAGCGAATACAAATGGGAGGTAGGAACACTTTATAACACCAAAGAGGATTTCAAAGAAGCAATATCTACATATGCTGTGCATGATGGAAAAGGGCTAAAGTTTATTAAAAATGATAAGG